>CM053028.1:78806888-80076888 GCA_028564925.1 Lithobates sylvaticus
TATAATGTAGAACAGGTATTGCTTTCTGCATCTCAGAGACTTACCCAATTGTTCATTATACAGGTGCTTCTAACAGAATTAGAATATCATAAATAAAGTTAATGTGATACAGTAATTAAATTTAAAAAGTGAGACTCATATATTATATAGATTCATTACACACACAGTGATATACAGTATCTAACAAAAGTGAGCATCTCACAAAATGCTCCCCATTCACACCTGAGACCTTGTAACACTAACGAGTCACATGACACTGGGAGGGAAAATGGCTAATTGGGCCCAATTTGGACATTTTCACTTAGGGGTGTACTCACTTTTGTTGCCAGCGGTTTAGACAATAATGGCGGTGCGTTGAGTTATTTTGAGTGAACAGCAAATTTACACCGTTATACAAGCTGTACACTCACTACTTTACATTGTAGCAAAGTGTAATTTCTTAAGACCCCTTTCACACTGGAGGCGTTTTTTCAGGCCCCAAAGGGGTAAAAATAGCACTGTAAAGCACCTGAAAAATGCCTCCCCTGCACCCCCAGTGTGAAAGCCCGAGTGTTTTCACACTGGAGCGGTGCGCTTGTAGGACAGAAAAAAAGCATCTTTTAAGTGGCTTAGGAGCGGTGTATACACTGCTCCTCCAATGCCCCTGCCCATTGAAATCAATGGACACCGCTGCCGAAGCTCCTGCAAATCGGCACTTTTTCGGGCACATCTAAACCTTTCTTCGGCCACTAGCGGGGGTTTAAAGCACCCATATAGACCGAAAAGCGCAGCTAAAACGTCAGGAAAGCGCCGCTGTTAGTGTGAAAGGGGAGTCAGTGTTGTCACATGAAAAGATATAATAAAATATTTACAAAAAATGTGAGGGGTGTACTCACTTTTGTGAGATACTGTATATTAAGCATTGTATATTAAGCATTTCTTTCTTTTACATTTTATGATTATGGCTTACAGCTAGTGAAAACCCAAAATTCTGTATCTCAGAAAATTAGAAAATTGTGAAAAAGTTCAATATTGTAGACTCATGGTGTCACACTCTAATCAGCTGATTTACTCAAAACACCTGTAAAGGTTTTCTGAGTTTAAATGGTCTCTCGGTCAGGTTCAGGAGGTTACTCAATCATGGGGAAGACTGCTGACTTGACAATTGTCCAGAAGACAGTCATTAACACTGTCCACAAGGAGGGTAAGTCACAAAAGGTCATTGCTAAAGAAGCTGGCTGTTCACAGAGTGCTGTACACATCGAACATATTACCCCCAAAAAAATTTAAATAGCACAAGAGAGAAACTCTTCTATGTCCACGATGTGAAAGGGATGTTGGAACGCTGGTGCATATGATGTGGAGATGTCCTAAGTTGATTAGATACTGGACCTGCATATTTGACACTATTAATAATGTGTTTAGCGTTAATATTCCCATGGAACCCAAGATTTGTGTATTGGGGTGGCTGGAAAGAGAAGTATATACTCCTCAGATCTGTATGGCGATCCTTTGACTGCTATTTATAGCAAGGAACTTGATCGCGCAGAAATGGATCTCCATGGCTCCCCCAATCCACGCTCTATGGGTAAAAACTGTAAATTAAGTCCTACACAGAGAATATATGGTTTATCAACATAAGGGGTGTCCAGATAAATGTACAAAACTGTGGCGAAACTGGTTGGACATACCAGGATTATTTTTGGTACAATTAGTTAGGGACAGGTTGGTAGGATGGAGCTCATAAAAGAGTTTTTGTGTGGTAGACAATATTGTAGGTAGTACAGTAGTAGTTGAGGAACTATAGATAGTGGAAATTAATAGGTGGAAAGGACAGGGTCCTCACAGATGGGGGTCAATAGATATATTGCACTTGGAAAGTTGAATAATCCATTAACAAGTAAATTGAATTCTTGGAAAAATGTGGAGCATTTCTCAGACATTTGGAAAGTCTTAAATACATGGTGTATTTAGATAATGAGAGAAAAATGTAATACTTATTTGTTGTATATAATATACCGTATATACTCGAGTATAAGCCGAGTTTTTCAGCACATTTTTTTGTGCTGAAAGTGCCCCCCTCAGCTTATACTCGAGTCAAGCACTTTTCTGCAGCAGAGAATTCAATTTTCTGACCCGACTTTGGGGCCCCGTATCCCACTTGGTGCTAGGAACTACAAATCTGGTGTGCCAACCCAGTGGAACACTACAACATATCCAAATTTGGGGTTCCTAGCACTAAGTGGACCCGAGATACGGGGCCCCAAAATCAGTTCGGAAAATGTCATTCTCTGCTGCAGAAAAGTGCTTGACATTTTCCGACCCGACTTTGGGGCCCTGTATCTCGGGGCCACTTGGTGCTAGGAACCCCAAAGTTGGAGTTTACCAAGTTTGAAGTTTGGGGTACCTATGGCTGCAAATGGGCACAGTGAGGCATGCAAATGGGCACAGTGAGGCTGCAAATGGGCATTGTTGACCCTCTTTTCCACTTACAGTAGCTGCACATTGCTCACCCTAGGCTTATACTCGAATCAATACGTTTTCCCATTTTTTTGTGGTAAAATTAGGTGCCTCGGTTTATATTCGGGTCGGCTTATACTCAAGTATATACGGTAATTTAAGAAGTTTGAAGGGATTGGGTCTCAAGAGGGTAAATGGAACCTATGTCTGTTGATAAGGCTATGTGTATATATTGTAGGCTATGAAATATTTTAAAACTAAGGCCCCTTTCACACTGGGGCGGGGAGCCGCGGTGACGGTAAAGCAGCGCTATATTTAGCGCTGCTTTACCGTCGTTTTAACCACGGTATTCGGCCGCTCGCGGTGCGGTTTTACCCCCCGCGAGCGGGCGAAAAAGGGTTAAAGACCCCCGCAGAGCGCCACCGTAGCGGCGCTTTGCGGCGGTATTGCCGCGGTTTTACCACGGTTTCCCATTCAAATCAATGGGAAGGAGCGGTATAGGAGCGGTGAATACACCGCTCCTATACCGCTCCAAAGATGCTGCTAGCAGGACTTTTTTTGCCGTCCTGCTAGCGCACCGCTCCAGTGTGAAAGTCCGCCGGCTTTCACACTGGAGTTAAAGGGGCTGGATTTTTTCAGGCGGTGTACCGCCTGAAAAACGCCCCAGTGTGAAAGGGGCCTAAGAAAACTGGAGGTAAACGTTTGGTGAATGTGAATTGTGTGTTTTGTGAAAATGGAAAAGAAAATTAAAAGTTTAATAAAGATGACCTGATTTAAAAAAAATTAGTTAAGGGAATGGTGTAAACATATAAAAATATTATATGCAAGAACAATTTTAAAAGGGCGTGTTAAGCTTATATAGATGGATACAATTAATTATTTTTGTCTGGGGTTCTCTTTTGCGAATGAAAGTCACATTGACGTATCATGGGGGATGTGATGTACAAACACTTATGAATTCATTACATACCAATTGTGAATATGAAGGATTTACAAGTGCATGTGCCGAGTACATGAACACCCTTCTAGGTGATAAAATGTAATCTAGAGGTGCCAGAGAAGCCAAGAGGGTTGGTGATGGGAATATGAGAGTACTGTAGTAATGTGATTATGGTAATGATCAACAAGTCAAAGTCTGCTGCTATTGTTCACTATAATTAACTTCAAGGAAGGGTACAGTGGCTTATTCTGTGCTCATCAGATGGCCTGGCTTTTGTGTCCCCACTCTGTCATTTCTCCTACAGGGACCGCAAGCCTCCAAAGGCATGACTAAATGAATTCATTGCTGGAACAAAGATTCAGAGGTAGAATAGAGATTGATATCTTTTGTTGTCAGACATTCAATACCATATAGCAATCCAATTACTTAAGCTGTTTCTATCAGTCTTATTACCGCTTACCATTGAGGCATGCTCTAATGCTGGATCATTCTGTCTGGCAAGAATGTAGTGGAACAGATTAGACTTTTAATGAGAGGACTTTCTGTAGGCAAGGACTTTTCCATTGTATACGTTGAGATATAGGAATCGTACCGAGGGAAAACTTCGCAAATCATTGTTGCGTAGACTGATCAAAAGGATACTTGAAATTTGTACTATTGCCGGTGAAAATTTCTAACCTAAGAAAAATGATTGACAAAGGATTCCTTGTACTGGTATATATGGGATGTTGGGATGGTTTGGAGGGACAAGTTCTACGGAGGCTACTGTTGTTGACAGACTATGGAGGCTACTGTTGTTTACAACTGCTTTGCAAAATGCCAGTTTTCTGGATGGCATGCTGATCCTTTGATTAAATCATTTTTTTAGACATTGACCCAGACCAAGTGAACAGATCAGGTTCTGACTTCACTTTCTCCATCTTTGTTTCAGGTCAGTAACTCAGAAAGAATTGAAGGCAGATACGGCCGGTTAAATAGCATTTTCAGAAGGAGATCAGACCTTACTGTTGTGCTTCATCTATATTTGCTTTTTTTTTTTTTTTTCTGGCTGTGGTAAATCCGTGTTTCAGCTTTATAAATGGAGCTCTTTGTGTCTAAGTCACAAGTGCTAATCTTTTAAAGACTTTTAAATCTGGCTAAAGCGGGATCAGTTTTTTTGAGCAGCCAGGAGGCTAAAGGAAAAAGAAATGAACGGATTGCTCCATCCACACAAGTGAGGTGGATAGAGGAAAATCCTCCCTTTTGTGTTATTTTATTCTGACAGCTGGGCTCCTCCTCTATCAGAATACGCTGATCAGCACTGCAGCCAATTGGAAAGAAAGAATACCGAATCGTGTGCAAGGAAACTTAAAGTGGTTTTAAAGGCAGAAGGTTTTTTTTTATCTTAATGCATTCTATGCATTACGATAAAAATCTTCTGTGTGCAGCAGCCCCCCTTAGCCCCCCTAATACTTACCTGAGCCCCATCTCAAGCCAGCGTTGTTGCACAAGAATCTCAGATGCCCAGGACTCTCCCTCCTGATTGGCTAAGACACAGTAGCAGGCACCATTGGCTCTCACTGCTGTCGATCAAAGTCAGCAAGCCAATGAGCAGAGAGAGGGGGCAGTGCCAAGCCATGGCTTCGTGTCTGAATGGACAAAGCTGCTTGCTGTGGGCAGCAGGAGGAAGGGGCCAGGAGCTTCGGCGAAGGACCCGAGAAGAGGAGGATCTGGGCTGCTCTGTGCAAAACCACTGCACAAAGCAGGTAAGTATGACATGTTTGTTATTTTTAAACAAAAAAAACAAGACTTTAATATCACTTTAAAAATTGGATATTGGAATTCAGTAGAGCTTTATCTCTTTCCTAAGCTAAGTGAAAATTCCCTTGCAAAGTAAACAGTCTATTTGTCTTTAGTAAATCAACTTTATTAACCTGGGCACACTTGCCAAAAATCAGCCAGTTCAGCCAGTTCTCTGTCTGACAGAAGCTGATCTAACGACTGGCTTTGGTCAAAGGCACATGTTGGAAAACCAGCATCCGATGGCTGTAAGAGCTGATCAGGGAATTTTGGTAGGGAGAAGTCCCCCTGTCAGAATACAATAGCACAGCGGGGGAAAGCACAGCACCAACATTCCTTGTGTCAGTTTTTTCAATCCCAGCAAGTCGCTGTGCTAACTATCCAAAGTTAGTACAGCAATCTATCTATCTAGCTATTGTGTTCTGACAGGGGGGCGGCCCCCACCGCCAGTACACTCCGATCAGCGCTCCCTGCCATTGGGTGGTTGGCTGGCTGTCTTCTGTCGGACAGGGTGTCATGCACATGGGCCAAATGTCAGACTTTTTTCTTTTTTAACTGGCCAATGTCTCCCGACATTCGGCCCGTGTGTATGGGGCTTTACAGTGTGTACTGACCATTATCAATAATAGGTTAACCCCTACAAGGACTGTATATGTTATTTGTATGTCAAAACAATTTTGCTCATGATAACTTTAGGTGTGCCAAAAAAAACTGATTTTGAATTTACTAAAGGAGTAGGTTTAACAAGCAAGTCCTAAAATGCTCACAGACAAAGCATTTGCCCAGTTAAAGTGTTACTAAACCCAGTAATATGAAAATAGTTAATCTCCCCCCTCCACCACAGTGCCCACAGCTTATAAATCTTCTTTTTACATTAAAATACTGCCACTATATACCTTTTTGGATGATCTGTATATCACGGTTACATGATAAACTGAACAGTTTCTCCAGTGCTGGGGGTTCAGTTAGGAGGAGATTTCCACTACAGCCTGTTTACACGCCCACATGTGTGATGTCAATATCATGTGACCTGGCTAGCTCTGAGAACAAGTAAATGTTCTCTCCAGCATAAAAGACACAACTGAGCATGTGCAGGTCGGCTACCCTATCTGTGTTAGCTGGCCTTCCCCGTATAGACAGTGCAGTAGGGGGGAGGATCTATGCATACAGAATAAAACAGCCTTTTTACACAACGCAGAGGATTAACCCCTTAAATTCCACAGTGAGTATAACAAGACTGCTATGCTGTATATACAGACTGATTTTACTGTCGTGGGTTTAGTAACACTTTAACGTCATATTGGGAATTGATCGTAAGTCTGTAAGACCTACCCCAAGATCTCCTAGAGCTGTGACTGATTCCCATTTTATGGTGCCTGCAAAGTTCCAGGGCCAATGCATTTGTAGAGACTTGAGTATGATGCTATAACTCCCATTGTAAAGGAGCATTCTTTCCACTGACCACCAATGTAAAGGACATTCTTCCCACCTACCTCCAATGTAAAATACATTCTTTACATTGACCACCAAAGTAAAGAGACATTCTTCCTACTGACCACCAATGTAAAGGACATTCTTCTTTCCACTGAACTCCAATGTATGGAGCATTCCTCCCACTGACTACCAAGGGACATTTCTTTCCAAATTAATTCATTTTAGCAGGGGTTCTCTGTGAACTGAAAAATATTTTAAATGCTCCACTGTAGTAAAAAGGTTGAGAAAGACTGCCTTATGCCGCGTACACACGACCAGACTTTCCGGCAGACTAGGTCAGACGGAATTAGTCCGTCGGACAATCCGATCGTGTTTGGGCTAATCCGATCGTTTTTCGTTAAAAAAATCAGAGGGACCTAGAAATAGAACATGTTTCAAATCTATCCGATGGACTCAATTCCTATCGGGAAAACCGTTCGTCTGTATGCTGGTCCGACGGACCAAAAACGACGCAAGGGAAGCTATTGGCTACTGGCTATTGAACTTCCTTTTTTAGTCCCGTTTACATCATCACGTTCAAAACAAAAGGACTTTTGAACGGACTTAGTCCGTTCGTGTGTGGCTAAGTCCATTTCGTTCGGAAAGTCCGTCGGTACTTCACCGAAAGTCTGTCGGGAAGACTGTAGGACCTAGTTTGCCAGAAAGTCCGGTCATCTGTACACGGCATTAGAGACTACATTCATCAGGCTTCCAGATATAATAAATTGATTTGGTTTTTGATGTCCAATGTGAACATTAATTGTTTTAATAGCCTATTATAGACCATTTGTTAGATTTTAAAACAATATCCAGGGGGAGGAGGGGCAGTTCATAAAACAAAATCGTTCTTCTAGTGGAATTGGAAATACATTTGTGTAACTCAAATAAACGTGTAAATCTTTTCATTAGGAACAGTGAAATTCTGCACACATGCATGGCATCCTAATTGCAATAACAGATGTGGCAGGCTTTCCCCAATCATGATTTACTGCAGCTTGTATTTCAAATGATAGAATGATTTATTTTAACAATTACCCTGTAACAGACAGAATTATAAGCTTCTGGGGACTCGCCGGGTCCCTTCTCGTTTTTAACATACTTGTTTTCCGAGGTATCCACTCATTTTCCTTCCTTTTTACAAGTTAGGCTCGGTAAACAAAAGTTGATTGTTTAGTGTGTACAGGAGATTGTTCCATGGCCATTCATTAGTGACCAAGTTCATCTGAAATTTGCTGGGCACATAATGGCCATCATTGAATGCCAGCAGAAAGGGATCCTGAAGCGAGGACAGTACAAAGTATCCTAAAAATGCACGCTTAATTTAAAACTTTGAAAATCTATCGTCCCGCGGGAAAATGCCTGGGAAATATAATCTCCAATGCTACAAGCGGCAGGTCTGGCAGTCCCAGGAGGGTTCAGCAGAACAATGCTAGCTAGCGATTTAGAATGTAATTAAATATTAAATTAGATGTCTGAGAATATTTCACTTAAACAAAAAAATCTGAACTGTTTTTCTTAAAGTTATGCTTCATGTAACATGTATCAGAGGTACAGCTTCCCAGCTGTGTGCTGCAAGAGATTTTTAAAGCGACTTCACTAAATACAATAGGTATGTAACGCTTGCCTTTGTGGCTTCTTTCTACCAATAAGAAAACAAAAAAAGTCAAGAAAACACAGTATGGGAATTTGGAGTTATTTTTATGTATAAAATCACGTTTTTTTGTCCCCCCCCCCCCTTCAGTCCATCATAAATGCTGCCGCCAGACTCATCCACCTTACCAATCGTTCAGTGTCTGCTACCCCTCTTTGCCAATCCCTCCACTGGCTTCTGCTCACCCAACAAAATAAATAGAAAATACTAAAAACAACGTACAAAGCCATACAAAACTTGCCCCCAGCTACATCACCTAGTCAGAAAATACCAACCAAATCATTCTCTTCATTTCTTCCAATGTCTCCTGATCTCTAGCTCCTTTTTCATCTCCTGCCATGCTCACCTCCAGGACTTATTCAAAGACTCTCCCATCCTCTGGAACTCTCTGCCCCAATCTTCTACTCTGTCCACATTTAGATGATCCCTGAAAACTCTTCTCTTCAGTAGGCCTTCCCTGCCCCCACCTAATAACTGTACTTTTATTTTCTCCATCAGCTCATCCCCCACAGTTATTACCTTTTGCATCACTTGACCCTACCTCTTAGATTGTAAGCTCTAATGAGCAGCACCCTCTGATTCCTACTGTATTAAATTGTATTGTAATTGTACTGTATGCCCTTGTGTTGTAAAGGGCTGTGCAAATGGTTGGCACTATAAAAATCCTGTAAAATAATAATAATAATAATTTTTTCAACTGACATATACATATCATAAATATAAAACATACATGTATTAGATTGTAAGCTCTTCTGAGCAGGGCCCTCTTAATCCTCTTATATTTTATTGTATTATAACTGTACTGTCTCCCTTTTTATATTGTAAAGCGCTGCGTAAACTGTTGGCGCTATATAAATCCTAAATAATAATAATAATAATAATGTATTACAACAGCATTATTTTATCCTCTGGGTGCCGTCCTACTTTTACTACCTTAATTTTTATGCATCCCTGGGAAATACTAAAGCCTCTTACACCAGGCCTAATGTCGGATGGCATCGACCGGTTAAAAAGAAACCTACCGACATTTGGCCACCCCTATCATCTATTCAACCATAACCCATTAGGTGGGTAAACACAATGCTGAGAACCATAGAGGACAAGGGGGAGAACCTCTTTTCCAAGGATCAAAAATCTATAGACTAAGTATAGATCTCATGTATTCTCCAACATGTAGTCCCCCTCAGTTTACTGTATATATAAAATCTGATCTTGCTTATATTTTATCTACAAAAAAGAGATAGTAGAGACCTTGAGTCCTCCTCAATAAACAGTGGGAGCACTTATAGGTGCCTCCACGCCATCCATCCGGATGATGGCCACCTGATTATCAGCTATACATATTGCCAAAAAGTAAAACCTGTCAAAACCTGACATGAGAGAAATAAAAATGCTGCTATTGCAAGGCTCTTCTTTTGAAACTGCTAGTTTCCTGACTGTCATGCTGACCATTTTGCTTTAACACTTAGAGTTGTTGACTTGGAATAAGTACAGGCAGTCCCCAGTTACAAACACCCGAGTTACGAACAACTCCTACTTACGAATGAACCTCAATGCCGGCCACTTGTGCTACACGCTGGTCCTGGGTAACTCCGAGCAACTATCTTGCAGCGCCGGACACATCCCACACTGCAGTACTACATGTACTGCATGGCGAGAAGAGCCCTAGATAACATAACTGCATGCCCAGAAGTGCCCGGAACATCCCACATCCCTGCACAGGCTAAAGTTACACTTAAAAATGCACTGTTCCAACTTACACACAAATTTCACTTAAGAAGAAACATACAGTCCCTATTGTGTTCATAACCTGGGGACCGCCTGTAAGCAGTGGTGTTGGTTATTGCTTACTGTTGGATTAGCTGCATGTGAAGAGGATACTTGGTACCTGGTACTGTTGATGTTCCAAACTGTTTTAGGCAGGGCCAAACTCTTGTTGGAAGAGCCAGCAGTTAGATCACACCAACCCTTAAAATGGGATTTTATTTGCCAAAGTACTGACCAGCTCAGTAGATTGTTTTAAAAAATATATTTATAGGTATTAGCACCAGGGGTAGTTGATCCAGGGAATATCCGATTGCCTCCTGGGGAATCAGGAAGGATTTTTTTTCACCAGCAGGAGAAAATTGGATCATGCTTTATTGGGGGTTTTCTGCCTTCCTCTGAATCAACTGTGGGTATAGGATTGTGTATATGGAGGTTTTCTATTTGTGCTTGTGTTTTTTTTTTGTTTTGTTTTTTCAATTGGTTGAACTAAATTGACTTGTGCCTTAATTCCACCCAGACTAACTATGTAACTATATTTTATATGAATGGATAAGCCAAAAAGAACCACTGCGGTGTTACACACTGCAATCATATCACTCTTCTCCACCAATCCCTTGCCTAGCAAAGTCATCCTTTAAAGGACGATTCCTTCAATGAACCATGTTAGTAGTAATTTGTTTCGCTTGGTTTCTGTTTAATCTGTCTCCCCCACATCCTGTGTATAGAGTAGAATGTAGGAGTCAGGTTCATAGCTACAGATAGTAATTGTCACTTAAAGCAGAACTCCAGTGTTGTTAAAAAAAAAAAAACAATCAAACTTTTTCTGATTAGAAAAAATGAATGCCTCTGCTACAATGTCCTTTCTCAAATGGACCAGGAGGGTTGTAGGGTCTGCCTTCATTATCAGTACAAGAGCCATCTCAGTGTTGTAATAAGAAATTAATCATCATGTTCATTGCTTTAGTGAAGGGTCCAATAAAGAATCTAAAAAAAATTAAGTTATTGCATAGGATGCCTTTAACCTCTTGGCGCCGGCCTCTTGGCCTGGCCGCTGGTACCCGTGCCGGGAGCACAAAAGCACACACACTCGGCACAGCTGTTTTTGCAATATTGTGTGCAAATATGCGATGTTCATCCAAGGCCCACCCATCAAGGGGTCGCATATTTGCATGCTATATTGCAAAAACAGCTGTGCCGAGAGTGCGCCCTGTGCACTCCCGGCACATTTACCTGCGGCTAATGGAAAGCTCCCAATTGCTGCTTGCGATTGCAAGCTTTCAGATCATGTTACCACCATGACAGCCAATCACGATGATCACATGATCATAAACCCCACCTCCCGGCATCCTATACCCCTTAAAGGGCCGGGAGGCGCTGGCGTCAAGGGGTTTATTTGACTTTTAGCTGTGCGATTTTGGAGGGTATCCTGTGTACATGATGCTCCCAACTTACCCTATTGCAAGGAGGTGACATAGCATTGTTTTTTGCAGTGTAAAAATTAATTCCAGGTATGTATTTTCTTGCATAGTTACATAGTTCCAACTTGGACCATAGTAAGTATGCATGTGCCATACTTGTGGGATACTTGTGGAAGCTAGGAGTCAAAGTAGTAGCCACCACACGAACAGAGATCGCCACTGTCTTTCCAGACCCGTGCTAAGTGGCCTTTGTGCACAGTGAATACAGGGGATCACTCACTCAACACAGGCACCATTCACAGAACCCCATTCATTTTTTTAAATAATTCAAAGCATGCTTTCATTGGAGGAGGTGGAGAGGTGAAGTGGTAATGTCACAATCTGAACCTTGTCCAATCAGATAACCCTTTGCATTCATTGAAAAAATGCAAGGCTTTCTGTGAATGGTGGCTGTGTTGTGCAAACAACCCCCTGTGTTCACTGTGCAGCAGGGCAGCTGCTCAGCCTTGCACCTGAAAAACAGTGGCAATCACTGTAGTAGCTCTGACTACTACAGTGATTCTCAGCTTCCAGGCCTGTCCCACAGGTAGGGCACATGCACTGGAGGATTTCCCCTCTCTTCTTGCCCCTGTTTAGAGTAGAAAAGGGTCAGAATTCACTATCAGTGGTTTTATAGTAGTGTGTGTCCACATTGGAAGATTTCTCCCCACTTCTGGTGATGCTCTGTGTGTCAAGGTGTCACCAGGACAGGAAGTGATAGGAAATCCAGGATACAGACGTAAAAAACAGAGATTCAAATCTTTTCCTACTCTATTAAAAAAGAACTTCAGGTAGAGCCTATAATGCAAGTAAAAGTGTCAATATCTTACTGCAGTTTATTTATTTTTTAATTGCAACAAGAACAAATGTGCTTCCATTAAAATCATTTTTTAATTTTCAATAAGTAACATAAAAAAACAATCTAAATTCCAATCTCTGAAAACATTTATTTGTACACAAAAGTATTTTTTTTTTTTTTTTTGTATTTGAATAGAAGCTTTAACGAATAAGGGCAGACTTTCATGCTAGGATTAGAGGAGAGTGGCAATAACTAAAATGTTTAAGCAGTCGCTCCTAATGAGCTTGCTTAGTAAATTTGTCTTTGGCGATGTGGGGCAAGGGTTAAAGTTAAAGAAACATCGAAACAGCAGAAAGGTGTACTTTACTGGGTTTATATTATACCTTAGAAATACACAAGAAATACACATAAAACTGCACCATGGGGTACTTAAGAAAACAATGTCTGACGCCTGAACAGCGTTGTGCCACATGCAGTTTGACCTGAGGGTATACTCCTTAACCACTAGCTTTTAAAAAGACGATCAAGCTTGTTTATAAAATGTTGATGTAAGGTGCTATCATGCCTCTGGTTACAATATATTGGAGAAGACATTAGCACTAATGTCGAAAGTCCTCAGGACAATGTTTTTCTGCAAGTGCCATGCCGCCACTTACACATTTAAACAGCTATCAAGGTTGCTAAAAGAAAATAGTCCATCCAGTTCAGCTCAGCCAGGAGCTCCAGCCGCATGTATTTCTTCATAATTAAACCATTGCACAACATGTAAAGAAGGCAGTAGAAGTTAGAAGTTGGTTGAATTGTACATACACAAACACGCAAGACTTGTCTAAGATATAGAAAGTTTACACATTTGTTTCAGTGGAGAGGCCAAAGTAAAGAATAGCAAAATGTCAAAAATATTTAACATGACAGATTTCTATTTCTAACAAGCTTGATTAGATGGAGTTGTTTGGTGCAATCTAGAGATGTGGTGTTCCTCACCTATTCTGTCTGAAATCAGGCAGAGAATCTTCTGATATCGGTGTCGATCTTCTGTGTTTATTCCTAATGGATCTCCACTGACCTTATGCATGGGGGACACTCAGGTCATTCATCTGAATGGTTCGTATGAAAGTTGGCCTGGTTCTCATGCTGATATCCAAAGCAAATCAAACCTGGACATGTCCCAGCTGCACATCTGGATCAGTTGGTCTGCAGTATATACCCATCTGCGTTAGTACCAGTGCTGTTGGGCGTCAAATAGTTGTTACAAGCTAGCTGAGCATATATATGGGAGGTTTATTTGCCTTGCAACGGCAGCAAGGGGGCAAACCTTCTCTGCTGGTTGCCCGGTAGCAATATTCCGAACTGACTTTTGCATGAACTATGCAGATAAACAAGCAAAGTTCTGCCCCTCCAAAAGTATGGTACTGTGTTGGGGGAGACACATTTTCTCAGATCTAGTTTTAAGACTAAAAGAAACTCTGAAATTGGACCATCTCATTTCACTACAGAAGGGACGCTCAGCAAAGTGTTTGGTATACTTTGCAGTCCCAGATTTCTGCAAAACCACCATAGATAGGGGCTTAAGCCTAGTACACACTACTAGTTTATTTTCTGTTAAATCCAGTGGGCTGAACAAAAAAAACCTGACAGCTCAGGTTGGAGCCGCTGTACTAACAATCCAATGTTAGTACCGTGATCTCCCCTGCTGGTCTATTGTGTTCTGACAGGAGCCCCACCGCTAGAACATTCTGGTCAGCGCTATCAGCCCTTGGTGCCGGTCAAGAGACATTTTTTCAGTTATGCCCCTTCGACTGTCTGACCGACTGTCGTACACGGGGGGCTAAATATCGACCGGTTTCTATTGAACCGGCCGATGCCGCCCAACATTCGGCTCATGTGTACTAGGCTTTAGGGTGGAAGATGACAACCACCAACTCATCATGCTGTTGACTGTTAGTAAAATATTGCAATGCCAGGAATATAGTGTTATTTTTCTTCCACCACATCGCATATATAATAGTAAATAAATAATACCTCCTCATAACTGAGGAGAAAAAGAGAAGTTTGTGAGATTTTTAAGGTAGATAGTCTCTAGAACTGTCAAAGAAATGTCAATAAATACGTATTTGCTAAAATCCTTTCTTTCATTAACATTTTGTCACTAGACAAGAAGTGGCTCATTGAAAATGCAATAGCCTTACCATCATTAAAAAGATATCATATAGCCCCTCTGATCACAACCCTTGACGACCCATCTACAACACAAAATATTCCAATGTGTACAAAAAGAGCCCAGACTGTCCATGTGGCTGCCAGTACTATCTAGTCCTCATGGTTACTTTACAAGACAGATTGAACATTTTTGTTGGTGGAAAAATGTGCTGTGTATTCACAGTTCGACAACGTTGGGTCTCTGTTTGCAAGACTACATTGCTAGAAGGTGACAGTTTTCACTGAGTTTTCACTGATCTAGCTTTATATGTACTGATGCAGAGTGGGCAGATTGTCTGTTTTGGCTTATCTGTCCCCCTAGCCTTGGTGAATTTTTGCAGGCTATCATGTTTCTTTTTTGGTGGGATACTAAGATTAGTCCGTGGATTGGATAAAGAGCTGGATGGCAAAGGCCAGTTCATGTAGTGGGGACAGGAGGTTTTCCAACCTTGAGGTTCTGTGCTCCTTGAAAATGAATATTG
Organism: Lithobates sylvaticus; assembly: GCA_028564925.1. Lineage (NCBI taxonomy): Eukaryota > Metazoa > Chordata > Amphibia > Anura > Ranidae > Lithobates > Lithobates sylvaticus. Next base: position 78,821,875 of record CM053028.1, read on the forward strand.
GCTACTGTGCTCCAACAACCTGCAACCCTTATTTCAGTCAACGGCTTACATGGGCAGGTCCCCCACCTAAAGTGTATGATTAGAGTCCAATGTTTATGATAACATTTACACTCTAGTAACATTTGGTAAGGTTGGCTACTCATGAGACCTCACCTTTACAGGATACCCTTTGCAAATCACCTTTGGGGCTAATCTTGGAGAATAAGCTGCCAGGAATCCATGAACCTCCTCTGTTTTCCCTGTTTCTGTAAATATAATTACTATATATGCTCCAGTCCCAATAGCTTATATTGACAGCATGCAGAGTACAGGAGGAATTAGGAACCTTGATATGAGCAGCCTATGCCATGGAAGCACCAGCTCCATATAACACAGAGGGCAAAGCTATCAATCTTGATATTTCAGCAGCATTAATTTCTTACAAGATAATCATAGCTATGACAATTATGTCACCCAAGAAAACTATAGGGACGGCCATAGACAGAGCAAATTTCTTTCCATTACCACAGTCAGTGCTGACAGGGGAATCCTTTCTGCCAAGCCATTGGGTTCTCCTGGCAGGGGGGCGGGAAAGCCATCCCTGCGGGGGAAAAGATTGTGATTACTGCTAGCTGCTATAATAGCCACTAGCGATAATCGCATGTAAAATAAATTAGGCTGGTTGTTCCCAAGTGGATAAATTGATCAACTTGGGTACATTCAACCTGCTCATACATGGTTTGAATCCTTACCGGTCTAAGAAATAATTAATAATAGAGGCCTCATTGTCTAGCCCCCAGTTGCAGATATAATAGTGAACCCTAGACCTTTAACCCCCATGCCAGGTCTTCTCTGATCTAGACATTGCCTGCCTTATACTAAACAGGAGGACAATGTGGGTAGAGAGGGCCCTGTAGTAAGCAATGTCCTAGACACTACTTGGACTGCTATGAAAGTTTGAATATTGGTTGGCTGTTATAACTAACAACTCTTTTCTCAATCCATTTTAATAAAGGTTCTGTTATGTATCTTGTGTGGTCAAACTGCATCCCATAAGATTTCTAATTCCAAGTTAAAACAAAATAACACGTTTGTATCATTCCAACATATATTTCAAGCATTCTAAAACATAAATCTTTCCCTGTGGAATGTTGGTAGCTTATGAAAATGGTAACGCATCAGATAATTCATAATAAAAGTTTTTATTCAGCTGTGTTGGTCTTTGGAGACCAAAAACATACCGTAGCCATTCAATCTAATGCCAACATCACTCAAAGCTAAATAATTCAAATAAACACATCATTAATCTAAATGACAAAGTAGATTAAAACATCCAGCTCAATGTAATGATGTACACTTACTTTTGTTTTACGCTAAATGAAAACAAAAAGTGCACAGTCATAGGGAGGGGGGACTGGGATACCGTGTCTGTGGTATTCTCACCTGGACAATAGAAAGTTTAGTGGAAATGTTCAATCCTTAAGTAAGTATACACTAGTAGAATTTCAAATTACATTTTTCTCCTTCACTGATGTGCGCTTATGGGGCTGCACTGATGGGTACTGATAAAGTGGCACTTATGGGCAATGATGAGGCGGCACTTATGGGCACTGATTAGGCGGCATTGACGAGGAGGCACTAATATGCCACACTTATGGGCACTGATAGGTGGCACTGATATGCAGCACTGATGAGCACTATACTTAAGTGAGGTATACACTAGTAGAATTTCAAACAAAATTTTGTACAGTATATTTGAATGTCTTTCAATACTTTACCAAATGTAAACCACATACACTGTTAGAAATTCGTACATTCGAGAAAAAGTTTCCACCCTGTTCCTTTGAATTTTTTTGTAACTGAAGTTGAAAATGAACGTTGATTTGACATCACTAATAATTAGAAAAAAAAAACGTTCTTACAATGTTTTTACAACTAAAAATGTCCAATTAAATTTTACTAGTGTTTACATAGCTTTAGTTTTTCTTACTAATTGGTCAATCAACCCAAAAAGATATTGTAGTTTTTAGTATATTAGAGTTTAACAATCTAATGATTTCTTATTAATACATCTAAGACAGCCTTTTTCAACCAGGGTGCCCAGGCAATATGAGGTGCCTTCAGGTTTCTTCAGGGGTGCCGTGGCAAAATGGCTAAAAATTGTATACAAGCCAGGCAGTGGATAAAGTCTGCCTTTTAGCTACACAAAGCCACAGGTTTTCATTGTGCACCATTACGACCTTCTAGCACCATTACGACCTTCTAGCCGCCGGTGTCCTAACAACCAATGATGTCATCAGTTGATAAGGTGGATGTCAGGCTCCTACACCGCATCCTTGTATGCCCCTCCCCTGCCTCACTCCATCAGCATTGGGGTCACATTAGATGAGTAATGGAGATAAACTGAGGAAGAAGAGAAACATTGGAATACTGATCAGTATTAGCTGTACCCAGTTGTACTGCAGCAGCTTGGTATGGCTGCGCGAATCACTGTCATTGTACGTTGGCCGCTTTAAGAAGCTATAGGGGGCGTGGGACGCCGGAGCAGATGAGTGTGGCCGGCAGCCGCGATGTCCGGCAGCCACCCGCGATCGCTCCTCAGAGAGTCAAAACGGGGATCTGTCAATGTAAAACAGACATATCTGCTGTTCCTAGTGATACTCTAGTCAATACACTCTCCCTACCGTTAGAAACCCCTCCCTAGGGGACACTTAACCCCTTGATCGCCCCCTAGTGTTAACCCCTTCCCTGCCAGTAACATTTATACAGTAATAAGTGGCTATTTTTTCGCAGTCCTGCTAAAAATCGCAGATCGTCCCATTACTAGTAAAAAATAAATAAATAATAAAAATGCCATAAATCTATCCCCTATTTTGTAGATACTATAGCTTTTACCCAAACCAAGCAATACACGCTTATTGTGATTTTGTTTTTACCAAAAATATGTAGAAGTATACATATTGGCCTAAGCTGATGAAGAATTATTTATTTTTTTGGGGATATTTATTATAGAAAAAAGTAAAAAATATTGTTTTTTTTTTCAAAATTGTGGCTCTTTTCTTGTTTATAGCGCAAAAAATAAAAACCACAGAGGTGATAAAATACCACCAAAAGAAAACTCTATCTGTGGGGGAAAAAAAAGGACATACATTTTGCTTGGGTACAACGTAGCACGACCGCGCAATTGTCAGTTAAACAAAGCAGTGCCGTATCACAAAAAATGGCCTGTTCATTAAGGGGGCAAATCCTTCCGGTCCTTAACCACTTGCCGACCGGCGCACGTCGATATACGTCGACAGAATGGCACGTACAGGCAGGAGGGCGTATATATAAGTCCCTCCTTTAGCCTGTCCGTGCCATCGGGAGCGCGCCGGGAGCGTCGCGCTCCCGCGCCGGTCGGGACCCCCGTGAGTCCAATTGCGGTCCCCGCGGACTCGATCGCCGCGGGGACCCCCGCGATCGTCTCACGGGAAGGCTGAACGGGGAGATGCCGAGATAAACAGCATCTCCCCGTTCTGCCTAGCAACTAGTGACGCCGATCTCTGCTCCCTGTGATTGGAGCAGAGATCAGCATTCACTAGCTGACAGCCACGCCCCCCCACAGTAAGAAACACACCCCTAGGCATACTTAACCCTTACACTGCCCCCTTGTGGTTAACCCCTTCACTGCCAGTGTCATTTATACAGAAATTAATGCATTTAAATAGCATTAATTGCTGTAAAAATGACAATGGTCCCAAAAATGTGTCAAAAATGTCTGATGTGTCCGCCATATTGTCGCAGTCCCAAAAAAAATTGCAGATCTCCGCCATTACTACTAAAAAAAAATGTTATTAATAAAAATGCTATAAAACTATCCCCTATCTTGAAAACGCTATAACTTCTGCGCAAACCGATCAATAATCGCTTATTGCGATTTTTTTTACCAAAAATATGTAGAAGAATACGTATCGGCCTAAACTGAGGAAAAAAAATGTTTTTTTATATATTTTTTGGGGATATTTATTATAGCAAAAAATAAAAAATAATGCATTTTTTTCAAAATTGTCGCTCTATTTTTGTTTATAGCGCAAAAAATAAAAACCGCAGGGGTGATCAAATACCACCAAAAGAAAGCTCTATTTGTGGGAAAAAAAGGACGTCAATTTTGTTTGGGAGCCACATCGCACGACCACGCAATTGTCAGTTAAAGCGACGCGGTGCCGAATCGCAAAAAGGGGCCTGGTCCTTTGGCTGCAAATTGGTCCGGTCTGAAAGTGGTTAAGTGGTTAAGGAATGTAACATTATAAAGGCCGATTTGGAGGAGTCTGTACCTTTTTGGATCAGTTTCTTAACAGTAATGCATAGAAACCTAAATATAGAAAAACACAGAATCATGGGGGGCTGATTTACATAAAGGATTATTTTAATTTGTAGGGATTTAAGTGAAGGGAAATCTCCCCAATGACAATGTTGTCTTTTTTATTGGTGGAAGAAGGGTATTTCTATATGTGGGTGTTTTTGTTTTGTTTTTTATACTATTTTCATTCAATATTTGACATTTATAAAGATATTTTACTTAATTGAACTTAGTTGTTTTTGATACACCTGTGAAAGCAGTTTCCCTTTGACTGCTATTCTAATCACATTTTTTTCTTTTGTATTAATGCATATGCTGCAGGGACCTAACTGACTTGTGAGTTGGCATATTTCTACTGCTTTAGACCATTTTACCTCGCTATTAGCACAAAAAACAGACAGGGGTTCTAATCCTTCTCCACGGTATCCATTCCACTGGATATCACGTCATGAGATAAAATACTGAATGGTTTCATGGGTAAAATACCTCACATTTTGATGAAATAACTCTTTATTTTATACTTTATGCTTTATTTTAGTAATGTTTTTTGTGAATTTTCGAAAAAGTTTGAAAAAAGCTATGAGGTATTTTATCTCAGATTTTAAGAGGAAAATAACTCTCTGTGAATTGGACCCAGAAAGTGTGTTATTTGCATGACTACTAGGTGAGAATAAAGCAAAAGAAGCTTGAAAAAAGAAAACATAGATCCACCACACACATTAGTAATCTGCAGTGCATTACATTTTTGGCGTTGGGTTTGGAGACACTTTAAAATAGATTTTCAAAAATCAATCATATTATTGTGCTAATATTCTAGTAATATAGCAGATTTCACACCGATGTCATAGTAATACCATCACCCTCCAGGATTGTTCATGTTGATAACATATCTCACATAAGGTAGGATGTTTGACACCACCCCATGTCACTCTATGACACTGACAATATATCAGCAGCACAACACCTAAAAACAAAAGAGTGTGGGAATCCGCAGTAATTGAGCTCCTGCAGGGCGCTGACCTCTGACCTACAGCAACACACATGCCACAAGCAGATCACCAAGTCCCTGGTCCCTTGACCATCATACCACTGCTCAATGGGAACATACAATATTTGCTGTAGGATTACTAGTTGAAAGGTAGACTAAGTTTGTAGCACCTTTCTTCAAAATGTTTTCTAAGAGGATCGATCTTATGTCATTTGAGACGCGCCTCCATAATACCTGCATTTAAAACAACTGGCAGATGTTATGTCTGTTGGCATTAAGAAAAACCTGTACTGAGAAAGTTATGGAGGATGCCAAAGCTGAACGTTTTCTAAAAACACTAGTTCCCGGGCAGTAATGCTGGTCCAAGGGCTTCTGCTTTCACTGACTTTAAACAAATATGCAGGTTATATGTTCTGACTTTACTCTGATCACTGAACCTCTAAACTTTTTTAATAGAAGTCTTCCATTTTTACTCTGTCACTTTAAAGTCTATCTAAAGCCAAACGTTTTTTTTTCTCTTATTTTGCAAAGAATAGGGAAGGGGTAAAAATATTGCCAGTTTTTATATATTTGCCCTCTAAGTACGATTAGGAAGATTTACTTTCACTTCCTGTTCTGAACGCACAATGGGAAATGAGAAGAAATCTCTACAAAATGAGAGATATTTTTTTATAGACAGATATCACCAGAATAAACATCCCTGTCACTCTCCTACTCCTCTTAAACTAAAAATGGGGGATTCTTCCTCACTTTATTTCCCGTGACACCCTTCCCTAAATGATCCAATACTAAAATAAACAGGTTTTGGCTTTGGATATAATTTAACAGAATTGATGGGTATAAAGTGCAGGCACTTAAGCTGGGTTCACACCTTTGTAATACAGAAAAGTGTGCATTATCTTGTGTTGTGGTTCTCCAAGAATTTTCATTCTTAATGGCAAGGCCACATCATCAATGTATCTTGCCAATGCATGTGCATTTTATGCCGCGTACATATGATCGGACTATCCGGTGGACTTGGTCCGGCGGACAAACCGCCCGCGTGTGGGCTCCGGCGGACTTTTTCTTCCCAAAAGTCTGGCGGACTTAGAAAGAAGTTTTGACTCAAAATCCGGCCGTCTGTGTGCTAGTCCGCCGGGCTTTTGAAATGAACGGACTTGCCCACACACGGAGTAAAGTCCGTTCATTTTGAACGTGACTCCAGGTAGACGGGACTAGCGAAGGAAGTCAATGTCGCCGCCTCGATCGGCAAGATTGACACCTTGCTAGCCCCGTCACCTGGTATGGATTTAATGGGGAATCCCTACGCTGAAAAAACGGTGTGGGAGTCCATATCAGACCCTTATCTGAGCATGCAGCCCGGCCGGTCATGAAAGGGGGTGGGGACGAGCGAGCGCCCCCCCCTTCCTGAGCCGTACCAGGCCGCCCCCCACCCCAAAGCACCTTGTCTCCATGTTGATGAGGACAAGGGCCTCTTCCCGACAACCCTGGCCGTTGGTTGTCGGGGTCTGCAGGCGGGGGGCTTATCGGAATCCGGGAGTCCCCTTTAATAAGGGGGCCCCCAGATCCCCCCCCCCCCACCCTATGTGAATGAGTATGGGGTACATGGTACCCCTACCCATTCACCTAAGGGAAAAAGTGTTAAAAAAAAAAACACAACACAGGTTTTTAAAGTAGTTTATTAGACAGCTCTGGGGGTCTTCTTCCAACTTCGGGGGTCTTCTTCCGACTTCAGGGTCTTGTCCCGCTCTTCGTTTGTTCTACCTGGCCTCCGCTATCTTCTTGCAGCTCTTTTACTAGCGTTGGCACGGTCTTTGGGTTCCCCCGCTCCACCCAAATGCCATTTCATTGTTATTTGGCAAAATGTAACACATTCTGGTAGAGCCCCTAAAACATTCAAATTGGTCATTAGGGCAACTTATGATAGTGTTAGGTCAATAGAAATGTGTGGGGAAGTGAAGGTAACAAGCAAACTTCAACACAACTGAACATTGGAGCTTTGCCTAATTACAACGGCTCATCCTTTAGGTTGAGCAGGTGGCCTAAAAGCTCTTTAGCACTTTACACCTTTTTTTTGTGAAAGTTTTAGAGTCACTTTAACAATAGGAATAGGGAACTACTAAAGTGATCTTTGCCCTGTTCTCACTAGGGAGCAAATTCTGTCTTTGTATTCAGATCATGTGACAGGGTGCAGGAGTAATTGGGAAACTGGGGGAGGGTTAATTAAAATAAACTGAACACAATTGTCAGAGCAAAGCTGTAGAAGGAACTGACAGAACAACTGCTGGATTTCTAGATCCTAATAAATAGCCATACACGTCAGTGGAGCTAAAGAAGAGAAAATCAATAGATTGATTCCTCTGTTCATGCTAAACAATGTGGATGAAGGAATCTCCACTACTGGCTATTGTATTCAGGCATCTGCAGCAACCGTGGCTGCCGGAATACCCAAAGGATGCAGTTACTGTTTGGAGGGTAATTGCAAACAGGATGGACCCACTACTTGAATTCAGACTAAATTTGGGATGTCTATAACCAGTTTAAAGCAGTCTATAGACAAAAGAAGACTTGACCGTGGATCAGTGGCGTCCCGACTATACGGGATGCAGGGGTGCCACCCCTCTAATCCATGTGCCCAGCCCCTAATCTACATGCAGGGCACCAGACGCATGGATTCCAATGGTTTTTTTTTTTTTTTTTTTAGAAGCACATGATTAGAGCCTGAGGCTGGATTGTTTGCCCCCCCCCCCCCCCAAAAAAAAAATACACCCAAAAGTCACTGTTGTGGATGATTATTCCATGTCTCTACAGGTAGGCCAGGGCCAAACTGAGTGTTCTCAGGTAGAGCAGTGATCAGGCTGGTGACTATCCTGGTTGATTTTGAAATAAATAGCAGTGTCTGCGTGACCACCCTCCTTCTCCTTGCCTCTCAGCGTTCACTTTAGCACAATCTCTCAGCCAAACCCAGGGCTTTTATTAAACTATAGGTAAAAACTACAAGTAACATTTGCTAAAATACTGTGTATCATAAACAGTTCCCTTAAATAAAATATATAAATTCTGGTTTTCAACTTTTTCCTTTATTTGTTGCATCCCGGTCCTGCTGAGGTGAATAAAGTAGCAGAACTTCAGCAGTCATTTTTTCCCTTACGACCCATCAAGTGCATATGTACTGTATAATTGCTGTGATTTCTAGCATGAAATGATTGCTTGCAGCTATGAGCAACCATATATGTTGGGGATATACAGTATCTCACAAAAGTGAGTAGACCCCTCACATTTTTGTAAATATTTTATTATATCTTTTCATGTGACAACACTGAAGAAAGGACACTTTGCTACAATGTAGTGAGTGTACAACTTGTATAACAGTGTAAATTTGCTGTCCCCTCAAAATAACTCAACTCACAGCTGGCAACAAAAGTGAGTACACCCCTAAGTGAAAATGTTCAAATTGGGCCCAGAATGTCAATATTTTGTGTGGCTACCATTATTTTCAAGCACTGCCTTAACCCTCTTGGGCATGGAGTTCACCATGGACTTCACAGGTTGCCACTGGAGTCCTCTTCCACTCCTCCATGATGACATCACAGAGCTGGTGGATGTTAGAGACCTTGTGCTCCTCCACCTTCCGTTTAAAGATGCCCCACAGATGCTCAATAGGGTTTAGGTCTGGAGACATGCTTGGCCAGTCCATCACCTTTATCCTCAGCTTCTTTAGCAAGGCAGTGGTCATCTTGGAGGTGTGTTTTGAGTCATTATCATGTTGAAATACTGCCCTGCAGTACAGTCTCCAAAGGGAGGGGATCATGCTCTGCTTCAGTATGTCAGTACATGTTGGCATTCATGGTTCTCTCAATGAACGGTAGCTCCCCAGTGCCGGCAGCACTCATGCAGCCACAGACCATGACACTCCCACCACCATGCTTGACTGTAGGCAAGACACACTTGTCTTTGTACTCCTCACCTGGTTGCCACCACACATGCTTGACACTATCTGAACCAAATAAGTTTATCTTGGTCTCATCAGACCACAGGACATGGTTCCAGTAATCCATGTCCTTAGTCTGCTTGTCTTCAGCAAACTGTTTGTGGTCTTTCTTTTACATCATCTTTAGAAGAGGCTTCCTTCTGGGACGATAGCCATGCAAACCAATTTGATGCAGTGTGCAGTGTATGGTCTGAGCACTGACAGGCTGACCCCTTCAACCTCTGCAGCAATGCTGGCAGCACTCATATGTCTATTTCCCAAAGACAACCTCTGGATAAGCACGTGTACTCATCTTAAGAGTGGAGCCTGTCCTGTTAAACCGCTGTATGGCCTTGGCCACCGTGCTGCAGCTCAGTTTCAGGGTCTTGGCAATCTTCTTATAGCTTAGGCCATCATTATGTAGAGCTACAATTCTTTTAATGAGAGAGTGAGAGCGATAACACCAAATTTAACACACCTGCTCCCCAATCACACCTGAGAACTTGTAACACTAACGAGTCACATGACACCGGGGAGGGAAAATGGCTAATTGGGCCCGGTTTGGACATTTTCACTTAGGGGTGTACTCACTTTTGCTGCCAGTGGTTTAGACATTAATGGCTGTGTGTTAAGTTATTTTGGGGGGACAGCAAATTTACACTGTTATACAAGCTGTACACTCACTACTTTATATTCTAGCAAAGTGTAATTTCTTCATCGTTGTCACAGGAAAAGATATAAGATTATATTATATTCACAAAAATGTGAGAGGGGTATTCACATTTGTGAGATACTGTGTATACTGCTGATAAGAAAAGGTATTTATCAGTTTATATTTACTAAAATTATTTTATTTCAATATCCTGTGTAGACATGTGCGATTAGTTTCGTACGAATCGGAAATTCGTACGAATATTTCGAAATTCGTACATTCGTACGAATATGAATTACGAATTTTTACGAATATGAATTTTGTACGAAATACGAAATTTCGTTTACGAATTTCGGATCCAAATTATCCGAATCCAAACTACCAAATGATGAATTTCAACTAATATGAAAGAAATTATAGCGGATATAACGAATGATTCGAATGAATTCGAGATTCAGTATAACGAATATCGACACTCTACGAATAATAACGAATTATCCGAAAACGTATTAACGTTACATAACACAAGTCTATTGTCTATTGTTCACCAATCACTCAGAGGAAGTATGAAATACGAAATTTCGCATTCGTAAACGAAATTTCGGATTTCGTACTTCCTCTGAGTGATTGGTGAACAATAGACATTATAGACTTGTGTTATGTAACGTTAATACGTTTTCGGATAATTCGTTATTATTCGTAGAGTGTCGATATTCGTAACGATTCGTAACGATATTAACGATTCGTACGAAATTCGTATTTCGTACGAATCCGAATTAAATTTCGTACACGAATTACGAATTACGATTTTTTTTTTTATATACGAAACGGAACGAAACGAAACACATTTTTTGATGGTTCCCATGTCTAATCCTGTGTACTGTGGGATACCAGATATAGTGAATGCAGGGTCCTGGGTTTAGTAACACTTTAACCCCAATCACTGTGCTTCTTTCTTATACATAGTTGGAGATTTAAATAAAAGGCGCTCAGGATTCTGATTTTCACTGCTGATAGCCCAGCTTCATTGTATTATTTTGAAGAAAAGTCTACAATATTTCACCCTGCTATATACTTGTGAGGTTTTTCCTCACACATGGCAGATTCACTTTAAATATCATTCCATGTATATGTAGCATAACTCGTTTTCCAAATTTTAGCATAGCTTGGATGATATTGAGTAAAGGTCAGATTCTTCCCATCTACATAGATGTGTAAATACGTTTCCAACGAAACTCACTGAGCCCATCTTATGTGACAAGCACTTAGTGTTCTAGGAAGCTATTAACACGCTGAAGATACATTTAGGGTTAGCATCAGATTTAAATAATAGGCCTTTTGTACTTTTTTTTTTTTTTCTTAGGAACCCGAGGAAGAGATGTGTGCTCTCGCCCCCATTTCTTCCACATCATCCACCGAGTAACAATAGAATCAGCATTGTCCTATTAGAGATTTATGAACAGCACGTGCTGAGATATCTGCAAGCCTGCCTTGCTAATCGGCCCGCTCTGGAAATGGACGGAAGGGGGGCAATGCAGCACAGTCATAGTCTCTGGACCCATCTGTTGAGCCCACCATTTTACAATACCTTTAATTGCAAAAGACAGGGAAGGGAGGACTTAAGTTTCAGTCCCTTGAACAAGTGCAATCTCTATACAGCTCCTGCAGGGTCAATCTTTGTAGATGATGTGTCTTTGAAAAGAGTCAAAGAAGGGGAAAAAAATTTCAGATCAATGGCAGATAATGCCCTGGCCACAAAGGCCTCTATTCCTTTTATTCTTAAATTAGAGCAGCTGTGGTAGCACAACCAATTGGAAAGCTATTAGCTTTTGAAGGAATGAAAGCAGTTGAAAAGTTTGCTGCTCTCAATTGATCAAATTCACACCCTAAATTTCAGCTATACAACTATGTAGTCCAGGCATGTCAAACTGGTGTTTGCTGGATTGCCAGCAGCCTTCTTGGTCCTTCTTCGAAACTCCTGGCAATAGTACAAAATACAAAATTAGCAGCTAAAGTGTTTTTTTTTTTTTTCACATGGGTAAAAGGTAAAAGCTGGCAATGAATGGAGGAATCAGAATGTTCATAAATGATCAAAGCCTTAGAAAGCCCTCTATTTACCAGATGCCCACTAGTCAACACAATCTCCCCACTATCCATGGTGCAGCAACAAGGGCATAAGTTTATTTATCTATGCCTAATCAGCAATAATGAAAAGAACATTGAACAAGAAATACTATTTTGCTGATTTTATTGAGATGCCATCTTTTCTGGCTCTTGGAGAAATTTTTACCACTAAAATGAAAATATCAACAATATGAGTCTTTGTATTACCAGAAGAACTCCAGTGCTTAGGAGGGCTCATGTTATCCCTGTATGAAGCCAAGTTATACACAGGCATCAGATGACAATCAACTTTCATAGAATCCAGTGACCACTGTAATACAATATATTGTCAAATGTATTGGGACACCTGCCTTTACACACACATGAACTTTACTGGCATCCCAGTCAAATGCCCCGAACACACGAACCTATCGGACAATGTTGTCGGAAATTCCGACCGTGTGTAGGCTCCATCAGACTTTTTCCGTCGGATTTTCCGACGAACAAAATTTTATCTCCTGCTCTCAAATTTTCCGACAACAAAGTCCTATCAGACTTTTTCCGATCGTGTGTAGCGAATTCCGACGGACAAAGTGCCATGCATGCTCAGATCACATTACAAGACCAAAGCTATTGGCTACTAGCCTCTACGTAGTCCCGTCGTAGGCAACAAACGTCATCACGTTCAGAATGATCGGATTTTCCGACAACTTTGTCCGACCGTGTGTATGCAACACCAGTGTCGGACAAAATCCGTCTTTAAAAATCTGATGGATTTTGTGGTCAGATTTTCCGACCGTGTGTACAGGGCATTAGTCCTTAGGGTTCAATAATGAGTTGATCAACCCTTTGCAGCTATAACAGCTTCAACTCTTCTGGGAAGGCTGTCCACAAGGTTTAGGAGTGTGTCTATGGGAATGTTTAACCATTCTTCCAGAAGCGCATTTGTGAGGTCAGGCACTGATGTTGGACGAGAGAGAAGGCCTGGCTAATTCATCCCAAAGTTGTTCTATCATGTTGAGGTCAGGACTCTGTGCAGGCCAGTCAAGTTCTTGACCTCAAACTCACTTATCCATGTCTTTATGGACCTTGCTTTGTGCACTGGTGTGCAGTCATGTTGGAATAGGAAGGTGCCATCCCCAAACTGTTCCCCCAAAGTTGGGAACATGAAATTGTCAAAAATTTCTTGGTATGCTGAGGCCTTAAGAGTTTCCTTCACTGGAAGCCCAACCCCTTAAATACAACCCCCCACCATATTCCCCGATCCACCAAATGATTTGGACCAGCTCACAAAGTAAGGTCCATAAAGGCATGGATGAGTGAGTTTGGGGTAGAGGAACTTGACTGGCCTGCACACAGTTCTGACCTCAACCCGATAGAACACTTTTGGGATGAAGTAGAGTGGAGACTGCGAGCCAGGCCTTCTCCTCCACATCAGTGCCTGACCTCGCAAATGTTCTTCTGGAAGAATGGTCAAACATTCCCATAGACACACTACTAAACCTTGTGGACAGCCTTCCCTGAAGAGTTGAAGCTGTTGTAGCTGCAAAGGGTGGGACAACTCAATATTGAATCCTACAGACTAAGACAGGGATGCCAATAAAGTTCATGTGCGTGTAAAGGCAGGTGTCCCAATACTTTTGACAATATAGTGTATTTATGGCTATTTCAGACTTCAGAAGACACCCCTAGCTGATGGATCAAATAATCCAGCTTTTTTAGGCTTTAACATCCTGTAGACCATTGTTACCAAAGAAAGCACCGATTCTGATACCTTCTGTTGAATGTATAGGCATGTATGAGCTAAAAGGGTGGGCACAGATAATTTCTGATAATTAGGTTAAATGTGACGAGTGCCTCTGGCAGGTGAATATTTTCCTTGCTGTTGCACATCTACTTGCTAGTAGACATGTGCACAACAAAAAAATTGTTTATTTTCGTTTCGTTTTTTTCGTTTCCGTTGATTCGTAACGATTCGTAAATTCGTAAGTGTTCGTATTCGTAACGATTTGTATTTTCGTTAGAGCTATTTTTACGCTGATTCGTTTTTCCATTCGTTTAATTTTCGTTTATTCGTTTATTCGAAATTTGGACGCATTCGTATTTATTCGTACATTCGTAACATTCGTAACATTCGTAACATTCATAGATTCGTAATAGGAGCATAATTCATAATTTTATGTAATGTGTATGCTATTATTACATTTTAAGAGACACGGAAAATTACGAATCGAAAAAAAAAGTTACGAATGTACGAATTTTTTCGTTCAATCCATTTGAAGCACGTTAAGCAGCGCTATTGTAAGAGACACGGAAAATTACAAATCGAAAAAAAAAAAAAAAAAGTTACGAATGTACGAATTTTTTCGTTCAATCCATTCGAAGCACGTTAAGCAGCGCCATTGTAAGAGACACGGAAAATTACGAATCGCAAAAAAAAAAAAAATTACGAATGTACAAATTTTTTCGTTCAATCCATTTGAGGCACGTTAAGCAGCGCCATTGTAAGGGACACAGAAAATTACCAATTCAACAAAAAAAAAAAAGTTACGAATGTACAAATTTTTTCGTTCATTTTGATTTTCGTTGTTCCTGTTTTCGTTTTTCGGATTTTCTTCTTTCGTAGATTCGTTGTTTCTAATTTGTTTTTTTCGGATTTTCGTTGTTTTCGGATTCGTTCGATTCGAACGATTCGTTATTCATTAAAAATTTTAGCGAATCGTTCGTTCATTCGTACGATAACAATGAACAAAAAAAAAAAAACGAAAAACGAAAAAAAAAAAAAAACGAATTGCACATGTCTACTTGCTATTAGGTCTGGTCCAATCAACGAGTCACACATGCAATGCTGTTAACATTCAGCAAGAATCACAACAAAGGACAAGGGATATCTTTTCTGTGGTCACCCTATAGCCTAGTACACACCAGTAGTTTTCTTTCGTTCAACCCAGCAGGGCTGAATGAAAAAAAAACTGACAGCTGAGGAGGAGCCGCTGTACTAACTATCTGAGGTTAATAGAGCGATCTCCCCTGTTGTGCTATTGTGTTCTGACAGGGGGACGAGCCCCCCCCCCTTAGAACATGCCAGTCATGCCCCTTTGAACGACTCCAGTGCATATGGGCCAAATGCCGGATGGTTTCCATTGAATCCCGCCGATGCTGCCCAACATTTGCCCCGTGTGTACTAGGCTTAATAATGACGACATTCTTGCCAGCTTTTCTGACAATTGCAGAAGTTCTGATCAATCTGCCACCTACAATTTCAAGTGTTTCCAAGATTCCAGGGACCGAATCATCAGTATTCACATGAAGACTAATTACATAATGCCTTTTGTTTGGCACTGTTGAGATTTAGATCAATTTCCACTGTAGTTCCGATCATTCTGTCACTGGGAAACAATGAAAATTGTGGATGGCAAATTGTTTTATTTGAAAACTGATGAAAAGCTGTAAAATTGCCAACAAATTTTTCAATTGCATGGTAAGCATTAATCTGTGGTCTGTTTTGCATTTTGTCAAAAGAAAGGTTGCAAGATCAAATCGTGCATTCATTTATACATGGGCATCAAAGATCTTTTTAAATGCAAAATTCAAAACATTTGTGAAGATTGTCTTTGTATGTATGCACAAAAGAGTAAATCCAAGCAAGGTATATGTCAAATGTTCAGCTAGTGGAAAATGTATACCCATTCACTGCTTGACTAAGCTATTGTATACAGATGCCAGCTGGCAACGCATGATCACCCAATAAAATGCGCATGTGCAAAAAGGTGGGGTGAAGAGTATGTCCATATATGGACAACTTAATTTCTAAGGTCAGCTTTATCCTTATCAATTTGGCACTCGGCTTTATTTAAATCTGACAAGCCTGTAGCAGTCACTTGGCTTTAGATAAGAACATAGACCATTACAGGCTGATGTCCTGGAAGGAGAGAGTGAAAAAAGATCCTAATAGCTTTCTAAGGATCTTTTAAAAAAGGTACTTAACTTTGGTAAAATATCCAAATAAGCACATTTTTAAACAAAACAAGTTTCCTTTTTGCGGCTTAAAAAGGAAACCACAGACCCAACAGGAATGTTGATCAAAGTCAACTTTGCAAATGATGCAGAAAAGTATAAAACAACAAACAATACTGGTGGGAAGTAGGGGCTTTTGTGAAGGAATTTGTCCTCTCTTATTTGACAGGAGCAAGATGAGAGATGTCCATAGAAAGGTATAGGAGCTAAAATCTTCTCTGGAAAGCTTAGAAAAATATAATGAAAATGCCTTTAGTGTTTGATCACTAACAATTTTTATCCTTCTTAAATATTCTATATCTTTTAGAAAGTGATTTTTTATATAATGTGTTTACAGGTCATGGCCACAAGAAGAATACATTGGCATCTGTAAAACAGGTTTTATTTTTTTTAGTTTTTTGTTTTTTTAAAAGCCAGTGGCGTGTGACACACACCCAAAAACTCCACCCGGTGCCAAAAAAAGTGCACACATATAAAGAGTGAAACACAAAACGTGCACTGGGTGTAACACTGTCCTCCACTAGGAAGGACCTTACCCTGATCCCCCGGGGCGAAACAGACCCACCCAAGTACAGTAACGCAGTCATTTTTCCAATTAATTTTGCCTCGTAAAGCAAACTTGTGCTATATTGTAAAATTTATAGGTGCCGATACATACTTGTACCTACCTTTGAGAGTGTTCCAGGAGCCAAAAAATCAGGGGCTCTCAATCTGCTTATATCAGCCTAGAGCAACATACATGGTTCCTCTACCCCCCCCCCCTCATACTTGAAAATCACTCTCCTATAAATTTACTGACCAAATCTGTGAGGACAGTAGGGAGAAGACTAGAGTATAGATTTGTAACTTAAGTCAAGATTTGCATAACAGAGCTCTCTACATTACTGTCACTTAACTAGTTTTGTCTTTGGTCCTGGCTCACGACCGGACTTTTCGACCGGACTTTTCGACAGCAAAGGTTCGACGGAACGAATCCGTCGGACAATTTGATCATGTGTGGGCTCCATCAGACTTTTGCTGTTGAAAAATCTGACAGACTTTAGAAATAGAACAGGTTTCAAATTTTCCCGCCGGAACTCCGCTGGACCCAGTTCCTATCGAAAAATCTGCTCGTCTGTGTGCTAGTCCAACAGACAAACATCGACGCTAGGGCAGCTATTGGCTACTGGCTACGAACTTCCTTATTCTAGTCCAGTCCTACGTCATCACGTTCAAATCCGTTGGACTTTAGTGTGATTGTGTGTGGCCAAGTCCGTTCATTCGGAAAGTTCGTCAGACCTCCGTTGAAAGTCCGTCGGAAAGACCGTCGGACTTAGTCCGTCGAAAAGTCCGCTCGTGTGTACACAGCATTAGTCTTACCATGGTCTGCTTGTATGTACAGTATATTCCAGACAGAAAAGGTTGGAGATAAAACTTCGTAGGTAAAAGTTTGTACCAGTTTCACCAAAAATTTTATTTGTTAAATTGTTTAGGAAAGCAACAAAGGTAAGCTGTGTCCCACTCCCAACACCCATCATTATTGCCACTTGAAGTACAGAAAAAGAAAACTGTCTTAGATCCAGCTCAGAAACCCCTGGCTTAGATGGATTTCCAGAGTAGGCAATGCTTTGGGTTTACTTTACCATTTTTTACTCTTTTGAATCAAGTAACCGAAGTATCAAGTAAATGTGACAGTTCAAAAAGAAAAATCTCTCAATAGCTAAGAGCAATACATTTTAGGATATCCAAGGAAACCCTTAGGTATCACAATCTGCTTTTAGAAGGTGATATTTTAACAAATCAACACCAGGTCATTTGTATGATTGGAGACCGCCCAACTAGACTGAATACATTACAAGCTGGTGAAACGTAACCATGGCACTAGGTTTCCAAGAACACAAGGTCACACCGAAACTGAAGGTTTCAACCTGACTGCAGAAACAACTGGTCAAAGGATTCAGGAAACCCATGTCTTGGGCTACAAAGACATAACAGAACAGTGACAGGAAACAGGAAACTTGGGGTTTATAAAAGAAAGCAGGGGACTATTAGATTGCCAGCAGGTGTTACAAGTTGACAACATCCAACAGTTCTTTGCCTGCAGCTGTCCTGATAAGATCATAAGCTGTAGCTAATAGATAGTATGAAGTCCAGGAAGAACAGGACTGTAAATTGACAATACACAAGCAAATAATCTGAATGCTCTTGTTATACCTTATCTGTAGAAGGTCAGTGTGTATATGTATGGGGTGGTTAACTTTCCAATCTGTTGTTTGTTGAGACTAGGCTGGTAGAAGGTGTGACTATTCAAAAGTTGCATCAATTTGTGTGGCCATACATAGTTGGCTTATTAAAAGAAGGAGACATCACAGGTCTTGCAGCAATCAGGCCACGAAAAAAGTGTGGTATCATTGAAAGAGATTGTTATTTCACATTTTAGAGATTCTCTTTTTGACTTATAGCCAATCACTTTCTTTTTCACAGAGAAAAGGGACTGATGTTTTTACCATGCACGCATAACACCTATCAGCCACCAGCTTAATTGTGAATTGTACATAGGGTCCTAGACATGCAAGTTCTTCAAAGACAGACAGGTGCCTCTTGGTCCATTGACCATGGTCAGACATCTACCCATCTATAACCACTTATACTGTATCTGGTAAAATCATTAATTGAATGTATATGTTTAAAGCTGAGAGACTGAATTCTTTGTCCTCAGAGCAGAACTTATTTACAGTGTTCAGAACAATAGAGGTGACTGCAAAATACCTATATGAATGGGCAGATGAGGTCATTGTATGCCACCTTCATCCCATATAGATGGTAAAATAAAGTTGATAAGATCTCTATAATCTAAATCTTCTGACCTGAGAAATAGGTGGTGCATATGGGTCACCTTTTGTCAGTAAGCCGTTGGTTTTAAGGGCAACAGTAATTTGTGGACACAACATTACGACTTAGGTGGACAATTAATCCTTCAGTAACATTTCCTGTCTCAGGCATTCCCTAAATGGACAATCATCTCTCAAATGCAAAGTGTATAAGGTAGCATTTGCCCTTTTATATAATCTTTATTTAACATGTTAGACTTTACAAGACATAAAATAAGAAACAGGGAAAAAACAGGGAAAAGAAAATCTGCATTCACATTACTGAAAAACATTGACAAAAAATATCAATGTAAACCAGCATATTATAACAATTGCAAGTCCTCTCTGTCCCAGATATTCGATCTAGGTTGACAGACCCCTCTTACTTTAAAGCCTGGTACACACTATTAGCTTTTTTTTTTTCGTTCAACCCAGCGGAAAACTGTCAGCTCCGGTCGGAGCCACTGTTCTCACCATGCAAAGTAAGCACAGCAATCTCTCCCGCTGAACTGTTGTGCCCTGATAGGGGGATGCCCCTCTCCAGAACACTCGGATCAGCACTCTCTGCCATTGGCTGAGAGCACTAATTGGGAGTCGATTGGCTGCTGGTTTTCCAGCATGCTCATCTGACAGAAGCCAGCAACATACACACGGCCAACATACACACAGTCTTGAATGTTGGCCGTTTTTTTTTTTTGAACTGGCAAATGTCTCCTGACAGTTGGCCCGTGTGTACCTGGCTTAAGGGAGGGAGGAAGTTCTCGCACAGAGAACTAAGAGTATTATTGCAGTAGATAAGAAACTCAAGAGATATGGTTGAAACATATAGGACAATAGAATACTGCTTATGTAAACTTGGCAGTCACATCTGGTTCGTTGGCTAGCTAAATACTACCGAATTGAGGTTACTGATTCTGATTCTAATTCTGGTTCTGGTTCGCCTGGACAAGTTGCCTAAATGCAAGATCTGCCAAGGTTAGCAAGGCAATATGCAAACTAGAGGAAACTGGAGCCGAGCCAGAGACATAATTCCTCCAGGAGACCCAAATGGAGTTAAAACGTTCTTGGGTTCCCTTGCAGGTGTCAATCCATTTCTCTGCCTCCATGATCTCTGTTACCTTCCTAATCCAGCATTTGCCTTTTTTAACCCTTATAAGGTCTCTCCTTTTCCTAAGCATGTGTGGGCAGATTTACTAAAGATCTGTTAGCCAAGTCATGGTTTAGTATGACCAGCATTAGAAGACAATTACAAAAAATAAAATAAATGTTTGCAAAGTTACTCGCTGCTTATATACAATTGTGGCCACTCTGTTTTTTTCAATGCATATGCAGTACATTAGAAAATAAAAAACTTTTTTTACAAGAAAAGAATTCACACAATTCCGACAGCTTTTGGAGGGTTTTTAGGTTTAAGTTGCACTCATTAGGCACTTTTCAATGGGAATTGCTATAATTACCCTCATTTAAGTACCTTGGCGCAATGGCACTTCTTATTAGGGCTGGAATAAATGGCTTGTAGCGAAAAACCCATTACAGTCGCCCACATGAAAACTGATTCAAATAAATCTTTACAAGTAAAAAAAAGACCCTTTGACGAAGGCTTGAGAAGTGAGCACAGACCTCCTCACCCTGCCATTTCATTACTTGCCATCAGCACTAATTGCTCTATTTAGAGTCGTCACCATCTAATATCCCTGCATTGTGCTAAATGACCAGTTCATTCACATTGAGAAGCATCTTTATGGGCCATCCCTGGAGCGCAGTAGGAACACTAAAAAATAAATGTCACTTTGCTGAGGCGTTCAGCACTTTTGTTACACATTTTTGACAGCAGGCTAAAGTATGTTAACAGCTTTCCGATTGTATTTATTTTCCTTTTGGAGCTCTGTTTTACTCCAATTTTATCACTCATTATCACTTTGTGTTTTTTTTCTTTTTTGTAGGTAATCATGTTTTGCTAGCAAGTACAGGAATTTCCCCTTTGCTCCTGAAAACAGATGCCTTGCACAATTTAGTTGGCTATTTGTGTTCATAAAGTACATTCATTGTCACATTCAATGGTAATGTAAGGCATTAGAACATAACTATGTGATTAGGGGACCCAAGTATACCTGCTATATTTCCTAATGATGTGTCCCCATTTCACTGTGTTCAGAATAAAATGGCAACTTACCGTAGGTCTCTTTTTCCTTATGTCTGAGCATCAAGTAAGTTTAATATTCCTTTTGATAGAAAGGGTATTTTATCCTCATTCATGGACCATTATTGATTTTCAAGGACACAAGATGTGTGCATCAACTTTAGGCACCAACTTGGATGGAAGGTGAGGTTGTCTGAGGACCCAAAAGTAGCTGGTATGTTCTTCTTGCACAACTTGTTTACACCTTCCTCGAAGCCTGTATCTGTCAGACTTAACCATGACCATGGATGACCAAATATGCTGCAGAGCAGATCACAAGCAGCTAAAAAGTTAAAGTACACCTGTCATGTGAGAAATATTTGGGATACCATTGCTGATGTCTCCGGAAAATCCTGGCTGTTTGACTAGTCATTATCCTAGAACATGTATAGAGATTCAAAATTCCAACAGACTTGTTTGGCTCTTTGACTCAAAGCATTGAAGCCAAACACAGCCAGACAACTATCATTTTCAGAAGGAGAACAGCAATGACATCCCGTATATTGCTGTTATGTTAGGTGCATTGTCTTATAACCCAGTAAGTGAATGCATGGCCGGCCTTTTAATAAACCCGAACCCACATGAAAGTGTTTTTATAGGATATTCCATACAGTAGATCGTATTTTGCACCAGAATCCTGCATTGTTTATTCACACCTTGGGTAAGACAGATACTTTTAAAGATTGAAAAGATGCCTCTCATGCTAAATCTAAAGACAATTGGTCAACTAGTGTTATATGGCTAAACAGAGCATACAGATAATTTTAAGAAAGCTTTTAAAAGCCCTAAAAGGCTTGGGCCATTAATCAACGGCTCAACTATCAACCCATCCTCCCATGCCAAGGTCCTAGGTGTAATCCTGGACTCTGAACTATCCTTTCGAACCCACATCCAATTGCTGTCAAAAGTTTGCTGCCTCAACTTCCGCAACATCTCCAAGATACGCCCCTTTCTAACCAATGATACCACAAAGCTTCTAAACTACTCCCTGGTAATCTCTTGCCCCGTCTACTGCAGCCTCCTTCTCGTTGACTTACCTTTAAATAGGCTATCCCCTCTTCAGTCCACCATGAATGCTGCTGACAGGCTCATCCACCTTACAAACCACTGACTGCTACCCCTCTCTGCCAATCCCTCCATTGACTGCCACTCAACCAACGAATTTAAGATACTAACAATAACTTACAAAGCCATCCACAACTTGGCCCCCATTGACATCACTAACCTGGTCTCAAAATACCAACCAAATAGTTCTCTACATTCCTCCCAAGACCTCCTGCTCTCTAGCTCCCTTGTCACCTCATCCCATGCTCGCCTCCAGGATTTCTCCCGACACTTTCCTATCCTCTGGAATGCTCTACCCCAATATGTCCAACTATCTCCTATTTTTTCCACTTTCAGACCATCCCTGAAACCCCATCTCTTCAGAGAAGCCTATCTGGCTCCCATCTAACAACTGTAAAAAAAAATTCTCCATCAGCACATCCCCCACAGTTATTACCTCTTGTATCTCTGGACCCTCCATCTTAGATTGTAAGCTCTAATGAGCAGGGCTCGAACTCTAGTGTAGTAGTGCTGTCTACCCTTAAGTTGTGAAGCGCTGCGTAAGATGTCGGCACTATATAAATAAGAATAATTTAAAAAATTAAGCACTAATGATCTATTGGTTGTTCATTGGAGCAGAGAGCAATGTGTTATGTTCTAATCAATTGCAACCAATCAAAATCCATTCAATCATATGACTTCTGTATAGTGAAATTTGGTTTCAGTGGATTACTATACTTTCCACATCCTCACTTCTCTTTGCATCGCTTCTTAATGCAAGCCCATATGTCAACATTCCACTACAGCTGGCCTAGCTGTACCCACACACATAAGATGACTCTCATATATGAATTACAGAAAACAAAATAAAATATCTTTTAGAGGTCAGATCAATGAAAGTGGTCTGGCAACCACTGCATGCCCATGGACAGCTTTAAAGAGGAAAAACTCAGATGATACAAAAACAGATAAGACATTAAAAAGTCTGCATAGGTTGGCTGTTTTTAGCTAAGCTAGATAAATGTATTTATTTTCCATTGTCAGATCAGAGACTGTACACAGATAAGGAATGGGCAATAGATAAGTGGGCTCTGCTTGTAAAAATGTTTGCTGAACACACACATATCACACAAGGGAAGAGCAACAGGAAATTAAAACCTTCTGAAATCTCAGTTTATCGCATTTACAAAGCTGCTTCTGATACATTGCTTGCTGATGTTTTCACAGGACAGACACTGAAAAAATGAAACAATCACTGTGCAAAAATACTTTAAAGAATGACTATACCTTTCTAAAAATTCCAAAAAGCATTAGTTTGGACAGAGCATTGGGTTTGATAAATTTGCTATGAATGCACTATGCACACAACAGTGTTCCATATAAAAACCCAAGAGTGGCTCAAACATGTAAAATTGGATAAAACCAATTTACACCGTGGGGTTGATTTACTAAAAGTGGAGAGTGCAAAATCTGGTGCAGTTGTGTATGGTAGCCAATCAGCTTCACTTCAACTTCAGCTTGTTCAATGAAGCTTTAACAAAAAAAATCCTGGAAGCTGATTGGTTTCTATGCAGAGCTGCACCAGATTTTGCACTCTCCAGCTTTAGTAAATTAACCCCCATGTTAAAAAAAAAAAAAAAACATGTAAAAGTAGGACAAAGTAGCTGCACACATAATTAGCCATTTGTACACAGGAAAACAATCTGGCTTAGATTTTTTTTTTTAGCCACTCGCAATTGTTTCCTATAAAGTAAGGCCAGCCCTAGGGGTGTCTGGCTGCTCTCTTGACACTCCTATTAGTAAAGACCATTTTATGGCACCTGTAGGTCTAGGGGAAACAAGTCATGGGTGGGCCCCATCACTTCTATTCTTTCCATCAAAAAGCATGCTAATACTAAATACTTATACCAAATTGTAGACCTTAACAACTCAACATATAGATTTTCATGAAACACCTTCTCCACCTACATGAAAAAAAATTAAGGTAATTGCATTACTCGTCATTGTGAAAGAAGGTGATGGAATGTTTGCATGTACATGCTCACTAATGTATCAAATGGCTCACTAATTTATCAAACAAATGTGTTCTGAACCTAGTACCCATGAACTAATAGCAGTTTTTACAGGGCTAGAAGTATCCCTGAGTGTGGTGGACACCCTGCACCAGTGGGCTAGGAGTAACTGCCCCTTTTGCCCTAATGCTTATTAGAGCCCCGCTCTTAGATACAGTAACATTAGGTGATGCAAGCATGAAATTAGTAAGGATCTCTCACCTAGAAATAGGATCCTTGCAAAGTGAGGCTGTCAGGTAACATTTCTGGCTACCAGTAAGAAGGTAAAACTCTCACCACGGACCCTTAATCTACACATACCTGGCTTTTACCAGAGACATTGATGGTGTGGTTGGAGCTTTTACAGTGGTCACCTTTATAGAACAAATGGTCTCGGTGAATTTAATCAAAAGGTAAGATGGACCAAAGAGAGGCCCAAAGCATGAAGAATGATCATACTCAAGTTTGGGACAAAAGTTTAGTTATCAGGGAATCAAGCAACCAGAGCAGAGACAGAAGCAAAGTGAAGAATGAAGCAGAGGTCCGAGCTAGCGACAATCTGACAAAAAGTGAGTAGAAAAGTGGTAGATTCCTTAATAGAAGGAATCTACCAGATTCCTCCATCGACACTAAACAACAGTGCTGACAGCTGTCAGGACACTTGAACAATGCCTTCACCTGGCTGGGTACAGGTGCTGTTCAGCCAGCTTTTTTCTCCCCAGCTCCTTCATTTTGTCAATCGAAGAATGTCAGGTGGAGTGGGGCCAACAGTGGGGCCAACAGGGCCACTCACTGATTGAATTCCTACACTGAAAACCAGTCGTAATTCTCTCAGCGTATGGCCAGCTTTAGCCTGGTAGAAAATGTAAAGCAGAATCAGATGAAACTCAAAGAAGTGCACTCACAAACCAAACAGATGCTTTCCATATAAGTTAAAGCGGAGCTCCACCCTAAAGTGGAACTTCAGCTCATCGGATTCCTTCCCCCCCCCACCCCCTCTGGTGCCACAATTGGCACCTTTCAGGGGGAAGGGGTGCAGATACCTGTATAATACAGGTATCTGCAACCACTTCCGGCATAGATAGCCACAAAATATCTGCAGATACATCACTTCACCCCTCCTCCCCTGTTGTGTTCTGGGAAACACACAGTTCCCAGAACACAACGTTGACCAGTGAAGACGTGCGGCGTGACTCGCGCATGCGCAGTAGGGAACCTGGGCAGTGAAGCCGCAACGATTCGCTTTCTGATTCCCTCACAGAGGATGGAGGCGGGGGCAGCTGAGAGACGAGTGATTGCTCGTCTTCTGCTGCCGACATCGTGGGCACCCTGGACAGGTAAGTGTCTATTTATTAAACGTCAGCAGCTGCAGTATTTGTAGCTGCTGGCTTTTATAAAAAAAAATTAAAGGTGGAGCTCCTCTTTAAGTACATGCATTAAAAGAAGAGTAAAGGTTTGTACAGGTGATAATGACCATTTTAATGAATGATTATTTCAGATCATGTCCACATAACTACCTGACATCTTATATCTATGACTGTATCTTAAAAATATGCATTTGTCTGGTTTGTCTGGTTCTTCATTGAGACTCGCCCAGTGAGTGAGGTTTTTTATTTGCCACTACTGAATCTATAACCAAAGCAAATCCAATTTTTGTAAGTTTTTAAACCATCTGTGAACCAAAGAACACGTTTAAATAAATTACAGCTTACCAGTCTTTATATCTGGTGATTGCAGTTTACTTTTTTCAGACTTTTTTTTTTTTTTTTTAATTTTCAACTGGTGATCCTGTCATTAAAACGCTTTCGGTCATCTGCACAATCATTGTAATGTATCTATGAAAAAGTAGCTTTGTCACCATAGGGTAGGACTTTGAAATACTTCCCCCTCTCCTCTTTTCCATAACAGTTTTTACAGCTGGGAACAATTTAACTGATAGGGCCTCATGCACACAGGATGTTTTTTTTCCTCCCTTGGACACATTTGCTCCAAGGGGGGGAAAACGCAGCTGAAAAATTGCGCCTAAAGCTGCGTTTTGCATGCATATTAATGCAGATTTATGCAAAGTCATGTGTTTTAATGCAGAATATTTCTGCCCAAAAGCTCCTCTCCTGAATGTGCTGGTAGAGTGTTTCTCTTTCTTCCTCTAAACACCTGTAAATGCCTATGTGTGCATGGACAGTGGCTAACATAGAGGGGCATTTAAAAAAAAAAAAAGTCAAATGCCTGTAAAAGTGATGTTTTTGACAATCTGTGTTCATGAGTCCTAATGCCCCATACACACGGTCGGAAATTCCGACCACAAAATCCGTCGGATTTTTTCCGACGGATTTCGTCCGACACTGGTGTTGCATACACACGGTCGGACAAAGTTGTCGGAAAATCCGATCATTCTGAACGTGGTGACGTTTGTTGCGTACGACGGAACTATGTAGAGGCTAGTAGCCAATAGCTTTGGTCTTGTAATTTGATCTGAGCATGCGTGGCACTTTGTCGTCGCCATTCGCTACACACGATCGGACACACGATGGCGACCACACACGGTCGGAGTTTCCGACAACATGGTCCGATAGGACATTTTCCGTCGGAAATTCCGACCGTGTGTACGGGGCATAAGAGTGGAGAACAGGCGGAGAACACAGAAAGTTTATATGGCACTGAAGATATATGGATAAGGGGGGTGTTCTTAAATGGGACCCACAAGTTTTGAATATGTATAAGCCTCCGTACACACGGTCGGAAATTCCGACGGAAAATATCCGATTGGACCATGTTGTCGGAAAATCTGCCTGTGTGTGGGCTCCCTCTGACTTTTTCCGCCGGAATTTGAGATCCTGCTCTCAAATTTTCCGACAACAAAGTCCGATCGGACTTTTTCCAATCGTGTGTAGCGAATTCCGACGGATAAAGTGCCACGCATGCTCAGATCACATTACAAGACCAAAGCTATTGTCTACTAGCCTCTACGTAGTTCCATCGTACGCAACGAACGTCACAACGTTCAAAATGATCGGATTTTCCGACAACTTTGTCCGACCGTGTGTAGGCAACACCAGTGTCGGACAAAATCCGTTGGAAAAAATCTGACGGATTTTGTGGTCGGAATTTCCGACCATGTGTGGCTTAGATTTGGGCTGTATTCCAGTGGGAATTACATGATGTTGATTGCTGAGTTTGTTTGACACTTCCAGGGTCACCATTTCTTTATTTCTGTATTGTTTTCACCTATTAAACAAATATAACAAAAAGCTTTCAATTGTATATTTACCAACCAAAAGAAACCAACTAAGACAAGTTTGTTAGTAGGTTTTTTGTACCCTTTAAAGTGGAACTTCACTCTCCTAATTAACATTGATTATTTTTAACCCTCGTGCTGCTAACATTAGAAAATAAATAGAAAGGAATATCATATTTACTTGTTTTAAACTTTTATTTTACATTTCTTCAGTTACTTTCTGGTTTCTTGCCTAAGCAAATGATGTCATACATCCCAGGAGTCTTCAGGAGGGAAAGAGAGATGGAGGGGTCTTCTCTACTAAGCGCACTCTCCGGCATGACTGCTTAAGCTTAAGCTAAGGGCAGATGGATTCCAGGAAGAAAATGCTACATTAATCATTTGCTCTTAATCATGATGGGCATGGCCAGAAATGCTAGGGGGTAATCGTTAAAGTTATTTATCAACAAAATGAAGCATAGAGACATGGATAAACGGGGGAGTTTGCTCTGAATGTAAACAATTAAATAAATTGTGTTTTTGGTTTGTGGTGCTCAGATGCAGTGAAGTTCCACTTTAAGTGTGATTTTTAGACAAGCAAAAGCGATTGGTGCGTAATGCATGTACAAGTCTTTAGATTGGCCATACATGGGCAGATGTTTTACCAAGAACAAAGGACAGTTGGCCCATTCTCCTAATAAGACATATAAAACACCAAGGCCTACTGTGATCCTCCTACCAATTCAGCGAATGTGTTAGCGGCACACAAAGTGTACTCGTGTTTTCTTTTTTTAAAGAAAACAACCAATGACTAATCACACTAATGCCGCGTACACACGGTCGGAATTTCCAAGGGAAATTGTCCAATGGGAGCTTTTCAACGGATTTTCCGACGGTGTGTATGCCCATCGGTCTTTTTCTGTTGGAATTTCCGACGGACTTTGGATTGAGAACCTGTTCTCAATTTTTCCGACGGAAAACCTTTCTATCGGATTTTCCGATCGTGTGTATGCAATTCCGACACGCAAAATTCCGACGCATGCTCGGAAACAATTTGACGCATGCTCGGAAGCATTAAACTTCCCTTTTATAGTGCTGTCGAACGTGTTTTGTGCCGCTGTGTTACAGACCATCGGAATTTGGTGTGACAGTGTGTAGGCAAGACAGTTTGAGTGAAATTCCGTCTGAATTCCGACGGGAAAACCATCAGAGCTTTTTCCGACGAGAATTCCGACCGTGTGTACGCGGCATTAGAGAAATAAATTATTCAAAGAGTCAAAAATATCATTCTGGTTTCCTAGGTTAAAAACTAAAAGGCCAAATCCTTACCTGATGACCACTTGTGATGGTAAACTGGAAGCATTATCTGGCAAGATTGGACTATGTTTGGTTATCCTTAAGCCCCATACACACGCGCGGACAATCCGTGGACCAGGTCCGTCGGACCATGTCCGTCATACTTTGTCTGATGTTGGTTTTGTGTACACACGATCGGACAAAGTTGTCGGAAAATCCGATCATTCTGAACGTGGTGACGTTTGTTGCCTACGACGGGACTACGTAGAGGCTAGTAGCCAATAGCTTTGGTCTTGTAATGTGATCTGAGCATGCGTAGCACTTTGTCCGGTCGGACAAGCGTACACACGCTCGGATTTGGTGTGATCGGACCGGGTTGACGGGAAATCTTTCCAGCAGGAGATAAGACTTTGTCCGACGGACAAACCGACGAACACTGTCCGATGGTGCATACACACGATCTGATTTTTCAACAACCTTGTCCGATCGGACCAAATTGATGAAAAAGTCCGACCGTGTGTATGGGGCTTTAGACTGCACATCAATAGCTCAATAAAATTAAGTATATTTTTAATTGTTTTAATTTGGCAATTTATATTATGTATTTGTTCTGACAACTCTGTTAATATCCATGACAATGCTGTTTTTCCACAATTTATGGATCTTCCACTGGTTTGCTATTTTGAAAATTTTAAGATTAAGCTACCACATTAGTTATTAGATCAGAAAAAGAGACATGAATAAAAGTTACAATATAATTTACTCTGCGCATAATGTAAGGGATGCCATAGGGCAGTGATGGTGAACCTTGGCACCCCAGATGTTTTGGAGCTAAATTTCCCATGATACTCAACTACACTGCAGAGTGCATGAGCATCATGGGAAATGTAGTTCCAAAACATCTGGGGTGCCAAGGTCTGCCATCACTGCCATAGGGGATGTAGAACTAATACTAAGATACATAGGCATCTCTTGTCCTGTCCAATACTAATGTTAACAAGTAACTAGGATATAAGGAACTAGAGAGATCTTCAAGAAGCAAACCCTTTAAACTCTCAAGTTTCTCCAAAACTTCTTTGACAATCTGGAAAAATAAGAAGAATGTTCTGTGGATAGACGAGGTAAAAAGGAAACCTTCTGACACAGATGAAAAATGATGTTTGGTGAAAACAAACCAGTGTTCCAAGCAATACGTTCATCCTAAGAGGGAAAAAATGATGGTAATTAGCATTGAGGGGGCTGCAAGACAACACTGGATTGCCATCACGAATAGCGTGAATAACAAAAACAAATACTTGATATAATTATCTTTCCTGCAAAAGTGAGATGCCTCAGA
Organism: Lithobates sylvaticus; assembly: GCA_028564925.1. Lineage (NCBI taxonomy): Eukaryota > Metazoa > Chordata > Amphibia > Anura > Ranidae > Lithobates > Lithobates sylvaticus. The sequence continues at coordinate 78,851,892 of CM053028.1, forward strand.
CCATTTATGTAGCAAATACTGAAGACAGATAAAAGTCATACTCTACAAAAGATTATTTTAGTGTACATCCACACGGTACTGGTGTTTGAACATTAGTATCCCTAGTCGAAATTTCTTGTTTTTATTTTGCGTGTGTTTGCATGCACGTGCGTACACAAGTAAAATTAATTCTAGCATTCAGAATGCAATTCTAAACTCTTTAAATTACCAATTATGCACATAAAAATACTGACCGGCAACTCAGATTTCTGCTTTTTGTTTACTCATCTATACATAGCGCATGGTTACGTGGATAGGCACATTGAAAACCATGGTCTACATAGAGATCAGAAAAAAAACGCATGTAAGCCTAAAAATGCTGAGTTTTTAGGCAGCAGTGTTGCAAGAGACCTTAAGCTGGTCATACATGGATTGCAATCCCTGCTGAACCACAGAGATTCGATCCATATATGGGCAGGCTGATCCATCGATTGACTTGGGTACAACCAGCCTGTTGGATTTTTTACATTTGATGACTGGCAGCAACTATAGCTGTTAGCAGTAAACATTCTGTTCTGCCAGCCGGGAAGGCTTCCCGTGACCCCCCGCCTGCAGAACACATTAGCACTGCGGGAAGCATTCAACACACTGACTGTGTTGATCTGGGAATCAAGCAAATTACTTTCCTTCCATCCATGGTGGATGGAAATAAAATCAAGTAATCTATGGCGTGCCTTAATGTTAACATCATATATGAGATATTGTCTAGAACAGTGGTTCTCAACCTTGTACTCCAACAGGCCATGTTTTGGGAATCTTATGCGGCGTACACACGATCGGAATTCTCGTCGGAAAAAACTCTGATGTTTTTTTCCGACGGAATTCCGCTCAAGCTGTGTTGCCTACACACGATCACGCCAAATTCCGACGGTCAATAACACAGCGGCATAAAACACGTTCGACAGCACTATAAAAGGGAAGTTTAATGCTTTCGAGCATGCGTCGAATTGTTTCCGAGCATGCGTCGGAATTTTGCGTGTCGGAATTGCATACACACAATCGGAAAATCCGATAGAAAGGTTTTCCTTCGGAAAAATTGAGAACAGGTTCTCAATTCAAAGTCCGTCGGACATTCGGACAGAAAAAGACCGTTGGGCATACACACGGTCGGAAAATCCGATGAAAAGCTTCCATCAGACTGTTTCCATCGGAAATTCCGACCGTGTGTACGCCGCATTAGATAAAATAGCTGTTCAAAATACCAAGGATTGACTCTGATTTAAAGCACCTGTGCAAGATAAAGGAAAACCGGCAAACATGGCCTGTTGGGGGTACTTAAGGACAGGGTTGAGAACCACTGGTCTAGAAGATAGTTATCTCAGGTGACAATAGACCATTACCCAAAAAAATCAACCCAGCTGGTGGCTTTTCGTTAGAGAAATGCTTGCCAATGGTATTTATTAAACTGAAGAACAAAAATTTTATATTTTGCAGCTTATCAATCATTAGATGTGGTGGTTGAATTAGTCGGATTTTTTTCTTTCTTCTAACACTGAATGATCCTGCCATTTTTTCTAAAAAAAAAAAGCTATTTTTACTGCATCAATATTTTTGAATGGCGAGTTTTATCGGCTTGTTTTTATGCACCTGTGCATCAATGCACTCTTCCCTTGCAAACCCCTCATACACACGGCCACACAAATCTTGTCGGAAATTCCGATCGACAAGAACGCGGTGACATAAAAAACGTACGACGAGCCGAGAAAAATGAAGTTCAATAGCCAGTGTGGCTCTTCTGCTTGATTGGAACTTTCTGCGTCGGAATTGTGTACACACGATCGGAATTTACAACAATGGATTTTGTTGTCGGAAAATATGAGATCCAGATCTCATATTTTGTTTGTCGGAAATTCCGACGGAAAATGTCCGACAACAAGCTCCTATCAAACAAAGGTCAGGGGCATTTTTTGAAAGCAGTGAGCCTGTGTGCAGGATCATAAGTTGGGCCCCTGCAGCTAAGAATAAGTGCAAATCACATGTGATTTTCATTGCGCTGAATACTGGCTGTGGCTTAAAGGGACACAGAGTGCAGAGGGGTTCAGTAGTAAGTGACGCAAAGGTTCAGGAATAATTTCAACAAAGTTCCCAGAAGTAATTCCACAAACTGTCACCTGATTGGGGTTTTTTCAATCAGTGAAATCCCTTCTTTCTGAGATTGGTAGTGGCAACCAAGCGAGTCATCTTCCTCCAGATGGTGGACGGGGCTAGCAGGACTGTAATTGGGTTTAGCAGTGGCCAATGACAGTCGTCCTCCTCCTGGAAACAGGAAACCCCCCCCTAACAGAACTGCACCCAATCTCTTCCCCATCACAAAAGCTAACAATCGCAACTACAAACAATGTTTCCAATCTTTTACAATGTGTATGTGCACAGTGCCTCCCCCTCAGTGCAGGTGCGGCGCAGGGAATTCTGAAATTGGAATGCATTAGTGTCTCACTGCCACTTCCCTGCGCTGCTCTGCTGATGGGGAGGGAGTCCAGTGCCAGCAAAAGAGGCTTTGTGTGCCACTTTGCCTACCCCTGCTCTAGTGTATAGCCAGCTTTTGGTTGGTTTGATGCCCCCTTCATCCACCCACAGATATAAGGATTGTCAATCAGTCATCTTATATCTGTAAGTACCTTTGGCTAGATCATGCACAATATGAGGCTGTGTGTGGGCAACGTTGTGCAACCTGCAGATTTCATAGACAAAAAGAACCTCACATGCAGATCTGCCAACACACATTGCTTCAGGGGATAAAAACCTTCTTGAGTAAATTACCATTACTAATCCTCCTGCTCACCTTTAGTGCTACTGTATTCTGACCTCTAATTGTCAGGCTCCAGGAAGCCGGTGTTCCCCTGCCCCCTTTTTATAATAGCATACAATCTGAGCGATACTTTAAAGTCAGGGTCATTTAGGTGAAAGGAAACAAGCTAAGAGAAGGTCTCAAATATGCCTCTTATTTTCTTTTTCTTCTTCATGGATCAAGTTAAACAGGAAACTTCACCCAATAAACTTAAAAGCTGGGTGGACACAGGCTGTTAAGCTTGCCCTAGACATTAGAGGATGGTTAGAAATGACGGCCCAATCTAAACTAGACATGTGCAATTCGTTTCGTCCTAAATTCGTTTTTTAACGAATTTCGACAAATTAGTTCATTTGGAAATATCTGAATTAACGAAAACCCGTTTAACAAATTTTCCCCAATATTCGTAAATACGAATATTCCAAAATTCGAAAATTCATACATTCGTAAATTCAAAAATTCGGTAATTTGAGATTCGAAAATCCAAAAACCCGAAAATTCTATATCTGAAATAATAACTAACTAATAAAAACATAACTATTACTAACCATTAAATTATAGATATCGGAATTTCCTTTCAAATTTGGCTGTTAGTAAACGTAACAAATACGAATTTATCCGAAGTTACGAATTATCCAAAATGTGCGATGAGGGACACAGGGTGCAATGAGGGACACAGGGTGCGATCAGGGACACAGGGTGCAATGAGGGACACATGGTGCGATCAGGGACACAGGGTGCGATCAGGGACACAGGGTGCAATGAGGGACACAGGGTGCGATCAGGGACACAGGGTGTGATCAGGGACACAGGGTGCAATGAGGGACACAGGGTGCAATGAGGGACACAGGGTGCGATGAGGGACACAGGGTGCGATCAGGGACACAGGGTGCGTTGAGGGACACAGGGTGCAATAAGGGACACAGGGTGCAATGAGGGACACAGGGTGCGATGAGGGATACATGGTGCGATCAGGGACACAGGCATAAAACACTTCCAGAAGTGTCAGATTCTGAAGAGGCTTTCCGAGTCTGCAGTGCAGTGAGAGAAAAGACCCACCAGAGAGATAAATATACACTGGGGAAAAGTTATCTTATTGTTTGCAATTGCTAATCCATCGCTTCTTTTATTTTTACCACGTTGGGGATAGATTTTTTTTTTCTGTGTGCGTAATTTGCATAATAAATTAGCCACTGTTAAAAATGAACATATTGGTGCTAAATTGTATTGCTAAGTGAATTAGAAAATACACTATATTACTAAAAGTATTGGGACGCCTGTCTTTACAAGCAATGGCATCCCAATCTTAGTCCGTAGGGTTCAATATTGAGTTGGCCCACCCTTTGCAGCTATAACAGCTTCAACTCTTCCACTTCCACCCCAAACTCACTCATCCATGTATTTATGGAACTTGCTTTGTGCACTGGTCCAAATCATTTGGTGGAGGGGGGATTATGGTGCAGGGTTGTTTTTCAGGGGTTGGGCTTGGCCCCTTAGTTCGAGTGAAGGGAACTCTTAAGGCTTCAGCATACCAAGACATTTTGGACAATTTCATGCTCCCAACTTTGTTGGAACAGTTTGAGCCAAAGAATAATACTAACATTTATGCATACAAATTACACATTCATAGACACAACTGCTTTAATAAATGTCCCCCATTGTCTTTTATTGCAGGAGTAAATCTTTTAAATCTTTAGAGACCTGACAGGGTGTTTTAAGGCCCTAAAAATGATGGCATTGCAATGTGTTGCTCCTTGGCTCCCAGGAAAGCACATATTGAAGAGCATAGGATTGTAGTGCCCAAAGTACCAACCCACATACATACTGTACATACCTGAAGGTATTTGAATGATGGGAAGACCCTCCCATTCACTTGCAATTTTCAACTTAGGATTGTGGAAGCCAAAATTCATAGACGTAGCAAAGGACATTTGATAAAGTAGATTTAAGATTGTTTATCAGTGGCAATTTTCTGGGGGTGGACATCCCTGATTGGTTGTAATGTCATTTTACAAGACCACCACTGCCCTTCTAAATGGAAAGCGGGAACAAATATTCATTTAAAATCCTGCCGCACCCCTTTCCTGGCCAGCCGGGCTGCATGCTCGGATAAGGGTCTGAGATGGATTTGGGGGGGACCCCCACGCCGTTTTTCGGCGTGGGGATTCCCTTTAAATCCATGCCAGGTGACGGGGCTAGCGCGGCGGCATTCACTGCCTTCACTAGCTCCGTCTACCTGAAGTCACGTGCTAAATGAACGGACTTTCCGATGATCGCCAAGTCCGTTCATTTCCAAAAGTCCGGCGGACTAGCATACTAACGGCGGGATTGTCCGCCGGACTGCCAAGTCCAGCGGTTAATTTTAAAACAAAACCTAAAACCTAGTCCGCCGGACTTTTGGCGCCAAAAAGTCCGCCGGCGCCCACACACGGGGGGATTGTCCAGCGGGCTTCAGTCCGGGGGACAATCCCGCGGGAAAGTCCGCTCGTGTGTACGCCGCATTAGAAGTCCACCCAGGGGGAAAATGGTCACCATGTATGTACATACGTATCAGTCTTTTCTGAAGGGATGTTATTATACCTAACTGCTTGGAGATCAAACACTTTCTGCTTTTTCTCATTTTTCCACCAGACAGCATTGCATTATCTTAATCTTCTAATAACAGATTCCCAGAACCAAAAAAAATATATAAAATGTCTTCTGTGCTCTGTCACAAAGTACAGGACTTGAAAACCAACCAAGGTGCATATGTATAAATCAATAACAAATCAATAACAAATAATTAATGTATTTATTAAAAAAAAAAAAATGTAATGTATTAAAAATGTATAAGGAAATTAGAACAATGAAACAACTTACAAAATATAGTCAAATTGATAATTTGTAGTTTGACATTCTAGCTTAATAAAGGCCGACCATACATTAATCTTTATTTTTTTCTTGCAACCAGCGGGTTGAACCAAAACAATGTCTCGATTCCCCCAGCCACACATTTGATGTGGATGAGGGATTCACTCCCAGTGAGCTATTGTATTCTGACAGCGAGGATCCTTCCCAGCCGTCAGAGTACACCGATCAGTGCAGCTGGTGCAACCCAACAGGCTAGTACATGGGTGCTCAACCTGTGGCCCTCCAGCTGTTGCAGAACTACAAGTACCATCATGCCTCTGCCTTTGGCAGTCATGCTTGTGACTCTCAGCCTTGCAATGCCTCATGGCACTTCTAGTTTTGCAAGAGCTGGAGAGCCAAATGGCACCCAAGGGCTAGTACAACCAGCCTGCCCATACATGGATCAATATTCATCTGGCCCCTCCTGAACCAGCCAAACTTCAATCCACATATGGCCACTTTTACTGGTAGCAAGAGAGCACAAAGAAATGGGCACATTTTTCAAATACAGGGTGTGGGAAAGAAAGTGACCTAGCTGCGTTTTTCTAGCCGCAGTGGAGAAAAGTCAGATTGGTTGTACCGTCATTTTACTGCGGCAGGTCTGTACATTACCGCAAATCGCTGTCATTGTACGTCGGCTCCTTTAAGAGCCATAGCAGGTGCATGGAAGGGGACACGATGCACGTGGCCAGCGGCCGTGCTGTCCACCGGCCACACGTGATTGCGGGCACAAGAGCCAGAACAAGGATGTGTGTGTGTAAACACACAAATCCCCATCCTGTGAGGAGAGGAGAGACAGATCATTTTCTCCTACTAAGTAGAAGCATCGATCTGGCTCCTCCTCTATTAAATCACATCCCCACACAGTTAGGGCTCTTTCACACGGATGTGTCCATGTACGGAGCCTGCTCTGCACAGCGGGGGATCGCTCCGTCGTTGCCCCGCTGAGCAGGAAGATGACAGGTCTGTCTCTGCAGACTGTGCAGGGATGGACCTGTCAGAGCGCCGCTCTCCCCTATGGGGGATCGGATGACGACGGACCGCAGAGTCCGCCGTCACCCGATCCGATCCGCAGACAGATGGAAAAATTGGGTTTTCCTCCGTCACACTTTTTCGGATTGGAGCGGGTCGGATGTCAGCGGACAGGTCACTGCTGACATCCGTCCCTCCATAGGGGGTCTATGGAGCGTCCGTTCAGGTCCGCCTAAAAAACTGTCAGCCGGACCTGAACGGACCGTCCGTGTGAAAGGGGCCTTAGAATCCCCTAGCAGGGAACACATTTAACCCCTTGATTGCCCCCTAGTGTTAACCTCTTGCCTACGCTTTAATCTAGGCTTACCTGTAGGTGCAAGTTGTAATGGAGGGTATACAGCCACTTTAATTCTCCATTACAAACGCTAGTTTACAAGACCGACCGCTTCTATCTCGTCCTTGCTTCCGAGCCTGCGTGTTTGCACTTTGGACGCTACTTGTGTACACATGCTCGGAAAATCCAACAACAGACATTTGTCCGTGGAAAATTGTAAAACCTGCCATCCAACATTTGTCCGATGGAGCATACACTCGGTCGTATTTTCCATCAACAGCCTGTCATCACACATTTCCCGTCGGAAAATCCGATCATATGTACGAGGCTTTATAGCTGATGGGGGACAGATGCAGCATCGGATCAATGCTGCATCCACCTAGGTTTTTTTTTTTTTTTTTCATTCAACAAAATTTTATTTCGTTTTCAGAGGTACGCTACATACAAATTTCTCATTGCAACATGGGTTAGAATGCATTACAAGCATAGTCTTTAGTGCAATACGTAATCGGGAGCATTACATCCCACCACACCTAGGTGAGTTTAAATCTTTATTTTTTTTAAATCCCGAACTTCTCTTTTAACTTAAATTTTACATTTCTAAGGTATGACTGCAAAAAGCCTCCAACAATCGTGCATAAACCACAAAAACTGGCACCATATCAGTACGCTGGACATCAGGCTATTCATGGAAACAGCAGATTCAGTGCAAAAATGTTATAACAGCTCTTGTGAGAAGCTTAATGTTTTGCTGGGTGCCAGTTATAGCTATTTGGTTCAACACATTTTTCATACCTTGGGAGCACAAGGCAGCATTCAGGAAACATGCCAAGTACTCCTCTTTTATTTTGTAGGTAGAAGACTCAATAATCATATCCATCAGGTTACACTAGAAAAGCTTTCAGTCCCCAGACGCAACGCTCTCTTTGTTCTTATGAGATGAATGGGAAGCCCCCCCTCTCTAATTTACCTGCTGCTTCAAAGATAATATCACATTCCAGTTCCAGCAATTTTCATTGAGTTACACACAGTTCAGACCAGTTTACAATTACAACATACGTATATTTACGCTCTGCTGTAAAGAGTAACACAAACCTAGACCATAGGAGAGGACCACTCCCAAGTAGGAAACCCAGGCTGGTCTTAATCACCATTCATGAGCCTTACGGTATTGTTTCCAGCCTGGGGTGAGGTGACAGGAGGAGGGATGGTGTCATGGTACTGCAAGATGTCTCATGATTGGAAGAGATTATGATAAAGGATATAATCTGTGGGGGATACACTGTGTGCAACGCAGCACATGACTGAAGACTCAGATGCTTACACCCACTTTAACCACACAAAAAAAAAACCTTCCTAATTTACTGGAAGCACTGAAAAGGCTGAATCTTGTATCCAAGAGGCATATTTGTAAAAAGTACTGAGAATACTTTAGCCTTTTATTCATTTTTTTTTAGTTCTACATATACAGTTTCAAATGTCTACAGGAAATATTGCACGCCCTAAGGACTCATTGGTGGGTTTCCCCAGGAGATAAGGAGCTGAAAGTGTTTAATGCTACATGAAAAGAGGAAAAAGAGAGAATATTCAACATTTTCTTCTTTTTTTTTTTTTTTGTGGTTCCCAAAACAATGGCTCCATCTTTCATCTCACATTCCATTAGCAATACTATGTCCCCTGGGCTTACAAATCCCTTGGAAGTGTCTGCTCTGTTGATGACCTCAGTTCTTCATTAGCTTTATAACATGCTTGAGGCTGCATACAGCGGATGGCACAAGGACACGGCTCTCACGGCTCCTGTGTAACAATACTGAGCGACAATAATGCAACATCACTACAAATTGGAGGTTTCCTTAAAACACATACAGGTAGAATGCATTTAAATACAATAATTATTATTGTTATTCACGAAAAATTATTGTCACACACTACACACAAATAATGGCGGAAGAAGCAATACAATAACAAGAACATTATTAAAAGGAGGATCATTGATCAGGATGGGCATTTGAATAAAAATCTCTTAAGTTGTTGACATAGCACAGTCTTAAAGGGATACTATGGGTTTGTTTTTTATTTTTTTTAAATAACAAACATGTCCAAACTTACCTCCACTGTGCAGTTCGTTTTGCACAGAGTGGCCCCGAACGTCCACTTCTGGGGTCCCACGGCGGCTCTCGCGGCTCCTCCCCGCAAGAGCTAACCCCCTCTGGGAAGCTCTCTCCCGAGGGGGTTACCTTGCGCGTGTATGACTCAGCCCCGTCCCCCCGGCGCGCCGCATCATTGATTTTATTGACAGCAGTGGGAGCCACTGGCTGCACTGCTATCAATCATCCAATGAAGAGCCGACTAGAGCTCGGTGAAAACAACGTGGGATCGTGCCCAAGGACATTCGGGTCTCAGTTAAGTAAAACGGGGGCTCGGGGGGGTGGTGACTGCAAGGTGTTTTTTTCACCTTAATGCATAGGATGCATTAAGGTGAAAAAATATGAAGTTTTACAACCCCTTTAAAGCGGGGGTCCACTCAAAAAAAAACATTTAAAGCCAGCAGCTACAAATACTGCAGCTGCTGACTTTTAATAAATGGACACTTACCTGTCTAGGCAGGGTGCCCACGATGTCGGCAGCCGAAGGCCGAGCAATCGCTCTTCTCTCGGCTTCCCCCGCCACCATCCTCAGTGAGGGAATCAGGGAGTGAAGCATTGCTGCTTAACTTCCAAGTTCACTACTGCACATGCGCTAGTCGCGCTCTGCGTCCTCACTGGTCCCGGATGTGTTCTGGGGCCTGTGTGTTTCCCAGAACACAGCGGGGGTTGATGCGAAGGGGCGTGACTCCCGTGGGAGTCTATTCCTGGAAGTGGGTGCAGATACCTGTATTACCCCCCTGAAAGGTGCCGAATGTGACACCAGAGGGGGGAGGGTTCCGAAAAGCGGAGTTTCACTTTTTGTGTAAACCTCCGCTTTAAAGAAGAAGTAAACCCTGGTGGGTTTTCTTCCTTTCTTCTTCTCTGCATCGCATACTAGCATATTATGTGACACTTACCCACAAAGGAAGCCCGCGTCGTCCCTGCTGGAGGCCGCAAACATCTTGGCCCGTCTTCCTTCCGGGGGAGCGGAGTCCGGCTGTGTTACTGGCCAGAACTGCGTGATGCGCATGCGCCGGGCCGCCGGTCGCAGCACACACTCCTGAAGAAACGTCACGGGCGGCCGTTCCTTCAGACATCATCGGCGCAGTATAAAGTAAAAATCTCCTAAACGGCACACGTTTAGGAGATATTTACAGTACCTATAGGTCAGCCTTATTCTTGGCTTACCTATAGGTACAACGTACACAGGGATGTTTACAGCCTCTTTCAAGTGGCTCTAAAGCCTTAGCGTATCTCCACTTTCAAGGGAAAAAAATGAAGAAAAAATAATATAGTGTATACAATTGCTACACAAGTCATATTGTAATTGAATGTTATTAAAAATTACCTTTCCTTTTCAATCTGCAGCCGTTGTAATTTGGTGGAAATGCAATGCAATATGGCTACCTGGAGCTGTTCTGTACACAGAATGAATGTGAATGAATGTGTACAGAATTCCCCACAGAAACATAATTTCCTGCTTGTGTGATTGGCTCACTGATTTTCCCTGAAGTCTGCACTAAGATACAAATCAGATTTTAGGCCTCCCCTGCTCCCCTGCAACAAAAATTTCATTTTTGGCGAGATACTCCCAGTAGCAAATGCAGGCCTAGCAGTTTTCCTTAATAGAGCCCTGCATGTGCAGCAGCTGATTGATAATTATGAAACCACTCCTATTAGACTCACTTTACCACATGGGTACAGACATACACACGGGGATTTCTTCAGAATAGCAAAAGGTAGCAATCTGCAACAAAGTTTGTTAAAATCCTTTTTTTTTTCTCAACAAAAGTGGTGTTACTCTTTAAGGTTTTCCCCCTAATGCATTCTATGCATTAAGATGAAAAATCTTCTGTGCTGCAGAATCCCCTCAGCCCCCCTTTTTATTACCAGAGCCCAATCTGATCCAGCGATGTGCACTAGAGCAGCAGCCCTCGCCTCTGTCTTCCTCCTCCCGTGGCAGCCATTGGCTCCTGCGTCTTTCAATCAAATGCTGTCCCAAGCGAGTGGGGGGCTGGGTTGAGCCGCCCACTCTGTGTCAATAGATGCAGACAGGGGGGCTCGGGAGTGATCGGAGCAATGGATCTGTGCAATTTGATTGTATAGTGCAGATAAGTATAGAGAGGTTTGTTTGTTTTGTTTTCCTTTACAACCACTTTAAGCATACAATAAAAATATTTGAAATATCTATTCGGACTCGTGTTTGCATCCCTACATATACATGTGTCAAAAAAACAGAGACAAGGGCAGATCAATGCTCATACCCCCCCCCCCCCCCCTCCCATTTACCACCAAACTTTGTTCCCTAGGTGGAGCCTTAACATAAAGTAATGGCAAATATACAGAGAGAAGAGGTGAGCCTGCTGGCCAGGTGCTCCTTGTTCGGGTAGGTTAAGACCTAATTGGACATCTGTCTTTCTTCTGACATCATACAGTGTTTGTGAGGATTAGGCAAAGATAAGAGGCCAGCTATTTTTATTAACATTAAATGGATTATCCCTTTGATAACAGGATGTTTACGGCATTGTAATGCTTCTGGATTCTGGCACAGGATCTTTGTCTTAAAGTGATGTTAGCACAAAATAAAAACATTTATAACACCTTGCCTATGGTATGCACTAAATACCTGTTACACGGATAGAACGATACCAGTTCTGCAATCTCATTATTTGATAACTGCCATAATGACTTCTTTGAAGTTGCACTAAACTGTAATAAATACAAGCGGTAAACTCCTCATTCGACTGTGGGAACCTAGATTACAGAGGGACTCTGACATTTAAAGGCAAATAAAGACCTACATTTATGCAGCTCTGTATTTATTAATAGAATTTTAAAAAGCAACTACGGCAAATACTGTACCTTAATTTCACTTGATATTAACTTTTTGCAATCCTCCATACAGCAGGACTGGAGGACTGGGAGAAGGCTAGCCAGGACTGGAAACCAATTAGGTATGTTGCATACGAGAAAAAACAGAAAATATGCTGATAGGACGAGAGAGCAGAGTGAGCAGAGAGATGACCTCATCAGGCTTCTACTGCTCCATTAGCAAGCTGGGGGTGGAGAGAGGACATTACTGCATTTCTTAGGGCTCAATCACGCCAGGTGCATTAAGATTGCGCTGGACAACCTTATTTTATAAGCATGCTATTTTTTTTTAAATCTTATCTATTTGTATATATATATATATATATATATATATATATATATATATATATATATATATATACAGGGCTTTTTTTCAGGGGGAACTTGGTGGAACTCAGTTGCACCACCTCTGGCTCAGACCCTTTGGTGCCTGCTCACTACAATCACTTGTAAACACAGAAGTCTGGTTCCTGTGTTTACAAGTGACAGTTCTGCACTCTGTTTGTAACCCCCATGAACTCTGCACTCTGTATGTAATGCAATCCTGATATTTAATGCCCGTTTAAGACCCTTCTACTGTTTGTGAAATATGACCACACCCACTATTTGATGTGATTTTGAGGGTGTGTGTGGGGGGAGGGGTTTCGGAGGGTCGTGGGAGCCCCATGTTAGCTCAGGTAATGAGTTATCACATGACTCTCCCCGTGCCCCCATATGGCAATTTTGGGTGTTTAAGTGGCCATTCAGCAGGCTCCAGCCTCGTTTCATGGGAGGCAGAAGATTTAGTAACATTCTTCCCATAACTGGAAGTTTCTCTTCACTCCCGGTAGCCAAGCAGAACTTCCAGGGAGTCATGGAAAGGTGAGTATATCAATACAACAATGAACATGAACCATTGTCGTATTTTACTGTATTGTGCTGGATGGGTCAATGGCTGTTATATGTGAAGATACCAACAGAAACCTCCCAGGAAAAAACTGAAAACAAGATGGTTTGGGTTCCTCTCAAGAATAAGGCATATATGTTAATAAAATGGAACTTTGAAAAAAACAAAAACGATAGTTTAGCAGTTGGACTATGCCTACATCTGACCACCATCTACTGTCCATGGCTAGCTTAACTTTATGACAGTACGTCACAAATCTTCCTATTTATGGACCATGTTCCTCAGCAGACAAAGATGATAAACCCTGAAAAAACCCTTTAACGGAGATAACACATTTTAAGTATAATGTACTTTTAAACATACTGTTTCTATTAGAGAGTCCAGTGTCTTTTACAACAGGATCAAAAGAGAGATGAAAAGGTTCATATTGAACTTGCTAGCGTTTCAAACAAAGAACTAGGCAGTTAAAATTTCAATCATGGCAAAGTTATCTAGTGTACACTCACACCAAATAATAGCTTAGGGATACCTGCAAGTATTCAAGTACCTGTGTAAATGTTTGCACCAAGAATAAGAGCAATAGTTCTTAAAATATAGAGTAAGAATAAAATAAAGAATAGGACCTATGTATATGGCTCTTCCCTGGCAATGTACAAACTTAAAAGGCTAGTATACCTAGAATAAAGGATACAATTATATAGAAGAGCCCTTACACCATAACACGAATCAATAATATGAAGGGGCTGTGTGGAGGTTTCATTCATATGTGCTCCAGATTTAGTCTAAAAGTTAAGATATGTATGGGAAATAATGAAATGGCACTAAAATCAAGCTGAATAAAAGTTCAAAGATAGTAAATAGATCTTCAGCTGCAAGTACTGCCAAGTGTCGCTGTAAAGAAGAGATGCCTGAAGATTCTTCAGAATCCTACACTTCCATGAGTGTCGAGTTCCCGGTCCCCTACTGCCCTCGGTGGTTTATCTCTCTGACAACTACAGGACACTACAGGACACTGATTGAGCCAAAATGGGCCGTTAGCCCTGACTCATAGGCTTCCTACCTATGGTCCTGATAGAAGTTTTTTTTAACTAAACTCTGGATATGAAATTACAAAAAGAAATAAGGTGCACTCCATGTGGAAGGAAGAAAGGGTCAATAAAAATTATGGTCAAGATTTCGGTTGGGTGCAGCCCACCTTTCTCAGAACTTGAGAAATGCGGGTTATTACTACCCACCAAAACGTTGGCCGTATTAAACACCTTATTGAACCTTTCTCCCGTTGCAAGTCCTGTGAAGTGTTCCTGCTTTCTTATTGTAAATATATATATGGATATACATTATTGAAATGCTGATCAACATATCCCTTGGTTTTCAAAAAGGAATAAGAAATGGTTCACAAACCATAAACTCTGACAGTGTCATGTACACAAGGTTCATTGATGGGTCAGGAAGAAAGGGTCAATAAAAATGATGGTCAACATTTCGGTTGGGTGCAGACCACCTCTCTCAGAACCTGAGAAATGCCGGTTACTACCCACCAAAACGTTGGCTGTAATAAACACCTTATTTAACCTTTCTCCCATTGCAAGTCCTGTGGAGTGTTCCTGCTTTCTTCTTGTAAATATATATATGGATATACATTATTGAAATGCTGATCAACATATCTCTTGGTTTTCAAAAAGAAATAAGAAATGGTTCACAAACCATAAACTCTGACAGTGTCATGTACACAAGGTTCATTGATGGGTCAGGAAGAAAGGGTCAATAAAAATGATGGTCAACATTTCAGTTGGGTGCAGACCACCTCTCTCAGAACCTGAGAAATGCCGGTTGCTACCCACCAAAACGTTGGCCGTAATAAACACCTTATTTAACCTTTCTCCTGTTGCAAGTCCTGTGGAGTGTTCCTGTTTTCTTCTTGTATATATATATATATATATATATATATATACATTATTGAAATGCTGATCAACATATCCCTTGGTTTTCAAAAAGGAATAAGAAATGGTTCACAAACCATAACCTCTGACAGTGTCATGTACACAAGGTTCATTGATGGGTCAGGAACGGGGCGGTGAGGACACAGAGGAAAAAATATGCTTGACCAGAAAATGTGGTCACCTACTTCCCACTACATTATGACGGTTTAAAAAAAAATAAGTTTTTTTGTTTGTTTCTTAAAGGTACTACTCCTTCATAAAAGTCCTATAAAGAGACTGTCATCCACTAGTGTTTTCTTAATTTTTCTCACAACAAAAATTTACTGTCTAACCTACTTTCAGAACTGAATGACAGAAATTCTTTGATGTAACAAATACCAAGTAAACAATAACATATCTTAGACTTCTGTGAAGGAGTGACATGCCGTAGTGAAGTCAAAGAACTGTTCTCGGATAAAATGCTAGAGATGTGTACATTAGCCAGAGGCAAGCAGATCCTACATTTTCTCATCAGTGTTATTAACGTGATCACATAAGGAGAGTATAGAGTTGATATGCATCAGTATCAGCTGCCCAGAACGATTGTTATGGGGTCAGGTCAGTGTTTTGCCCAATGGTTCAGTTGAGTATCGCTCAATAGTTTAGTTAAAGTGGAACTTTACACATAACAACTTGATAAAAAATAATGTTCTTTAGCAAGGAACATACATTCCATATTAACAATTGTGCTACCAAAATGAGTGTGCTGTAAATTGCCACTAGCATTGGTCCTGTTTTTTCTTGTTGGGGGCTGCCATTTTGCTCAAGCCCAGAGACCCTGAACAGTAGTAAATCATGAAGTGGAACTAAACCCATTTATTTGGGATTGCTAACTGTCACATTTGCTTGTGTCCTCAACCAAACTGTCAAACCATCAAATGGGTGGTGTCATAACTGATCACATGTGCAGCACCATGGGAGTTGCAGATCAAACAGAAGCAGCTTCCTCGGCTTACAAACTTGGCAGTCCCCACAAGTGCCTAAAAATGGAGAGTAACTGAGCATGTGCAAAGCAGGGTGAGACCATGTATTTCTGGATTTTAAACAATATAGACACTTATTTTAAATGTTTTACATAGCTATACCTACAAAAGGGGCCAGCCTGAAGTGATATAGCAGGACTAAAGTTCCACTTTAAGTATCAGGTCATGTTCAAGTGAAAATTGAGTATCAAGTGATAGTTCATATGATAACTGAGTATCAAGTCACAGTTTTTGGGTACAGTTTTAAACTAGAGATAATATTATCTGGGTTATTCAAATAAACCGGTAAAGTAACAAGATTACTTTACTTAAGAAACCCTAATTACTTTCCTCTCACACATTCTCCCACGGACTGATCCCAGGGAATTTCCCAGTACTTGTGTGTACGGGACAACATGTGACATTGGGACTGAAAGTCATGTGACTGGAATGGAAGGAAATGTGGAATGCATTTCAGCATTTAGCTAGAGGGTAGTAGTAGAAGGGTGGGTAGAACACGATTTATTTTCTGCCCAGGTTTGGGCTTTATTTGTAACTGATTTGTATTATTTAAAAAAAAAAATATCTAAAGCCAATTAACTTAATTTGATTGTGAACAGAAAAGGAAATGGATGAGACCACCTTCAGATCTTTTTAATGCTATTTCCTATTAGGGATATTTCCCTTTATTTCCTGTCCTTGAGACACAACAGGAAGTGAGAGGACCACATTCTAATGATAGGGAAAATCCCTTCTTTAGACATTTATCACCAAAACACGTGTACCCAGAGGATGATTTCCTCTTACCTCCTGTAAACTGTAAGGCCCCTTTCATATGGACGGACCGTTCAGATCCGCCTGTCAGTTTTGACGGCGGATCTGAACGGGCGCTCCATGTTAGTCTATGACAGCCGCTGACATCCGACCCGGTCCGATCCGCCAAAAGCAGACGTATGGCCCCACGTCCAGATCCGTCGCTGGCGGATCGGTTTGGGTGAGATCTGATGAAAACGGACACACTGTCCGTTTTCATCCGATCTCTCCATAGAGACCAGCGGCGCTTGCAAGCCCCTCCCCGCTCAGTGAGCAAAAAGGGGGCTTGTCATCCACCGGTTCAGCGGAGATCAACGGAGAGATCTCCCTCTGAGCCGGCGGACAGAGGCGGACTCCGTGGAAGCGGAGTCCGCCTCGTGTGAAAGGGGCCTAAAAATGTTACATTTCTCTTTATTTTTTGTCTCTGTGAAAATGGTCCCCAGGTATATGGTTAGTGATAGAAGTGCAACTGGGGTTTCAACACTTTACCAATCAATCCAAAACTTTAAAAAAAGTTTGGGCTCTAATGTTTGACAGTCTAGTGAAGTAGCATAGTCCTACAACAGTTCTTATTTCCTTGTGGTGCCCCGAACCTCACATTATACCACAGTGCCCAGGGCAGCCGCCCCTCCTGCCCACCTGGCCCTGCTCATAGGATAGGAATCTACCAAAAGCCTTTTATTTCTTGTATATAACTGTTTATTAAGAACTTTTTTCCAGTTTACAAAGGTAACATAGAATGAATGAGAATGAGTGACTTGTATAGCACTACCTATGCGAACCAAATAGCCTCAGGGCGCTTTTTGCTGCTGGTGTCCATCTGCGGTAGAGCGCAGTCATTTACCCCATAGGGTCCTGACGCGCTTACAAACACATACTAGGGCCAATCTTTAGACAGGATCTAATTAACCTACCAGCATGTCTGGAGTGTTGGAGGAAACCGGAGTACCCAGAGGAAACCCACGCAGGCACAGGGAGAACATGCAAACTCCAGGCAGATGGTGTCGTGGTGGATATTTGAACCAGCGACCCTATTGCTGCTAGGTGAAAGTGCTAACCACTACACCACTGTGTTGCCCTAGAAGTGAAGATATTTCACAAATACAAAATAAAAGGATATCAGTGCAATCATAGTATACATTTTCCAACTACATAACAAATGTGCATTTGATACAAAAGACTTTGACACACATAGTAGCGATAACAACCAGTGCAATCACCCACTCCAAATGCTTTTTCAAACACAGTTACTACCCAGTAAATGTAGAAGTGACATCACCACCAGTGGCAGCTGGTGCTCAATTTTTTTGTGGGGGTGGCAAACAAACCCCCCTCCAGGTCCACACTCTCCCCATCCACGGTTGCGGCTTCTCCAGCTTCTCCGGTCTTAAGATCCACCTCCTGTCCTGATTGGCAGTGAGGAGAAGCCGAAAGACAATAGCGAATATTGATTCACTAATGTCACAAGTGGGTGGGTTTGGGGTGCAGTGCTCTGCACCCCAAGCCCAACCTTTTTAAAGCCAATTAGAGCCTCAGGCTTTAATCATGTGCTTCCAAAAAAAAAAAAAAAAACTCATAGAAACCTATGAGTCCAATGCCCCTCATGGAAATAAGAGGGGCAGCGCCCCTGTGCCCCTTATAGACTGGGCGCTGCTGATCACCACTGTGCTGTGCATAGCCTGTACAGAGAGCAGAGCGGTGGGCAAGACCCATCAGGCTCCACCCACTATATGCTGCATGTAGAAAACTACAGGGGGGGGGGGGGGGGGGCGGAGACAAGACCAGTCACCCTGCACAAGAGGAGACAGCAGCAATGACCGGTCTTTATTACAAGAAGCTCCTGCAACAAGGGAAAGTTTAACACTGGTTTTTAAGCTTTAACACATTCTCTGAATTTACTATAGCCTCTTTTACACACATTAGAGAATGAGAGGGTGTTTCACCCAATAGCATTACGTGAGAAGAGGCCACAGTCCTATCTAGAAGCCCTGGGAAATACTATCTACTGTGTGTCTAAAGACAATGGATTATAAAATAGTCTTCATTTGCTTTCTTGTCTTGCAGGCAGGGCTGGATCTAGAGCGGGTGTTGGGGTGGACTATGCAGCCCAGATCCAGGACCAGTGGCATCAGCAGGGTGGGCCCTATATTGAGGCACTGAAGCTCAGTCCTACCACCGCGGTGCACATAGCCACAAGGATAAAATAAAAATGTGTTGATGCTTTGCACCCTCAGATCAGACAGGCTAGATTTGGTCCTGCTTGCAGGTTGGGGTCCGGGCTTTAAACCTTACCTAAAATAGTATCTGCCTGCATTGTGTATGCTCTCCTCTGGTCTGTGTGGGTTTTATTCTGGACACTCTGATTTCCTTCCGCAATCCAAAAACATAGTGCTAGGTTAGTTGGCCTCCACCTAAATTACCCTGTAAACTTTACTGATTACAAACACCATGTAACTAAAGTACTCATTCTCAGGATAATTAATGAAAAATGGCAATCTAATTGAAAAGGAAGCCAGTCTTTAAAATAAGGCACTGCGGAAACCAGTGGCGGCTGGTGCTCAAAACTGTGCCCCTCAAGTGCTGCCACTGTGCCCCTTCAAGTGCTGCCACTGTGCCCCTCCAAGTGCTGCCACTGTGCCCCTCAAGTGCTGCCACTGTGCCCCTTCAAGTGCTGCCACTGTGCCCCTCAAGTGCTGCCACTGTGCCCCTTCAAGTGCTGCCACTGTGCCCCTCCAAGTGCTGCCACTGTGCCCCTCAAGTGCTGCCACTGTGCCCCTTCAAGTGCTGCCACTGTGCCCCTCAAGTGCTGCCACTGTGCCCCTCCAAGTGCTGCCACTGTGCCCCTCCAAGTGCTGCCACTGTGCCCCTTCAAGTGCTGCCACTGTGCCCCTTCAAGTGCTGCCACTGTGCCCCTGCCTGCCCTCTGCACTTACCTTGTTTCGGTGTGCAGCTGGTGACGGCGTCAGGCGGCAAGCGGTGTCTCATCGTCCGATGTCTTCTTCTCCCGCGCTCCTCCTGTCTTCTGCTATGATTGGACGCCTAGCGTCCAATCACAGCGCAGGAGAGGGGGGGCGGCGCTCCTGCGCCCTCTATGCACGCACCGCCACTGGCGGAAACCACAACATACATCCAAAGAATAATTTATCTGCTTGCCATGAAATAGGTGGACAGCTAATGTGAAAACTGATAGTTCCCCAGGACAACAATCCACAAATTGCCCATCTGATTACATATCCAGGAATCCTGCTATACTCACATGCTGCTCAGTGGTGTCAATTAAACTTTACCCATAACAACTTGATAAAAAATCATGTTCTTTAGCAAGGAGCATACATTGTACGTTAATAATTGTGCTACCAAAATGTGTGTGTGCTGTAAATTGCCTCCAGCACCGGTCCTGTTTCTTCTTGCTTGAGGCTGCCATTTTGCTGAAGCCCAGAGCCCCTGAACAGCCGTAAATCATAAAGTGGAACTAAACTCATTGATTTAATGGTTTAAAAAAACAGTTACATTCCTAGAATGTCAGGATTGTAAATTGTCACAGTTGCTTGTGTGCTCAACCAAACTGTCAAACCATCAAATGGCTGGTGTCACAAGTGATCACATATGCAGCACCATGGCAGTTGCGGATCAAACTTGGCTGTAAAGGATAGGACAGTTTTATTTTGCTTTAAGTCTGTCAGCAGATTGGCCTCTAAAAATTCAGCATTGCCTAAAAAATGCCTAAAAATGAAGTGCAATTAAACATGTACAGAACAGGGTGAGACAGTGAATTACTGGATTTTAACCGCTTCAGCTCCGGAAGATTTTACCCCCTTCCTGACCACTTTTTGCGATTCAGCACTGCGTTGTTTTAACTGACAATTGCGCAGTCGTGCGACGTTGCACCCAAACTAAATTGACGTACTTTTTTTCCCACAAATAGAGCTTTCTTTTGGTGGTATTTGATCATCTCTGCGGTTTTTATTTTTTGCGCTATAAGCAAAAAAAGAGCGCCAATTTTGAAAAAAAAACGCAATATTTTTTACTTTTTGGTATAATAAATATCCCCCAAAAATATATAAAAAAAAATGTTTTCCTCAGTTTAGGCCGATACGTATTCTACATATTTTTGGTAAAAAAAAAAAATTGCAATAAGCGTATATTGATTGGTTTGCGCAAAAGTTATAGCGTCTACAAAATAGGGGATAGTTTTATAGCATTATTATTATTATTTTTTTTTAATAGTAATGATGGCGATCTGCGATTTTTATTGAGACTGCGACATCATGGCGGACACATCGGACACTTTTGACACATTTTTGGGACCATTGGCATTTATACAGCGATCAGAGCTACAAATAGCCATTGATTACTGTATTACTAGCTGGTCGGCTAGTGGTTAAAGACAACATCATGGCAGGGTTGCTTTAAAGCCAAACTCCGGGCAAATAAAAAACGATCCCTTGCATTGGGGTTGTGCCTGACGTTAAAGTGAAATCGCATGTCCGGATACCCACACCACTGGTCTCCACTCCAATAACTAGATCTGGTCCTCTGATGTCTGAGAAAAACCAACACTTCAAGGACAGAATGTAAGAATCTCAGGAGAACAATTATAAGGTGGGAAAACCTTTGAGGACATCTGTGATCTGGAGCTGCCAGTGGTGGCTGCCAGGTGAGCTCGGCCACATCGGAGAGGTGAGTATTCAGCATCTTCTTTTATAAGGTTCTTTTACCTTTTTTTATCCTGGCACCAGGGTTGCTTGAAAGGTGAAAATATATGCAGAAACCAAAAACTCAAATTAAAGCTGAATTTCAGGTATGGAATGTATTGCATAGTTACATTGGTTCCGTTTGGTCCAGTGTAGATATATATATTGCCATAGTTTTGCCATATTGCCATACCTATGGGATCCCTGTGGAAGTAGAGAATCACTGTAGAAGTCACCACTATTACAGTGATCACTGCTGTCTTCTGGGTCCGGTGCCAAGCAGTTGCCCTGATACATAGCAACTGTAGGGGGCGCACTGCAATTTGCTCAATGAATGCAAACTGTGTTCTCATTGGACCAGGTAGAAGAGAAAGCAGGGCTCAAGTCCTGCGGGAACGCATGGGAACGGAGTTCCTGTACTTTTTCCACAACAGGAACTCAGTTCCCGTTAGCAGCTGTGTCCTGCAAGACTTTGAAGTATGCAAGCTGTGTGGCAGGAGCTACACCAACAGCTGCCGACACAGCTCGCAATAGTAAGTGACGCACACCAGGGGTGGACTGACCATTCAGGCATTGCCAGTAGGGGGCCCCATGACAGCTTCCGTTTCGATCTACCTGTCAATCACAGCTAGCTGATGGGTAGATCAGGTCCCTGCTGCTAAGGGATTGTGTTTAGTCAGTCCTCCCCGCCGCCCCCTCCTGATTTTCTGTCTCCTCATCTCCCCCCCCAGTCTCCTGCATATTTGCTCTGTGTGTCCCGCTGAATCCCCCCCCTCCTCTATCTTCAGTGCCATATGATGAGAGAACCCAGAGGAGAAGCACAGCTATTCTGCTCACAGGACATGCAGGGAGAGAGGTGAGCTGAGGGAGGAACATCAGTTTGGGGTGGTAAGCTGAGCACAGTACCTGGCAAAGTTTAATGCCAGGAGGGAAGTTTATGTGGAAATATGTGAAGGGTTGGAATAGCAGCGAGTGTGTGTTGGAGCCCTGCAGAGTTTGCAGCCCCCCAAGCTAACATACATCTCCTAAGCAGGAACAAATCACTATCTCCCCAAGCATTCTGTACAGATAATGTGCAGTTAATTTATGACCTTTCCGTTTAACCCTGTGTTATCCAAACTCTGTTCAATGAAAAGTGTAAACTCACCACATGAACACTCTATATACAAAATAACATTCCCCAATAAAGATCAGAACATGATGTTCACATTTGCATGGAAGCACAATTGAATGAATGCTGATTATTCAGAGAATTACCGTATTTATGTTTATTGAGGATTTTTTTTTTTTATGTACTAACAGTTAAGCTTCATACACACAGGTGTCCTTTTATGAAGCAGTGATCAGCGGAGATCCTGAGGATCACCACTGATCACAGCCCATAAACAGTTTATAAACCAGAGATAATCGGGGGGAGAAGTGTTTGAACTTGTTCTCCCGCCAATTATCTCTGCACATGGAGAATCCCCATAGAATGACACAGTAACGGCCAGTGTATGAAGCTGCGATCTCAGCGCTTCACTGGCGATCTGTGTCAGGATTCACACTCCCCGATTCACCAACTCAGAGGTGGTGAAGCGGGGAGTGAAGAGAGAAACCCGGGGGATCTGAGGAGGAAAGAGGAAGATTATTAACTTCCTTATGCCTCGTTCAGACCCCCCAACACTGTAACCATGTCCCCCTGTCATATATATGTGTATACATATATATATATATAATGTGTATATGTATATATATATATAATGTGTGTATATACATGTATATATGTGTGTGTGTGTGTATATACATGTATATATAATGTGTGTGTGTGTATACATGTATATATAATGTAGGGGGGACTCTTTATTTTATTAACATTAATCACACTGGTGTCTGTCCGTGTATTGAGCTGTGATAATTTATCACCGCTTAATAAATGGACATCT
Organism: Lithobates sylvaticus; assembly: GCA_028564925.1. Taxonomy (NCBI): domain Eukaryota; kingdom Metazoa; phylum Chordata; class Amphibia; order Anura; family Ranidae; genus Lithobates; species Lithobates sylvaticus. The sequence continues at coordinate 78,875,170 of CM053028.1, forward strand.
CAGTGTTTCAGTGAATTTCTGGTACTGTAATCTCGTAAAGTCTCACGAGATTCCAGTATCAGGGGCCGTTCTCCACTGTTTGAAGCATTTGTAGATCTCTTCACTCCTCCATGGGTGAAGCGATCTACTCCGCTTCATGAACTGACACACAGAGGAGAAAGATCGCCTCTGTGAATGCCAGCGAATGAAGCAGTGAATAGATTTCACTGCTTCATAAAAGGACACCACAATACGAAAATTGGATGAAAAATACCACTTTTGAAGCGTTCGTGCATATGAGCGTATCATTTTTTTTTTTTTGGTGGGGGAGTGGATCTTGGGTGGGAGTTCCCACAATTTTTTCCCCAGGACTTGACCCCTGAGAGAAAGTGACATGACTGCCCGCTTCGTAAACAGAAACTGCAAGGCATTCTGTGAATGGTGCCTGTGCCGAGTGAGCCAACCCCCAGGATTACTATGCAGCAGGGCAGTGCTCGTCATGGGACCAGACGATAGTGGTGATCACTAGAGGAGTGGTGACAACTACAATAATTCTCAACTTCCACAGCAGTCCCATAGGTGTGGCATATATATACTTAAATTGGATCAATATAACTATGCAATAAAATCCATAGCTGGAGCTCCGTTTTAATCCAGCTCTTTAGTTAATAAAACAATATTAAATATATTTCTTTAAATGTAAGCAGTGCAAGCACCTAAATTTGACCTGGTTTCAACCTCTTGCAATACCAACAGCAGAGCTCAGACTGTTGAAAGAGAAGCAGCACAAGGAGCCAATCAGGTGTGCTGCAGTGCTCATGCGCTTAAAAGTACTAAAAAAACAACCATGTGAACCCGGAAACAAACATATTTGATTGTGCCCTGCAGCCCACAGCTGACCATGATGTGAAATAACTGAAGCATAGAATAGGGGTGGCAGAAAAAGACCAAGGGGTGCCTCTCTGGTGCCCGTGCCTCTGCTCCTGCGCCATTCTGAAAATGTGTGTCTCGGGGTCAACTAGCAATATAGAGGGTGTGATGTGGCTCATCTCGCTCATGGCTCTCTTTACAAAACCTTCACAAGAGATTTTGTGAGATCTCAGCAGAAAGCTCTTATTTTTTTAAACAGATCACACTCCATCTCACGCATTCCTCCTGCTGGTGATCCCCTAATGATGCAACCCAGAATTCTTTAAAGGGGGAATCAAGACCTCCTCACTCCTGCTGGTGATCCCTCTAGTAATATAAAGATCTATATAAAGGAATCAGGACCTCCTTCCTCCTATTGGTGATCCCTCTATTCATATAAAGATCTATATAGAGGAATCAGAACCTCCTTCCTCCTGTTGGTGATCCCTCAAGTCATATACAGATCGATATAGAGGAATCAGGACCTCCTTCCTCCTATTGGTGATCCCTATATTCATATAAAGATCTATATAGAGGAATCAGGACCTCCTTCCTCCTGTTGGTGATCCCTCTAGTGATATATAGATCTATATAAAGGAATCAGGACCTCCTACTGGTGATCCCTCTAGTGATATACAGATCTATATAGAGGAATCAGGACCTCCTTCCCCCTATTGGTGATCCCTCTAGTGATAACTAAAGATCTATATAGAGGAATCAGGACCTCCTTCCTCCTATTGGTGACCCCTCTAGTCATATAAAGATCTATATAGAGGAATCAGGACCTCCTTCCTCCTGCTGGTGATCCCTCTAGTCATATACAGATCTATATAGAGGAATCAGGACCTCCTTCATCCTATTGGTGATCCCTCTAGTGATAACTAAAGATCTATATAGAGGAATCAGGACCTCCTTCCTCCTGCTGGTGATCCCTCTAGTCATATACAGATCTATATATAGGAATCAGGACCTCCTTCCTCCTGCTGGTGATCCCTCTAGTCATATACAGATCTATATAGAGGAATCAGGACCTCCTTCATCCTACTGGTGATCCCTCTATTCATATAAAGATCTATATAGAGGAAGCAGGACCTCCTTCCTCCTATTGGTGATCCCTCTAGTGATATACAGATCTATATAGAGGAATCAGGACCTCCTTCATCCTACTGGTGATCCCTCTAGTGATAACTAAAGATCTATATTGAGGAATCAGGACCTCCTACTGGTGATCCCTCTAGTGATAACTAAAGATCTATATAGAGGAATCAGGACCTCCTTCATCCTACTGGTGATCCATCTAGTCATATACAGATCTATATAGAGGAATCAGGACCTCCTTCATCCTACTGGTGATCCCTCTATTCATATATAGATATATATAGAGGAAGCAGGACCTCCTTCCTCCTATTGGTGATCCCTCTAGTGATATACAGATCTATATAGAGGAATCAGGACCTCCTTCCTCCTGCTGGTGATCCCTCTAGTCATATACAGATCTATATAGAGGAATCAGGACCTCCTTCATCCTATTGGTGATCCCTCTAGTGATAACTAAAGATCTGTATAGAGGAATCAGGACCTCCTTCCTCCTGCTGGTGATCCCTCTAGTCATATACAGATCTATATATAGGAATCAGGACCTCCTTCCTCCTGCTGGTGATCCCTCTAGTCATATACAGATCTATATAGAGGAATAAGGACCTCCTTCATCCTACTGGTGATCCCTCTATTCATATAAAGATCTATATAGAGGAAGCAGGACCTCCTTCCTCCTATTGGTGATCCCTCTAGTGATATACAGATCTATACAGAGGAATCAGGACCTCCTTCATCCTACTGGTGATCCCTCTAGTGATAACTAAAGATCTATATAGAGGAATCAGGACCTCCTACTGGTGATCCCTCTAGTGATAACTAAAGATCTATATAGAGGAATCAGGGCCTCCTTCATCCTACTGGTGATCCATCTAGTCATATACAGATCTATATAGAGGAATCAGGACCTCCTTCATCCTACTGGTGATCCCTCTATTCATATAAAGATCTATATAGAGGAATCAGGACCTCCTTCCTCCTATTGGTGATCCCTCTAGTCATATACAGATCTATATAGAGGAATCAGGACCTCCTTCATCCTACTGGTGATCCCTCTAGTGATAACTAAAGATCTATATAGAGGAATCAGGACCTCCTTCCTCCTACTGGTGATCCATCTAGTCATATACAGATCTATATAGAGGAATCAGGACCTCCTTCATCCTATTGGTGATTGTTCTAGTGATAACTAAAGATCTATACAGAGGAATTATAACTAACTATGGAAAATGTTTTGTTTTTTTCAAAAATGTCAGACTTTTTCTGTTTGTTTAGCAAAAAAATAAAAAAAACCCAGTGGTGATTAAATACCACCAAAAATTATAAAAATGTCATATGGGTCCAGCACTACATGACCACGCAATTGTCATTCAAAGAGTGACTGGCCTGGGCAGGGAGTGGGTAAAAGTGCCCCGTAAGCAAGTGGTTAATACTGCTTTAATAATGAATGGCACCCAGCACACCTAGAAGGATGATGTGTGATGTTAGTGCACGGTGCGATTTTGTTGCACATATGTACAGGGGGGATTTACAGCTGGGGCAGTGCTTGACGTTCCTCTGAAAAGCAATCTGCGGCGGATGCGTTTGAAAGGTGGTGAGGAGGGGACGTGTTGCATGTTTAAACCCCCGTACTTTGCATGTAGTTGGATGGCGGTTGTTGTGCAGCCCCATTCACATCACGCTGAATGCAACAAAGAGGGGGGAGGGGATAATTTTTGCAGCTGCCTTTGCAACTTAAAATCGAATCGCTGCAAAACGCAAGACGCGCTTGCGATCCCGTTACTTTCAGTGGCTTTTGCCATGATTGTCACCCAACAAATCGCGGTATAATTGTGCAAACAAAATTACAGGATGCCTGTCGCCCAAGAGAAGTTCCAGAACCTCTTTTGGGCAACAGGCATCCCGCAATTTTGTTTGTACGATTTGTAAGGCGACAATTGAGGCAAAATCGGGTGGATATCGCGATGCCATTAAAAGTAACGGGATCGCAAGCACGTCCTGCATTTTGCGGTGATTCGGAATCGTAGGCCATTCACACCTAGGGGTTCCATATTGCGGGTGGAATCATTGTGATTCTGCCTGTGATTCCGAATTGTCGCAGAATGCGGGACGTGCTTGTGATCCTGTTACTTTCAATGGCACCCCAATCGTGGCGCAATTTCGCCACTGACAAATCGTGGTAAGAACGCGCAAACAAAGTCATGGGACGCTTGTCGCCCAAAAGAAGTTCCAGAAGCGCGCCCGCATTTTTCGACAATTCGGAAACGCGGGCCAATCACACCTAGGAGTTTCCGGATTGCGTGTGGAACCGCCGCGATTCTTCAAGCGATTTCCGAATTGCCCGCAAAACACGGGACGGGCTTGCAATCCTGTTACTTTCAATGGCATTCCAATTGCGCCGTGTGATTCTCGCCTGACAAATCGCGGTAAATTTGTGCAAACAAAATCATGGGATGCCTGTTGCCCAAAAGAAGTTCTGGAAGTTCTTTTGGGTGACAGGCATCCTGTGATTTTGTTTGGCAGACCATAATTTGTCGGGCGATTTTGCCGTCTGACAGATCGCAGTAAAATTGCGCAAACAAAATCGGGGGATGCCTGTCGCCCCAAAAAATAAAAACTTCTTTTGGGGGCGACAGGCGTTCCGTGAGTTTGTTTGTGCGCTTTGTCGGGCGACAAGCGTGGCAAAATCGTGCCACCATTGAAAATAGCAGGATCGCAAACGCTTCATGCGTTTTGCGGCGATTTTGAGCGCCTAGGTGTGAATGGAGCCTCATAAAATAAAGGTATTTATAATGTTTAATCTAAAATTAAACCTATAAATAAATATAAATAAGAACATTTATAATGTTTAGTTTGATTTGTGTTTTGTTGGGGATAAGAATGCAGATGTGATGAGTTCTGTATGGAGGGAGAGGCTTGGATGAGCAGCTGAGCCCCCTGTACAGGACATGCTGTCATCTCCCCGCCCCCACGATCTGTGATTTCCCCGTCTTGTTGTGACTGGCACCTGGCTCATCTGCTGCCAGCTAATCCCCGCTTCCTACCTGTCCTCCCCCTCGTCCAATCCAGAGGGGAGGAGGAGAGGAGGCGGGCGGGGCCAGCGGGACAGCGACCCCTCCCCGGCTCATGAATATGAAGCGTTGCCCCGCCCCCGGCTCCTCCCCCTCGCCGTGGATAGATGAAGCAATGAGTCAGTGTGCTCGCAGAGGGCTCTCCGCTCTGCCTCTCATTGTTCGTCTCATCGGACGGGCTGCAGCTGATTTGCAGGAGAGAGAAGAAAAGGATCGGGATCAATAATAGAGGAGAAGAGAGAGAGAGGGGGATAAAAGAGGAGAGGAGGAGCGGGCACCGTGCATGCTGGAGCACAGCGCACCTCTCCCATCATCGGCGTCTCAGCGGCTCCGGGACTACAGCAAAGGACGGCAATGCTCTTACGGAGGAGAACCCCGTCCGCCGGCTGGTCAGCCTTCAGGCTTCTCCTGGTCTTGTTGTGCCTGCGGGTGAAGGTAGGTGTGTGTACCTACCGGGGGTCCCCTCCATACACAGGGGATACCCAGCATCCTCCTATAGAGGACCGATCACAGGCTGGCACACTGGGAGCATGCTTCTTCATGGATCTGCTGGCCCCTGGTGTGTGTTTTGGGGCCCCTGAACTCTGTGTGGCCCCCAGATAGCAACAGATTTACTACTTTTATCTCTTCCACACCCTGACATTGTGTTCTGCCTGTCCTCTGTGTGCGGATCTCCTACCTCTCATCTGTCATGGATCTCTGACACTCTCCTCTGATCATCTCCCATCATTGGCTCACCTTTATTACTATTACATGAGTCCAATTGGATCTCACATTTACCGTCACATGGACTAAAATAAATGTCCATATCCATGTGCAAAGCTTTGTGAATTCTGCCTTCTCCTGAAGGGTGATCCCGGTCTACCGACACCTGTGCCATGGCTGCAGTCTCTGACCCTCTCCCTGTGCCGTGGCTGCAGTCTCTGACCATGTGCCATGGCTGCAGTCTCTGACCCTCTCCCCTGTGCCATGGCTGCAGTCTCTGACCCTCTCCCCTGTGCCATGGCTGCAGTCTCTGACCCTCTTCCCCGTGCGTGCCATGGCTGCAGTCTCTGACCCTCTCCCCGTCTGTGCCATGGCTGCAGTCTCTGACCCTCTTCCCCGTGCGTGCCATGGCTGCAGTCTCTGACCCTCTCCCCGTGCGTGCCATGGCTGCAGTCTCTGACCCTCTCCCCGTGCGTGCCATGGCTGCAGTCTCTGACCCTCTCCCTGTGCCATGGCTGCAGTCTCTGACCCTCTCTCTGTCTCCTATAATTCATATATAATGTCCCTAGGCTCCCAACAACTCCTGTGCCATGGCCGCAGTCTCTGATCATATCCTATAGTATGTCTGCAGTCTCCAATAACTCATATACTGTGTCCATATACTCCTAATAACTTCTGTAGTATGTCTGCAGTGCAGTCTCCAACCATCCCCTGTTGCATGCCTGCAGTCTCCTGTAGCATCTCCATAGTCTCTGATTATCTCCTGTAGCATGTCTGCAGCCTCCAATAACTTCTATATTATGTTCATAGTCTTGTAACAACTTCTTTAGTGTGCCTGCAGGTCTCTGACCATCTCCTATAACTTTCCTACATGTCTCGGCCCCTCTTCTGTAGCCTGCAGGTCTCTAATAATTCATATATCATGTTCTTAGGCTCCCAACAACTTCTGTAGCATGTCTGCATTCTCTGATCATATCCTATAGTATGTCTGCAGTCTCCAACAGTCTCCTGTTGCATGCCAGCAGTCTCCAATAACTCCTATAGCAAGGCCATAATCTGATTATCTCCTGTAGTATGCCAGCAGCCTCCAATAACTCCTATAGCAAGGCCATAATCTGATTATCTCCTGTAGTATGCCAGCAGCCTCCAATAACTCGCATATCATGTTAACAGTTTTTTGCAAAAACTTCTTGAGCGTGCCTGCGGGTCCCCTTGCCCCTCTCCGGGAGCGTGCCTGCGGGTCCCCTTGCCCCTCTCCGGGAGCTTGCCTGCGGGTCCCCTTGCCCCTCTCCGGGAGCTTGCCTGCGGGTCCCCTTGCCCCTCTCCTGGAGCGTGCCTGCGGGTCCCCTGGCCCCTCTCCTGTAGCGTGCCTGCGGGTCCCCTTGCCCCTCTCCTGTTGCGTGCCTGCGGGTCCCCTTGCCCCTCTCCTGTAGCGTGCCTGCGGGTCCCCTTGCCCCTCTCCTGTAGCGTGCCTGCGGGTCCCCTTGCCCCTCTCCTGTAGCGTGCCTGCGGGTCCCCTTGCCCCTCTCCTGTAGCGTGCCTGCGGGTCCCCTTGCCCCTCTCCTGTAGCGTGCCTGCGGGTCCCCTTGCCCCTCTCCTGTTGCGTGCCTGCGGGTCCCCTTGCCCCTCTCCTGGAGCGTGCTTGCGGGTCCTAGTATAGTATGTTCATAGTCTTCCAACAACTTATTTGTGTTTTCTGTAGTCTGACTATCCAGTGTGGCACGTTTGCAGTCTCCAAGATCTCCTGTAGCATGTCCATAGTCTCTGATTATCTCCTGTAGCATGTCCATAGTCTCTGATTATCTCCTGTAGCATGTCCATAGTCTCTGATTATCTCCTGTAGCATGTCCATAGTCTCTGATTATCTCCTGTAGCATGTCCATAGTCTCTGATTATCTCCTGTAGCATGTCCATAGTCTCTGATTATCTCCTGTAGCATGTCCATAGTCTCTGATTATCTCCTGTAGCATGTCCATAGTCTCTGATTATCTCCTGTAGCATGTCCATAGTCTCTGATTATCTCCTGTAGCATGTCCATAGTCTCTGATTATCTCCTGTAGCATGTCTGCAGCCTCCAATAACTCGTATATTGTGTCCATAGTCTCCCAACAACTTCTTCAGTGTGTCTACAGTCTGACCATCCCTTGTAGAACGTCTGCGGTTCTCTGTATTAGTACATGAAGGGAATGTTCTGTGTGGCCCTTTGGGGGCTGTCAGGGGCCCCTATATCGGGGACTAGTGTTGGATTTCTTGCAGGGCTTGCTGTGGTGCTCATAGGTGTGTTCTCTGATTCCCTATAACAGGTGTCTGTAGCGTCGGGCCAGTTCGAGTTGGAAATCTTATCTATGCAGAACCCCAATGGAGAATTGCTGAATGGGAATTGCTGCGACGGCAGCCGGAACACCGTGGACAGAAAGTGCACCAGGGATGAATGTGACACTTACTTTAAAGTTTGCTTAAAGGAGTACCAGTCCAGGGTGTCCGCCGGAGGGGCGTGCAGCTTCGGCTCTGGATCTACCCCTGTCCTAGGAGGCAATTCCTTCAGCCTGAAGTACAGCCGGAACAGCGACAAGAACAGGATTGTGCTCCCCTTCAGCTTTGCCTGGCCGGTGAGTCAAACGGGATCATTGCTGAAACTTTCATTTCTTTTATTGTATCCTCCACTCGGAGTCCTTTATGGTTTTCTAGTCAATTTGAATACTTTTATTTGGCCATCAAAATGGGTCTGCAACCTCCAGGATCCCATGAGGGACTTTGCTCCATCTAAACACGTGTAGGCACCACTAAAGAGGATGCCATGGCACACACAGGGTCAGAAGCGTTGCAGGTCCATTTTGGTGGCAAAAAAGGTTTACAAGGAACCCTGTGCTGATCTACTGAAAATGCTGGTTGCCTGGCTGCAATGCTGTTGCTTGATTGGCCGCAGCAGCGACTATGAAGCTGTTGACGTCTTGAAAGCCAAGCAGCTGGCATTTTCCAGAGGGCAGCTTCTGTATTCTCGGCACAGACCTTCCTTTAGGTAAGGCATCAGCTGTCGGTGCTGCTGTGAAGGGTTAATGGTTCTCAGCCTAGCGTCATGTAGGGATGGATGAGGAGGGAGCTTCATGAGCGGTGGGGCAGTAGACTGATCTCCAGCGGCTGGTCCAGGAGATGGGGCGGAGTGCCCGGCCATATAAAATGTGCTGCGTGTGGGTGTATTAGGTCACTGTGCGTTGATGCCAAGGTGCGCTGTATTGGAATGCTTGTGTGAAATGCGTTTTTTTATTCTGAATGTATTAGAAGGTCAGGAGTTCGCTGTGGTGTCCAAGTAGAAGTGACAAGCCAGAAGTAGATTAATCTCCTTTAAACCTCTCTAGCGACGTCCGGCTGAGCCGTGTTGTCCAGTCCCCCCCCCCCCCCCCCCCCCCTGCCTTCCCTCCTGTGGTTTATATTTGCTTACCTGCAGTTCCAGGAAGGATCCCGGCTATAATAACCGAGGTTCACAGGATGACGGGTCATCCCGGTCTAGCGCCTAACCCTGGCAGGACTTTAATTGGCAGCTGAATAACCCTTACAAGATGCACTTGCCTGTTAGCACAGCACTTTTTTTTTTTTGCCTAGGCGTGATGATTGACAGCTGTAGCCAACATGAAATCGGCAATGGCTCATTTGCACTGCTTCCTTCTGTGAAGAACAAGTGGGCTTCCATGTGGTTTAAATTGTTAAGCCGAAGCCAGCCTGGGTGGTAATTGGCCTTCGGTAACCCAGGGGAGACTGTTATTGCTTGGGTAAGCTATCCATTTCTTTTTTTTGCATGCTTTCGGAGGCAGGCCTGGAATGAGTCCAGGAGGAACACGTTTTTTTTTTTTTTTAATACTGTATCCTCATACCTACCGTATCTGCGAGCGCCCTCCCTGTTCCAGCGGTTGCCCTGCCCTTCCCCTCCAGCTGTGTCCTTCGCTCCCAGCCAGGTGTTGCAGGGTGGGTGTGCAAGTTCCACTAAATCAAGGAGTGCCACTTGGATTAATCATTGCATTTCTTTTTTTTTTTTTTTTGTGCTACGGAGACATTTTCTACCCTATGTAGCAGTGATTTCAGAATACTGTCTGTCTTTATCAGAGAAATTAACTGCTTGCACAGGGATCTATTGGACCTCCAGCCTACGTTGGCTGGGCAAGACTTCATCGGGGCGGCACAGTGGTGTAGTGGTTAGCACTCTCACCTAGCAGTAAGCAGGGTCACTGGTTCAAATCCCAACCACGACACTACCTGCCTGGAGTTTGCATGTTCTCCCTGTGCCTGCGTGGGTTTCCTCCGGGTACTCCGGTTTCCTCCCCACAATCCAAAGACATGCAGGTAGGTTAATTGGCTTCTGTCCAAAAAAAAATTGGCCCTAGTATATGAATGGGGACCTTGGATTGTGGGCTCCTTGAGGGTAGGGACTGATGTGAGTGTGCAATGTACAGGGATAGGGACAATTGTAGACACTCACTCAGGTTGAACTGGATGGACTGATGTCTTTATTCAACCTTACTAACTATGAAACTATGAAACTATTTCCGGGGATGCTGCTAGATCTGATTAAACTTCTCAAGTACAATCATTGGGCACATTCTGTAACCGAAAAGGCAATTTTACAGTATTGTAAAAAAAAAAAAAAATATTTTATATTTTTATAATTATTTTTTATTGTATTTTATATATGTAATATCTAATGTATATAATTTTTTATAGTTTAATATACATTAGATATTACAATATATAGATATATATATATCTATATATCTATATAGTAATATCTATTAAATTATAAAAAAATAATATACGATAGATATATATATATATATATATATATATATATATATATATATATATATATATTTATATATTATCAATATATATATATATATATATATATATATATATATTAATTTTATTTATTTTTTAAATATTAAAGTGTAACTAAAGGCAAAACTTCATTTTTATTTTTTTTTGTTTGGACATAGTGGAGAGGGGTTAGAAACCTTGTCAGTTTTTTTTATTGCTGTTTGATAGATTCACCCCCTAGTTCGTTCTGTTTACCATTTATCACCAAAATTAAAAGAGAACCCCAAATTCTGGGTTGTCCTCAGTAATAGAGGGGAAATCTTCTTCTTCCAATGGGGACACTAGTTCATGTGACCTGGGGGTCTCCAAGGAATTCCCTTTGTGTAGATGATAGTAATAGAGGGGGAATCTTCTTCCAATGGGGACACTAGTTCATGTGACCTGGGGGTCTCCAAGGAATTCCCTTTTGTGTAGATAGTAATAGAGGGGAGATCTTCTTCCAATGGGGACACTAGTTCATGTCACTTGGGGGTCTCCAAGGAATTGCCTTTGTGGAGATAACAGTAATGGAGGGGAAATCTTCCAGTGGGGACACTAGTTCTGGTGACCTGGAGAACCCCAAGGAATTCCCTTTATTTGCGGGGATTATCTCACTTTCTGTTTTGACTGGAGACAGAAAGTGAAGGTAAATCTCCGCAATGGGAAATGGGGGGGGATAAACTGACAGGGGTTCTAACCCTTCCTTGCTCTATCCAAAATGAGAAAAAATTTTGCGTATAGTTCTACTTTTAAAAATCAGGAACTGCCCTATTGAAGAGGGAAAGTTGGCAACTAATGGCAGCACTAGTACTTTTAAAGTACTTCTCAAGAATGGGTATACAGATCATTTGTATTTGAGGTTTATCTAAGCTTGGGAAAAGTTTACACTGAGATTATTCAGGTGGATCACTGCTGAGTATCACATGTGTTTGCACTTGATTAAATAATACTACTTGTCATGTACTCTGAATATGTTTTGGCTGACGTGCAAACACAGCAATTTCTGTGTACTGGCTTTGAGCAAAACGAATTTTGTCCCTTTTTTTTATATATTTTATTTTATTTTATTTAATTTTTTATTATTTTTTTAACCCTTTTTCTTTTTGTCCGTTTGCCCGCCGTTGAGTTGATAGCAGCCAGCCGAGTCTCTATCTTGGCATCTTAACTGCCTTTTTAAAGTAGATTTTTAATAGTTTCATCTCCCATACTCAAACATCATTAAACAGACGAGTAAGTCCTTCCAACAGTTGAGTTTAGAATTTTTCTTTATTTTTTTTTTTTGGATCTAATTGCATTGTTTTCTAATGCTTTCCCCCCACCAGTCATCAAATTAACTGGATATGGTGCCTGCTTGTGTGTGGGCATCCAATGCTTAACCTTGAGGGAGTTTAATTGGCTCAAAGGCCAGTTCTCTTTTGTGTTGTGGTGGTTTCCAGTCTCAAGCTTTCAACCTTGTTGTTGCCCAATGGGACCGCAGTTATTTAAGTAATGAGGCCACCCTTGTTGTAGAGCAGACCAGTATGGAGCCAATCAAAAACTCAAGGCTTGCTATATTGTCAGTTTCCCCTGAAAGTTTGTGTTCAACCGTCTGATTTATAAGTGGATCGTATAACACTCCTAAAAAGAATGTAGAAGACGTGTGTGTTTTTTTTTTTTTTCCTTGTGTTGGGAATACCGTCTCCTATCAGCCTACTTTCCTAGGCTGCAATCCCAGTAATTTTAAACATTTTTATTTTAATTTTTTTATTTTATTTTTTAAAGCGCTACTGGCACAATCTCTTGGTTCACACAAGTAGCCTCTGTTGGTGGAGAGAGCCAGCTTTTGCTTGCAGTGAGATAAAACTGTTATCAAATATACCATCAAAGGGATAAAAGGTTTTATAAAAATCTGCGGTATTTGAAGTACTGCCAATGCATGTAGTGCCTCCATTGTTGTGCCATTTGACTTCACTTTCCTAGCCTTGCTTTGAAGGACGGGCTGCTTCGGATGTTTGCCTACTAACCTGAGGAAATAAACTCAGGTGTTTGATCCTGAACACACTTATTATGTCTGAGTTATGGATTTATGAAGTGCTATGGTTTCCTTATCTAGCAAGAGGCAGGACACACCATAACGTTGCCTTGTCGTGCTGATTATTTTTTGAGCTGTTTTTGTTTGAAACTTTATTTTTATTTTTTTAGTGCTTCAACATTTAGTCTTTCTTTTTGTTTTTAAACGTTTTATGTTATGTATAACAGATCTTCACTAGAATTTCACCAATAGGGGGCGCCGGTTCATTGTAACCTACATCGTCTGCATTTGATTTCAGTTTGTGAACGGCAGCATTTTGGTTTGCTGTCTATTCATGTAAATGTGTCTAGGCATGATGTAGATTGAGATGGCATAATAATTTATCATGCGACTCTCTCCCTTTTTTTTTATGTATTTTTTTATCTTTTTTTTCTCTTGCACCAACATACAATTTTTCAGGCCAAGCTTTTGGAGTGTCACAGATAGTACTTTTTAATTGTTTCTACCTTGCAAGAAAAGGTTTCCCTTTAACCACTTCAGCCCCGGACCATTTGGCAGCCAAAGGACCAGAGGTCTTTTTTCAATTTCGCACTGCACTACTTTAACTGGTAATTGCGCGGTCATGCAATTTTGTAACCAAACGAAATTTGCGTCCTTTTCTTCCCACAAATAGAGCTTTCTTTTGATGGTATTTGATTGCCTCTGTGATTTTTATTTTTTGAGATATAAACGGAAAAAGAGCGAAAATTTTGAAAAAAAAAGAGATTTTCTACTTTTTGTTATAAAAAAAATCTAATAAACTCAATTTTAGTCAAACATTTGGGCCAAAATGTATTCAGCCACATGTCTTTAGTAAAAAAAAATGCCAATAAGCGTATATTTATTGGTTTGCGCAAAAGTTATAGCGTCTACAAACTAGAGTACATTTTCTGGAATTTACACCGCTTTTAATTTATGACTGCCTATTTCATTTCTTGAGGTGCTAAAATGGCAGAGAAGTACAAAACCCCCCCAAATGACCCCATTTTGGAAAGTAGACACCCCAAGCTATTTGCTGAGAGGCATGTTGAGCCCATTGAATATTTTTTTTTTTAGTCCCAAGTGATTGAATAAAGACAAAAATAAAAAAGATTTTTTTTTTTTTCAAAAAGTTGTCACTAAATGATATATTGCTCACACATGCCATAGTTATATGTGGAATTGCACCCCAAAATACATTTTGCTGCTTCTCCTGAGTATGGGGATACCACATGTGTGGGACTTTTTGGGAGCCTAGCCGCGTACGGGGCCCCGAAACCCAAGCACCGCCTTCAGGATTTCTAAGGGTGCAAATTTTTGATTTCACTCCTCACTACCTATCACCGTTTCGAAGGCCATAAAATGCCAAAATAGCACAAAACCCCCCCAAATGACCCCATTTTGGAAAGTAGACACCCCAAGCTATTTGTTGAGAGGCATGGTGAGTATTTTACAGCTCTCATTTGTTTTTGAAAATGAAGAAAGTAAAGAAAAAAAAAATTTTTTTTTCAATTTTCAAAACTTTGTGACAAAAAGCGACATCTGCAAAATACTCACAATACCTCTCAGCAAATAGCTTGGGGTGTCTACTTTCCAAAATGGGGTCATTTTGGGGGGTTTTATGCCATCTGGGCATTCCATGGCCTCCGAAACTGTGATTGGCAGTGAGAAGTGAAATAAAAAAATTACACCCTTAGAAAGCCTGAAGGCGGTGATTGGTTTTTGGGGTTCCGTACGCAGCTAGGCTCCCAAAAAGTCCCACACATGTGGTATCCCCGTACTCAGGAGAAGCAACAGAATGTATTTTGGGGTGTATTTCCACATATGCCCATGACATGTTTGAGCAATATATCATTTAGTGACAACTTTTTGTAAAAAAAATATATATATTTTTTTTTTTTTCATTATTCAATCTCTTGGGACAAAAAAAAAAAAAATTTAATGGGCTCAACATTGCTCTCATCAAATAGCTTGGGGTGTCTACTTTCCAAAATGGGGTCATTTGGGGGGGGTTTGAACTGTCCTGGCATTTTATGCACAACATTTAGAAGCCTATGTCACACGTCACCCACTCTTCTAACCACTTGTAGACAAAGCCCTTTCTGACACTTTTTGTTTACATGAAAACATATTTTTTTTTTGCAAGAAAATTACGTTGAACCCCCAAACACTATATATATTGTTAAAGCAAAGGCCCTACAGATTAAAATGGTGGGTGTTGCATTTTTTTTTTTCCACACAGTATTTGCGCAGCGATTTTTCAAACGCATTTTTTGTGGAAAAAATACACTTTTTTTTTATTTTAATGCACTAAAACACACTATATTGCTCAAATTTTTGATGAAATAAAAAATATGATCTTAGGCCGAGTACATGGATACCAAACACGACATGCTTTAAAATTGCGCACAAACACGCAGTGGCGACAAACTACATACATTTTTAAAAGCCTTTAAAAGCCTTTACATGATACCACATTAGATTCACGGAGGAGGTCTACTGCTAAAATTACTGCCCTCGATCTGACCTTCGCGGTGATACCTCACATGCATGGTGCAATTGCTGTTTACATATGACGCCAGACCAACGCTTGTGTACGCCTTTGCGCAAGAGAAGGGGGGGCTGGGTGCTTTTTTTTTTTTTTTTTTTGTTTTTTTTTTTATTTATTTAGCTTTTTTATTTTATTTTTAAACTGTTCCTTCCATTTTTTTTCTTTGTTATGATTTTTATTGTTATCTCAGGGAATGTAAATATCCCCTATGATAGCAATAGGCAGTGACAGGTACTCTTTTTTTGAAAAAATTGGGGTCTATTAGACCCTAGATCTTTCCTCTGCCCTCAAAGCATCTGACCACACCAAGATTGGTGTGATAAAATGCTTTCCCAATTTCCCAATGGCGCGGTTTATATCCGGGAGGGGGGACATTCCCTCCCACTGCTTGTAAAAGCAGTCTAGAGGCTAATTACCCGCTAGAATTGCTTTTACATGAAAGCCGATCACTGGCTGAAAAGAATGATACCAAGATGATACCTAAACCTGCAGGCATCATTCTGGTATAACCATTCAAAGTCCAGCAACATACTGGACATATATTGTAATCTTTTTTTTTTCATGCAGCCTCTTGGCTGAACGAAAAAAAGAGATTGATTGGTGGGTATGCCCACCATTAGAATACCTCCCTTCATCCACCCACTTCTAATGATGGGCATACATGCACCATTTATATATGCCGATGCATGGGGGCATCCTCCCGCAAAAGTTATGCCGTGTACACACGGTCGGAATTTCGACCGTATGTACGTGGCATTAGGAGCCAATCGCTCCTCCCCCCCCTGCTGCCCCCATGCTTCGGCATATATGCTCTTTTTTTTTAACTGTGGTGGTGAAATCACCTCCTACAGCGTTGGAGTCGCGGCTTTATGTATCGTGGGAGCAAACGCTGTTGCTGTCAAGATAAATAAATCCGCGTTGCAACTGAATGGCGCACCTGAAAACAAAAAAATGCTCAACACTAAAACACAGTAAACAAAATTACATACCTGAAAAGCAAGCGTGATAAAACATGATAAAACATAATAAAACATTGCAGAATAGAATGGAGTAAAAAAAAGAGCAACAATAGAGAGAGAATAGAGTGAGAGAGAGAACAATAAAACGACAACTATTTTATTTTTTTTTATTTTTTTGAGATTCACAGGTAAAAAAGCTCCTGACTGAAGCGACTGAATCAAAACGCTACCACAAAAAAACTGTTAGCGATCGCAGGGATCAGGCCTGACTCTGCGAACGCTGCAGTTATGTGTGCTTAGTGTTTTGTAAGTGACAGTGATCGATCGATACTGCACTTGGGTGGGCTGGGCTGGGCGGAGGGGGAAAACGCAGGTGCTAGCAGGTATCTGGGCTGATCCCGCTAACAATGCGTTTTTTTTTTGGAACCCTAAACTGCTGGGACGCTAGTATAGATCTGATCAGATATCGATCTGTTCAGATACTGTGCCACTAAGGGAGGTGTATGCTTTGCGCGTGGGTGTTTGCGGTACTGGCACTAACCTGGGGCGACGCAGACCTTATTTGACCCTAAAACCTAATTGATATCACCCGCCGGGCGATCAGGGGGTTTAAACCGTTATTGGGTAATAAATGGCGGGTGCCCTGACAGTATAAAAAACAAGCTAACTAACCAGCGTCACCCGTAACAGTAATACAAAAAAAAACTGGTTACCTAGCGACACTAATGCAGCGATCAGAAAAACGATCGCTTAGTGACACTGGCAAAAGGGGGTGAAAGGGTTAACTAGGGGCAATCAGGGGGTTAAACCTTTATTAGGTAATATATGGGGGTACCTGACGCTATATAAAAACCTGACG
This sequence comes from Lithobates sylvaticus, assembly GCA_028564925.1. Lineage (NCBI taxonomy): Eukaryota > Metazoa > Chordata > Amphibia > Anura > Ranidae > Lithobates > Lithobates sylvaticus. Next base: position 78,892,172 of record CM053028.1, read on the forward strand.
GGGAACCTAAATAACGAAATAACTAACTGGCTAACCAGCGTCACCAGTGACAGTTATACAGTGATCACTGGTGAAAGGGTTAACTCTAGGGGCAATCAGGGGGTTAAAACCTTTATTTAGGTTGTAATATGGGGGTACCTGACCTATAAACCTATTTATGAACCTATATAAACATGGCGGTTACCTAAAAAAAAAAAAATGGTTACCTAGCGACACTAATGCAGCGATCAGAAAAACGATCGCTTAGTGACACTGGCAAAAGGGGGTGAAAGGGTTAACTAGGGGCAATCAGGGGGTTAAAACCTTTATTAGGTAATATATGGGGGTACCTGACGCTATATAAAAACCTGACGGGGAACCTAAATAACAAAATAACTAACTGGCTAACCAGCGTCACCAGTGACAGTTATACAGTGATCACTGGTGAAAGGGTTAACTCTAGGGGCAATCAGGGGTTAAAACCTTTATTTAGGTTGTAATATGGGGGTACCTGACCTATAAACCTATTTATGAACCTATATAAACATGGCGGTTACCTAAAAAAAAAAATGGTTACCTAGCGACAGCAGTGACACTAATACAGCGATCAGAAAAACGATCGCTTAGTGACACTGGCAAAAGGGGGTGAAAGGGTTACCTGGGGGGCAATCAAGGGGTTAAACCTTTATTAGGGGGGGGTAGGGGGCTACCTTGGACCTAAAACTAACTGCCCTGACAGTTATTACAGTCACACTGACACTAAATGCAGTGATCAGTAAATAAATGATCACTGCAATTAGTGACACTGTGACTGGGGGGGGAGGGGGTGATCTGGGGGGTGATCAGGGGGTGACAGGGGGGTGGAATATGTGCCTAACTGTACTGGTGTCAGTGTAGTGTTGTGCACTAACCTGTACATGTTCGCCGCTCGGCGTCTCCGGTCACATAGACCGGCGCACCGAGCGTGACATCACTTCCGCCTTCCTGTCTATACAATAGACAGGAAGGGGAAGTTTCTCATTGGCCAGGAGCGATCGCGAGGGGGTGGCCAGAAACCACTGGCCGTCCCCTCGTCCCGGATCGCTCCTGAAGCGATCCCGACCGTCCCCGCCGGCGGAGGGGGGTCCGATCGGACCCCCCAACCGCCGGAAGAATGTCACGTACAGGTACGTGATTCTGCCTGTACGTGCCATTCTGCCGACGTAAATATACAGGGGGCGGTCGGGAAGTGGTTAAATCCTATGGGAAACCTCACACCACCGCACTACGGGGGCAGTGCATTTTGAAAAAATCCAGCATGATGCATCTTTGGTGCGGTTTTGAAAATTGGTGTAAACGCAACAACAAAAACGCACGTTTCCATGTACCCTGTTTCCCCCAAAATAAGACCTAGCGTGATTGTCGGTGATGGCTGCAATATAAGCCCTACCCCCCAAATAAGACCTACAAGGACTTTAACTAGGGCTTATTTGGGGGGTAGGGCTTATATTGCAGCCATCACCGACAATCACGCTAGGTCTTATTTTCGGGGAAACAGGGTATGTCTTAACACTGGACTGTTGCGATTCCATTGTGGTGTTAAAAATCTTGCTTGCTGCATTTTTTTTCAGTTAAAAAAAAAAAAAAAAAAAAAATGCACAAAAAAACACACATCCCAGTTCAAATGCATTCAAATGGCAGCAAGAACGCATCATTAACGTTGTGTTTTTTGATGCGGTTTTTGAGTTGCATGACCTAATGTATAGCACAGCATGGTAAAATCGGTGCAAATCCCTGCGAATTTGAGGCAAAATTACGGTGCGTTTTAGGTGCCATTATCGGCACCATGGCCGAATGCCAATAAGTTTTTGGTCGAAATTGACGAATGCCCCGTACACACAGAATTTCAGACAGGAAAAAGTCCGATGGGAGCTTTTGGTTGGATATTCCAACCTTGTGTATGCTCCATCGGACTGTTTCTGTCGGAATTTCCGACGGACTTGGATAGAGAGCAGGTTCTCCTATTTTTCCGACGGAGGCTTTCCCGTTGGCAAGTCGGACCACGTGTACATGGCAAAATCCTGGTAAAAATGCATATGCATTTTTACTAATATTTTGCTACAAAGCTGTGTGAAAGGGCCCTAAATCAGGTTGGTTGGCCCAGCCTTTATAGAAGGGGACTATTTTAGTCCCTGGTCTGCAGATGAAGGCTGATTTCTGACCTTTTGTCATAGGTGGCCACACATGGCTGATAAAAGGGTTCGATTGTAGTAGCCGATTCAAACTACATGTGTGAATTTAGGTGCACTATACCTGACATTATGCTTTTCTGTGCCTTTTTTTTGTAGCGACTATTGGAGGCATTGGGCCTACACAGACTCATTGTTTGGTGTTCCTATACCATGTTCAATTCAAGAATAGGATTGCGGAGTTCTCTGTTGCCTAGGCTTGGGTTGGGTAATTGACCTACAGAATACGGTGCTGTAAATTTTGAAGGCACTGGTTTGAAGTTGCTAGGTTACCAGCAGCGTGCATGCTGCCATCGCACACTAGATTTATTGCGTTTGAGGAAGCGGCTGATTCTGTCCCTTTTATTCCTCCATTCGAACTGCATTACGTCAGTTTAGTCCACATTATGTTTGTGGTGGTTTGGGTAATTGAATTTACTTAGGCCTATAATTAATAGTGGTATGTGCCGCTAATCCAATTGTTTGTCTCTCAGGCTGCTGTGAGGCTTTAGAGGCCTACACATTGGACAAGGGTGTTTTCTCACTGCCTTGTATTTTATTATCAGAGATTTCTTGTCTGGATTCATGTAAACAGGGAATTACCTGCTATGATCTTGTCTATCAAGCTGGTGGTGTTGTTTTGTAGACTAAGCACACCATTTGGTGTAATTATTAATGGAGTTTTATTGTCGTGGGATGACAAGTTGGTGTTGTGTAACCTAGCCTATTAGAAAATGGAGTTTTTAAGCTGAGAGCTATCTTGGATGCAAACTTGGAAAACTATTAAAATTAAATTAAAAAGGCAGTAAAATTGTGGTGGGGTTTGCATTTTGACATTGCGTAATACAGCTGCTGTGTGAAAATACTGGATTTTCCTTAATGTCATTGAAAATGTGGTGCCATGTGTGGTGTTTTTTATTTTATTTTTTATTTTTTGTGAGGTTGGGTTTGTTTTTTCCAAAATGTTAAGTCTCCATATGTAGAATACTCTTGACAATTTTTATATTGGCTATATTTAGTCACTATATGTCACAAATTTTTATGTAGGGCCTTGATTAGACAGGCACACCTCCTATAGCAGCCTTTCTCAACCTTTACCTCATAGGGAGCCCTAAAATTTTCAGGTCATGGAATACTTACTAAACATAATTCTTTGTGGCTCGGTGAGGGAAAATGCCCCCCTACATTGGTGGTCAGTAAAAAGAATGCCCTTACAAAGGTAAATAGAATGCCACCCTTAGGCCCATTTCACGCAATCGAACCGCTCAGATCCGCCTGTCAGTTTTGACGACGGACCTGAACGGGCGCTCCATGCTAGTCTGTGGAGCGTCGGATGTCAGCGGAGACATGTCCGATCCGCCAAAAGCAGACGTATGGCTCTACGTCCAGATCCATCGCTATCGGGTGAGATCCTATGAAAACAGACACGCTGTCTGTTTTTCATCCGATCTCTTCATTGTGACCAGCGGCGCTTGACAAGCCCCTCCCCGCTCAGTGAGCAGAGAGGGACCTGTCATCCCCCGGCTCAGCGGAGATCAACGGAGAGATCTCCCGCTGAGCCAGCGGACAGAGGCGGAGTCCGCCTCGTGTGAAAGGGGCCTTCCAGACAGAAAAAAAGAATTGGGTCCTTCTGGTTTTTCCCCATGGGTATGTAGGCCTTGATCGGCCACAGGTCTAAGGAGCCTCAAGGAACCTTTAGGGTTCAACAAATCTCAGGTTGAGAATATTTGGCTGTTCTCTAGCCTGTGACCCAAGAAGAGCTTGTTTAATAAATGGCTATAGATATTTCAATAGAAAATTGTTTTATTTTTCTAATGATTGTGTGTATCTGAAATCCAGGATTGAGCTGCCCTTGTCTTTGGAGCTGACATTCTGCCACAGAATTTGTCAATGCTGCTCGTGACAACCTCTTTCCTCCTGTTTATGCAATTACCACCTAATGCCTGAAAATATAAAAATGCAATTTGACTTTGGAATGGTAGCTGGAGTTAAAGCTGTTCCTAAACCGTTTTTGAAGCGGAGGAATAATTGGTGGACTAGCTGTTGGCTGGTGGTCCTGAAGCTTGCTGAGTGTTGGTCATACACATATCCATAAATAGCCATAAGATATAAAGTCGCCAATAGATCGAGTGAATCTCGGCTGGTTCAGCAGGGACCAACTGAGATTCGATCCATCTATGGGCAGGCTGGTTGTACCAAAGGCAATCCATCAATGCACTTGGGTACAGCCAGTCTTTCAAACATTTTACATATGATTACTGCTGGCAGCTATATCCACCAGCAGTGATCATTGTGTTCTGCTGGCTGAAATGCCCCCCCCCCCCCCCCAAGTCTGTAGGCTTAGATTGATGGCCACTGCTCTGGTATGCAGAATTCAAGGGTCAGGTTTATTTAACCCAAGGCACACCATGGTAGGGTGATTGAGGGGCAGTTCTACTGAAATGTCAGGAAATAGACCTACAGGACTGTTTGTCCCTTGGATAGTTTTGCCAGGCAGTGTGTGCACAGGAAGTACGAAGAAACTCTCCAAAGTAAGGGCAAATCCCCCCTAGAAGGGTCACCATATGCGTTCAATCTCTATATAATAAACTTTTAGTTTTAACAAAACTATGTAATACAAGTATCTACCTTATCTCCCTGCCCCCCACCCCATTGGGAGAACACAATGTCTCCGCAGGAGGGATTCTTCCCTGCAAAATCCCTCGCCTATGGCCAGCTTTAGACAGTTTGTCATTGAACAAGTGTTTTCATTAGATTTTCCCTGTAAGAATGCTAAAATGTTATTTCTCATCTTATGTCTGTTGTACCTGCGACTGGTCACCGGGACAAATAGCAAGGGTAAATCTCCCCAGCAGGGGACATGTATGGCGATTAAAAACCTGACAGGGGGTGTAACACTTCCACCCTGTATCCAGAACAAAATAGAAGCACTGGATGCGCCTCTGGCCATTGAGACTCAATCTGACCTTTCTGTGGGAAACTCTTATCAAATAGCCAAAGCCTTTTCTTTGATTCCTTTCCTCAAATCTTATCAGACAGATTTGCTATCTTGTGACAATCGCTGCATTAGTGCTGAATCTTCATTGTTTTTTCCTGTTTGATAGAGAGGATGCCAGCTCCGAGGCCAGGTTTTGGCCTTCTGTTCAATGGCATGCCCCAGTCAAATTTTTCAAAAAAAAGTGTAAGCTTTGAAATCTGGAGGAATGTTCTGCAAGCCAGGGCTTCTGTTTCTCATCCAGACATAGTTGAAGGAAACCAGGCCGACTGGGATAATGCCTCCTCGTTCCTGGCACTCTGGTGTCCTGTGTATGCCAAGTCCCATGCCGACAAATTCACAAGTCGGGTATTCTCATCTTCGCCTACTGACGTTTTGATGGTTCTCCAGTAGAGGAACGTTACGTGGCTTTGCTACAAGAGGTTTTCAAACATGACCAATGCCAGTAGGTACAACACACTTTGCTACTTCTCCTACCATACCCGTTTTTAGCCTCCTGAGAGTTTTGGTAAAACTACAGATTTGCAGCCAAAAGTCAGAAAATATTCAGAGCAAAGCATCTTGTACCTACCAGTGTGGGTCATGGTGGATTCTCTATAGTCCTATGTAGAGGCCCTCATTGATAACTTGCTAAATCAAATTGTAGTGGCCTAGATAAAACTCCAGGTTAAATACATTGAGTGGTCTTTCTGACTTGGCTAGTTGGCTTGTTTCCTCGCTATCATTAACCATTCATGAGTCCCTTTAACTGAAGATGGCTAAAACTTTGGGCTGGTTCACACCACAAAAGCGTGGTGGGCCTTGGTGCAGAGAGGTATTTGCGTACCAATTTGCAGACACAGCTGTGCCGAGAGTGCGCCCACTACAGGCTTCCGGCTTTGTTACTGGGGGCTAATGAAAAGCTCCCGATTGCTTCTTGCGATTGGGAGCTTTCCGTTCATGTGATCGCCTACAGCCAATCAGTGGTCACATGATCACAAACCTTGGCATCTGAAACCTCTTAAAGAGCTGGGAGGTTCTTGCGCAAAGGGGTCTAAAAATGCACCAGACTGCATTTGCTGTAAACCAGATCTTACAATGTAAAACAAAGTTTACTCAAGCTGGCCATACATCCAACCTGTATGGACAGCCTGGTCGTACAGTAGTCTATCTATCCATTATCCATTTTCTTTACAACAAGCCTATTGGGTTTTTCCTGAGCGATCATTGCTGCTGGCTATAGCCGGCAGCACTAATCGGTGTATTCTGATGGTAGGGAAGCCTCCATCCTGTTGGAATGCAATACCACAGGCAGGAGGCAGGTTTGACCTCATATTATATGGTTTTGGTAAATCTAAAGAAGGTTGTATAGTGTGTGTATCCAGCTTTACAGGGGATTTTGGTATTGGAAGTGTGCCCACAGCTGTCATTTCCGAATTTTGTAGAAAAATGTACCCTCTATAATAAAGTCCCCATTGGATCGCAGTAGATCCAGAAGAAGAGATCAAAGAAGTGATCAAACACATTATTTTTTATTACCGTATAAGTCGAGATTTTCGGCACTTTTATTTTTGTGCTGAAAGTGCCCCCCTCGGCTTATACCAGAGTCAAGCACTTTTCTGCAGCAGAGTGCCATTTTCCGACCCGATTTTGGGGCCACTTGGTGCTAGGAACCCCAAATTAGGTGTGCAAACCCAGTGGATCCAACACTATAACATATCCAATTATTTGGGGTTCCTAGCACCAAGTGGCCCCGAGATACAGGGCCCCAAAGGCGGTCGACTGTGTTCATCTGCAGCAATGTCATTTCGGGACCCTTTGGGTCCAGAGACCCCACATTTTGGCTGCAGCTAGGGGGCATCTAGGAACCCTTAGCTACCAAGTTTGAAGTTCAGGGGACCTATGGCTGCAAATGGGCATTGTTGACCCTCTTTTCCACTTACAGTAGCTGCACATTTATCACCCTAGGCTTGTACTCGAGTCAAGTTTTCCCAGTTTTTTTTTTTTGTGGTAAAATTAGGTGCCTCGGTTTATACTCGAGTATATACGGTATATGGTTTTGGTAAATCTAAAGAAGGTTGTATAGTGTGTATCCAGCTTTACAGGGGGTTTTGGTATTCGAAGCGTGCCCACAGCTGTCCTTTCAGAATTTTGTAGAAAAATTCTCCCTCTATAATGTCCCCATTGGATCGCAGTAGATAAGCGGAACTTCTTTTCTACCCCCCCCAGGATTCAGTCTATTGGCAGCTGTGAAACCAAACCTTTCTAGAATTGGGTGTTGGGAATGGCCATGCCATGCTGAGACTTGTAGTATCTTGGATTACCCTCCCCAGTCACTTGTTGCACTGTGTAAGGCAGGTTTCCACTCTTTTAGAGCTACAACTCCCATTGTGTGTTTTGCAAAGCATGCCGGTAGCTGTAGCCTAACAGGAGAACCACAAGCTTCCCTGCTCCTGCCAAACCTTTCAGTGCATGACCCTCATTACCGCACTGGCTTGTGGTTTGCAAGGCTTTGTCCCATTGTCATACACTGCCATGAAAAGTTTTCACATGCTGAGTAAACTTGTCCTGTTGTATATAAATTGGTGGCTCTTTTCTCTTTTTATGAGAAAGAAGTGTGTGTTCACAAATGAAGCCTTCCAGATGGATTAGGCCAGGCTACCTTCTGGTGTTTCCAGCCGCAATGACTGGGGTAAAGTTATTGTATTTAATACATCACTTATAAAAATGGTGATGAATTGTATTCACATTCCACAGAGCCCTTGAGTTTACGTTGAGAATTGATGTGCTAAAACCTCCTGACCTTTCCCAGTTGGACAGATAAGCGAGAGTCTGATCATGGGAATTGACACTTGGCCTGTTCTGCGAAGAGCTGGACCCGCGCCTCCCAGTTCACGGGACACGGCTCGCCATTAGTGGCAACATTCGAATAAATATGTTCAGCTTTAATGTAAAATCGCTTCTAATGTGGTTTTAGGTGACCTTTGATTGGTAGCTCTTAAAGCAGAACTCCTGCTAAAAAATAAGTTTTAAAAAAAAAAAAGCCCAGTAACCACTTGCCACCCAGGCCAATTCGGACATTTCTCTCCTACATGTAAAAATCTTTTCCTCTTCTTCTTTTAATTTTTTTTATTATAATCTATCGCTAGATTTCCTAAGTCTGATGTCCCAGCATTATTCATCCCACTTTCTCTGAGCCCAGGTCATTCTGAACCCGTTCCCCAGCTTGTGACGGGCATTGACATGAGAAGCGGCACAGTAAAGAGTTTCTGTCATTCTGCTGTTTTCTTGTTGGCATATGCTCTTTGTGTTTTTTTTTTTTTTTTTACTTCCTCTTGGGCCCCTTTCGCACGAACAGACCGATCAGGTCCGTCTGACCGTTTTTTTTCAGGCAGACCCGATCGGACCACCCATTGTTCTCTATGGGGAGGCGGATTTCAGCAGACACCCGCCAGGCATCCGGTCCGATAAAATCTGCTAAAAACAGACATTTGCCATCCACATGGCCAGACGGATGGCAATCTGGAAATGGACATGCAGTCCGTTTCCTTTCTCCCCATAGAGGAGAGCAGGCTGTGTCCGTGTCTGCTCTGCCTAGCGGAGCGGACATGGACTTGTCATCTGCTTGCTCAGCGGGGATGAGTGGAGAGATCCCCCCCCACGGAGCAGGGTTTGATGGACTGCTTTGTTTGAAAGGGGCCTTTTACTTCAGAGCTGTGTACAGGGACTTTAGAAGGTTGATACCGGATCAAATTAAGGATATCCACACTGGCTTGTATTTAGAAATTACATTTACCGTATATACTCGCGTATAAGATGACCCGAATAGTCAAGGCACCTAATTTTACCACAAAAAACTGGGAAAACTTATTGACTCGTGTATAAGCCTAGGGTGAGAAATGTGCAGCTACTGTAAGTGTAAAAGAGGGTCAACAATGCCCATTTGCATGCCTCACTGTACCCATTTGCAGCCATAGGTCCCCCGAACTTCAAACTTGGTAGTTAAGGGTTCCTAGATGCCCCCTAGCTGCAGCCAAAATCTCTGGACCCAAAGGATCCCGAAATGACATTACTGCAGATGACACAGTTGACTGACTTTGGGGCCTTGTATCTCGGGCCACTTGGTGCTAGGAACCCCAGATTTGGATAAGTTCCACTGGGTTTGCACACCAAATTTGGGGTTCCTAGCACCGAAATACGAGGCCCCAAATTCGGGTCGAAAAATGTAATTCTCTGCTGCAGAAAAGTGCTTGACTCGAACAAATAAATGTGTGCTGAAAAACTCGGCTTATACTCGCGTATATACGGTAATACATGCTGTTTATTGTACTGTATTGTTTTATATCTGCCTGAAGTTCATCTTTAAATGTGGTTTAAGTCTTTGCATATTGTGAAGATATGCCTTTTTTATTCCTGGCCTGTATGTATTTTCCCAGCCACTTGTATGTGTACCAGTGGGGTACCGCTAAAGTTGGGGGTACTGGATCAAAATTTGGCCGGTTCAGCAAGATCGGTCATCTTTCGGTCCATGTGTAAAATGGAAATGTATTTATGGTCTATTCCAGCACAGCCAGATTGATGGCGGGCTGGCTTGTACAGATGTGTATTATGTTGCCGTCAGTCTAAGGGTGGTCTTAGACCTTCTTACCCTACACCCACCACAACAATCAGGATGTTTTGGGGCCAGTAGCCTACAACCTTCCCAATGTAGGGGTGCACCTTGTTGCTGGATTTCTTGGGAAAACCTCTTGCTAGTTCTCATTGGGATGATCTTTGTCAACCATGGGCCGCTTTAGTCCATTGGGCCATTTGCATGAGAAACAGACTTGTCCTTCTGCTACATGTATCTCCGCCTGACGTCTGTCTGGGTCCATTGTGAGGTTTTCCAGGCGTAGGAGACTGGAGGGCGAGGTGTGTAGGCGGGTTACATAAAGAAAGCACATGGGATCATGTCCTTCCATTGTCCAGAGCAAGCAGGTGATGGTGTGAAGCTACTAAACAAAATAAATGTCATCCTGGCTAAGCTGTGCGGCAGGAGAAAATAAAAAATGATTCAACTTCTTTTAACTGGAGTTCACATGTACTTTGCACTGGAAGGTAGGGATACACGATACCTTTTATTTTTATTTTTAAAGATTGAGTACCGATACTTTTTCTCAAGCACTCGCCGATACCAATGCCTATTTTCAGCCCCGGTTTACATATATGCCACTTGGATATGTTTTGAACTGCATCTGATTCGCATGACCTTAGAACCAAAAGGCTTTTCTATGGAGCCAGTTCACGTATGTGCAGGCTGGGCGCAGTGCGACTTCAAGAAGGGTCCAGTACAATTTTTCAGCCCAGTTCAGGTGCTTTTCAGTGTCATTCACTAACAATTCGCACCTGAAAGCGGAGGTCCGCCCACACCTAGAAAAGTTAAAGTGGGGGGACACCCTAAAAAACAAGCATTAATATTTTGGAAAAAAATAAAATTAAATTTTTATTTTTATTTTTTTTTTTTTTACCTGATCCGAAATCCCTGTTGCTAGGCAGTCTTACTAATCTGCCTCCTTCCTACGCCGCTGGGATCTTCGTTCTTCTGTCCTCCTCTGCGTTGTCTTCTGGGTAATGGGGTGTGCTGTGTTCTGGGAACTGTGTGTTTCCTAACACAGCGCGTCCCATTCACAAAGCGTTGCGCTACTCGCGCATGTGCTGTAGGAAACGGGCAGTGAAGCCGTAGTCTCCACTGCCTGTTTCCCTTACTAAGGATGGCGGTGCTGGGACTGGAGCTCCGACGGACTTCTCGGCCTCCACGGCCGACATCGCGGGCGCCCTGGGAGGGGAAGTGTACTTATTAAAAGTCAGCAGCTACTTTTTTTTTTTAGCTGCTGACTTTTAAAACGTTGTTTTTTTTTTTTTTTGTTTTTTTTTTTCAGCTGAAACGCCGCTTTAAGTCTGCAGCTACAAATACTGCAGTTGCTGACTTTTAATATTGGGACACTTACCTGTCCAGGGAGCCCGCAATGTCGGCACTGCAGCCGATCTTCGGGGTGCAGCCCCCGCCATTGCTGGTAAGGGAACCCGGCAGTGAAGCTTTTTTGGTTTCCCAGTCAGTTCTCTACTGCTCATGCATGCCTTGGTTTCCAATTGGTGCGGAGGAGGAGGGGGGCTGAACTGAGAGTTGGCCCCGTCTCCCAGAAGTGGGCCTGTCAAAAATAGGTCCCCGTTCCCTCCCCCCTGAAAGGTGGCGTGGGGGGGGGGTGGGGACTAACTAATTTCCACTTTTGGGTGTAACTCTGCTTGAAGGTATTGGTTTTAGTATTGGAGCATTTGCATGAGTACAAGTACTCGTGCAAATGCCTAATACCAGCATCGGCGCAACGCTACTTTATCTAAACATTTAGTCGTCATACAGAATATGTAAAGTTGCGCAAAACTTGGGTTATCATCTGCGTTTTTAAAGGTTTGAGAGAGAGGGAGAGTCTGCCATGGCTGTGCAAATGGAAATGCAAATTGCTAGGCTGTCTCTGGCTTCAATACTTTGAGTCAAGGGACCAGAACAAACGCAAGGATCAGGAAATTTTTCACTTTTCTATCTGCATACATTTTTCCTGGGTCATGGATTCTTATGGCCCGTACACACGATCCGAATATCATATGAAAACGGTCGTCCGAGGAAGGATCGTACGATTTTCGGATCGTGTGTACACTACTTTCGACAGCCGATCACGACCGTTCATCCGATATTATTTGATTGGACATGCACGGAAATTTTCCTTGTACGATTCCAGATCGCACAATTTTCGTTTTGGTCAGTATAGTTGTCGTCCGAAAATACAAATACATTAAAACACATGACATCACTTTTTTTATTTTTTTTCTATCGTACGAGAATTTTCGTGACTTTATTTAGCTACTCAATTTCTACTTGCGATTATTAACCGAAAACGGTCGTACGATCGGTCACATGATATTCGGATTGGGGTGTACAGGGCATTAGGCTCCATTAACAACTGAGCATATCGATTCACGTGTGTGTGTGTGTGTGTGTGTGTGTGTGTGTGTGTGTTTTTTATATTTTTTTTGTTTGGGCGCGTGGTCTGGGTTTTAGCTTTTATTTTTTTGCAGCTATTTACAAGATCCTTCTTGGCTTTAAAGGGGGGGGGGGATAAATACACCCTGTAAGACAAAGGCATAATGAGCTAGTATGCATAGCATACTAGCTCATTATGAATTACTTACCTGAGATCGAATCGACCCTCGTTCACGACTTCCGGGTATCGCTGCTCCGGTGCTGTGACTGGCTGGAGCCGCAATGACGTCACTCCGGCGCATGCGACTGCATGATCACCTTCACTAACGGCGTGCTCAGTGCGCCTGCGCCGTTATCTATGGCATGCATGCAGCCATGCACCGTAGACATCGATATAGAATTTTTTTGCAAATATCTCCTAAACTGTGCAGGTTAAGGAGATATTGCAAGCACCTACAGGTAAGCCTTAATCTAGGCTTACCTGTAGGTGAACGTTGTCCCCAAAGGGTTTTTTGAAGTGTACTACAAGTGTTTTACAGCTTCCTGTGTTTTATTTAGCCAATAGAAAGCACTGGCGGGAGGAACACTCAAGTCAGGCGTTTTCTATTGAAGTCTTTGGGGCCAAAAATGCTTGTTGCCTTCCAAAAAGAAGCTTGTGTACTTTTCAGGCGACAGAACGCTCAGATGTGAATAGGGACCATGAATGGGATTTGGTTGTTGAGAGCTTTAGAGCTTAAAGCAGAAAATCGCTGGGGTGCCAATGGGGCCTTAGTGCTAAGGCTCCGCTCACACTGGTGCGCCTTGTCATGCGACTTTGGACACAGTTGCAGCCTATTGATTTCCTTGGCACCCGTTCCAGTCTATGCACCGAAAAACGTTGAAAAGGTTCCTGCACTACTTTGCTGCGACTTGAGTGTCAGAGTGTAAAGTGAGTTTGGAGTCGCACTAGTGTTAACGGAGCCACTGGAGGAGCATGGCCGCCATTTTTCAATAACTGAACTCCATATTAACTGCTTCCATATTGGATCTCATACAGGATGAGGACTTTCAGGAACCAGGTTTTTAGCATGCCTAGAAAGTCCCAGCTGGCACTTCCCACTTTTTCTTCTGCATTATTCCTTAGTTCCTTCAAAGTTGCAGAGCGGGAGAATGTCCGAAAGGTTCCATCTATTCCAGCTACAAAGCGTAGCTGCGGGACGCTTTCTGTTCACTGAATAAACCCAACAGCGACTTCATGGTGAAATGGTGGCTTCATTATAACAGCGTGTCTGTTAATGCGTTTTTTTTTTTTACTTGCTGTGTCGCGGGGTGCCATAACGTTGCAGATAAGATAATCGTTCATAGGACTGTAGAGACTCAGCGGTGGGTTAAAGGTGAGCGGCTTGCTTATTATAATGATAGCATTTTATAAGCGCGCAGTCTTTTGAAAAGTGTTTTGGATTAGCGAAGGGATCATAAAACGACGATGGCGCTTGTCAAACATTCAAAGTCCCTTTACCAGCTCAACCCAGTTTTATGCACTCCAGGTAAATGAGTAAAAAGGCCTCTTGTTCATGCTTGCTGTGTGTGAACCTGACTGCTGTGCTTGGCTGGCCAGCTGGTATTCTATCTATTAACCTTGCCACCCTTTTGTAACGAGCGCATTTAATTATCGATGGGATTCTTTAAGTACGTAGGTTAATGTCAAATGGCCAGTGAGCTATTGGAATAATGGCCATACATGCTCACTTTAATAGAACATTTCTAACTATATTTATAACATAGGACAGTCCAGTTTGCTAGGTTTACACCTGCCGCAAAATGTATTGGGTCATAATATTCGTCTGTGATTTAAGGTGTACAAGCGGGTGTTTCAAGCTCCATGCACACTTTTTTTTTTTTTATTTTTTTTATTTTTTTTTTTTTTTTAAGCTCCTAGAAGCTTTTATTAGATTTCTTTTTTGTTATTTATTTTATTTTTTTTTTCCATTTTATTTTCCCTTTTTTGCTGCGAACGTGCTCTTAAACACTACTACAAAAAAGCTATTGCCAGCGTTTTTATCCAACATTTTTTCCAGCTTAAAAAATATGCTAGTGTTCTCCACGCACACTGTTCAGTGAGGTACCCAGAATAAAATGATGATTTTTTTTTTTGTTATAGCATTGCTTTATTATTATGACCCAATTTTACTTTTTGGTTTAAGATGAATGCAAATCTTTATTGTACACATAAAGACAAATTTCTTTTTTTTTTTTCTTTATTTTGTTTGAGTAAGGAAGGGTTAGAACCTGTCAGGTCTTTATTGCTGTCTGAGTCCCCGGCAAGGTTAAAGTGTTACCAAACCCAGGACCCTGCATTCACTATATCTGGGCTCCCACACTACACAGAACATGGAAATGCAATTATTTTTGTACAGCTAAACTGCTAAAAACCTTTTCTCATCAGCAGTATATAGCAGCCTTGTGACTTCTATCAGTGTCTGGTTCAAGCTTGTAGGCATTCTATTTGAACTGTAGACCCCTGACCCTCTGTCTGGACAGTGCTGATTGGCCCTGTGCTGATCACACTGTCCCAAGAAAAACAAAAAAACTCTAGCAATACACACCAAACTGAGCATCTGCAGGGTGACTCCTAAGGCTCTGCACTAACAGAAGATGGATTGGGGACAGTGGAAGGGAAGGATCAGATAAGATGGTATTAAACAGCCTTTTTACACAATGTGCAGGATTAAACCTTTAGACCCCATACACACTATAAAGATCGTCTGCAGATCTTTGTCTTCAGATTTACCAAACCATGTAGTGCAAGGGCCTGCCTGATTGCATACAAATTGTCACTCTTAGGTTTGACTTTATTATTATTATTATTATTATTATTATTATTATTATTATTAATATTATTTTTGTAAAGCTGCAGAAAATCTAATAGTGTGCATGGGGTCTTAGGTTCCACAGTGAGTATATCGAGCATGCTTTACTGTAAATAGACAGATTTTTTACTGTTGTAGGTTTAGTAACACTTTAAGGCCCCTTTCACACGCGTGGACCGTTCAGATCCGCATGTCAGTTTTTCAGGCGGACCTGAACGGTGGCTCTATGATTGGCCAAGCATGCAGGGTCACATTCTGACAGTGGGAGGTTTCCCAGCCATCAGAATACAATGATCCCTGATGGCAGCTATGGGCGAGTAAAAACCGCATGCTAGTTGTACTGAAGCCAATCAATCGATTTCAGTACAAAGAGTCTTCCCGTAGACGGATCAAAATTGCCCATAGTTCGACATTTGGATGGTTCCTGCTGAATTTTGAGCCGTCTATGGCCAAGTCTAGGCAAGGGTGACATTAGGGATGATGTGATTAATTGTGATCCAGCTAGTAATTTAATCGCTGGAGTCGCCGGTATCGTTCTATAGAGATGGCGTAAAGAGCGCCTCCAACTCTAAATGCTGCTGGATCCAGATCAAGCAACAGATTGCTTTTAAATATAAATTTGTGATTATATTGAAAATCCTTCTGCATTGTGAAGCGAAAAACTGCTACTGCCAAAATAGGGGTGCTAATAATTGCCGCCAAAAAATATCACCTGACCGTAACCTAAGAGCTTTTTTTTAAACTTTCAGATGGGGTGCATTAAAAATGCATGAATAAGCGACTTTCCGTCTCCCCTTAATTCGCAAAGTCAGCGGCTGCCACAGTTGCAATGCTTTGCTTCTCACCTGTGGCAAAAAACTGCTGCTTGTGTCGCATTCGACAGGCAGTAAGCTTGCTGAATGAAACCCAGGTCAAGTAAAGTACGTGCCATTTGGTGCGGTAATTACAAGGTTAAAACCAGCAGTGAGGAGGCTTCTTCTGCCCTGTCAAACGCTTCTGAAAAGAGATCTAAATGTGGATTGTTTTCAGAGGTGCAGTGGTTTGGATGCAAGCCTAAACTCAACCTAAGGGCTCTCCTCATATCCCTACCTATAAATTATGATTAGGCTCCAAATGAAAAATAATTACTATAAAATGATCCTGGACAGGCCGTAGGCTGGCATATTTTCTCTGTAAGCATGGAGATGCACTAGACTGTCAAATAGTGGGACGCCTGCCTTTACACGCACATGAACTTTAATGGCCTCCCATTCTTAGTCCGTAGTGTTCAATATTGAGTTGGCCCACCATGTACAGCTATAATGGCTTCAACTCTTCTGGGAAGGCTGTCCATAAGGTTTAGGAGTGTGTCTATGGGAATGTTTGACCATTCTTCCAGAAGCCCATTTGTGAGGTCAGGTGCTGATCTTGGACTAGAAGGCCTGGCTCGGTCTCCGCTGTAACTCATCCCAAAGGTGTTCTATTGGGGTAAGGGCAGGACTCTGTGAAGGCCAGTCAAGTCGTCGCCCCCCCCCCCAAACTCTCTCATCCATGTCTTTATGGACCTTGCTTTGTGCACTGGTCCAAATCATTTTGGTGGAGGGGGGATTATGATGTGGGGTTGTTTTCAGGGGTTGGGCTTGGCCCCTTAGTTCCAGTAAAGGAAACTTGTAAGGCGTCAGCATACCAAGACATTTTGGACAATTTCATGCTCCCAACTTTGTGGGAACAGTTTGGGGATGGTCCCTTCCTGTTCCAACATGACTGCGCATCAGTGTTCAAAGCAAGGTCCATAAACACATGGATGAGCGAATTTGGGGTGGAGGAACTTGATGGGCCTGCAGAGTCCTGACTGCAACTTGATGGAACGAATTAGAGTGGAGACTTCGAGCCAGGCCTTCTAGTCCAACATCAGCACCCGACCTCACAAATGGGCTTCTGGAAGAATGGTTAAACATTTCCGAAGAAACACTCCTAAACCTTGTGGACAGCCTTCCCAGAAGAGTTACAGCTGCAAAGGGTGGGCCAACTCAAAATTGAACCCTACGGACTAAGTCTGGGATGCCATTAAAGTTCATGTAAAGGCATGTAAACCCATGCTTGCTTTACTCTGCCACATAAGGGGGGCAAGACGAGCACCTACTGGATGCTGACTGATCCGGCGTGCAGCAGTACCGTTCCCTCACCATGTCCAATAGGGGGTTGGCCCAAAAACATTTAATGAACTTCTCTGACTGCTTGTGGCATTTCCCCCCCCCCCCCCCTCTTAGACCTCAGTAATGGGTCTTTTAATTACAAATAATGCTCAATACATTATAATTTTACATTCTTGCTGTATTTAGTAACCCAATGTAATGGGCACGTATTACAAATGTTATCATTGATATGATCGGTTACAAAGGAAAAAAAAGTTTTCTCCAATACTTTATAACACATGCTAGTTTTGTGATTAGAATACATTGTAGTCTGGCCACCCAGACAGGGAATGACTGCTAATATTAACCAAGAACAATAGTGTGGCCATTCTGACTGCAACGAGGATTACAGAACATAATGGGGCCCATCCAAAAATAATGCAAATACAGGACAAGCAACAGGAAGCAGCAGTAGACTCAGCAGAGCTCGGCTCCCAGACAAACCGTGGACTTAGTTCACACAATGGCAACTTTAGCACATTATGTATTCACAGGATACTCATTATTCCAGTAGGCTTGCCAGATCAGAGATCAGCCCCAGTGTATTGGATACAACACATGCATAGTTTGGATGGTGGCATTTTGTCTCGCTCCATCATTTTGGCAACGCTGCTGCAGCTGTATCACGTTCAAAGTTCTTTTAGTATCGTTGACTTTTTGCTTTGGGTATCGTAAAGGGCTCATATACGTGCCAGGAAGTGTTATGCATTCATTCACGTATCACTTATTCCCCCCCCCCCTTTTTTTTTTTTTTTTTTTTTAGAAATTGATAAATGCCATAAGGGGTATTTTGCTAAACCTGGTGCATCCAGAATCTGTTGTAGCTGTACATAATACTAACCAATCTAATTGTCCCGTAAAAGTATGCCTTAAACATGGGTTTTTAATGCATACTGTTAGGACAATTCTGTTGGTTAGGCTGGTCGGTAAGGTCAGCCAGGAATTTCTTTGGTTTGGTTTTGCATACGTTGCCCTTCCATGTGCTCCAAAGGCCAGTTATAGGTGAGGGCAGTGGCCACTGTTGGAGTACTGATGAGGGGGACACACTGGACACCTTTGCTGCCATATTGCTATATCCTGGGTGTACATTGCGCCCCTGTGCCTTCTGCCTATCCATTATAATGCATGTGCTCCTTGCTGCAAAGGCCAGTTATAGGTAAGGCAAGGGGCCATTTGTACTGCTGAAATATTGGTGAGGGGACTACTTTTTGGACACCTTTGCTGCCATGGTGCTAAATGCTGGGTGTCCAGTGCGCCCCTGTGCCCTAAAGGAGGGGTGTGCTCTATCCACGCTCACCTTCCCTCTGCCTATTCATTATAATGCATGTGCTTCTACTATGGAAGCT
Source organism: Lithobates sylvaticus (assembly GCA_028564925.1). Taxonomy (NCBI): domain Eukaryota; kingdom Metazoa; phylum Chordata; class Amphibia; order Anura; family Ranidae; genus Lithobates; species Lithobates sylvaticus. The sequence goes on from CM053028.1 coordinate 78,910,716, forward strand.
CTTTAAAATGTTAGTTAGGTCTACAGAAGACACCGGTGGGCCTTGGGGGGGGCCTGTAGCTTGCACATATATTTGCAAATGCGTGCAAACTAACCCCCCGTATTTATCGCATACTGTTCGAAGGGATCATTTGGTGGAGGGGGGATTATGGTGTGGGTTTTTTTTTTTTTTTTTTTTTTGTGGTTGGTTTTGGCCCCTTGGTTCCAGTGAAGGGCACTCTTAAGGCGTCAGCATACCAAGACATTATTATGGACAATTTCACAATCCCAACTTTGTGGGAACATTTTGGGGATGGCCCCTTCCTGTTCCAACATGACTGGGCACCAGTACACAAAGCAAGGTCCATAAAGACATGGATGAGTGAGTTTGGGGTGGAAGAACTTGACTGGCCTACACAGTCCTGACCTCAAACCGATAGAACACCTTTTTGGGATGAATTCAAATGGAGACTGCGATCCAGGCCTTTTCGTCCACATCAGTCCCTGACCTCACAAACACGTCTGGAAGAATTTTGGGTTTGCGCTGCTAAAGTGTTCGGGTTTTAGGCTGTGATTATTGCCAGCAGCTATAGTTGCTATCAAGAATCGCTGTGTTCTCCTGGTGAGGACGGCTTCCCAGGCCTCCCACCAGGAGACACAATGGCTCCACAGGAGGATTTTCCCCATCAACACTGACTGATGGGGCAATCGAGCGATTATTTTTATTTTTTTATTGGAAAAGAAAATGGTATCTCTGGGCAGCTTTATAATGTGCATGGTGTCTGTAATGCCCTTGCACAAGTAGTAGCCATATGCACATAGGCCGGATTGGGAAGAATGTGAGGCATCCATATATCCTCCTCCCTTTTTTTTATTTATTTTTGTCAATTTAATTTTTATCTATTAAGAACATAATTAAAGTTGCTGCATATATTGTAATACAATAAAACTGAAGGCACATAGTATAGAATTTGTTCAAGCTTTGATGGCCTAGTCCAGCCTACCCTCCTTTTTTTTAATAGATGTTCTATAAAGTAATTCTGGGGGTAATGCCACCCAGGACCCCAGTGCTGCAAGATTGCTAGTTTTTAAGTAGTTAAAACAATATCCTGGTGGTTTTTATGACGTCTTGGTTGTTTTGTGGTCGGGTTTTTAGGATTGGAGGTCACGTTGAAGTTCTGGTGACACACATTTCACCAGCAGTCAGGTTTTGATGTGTACTTTAAAGGTTTAGGACTACGTTATCCATTGACTAAGCAGATTTATTTTGCTGTTCCATCAGCAAAAGTAGAATTGCTCACCACTTTTATTTGTTTCTCTAGGAATTATGTGGAATTTTATTTTTTTTCTTTCTTTTTTTTTTGTTTTTTTTTTTCCTTCTAATCAGCAAGGCCTGCGAGAGCTTGGTTCTGCTCCTGAGCTCTCCCCGGCCCTCAATCGGCGCTCTGCTCGGATCTGCTTAAAGAACACTTCTTGGCAATGTTTGTGGAAAATGCAACATGCAGATACTGATGTAGTGTTTATAGTGTGTTTGTAGACAAGGGAGCAGCTATTGCTACGCTCATACCGTGACTCACGGAGAGGACTTCTGTCATTCCTGAGCACGTGCATGGAAGTATGGGAATCCACTGAGCTGATTTATAAAGGGATCTCCAAACCTGATTATTCATGGTTTTTACTGCTGGTTGGAGGATGAGAGCCAAGATCACAGGGGTTGCTGATGGCAATTTTTTTTATTTTTCTTTACGCCAAAGTTTTTTTTTTTTTTTTTTTTTTTTTTTTTTTTTATAATGGTGGTTCCAACACTTATTTTTTCGGTTTTTTTTTAAATTTGCGTAGCCCTTGGCAGTCCATTTCCAATTGGTTGTACCATACTGATAGCACCAGGAACTTGTCCACATGTATACTTTTTTTGATCGGTGCACGTTTCAAAGAGATTCATTTTACCTACAGGTAAGTCTTATTATACCTGTAGGTAAAAATCCCCAAGCAGGCTTTACTAAAGATATATATATATATATATATATATATATATATATATATATATATATATATATATATATATATATATATATATATATATATATATATAATATATATATATATTTTTTTTTAATCGGGCCCACAGGTTTACCAGGTCTTACCCAAAAGTCACCCATTCCTGACTATACTTCTGATTCTCACGTATACAGCTTGTCCACATTGGTTGAGGTTTGGGGTGAGTCCTGGTACTCTTGTGACCCTGATTTCTATTTTTTTTTTTTTTTTTTCTAACCCCTGCCTACCTGGTTGCAGGTTCTGCACAGTCAAGATGCTCTTCTGCTGCCCGCTCAGTCCCATGCCGCCATATTCCTACATGTCATCAGGAAGCTGCCAGATCCTCTGGGTTCAGTCCCAATGACGTGCCACAAGGCCTGCCCTCTCCTCCTTTCTCAATGAAGGACTATGCCTCCTGGAATATGTGACGTGCATATCCCTTAGGCCCCTTTCACACTTGTGCGACTTCACAGTCGTGCGATTTTACCGCGATTCGCTGCTGTGATTTTTGCCGCAATTTCAGGGAATGCCTGTGCAAGTGGCATCAAAATCGGACCAAAGTAGTGCAGGGACTACATTGAAGTCATACTAATATGAATGGCTGTCATTGGAAATCATGGGGAACGACTTGTCATGCTACTTTGCAGTCCCAAATCGCGGGACAAGTCGTATAAGTGTGAAAGGGGCCTTAAGGCACAGCGGGTGAAGTGCACGTCATTGGCCTAGGTGAGTGACATGCATTGGGGGGGCAGTCCAAAAGTGTTTCAGCAAGTGTATAAAAAAAAGTGCTATTTGAACAGCGAAGGGGAGAAGTTCAGAGCTGGAAAGTTAGAATTTAGGCTCTGTTAACAAATGAGCGTGAGCGGAATGCCATGATTCTGCCCACAATTCCAAAATTGGTTGTGAAAAATTCATTCAAGTGACAAATTGCGGCAAATTGTGACCGCAAATGCCCCTAGCTCTGTGCCAAGCTTTGGTACCTGAGCTTCTTTTTAGATGTTTTTCTAGCAGAGGGAGACCCATTCAAATAAATGGTGCCGCTCCAAAAAACGCTCAAGTAAACAAATGCAAAAAGAGTGGCTGCAGATGGAGCCTTAGGGTAAAGTTCCACTTTAAGTACACTTGACTTGCTTGCATTACACCAAAGCTGGCCATACATGGATCGAAACCCTGCTGAACCGGACAGATTCTGATCCATATATGGCTACTGGAGTTGAACAGAGACCGATCTAGTGATTGACTTCTGTTCAACCACTGTCAGATTTTAGCCACTTGATCAGTGCTGCAGGCTATAGACTGAAGAACTGATCAGTGTATTCTGATGGCAGGGAAGTATCCCCACTGTCGGATTACAAAGGCACAGAGGGGAGGAGTCCTCTGTCCACCTCGAATTTGTGGATGGTGGGTATTGGGTCAGTTGACTTGAAAAAAAACGGACTGTTGGCTGCCTAAATTATGACCACACTTCTCCATCCTGATCTGTCCACTGCCGTTCCACGCATTAGCACTTACCTCTTCCTACTACCTCTCTAAGCCAGGAAGTGTTAAACGTCTGATTACCTGCTATGGAACTACATGCCCGATCATTCCTAGCACCGTCATAATGTCATTGTATCTGTTCCTCTGGAAAGCCTATGCTAATCCAGCGCAGGTAGCGGCTACACGTGTTCTGGAAGCATGGACGTAAGGGTGGCTACGGCAGGGCTTCGTAGGATCCTGCCAGCCAAGAAGCCACCCTCAAATTTTGGGTCAATGATCAGGGGACTGGGTGAAAGAGAAGGAAATACAAAGTCCAGACAACGTAAAGGCTCCCATACACAGCTTAAAGTGGTTATTAACCTCATTCATGAAATCTGAACAAAGCATATTGTGCACTTGTCTAAATTAGGAGCACTAAGTGTCATTTCTGTCTGCTGCTTTATTCCTCTATCGGCATGAGTTTTCCTGACACGAGCAAAAAAGGGGCTGGGGGGGGGGGGGGAACTCTAGCTAATTGACAGCCTCGGTTTCTGTGTGGAGGGGGCTGTCTCTCCTCCAAACACTCTGTAGCGCTCAGAGCTGAAACTTCCGCTTTCCACCTCCCTTTTTTTTTTTTTTTTTTTTTTTTTTTTTTTTCTGACAGCTCGGACAAGCTTTTTAAATTCTGGACTACGAACGTATGTAGAGAAAACTGCAGCTAAACGGGTACAACCTATGTAGGAGGATTTGTTTCATCTGTGTATCCCCTGAGGCTAGTCACTTTACTTGGGTATATGTGGGCTTCCATCCACTTTAAATATTGGCAGGTTTAAATGGTTGCCTCTGTCAGCACGAAAATTGTCACCCCCCGAACAGCGACTGCATCCAGTCAAGTTCAGGCATGGTTTTGGTACTCTGACAGCCATAGATGCCGGTTGCCGAAATAAAATAGACGGCAGGGGGAACTTATCCATCCAGGCTGTTATCGAAGAGGGAGAAATCTGTAAGATTTCCGAATGAATGGAATTTCTAAATGTATGGCCAGCTTAAGTCTCACATTCTGAAATTGTAAAAATATATAAATTGAAGTTTAATATCACTTTTATAGTTTAAAAATAAACTGTCCTCTCCCACAAACCTATCTGCTGTGCTGGTTGACCTTTTAGGGCAGGGGAGTGGAACTCAATTTTTATGGCTGCCCTCAAAGGGCCTGTTATATTTGTAAGTCTAGATCTCCAGAGCACCCCAAAAAAAACCTTTACATCAGAGGTCAAGAGCCATTCCCCCCCCCCCCCCCACCATCAGAAGTCAAGAGTTCCCTACGCTTACATCACAGTGCACCCCCCTCATCTTGTGCTGCTGCTGGGGACGTAGCTGGGGAGCAGAAAATGCAGGGTCTGGAGGAGGACCGAAGGAGGGGGCTGGAGTCTGCTGAATGTTGAGACCAGGGGAGGCAGAGATGAGGGGGAGCTGTGGTTGTGCAAGATTTGTAGGAGGAATTCTGTCCGCTGTTGAGATGGGGGGGGGGGGGGGGGATAGGCAGAGACTCGCCTCGCCTCTGCACAAAGAAAAGCAGTATCTGGCCGGAGGAGTTCTGTCCTCCTCTCTCTGATGCTGACTGGTGACCAGGTACAGGTGGCGAAGAGGGTACCATGGCTGCAAGAGAGGTGTGAGGGCCACATAAAATGGCCTGGCAGGTCGGATTTGACCCACGGGCCTTGTGTTGACTCCATGTTTTAGAGGAACCGTTTAGCAACATTGGATAACAGACCCGGCACCTTCTTATATTCTGGTCTGATTTTTTTTTTTTTTTTTTTATTATTATTATTATTATTATTATTATTATTATTATTATTATTATTATTATTTTTTTTTTTCTGTTGGTAAACTGGAATGCAGCGCATGGTTCTTGTGTACTCTGCTCTCGTCTGTCTATTCCTGGGGGGGGCCTTCTCTTTGGCTCCGGGTCAGACCTCTAGTGGCTAATTAAGTGTGGCATTATCAGTGCACAGCTGATCTTTGACACTATGCGGATCTCTCATTTGAATACGTTGACTGTGTGCAGTTTTATTATTTGGGTTGGATGGATCTTTATCAGAGGTCATCTATGGTCATGGGAACATTAAAACCTGCTGGTTGCCTTCATTCCAGAGATGTGCAGTAAACCTGAATACAGCGGGGTGGATGTGAGTGCTCATTCACCCATTTATTAAACCAACAGTTCCCATTATCATTGTGAAAGAGCTTCTCTTTTTATTCAGCATTATATCGGCGCCAACAATGCTGCTCCCAGCACAGCGTGTAGAAGCAGGTGTGATAATTGGAGGATTGAAGAGGAGATAAAAGTCATTCTCACCAATACAATGAGCGGCCAGTTAAAGCTAGCACTGCTGGACTGGCCAATGGGATCATTTGGATTTTCTGCTGCGTTAGGCCTGATTTTTTTGTAATACTTCATGGTCTGGATGTTCTCATAACTATCTCTGTATACTTTACTCGTTGCAACATCAAAGCACTATGTAAAGGCATTTTAATTTTTTTTTTTTAATAGAATATAGGAAGGTTGGAACCCCTGTCTGATGTTGCATCTCTGTTCCTGCTGGGGAGGTTCACCCACTATTGGTCGGCTCGGTCGGAGCCGCTGTACTAACGATCCGACGTTAGTACAGCGATTTCCAAGCCCCCCCCCCCCCCCCGCTGAGCTGTTGTGTTCTGACCGGGGGCCCCCGCTAGAACACTCTGATTAGTGTTCTCAGCCAATGGCTGAGAGCGCTGATCGGGAGTCGGTGGGCTGCTGATTTTCCAGCATGCTTGTCTGACAGAAGCTGGCTAGGCAAACACACGGGTCGAATGTCGGCTGACGTTCGGCCTGTGTATGTTGGTTAAGGCCAAGTGTACACTAAGAAAATGGGGTGAACGATTGTCCGGTTTTCCTCGCTGTTTCTTAGCAAGTCAAAACCAAGAATTGTACTAATTGTACAAAAATTCTCGCATGACCAAGGCTTTTTTTTTTTTTTTTTTTTTTTTTTTTTTTATTTTACTTTTTTATTGTTTCTGATTATGCACAGTGTTTTTTATTGTACGAAAACGGTACATATTACACAAAATTTGTTAGTTCTGTTTATGTACAAGAACAATTTTGGAGTTTGTCCTATAGTATATTTTGTATTTTTCAGTTTTTTTAGATAACAGAGAAGGGTTATCACCCCTGTAACATTTGTTTTGCTGTCTGTGCCCCTGTTCAGAAGATTTCACCTCACCTTCTGTCCCAATGACAATTGGATTTTGAAAATTTTGGGTTGTTAGGGAAACATGGACTGGTGATAAAGCATCAGTGCAGACACCTTTCTCCCATATTACCTCTTACAGGAGTGAATTTCCCTTCCTAGGGGTGGATTTCTTCTCACTTCCTGTTGTCTCCCTCCGTTTGTAAGTAGGAGTCGTTTGTAAGTCGGATGTCGACGGTTGTGTACACACTATACGGGAATTGAATGACCATTCCTTGCACTGAATTTTTCTTTTGATTTTTCTCAGTGTTTACCCCACTTAAAGAGTGGGGTTGATTTTACTAAAAGTGGAAAATGCAGAATCTGGTGCCGCTCTGCATAGAAACCAATCAACTTCCAGGTTTAAAATACATACACATGTATGTATGTATTCAAAGTAATTTTCTAGCGAAAAAAAAAAAAAAAAATGATTTTAACTTGACCTACAAATGTCAGAAACCGGTTTTAGTGTTTACTTACATGCAAAGTTTTTTCCATTGACAAATTGTTACAATGTTTTATACTTAAGTTCAACTGATAAGAATGTTTTGATTCTTGGCAGACTGCCTGGAGAATTTTTTGCATAGAATCGGGAAATTCCCTTTAGTCAAGATCGCGATAACGATTTTTGACGATTAATCGTGCAGCTCTAGTAGTTTGAAAGTAGTTTGCTATACATGGGCGGGTGAGTTGCTTCTGTCATATCCTTCTCACAGGTTGTTGTGTTTCCCAGCAGTCCTTTTTTTTTTTTTTTTTTAATAAGAATTAATCCTATTCCTTAGTGTCTGTCAAAGTCAGATTTATAGCTAAAACTTTAGTGACAGGCTCTAGGTTGTTTAGCACCACTTGTAAGTTTCATAGACTAGACCAGGGATATGCAATTAATGGACCTCGTAGATGTTGCAAAACTACAAGTCCCATCATACCTTTGCCTCGGTGTCACGCTTGTGGCTGTCAGTCTTGCTACGCCTCATGGGACTTGTAGTTCTGCGACAGCTGGAGGTCCGCTAATTGCATATCCCTGGATTAGACCAACCTAGCCTTTCCTAACCTGGATTCCATGGAACCCTCTGGCTCCTCCTGAGTTTGTTAGGGGTTCCTTGAGCAGTGGTAAATTTAATCTCTCCCCTACATGCACCACCAATGCTAGGGCTCAAATTTTCACTGGCCACTAATGTAAGAAGCCCCTTGTGCACATACCACTAATGTAAAGACACCACAGTTTTTTTTTTTTTTTTTTTTTGCTGTCTGCTGTGAAAATTTTGTGGAAAATATCTGCCTTAGATTTCAAATACTCTAGGACACAACATTTATTAAACTTTAAAACTCTACAATTTATGATCACACTGGTGTGACCTTTTTTAGGTTTATTCATTTTTGGTAGATGTTCTCATAGACCTGAAAATTGTTTGAAAGGGTTCCTTATTAAGAAAGGCTGGACGCCTGTTGGTGAAGGCTTTGCTTTCTTCAGAATTCCAAATTATTACATTTGGAAATAAACAAGGTGACCTTTTCAAACTTCATTATTGGTAAATATGATTCTGTTTTTTCCTTTTTATACTTGTCCCACCCTTTTGTAATGGAAGATGGTTAAAGATGACCTACTAAATATTGGGATAATTTTGACTGTTGCCCACAAATTGAGTTTACGTTTTGTACGGTAATACTCATGTTTTAGTTAATACCTTTTTTGCCACGCATAAGTAGAACCTTAAGTGACCAAAACAAAAAAAAAAAAAAACTGACAGCCGTAATTTAAAGTGTAGTAACGCATAGCAGCCAATCAGAAGTGAGCTCAAGTCAGGCCAACAGAAGATGGATTCCAATTGGTCATTCTGGGCTAGTGCACTTGCGAATAATAAAAAAATGTATATATGGAGTATAATGCACAAAATAATGGATCTTGACATGGAGGGGTGGATTTACTAAAACTGGCGAGTGCAAAATCTGGCGCAGCTGTGCATGGTAGCCAGCCAGCTTCTAACGTTAGCTTGTCTAAGCTTTGACAAAAAAAAAAAACTGGAAGCGGATTGGTTTCTATGTAGAAATGCACCACACTTTGCACTCTCCAGTTTTGGTAAATCTGCTCTGGAAGGGACGGAAAATCTCCCAGAAGGTGTTTTTTCTAGATATTATATTTTTTTTTTTTTTTTTTTTTTTTTTTTTTAAGTTGGATAAAAGATCAATTTTTACGAGTTTATTATGTCTGGGTATAGTTGACAAAGTGCAACAAGCATTTGGTTTGATTAAAAATATCTGGCAATTTTCCTTTCAGAACAAGACTCGTCAAACAAAAGCCCATAAAATTATAATGTGCCATTAAGAGTGTTAATTTACTGAGAAAATAATATTATAGGCTGGTTAAATTGTCCTGGCTGATGGTCTTTTGTATCGGAGGCTCCATACATGCCTCGGCTTGCCCAGATTTGCTTGTTCTTCTCTACATTTTCCCACAGTTATCTGTGAACAAGATGGAATCCTGTTCTTTTGAATATGAAACATATTTAGGCTGTATTCCAAGCAGAGCCTCACAAAGAAGGGCTTTCCTTCAAAGGCTGCAAGCTCGGTCAAGTTATTAGAGGTAGCATTATGCTGACTTTTGAAGTTATCTTTGTACCTACACCTTCAAGGTGTTTACCTAGCTCCATAAATGCTATATATGCTTCTGGTTTGTCTTCTGTGTAATTACTGCATTCCAGTTGTTTCCAAATGGCTTTGGGAACCACAGATGGTACTGTGGATGAGCCAAATAGTTTTTAGCTGGTTTCGGCTTTGCATAACTGGGAACCTTTAGGAACAAATCCTTAAAATCTGTGTATAAAGTTAGTTTAGTACCCCACATTTCAGAACTGCCAACTCGGCACTGCAACTTTTTATTTTTATTTTTTTTATTAATTTTTTTTTCAAGGGTTTTTTTGTTACCAGTGTCTTACCCAACGTTCTCTTCCTTTTTTGTTTTAGGTTTTTACATTTATTCCTCCTAACAGCCCAAAGCGGGCCATACATGGTGAAAATTTCTTTCCTACAACCACGGGTTGCAGGGAAGGAATTTCACATGATTACCCCATCAACACAGTGTTGACAGGGGAATCCCTCCCGCCGAGCACTTGGCCTCTCCCAGCGGGGGGGGGGGGGGAGCCATCCCTGCCGGGAGAGAACAGTAATTGTCGTAGTGGCTATAGCAGCCACTAGAGATAATCGCAGGAGAATCTGGTAGGCTGGTTCTACCCAAGTTGGTCAATGAACTTGGTACATTCAGCCTGCCCATTAATGGTTCAAATCTCGGCCGGTTCAGCAGGATTCAAACCGTGTATGGCTGGCCTTAGATGGAATGTGTTTTTCTGTCAACTGGCAGTTGGCTGTCTTATAAAGTCCTAAATTTGGATTACATCCTGTATAAAAAAAGTCTTAACTTTTATAGGTGTGTTTTGTGCCGAAATAACTGTCAAATTTTAAGCTTATGGTAATTTTGGTAAAATCCATTTCAACATTCACGGATACTCTGCTACACGGGGGAGCTATTGAAAAGGGTGGGAGTTGCAGTGATACAGCAGGCAACCCTTAGAGGCAGCTGCAAATTTTGTGTTTCTTTACCTTACAAAAATGCTTTACTGAACATCTGTATTAGTTCTACAGAATCCAATTGTACTTCGATCACCAAGGAGCACTTCAGAAACCACCCGTGCATCTTTTCGGAATTTGCATGTACGAGGTCTTATACATACTCAAGGTTGCAAAGCTATTCTCTCGGAAGTCTCTGCAGGGAGGAGTGTTGCTTCTAAAGCCCCCTTTAATTGTAAAGTAGTTAAAGGTGACGTCATGTTGCCAAGAATTTCAACGTTATATTTTATGGAAAGTTCTCAGCTATGCTGCCTTTGTTTCTAGCTTGCTTGTGTGAGAGTAAGACTGGAACTTTAGCCACTTCTAGTCATCTTAAAGACATGCAGTAAAGTGGTCCTATTGTAGCTTGAGCTTCTGCTTCTCTGCCTGCGTTTGGGAGTAGAGATAAAAGGTGGCTGAATACAATGGTTGGCAAGCATTCAGAACCAAAGTAGTGGTTTTTTTTTTTTTTTTTTTAAAGCAGTAGATGCTTATGATTATTACAGGAATGTATAAGATCTCCTGGTCAGATTAGTGCGCCTATAAATGTGACACATAGCTGTGCCCTAAAGGTTTCGTATGCTTGGGTCCGAGGCTTTGTATTAAGGAGCCTCTCCTCTCTTCGACCTCACTAAAATTCATCAGTTCTTTCCCTTGTTACCTGATACTTGTGGGAGCAGTGATGGTCTATTGCAGACAAAGCTTTCAAAGAGGTGCTGAAAAGCAAAATCTCCCAGGAGTCCTCACTTCAGATGCTAAGTGAATTACTGTTTGCTGTAGAACCATGAGTATATGTACATATTTTGCTTCCCCAGTATCCGGTCTGTGTGTTTGCTGTTAACTTTTTTTTTTTTACCTCCTTTTTTTTTTTTTTTAGTTTTTAAATCGGTTTCTATTTCCAATCTCAGAGTGAAATGGAAGTGTTTATTAGTTCTTCCTAGTTAGGTCCATGAGGCTCATTAGTGTTGACAAAGATTAGTAATTTAAGGTGAAAGGTCTCTGCTGAATCACCCTGGATAAGTTAGCTTAAAGGGGCGAAAGCGGATCACATTTGATTCACCTAATCTGTTACCGGTTTAGGTCTAAATGGGAACAAATGAATATAGTGTTAGACAAGTTGTGTGTTTGAGTGTATGCAAACGTGGGTACAGTATGCAGAATAAAAAAAAGGACCAACATTAAATTTACCGTCTGTAATTTTTTTTCTTATCTAATGTTTTGGTAGGACATTGCTCCCTTTTGGTGGACTACCACGTTCTTCGTGTTTTTATTCTTGTGTATATATATATATGTATGTGTATATATATATATATATATATATATATATATATATATATATATATATATATATATAAATTTGTTACAATATATTTCAAAGTGTTTTTGTCTTTCAGTTTACAGTAATATTAACTGTCAATTTTAACTTTTTTTTTTTTTTTTTTTTTTTTCAGAGATCTTACGCACTTGTCGTTGAGGCATGGGACTACAATAATGAAACCAATGGTAAGCATATAAACCATGTACATACTTGTCCCCCCTTCAAATGTTTTTTGTGGGCTCATATGAAAACCTCCAAGTCTACCACGTCTTATAAAAATAATGGGTTATCAGTGGAATATGGCACAGGAATATTTCACTGTTGAAGTCCCCAGAACAAAAAAGGCAGACTCCACCTATAACTGAAGTATCCCTTTTTGCATGGACTGACCCTTTAATGTAACAAGTCACCGCTGCGTTCAGTCAGTAAAGTGAGAAGGCACTCAAGCCTATTTATTCTATATTTCATCCCCTTGGCACATTTTTCAGAGCTCAAAAAAAGTAAACAAAAGAGCAGCAACAGACCGATCCTGTCAAGAGACCACAGTGGGACTCCTTTTTTGACCTTCAAGTCAAACTGCTGGATTCTGTGATAGAAGTTTGTTTTTAATTCATTTTGCCACAAGCTAATGGTATTCCCGGGGCTTGTCATTGAAGTGGTGATCGGCTACTCCGGAGATTGAAAGCCCCCCTCCGAAAAAGAACATTATTGGTTATGAAAATGTTTTGAAATGTACAAAGATGAAGGCAGGTGCAGACCAAGGTCGCTGTAAGCCCTACCTAACGTATTGCTGTTTTCCTCTAAGGATTGTGGAAAGTACTGTACTTAGTGGTGTTTGTTTTTTTTGTTTTTTGGCCTTTCAACATTGGATACTTCACATAAAACAAAACAATGTCTAAAAGCACCAATAAGGACCCTTTTTATAATGGATCCTCCAATAAGATTCCTCTAAGGATAACGTGTGTATGCAGAAGAGCTACTAATGTTAAATATAAACTATAATAAGACCAATGCAGTCTGTTGTATAATTTCTGACTTTGTAGGCTAAAAGGTGGCTATTCACGAGTTAACTTCAATGTCTTTTTAAGCTGGATTACTTAACTTTGTATAGAATAATATATACTTGGACTAGAAATGTTCAGGTAGAATCTTGTTAATGTTAACAGATCACTTTCATAAATTTGTAATTGACCCTACATGAACTCAAGGCTTTATTCCCCCCCCCCCCCCCAAATACCTAATACTAACCAGCGTAAGAAAGATGTATACACCTATTTTCATCCCACTCCGGTCACATGATCCCCTGTGTCAGCCAGTGACAGCTGCGGGGGAATGAAGAGGGTGCCGGGCAACAGCTGGGAAAGCCTGGCGCGATGACAACACCCATAGGCTCCCATGGGGCAGCTTTTGTTGGTGGTTCCTCCTCTCCCCTGCAGCCACTGCTGGCTGACATGGGGGGACCTGGATTACATTAGCTGACTGGAGTGGGCTGAAAATGGGTAAGGATATCTTTTTGTTATCTTTTGCGTTGTAAATGTAGAGTCTGTTCATGGAGCTCCAGAATCCTTTTTAAAAGTCCAGCAAGAAAGTGAGAGAATATATTGGCTTGATAATGGTGCTTTGCATTCAAATCTTGGTTTATAACCGGGGACTCCAGACTAGACCGAAGGCCAGATTTGGCCCTTTGCTTGCCTTATCCGGCGTTTGGGGCACTACTCCTACTGACACCAATGATGGGGTACTACTCCTCCGGGGTACTACTCCTACTGACACCAATGATGGGGTACTACTCCTCCGACTGACACCAATGACGGCCTCTGTTTTCTTCTACTGATGCCGTTGCATTTTCTGCTTCCTCTGCCCAGTCGGACCCCTCTAATGCCCAAAAGACTGTAAATTTGGCCCTTTGTTCAAAAAGTTTGGAGACCTCTGATGTATAAACTTTTCTTTAAGACTAAATAGTTTTGCGTCTAAACTGCATGACTGTAATGTTCTATTTGTAATCCCTCACGTGCTTTCACTTATTCTGGTAAAGGCGAGCTTAATTCAAGAATTCTGTGGCAAAGAATGCCTTTGCATAAAAATCTGTTTTTTGTTGACGTTATCGCTAAATATAGCGTACCACACTTGTTGATGGTGTGGTATAGTTTCCAGCGATCCTCCAGTAAAAATATGCAAAGTTATTGTACCTTGGGGAATAGGCATACATATCTCAGCTAAATTGTCAAGACATTGATTTCCGTGTGTGCAAACGGTGAAATGAGTTTCAAATGTACAGCAGGAGGTTCTCAAAGGCCGTCTAACTGCTCATTCTTATTTCACTCTACCTAGTGTACGTTTTTAAGAGGGGGCCGCAACTTTTTTTTTTTTTCTGGTTTTTGTCAATAAAAACATGCTAGGGGTAACTTTGTAAAAACTTGTGAGTTGTCATTACTGTAACCGTATTTGTCTGCTTGAGAATTTATTAGTCTTGAGGGGCTGTCTTGTATCAGAGTTAAGTGACACTATTGGTCATGGGGATATAACATTGCGTGAACTGGAAACTAAGCTTAAGGCTTAGCCATATACGGGTAGAATTTCTTTTGAATGGAAATTCTGAGAAAACCTTCTCCATAAATTTCATTAGAAATCCCTACAAAGTTTATTTGATTACCGTGCCAATGGTACCGTCAATGACTCCACAAATTATATTAGAAAGCCTTTAAAACGTTATTTGCTTACCATACCAATGGGTCAAATTTTAGTGTTCAATTTTTGGGATGCACAGAAGAAATGTAATGTTTGCCTGTTACCCTATTTCATGGCAATGTTTGTGACCGACAAGAAAAATTCTACTTCTGCACCAAACCTTATCTAGCACATGTGCATTACAAGAAGTGTAGTTCAGTTAGAATTTTGTTCAGATGAGAAAAATAAAATTACCATTCTTGGTCTTGCGTGGGGTTTATTTTTTATTTTTTCCTCTCTCTCATCATTTAGGTCAAATACTTGTCCCATTGTGCCTATGAGCATTTTGAAAATCAAACCAATGTTCTGAAAATCAGCATTTTAAGTGAAATTCTAAGGCCCCAGCACACGGAACGTTTTTACAACCTCTACTGAACGATTTAACTTGACAGATAGTAACCCACCTTTAAAACGTCCGTTTTGCCGTGTTTACATGCCGCGTTTAGAAGCGTTTCAGAATTATTATTTTTTTTTTTTTTAAATGGCCAAAAACGAAAAACCCCTATAAACGAAACACAGCTAAACACGGGTTTCCGCGTTTAGATGCGCTTGGCCCCTGAAATGTCAAACTTCTGCGTCTGAACCCATTTTTTTTCTTTCGAAGAAACGCTGTTAAACGCAACTGCCGAAAAACTGCAATAAACGAGACTGTGTATATGGTCACATAGGATAACATTGAATGAATTCAGGGGCAGTTGCTTTTTTCAACTGCCTCTGAACATACGTTTAGCAGCGTCCCTTGTACATGGGGCCTAACTGTGTAGGACTTGCTGAAGTGTAGGTGGATGTCTTAGTGCTGGTACCTCCAAAGAAGAATCTGTCCTGCTGCATGGAGATTTTCGAGCAAGCGGACAATCTGTGTGTGGTAATGAGCACTTCTGACTTTCGGAAGACTCCTTGCCCAATTAATTGCAGCAGGCTGTCAATTAACCTTGGGACAGGACTGGGTTGTTTGTGGCCATTCTAGGAAAAGATGGTCACAAGCTTGGGTTTAAGCATTAACTGCTCCGACTGATCGTGGCTTCATGTGCCTCGATTCTGCGCATATGTCATTAAGTGTATTTGTTATACGAGGCACTCGGTTTCTTGTTTGCTATGCTAAATGCTGTTCTCCTGTGCTGATCATTCTTCACTTTACATTCAAAGCGGCTTGCTGCAGGTCGTAAGGCAGTGTCAGATCGTTTAAGTCATAAGGCCCAAGGTACAGAGCGAAATACCACAGATATATACCATATTCCGGGTTGCTGTGAAATATTATTCCAGGTTACAGTGTTAAGCAGACGCGTGTTTTGAAAAGGACAGGTTGTGTGTCTTGGCACATCCATGCCAGTAGTTCACGTGAAGTTTTCTGTTGGTGTTATGCTGAGCATTGGCTGCAATTGTCAGTCCGAGCTGACTTTTTTCTGGTAGAACTTTTAGACTGTTTATCAATCTTTAAATTTTTGCTTACTACTTAAGAGGAGCATGTAATTAAAAATTTGATAGATTTTAGGCAAACTAGATTTATAAATAGTTTTTACCTATTTTGCGACGTTTGTCCATTTTTTAAATGCTTTATGGTCAAGTCAAGACCAATGATATTTCATATTTTTTGTGAAGATTCTCGGATTAAATTGATTCTGTCATTCAGTGATAAGGGGAGATCTTTATTTGGACTACAAAAGGGGTTTCACACCCTCACTGTTTATACTGGTTAATGACTACAGAAAGACTGAGAAATGTGTGACCCCCCCCCCCCTTCACTTGGCTCCATAATGGTCCCATCAGAACAGAACTGGGAGCTCTGATGGGAAGAATTTGGTTCTGGAGAATCTCCTAGATATGTCAACCTGCTGGTTTCTACTTTTTTACTATTTTAAATATCTATCTGGGTGGCCTTGGCCTTTTAGATTTTAATTATTTGTAATGATTGACTGAGATTATTGGCAAATCTTTGATGTAAAATAAAATAATTTTTTTATTTATTTTTTTCTAGATCCTGATGACATTATAGACAAAGCCCTCCACTCTGGGATGATCAACCCGAATCGCCAATGGCAATTATTAAAGCAAAATGCTGGGATGTCCCATTTTGAGTATCAAGTCCGAGTAATCTGTGATGAGCATTATTATGGCTTTGGCTGCAACAAACTATGTCGACCAAGAGATGATTTCTTTGGACATTATGCCTGCGATCAGAATGGCAACAAAACCTGCATGGAAGGCTGGATGGGACCCGAATGTAACAAAGGTAATGGCTTCTTTAGTTCGTACAACCAGTTTTCTCCTATGTCAAGCAAATACTTTTCCAGTATAACAAAATTGTGCTCTTCGTATATTTTGTAAAGCTGTATTCTTCTTTAAACTGAGTATTGTTTCGGGCCCTAAAAGGAATTTATTTTATTGTGCACACACCCTTTCTTGAGGAGGCTGCTTCTTGGAACAGAAGACAAAATGATTTCCAACTGTGCTGAATCCTGGAACAAATACAATTTTATGATCTCTTGGGGTTCTCCAGGCAAGCTGCATTTCTCTCGTTCTTTGAAAATGACAAGTTCCCAGCGTGTCAGGGAAGGCTGTGCTGGGTCTTCTAGTTCCAAAATTAATGGCATGCAATGTACTTTTCTAAGGGAATATAATTGTCTTTTCAGTACTTTTTGTTGTGGAAGAGGTCCGATGTTCCTACACGTAATTTTGTGTTTTCTGGACGTTTTATTTAACTTTTGTTCCATATGCAGGCTTTGCAGCAGTGTACTATGGTTTTGCACTTCAAATCTATAAATACAGTGGCCAATCTAAAATAAAACTTACATTTTAATATAAACCACAAAACCTATGGAGGAGTAAGGTCCATGTCAGACCAGTGCAAGTTGATGCGCTTGCTTAAGGCCCATTTCACATGTGTGCGACTTCAAAGTCACACGATTTTTGCCGCGATTTCAAGGAATGCCTGTGTAAGTGCCATCAAAATCGGACCAAAGTAGTGCAGGGACTACTTTGAAGTCATACTAATATATGAATGGCTGTCATTGGAAATCGTGGGGAACGACTTGTCATACTACTTTGCAGTCCAAAATCGTGGGACAAGTCGTATAAGTGTGAAAGGGGGCTTAATGGACTAGCTCCCAGGTAGCCCAGAACGGTGCCAAATCCTATTCACTAGCCAAGGAGTGTCATCTTGCTCATCCAGCTAGGTGCACATTTTACCAAAGTTCTGGCAATTTTTTTTATTTCCAAGAATACTTTTATGACCTATTAATTTAATCAGTTTACATTGAGATGTCTACGCTATAGATGGCATTTAGACCATCTCAGAAGGTACATAAAGTACTGACTAATATAAGGGCATGCAAGCCAAGAGGCAGGGTGCTGGTAATAAGCACTAAAAAGGCATAGGGTAGCTGTACACACAAAATAAAAGATGTATCTATGCGAAGATTTAAATGGCAGTAGTCAAACCAAAACACCTACCCCCTCTATAGGAATTAGTAGAGTCGTAACCTCCTGGATAGGTATTTTGTTATTTTAAAGTAGCGAGTACTGTTTGTATAGTTTTGCTGTTTGGTCTTGTAGTATGAAACTTTTAATCTGCTCCCCTTCTTTTTTTTTTTATTTTTTTAATTTTTTTTCTTTGTCTTTCATTGACACTTACTCTTCTCAAATTTTGCTTTCAGCAATATGTCGTCAAGGCTGTAGCCCAAAGCATGGTACCTGTAAGATTCCTGGAGATTGCCGGTAAGTGGCTGAGAACTTCTGAAGTTTTACAGTTTGAACCTTTTGGAACCTTTAGTATTCAAATAACTGTCAAGGCAGTCATTCAAAACTGTGTGTTGGATCGCTGGTCAGTGAGGTATTACAAGGGTTAACACTTTCCATTCTCCACCCCCCCCCCCCCCCTACACCAAGTCTATCAATAGGCAAAAAAGTGAGGCATTCTTTAGAATGGGATTAGTGAAATCTCTGGGTCCCTTTTAGCTCTTGTGAGCCAGCGTTTGAGTGCTGAGAGGTTAATGGCTGAGATGGAATCTTGTCAGTAGACACTGTTTGTTGTCAGGCTTTGAAGTCGTTCGTGTCCTGGCTCTGATACAATGGAGAGCAGGTTTTATACATACCCCAACAATCTCATCATTAAAATATTGGGACAATGTGGAATTGCAGATTTTCTTTCATCTAGTCATTTCTGTGTTAAAGCTGAGGTCCCGACTACTGTGAAGCCGGTCATGTAAAAGTGCAGTCTTGTTTTTTACACAACTGTCATATGAAGAATGTATTTAAAACTATGTGCTTTTAATTACAAAATTGGATTCTAGTAGAATGGCAGGTATGATATATGTAGATCAGTAGTGGGAATCGCTGGCATACTTTGCCACAGGCTTTGTGTAGATGAGTATGCCGTAGCTTATGCCATTCATGTGACCAAATCATGGGAAAAGGCTTACCATACATCCGTATCAAATATTAAGTAATTCTGATTTAAAATGCAGGTGGAAACAAGGGAAGATAGAAGTTACACACAGACAACCATTGTCTGGCTTCATGGATATAGCCATTGGTGGGCGTCACTACACAGGGGTGTTGGGAGACCCTAAGCAAAAAACTGTCAAAGCCATGTGACGCCACTATTGTATGAGGCATCAAAAGATAAACTGGGCCTACATGGCAAGATGCATGTTTTGGGTTTTTATTTTTTGTCAAAAGCTTGTGTGGTGGTGTGTGGGGTGTTTTTTTTTTTTTTTTTGGTACTGTATTTAGAAAACCTTGGGATATGCATCCTAGGACTTGTAGCACATTGACATCTTTATGGACCATTGGGTGGATCTCTTTGAGGGATCTGAGTAGGAATGGTTATGAAACGTAGTTAAAGTTGGGTTCTGCCTTTCTTACAGTCTAATTTTGTAAGGATTGGCAACTTTTTTTTTTTTTTTTTTTTAAATCCATTTTATTACAGGTATTTTGTATAGTGCTGTCAGTTTACACAGTGCTTTACATATTATACATTCACATCGGTCCCTGCCCCCAAGGAGCTTGCAATCCTAAGGTCCCTAACTTGCATACATACAAATACTAGGGCCAATTTAGACAAGAGCCAATTAACCTACCAGCATGTCTATGCAGGCACAGGGAGAACATGCAAACTCCAGGCAGGTAGTGCTAGGATTGGGATTTGAAGCAATGACCCTAGTACTGCTAGGCAAAAGTGCTAACCACTTAGCCACTGTGCTGCCACAGTTAAATTAGACGTTTTGTAAATGTTATGTTTTGTTCCATTGTCTCTGGGCAGGTTTGCACCACTTGTATGACATGAGTGGACAGATCTATTTGTTGAGATCTTTCTTCCGGACCACTAAAAGATGCAAGTGATTCAACCACCAGCTAAACTGCTCAAAGTGCAGCATTTCTGGTGGGTGGCATGTAGGCTGTCATTGCTGACATTGTCAAACAATGCTATTTGCCTGGTTGTCAAGCTGGTCTTTTACTTAATGGGAAACTGACCTGGAACATGTGTTCAGGTCAGGAGTTCTTCCTAATCTATATGCTTGTTCTGGTCATTGATGCTGAAAATATTGAATACAAAGCCTCAAAAAAGAGTGCTAGACCAGTGAGCTGAGAATCTAAAAAATATTCGTTCTGCAAGACGATATAAAACAGCCAATGTATGCATTTTGACTCGGCTCTCGGTGCTCCCTTTTTTTTTTTTTTTTTGAGATGGTATTCAATATTTCCAGCTTTTATGCTTGAAAATATGCTGTTTATAGGGGCACCCAGTTTGTGTTTAGGAGAAGTCTCACTACAGCTATTGTGCCCCATATGTGTCTGTTGACCTTCTCCAATCACGATCCACTGAGTCAAATCCACTGCCTCAGGTGTACATTTTTCCAGTTTTACAGCTAAAAATTTTGCACTGACAACTACCATTTAGGAGGGTCCACAATGATGGCCTCTTTCATCCTGGTACAGTTTTAACTTTAAGCTTTCTGCAGAGTATAGGCTCATGGCATTTCTTAGATGTTGGTACCATGGCCTAATGATTTTTGTAATTGTCCCCGAATTAAATGTGCCTTGCTGGGTCCCTGCTGGAACAGGCTTTGTTTTATACTTTAAGACCTTTTCTCTTTTGTACATCCCACCTCCCACTCAATGCCCAGACATGCACTACTGCTCCATATTTGCTTAAGGTGCAACTTTCCCACACACAATTAGCATATTTAAAAAAAAAAAAAAAAAAAAAGAGCTCGTCTTTGAGACGCCGTAACAATAGGAGTTGTGTTGTTGGATCATAAAGAAAAGCAAAATTACAGGCTTATAATGGAGATAGATGTTGATGGTTGTGGTATGTGTTTCTTGAAGACACCAAGAAACCAGGGTGGTAACCTCACTAATGACTTTCACTTTTCTACACGTCTTACTGCAATTGTCTGTATGCAAATATCACCTTTGGTGGAATCTGCCAAAGAATAAAGGGATATCGGGGCAAATTCTGCAGCATTTTAGTTTGATAGCCTCATCCTTGGACCAGTTATGGGGTTTTTTTGGTAACTAAATTGATCTGATTCAGTAGCAAATTATATTTAAAGTTGAGTTTTGATGCAAGCTTTTTGGAGGTGTTTTATTTTTTTATATTTTATTTATTTTTATTTTTTTTAAATCCATTTGGTTTTTATCCACCCTGATCATAGATGAGGATTTTGATTGCTTGGCATTGTGATAATGCACTTTTCTGATCGCTCCTTGGCCCATTAGAAGATGAGTGTAATATATTTCATACATGCATGGCATATATATTTGTGACCCTGATTATTGGTTAAAGATTAACGGCTTGATTCTTTATCCCTATAGCTGCCATTATTAACCTAGTGAAAATAAGCCCAGATAGTTTTACACAAGCTGTACATTAATGTTAGGCATTTTCTGGCATATTTGAGCATCTGGCAGCTTCCTGTGCTGCTTTATGTAGCATAGTTGGCTGTGATCCTTGACACTGTTTTTAAATAAGAACGATATCGAAAGCTGCTGTGCTGATTAATAGTCCTTGCTGATATGCATGCTCGGTATGCCCTTATCACCCTTTAGGCTTCTAATGGATGCACATTTCTACATTAATGCCCATGATGTTCTAAAGTCTATGCATTCTTTCATATGTTCTGCCTTCATCTAAATCCATCTGACAGAGAAATGGGTTTTTCTTGGCATAAAGTATCTTGAATATGTTTCTTGATTTTTTCCATCCAATGGGGACACAGGAATGCAGTAATTCTTGGGCATGTGCAATATAACCCATGTGTTTACGAAATATTTTATTTTAAGAATTAATTCCTGTGTCCCTCAATGGACTTTCAAACACACATTGTACCCAAAATATTAGGCTGGCCATACATGGATAGAAATTCAGCTGGTTCAGCAAGAACCAGCTGAATTCCAACCAGAATCAGCTAAATTTCAACCTGTATGGCCATTCCCGTTCACGAAAAGTTGATAGACTTCTCGTGAACAGTCCTGCTAGAAAATTTTGCTTAGGTCAGCGCTTGCAGCTGATCGGCTGCAGGTTGAACAGTGTACTCTGATGGCAGGGTGTCCCGCTGTCAGAATATAATGGCACAGCAGGGAGGATTTCCCCATCTACCTCGAGTGTGTGTGGATGAGAAACTCAAGCTTTTTTTGGTTTGTTTTTTTCATTCAGCCGCCTGGTTTAGGATAGACTGAGCCACGTATGGGCCAGCTGTAGTCATCAATAGCAGGCGACCTATAATTTCTTAAGTGCAGTCTCCCTGTCAACCAATCCAATCTCCCTGCCCTTAGACCAGTGTTTGATTTCTGATCGGTGGCTGTTACTACACCTTGGAACACTTAAATACATTTTTTTTTTTTTTTTTTTTTTTTTTTTTTTTTTTATTAAGAGTCGAAAGTGTTTTTAGATCCTGGTTTCTTAAACCTGTAGTTATGCATGCCACAATTTCAAATGCCCATCCATCAATGCCACTAATAAACGTTCTCTGTTAAGCCAAGTTTCTGACATCATGTAGTATATGTGCTTGGTTAACATTGGTTCTTTTTTTTTTTTTTTTTTTTTTTGCCTTGTTGGCTAGAGCTGGTCTAAAGCAGCTTTTTGCAACCAGGGTTCCGTAGATCCCTAGGGTTCCTCCAGAGGTTGTTGGGGGTTCCTTGAGCAATGACTGCTCCTTTTGGATAAGTTCCCACTGACACAAGTGATCTCTTTAGCGATCTATAAGAGGGAGACTTGTTTTTCCCCACTGACCAGACATGTAAGGAGCATTCTAATCACTTACCATCGCACTAAAGTATAAAGCTGTAGATACAGTAATTAGCAGGGGTTCCCTAAGACTAGAAGGCTATTTTAAGGGTTCCTTCATGTTACAAAGGTTGACCGATACTGGTCTAATGATTGGATTCATTGTGCCTTAGCAAACTTGTATGATCTTTTTTTAGTATTTGTCTCTGATACTGGTTCATAAACTATGCTGCAACTAAGCCTCTGAGGGTTAAATGGCCTTGCGTTTTTTTTCCCCTCCTTCCTTAGGAACATACTAGCTTTCCCATGATTGGGATTTGCAGGGGCAGATCTTTATTTGAAGTCTGAATGACCTCTATCTAATGGTTTATTTTTATAATTCTGAAGCCTGCTTCAAGGGGATAAGTTTGGTCCTGTGCATTTTTGGAGTGTTTAGCTTTAGAATCCACACTGCAATATTGAAGCCCCCTCTGGCCTATAAGAGTTGTGTCTGTTTCCTATCTCCAGTGCTTTCTTCATGTGGTTCTGATTTTTTTCTTCTTTTTTTTTTTTTTTTTTTTTTTTTTTCTTTCCGTGACGGCTTCCCCTCAGTTTTTGCGGATATAATCAATTTTACATACAAACAGTTTCTGAGTCTGACCTTTTTTTTTTTTAAAAGGATCTCTAAACATAAAGCAGAGTTACTTTCCAAGAACATTCACAAATATACAAGTACCCATGTTTACAGGAAATTAAATTTTGATGTAGGTTTGCTTTCTTTTATACTACGTGGGCTGACATTTTAGGCTAAAGACCCTGAAAACCAACCATTGACAGTAGATTTATGTGGGACTACTAGAAAATAATTCATCTTTGAGTTGGAAAATATCCCTTCTACGTTTTTTATTTCAGGCCTCATACACACTAGGCTTTTCTAAACGCTTTTCTCCTGACGGAAGCAGTGTTGAAACCGCGCTTAAACCCACTTTTTTAGACCCATTCAGGTGCATCAAGCGCTTGGGTGTTTGTTCATTTCATTGGCCAGAATAGTATTTATTCTGGCCATTGAAATTAACGCTCAAGCGCTAAATGTGCCTAATGTTTAAGCTTGCTTAAAAACATTGGGTGCTTCCTTTTTTTTTTTTTTTTTTCTTTTGCTCTGCCCAAATTCTCCTTTTCTCAACGTGATTTTGGTGCGTTCAGATTTATGCCCCTTTCTGTATGTATGGACACATGGGGGTTGATTTAGTATAACTAGAGTGCAAATCGGGCTCACTTCTGCAAAGAAACCAATCGGCTTCCAGATTTTATTGGCAAAGCTTAATTGAACAAGCTGAAGTTGCAAGCCGATTGGCTGCCAGTCACAGTTGCACCAGATTTTGTGCTCTTCAGTTTATGGGGTTGATTTGCTAAAACTGTGCATGGTAGCCAATCGGCTTCTAAGTTCAGCTTGTTCAATTAGGCCCCTTTCACACAAGGCTGATCCGCTTCCACGGAGTCCGCCGGCTCAGCGGGAGATCTCTCCGTTGATCTCCGCTGAGCCGGTGGATGACGGGTCCCTCTCTGCTCGCTGATCGGGGAGGGGCTTGTCCAGCGCCATTGATCTCTATGGAGAGATCGGATGAAAACCATCCGTTTTTTTTTTTTTTTTTTTTTTTTTTTTCATCAGATCTCCTCCGATCCGCCAGCTACTGATCCGGACGTAGGGCCATCCGCCTGCTTTTGGCGGGTCGGATGTCAGCGGGCATGTCTCCGCTGACATCCGTCGCTCCATAGACCAGCATGGAGCGCCCGTTCATGTCCGCCGTCAAAACTGACAGGCGGACCTGAACGGTCCGTCAGTGTGAAAGGGGCCTTAAGCGTTGAGAAACAACCTAAAAGCTAATTGCTTTCTATGCAGAGCTGCACCAGATTTTGTACACTTGAGTTTTAGTAACCCCATAGGCTAACCTAGAGGTGCATTTTAGGAGCAGAAAAAAAATGCCCTGAACTTCTATATATCTATGTATTTAGCTTGCTTAGATGGCAGCAGGGTGTCCTAATTATAGCACTATGTTCTTGCAGTGCTGGGGTACTGGGTTGAGTTTTGGAATTGGTGGACATAATTGAGCTGTATGACAATATTTTATCCTCAAATGTAAAATTTTAAAATGTTACTTTAAACATTTTTTCAAATGAATGTTCTTTTGAAGCATTTATATATCAAAGGAAACTTGACCTGATTTAAAAAAAAAAAAAATATATATAGGCTGATAACCTACTGAAATTACTGGGTGCATGGATATCCATAGTTGAATATTTTTGGAGTCATTGACCTAGAACAAGTATTCAGCATATCAAAATGGGAGTGAAGCCAAAACTCCTGATTTTCACGTCAGCAATTCAAACCATTGGATTAAGCATGACTATACTTGGTGGCCCTTTTTAAAATGTAGACCTCAAAGGTGTTTTTTTTTTTTTTTTTTTTTTTTTTTTTTTTTTCCCCCGTTTGGATAGATTAGGGAATGTTTGGCACACGTTTTGTTACCAGAAAGTTTCCTCCATTGTAAGATTTCCTCTAACTTCTTTTTTTTCAATAATTCACAAAAAACAAAAGGTTCGGCTCCACATATACGTTCATTCTCTTCCACACCAAAACTGGCCAAGCATCTGTAAGGGTGGTGGTAGAGATGTTCAACTGTAAGCTCCACTTGGCCAGGCCGTGACGTGAATGATTCGATGATGTGCGCTGATGACTATGTAGGCACTATATAAAATATGTTTTTAAGTGACCTTTTAACTCTGCCCTTGTACAAGAGACCCCCACCAAAAAATGTGTACACATACAAGCGTGCAGTACATCTACCGCTTTAGAGGCTGCAAGGGGAAAAGAAAGCTTCAACAGGAAGGCAGCATTTTCATTGTTCTGTGGGACTTTTTATTTTTACGCGGAATTGATTGTCCAGTCTGACATCGCCAAGAGATTGATTTGTAGAGCACAGCCACCCTCCCTGTCTCATTTGAATGATCGTAGAATAGAGTATTATTGTGCTCAGTGGCACCATGCAGGGTCTCTCAAAACAGTGATTCTTTTGTGAAAAGATTGGCTTGGGGACTTTGGCAAAACTACTGGTAAGTTTTGTTTACAAGAAAACACCCAATGCACCCTCAAGGAATGTATTCCATTTTTGTTCACGAGGGACGGATTCCTCTGCGCCGAAAGCGATTTGTGTAAACCTTTTTCTTTTCTTTCTTTTCTTCCCGAATGCAGATGCCAGTATGGATGGCAGGGACAGTACTGCGACAAGTGCATTCCTCACCCAGGATGTGTCCATGGCACTTGCACTGAACCATGGCAGTGTCTGTGTGAAACGAATTGGGGTGGTCAGCTCTGTGACAAAGGTATGCTAATCGTACAGCAGACTCTAACCAGGGAAAGCCTTTTCTTTCTTATGTAAAGTTGTGATTTATCACATTCCATCATTTAATGGGTTGATGTACAAGATCTGGAAGAAAGGAATGTGTCTGTGTTGCATATAGCAGTGGTTCTCAACCTCAGTCCTCAAGTACCCCCAATGGGCCATGTTTTCAGGTTTTCCTTCTTTTTGCACAGCTACTTTAAATCAATGACATGATATTGATGAGCTATTTTATCTAAGGGAAATTCCCAAAACATGGCCTGTTTGTGGGGTACTTGAGGACTGAGGTGGAGAACCACTGGCCTATAGCAACCAGTCCTATTTTGTTGGTCAGTGCTGGTTGTATTATTGGTTAACTGTAACAGGCTGAAATCACAGCTAAGGCAAAGTTCACACATTATGTGTTTTGAATCGCGTCCAAATTGCTTGACTTGTGAAAGAGCATTGCTTTCTATTGTGCCTGTTCACATATATGTCTGGTGCAGACAGTGCGGATTCAGTGTGAATTGAAAGAGTCCTGTCAGTTTTTTGAGCAGTGCGGTCTGACTCAGGTGTGAATTCAGGCCCATTGACTTCTTCGGGAACGCTTCTGAATCGCCCATGTCCTTCAGTTGTCAACAGGATAAAATCCTGAACTGATACTGATGCAATCCTGATCAAAAACTGACCTGAAACGCTGAACAGCTTTGTCAATTAGCTGTGAAGACGGAGCTTCGATTGCCACCGCACATGTGTGAACCCAGCCTTACATTGATTGGGTTACGTACATGAGTTTCTAATGTGAGATCATCACAACTTTTTGGCCAGCTTGAGTTTGGTTAAAACCCAGTTGAAATCTTGTGAGTTGTTATGCCTCGTTCAGATGGGCATATTAAAGCGTACACCTGTACAAGGGCAGTGTTTACCTGCACGAGAATGCACTGGTGTTCCATGAATCCATGTGCAGGAAGTCCCACTAATGTCAATTAGGACGCAGTAGCTGCTTGGACCCAATTTGACATTCATGTGGGTGCAGTGAGTTCGGGTCATGAACCCACACTGGAGTCAAATTGGGAGCAGCGACTATGTCCATGCAGCCATTGTATCCCTATTGACCTCAGTGGGACTGCCTGTGCGGGTAAACCTGGCCTTGCACAGGTGTATTTTTATTTTTTTATTTTATTTGTTTTATTTTTTTGTATGCTCTGTGTGAATGAGGCCTAAAAGTATTGTGTATTAGGACCTCAAATTATAAAAACACTTTATATAAAATAGAGTAAACTGGTGATGAGAAATGAGTGAAATGTCTTTTTCTGAGTGTCCTGTCCTTTTTTGGCAGATTTGAACTCCTGTGGAACATATCAGCCTTGTCTAAATGGAGGCACCTGCAGTAACACAGGCCCTGACAAATACCAGTGTTCCTGTCCGGAGGGTTACTCGGGGCAAAACTGTGAAATAGGTCAGTTTTGTATCAGTGTAATCATGTGCCCTATAAATGAATCGTACATGCATAATTAATCGTTAAAAAATCGTGATCTCGATTCAACCCCCCTGACCATCTCTATTGCAGAGTTTGCCAATTCTTTCATAGAAGAAGTGGAAAGACTTATCTGCTAACTCAGCTGTCAAAAGTAAACAGGGCAGTCTGCCAAGTTTTTAACATGAAACATTGTAACAAACTCTTCCTTCTTGGATCAAAGGGATAGACTTCTGTTTGTAAAGAAGAAATCTGGGCAGTCTGCAAAGTTTTTTTAGTTTTTTTTTTTTTACAACCTGTAAATGCAGGAAGTTTAACCACTTAAAGTCTAAATCTTTTTCTGACACTTAAGTTAAAATCAATATTTTTTTTGCTATAAAATTACTTGGAACCCCCATATTATATATATATATATATATATATATATATATATATATAAACATTTATATATATATATATATATATATATATATAATTTATATTTTAGCAGTATTTATTTGCCCAGCGCTCTTTCAAACCGGGGAAAAAATACACTTCAATGAATAAGAAAACGAAACTAAAGTTAGACTAATTTTTTTTGTTTTAATGTGAAAGATGATACGCTGCGAGAATTGTGATCTTAATTCTAAGCAAAAAAAAAAAAATTGTGACTCATTTTAGCCAGAATCGTGCAGCTCAAATAAAATGTTGTATGTATAATTATATATAAAAAAAATAAAAAAAAAAAAATTTACGTGCTAACTTCAGGAGCTTTTTCATTTGTCCAGACTAGACTTGGCGTTGAATATAGTTGCTATAAGTTACAAGTCTTTCATCCGATACGATAAAGAGGCAAACTGTTTGCAATGCTTGGCTTCCCCCATAGTTCACATATTTACGGGCAAAAGGCATGACTGATTCTGAGACCGAGTCTTGAAAACTTGCACTTTATTCCATAAAACGGTATCGCTTTAACCCCACA
Organism: Lithobates sylvaticus; assembly: GCA_028564925.1. NCBI lineage: Eukaryota > Metazoa > Chordata > Amphibia > Anura > Ranidae > Lithobates > Lithobates sylvaticus. The sequence goes on from CM053028.1 coordinate 78,939,121, forward strand.
CTTTCCATTTTCTACGGCAAGTGTTAAGTCTTGTTTGTCCCTCTGATACTGGCGTAGTTTAACTGCTGCTGTGCCCCCCCCCCCCTCCCCCTGATTATGACGGCGCTTTCTTCTAAGTCTATGGGAATCTGTTAGTCCTGGCTCAGATTCAAGCTGATCTAAGCTATGGCACATTGATCAGGTCAGCTTAGCATGAAAGATTATTTCCTTCTTGTTTGAAGTTGTGTTAAACCAAGCACTGTTAATGAGAATAAGATATAGGAGCATTAGCACTGGTCACATCTTATGCAGCAAGGTGGTCTACACGTTGGAGAAAACTTTTTTTTAAATTTTTTTTCTTTGTTTTCCCAGCATCACTTATACTTCTAGTTACGTGTCTGTCACTTTTATAGGTCATTAATGCACTCTAATCTTTTCAATACAGCTGAACACGCCTGTCTGTCTGATCCTTGCCACAATGGTGGAAGCTGCATGGAGACCACGGGAGGCTTTGAATGCAGCTGTGCTCCTGGATGGACCGGACCAACCTGTACCAGCAGTATGTACCCAGTTATAGAGCAGAATTGGTGAAAAAATAAAAAAACATAAAATGTACCTTTTTAGTTATGGAACTAGTTGACAGGGAGGTAGCCCATAACACATTAAAATGTTATCAACTAAACTGTAAAACTAAAATCTAATTGGGCAGAATGGGCTACCTCTCATCTATGTTAAGTGTGCCTGTATGTGTGAGATCTGATTTACAAATATTTCTATCTCTTTAGATATTGATGACTGCTCTCCAAACCCATGTGGGCATGGTGGAACCTGCCAGGATCTGGTTGATGGATTTAAATGTATTTGTCCTTCCCAGTGGACTGGCAAGACATGCCAAATAGGTAAAGATCATAATTATCTGTCTTGTATATGTGATCATTCAGGCTGCATTCACACCTGAACGTGTTTTTGCCGCGATTTTGTTCAGGTCACCCATGTAAAAGGCAGAAAAATGCCTGTAATCTGCCCCCAAAGAAGCTCATGTTCTTTTCGGAACGTAGGGCGTTTTCAGGTGTTTTGCTTCGGGTGACAAAACCCTCAGATATGAACAGGTGAAATCAATGGGATTTTGCTTGTTGGGGGGTTTTACGAGCGTTTTATGAGCTGAAACCGCTCAGGTGTGAATGCAGTAACTAAAAAAATAAAAATAAAAACGTACAGTTTTTAAGTATGGGTTCGTAAAAATAAAAATAAAAAAATTCCATACTGAGTAATATGGTACATACAGCTGTTCCATGTCGGCTTCAAGGCCATAAACTGAGCGATCACTTGACTGCTGATCCATCAGTTCCTGGTCTGCTCAGTGTGCCGAGAGCAGTGACTAAGTCTCTGCTCATTCAGTGCTTACTGGAACGCCAGGAAAGGGGCAGATGTAACTGGCTCGCAGCTGCACACTGGGAGGCAGAGACAACTGTTAGGCAGCAGAGTGGATCCCGACAATATTGTTTGGATCCTTCCATAACTTAGAGCAGCTCTGCCTGCTGTCAGCTGACTTTGGCTCACAGTAGAGCAAAAGTAATGCAGGCCATAGACGGTACAAATTTCTTTCCTGCAACCATGTATTGCAGGAAAAGAATTCCCATCATTTCCCCCATCAACAAAGACAGTGTTTACAGGACTCCCTCCTGCCAAGACATTGTATTCTACCGGGAAGGGAAGCCATCCCTGCCAGGAGGAGGCAGTGATTGCTAGTGGCTACAACAGCTGCTAGCGATAATCGCAAGTAAATCCGGCAGGCTGGTTGCACCCAAGTTGATCACTCGATCAACTTAGTACATTCAGCCTGCCCTCACACGTGTCCACTCTCGGCAGGTTCCTGCTGAACCTGCTGAGATTCGAACCGTCTATGGCGGGCCTAAGTGCGCTCTTGTTGGTGCGCTCTTGTTGGTGCGCTCTTGTTGGTGCGCTCTTGTTGGTGCGCTCTTGTTGGTGCGCTCTTGTTGGTGCGCTCTTGTTGGTGCGCTCTTGTTGGTGCGCTCTTGTTGGTGCGCTCTTGTTGGTGCGCTCTTGTTGGTGCACTCTTGTTGGTGCACTCTTGTTGGTGCACTCTTGTTGGTGCACTCTTGTTGGTGCACTCTTGTTGGTGCACTCTTGTTGGTGCACTCTTGTTGGTGCACTCTTGTTGGTGCACTCTTGTTGGTGCACTCTTGTTGGTGCACTCTTGTTGGTGCACTCTTGTTGGTGCACTCTTGTTGGTGCACTCTTGTTGGTGCACTCTTGTTGGTGCACTCTTGTTGGTGCACTCTTGTGACCCACAAGAGATGTATGCTTTGGCCATATTTCTCTTTTACAATGAGTAATTTGCATTTAAACATTCGCTAACATCAGTGGAAATTCTCATATACACAATTTTAGTCTTGGGAGAGGCTGATGACTCTTTGTTCCATAGTTTTGTGTAGAATTGCCCTTTGGCTATTTGTCAGCCAATTATTTTGGTGTTTGTACGGTTTTTTTTTTTATTTTATTTTTTTATATATTAATCGCTCTTGTCAACCTGATTTTGCTTGCAATTTTTTTTTTAAATTACATTTTCAATATAATCGAGTTTCTTTTGATGGGTTTTTTAACATGTTAATGGCTATATTTTGTCTTGTTGCTTTTATTTTACTGCATAATGATTTTCCCGTGAATGTTTACTTTAACCCCAGATTTTTTTAGTTTTTTTTTTTTCTCTTTTTATTGGCCATAAAACTAACCCCCATGCTATGGGAATGATGGGGTTCTAGTTAGTGCCGCTAGCCGTGGCAGGTTGAGATCCAGCACGAACCATAAATAAATGAGTATGTTTAAACTAAGTAGCGCACTCTGGAAAAGCATTTAACGGGAGCCTATGCTCTCCCCTGCTTGGTCCTGTGGGAAAGTTGCTGTATCTTTTCAGCCGTGTCAACTCCCACAGACCAAGGAGTTTACAGCTGGGTTCCAAAATGTGGATGATCTCATGAAGAATGACTTGTCTGCATTCTTTACGAAACTCTCTAATCTGGCTGACAATAGTGAAGGAAGTTCCCCTCTGCAATGCTCAATTGCCTCTTACTGTTCTTAATGAGCAATCGGGCAAAAACCAGCAAATTAAAGGAGCTGGTTTAAGTCTGCCAAAAAAAAAAAGTCTCACCTTACAGGCAAATGTGAGCACGTTTCTGTTCTCTATGTAGCTGAGGCTAGGAAGAAGCCAGTTCAAAGGTTACCCTTCCATATATTCATAGGAAATTAGGATGGAGGCACACAATAAGCCCTGGGATTACTGGAGCCTTTATATGTATGTATGGGTCTGGGAAAATAAACGCACAAAGCTTATTTGTTTTTTTGGGGTTATTTTCTTCCTCTCACGTACTTGGGAAGAAGTTGAAGACCCCACCATATGTGTACATATATTGAACTTTAAGCTGTTATTACAGTATATCGCAGCTTGAAATTCATACATTGGCCAAAGATGCTGACATGAGAATGAACAATCATTGTCTTCTTGGACATAAGAGGTGGCATTGCTCACAGCAACTAAATTCCTTTGTTTTTACTAGAAACAAAAGTTGCATGTCGATGTGGAAAGTGCTATTAATGTACCTTTTTACCCCTTCATAGAAGTGACCCAGGTCTAACAAAAGTACCCTTTGCACTGCAACACGTTGTATCGCGTCTACATTTTGTTTGTCGGGTCTTTCTTGCCTTCTTTCTAAATTCGGGAACGTGCCAGGCTTTAGTGACCAGTGTCTTTAAGAAAAATGGAAATCTAACACTCTACAGGAGATTTTGTAAAAGTAGTAATAGGGGACGTAGTCAATAGGCATACATATTTCAGTGTCCAGGTTGGAGTTTACCCTCCCTTTTTAGGACTGTAGGGTCTACCCATGGGGACAAAGATTACATTAAAGTGGTAAATCCTTACATATACCCAGTGAAGTGACTATCCTAAGGTGATACAGAGATGAAAGAATTCTTCATACATAAGTTGTACCGGTTTTATATGCAGTAGTCTTTTCTCTACATCCGCTCAAAGTCCAGAATTTTTAAAGCTTGTCTGAGCTGTCAGAAAAAAAAACAGTGGAGAGCTAAAGATGCACACTGCAGAGCACAGTGAGAAGAGCTCTGAGAGCTGATTGGAGAGAAGAGATGCAGCCCCTTCACAAAGCACACAGGAACAGAGCTGAGGCTGTCAATTGGCTGGAGCTCCCTCCCCGTCACCATTTTTTCTCGGTGTCAGGAAAACTTCTCAGAAGTGATTCATGCAGATAGCAGAGGAAGGAAGCAAGAGACAGAAACAACACTTGGTGCTCTGGAGTGAGACACGTAAACACTATAGAGGGATAGGCTTTGTTCATATTTCATGTCTGAGGTTTACAACACTTTAAATCCTCCACCGCTTGGGTTGGAGATTGACTGACTGTGAATTAAAGACCAGACCCACAGACTATGAAGCTGCAGGTTATTTTATTAGATGGAGGTGTCTGATAAGACTACACTGGAAAATGTGGCTAGGTTTTACAACACCTGGAATGCTATTTCTAGTATCTGAGGTTTAGACAACTAACCAATTTTCTTTCTTTTTTTTTTTCTTGTAAGATGCAAACGAGTGCGAAGTCAAACCCTGTGTAAATGCAAATTCTTGCAGAAACCTCATCGGCGGCTACTATTGCGACTGCATCCCTGGCTGGACGGGTCAAAATTGTGACATCAGTAAGTATAGCTTCCCGATGACTTAATATTCCAACCACCCTACCACAGAACTTGGTGGGGGATGGAAAATAGGGACTTAAAGTGGAGAGCCACCCTGAAAAACAAAACTTAATAAAAATGTTAATACAAATTTAAAATGAAAAAAAAAAACAGAAATGGCTGTTAGACAGATCGTCCTAATCTGCCTCTTCCTGTTCCTCTGAGCTGTTCTCCTAGCGCCGCCTTCTAGTGAATGGGGCGCGGTGTGTTATGGAAACTGTCCCACAACACATCGCGTTCCCCATTCACAAATTCGACTCGCGCATGCGCAGTAGGCCGCGCGCCGACTTGCGCATGCGCAGTAGGAAACGGGCAGCACTCGCTGCCCGTTTCCCTTACTGAGGATGGCGGCGCTGGAACCGGATCGCTGAGGGACATCTCGGCCTCCACGACCGACATTGCGGGCGCCCTGGGAGGGTAAGTGTACTTATTAAAAGTCAGCAGCTACTTTTTTTAAAAGTCAGCAGCTAAAAAAAAAAGGTGAAACACCACTTTAAATGTGCCACAACACAGATGTATACATAAGTTAGCTTTATTATAACATTTTAAAATTTGGTTAAACTCCTCAACCATGAAATCGCCATATCTACTATAGCACAGACATGATGTATTCATCTCTCCCAAGTGGCATGGTGGATCAACGCGTTTCATCTATAGCTTGCTTCTTCAGGATCCACTTGCTTGAATGAATGTGCTGATATGACTTATAAATATCATCTGGATGGCGTCCGCCTGCCTAGGGACCAATGATGAGACAATATCAAAAGCTTGCATCAATGAGGTCTGTCTCCAATGGCTTAACCAAATAAAGGGTGATGCCAGACAGAATGGTTATCCTCAAATTGGCCAAAAAACAAAAGGAAAAATCACACCGGTATATCCAGAAATCATAGGGTACAGCCATTCCCCGATCTTCTGTGACATTTCCCCTCGTACTGGCAACACATAAACCGTCATCCTCATTCAAAATGGCACCCTGGCCAATGCTTCCCAATGGCCTTTACTTGTCTGCATGCCAGCTTGGGCTGTGTGTTCAATGGTTTGCTGAGACATAACTGCTGCTTGAAAACTGTGTAACCCTTGTCTAATTGGCTTTAATGAGTACCACACCTTTGTCCTCCGAGGAGGCAAACTTTTTAAAATAAGCCAGAGCATGTCCGTTTTTAATGGTTCATCTTCTATCCATGTAAATGGGTACCTCATAGTGCCTTTTTCTGATCAAGGTAATTGGATCCAGGATGGGAAAGGTTCCAACCGGGGGCCACCGTTCAGCAAGCAGGTTGCATGATGGCTGGGCCAGTAGACATAACTGCTTACAATTGCAGATTGGTTTCCTCTGTACAGAGAAGGAACATCAAGATTTAACCTAGACCTATTTTAAGAATAATGCCCCCTCCCTCTTAAAAACTAGAGCATCTAAATCAGTTGATATAATTTAAGGAAAAAGGGAGTTGTCTGCCTGGAAAGAAAATATACAATTTTATCAAACTTATTAGTCTGTAGTATGGTCACGTTCTGATAACATGGCGAAAACAATGATGTGAAGTTTTTAGCAAACTCCTGGAAGAATTGCTTCAAGGTCCCCACCCTTTAAAATAACCTTATCTAAAGGAAAGGATGCAGGAAACTCAACAAAAGCTCTATCTAACTGCGGTTATAGAGGTTTACGCTTTTTTTCAGCATCATTTCAAGTGTGTATAGTTTTAAATGATCCACAATCTCAAGTGTCTTTTGTGTAGTATTTATATAGTTTCTGCTCTCGTCTTGTCTCTCGTCTAGATATCAACGATTGCATCGACCAGTGCCAGCATGGGGGAACTTGCAGGGTATGTAAATATATATTTTTCTTCCTTGTGTTCATTTAAAGTGAATTCGTTTTGGTTGATGCCAGGGACTTAAATCACCCGACTGGCTTATTTTATCTCTTGGGCAATGCCACCAGTAAGATATCTAAGCTGGAGTTCACAGCTTATACCCCTCAGCTCATCCTACATAGAATATAGCAAGGGAACCTTTCTTCACCTGTTATAGTAAAGAAAACCTGTCATTTAATACTGGATTCCACCATCTCCTTGGCTGTAATGCAGGCCATAAACCGAGTGAATGAATTTCGCTGGGTTCCATCAGTACAGACAGTACAGACAGTACAGACAGTGTTGACAGGGCAATCCCTTCCACCGAGCCATTGTATTCTGTCAGTAGGGGAAGCCGTTCCCCCCTCGAACATAGTATATACTGCTAGTGGCTATACCAGCCGAAATTAAAGTGGAAGTAAACCCCCCCCTATCGTTTTCAGCCAAGGAAGCTGCCATCTTTGCCTCTGTTTAATCTTCAACTGCCACGGTGCTGCACATGTGATCCGTTATAACACCAGCCATTGGATGGTTTGACAGTTTGGTTGAGAGCACAGCCAATGTGCAGTTAGCATTCCCGGCATGCCTTTTTTTTTTTTTTTAAACTGTTAAATCGATGGGTTTACTTCCGCTTTAATGGCAATAAAAGAATCCTGCTCACCAGATACCACCACTTTAATCTTTCACTATACTGAAGTATCCTATGCAATTTGCCATGAGACCTCCTATATGATAGAAGGATAGATTATTTTATATTATATTATTTTTACATTTACTATCTTATTTTTTTTTTTTTTTTTTATGGAGGGAAAACCATGGCTTTATATATTATATTTTGTGGTTTTGCGGATGTTTCTTGTTCTTCCAAACACATTATTGTTGATTCTAAGTAAACAGCATTCCTTTTGTTTCAACTTTTGTCAACTGCAGGACTTGGTTAATGGTTTTCGCTGTATCTGTCCGCCCGGCTATGCAGGGGAGCGCTGTGAGAAAGACGTCAATGAATGTGCCAGCAACCCTTGTATGAATGGGGGTCACTGCCAGGATGAAATCAATGGATTTCAATGTCTCTGTCCCGCTGGTTTCTCTGGAAACCTCTGTCAGGTGAGCACTGGTGAAATGCAAACCTTCCTGGATTGTTCTAAGACCAACAGCCCCCCCACCATACCCCTCCCTTTTTTTTTTTTTTTCCTAATGATTTGTACACCAAATACCTTATGTTCAGCGAGGCTTGCTATATAGTCATACTCCTTACAGCTGTCTGCCAATAAAGTGTTGGTCTGGGAAAAGGGGGGTGGAGGGTGAGCCAGGGAAATCAAATCCATTAAGTTAAACAGATCACAAATGTTTTTCGTGTTAAAGTTTTGGTTATATGTTCCTCGCTGGCCTTTGGTGACTGTTTTATATCCTGGACGTGTCTCCTTAGATCTAGGCAGTGCAGGGCTGTACATTCTGCTTTAAGTAAAATTAATGGAGGCAGCTAGATGAAAAGGTCAGATTCCAGAGTCTCTGTTCGCTTTAGCATTGAATAGTGTAATAATAAAACCTTTGTTTTTTTTTTTTTTTTCCCCTCCCAACATTTACAGTTGGACATAGATTACTGCAAGCCCAACCCTTGCCAGAACGGAGCCCAGTGCTTTAATCTCGCCACCGATTACTTCTGTAACTGCTCCGAGGACTACGAAGGAAAGAACTGCTCGCAATTAAAAGATCACTGCCGCACTACTCCCTGCGAAGGTATGTGTGCCGCTGCTTGACGCATGCTGGGCTCTCGGCAGGCACTCTTGGGTGCAGTGACTGTGAAAGCGCTGGTGAACCACACAGGGTGATAATAAAATCCAGCTGTGCCCAGCTAGTTAAGTGATTAGCGTGCAGTAAGGTTTGCAAGGTTTTGGTGGAGGAGCGGAGGTCAAGCGAGCAGCGACAATTAAGTGTGTGCTGCATTTTATGAGTTATTTTGGGCTTAAGTAAGGGAAAAAAAAAAGTGATGCAAGATTAAAAAAATAAATCTTTTTTATTGTAAAAAATGACTTGCTTATACAATCATGCATATTCTTACATTAAGGGATTTTCCACTTTTTTTAGCAGCTCCTCCACAGCTTGACATTGATGAGGAGCATTAAACGTTTGATCAAAAGACCTAGAAATCATATATTTTAGTACAGATAAAGGTAGAAAAAACTACCTACAATTTATTAAAACCCAAATCGCTCACATTTTCATTGGTTGACCATTTATTTTTATTTTTTATTTTTTTTTTAAAAGGCTTCTTCTGGGCTTCTGTAAGCAAGGCATTGAAATGTGTGCATAAATCAATAACAAGCAGTCAGATTACTGCGGTCAGTGATAAGTGAACTTTGGTTGCTGTGGGTTACAGCATGTTGCCTTAAAGTAGTGCTTTTTTATTTTGGATAAAGTAAGGGGGGTTATAGCCCCTGTCGGTTTTGCAATCTGTGTCCCACTGGGGAGATTTAATAACTTTTTCCATAGCTAAAATGGGAAATGAGAGAATCTGCAAATTAGGGTAAACCCTTAGCCCCCCACAGGTCACCAGAACTAGTGTTCCCATTGGAAGATTTCCCCCAATATTACTTTTCTGGAGACAATCCAAAATTTGGGATTTTCTTTTGCTTTCACTTTCAATAATCTGGACAAATAGAGGGAATCTCCTTAACAGAGGGCACAGACAGCAATAAAGACCTGACAGGGGTTCTTATCCCTCTCCACTCCTATCCAAAATGAAAAAAAAAAACATTGCCTTCAGTTATACTTGACATGATTTAGCTGTAGACTTAATGTCTATATTAACATTCTAGTCACATATGAGTATTAAACAACAAAGTAGGCAGTTTTCTGAAAGACTTAATAAAATGAGCCATATCCTAAAGGGTTGGCAACCTTTTAAAAGTAAAATTGCAAGTTTGGAAATTATGCGTTTTTTTTTTTTTTTTTTTTTTTTTTTTTTTTTTAAGATTTAAAAAATAAATTAATGACTCTTTGTGGTCTTCTCCCCACTTTCAGTGATTGACAGCTGTACAGTTGCAGTGTCCTCCAACAATACCCCGGAGGGTGTGAGGTACATTTCCTCCAATGTGTGTGGACCACATGGCAAATGCAAGAGTCAACCTGGAGGCAAATTCACCTGCGAGTGCAACAAGGGCTTCACTGGTGCATACTGTCATGAAAGTAAGTGGTCCACCATTCTCAATCCCTCTTTTTAAAGTATACCCTTGTGATTGCAGAGTATAAGAAACGCATGCTTTTTATGAGTTACCTAGGCAAAGTCCCAGACCATACCCAAGTAACCCTTTCATTGCAAACGGTAACATACCAACATGTTCAATGCTTTTAGCCAGCCTCTTAGTATCGCCTATTTTTATTAGTGGGCAGTACAGTGGCAAAGTGGTTAGCACTTCTGCCTGGCAGTAGTCGTTGGTTTGAATCCCAACATAGACACCACCTGCGTGGAGTTTGCATGTTCTCCCTATGCCTGTGGGACTTTCTTTCCACACTCCAAAGACCACCTGGTAGGATAATTGGCTCCTGTCTAAACTGGTCCTAGTTTGTGAATGTGAGTTAGAGACCTTAGATTGTAAGCTCCTTCAGGGCAGGGACTGATGATTATTTTAGGTTTGTCATTAGTTATTGCATACCCCTCTTTATATTGTTACTACCACTGTTTGTTGCCTGCAGCAGTTGTGAATGTGTGTATTCTGTGTTGTGCCTAATTGATCTACTTGTTCTTGTAGACATCAATGACTGTGAAAGCAGCCCATGTAAGAATGGAGGAACCTGCATCGATGGGGTGAACTCCTTCAAGTGTATTTGTAGTGAAGGATGGGAGGGAACCTACTGCGAAATAGGTGAGTTTATTTGCTTATCTGGATTTAGATGTTGTACTGTTAAGCCGCAGTAGGATTTTGATTAGTCTGCACTACAAAATTTACCAAAATATGCAATGAGTGTTAAATGACCATTTATGCAAAATACAATGAATAGGCTTAATACATGGCTATGGGTTGAACTTTCTATTCAGAACATTTCCATTTTTAGGAGTCCTGTAGCTAAATGCTTTAAGAACAATGCTGTGTGGGCCATTTGTATTTAAGATTTCAAGAATAATCCATTTATACGAATGATGTGAATGTACAAAATATATATGGAAAGTGCTGTGCGTATTGACGCTCTATAGAAGTGCCTGTAATAAAATATTACCATCAGGGATGAATTGACTGTGTTGGCATCCTGCACTATGTTTAGCATGAATGCTTTTGCAGTGCTTAGACATGTATATTCTCCATTGTTTTAAGTTATTGCTTTCCCCCTCAAAATCAATCCTACATGCATGGTATAGATTTCCTTCGTTCAGCCAGTGGCTAAAACAAAAGAAATCTGATTCCCCTTTAACAGTGCACATGGACAAATCCTGCTGCTGGATAGTCTATTCCAGTGATGGTGACCCTTGGCACCCCAGATAGTTTGGAACTACATTTCCCATGATGCTCATGCACTCTGCAGTGCAGTTGAGAATCATGGGAAATGTAGTTACAAAACATCTGGAGTGCCAAGGTTCGCCATCGCTGTTCTATTCTGACAGCTGCCACCACTGGCTGTCAGAATACCCAAACAGTGCCTGTGGCTGGATGAATATAGGCGATGTTTAGCCAACAACTTTCTGATTTTGCTCCTTCGCCAAAAGTCAATTGAACAAAAGAGCGTTCCTGGCAGAGCCATACACTGCTTTAATTCTGGCTAAACTGGTCAGAATCTGAGCTATGTATGGCCAGCTTTACTGTGGAATGAAACATTCTTTAAAGGGATTGTTCTGATGCTCTCTGTAAAAGGCTGCAGCATTTGTCATCCCTATATATAAATAAATAGAACAAACTTTACTTGCTGTGATGCTGATGTCGGCAGTCTTTATGTTTTGTATCTCACCATGTGCCGTGTTTTTTGTTGCTGTTGTTTTAGACATAAATAACTGCAGTAAAAATTCTTGCCACAATGGAGGTACTTGTCGGGACTTGGTTAATGATTTCTACTGTGAATGCAAGAATGGGTGGAAAGGAAAGACCTGCCACTCCCGTAAGTGTGTGTGTTTGTGTGTAACTGGAGCTAAAACTTTGTGTTGTGAGTTCTCATCCTGATAACCATATTCTGGTTCTTGCAGAGGACAGCCAGTGCGATGAGAACACCTGCAACAATGGGGGCACCTGCTATGACCAGGGGGATACATTTAAGTGCATGTGTTCTCCTGGATGGGAAGGCACCACTTGTAACATTGGTAAGTGTCTGTAGTTAAGGCTTCCTAAATGTCCCTGATTAGAGAGATTTTCTTTTCCCTTTACTTTAATTGGGTGTTCCTTTTTTAATTCATATTGAATGAATGAATGATTTGTATAGCGCTGCAACTGCGAACTGAATCGCCTCGAGGCGCTTGACTGCTCATGTTGGGATGCCATGTATTAGAAGAGGTGGGTCTTGAGTTTTTTTCCTGAAGGCCTGATGGTTTTCTTCCATGCGGATGTTGTTCGGTAGAGCATTCCATAGCCGTGGTCCCTGTACTGCGAATCTTCCCTGATTTTTTATTTTTTTTTTGTAAATATCTTAAAGTAAGTCTGTTTAAAAAATCAAATAAAAAGAGAGATGATCCCACCTTTTTAGCACTTGGCATCTCAGTGACCAGGGATGAGTGCTGTCATATGGGGGAGGATGCTTAACTTTGCGAGTTTCTTTTCTTTCTGAAAGTCAAAGCTCACACAGAAATTTGGGGGCTGAATGAATCCCTGGATTAGGGGGCGGGAGAGTTAAGGCTAGGCTTACATTAGCAGCAGTGCTTAAAGTGGAACTACACTGCGTCTGAGCACCCAGAAACACTTATTAATCAATTTTTAATACCCAAAGCAAACTCACTGGCCCATCCGTGTCTCCATGCTTTATTTTGCTGAGAACTCCTCTTGAAAAACACCTAGCATTTCTGGTTGTGGCCATCTTGAGTAAGGGCAGATGATTCATGTTGTATTAACTTTGTGGAATCTACCTGCCCTTAGCTCAGGTATACATGCAGGAGCGTGTGCTTAGCTGAGAAAACCCCTCCTCTCTTCCTAAAGGCTCCTGGGATGTATGACATAACCTGCCTAGGCATGGAAGCCATGAAGTAACTGAAGAAAAATAAATAACAATAAAAAAACATAATCTACCTTCCTATCTATTTACCAATGCTAGCAGTATGAGGATTAAAAATAGTCAATGTTGGTTCAGAAAGTGAAGTTCTGATTTCTTTCCCCTGCCTCCTCCCAAAATAAATCTGGTGTTTATGCCATCCCCTCATTTTCAAGTGTACATTAGCACTTGGTTATCCCTTCCTAGGTGGGTTTAAAAAAAAAAAAAAAAAAAAAAAAAAGCCCTGCAAAACTTAGGCCCCTTTCACACTGAGGCGCTTTGCAGGCGCTAAAGTTCTAAAAAATAGCGCCTGCAAAGCACCTTCAAACTGTCTCTCCAGTGTGTAAGCCCTGAGGAGGAGCGGTGTGTTTGCAGGACGCTGAAAAATGTCCTGCAAGCCGCATCTTTGGAGCGCTGTAGGAGTGATGTATTTACCCAAAGCGCCTCTTCCCATTGAAAACAATGGGGCATCGCTCCAAACCCGCCTGCTGCAGCGGCTCCTTGTGGGCAGTTTTAACCCTTTTTTCGGCCGCTAGCAGGGGGTAAAAGTGCAGCTAAACCGACAGCGCGCCCAGTGCCTCAGTGTGAAAGTAGCCTTAATGGTTTGGAAATTTCCACCAGTGCTCCCCATCCAAAACTCATAACATGCTGAAATGGACTAAGTCGTGTGTATGTGTGTGTATATTATACTTTAGTTTCTTAATAGGATATTGCTAGTGGTTCTCTAACTTTGTTAAATGCATCCTTGGGTTGTGTTTTATATTAAAAGCAAGGACTTCATTATAGGAGTACTATATTGAGAATAGAACTAGGCTGTTTTCTTTTCGGACTGTCCCGTTCCCCTCTCAGCTCTCATGCTTTTATATTTTATTCCTCATAGCAAGAAACAGCAGCTGTTTGCCAAGTCCTTGCTTCAACGGTGGAACTTGTGTTGTCCGCGGGGACTCTTTCACTTGCGTCTGCAAAGAAGGCTGGGAAGGCCCAACGTGCTTTCAGAGTAAGTCCTGCTTACTGAGCTTTTGCTAGAAGGGGAGAGCAGTCCACAGCTAGACAATTAGCTCATCCTGCCACCCCCTGTACCTTTTTAAATTGAAAGCAGAAGTTGGAAGCATTTGATATGGACTTCAGCATCACCTGAATCATGTTTTGCTATAACATTAAGTAACGGAGGCTGAAGCCTGGTCATGAGAAAGTTTTGGATGAGATAACCAGAGACAGATGTTGCCCCCATGTTTTCCTACATTCTCAGCCAACAGCACGCCTGCTTCCCCTCACTTTCATCCAGTCTGCCCCCCTTCCTTTTATACAAGAGGTCTTCCTGTGTTTGCAGTTTTATGTATGCAGTTTGATTTTAATTACAATCCACAGGCCCTATATCATTTTAATTTGTGCTTTTAATTTGTGCTTCTGATTTGTGTTTGCAGATACCAACGACTGCAGCCCACATCCATGGTAAGTAAAACAAACCCACTGCCACAAATACTATTAAGCTCTTGCGTCATTATACATCTGGATGATGATTGGAGGTGCTTGAAGGAAGGATCTTGCCAGGACACTTCAAATGCTGTCATACAACTACATCTTTAGCCTTCAGTAATCGGGAACGTGTATAGAGTATCCTGATGCTTGATTGGCTGTATACCCTTTTTTTTTTTTTTTCCCTTTCCCTGGTTTGTGGCATACATAGTAATTGAATAGACTTACAGGGGACACCTGTGGAGCTTGCACACTCAAAGTCAATAAGGGTACCTTCCTTTGCGTTAAAAAGTTCCCTTTAAAGGCCAAGTATAGCCGAAAGTGATATTTCAGATTTATGTGGATGCAAGCAGGTGCTGGCATCGGATGTACAATCTCAGCCCTCCGGGTTCCCAACTTAGTTATGCATTTTTTTTTTCTCTGTAGAAAGAGTAAAAGCTGCCACGTTTTGGAATAATAAAAAAAAAAAAACCGGGGGCTAAATTGAGTAGGCATAGACACCATTAGATTAAGAGAGCTGCCTCAGCTTAATAAGGTGTCTTAAAATATTTTATCCCTGAGGCCAGAGGACATGTTCAAAAGTATTGCAATTTAAAATCGTGAATGGAAGGAATTCTAGTACAGTCTAGGGCCTCCTCCAGGTTGATGTGCCCGAACAAGTGGACTGGGGTCCCATTGCTTGGATTTGTAATGGCGGAACTGTAGGGGGGGATAGAACTTGGACTGTCCTGTGATGGGGAATCTCCCTTATGTCCAAGAAACCACCTAATGTCATGGGGTAAAAATAGTTTTGAACGGTTTAATCCTTTAATAACTGTACACAGAATCACCTGGTGACGATCAAGGCCAGCTTTTTAAGATTTCAGCAGTCAGTTGTAGTTGGACTTAAGTGATTCTGTTGCTATAAGTTACTATGCATTACACATTTTATATTTTACTAAATGCGCATTTAGAGTGTTTTTTTATTTAGCAAATGGTACCGATGTTCATATAAAAGCTGCAGTGCATTTTAAAGCGGAAGTAAACTCATCAATTTTTTTTAAGTTTCAGAAAACCATTACATAAATGGCACATGTCGGGATGTAACTGTCACGTTGGTTGTGCTCTCAACCAAACTGTCAAACTTTTCAATGGCTGGTGTCACATGTGCAGCATCATGGCAGTTGAAGATTAAACGGAGGCCCAGATGGCAGCCTTATTTTGCTGAAAATGATCAGAGGGTTTACTTCCACTTTAAAGGATGTATTCAAATACTCTGTGCAGAACCTTCATTCCTGCTGTTGGCATTCTTTATAATATTTTAATTTGCAGATGTGTAATAACTGTAATTTAATAGCCAGACAAGCATGGACTGCTATAAAGGCAGCCTAACAATTTCTGTAAAGAGTGGCAATTATCTTGTCACATTCTTACCTTTTTTTTTTTTCTTTTTTTTTTCACGTTCCGAACATAATATTAATGTCTGTTTAAAAGGAAAAATGCATGTTACAGTTTAAAAATCATTTAACTGTTTTTGTTTTGAAATGTTTTTTTTCTAAACCTTTTTTTATTTATTTTTTTCCAGCTACAACAGTGGAACATGTGTCGATGGGGACAACTGGTATCGATGCGAATGTGCACCCGGATTTGCTGGTCCAGACTGTAGAATTAGTAAGTATTGCTGTTGCGTATTGAAAAAGTCGCGCACACAAATGTTTGTGAAACTGTTTAAATGTTGGGTTGATGCAATGCTCCCAGCTATTGTGTTTAATGCACTCTGGTCTCACTAAGTTTTTAAATTGAATACCATGTCGATTAACTCTTTCCGGGAACTGGAGCCAGTTGGTACCTGGAGGTGAAAAGGCTCTGTTATAAGAAATTCTAGTTCACGGAATTCTACTACTGTGTAGGGCAGTGGTTCTCAAGTTATCTTGCAAACCTGGCCTGTTGGTGGGTCCTGAGGACAGGAGTTGAGACCCACTGGTGTAGGGGGTGACAGATCCTCATAAAATAAGATTAAGTGACCTTCGTCTATAGACTGTGGCATTTAAATTGACCATTACCAGCCAGATGTCTATAAGGCAACACCTCAGAATGTTCCCAGACTTCAGCTGGGCTAGATATTGTTGGGGCCTGTGACAACGGGCTAGTTTTCAACTGCACCAGTTTCAGTCGCTTAGACTTTGATTTTTAAAGACCACTTATGTCAGTTGGTCTAATGTGTGAAAGTTTAAAGAGAAAATGTTATGTTGCCTATAGCAGCCTATCAAATTATTTTCCTTTTCATGTTTCTCATCCCAGTTAGACAATAAAAAAAGCTGACTTGTTGCGCTGATCCCTACAGACAGTTCTCACAAGGCCCACTCCTACACGAAGTGCTGTATCATAAATATTGTATAATCCCTTTTGATTTTAGTGTTCGCTTCTGTGGGTTTTGGTGAAAAAATGACAACTGTTCCTGTCTGCTGTATAAAACCAGGCCATTAAATCACGGCAATAGATTTTGCGTAATTATACCATGGGAAGATCTAAACTGTAATTTCCGTCTAAAGTGGTATTCTCCAGTCCCTTCATTTTGAAATGGTGTTCTGTCATAAATGTTAACGCTGTAGATTTCACACCAGATTCCATGTAGAAAGCCATACTAGTGATAATACAGCTGGGAACCTTTCTCACACGCACTCATGAATAGGCCTGCTTGGATTTGGCTGGCAGCCAAGTAGGGTCTAGCTGGCATATGGATGGCTCCAGCTCTCCCCCTCATATACTGGATGTGAAAGACTGAGGGCTGCATGCTCACTGCTGGCTCTTCCAAGAATGGAAGCTTTCCTGTGTTTACACATAGGGAGAGATTGGGTTTCTAAGGGAAAGTTGGTGAAAGTTTGAGGGTGATGTGCCAGTGCTTGGCGTAAAGCTCATTTCACTAGAAATTGAGATGTATATCTATTTAACATTGAGTGAACATGTTGGCTACAGTGTGTATGTATGTATGTATGTATGTATGTCTTATAACTGATGCACTGTATAAGACACAAGCTTTGTAGTAAAATTGTTACAGGACCCCGCGGCCCCTTTTTAGCTCCATCTTAAATCGATCAATAATGGTGACCATACACGTTTTGGAAAAATTATAGATTTTATACATTACCTATCAATATCTTCTGGTAGATCTAATCACTCTAGAGTTGACAACCTATTCAATCAATATGTCACACACAGTAAATTTCAATTCATAGTTTAAAATACGATCATAAGTTATTGGTTTGCATCAGTTTCCACTATGTAGGTTTATGATCTGATTGTATTCATTGACAGTGTCTGTATGCTGCCAATTGATGCAAAGTGATCACAAGGTTTCTGTCCCAGCCGATTGACTTGTGGTTGATTGGGAGGGAAGTTATGGCTATCCAATTGTTTGTTTTTGATCAGATAAAATCAGTTCATGACTACAGTCAGATCATAAAACGACATGGTGGAAACAGATGCAAATCAATAACGTATGATCGTGTTTTAACTATGAATTGAAATTGACTTCCTCGTGTGTGTGTGTGTGTGTGTGTGTGTGTGTGTGTGACATATTGATTGAATGGGTTGTCAACTCTAGATTGATTAGATCTACCAGAAGATATTGATTGAGGAAATTTTAAATCCTATAGTTTTTTGGTTTTATAAAATCCTAGACATAAGCTCCTATATGCCTCTATAACAGTGATATTCACTCTTTTCTGAATATTGTTAAGTTGTAACTCCCTTCCTTTTCTCAGGCTTTGTTATACCTTTTTTTATTATCCATGTTTGGTTCCAGCCTTTATTGATCATGCTAGAAAATGTTCTTTCCATCACTAACCCTACAACATGCTATGCAATATAGGCTATTTTCAGTTCTGTTGTGGAACTATATTCTTTTATTGTACACGGATATGTTACTTTCCAGTACTGCTTTTGAACTTTATCTATGTCATTTGTTAAACTTTAATAAACAAATTCGACAAGATAAAATTTATAAAAATTGTGTATGGACACCAGAAGTCGGATCAGTACAAGATTAATCTGGGTTGGTTGCTTTGAAATACGGAATTGGCACCCTTTATTAAAGGTTAACTCTTTGTGACCAGCTTGACAGGAGCTCTGCCATGTTGATGGGACAGGTTAGATTTTTGCAGCAAAAGTACTAAATAGTTTGGTTATAGGCAAGTCTGGATAATCAGGCTTATAGGGCAATAAAATGGTTGATTTTTTTTTCTATTTGCAAAGGCTTTTGAAGGCATTGTACCCCTGAAATGGCTTGATATTTAATTTATAGTCTTCATCATATAACTTTAAACTGATGTGCATTCTGTATACCCCATGGCAATAAGTACCATCTTAGCTCTGCTTTCTGGTCATAAGGGACACTTCAAAAAAACATCTAAAATGAAACAATATAGGTAATCATTTGAGATTGACTTGAGAATTGCACTGCTCTCTTATGTTCACATCAGTCGAAAATGTGAGCTTCTGCTTTTAAAAGAACTGTTATAAAACATGTGGATTATTCACATCTAGCCTTTCTAGGGATTAGTGACTGGTGTATCAAAAATGCACTTTAGGAAAGATTTCTTGTTGCCCATACAACCAATCCACTTCCAGTTGTCAGTCTGTGGCTAAAACTGAGATGAGGATTGTGAGCGGTATGGCCAACCACAGAATTTCCTTGTTTAATTGTGGTTTATATAGGTACGGTACTGGTTTTGCTCCTAAATATCGAATGTGCATGCCATTCCTTGTTTTCTGTTTTAGAGTCAGTCTTCTATCATTGCCTTTTACCTGTTACAAAGGTTATTTAATGTAGATGTACCACATGGCCGACAACACAAATTAAGGCAATGTGATAATGAACTAGGCATCTTTTCCAGCATGCTTGTCTAATAAGTGGCTGATGGCCAGTGGCAGCTGGATAGTTGGGCCCTTTTCCCTGATTTTATAGGCCCTGTGAAAAGAAAATGTTTTGGAATTCCTAATTTGATCGGACATTGCATTTACCATTGTTTTTGTCTTTTACTACTTAGATATTAATGAGTGCCAGTCTTCACCGTGTCCTTACGGAGCGACATGTGTAGATGAAATTAACAGCTACCGTTGCATCTGTCCACCTGGTCATAGTGGTCCAAAGTGTCAAGAAGGTACTGCCAGCTGCAACTTGTCATTAAAGCATTTATAGCAGCTGTTCACATTCTGTGTTCATTCTAAAGTGAATGTTTAGTCCTGAAACCGTTGAAGCATTTGCTCTGACCTTGAGATAGTTGATACCTGGTAGTCTAAATATTGGCTCGGCCTACAAAATGGCTTTTTGTGACTTTAAAGTAGAACTATAGGCAAAACCTTTTTTTTTTTTTTTTTCCTTTTTGAATAGAGCAAGGAAGATTTTTTTTTTTTTTACGCTATCTGTCCCATTTCGGAGATTTTCCTGCACTTCCTGTCCCATAACCAAACAGGAAGTGAAAGGGAATCTCTTGGGAAAACATGTCAGAAGTGACTCATGCTTATAGCAGAGGAATGAAGCAGCCGATAGAAAATGACACTTAGTGCTCTGGATGGAGACAAGTACACACTATAGAAGATTATGCTTAGTTCATATTTCATGTCTGAAGTTTACAAGCACTTTAAAGCACCATTGTTCTGTAATCAATGACTTGTACCTGAAAGTGACACAAACTCTTCTTGTGCCAGAACATTTTTTCTAGTTCTTGATCTAAAGGCCTAATCTCACACTATTTTTATGCAGTTACAGGAAAGCCTTGTCTAATTAATGGACATGCTACACCAGATGGAGCCAAATGGGATGATGACTGCAACGCCTGTCAGTGTCTCAATGGAAAGGTTGCCTGCTCCAAGGTAAGCTCCTTATTTTAATGTCATACAGCGTGAAGAGCAAGATCCTTGAATGCCTAACGAGTTTCGAGCACAGTCTGAAATGATTAAGTGTTTTGCTTTCAAATTCAGCCATTGTACAGAAAAGGGCTGTCATCACTGTTTAAGGACAGGATGCGTACAGGATGATAAGGCGGCACACGTCATGCCCTGTACACACTTCTGATTGTATAGGAACAGTATGCTATCTCTTATGCTGTACCTGACTTTCCATGCAAGCTGTTCCAAGACTTCACTGTGTGACCGAACACCACGTGAAACAACTAGTGGGCTGTATATTTACAGGCTTACTTACTAAAGTAAACTGCAGCTATCTGTAGCAACCAATCCACCATACAGATTTGACATAGAAACACCTGGCTGCTTAAGGTTACTGCACTCGTCAATGCATTTAATAGACTAATTGAATGCCATTACCCGGGCTTTTTTTTTTTTTTTTTTCTCAGAATAAGTGCAGGAACTCCTCCCTTCTCAGTCACCCTTCGTCTCTGCCCCCCTACCCACCTCTGAGCACTGTCCCTTGGTTCCACCTCCCTGTACTGTGCCTTTTTAGAGAATACAGAACCAAGTATCATTTTGTGCTACTAAGTAAGTTGAATAGAATTTGATTCACCCCCAACACAACACTAGCCCCCCCCCCCCCCCCTCAACAACAAAATACCACCCCAGCAACAACCGATCTCCCAGCAGCCAGCATCAATAGACCTCCCTCAACAGTAGATTCCTCACAGAAACAATTGACCCCCCCCCCCAGCAACATAAGACACCCTTGCCAGCGACAATAGACCCACACACAAAAAAAGATCCCCATCAAGCAGTATCAATGGACCCTCCAGCACACCTTGTTATAAAATTAATTTAGTGCTGGAACTACGTTCCCACTGAAAAAAAAGCCCTGCCTGCAGCAGTGTTCTAAAGAGGTTTAGTGCAGTTGGAGCAGTGAAAAGGTGTGTGTGTGTGTGTGTGTGTATATATATATATATATATATATATATATATATATATATATATATATATATATATATATATATAAATATATTTTTTTTTTTTTTTCAAAATTGTAAATGTTCAAGTTTTAATGTCTTCATCCACAATGTAACTTTCAGCACAAGGAAATTTGGGGGAAAAAAAATAGCAGGAGCTTAAAGTTTATTATGGTTTAGAAAGTTAATTTTGTAGTGCAGAGATTTTTTCCTACTCTCGGGTAACTTCCTGCTAGTAATGCTTTACAGGTAGCCCCTCCCCAGCCAGGCTGATGACAGCACAGAACAAAGGTTGGCGTTCAGCTGTAGCCACTGTAAATACGTTGCCAAATATCTCAAGTAGCAGACATTTGCACAGACTTCAGTGAATGTTTATAAGCAGCTTTTAAATGGAAAGCAACCTATATTATAGAACTGCAGATCGTTATAAACTCAATTAAATGTCTGACAAAAAAAAGGTATAGCATAGTGGGCTTTCCGTTTATAGACTTTTGTCGTTTAATTTGTAGGTGTGGTGTGGCCCGCAACGCTGTGACTTAAACCATAAAAGTCGCAATGAATGCCCTCCTGGACAGTCTTGTGTTCCCATTAAAGACGACCACTGCTTCGTTCCTCCCTGCACTGGAGCGGGTGAATGCTGGCCATCCAATCAGCCTCCGTTGAAGACAAAATGTAACGCAAATGCCAGTTATCAAGACAACAGTTGCGCAAACATCACTTTCACCTTCAACAAAGAGATGATGTCACCGGTGAGTGAAAATAGACTTGAAGCTTTTGGTGGAGTTCTTCTTTTTTTATCTTGTTGGATAAGCTAGTTTGCATTTGGCTTCATACTTGAACCAGCCATACATGGATCGAAATTCAGATGGTTCCTGCTGAATGGGACAAATGTCAATCCATGTATGGTGTATGGGCAGGCTGTTGTATGGAAGTCAGTCTATTAATCAACTTCCATATAACCAGAATGTCAGGTTTTATTTGTTCGATCAATGCTGGTGGCTATAGCTGCTGGCAGTGATCATTGCATGCTGGCAGCTAGGAAACCTCACACTGTGGGAATACTGTAGCTCCGCGGGAGAGATTCCTGCATCAACCCCGACTGTTGATGGGGGGGGGGGGGGGGGGGGGAGAGTGGGGGGGGGGGGGGGGGGGGCAATTTTCTTTCCTTCAATCCGTGGTTGAAGGAAAGAGAAAATTGAATAATGCCTGCCTTAATTTAAGTTGGCCTGGTCACATGTTGTAAAGCAGTGGTCATCAACCCTGTCCTCAGGGCCCACTAACAGGCCAGGTTTTATGTATTACCTTGGGGACATGCAGACTAGAATACTGCAATTACTGAGCAGCAAATGATATCGCCTGTGATTTTTTCCCGGTTATCTTGCAAACCTGGCCTGTTGGTGGGCCCTGCGGACAGGGTTGATGACCACTGCTGTAAAGTGATCAGACATGTATGAAATGCCAATTGGGCATGCAGGCTACAGAGTGCTCCAAAAGCTTGTCTGTCTTGTGACAGTTCATTTTCTTGAGTCTTCCATAGAGCACCTACTCGTTGCCTTAGAGTCCCAACATTAGATTTTTTATTTCATGGCCATGCAGCATGTGTGACTCTATGGTAGATGGGACCAAAGCTATGGCAGGTCAGATCTTGCAACTGGAGCTCCCGAAAGACCAAAGAATACAGCCCAGTAAATTAAATATCGGTGTTTGGGCAGACTTTTTTTTTTTTTTAAATCTGGGAGCTTCATTGTGAAAATTAAATGCAGACAAGTTTTAGCTCCACTTGCTTCCATTTCGCAAAACACAATTTAAAGCAGGAGGTCAAGAAGCCAGTGGGCAGTTTTGTGCAGAATTCGTTTTTTGTTGGTGAATGAAGCTCGCACAACTTTTGTTTGTCTGCTGCTTTTCTTTGCATTAAATAAATGAAGCGCACAGGTATAATCAGCTTTGGGTACATTTTTCTCATGCATGGGGTAGTATTGTTTTGAGGCTGTGTTTCTAAAAATAAAACCTAATTTTGCCTTTTGTGTGATCAGGGCCTCACTACAGAAAGCATTTGCAATGAACTGAGGAATCTGAACATCTTGAAGAATGCTTCAGCTGAATATTCCATCTACATCACCTGCGAGCCATCTCCTTTAGCAAACAATGAGATCCACGTGACTATAGTAAGTACAGTTCACACAGTGGGGGGAAAAGCGTACACATAGCATAAGCTGGAAATATAAACCTTTTATTGGTTCCTGGACAGTTGCTTCCATGATGTCCTAACTCTGTACAGAATAAAAATCGGGAGTTAATCAAGGGGAATTGATCCATTGCTTAAAACTTTTGAAACGTTGAATGACCATACCCAGTAACCAAACTATTAGAATACTGTAGGGATCAAAGGAGGGTCCTATATAGGTTTCCAAGTAGTTTTTAAGAAATTTAATTTAGAAATATTCAGAATATATAGACAACAGGGTATTTTACATTTCAAGCCAGTCCATATGAGCTGTAGATTTCATGGCAAGCATCCCTAAGGCCCCTTTCACACTGGGGCGGTGCGGGGCGGCGGCGGTAAAGCAGCGCTATATTTAGCGCTGCTTTACCATCGTTTTACCCGCGGTATGCGGCCGCTAGCGGGGTGGTTTTAACCCCCGCTAGCGGCCGCAAAAGGGTTAAAAAACCTCCGCAAAGCGCCGCTGCAGCGGCGGTTTGCGGGCGATATCCCCGCGGTTTCCCATTGATTTCAATGGGAAGGAGCGGTATAGGAGCGGTAAATACACCGCTCCTTCACCGCTCCAAAGATGCTGCTAGCAGGACTTTTGTTGCGGTCCTGCTAGCGCACCGCTCCAGTGTGAAAGCCCGCCGGCTTTCACACTGGAGTGAATGGGGCCGGTTTTTTCAGGCGGTATACAGGCGCTATTTTTAGCGCTGTACCGCCTGAAAACCGCCCCAGTGTGAAAGGGGCCTAAGATGAAATGTGCAGTTATTTAAAATCCATGTACAACGGATTCTGATGCATGGCACCGGTATTGGGGGAGTGTGTATTCGATCTAAATGGTGTAGGTATGGATAGGATGCAATGCCCGAGCCATTGGTAGATCAGGGAATGGATAATGAAGCATTTATATTAATCACAATTTGTTTTTCTTTCAGTCTGCTGATGAAAACCGAGATGGCAGGAATCCTGTTCAAGAAATCATTGAAAAAATAATTGACCTTGTGAGCAAACGAGATGGAAATAACACTTTCATCGCATCAGTGGCAGAAGTCAGAGTACAGACGCAGAGCAAGAACAGAACAGGTGAGCTTTTTAGCTTTCACAAGCGTAACCTTTTTCAGTTTTGGAAAGAGTGGGTAGGAGTTGGAACTCTTTGCATTCAAATGCACGTGACGCACAGGCTGTGTGGCCAGTTCAGCACGGACCAGCTGAGTTTGAATCCATGTATGGGCAGGCTGATTGTACCCAAGTTGATTCATCAATCGACTTTGGTACAACCAGCTTGTTGAATTTTTTTTATATGCGATTTACTGCCAGAGGCTATAGATGCTGGCAGTAATCATTGCATTCTGACGGCCCGGGAAGGCTCCCCATGCCCCCCTACCTGCAGAACACAATAGCGCTGCACGAGGCATTCCCCCATCAACACTGGCTATATTCATGGGGGAATCAAGCGATTTTTGTTTCCTCCCACCCCTGGTGGAAGGAAAGAGAAAATTAAATCATCTATGGGCTGCTTTAGTTTGAGGGTCTTTCCCTTCCTGTCCTTGTGAACAGGGTACACAGTTGGGAGGAAAATCTCCCAGTGGGGCAACTGACACAAACCATATGACCTTGACAGGTCTTCCAATCCTTCCCCATTTTGTTCATAGTGGAAAAATAACTTTGGCTGTAGTTAAGTATTTAGTATAGCCCATTCTTGGAACTGCAGTATGAGGGTATAGTAGACATACTTATGGCTTAAAGTGGAACTAAACCCATCAATGTAACTGTTTCAAAAAAGTTAGTCCCGGCATGCTGGGAATGCTAAGCTGTCAGTTGCTTGCCCTTTCAACCAACCGTGAAACCATTCAATGTCTGTTCTCATAATTGATGATATGCAGCACCATGGGAAGTTGCAGATCAAACAGGCCAAGATGTCAGCTTCCTTGGCTGAAAAGGATAGGAAGGTTTAGTTCCACTTTAAGTATCACTGTAGCACAAGGGTATATAGATCAATAATTAGTATGTGCAAAGCTTTGTTGTAACTATACTGTATATCCGGAAGGTATCCCAGTTGGTGGTATCAGCTGTAGTTGGGAACCTTGTGGGGTAGACAAATGGTGTATCAAACTACCAATCTATGATGCCATATCAGTTGTTGATTTGAGATAGGATTTATGGAGATGTATCTAATTGCTTGCTCTCTGCCTTTTCAGATTTCCTTGTACCCTTACTGAGCTCCATACTGACTGTGGCCTGGATTTGTTGCCTAGTAACTGCGTTTTACTGGTGTATCAGGAAACGGAGAAAGCAGACCAGCCAAAGCCACGTGGCCACGGAGGACAACACCACAAACAACGTGCGGGAACAGCTCAACCAGATCAAAAACCCTATCGAAAAACACGCAGCAAACAGCGTCCCCATTAAAGACTACGAAAACAAAAATTCCAAAATTGCAAAAATAAGGACACACAACTCAGAAGTGGAAGAAGACGACATGGACAAGCACCAGCAGAAAAGCAGATACGTCAAGCAGCCAGCCTACACGCTGGTAGACAGGGATGAAAAGCCACCTATTAGCACTCCCACAAAACAACCAAACTGGACAAATAAACAGGACAACAGAGACTTAGAAACAGCACAGAGTTTAAACCGGATGGAGTACATTGTATAGCGGACGGAGGCGCTGCCATGCAGAGCTGGTGTTTGCTGTTAAGGGCTCGGGAGTCTCTAGTTCTTAAACTGTTGTGTAATATTTGAGTCTGAGGCTATTATTTACTTAGAATCCCTATGTTAATTTAAGTTTTGACAAGCTGGCTTACACTGGCAAAGATAGTTGCTGTGGTTGGCTGGAATGCCAAGTGCTGCATTTCACATCTATGCAAAACTAGTCGAAAGTGCCCTAATGTAAATTCAGCCACAGTTAAAACATCAATGGAGACCCTCCAGAAGATAACTGCATCGCCTTTCCAGTTTGCTAGCTCTTCATTTATTTTTTTAAATTTTTTTTTTTTTTTTCCTCCACATTTTCAACAGTTGACTATAATTATTCAGTCTTTAGAATAATTCCATTTTTATTTATATTTATTATGTATATTTTTTTATTTTGTATATTTGTTTTTATAGCAATTTACAACTAGTTCTGTATTTGAAAGTGCCTTTGTAGCTCAGAACCACAGCAACTATCGTAAAAATTTATTATTTATTTTTTTTATTGTATTTTTGTGTTTTGGAATGGGGGAGGGGAGGGCGAAACTGTCAGCTGTTGATGGTAAAATGAAGAATTGTCATGTAGACATTTTTTGTATAGACCTGTAAATAATTCCTTTTTTTATTAATCACTGTGTATATTTGATTTATTAACTTAATAATCAAGAGCCTTAAATATCATTCCTTTTTATTTATATGTATTTGTTTAGAGTTGAAGGTTTTTGATAGCTTTGTAAGCTTGTGGCTTCATTTTTTTTTTTTTTTTTCCATTTTTTTTTTTTTTTCTTTTTCTTGTTACATGTTAACTGTATGCCAAAATTTACGGTGTTCAAGAATAGTTTTATTTTTTAAAAAAAGAGAAAATAGGAGGGGCGCACTTGCCTTGATGCTGTTTTTTGTACAATGTCAAATGTTAAACAACTTTATATAGTATCACTTAAAAAAACCTTTTTGTAAATTCAACCTGAAACCGTTTTCAGAGGTAGAGTTTAGAACAACAAGTTTAGAACTTTGCTGCTTTGGCTTTGATATAAAAAAAAAATTAAAAAAATATATATCGCTGTGACTGGCAGGTATTCTGCTACAAGGCAGTTCAAGGGAACATGTTGAGCTATTTCATGTACAAGAATTGTGAGAGTGCATGTAAAAAAAAAAAAAAAAAAAATTAAAAAAGTCAATTAGTGTGAAGTTAACTCCGCAATCTTGTTTTTGTAAAATCTGATTATTATATATATTTTTCTTTCTTCACCTTGGAAATGTAGTAAAGGACCACTTTGTAGATATGTTTTTTTTTTTTTTTTTTGTTTTTTTAAATCTACTGATACTAGGAAGTATACTGTTTAGCCAGTTATTAAATACTTGAACAGTAGAAGTCCAGAGACCACTGTTGGTTTTTTTTTTTCATAATTTTCACACTGCCTACCTTCAGACCAAGGCATTAAAAAATAATTCCAATAACAACCAGTTGATGGAATGAAATTGCTACCCACCTCTGTGCCACCATTAGACCAATCTTTCCAGTTTAAATTTCTGGGCCACACATTTCTGAAACCCCTTACTATGCATATCCTTCTGCCAGTTCTTGGAAATCTCACACTCAGCCAGAGACTCAAATGGGACATTGAGAGGACTGTAGTTCCTGACTTCCCAATACTTGACCGGGTTCTACCTACTGCCTTGAAGT
Source organism: Lithobates sylvaticus (assembly GCA_028564925.1). NCBI lineage: Eukaryota > Metazoa > Chordata > Amphibia > Anura > Ranidae > Lithobates > Lithobates sylvaticus. Next base: position 78,966,811 of record CM053028.1, read on the forward strand.
GGATTAATCCTTTGTCATTGCAGAGAAATACTGAGTCGCCTACATTATGGTAGTCATCTGATGAAAGGTACTCCAAGTTGCATCAAAAAAACAAAGCATCAACAAGTACAACAGTTGTATGGGTTCCTGCACTTTAGAGCATTTCACCACCAAGATGCAGATTTTTATTTTTTGCCGCCAGATAAAAATGTGCGAATCTTTCTCACAAAGTGATTGGCTTTCTCAACTGTTTTGGCTAGAAGGCAATTACAAACCACTGAGGGAACAGATGAGTTGTATCAGTATGCACCATGAAGTAGACCATGGTGCATAATGTAAGTGTGGGGCTACACAGGAGATTTATATTCTCTGATAATAAAAAAAAAGAAACCCTTGAAGGCAATTACTTTTTTTTTTTTGTTTTTTTTTTTTTTACACTGCTACAAGTTTTAGGTGATTGCTGAGATTTAGCCTTACAAGATTTATCTCGGAGGTACACTTGATGGGGTATCTCATGAGTGATGTAATGGCTTCTACTATTCAGGTCTGTGGAAGAGATGGGGAGGACATTTTGTTCTCGGTGATGAGACCTTTGTGGAGGATAATGCAGTTGTCAAGTTATTGCATAGCTGTTCTCAATTATGGAAACCCATCATGAGAAATTTTGAAGGCCATTACTGGTTTCTTCTGAAAGTACTAGATGCCTGGCTGTCATGGTGACCCCCCTTGCTTCTGTTCTCTGAATCACTGGCCTGGAACAAGTATGCAAAGAAGGTCTACCTTGCCTCCTCTGTGCCTGGTCAGTAAAGTACTGGGAGTCAGCCAATCAACTATTAGGATATCGGCATCAGTAGCCTAAGTATTTTTCTCATGACTGGTTTACTTTAAGGCACAAGTAACCTGAAAAATTAGCCAAATGACGATTTGGACAACGATTGATCTGTAAATGGTGAAACAAAGGGCTGCCTTTGGTGTAAGGTACTTCAATAGTCTAAAATCTCACACAATGCTGTGTAGCTTACAGTATAAGGAGTCCATTGTTTCACCCTTGATCAGTCAATGGTCTTTAGGTGACCTTCGTAGCATAATGGAGTTATTAAAAATTGCTGGTGTAGCTTGGGTATGAGGGCCCATTCAGACTTTTTTGCATTGGGTAAAGCGCATCAAGCCCATGGCTCTATGCATGATGTGTTTGCAGTGCTATATATCGTAAGTGGTACTTCAGTGGACTGTACAGTAGCAGCCAACATACTGCAGTGGGAAAAAAGGGGTCATGTTTTATTTTTTAATTTTCCATTGCAGTGCATTGGCAATCTATCCATAACTAATAGGCTGCTTTAACACAATGTACATTTAAAGCACGCAACAGGCAGGATGAGTGTGAATGACCCCTCAAAGTTTTAGGATGTAAATGTTGCAATTATTCATAACCTATTTTATTTGTACCATTGTGAGATTAAAATCACCTGTGTAGCCTTATGCTTTGTGTGGATTTGCATGGTTCTGCCTCAAAGAGGCAGTTAATGAAATACGTGTGTAGTAGGGAAAACCTGCAGCATTCCATACATAGGGATCTGCATTAACAGCAATGGTACCTTATTGCAGTACTGATTCCAGGGCAGCTTCTATTCCAAAATGCCATCTTTCAGATTAACCCATCAATGGCCACTGAAACCTAATAATTCCCTGTCTTGTTATTTGTGTTTTATATAAACTTTAAGTCTGCGTTTTTCTGATGTTCAAGGCAATACATTTTGAAAAGTAATATTTATTAAATTCTTTTTGTATGAAAACCTGTGAAATTTTGGATTTTATGTTTTGTCTTGCAAAGCATGCCATTCATTTGAAGTGTTTTACTAGACTACCCGCGCGATTCAGTGATAGTCAAGCCTGGCACCCAATTTTGTTAGTAAGGCAGACCATTGTCTGAAAACATTCAATGGAAAAGGTTACATAGAAGTCTTTCTTGAGAATTCTGACAAACTGGCAGGTCTAAAAACAGGGCAAAAAAAGATTAAATTGTAGATTGAAATCTCCCCCCCCCCCCCCCCCCCAAAAAAAAAAATCTTTGAAATAGGCTGCCAATGATTCCACCTTCAAATGTCTGCCTTTAAAGCTGATCACCAGGTTTTAGTGAAGCTTAAACCATTTGTTTGGACTAATGGACCCAACTAATAACTTCAACAGATGGAGCTGCTGAGAATGCTGTATAAACTGTATGTTGCCTCAGCTGCATACAGTGGTGTGCTCTGGATGGGAACTTCCGGTCCCACTCCCAGAACAAAAAAAGAATACAAAGCCTTTGGCTGAGGTAGGCAGGTGACCTAACAATCTCCACCTCAGCCAATGAGAGGAAGCTTTGTATTCATTCATAGTATACAGAGCTCCCTGTGAATGGCTGAGCAGTGTTCAGCCTGACCCCATTTTGTTTCGGGAGTGGGATGGGAAGTTGTATGCAGTTTATACAGTGCTCCCAGCCACTGCATCTGTTAGTGAAAGTCCTAGTTCATTTGGACCAGCTTGGTTCAAAAAAGCTATTTAAACTTCACTAAAAGTTGCAGATCAGCTTTAACCTAACACAAATTAACAGCCTGCAAAAATGTAAGTAATCCCTTAATTTATTGCATCTTACCGTTCCTTATGTGGTGGCTGCATTCAGTTCCTTTTTATTTTTTTTGCTCAGGTATATTTTTTGCCATCATTTACACCTGGTGATCCTGCCACCTGTCCCAGGGTGACTCGCTGTAATAAATCTATGGAGGAGCAGCAGCATTGTCACCTAGGACAGGACTACAGACCCATTCTCTTCATAACAAAGACTAAAGGGCCAAATAAGAGAAGTTCATTGTTGGCCTCCCCATGTCCCAAGTAAACCTGAAGTCAAAATTAGAAAAAGCACAACACTTTTGATCATGGAACTTTTTTTTTTTTTTTATAGCCAACTCTGATAAAGTGTCTTAAAATAAGGTTACCGGGAGCTGGGGTTTAAGAGCTAAAACCCACCTTTTGTGATCAGGTGTGTTGTGGTATGGCACATATCAGTGCATCTATTACCACAATGCAAGTTGCATCATTCATTTTGAATGACACACTAAGATAATGCTGCTAATATGTATAAGTGTTACAACACACAGTAATACATGTCCATTTTAAAAAAAATTTAATGAATGGGCTGCCTTAATGAAATATACAGTAACATGTGAAACAATGTGCATTAATGGAACATAGAGTGACTGGACCCTTAGCATAGCCACCCAGCAAGTGGACACTTTTCTTTTCTCTTTGCAGGTTTAAAAAAAAAAACAAACACCCCCCCCCCCCCCCATAGGCTGCCATTGTCAACCTCCCCACTCAAAAATCTAGTTTCCATGCTGATCAAATGACATCATTAATACTGAGAGTCACTGACCTGGAATGATTTTGCAAATGTCTGAGCTCATTGGGTGCATGCTTGCTCCTGATCCCTAGCAATAAAAATGCATAGGATCCGCATGGGAGGCATGCAGTTAATATTTTGGGAACAAGATCAGCAATGCTAGAGCTCAGATTTTTCACAGAACAGGTTTTCCTTTTAAAAGAAATCCCAACATGGGCTGCTATTGGCTCACCCACTTCCACTGAATGTCAAGGTCTGCCTGGACTGTGCTTAAAGAGTACAGAGAGTATTTTAGTGAGCCTTTATAATAGGGCCTAATACAAGCCAAAACTTTTTGGGTTTTACTTTAGGGGACGATAGAAGTAAAAACCTGACCTAAGGTTAACACATCTATGTCCATGTCCTGGTGATTGGACAAGAAGTGAGATCTCCCCTAATAGAGGGGACCCTTGCCCACACTTATAAAAATGAATTATTACCCTTTGGGTGCTAATTGGCAAGATTTTACTATTTTTTGCCTCCGTGACCACACAGGAAGGGAGCTAAAATCTCCACAATATTGATAATAATAAAAAATGCTGATAGAGATTCTAACCCTTCCTACTCTGTCCAAAATGAAAAAAAAAAAAAAAGCATTTTGGTTGAAGTCATACCTTGTATGTAACATGCAATTCACATCCATCTCTATGGGGTGTTTTCTTGGATATTCCAGTGTAAAAACTATTTGTCAATGGTTGTCCCACAATGCCTGTAACGTATCACACTGGGACAGGAGGGTGCATCATTTATTTGGATTATTACTGACACACAGCGAAGAACAGTTGCATCCATCAGTAGGAGGACCACTAACAGCCAGCCAGGACAAGTAGTTGCAATGGTTATCAGAAGTACCACTGACACCCAGGCAGGATAGGGTGTTACATTGATTAGTAGCAGGACCACTGACCGCTAGCCAATACAGGAAGTTGCATCCATCAGTAGAACCACTGACAGCCAACCTGGAAAGGAAGTGTTGCATCAATCTTTAGGAAATCATTGACAGTCAACCTGGACAGAAGTTACATTAGTCAGGAGAACCACTCACATCAAACAGGAAAGGAAGTTTCATCCATCAGTTGGAGAACCACTGACAGCCAGTCAGGATAGCAAGTACCATCCATCTTTAGGTGAGCCACTGACAGCCAGCTAGGCCTGGAAGTTGTATCCATCAGTAGGAGAACCACTGACAGCAAAACTGGAAAGGAAATTGCATCAGTCTTCAGGGAAACCACTGACAGTCAACCTGGACAAGAACTCATTCACTCATTATGAGAACCATTGGGCCAGCCAGGACAGGAAGCTGTATCCATCAGTAGAAGGACCACTGACAGCCAGTCAGGAGAGGAAGTAACATCCATCTTTAGAGGAACTGCTGACAGCCAACCAGCACAGGAAGGTGCATTAATCAATAGGAAACTGACTCAACCTTTATAGGAAGTTGCATGAATTATTAGGAGAACCACTGAAAGCCAGCTGGGAAGGAATTTTGCATCCATCAGTACAAGAATGTTGCAGGATTTCTACAGTAAATTTCATAGTAGTATTCAGCAATGGACACCACTGAGCTAACTGCAAACTGGCCCTAAATATGGGTGCAGCATGGTGTAAAAGATAGTTAGCCCTTAAGTTGCACCGCAGAGTGGCCATGCCTTATTATTAGAATTTAATTGAAAGTGAATGTGTCCCCAAACAAAAAACAATTTCAGCTCAGACATCTCTAAAGCCCTCATTTATCAAAACTGGGTAAAGAGCACAGTTTTTCTCCATGATTGGGCTTCATCATAAATTTGGGGGGAAAAAATGGTTTATTCTAATCAGTGGGTACCATCTTTACCGCCTAACATATAGCTAGCTCTTAGGAATCAAACATTTTTATTAATTAATTTATTTAGCACCACCTTTTCCTTTGGCGTTGTATAAGGTAATGTTCACTATACAATATGAATATCTGTTATAGGGAGTTTTTCAATAAGACAATTTTATAGATAGTCAATAATAGCAGTATTTTTGATCAATAAATAATTTTTTCATCAAAAACTGATTGGTCAAGGGGTAAACTTTAAGGCTTGGTTCACACTGGAAACGGCCACGGATTGCACAGGAATGCTGTGCATCTCTGTTCTCTGTTTTAAGGGATGAATCAGGGCGAAATCTGCCTGAATTTGGCCCTGAAATGTAGCCAAAGACGCACAAGCTGCTCCACAGCTGCCCAGGAGATATGTGAACCGACTCCATAGGGAGCTGGTCACAATATCCTACTATGTGAATTGGATGCAGGTATAATGCAGGTCAGAAGGAAGTCTACTGCAGGTCAAATGCACCTGTCAATGGATTCTAAATGATCCCAAACTGATACCATCATCACAAGCCCAAAGCCCAACCACACAGGCCCTAAGGCCCGTTTCACACTGGGTGGTTTCTATTACAATCAGCGGGGGTTCATTTCACAGAGCAGAGCGGGTAGGTGGACGACCAGGAATAAATGGACTCCGATGTCCGGTTACACCCAACTACCATCCCATCCACCTTACTTTTTTATTTATTTTTTATTTTAATGAGACCTGGAGGTAGGCGGGTGTAAACGGATACAAGTCTGTTTACACGCAACTGCCTATAGGGATGAATGGACCTTTCGATCAGGTCCACCTGAAAAAGTAACAGGCGGATCTGATCGGACTGGCCTTGTGAAAGAGATAAAATGTTTTCAGTGACAAGTGCATATTAGCATAGCCATAAAAAGCACTAACAATATTAGGAGATGTAGATCTGTCCATATGTGTCTACAATCTATAGGAATTATAAGAAATATTATATATAAATTATTTTAAAATTAAAAATAGCTTTAAAATGTTATTATATTTTAGTAGCATTTTAAATATGGAATACATATATTTTCCTTAAGTAACATACCCTACAAATCTAAAGTCACGAGCCTGTCCCAGGAAATGAAGTCTGTGGTATGCATTGGTTCTACTCTCCTGGATTAAGGATAATTGTAGAGTTCACAGTGTCATGAGGACTTGGATGGATATCAGTCAGCAATGGAAATGGACTCGGGAAGTCTCCCACTGATGCTGTGTGTTTACTCTTTACTCCGAGCATGATTCATCAGACCTGAGCAGAAATAGACTTGCTTCCCATTAAAATAAGTAAGGATCAGTGTTTCGCTTAATAATAGCTGCAATAAAAGCATTTATTAAAATATATATTTATATAGCTTTATAGTGGTAAAGGGATAGTCTGGGAATGTTGTTTGAACATCTAATAAAGGCAATTACATGATGTGGGAATATACCATAAAACCCAGGTTTTCAAGGCATAGGAACAACACAGGCCTGCTACAATGAAGTAGCCTAACACCTCATGTTGCCTTAAAGTGTATAAACTTCTATTTGCTCCCTTTTGGTCTATTAAATATACCACACTGAAAGTGTTTTGTAATATCTGTTAACGTGCAAAAAAAATTACCTGTTGATCCTGCCAGATATGCTGTGGTAACTGGAAACATGTATTTTATGACAATTTCAAACTAATATCAGTTACAAATCATGGGGAGGATTGTGACTATAAAGAGATGGGGAAAAAAAAAAGTGTGAGACATCAGTTGGACTTTAATGCCACTGGGAGCCAAAGACCTCAGATGGTGAAGCTAACGTGGTTTGAGAAGCCTCCCCCCCAGGTCCTGCTTCAACCATTTCCAGACCAATGACCCTCAGATCTGTGCATCCTTGATGTTTTATAGAAAATATTAGAGGCCACCGAGGTGAGATGTGTTTTCTCTTTTACATCCCTTCTCACTAAGAAAATTGTTGACAGATGCTTTCGCTCACATTTTCATGTCTGCCCAACATTCATTTTGTTGTGAGTAGAAAAAGACCATTTATTAACCCAGACGTTTGGCAATTAGTTTATGTCATGGCCATAATCCTGGAATATTCTGTGTGGGGGCCACATAACAATGCACAGTGGATACACAGTTTTAAAGGATATCCAAACACAAACATGTAATATCTGGCTTTAGATAACCTTACAAAATTGTAATATTTTGCATGTTACCCGTCCTTAGATATGGGGGCTGCATTACTTTTTTTCAGACTAAACTCGGTCATAGATGGATGGAAATCTTGGCCGGTTCAGCAGGGACCAGTCTAGATTCCATCCATCTATGGGCAGGCTGATTGTACCCAAGTCGATCCATCGATTAACTTGAATAGAGAAATGTCATCAGCACACCAAGGATTCCTCAGAAGGGACCAAAGCTTTATTTACATGGTCACAGGGTACACATACGGCAACGTTTCAGATCCACACAGGGCCCACTTGTCAGGCAAGTGACTTTGTCACTTTATTATTATTCAGGATTTATATAGCGCCAACAGTTTGCACAGCACTTTACAACATGAAGGCAGATATTAAAGTTACAATACAATTCAATACAGGAGAGATCAGAAGGCCCTGCTTGTTAGAGCTTACAATCTAGACGTGAGTGGAACCAAAGGTAATAGCTGTGGGGAATGATCAGATGGAGAAAGTGAAAATACAGTTTTTAGGTGTGGGTAGGGTAGGCTTCTCTGAAGAGGAGGGTTTTCAGGGATCGTCTAAAAGCTAATAGAGTAGGAGATAATCGGACAGATTGGGGTAAGGAGTTCTATAGGATTGGAGAGGCTCTGGAAAAGTCCTGGAGGCGATGAGAGAGCTAGAGAGCAGGAGGTCTTGAGAATAATGAAGAGAATGATTAGGGTGGTATTTTGAGACTAGGTCAGTGATGTAGCTGGGGGCAGAGTTGTGGATGGCTTTCTAAGTCGTTGTTAGTATTTTGAATTTGTCACTTGCCTGACAAAGAGGCTCTGTGTGGCTCCGAAACATTGTCGTAGGTGTACCCTGTGACCATGTAAATAAAGCTTTGGACCCTTCTGAGGAACCCTTGGTGTGCTGATGACATTTCTCCATTTAGATTGTCGGTGGTTTCCAGCCTGACGTCATTACAGCACCCAGCATTATTACAGCCATTTTCATGAACGTGTGTGTAGGGAATATTGCAATTGCCATCTGTTAATTTGGGGACAACCAGCCTGTCAGATTTTTAGCATGCAATTACTACCTGTGGCTATAGCCTCTAGCAGTAATTATTGCGTTCTGCCAGCAGGGAAGGCTTCCTGTCCATTGTAGAAGGAAAGACAATCAATTAATCTATGGCTTGCCTAAATACATTTTCTGCAAGTACAGAAAGCACTGTTATTCCTTTCAGAATTCTAGTATCCTTGAAACCTCTGGTTCATCAAAACCCCCAAAAATATTATCAGTTTTCCTATCTATCTTCTGTGAATTACAAAGCAACTTCTTTCTAGGTAAGGGTGATGAGAATAGGAGGAAAGGTTTGTATTCCAAATTAAACGAACAGCCTAAAGCCTTGTACACACTAGTAGGTTTTTTTTTTCGTTCAACCCAGCAGGGCTGAAAGAAAAAAAAGCTGACAGCTCAGGAGGAGCCACTGTACTAACTACCCAATGTTAGTACAGCAATCTCCCCTGCTGTGCTATTGTGTTCTGACAGGGGGATGCCCCCCCCCCCCCCCGCCAGAACACTTTGGTCAGCGCTCTCAGCCATTGTTTGAGAGTGCTGATGGGAAGCCGATCGGCAGACCTTTTTCAGTCTTGCCCCATTCGGCCGGCTTCTGTCAGACCGAATCCAGTACATACGGGCCGAATGTTCACCGGTTTCTATTGACCTGGCCGATGCCCGACATTAGGTACGTGTGTACTAGGCTTTAGGTGATAACACTGCTGCTCCAGAGATAAGGTATTTATTTTATTTTTACTTATTTTCTCTTTATTGCGATTCAGTCAAAGGAAATATACACATAGTTATAAACAGATTATACAAATAAATCCTCCAATCATGGAGGATTGAAACATGATTTTTGTGACACCTTGAGTATAAAATCAACTCTCTCGCAACAAAAAAAAATAGGAAAACAGAACACACAGGAAGTGGGGCAATTCGAAAAGTTAGGAAGGGGAGGAGACCATGGCTGAAGCTTGCATAATTGTACATAAACTTTTTCTAAAATCATATTTTGAATTTCCATTTGCCATTAGAACTACTTTAAGGTCTATCATTTTAAAATAGAGACTCTACCTCTATAGCTGTTCCATTTGGGAGGAGTATAATAGGATTTTTTATAACAGCTTACCTGTAAAATCCTTTTCTTGGAGAACATCACAGGACACAGAGCCACAGTAATAACTGTATGAGTTATATGGCACCTTCAGGTGATGGACACTGGCACACCCTAAACAGGAAGTTAAATTCCCCATATAACCCCTCCCCTTACCAGGAGTACCTCAGGTTTTGTAGCAAAGCAATACACGTGTAACCATAAAGAGGGAAGGGACCTCTGTGTCCCGTGATGTACTCCAAGAAAATAATTTTACAGGTAAGCTGTTATAAAAATCCTATTTTCTTTATCGTACATCACGGGACACAGAGCCACATTTCTGTATGGGAAGTACCAGAGCAATGCCACCTGAGTGGAGGGGACACAAACAAAAGTAGGGTGCAATCAGACCTGAGGCACTTTACTGCTGCCTGCAGCACACTGCGTCCAAAGGCGATATCCTCATGCATTCTTACATCCACCTGATAGAATCTGGTGAATGTATGGACTGAAGACCAGGTTGCGGCCTTGCAGATTTGAGTCATGGAGGCTTGGTGATGCACTGCCCACGAATCACTAACAGCCCTGGTGGCGTGCGCTTTGACCTGAAAAGGTGGAACCTCCCTCTTCAAGCCATAAGCTTGAATAATTACCTGCTGAATCCATTTTGCAATAGTGTATTTCGATGCTGCCTGTCCTTTCCTAGGACCTTCAGGCAACACAAACAAAACATCTGTTTTCTGAATCTGAGCAGTCGCCTTCAAATAGATCTTGACTGCTCTCACTAAATCCAAAGATTGTAGTGACTTTTCTTCCTTAGAGCAGGGTTCTGGAAAAAATGAAGTTAAAACAATATCCTGGTTTAGGTGAAAACCTGAAACCACCTTTGGCAGAAAGCTAGGATGAGGAAGCAATACTACTCTATCCTTGTGAACGATTAAATATGGATCTTTACAAGAAAGAGCCGCCAACTCTGATACCCTTCTTGCAGAAGAAATGGCTACCAGAAAAACTAGCTTCCTTGTCAAAAGGACCAAAGGAATATGTCGTATAGGCTCAAAAGGCTGTTTCTGTAATGCCAAGGGTAATGTAATGTAAAGTCCCAAGGGTTCAGGGGTGCTCTAACCAGTGGATTACGCCGTGTTACCCCCTGTATAAAGCTTTGGACCAAAGAATGCGAAGCAAGCGGTTGTTGAAACAATACTGATAAGGCCGAGACCTGGCCCTTGATAGTATCTCTAGCCCCATTTGCAGAAAGGCAAGAATTCTACCTATGACATACTTCCTAGGACGCCAACCCCTGGATTCACACCAAAAAAACATATGCCTTCCAGAATCTATAATAAATGACTCTGAAAGCTGGCTTCCTTGCATTAATCAAGGTAGGTATCACTGAGCCTAAAAGCCCACGATTCTTTAGAATGTGGGTTTAAATAGCCACACCGTTAAATTTAGCAATTGTAAAGTAGGATGGAACACTGGTACATGGACACGATAGCAGGTCTGGACGTGGTGGTAGGGTCCATGGGGCCCCTATCACCATATTTACTATTTCTGCATACCAAGATCTTCTGGGCCACGCTGGGGCCACAAGAACTACTGACTTCCTTTCCTGCTTGATCCTGCAAAGAATTCGAGGTTGCAGCAGAATAGGAGGGAATGCTTAAATCAGTGAGAACTGATCCCACGGGGTCACCAACGCATCTGTTCCGCATGCGAGTGGATCCCTTGTTCTTGACACAAAGTTGTCGACTTTGTTGTTGAACCTGGACACAAACAGATCTACATCCGGGATCCCCCATCTTTGGCAAATAGCCAGGAAGATGTCGGGGTGAAGGGACCATTCCCCCGGGAACAACTGCTGGTGACTTAAGTAGTCTGCCTGCCAGTTCTCTACCCCTGGAATGAAGATTGACAAAATGCACGGCACATGTTTTTCTGCCCAGGTTAGGATATGGTTTACCTCTCCCTGGGCTGCCTGACTTCTGGTGCCCCCTTGGTGATTAATATAAGCCACTATTGTGGCATTGTCGGATTGAATCCCGACATCCTGAATGTCCAGGCCCTTAGGGCTAGACACGCTGCCCGAATCTCTAGAATGTTGATGGGCAAGGTCCTTTCGGTTCTGGACCATTTCCCTTGGACAAACGCTTCTTCCGGGACTGCTCCCCAACCTGAAAGGCTGGCATCTGTTGTTACCACCTACCAGGTAACCGGTAAGAAGGATTTCCCCTTCTGCAGATTCTCGGATATCCTCCACCAACTGAGGCTCTGGCGCACTTTTGTCGGCAAACGCATTGGAAAATCTAGTTCCAGGCCGATAGGATACTGTTTGCAGCAGTCTAGAATGAAACTGAGCATAGGGAACTGCTTCGAATTAAGCCACCATGTTCCCCAACAACCTCATACAAAAGTGAATGGAAGGACCTTTCTTTGACCTGACCACTTGGACCAGCTCCTTTATGGTGCTGATCTTTGCCTGGGGTAAAAACACCTTCTTCTGGGCTGTATCTATGACCAGACCCAAGTACTCTAATCTTCTTACTGGCTTTAAAGAAGATTACTCTAGGTTGATGACCCAACCTAGGTATTCCAGGTAGTTGACTGTGGTGACCACGCTTTGGTCCAAGCGGACTACCGACCGGTCTATTAAGAGCAGGTCGTCCAGGTATGCTATTCTTGTTATACCTTGAGTCCTTAATTTAGCTAGAGGAAGGGCCAGAAGTTTTGTAAACACCTGAGGTGCACTAGCTAGACCGAAAGGCAAGGCTAAAAACTGAAAATTAAGTTTTTCTACTTCGAAACTCAGATACTTCTGTTGAGCGGGGAAAATAGGTACATGAAGGTATGCATCCTTGATGTCGATTGATGCCAGAAGCTCTCCCTCTTGTAGGATGGAGACTACTTATCGGATTGATTCCATGCGAAAAAAATGAATCTTCAGGAACCAGTGGAGATCTTTGAGATCTAGAATGGGTCTGACATCCCCATTTATACCGTGAAAAGATTTGAATAAAACCCCGACCCCTGCTCTTCCACGGGAACCACCATGATCTTTTTGCTACAAAAGTCAGTCTAACGCTAGAAAGAGAGACTTCTTTTTTTCTGGATCTTTGGGGACCTGAGGAAAAGTGGAGATGGAAATTCTCGGAACTCTAGTTTGTAACCTAGAGACCTGGAGACCACCCATCTGTCCCGAAATTCTTCCTGCCAGACCTTTGAGAACTGCAGAAGTCTTCTCCTCACTCGAGCGAGCGGGGGCGCCCCTTCATAAAGAGGCTTTAGCATTCTGTCTTGTGGGTTTCCTCCCCAGGACTTCTTTTGTCCTTGGGGTTGACCCTGAGGTTTACCTCTTGAACCTGACAGTGGAGGCCGTTGTGACTGCCGTCGTGACTGCCTGGAGGTTGATGCCCCTGGCACTGGATAAAGTTTAAATGAGGGACATTTACTCTTTTTCTTAACTCGCAAAAGGGTACTTTTCCCACTTGATATTTTTTGTATATATTTGTCCAAATCCTCCCCAAACAGCTTTTTACCGAGGAAAGGAAAACCAGCCAGGAGCTTTTTGCATGGCGCTTCGTCTGACCAACTTTTCAAACATAAGATTCTACGCATATGTTGAGAGGTTTTAAGAATAGAATCTCTGATTGCATCAACTGCAAAGCACAAAGCTGCTGGCAGCTCAGCTAATTCCTGGGCCTGCTGTTCAGGGAACACCTTGAGTACCTGTTTCAAATGGTCTCTCAAGGACTGACATACACCCAATTCCCGCCACTGCAGGTTGAGTCACTGAACCTGCCAGGGAGAAAATGTTTTTTTAACAGGAATTACAATTTTTTATCAGTTGCATCCCTAAGCATTTGCGCATTGTCAACCGGACAAGTCAAACTTTTATTCACAGAGGATATAGCAGCGTCAATTGCTGGTATACGCCACATCTTAGTAAATTTTTCCTCCATAGGATAAAGTGTTGAAAACTTTTTAGGAGGGAAAACTGCTTATCTGGTTGATTCCACTCAGAATACATAAGCTTTTCTAGTAATGAATGGACAGGAAAGGCACGCAAGGTTTGTGGAGGCTTTAGTGAATCCAAACAGGAAGTGGGCGCTTCAACCAACTCCGTTAAGGGTAGCGTAAATGTGGAGTGGACCATTTCAGTAAGAGAATGCACCAGCAACTTCTCAGCATGTGAAGCTGAAGAAGGTCCTTCCCCACTTGATTCCTCGGAAGAGGAATCATCAGCCTGTTCACGGTCCCCTGAGGGGGATTCATCTTCCCCCTCCCACAGTTCCTCCGTTTGAGGGTCCTGGGTGGTAGAAGGGGACCTAATGTGTTTTCTTCCACTCTGTGAAGACATGATTAAAGCTACTAATCTTTCCTCTAAACCACTCATAGCTGAGGAGAAAACCTGCTCAGTTATATAGACAGGGCTGATGTGTCGGAAGCAATTTCAGCCCCTGATGACCCCGATGGCTCACTCTGACCAGCCTCCTTAGAATGGGATGGTGTTACAGAGGCAGGGTCCTTAGGTGTTGCAGAGGGCGACCCCTTTGTGTCCTTGGTTTTTGTGGCATTTGAACCACCTCCTCTGGTCATAGTGCTGAGCACATGCAGAGGAACCAGCAAAAAAATGCAATAGTCCGGCAACTGCCGCTGCTATTAAGCTCAGCCTGATGCTTAAGTAAATGTGCCTGGGAATGCCTGTGTCACCCACTCACATGCGACCCGTCCGCTCTGTGTCCCTCCTTTAGATGTATGCACCTGAAAAAAGGTGCATTTTATAGCTATACAGCCCGCATTGTGGACGCTGAAGCAGGGCAACGCCACTAAGCCCCGCCACCCTTCCTCCGATCACCGCACCCCCTTCCCTCATCTATTTTAAAATAGTTTTCCTGCGCGAGCGGGCTCCGATCTTGACCGGACCGCATGGAAGAAAACTGGGGTGAAGGAGAGGAGGAGAGTTGCAGAAGGGAACCGCCGTAATGGCGGTGGGAGCGGCACAGCCTACCGCCGTCTAATAAAGAGAAAAAAAGCTGCGCCAAAAAAGAAGCATACACTAATCACCATATGGTATAAACAGTACTAGATAATTCGCAAGATATTGTCCTTAACAATGAAAACTTGTACTATCCTCAGAAACACTAATGTCCCTTTGGACTGACAGTCTCTAGTAGCACAAAGTCCTAAGCATAGAGATAGGGACAAAGGCAAACTATTCCCCAATGTCCAGGAGAAGACATAAAGAAATAATGGTGGAGGAGATGATCCTGATGTTCAGAGGTAAACAGAAGAGGCACCTGGTGACTTGGAAATGGCGATAGTGTTGAACACAGTGCCCGACACCCTTATAGAGTGGCTGCTTACCGAAGAGCCGAGGTAAGAAGGCTCAGCTAGTACGTTGGACGACCAAAGGATGCGATTCCTCCTGTTTCTTTAGGGCAACAATCGATGTTCCAAATAGCATGGGTATAAGGAGACACTTGTTCACATGGGGTCCATATGGGAAGTAGAGGAAAAAAGGGAGCCCATAGCGTGAATCCGATAAAACAATTTATTAAAACAAAATAAGAAGCACTTACATTTATCCAAATGTTAAGGTGCATGTAAAAAGTGCCGGCCGGCAAATGTAGGAGCCCGTCCTCCTCTCAGTCGTATGGTGGCGTCACTGCGTGCCCTCCCAGACCAGTTTCGACAAATGTGTCTTTCTCAATGGGGAACGTCGTTCCGCCGTCTAATGCCATGCTCCCTCTGCCTGGAGGAAAGCTATCAAGGTGTGGGGGGACATTTCTAGGAGAAAAAAATAAAACCTTTTCCACGACTTTACCTGGAGTCTGGGCCGGAGGAACTCTGCAGCTTGTACACAGAGCGAGACTGACAAGCATGGAACAGGTACGTTCTCTTGACAGCCCCCAGTGGTGACTATAGGCATGAAAACATTTACTTAAAGGAGTAACATTTACTTAAAGGAGTAATATGTGCCTGCTGTACCATGTACTTGTATGAGAAAGTATCCTGTTTTCTTTGTGTGAAATTCATGGTGTTCCTGCTAATCCCCTTGCGTTCCTATTAAAAACTGACCACACTAAGCAGGAGAGCACACCACAATCAGTTCTCTAGCTATGCTGGGAACTCATTGTGCTCTCCTCCAATGATCAGACTTGTCCTGACACGCCCCTGCTGAGCAGCCATTTACTGAGAAGCTCAGTGTACTGCTGCCTTTCCTCTCCCTAGCTCTTATGCAGCTGAGAACAGAGGAATGTGATCACTTATGAATAAGGGAAAAACTGTATTTATAATGATTTTTTTATATCTATACAAAAATGTTTATTTTATATTTTAAACTAAATTGGTTGTTTTAGAAGGTGAATGATTATTATCATTATACGGGATTTATATAGTACCAACAGTTTGCACAGCGCTTTACAACATGTTACAATACAATTCAATATAGGAGGAATCAGAGGGTCCTGCTCATTAGATCTTACAATCTAGGAGTTTACAATCACTTTAGGTTTTAGTGTATTAGTTCTTTATACAAAAAGGTGTAATCTACTTGGGCTTTTACATGTCTGAAACATGCATGCAAAGGTAGAGGTGGCACAGGAAAAAGTATTTTGTAAACTCATATTGAGGGTGATTTATTAACCTTAGCAAAGTTGTGTAACACTAGTTTGCAACTATCTGTAGGTTCCCACCATGAATAACAATTTCATGGTCCATCTATTCAGAGGATTTAACCAGTGATTGCACGTGTGAATCAAAGCCACAAGGAATGTAAACGTGGAGACTGGGATTGTTGAGCTGATCAAAACATTCCTCCCTCATCATTTAAGATTGCCCCCTTGTCTTCCCACATACTGCATGTCATCCTTAATTATAAAAGGATTCATGAATGTTTTTGTGCTAAGATGTTGACTTCACAGAGCTACAGATCTGTTATAAAATTAGTCAGCACCTTTCATTGATTTCAAATTGATCCTTGAGCTTGACAAACAACCTATTTAGTGTCATTCTACATAAATTTACAAGAATACATGCATTATATTCAAAATATAAAGGTTAACAACAAGTGTTTACATTCTGGACACATTGTTCTATCCACCAGACACCCAACTTTGACATCTCATTTGCAAAAATGCAAATTGTTGATTGAGCCTCTGTATTTTTATTCTATTTTATTTTATTAACCGGAGAAAGGATTTCTCAACATCATGGCCAATATAGGCACTGGTATAGGTCAACAGTGGTTCTTTTACCAATTTATTGAATACAGAATATAGGGACTTCATTCCAAGATTTTGAAGCCTATAGAATTTGGATAGGTCATTTAAGATCATGGATACCAAAACTTTTTGGAAGATTTATACAGTACATGCAAAAACTTTGGTACCAGATTTTTAGCCATCTTGTTATTTTAAATTCATTATACAGGTGACAGGTTCACTTTAGGTAAAACAACCATATTCATATTTTATAAATAGTTAGCAACAATTTAAAATATTGCAGGAACATATTACCGCTTAATGTGATGGCCAGCAGTCAAACTAAATGTTAAAAAGTTTAGTTAATCCAGATTTGTGTTTGGCTACACTTGCTAAGAATGGTATAAGTAATAAGTGTGGACCATCACAATAAGATTTGAAAACCAAAGTCCATCCAAGTTATGGGTGGATGCTGGTGAGCCGAAACAGCCCTTATGGGGTTAAAGTATATGTGAACCCTTTCAGTTTAAAATAGAAATGCAAGGCAAAAACTTTGTGTGAAAATATACACTATATTACCAAAAGTATTGTGACTCCTGCCTTTACACGCACGTGAACTTTAATAGCTCCCGGTCTTAGTCCGTAGGGTTCAATATTGAGTTGGCCCACCCTTTGCAGCTATAACAGCTTCAACTGTTCTGGGAAGGCTGTCCACAAGGTTTAGGAGTGTGTCTATGGGAATGTTTGACCATGCTTTGTGCACTGGTGCACAGTCATGTTGGAACAGGAAGGGGCCATCATGTCCAACATTTATTGGTATGCTGACGCCTTAAGAGTTCCCTTCACTGGAACTAGGGGGCCAAGCTCAACCTTTAAAAAACAACCCCACACCATAATCCCCCTCCACCAAATGATTTGGACCAGTGCATAAAGCAAGGTCCATAAAGACATGGTTGAGCGAGTTTGGGGTGGAGGAACTTGACTGGCACAGAGTCCTGACCTCAACCCGATAGAACATCTTTGGGATGAAATAGAGCAGAGACTGTGAGCCAGGCCTTCCCATCCACATCAGTGCCCAACCTCACAAATGAGCTTCTGGAAGAATAGTCAAACATTCCCATAGACACACTCCTAAACCTTGTGGACAGCCTTCCCAGAAGAGTTAAAACTGTTATAGCTGCAAAGGGGGGGCCAACTCAATATTATTGAACCCTACGAACTAAGACTGGGATGCCATTAAAGTTCATGTGCGTGTAAAGGCAGGCATCCCAATACTTTTGATAATATAGTCTATTTATATATATATATATATATATATATATATATATCTATGAAAAAAATTCTAAAACCCTTTTTTTTTCTTTTTATTATGTGACCCAATGAACTAGGGGGTTAGAGAGCTGGGGGTGGAGACTGCAAGGGAGCGTGTCAGCAGGAGACAGAAAAACAGCAGTACACTGATATAGCTGTGCAGGCATGTGTCAGCACAAGTCTGAACTTTGGAGTGCAGGCAGGCTGTGCTCCCAGGTAAAATGCAAAAAAGAAAACTGACCACACTGGGATGGATGTGCTTTTTTGCCCTGGCGTGGTCAGTTTGAAATATGAAAGCAGAGGGACTGTTAGGATCACCAGGTGTTGCACTCAAAGGAAGTAATACAAAGAGAACATGATACTTTTTCATACAAGTGCATGGTAACACAGACACATATTAGGAATATGAAATGATGGAGTAGCAAATACTTTTGGTTGTCATCAATTCCTGTGCAGATACAGTTTTAAAAAAAACTGGGCCTTATTGGATGTTTGAGACAATCTTCCCTTCACTTTAGTAATCCTCAAGGTCTTCTTGCTGAAATCTTTTTTTATCATCCATTGAGGGACTATATTAAAGCATAGATGTGTGGGACGTACAAGCACACTGCAACTGTGGGGTGAGCAACAGCCACTGAAGTAGTCAACGAAAGTGGAAATCTTACTAGAAGAGTATTCAATGGAATAAGAAAATGGAAGGGAGGAATGAGAAGGAAAGAAGACATTTACAGACAGCTGACAGAGGTGTGACAGTCAGTCACAAGACAACTAGGATATATATGTAGCAATGTGGACTATGGCTGCAAAGTACGGCAATCCTCTGGTGTCTTTATGCATGTCCCTCAGTGTCCAGTACTATTCAATGATATCATATTTGTGAGTCCAGTTAAAGGAATTATGGGATGGGTAATCCATCAGACTGATAAGAGATCTGTGCTACAATCAGGATTGCTGGGAGGAGCTATAAAAGAAGCCAGAGACCCGCTCATCGCTCTCTTCCTCCTGAGCCTGATACGAAATGAACCTCTCCGTGCAGGGAGAGAGAGGTCACGTGGTGTAACATCCACCCGCCCGCGCCAGAAGGGTTTAGCTCCGTGGGTTGCCATCAGACATCCTTACCGCACCAGACCAGTGAACAGCCAGTTGGCGGGCGAAGCTGCAAAAGAAAGACCAAAGTGCCGGATTCACTGTCGAGGCATTGCTACCCCAGATGCTGTTCGGAGGACATCACGGCTACCTGGATGTCAGTGAGAGGGCTAATCACCCATCTTTTATCTGCACCCTTGTCACGGTATAATGGGGACATGTTGCATCAGACACATCCACTTTATGAACACTTTCCTGAATTTAGCTGCACACAGTGCTTAAACGCTTTAACTTCACTTTCTACAAGGAACCTAGTACGTCTTCCTACACCTAATTGGATTACAAATAACGAGCTCCAACCTACCGGTGAAGAATATAAGATCTGCAATGAGAACATTAAAGTTAGATTACAGAAGGGCCCTTGTACTATCACATCTAGGCCTGAGCTTTCTTTACTAGAACCGTTGTAGTCCCGCCAGGTAACCTCTTTAACCACTTGCTTACTGGGCACTTAAACCCCCCTCCTGCCCAAACCAATTTTCAGCTTTCAGCGCTGAAGCATTTTGAATGACAATTGTGCGGTCATACAACACTGTACCCAAATTAAATTTTTATCATTTTTTTCCCACAAATAGAGCTTTCTTTTGGTGGCATTTAATCACTGCTGGGATTTATATTTTTTGCTAAAAAAACAAAAAAAAAAAGGAAAATTTTGAAAAAAAATAAATCATGTTTCATAGTTTGTTATAAACATTTTGCAAACAGGTAATTTTTCTCCTTCATTGATATGCGCTGATGAGGCAGCACTGGTGGGCACCTATAGGCTGCACTGATGGGCACTGATAGGCACAGTTAAGGTGGTACTGATGGGCACAGATAAGCCGGCACTGATGGCCACTGATGGGTGGCACGGATGGGCACTGATAGGTACCACTGATAGATGGCACTGATAGGTGGCACTGATGGGCACTGGTGACACTGATGGGCACTGATCAGTGTTGCACATCAGTGCCACCTTTGCTGAGGCACTGATAGGTGGCACAGTGGGCATTAATGGGTGGCACTGGTGGGCGGCACTGTTGCCTACTGCTAGGTGGCACTGGCAGGGGGCACAGGTGGGCACTAAAGATCTTCAGCAGCTAGCCGTGATCGGGACTGATGTCCGGACCACGGCCGCCGGTGATCGGCTTTTTTTTCTCCTCATGCTGTCAGCGCGAGGAGAAAAAATAGCCGATTAACGGCTCTGTTTACATCACGTGATCAGCTGTCATTGGCTGACAGCTGATCACGTGGTAAGGGGTCGGGATCGACCCCTTACTCTGACCTGTGATTCAGCGAGTCTCATAGACTCGCTGATCACAGAGCATGCCACGCGCACCCTGCAGGGGGGCGCCCAGGCCGCTCGGGTACCTCCCTTTCCAGTTGATTCAAGTAAATACTATTAGAATATAAATACACAGAGTTGTCTGATTAATTACTTTGCAGTGGTACCAGGATGTCTAAACCCAGAGTGTCAGGTGGGTTGGAATGTTCAGCAGGTCATAGCAGTGCAGATGAGCAGGTAATTCCCAGCAGTCCCCTAGGGGGCAGCGCTATATATATATATATATATATATATATATATATATATATATATATTGAAACAAGGAAGGTTGCGCTAGATACTAGAAATTATGTGTGCAAATAATTAGTAACAAAAAATGACAAATAACTGTGATTGTGTCTCACTCGATATGGGTAGGCAAAGTGGCTGGAGAGAAAATAAAACTGCTATATGTCCATGATGGACAAAACCAGTCAGATGGCCCAACAAGTGTTTATACAAAAAGTGTGAATAGATGTCAAAATGTTCAAGTGAGCATAATGATGACCCAACAGGTGATATACACTAAATTAATAGATAAAAATATCAAGTGTGATAAACAAATTAATTAAATTATCGAAATGTCCAAGTGAGCTGGATATTGACCCAGCAAGTGATAAACAGCAAGTGATAAACAGTAAATAAATAAATGAAGTAATATAAAATTCCCATGATTACGTCACTCTCTGACGAAACGCGTAGGGAGGGAGCGACGTGCTGACGTCACTGCGCTTTACGTCCTATAGCACGGGCGGGTACTGCTGCCGGCCGGCCGCAAATTTTAAATTTATTTTATTGATTTTCGTTTTTCCCTTTGTGCCTATAGGCACTTTTTACTTTAATAAATCCCTTGGATTCCACCCATGGTGTGTCCCCTTCTCTTTTTTCATATTTGGGCTAACCTCCCCCGTTCCTGGAGATCCTTGAATTAGCTCTCACAACCCAGAAGCTATGATCCATCACCACCAGTGATAAGCTTTGCGCTTACCTATATCTGAAGTGAGTAGTTCCCTGGATATCGCGAGGGGTGCAATTGAGCTACATCTGAAGTCAAGGCCCTGGCTGGGTATTAGCCACATGCGTGTTCCCTTCTACAGTCTGGTAAGCCTGCAATCTTTCTGGTGGAGGGATTACCACAAGCACTTGTCACCTTAATCTGAATTTCTGCAAAGTCACCGTGTTCAACAAGTGGAAGCCACTCACTGCTGTGCTGACTATTCAGTTCACTTGGACATTTTTATTTATTTTTATTTATTTTATATTACTTCATTTATTTATTTACTGTTTATCACTTGCTGTTTATCACTTGCTGGGTCAATATCCAGCTCACTTGGACATTTCGATAATTTAATTCATTTGTTTATCACACTTGATATTTTTATCTATTAATTTAGTGTATATCACCTGTTGGGTCATCATTATGCTCACTTGAACATTTTGACATCTATTCACACTTTTTGTATAAACACTTGTTGGGCCATCTGACTGGTTTTGTCCATCATGGACATATAGCAGTTTTATTTTCTCTCCAGCCACTTTGCCTACCCATATCGAGTGAGACACAATCACAGTTATTTGTCATTTTTTGTTACTAATTATTTGCACACATAATTTCTAGTATCTAGCGCAACCTTCCTTGTTTCAATTTTTCCATTTGCTTATCACATTCCGGTTGCTGCTTCTATGTAGTTTTATTTAGTTTTTGTCCAGCGCAATTTTCTTTTTGTATATATATATATATATATATATATATATATATATATATATATACACCGAATGCTTTCAGAAATAGAAGTGTTAATAATTTATTTTTATCAATAACACAATGAAAAGTAAATGAACAGAAGAGAAATCCAAAACATATCAATATTTGGTGTGGCCACCCTTTGCCTTCAAAACAGCATCAATTCTTCTAGGTACACTTGTACACAGTTTATGAAGATATTTGGCAGGTAGGTTGTTCCAAACATCTTGGAGAACGAACCACAGATCTTCTGTGGATGCAGTTTGCCTCACATCCTTCAGTATCTTCATATAATCCCAGAGACAGACTCAATGGACTCAATGGCCTTGAGATTAGGGCTTTGTAGGGGCCAAACCATCACTTCCAGGACTCCTTGTTCTTCTTTACACTGAAGATAGATGACTTTGGCTGTATGTTTGTTCTGGTCGTTGTCCTACTGCAGAATACGTTTGGGAGCCAATCACATGCCTCCCTGATGGTATTGTATGATAGATAACTATCTGCCTGTATTTCTCAGCATGAGGACAACATTAATCCCGACCAAATCTCCAACTCCACTTGCAAAAATGCAGCCCCAAACGTGTACAGAGCCTCCACCATGCTTCACTGTTGCCTGCGGACACTCATTATTGTACCGCTCTCTGGCCCTTTACCAACAAACTGCTTCCTGTTAGTCAAATTGTTAAAATTGGCTCATCAGTCCAGAGCACCTTTTCTATAGACAGGGGCGGACTGACCGGTCGGTCAGTTCGGCTGTGGTCCGAGGGCCTGGCTGCTGAAGGGGGCCTGCCAGCGCCACCTGCTGGAACTCTCAGGGCACCCGTGGGCCACCGGTGACCATCTTTCAGGGCCCACCCGGGCTCCAGAGCTGCCTCGGAGGGTAAGGGGGAGGGTGAGCACCGGTAGATCAAACAGAGCACGGATTTACAGCTTACCCAGGGACTGTTGTCATCCAATGTCCCGCCTCCTGTCCTTTGACAGATGTCACACTGGTCCAATGCCAGGGGACGTGTGAAGTCTATCATCAGGTGACAGCTGCCACCAGGTGTCACAGCGGGAGAGACCTGCTCTGTGTGATCCAGCAAGTCTCTCCTCTCTAACCCCCATGCACTGATGAGGCTGCATTAAGGGGCACAGCGAGGCTGCAATCATGGGCAGAGTGAGGCTGCAATCATGGGCACAGTGAGGCTCCATTCATGGGCGCAAGGGGGGCTGCATTCATGGGTACAGTGAGGCTGAAATCATGGGCACAGTGAGGCTGCAATCATGGGCACAGTGAGGCTCCATTCATGGGCACAGTGAGGCTGCAATTATGAGCACAGTGAGGCTCCATTCGTGGGAACAGTCAGGCTACAATCATGGGTAGAGTGACGCTCCATTCATGGACATAGTGAGCCTGCATTCATGGACACAGTGAGGCTGAAATCATGGGCACAGTGAGGCTGCAATCATGGGCACAGTGAGGCTCCATTCATGGGCACAGTGAGGCTCCATTCATGGGCACAGTGAGGCTACATTCATGGGCATTGGTAAGGTTGCATTGAGGGGCACAGGTGAGGCTGCGCTGAGAGGCACTGGTGAGGCTGAATTGAGTGGCACTGGTGAGGCTGCATTGATGAGGCTGCATTAATTGGTGGCACTGATGAGGCTGCATTAATGGGCACTGGTGAGGCTGTATTGAGGAGCACTAGTGGGGGCTCTTTCCAACATAGACTCTCAAATGGACACAGAGAGGACCTGCACACACGCAACGTCATTACGTGTTGCACCGCGTGCCTCTGCGCACTTGGCCTGCTGCAAACCTTCTAGCTATACCAACCCAGATAGGGCAAAGGACGCTGCTCTACCTCCAAGAACAGTGCTTCTCTAAGCAGACCAGCTTACCTTGCTTGACTTGGTAGTATTCCAGATACCTAATCTATATTGTAAACACAGAACAGGAGCTCTGGGAGGGGGGGGGAACTACATTTTTGGAATACTTGGAGCCCCTGATGTGAATTTTGAGGATGAATGCTTTCACAATGCCTGTAGTTGTAGGTGTCAGTGTGTCCTTAACACTCATTATTTGCTTGTTAATGCTTTTCTTTAATATTCAAGCCATATCTGTTTTTATGTAGGCTGGGGGGGGGGGGGGTGTGTTTAAAATAAATAAGTATAGTTAGGCTTTAAAAAAGGATCATCATTGCTTTGTAAGGGCTAAAGTTCAAAGGGGTAGTGTATTGAAAGGGTCATGAAAAAGCCCCTTGTGTTTTGCAATCTAATACACGACTGTTCCTTTAAAAGTTATAATTTTTCTGATTAAAGTAAAAATATATTTTTGTGTAAGATGGGTCTTGTGTTGAAAACGAAACCAGACATGGGTAGTGACGTATGTGTCATGAGATGATCTGTATTTATAGCTGTCTAGGTGACATAATGATATGTGTGATTGGTTGATGTAATTTGAACATGTACCCTTATTGGTGGAAGGTGGCCGGTAACGCCCATATTTTATCCATACTTAACACCATGCCGGGGATAATAAAAGTGAAACAGTGTAAAGGAACCGTGTTGTGGGAATTATTCATATATGCTGTCTCCTATGCATAGAAATATATTTGGGTATGAAGCAACAGAATCGGCCGGTGGTAAGGTAATTATAATTAGATAATAGTCAGGACTAGTGATAAAAGGTGAAAGTGCACCTTTCAGTGTATGACTTTAAATATCTCTGTTTTTCGGCACCTGGCATCCAGGCATGTTACGAATAGCTGCCTGTACAAATATTTTTTTAGGCAGATCCAAGCATAAACAGGCATACACAGATACACATACACTCCTGTACAGGACTTGCAAAAATATATCCTATAATTAATTTGTACAGACACGCTTATACGCAACAATTTTGACTAGTGGATGCCGAAATATGGTCTTATATTGCATCATATGCCCCACTAGACTCATTTGCATAAGTCCTAATATAAAAAAGTTATATGCTCAGTTTAGAGAGTCTACTGCTTCTTATTAAAGTAAAAGTCACATGAATACATTCTCTTCCTGCTGATACTGGTAATTGGAGGCCTATAGTCGCCTTCCTTCTATTCCTAATAAGTCATAATAGTGGATGGAAAGTCTCCTGACAATGCCTGGTACCTTCTTGACAGGCATATCCTTTCACACGCCAGCATAATGCAAACTCTCCTACTTTGAAGATATATACTAGTGGTGCTGCAGCTTTATCTTATAGTGCATACAGATCCTTATCACAAAGCCATAACACCAAGAGATGGCTTACATTTAATTGACTCAGGCTTTGCTCTGTACAGACATTATTTTAAAAGCCAAAATCTGTATACCTCTTAAACCTTGGTTGTTAAATTATTTAATCCAAATATTGAGTCATCATGGCCATTTTGAAAGAGAAATCCAAACTATATGTATGTACTGTATGTATTTTTTCTTCCTGCAAAGTTTGTGCAAAGGCAGGTGAGTATCTGTGTCTGTTTACATTTTTGCTAATAAAAGTCCTACTGTAAAGCAGACACTACAAATGCCTTCAATAACCATCATTTGCCCATCAACAATGCTATTTTGTAAACCAAGAACAAAAGTAGAAACGTGAACAGGCAATGTCTGGGTTGCTTTTGTTAGAGTACTTGACAGATATTGTAAGACAATTTTTACTTCGTTAAAAGCCCAATTACGGCCCCCACGCACATGCCTTCAGCGCTTCCCTCTCCCTCACCTACAGATGCCCCCTCCCCCCAGCAAGTGTTTTTTTTTTATATACTTTATCAGTTGTCTTCAGGCCAGTGACATGTAACACACAAGTTCCTCTTAGTCTTCACCTCTTCTCTGGTACTTGGTGGACCTCAGAGATGCATAATGGGGTTCTGTTGTGGAAATACCCTATGACGCCCTACATTCCCCAGAAATGGGATGAATGATGCTGGCTGTCATTAGGTCTGGAAGACTTGGGACATCTAGTGGTGGAAAGGTATAAATTCTATGGGGAACACTTTAGAGGAGGCAAGTATCGTAGCCAGAGCTGTTTTTTTTTTTTTTTTTAAACCGTGGCAAAAAAAAGAAAAAAGTGTCTAGGTTTTTTTTATATTCTTAAGCGGACTTGGGCTTTAAGTCTGGAATTCTGAATAATCTATTACTTAAAGCAAGCATGTTCCCCATTTTTAACACTTTAAGAAAAAGAGCATACATCACAAATTGTTTAAAGGAGAAATATGTGTTTGTAAAATAGCGAACATACATACTCTCCTCTATGCTGCAGCATCAGGGTGATGCTGCAACTATCCCATGTTGGCTCTAAGATTGAGAACTTAGAAATCGCATGACTGCTGATCCTTCAGTTCTTGGTCTGCTCAAAGTGGAAATCAGTGACCTTCAGTCATCGATCTCCACTCCAGCACATGCTGGAATGGAGAGGGGGTGGGCGCAACTGGCTCCAGCTCTCAGCCGAGTGCTTAGAGATGGAGGCAGCTCCAGCTGACAGCAGGCGATAACCTGCTATAAGCTGCCTCTAGGTCACAGGAGAGCAAACGTAAGTGCACTCCTGTGACCCACAGGAGAGGTAAGGTTAATAAAAACCTTTGTTCATACTTCCATTTTAAGAAAACCTTGTTACTGCTCCTCGCTGATTTTGTTTCACTATTACTCGTTCCTGGGTATACCCACAGCTTCTGCTGGAGGATATCCTAAAATGTACAGATTTCAGCATCACTTTAAGATTAGTTTAAAAGTGTGTAATGCACATCCAATGTTATCCTTGATAATTTGATCTCTAATTTAAACTAGTACAGGTGATAGATGGTTCTGGAGTGCACCGCAAGGTAGTGGACCCTATGGCTGACTGCTGTGGATGGAGCCCTGGGTGGTTCACGAAAGCAGGTACTCTGGAGCACCAACACGGATCACACTGGGAGCTAGAGCATGAGATTTCCCAGGGTGCAGAATCTAAGAGCCAACGGGTGTTAACCAGGGCCCCTGATGGTGGGGATGGACTTTGCTGCAGTTTGGCTCCAAGTCACCGGCCCCAGCTCACGCTCACAGTAGACTACTGGAGGATAGAAAGGAAGACGCAGCCTGGAACAAGGATAGTCAGGAGATGAGCCAAAAGGTCAGGGCAACAAGCAGATAGGGATAGTCAAAGAACACGCCAAAGGTTGAGATATGAAGCAGATGAGGACAGTCAAGAACAAGCCATGGTCGGTAAACAGGATCAGACATAGGACACAGAGCAATGAGCACATGGAAGCCAAAACACATATT
This sequence comes from Lithobates sylvaticus, assembly GCA_028564925.1. Classification (NCBI taxonomy): domain Eukaryota; kingdom Metazoa; phylum Chordata; class Amphibia; order Anura; family Ranidae; genus Lithobates; species Lithobates sylvaticus. Next base: position 78,994,330 of record CM053028.1, read on the forward strand.
GATCAGCAGGGCTGGCAGTGCACAGGTTAATATAGAGTTCCCTGATAGGTGCTGGGGTGGAGCCATGCTTTGAGTAGAGATTACCTAAGCAGCCAGGTGAGAGTGGCTGGCCTCTTAATCTGAACACATGGAGAGGTAAGCTGGCAGACAAACATTACTGCATAACCATAACAATCATGAAGGCCAAGGAACACACCAGACAAGATGTGGAGAAGTTATAAGCAGGGTTAGGTTATAAAAAAAGTATCCCAAGCTTTGAACATCTCATGGAGCACTGTTCAATCAATCATCTGAAAATGGAAAGAGTATGGCGAAATTGGAAACTGGTGAGAATATGTCCATTGGACAACTATTAGCCGTGCACTGCACAAATTTGGCCTTTATGGAAGAGTGGCAAGAAGAAAGCCATAAGAAGTCTCATTTGCAAAAAGCCACATGGGGGACACAGCAAACATGTGGAAGAAGGTGCTCTGGTTAGATGAGACCAAAATGGAACATTTTGGCCAAAAAGCAAAGCCTTATGTGAGGCGGAAAACTAACACTGCACATCACCCTGAACACACCATCCCCACCGTGAACCATGGTGGTGGCAGCATCATGTTGTGGGGATGCTTTTCTTCAGCAGGGACAGGGAAGCTGGTCAGGGTTGATGGGAAGATGGATGGAGCCAAATACAGGGCAATCTTAGAAGAAAACCTGTTAGAGTCTACAAAAGAATTGAGACTGGGGCGGAGTTTCACCTTTCAGCAGGACAATGACTCTAAACATACAGCCAGAGCTACAATGGAATGGTTTAAATAAAAGCATATTCATGTGTTACAATGGCCAAGTCCAAGTCCAGACCTAAATTCAATTAAGAATCTGTGGCAATACTTGAAAATTGCTGTTCACAGACGCTTTTCATCCAATCTGACAGAGCTTGAGCTATTTTGCAATGGACAAAAATGTAATCTCTCTAGATGTGCAAAGCTGGTAGAGACATCTCCAAAAGACTTGCAGCTGTAATTGCAGTGAAAGATGGTAATACAAAGTTTTGACTCAGGGGGGCTGAATACAAATGCATGCACACTTTTCAGATATTTATTTATAAAAAAAATGTGAAAAACATTTATAATTTTCCTTCCATTTCACAATTATGTGCCACTTTGTGTTGGTCTTTTACATAAAATCCCAATAAAATACATTTATGCTTTTAGTTGTAACATGACTAAATGTGGAAAATTTCAAGGGGTGTGAATACTTTTTCAAGGCACTGTATATTTTGTTATAGTCCAAGGCCCAAATTTAAGTCTTAAATAGCCCATCTGGATAACCAGTGTTTACTTTAAATGGGCAAAAAAATTAATTAAATGGAAAATTAAAAGATAACTTTCTCTTCCTCATTGGTGGTTAGAAGCCACCACAATTTCACTAGTTTTAGACTTTTATTAAGCCACCCTCTAAACATGGGCAAATAAATGTAACTGATTAGAGGCAGGGATGCTTAGTGTTGACAAGCCAGATCTGACCGTTGTCAGCAAAGTTGTTGTATCTCAATACAGTAATATCAGTTTGAATCCCTTCCCATCGCCTGAGCTCCAGAGGATGTTGGTAAAGATATAGGAAGTGAGTTGGCAAGAGGATATTCACATGCCTAATTGGACTGACAGGCCTGTGGACATTGTTTATTTATTCATTGTTTTGTGATGAACGGAGCTGAAAGATATTCCTACTTTAGTCCATGCTGATATAGAGCCGAACAGTGTCTGGCTCCAGGCAACGTAAACCAGGACAAAGCTTCCCATGTAGCATTACTTTTCTGTCTGTCCTGCAGCAATAGGCGGTGACCTCAGACCTGGGAGAATTTATTATAGAGATAATTGTATGAAAAGTTTGCTGCACTCCTCTGTTTCTTTTAATCCAGCCATTATTCGATGGTTTAAACCAATATCAGCAGTAGAACAGCATTACTTATTCTGAAAGCAGCTCATTTATGTTAGTTTGGCACAGATCTAAACTGCCTTTCTCTATTGTTCTTGGTATTAGAAATATACACAATGGCATGCATTCTGGTTTATATAATGATCTCTCATGCAACTTGTCAATATCTTTAAAGCTGGAGTTATTTATTTATTACAGGTATTTATATAGCACAGTCAATTTATGAAGGAACTTACAATCTAAGGTCCCTAACTCACACTCATTCATACACATACTAGGGCCAATTTTGACAGAATCCAAATAACCTACCAGCATGTCTTCGGAGTGTGGGAGGAAACCCATGCAGGTACAGGGAATGAATGACTGAATGAATAACTTGTATAGCGCTAGATATGCAAACGAAATTGCCTCAGGGCGCTTTTGCCGCCAGTGTCCATCTGGGTTTTCAGAAGAGATGAGTCTTGAGCTTCTTCCTGAACGCAGATAGTTTTTTTTCCGAGCGTATGTCCGCAGGTAGAGCGTTCCATAGTCGTGGTCCTTGGACTGTGAACCTTCGTTTGCCTTTTAATATATAACGGGTCTTGGGGATGTGGAGGGAGAACATGCAAACTCTGGGCAGGTAGTGTCGTGGTTGGAATTCAAACTGGCAATTCTAGTGCTGCTAGGCAGAAGTGCAAACCACTTAGCCACTGTTTAATCTTTTTATATTTTGTCTTCCCTGGTCCCTTCATCAAAATGCTAATGAGTTTTTAAAACAAAACCGTATTCTAAACCTAGTGACCTCATCACTGGGACATTGTGTTGCATAATGCAATGCAGAAAGATCATGGCTGACAGGAGGGACTGGCAGGGTACTGTACATAGCGTCCTGGAAACACCACAGCACTGCCTACTACTCTCAAGAGCCATAATATAAGCAGTGGGCTGGCTCTTGAAAGGAGTTGTGCAATTATCAAAATGCCTTATTGGGTGGTGTAAGGAATCTGTGGTAGGTAGTGTTCGAAGTGGAGCTTGTATGCTGAGGATTCAGATGAGGCAAAACGGTACAAAAACAAAATCCAAAGAATGGTCAGGCAGGCGGAGGTCATACACGAACTGGCGGTGAAGTACCAAATCAGCAGGCTGGAGAGTGGTCAAGAATTCAGGCAGCGGTTCATAATCACAGTGCTATCAATACACCCAGGGAGCAAGTCCAAACAAATGGGCACTGAGTTACAGTGCTGCTATTTATGGGTTGCTTAATTGTACATTGTCCGCAGCTGGCAGCAGGTGGGGCTAGTAAGTCCAAGGCAATGCATCAAGCTGGGAGAGCATTGCAATAACTCCAGACCTCCTCTGTGGCACAACAGGTAAGACTGCAGCTGTGGGACCAGGAACATCCCAGTTCAAAGACACCCAGGTACATGACAGGTAGGCACTGAAGTTGTTCAAGTCAGCAGCTCAGCCTTCCCTGCACCTGCTTAAAGGGTAACTAAAGTCTTGTTTAATATCAAATAATATGGAGGTTGTAACAAATTTTGCTAATTATCAGCCAACATCCTGATCTTGAATATGGTACAAAATTTCCCCTTACAGGGCGGGACCTTATAGGCATGAACTGTGACACATACAATTTTATAGAAAAGTATAGAATATTTTTATTTGACAATTCTCAAAAAAACAAATCAAATTATGTGCACAACATCATATATTCAAAACATTAAGCATTCAAGAACAAATTGTACAGACATTTTAAATATATGATGTTGTGCACATAATTGTATTTGTTTTTTTGAGAATTGTCAAATAAAAATATTCTATACTTTTCTATAAAATTGTATGTGTCACAGTTCATACCTATAAAGTCCCGCCCTGTAAGGGGAAATTTTATACCATATTGAAGTCTTGTGTAAAAAAAAAAAAACAAAAATGTCATACTTACCTCCGCTGAGCAGTTGAATTTGAACAGAGTGGCCCCGATCCTCCTCTTCTGGGGTCCCTCAGCGGCGCTCCTGTCTCCTCCACTTCTTGAGTGCCCCGTTGGAGAGCCGCTCTCTCTTGGGGCTCGCCCCAGTGTCCTGCTGCTGTGTCAATTGACACAGACAGCAGGACTCGCCCCCCCCCCCCCCATAGAATGCCTTAAGGTGAAAAATCTTGAGGGTTTACAACCCCTTTACCACTTCCCGTCTGCGCTATAGCTGAATGACAGCTACTGCGTGGACCTACTTTGCCGGGAGGCAGTCATAACACGGCCACCCGTGCTCGAGCGGGCAAAATTGTATTTGGGTACAGTGTTGCATGACCGCGGCAACTCTCTACTTCGTCCTCCACCGCCTCCTCCCACCAACTCACTCATTGCCCAGGAGATCGCCAATCACTTCAAACAGAAGATTGATACAATTCGCGCAGAGATCTCTACTGTTCTGATACCTCCCACACTTTACGCTTCATGCCCACAGGCACAATCATTACTTCCCTCTTTCAACCCCACCACTATAGATGAAGTTGCTAAACTACTTGATAATGTCCACCTTACCACCTGCCCTCTGGATCCTGTTCCCTCACAAATGCTACGTTCACCCTCTGGCTCTATGCTACACACTCTAACCCACATCTTCAATCTTTCCCTCTCTTCTGGCATCTTCCCCAACTCTCTGAAACACGCACTTGTCAGACCCATACTTAAAAAGCCCTCACTGGACCCATACAATCTTAACAACCTACGCCCCATCTCCTTGCTCCCCTTCTTATCCAAACTCCTTGAACGTCTGGTCTACAACCGACTGAGCGTCCACCTCGCTGATAATAGTCTTCTTGATCCCCTTCAGTCTGGATTTCGTCCTCAACACTCCACAGAAACTGCTCTCCTAAAACTAACAAATGATCTACTAACAGCCAAAACCAATCGACATTATTCTTTACTCCTACTCCTGGACCTCTCTGCTGCCTTTGATACGGTTGACCACCCCCTCCTCCTCAAAAAACTCCACGCCTTCGGTCTCCGTGACTGTACTCTTCGCTGCTTCTCTTCCTACTTATCCAACCGCACCTTTAGCGTTTCTTACAACTCTACTTCCTCCTCTCCTCTTCCTTTCTCTGTTGGGGTCCCCCAAGGTTCTGTTCTTGGACCTCTTCTGTTTTCAATCTACGCCTCCTCCCTGGGTCAACTGATAGCCTCCCATGGCTTCCAATACCACCTCTACGCTGACGACACTCAAATCTATTTCTCTACCCCTCAGATCACTCCCTCTGTCTCCTCACGTATCACTAATCTACTATCAGATATATCCGTCTGGATGTCACACCACTTCCTCAAACTCAATCTACCCAAAACCGAACTTATAATTTTTCCACCCCCATATGCCCCTTCCCCTTCCCCTGATCTCTCTGTCAAAATCGATGGCACAACTATCAGCCCATCCCCACATGCCAAGGTTCTAGGTGTAGTCCTGGACTCTGAACTCTCCTTCAAGCAACACATCCAATCACTGTCCAAATCCTGCCGCCTCCATCTCCGCAACATCGCCAAAATACGCCCCTTTCTAACCAATGACACAACAAAGCTCTTAATTCACTCGCTCGTCATCTCTCGCCTCGACTACTGCAACTCACTTCTCATTGGCTTACCTCTACATAGTCTATCACCTCTGCAATCCATCATGAATGCTGCTGCCAGACTCATCCACCTTACCAATCACTCTGTGTCTGCCACTGCTCTCTGTCAATCCCTCCACTGGCTTCCACTCGGCCAAAGAATTAAATTCAAAATACTAACAACTACGTACAAAGCCATCCACAATTTCGCCCCCAGCTACATCACTAGCCTAGTCTGTAAATACCAACCTACTCGTTCTCTTCGTTCCTCTCAAGACCTCCTGCTCTCTAGCTCCCTCATCACTTCCTCCCATGCTCGCCTCCAGGACTTTTCCAGAGCCTCTCCAATCCTATGGAATGCCTTACCCCAATCTGTCCGCTTATCTCCTACTTTAATAGCTTTTAGACGATCCCTGAAAACCCTTCTCTTCAGAGAAGCATATCCTACCCACACCTAACAACAACCATATTTTCATTTTCTCCATCAGCTCATCCCCCCCACAGTATTACCTTTTTGTTCCAATTGACCCTCCCTTCTAGATTGTAAGCTCCAACGAGCAGGGCCCTCTGATCCCTCCTGTATTGATTTGTATTGTAATTGTACTGTCTACCCTTATGTTGTAAAGCGCTGCGCAAACTGTTGGCGCTATATAAATGATGTATAATAATATTCAAAACATTAAGCATTCAAGAACAAATTGTACAGACATTTTAAATATATGATGTTGTGCACATAATTGTATTTGTTTTTTTGAGAATTGTCAAATAAAAATATTCTATACTTTTCTATAAAATTGTATGTGTCACAGTTCATGCCTATAAAGTCCCGCCCTGTAAGGGGAAATTTTATACCATATTGAAGTCTTGTGTAAAAAAAAAAAAACATGTCATACTTACCTCCGCTGAGCAGTTGAATTTGAACAGAGTGGCCCCGATCCTCCTCTTCTGGGGTCCCTCAGCGGCGCTCCTGTCTCCTCCACTTCTTGAGTGCCCCGTTGGAGAGCCGCTCTCTCTTGGGGCTCGCCCCAGTGTCCTGCTGCTGTGTCAATTGACACAGACAGCAGGACTCGCGCCCCCCCCATAGAATGCCTTAAGGTGAAAAATCTTGAGGGTTTACAACCCCTTTACCACTTCCCGTCTGCGCTATAGCTGAATGACAGCTACTGCGTGGACCTACTTTGCCGGGAGGCAGTCATAACACGGCCACCCGTGCTCGAGCGGCCAAAATTGTATTTGCGTACAGTGTTGCATGACCGCGGCAATTGTCATTCAAAGTGGTCTGGGCGGGGGTTAGGTGCCCAGTAAGCAAGTGTTTAACATTTACAATAGATATTTAAAAGTTGAGAAGCTGGTTTGAGGTGTGGGAGCATGGGGAGCTAAGCTGCTGAGAGAAGGACTTTAGTACTACCATTGTAAACATTAAGGAAGGATTATTCCAGAGTGCCTGCAGCTGCAAAGGTCATTGATGGCTTGTTTTAAAGCCTATTTACTATGTGTTAAAAATATGATCATGTATAAATAAGTTAATGTCCATATATCCATGGCTGGGACACAGTACATCAGGATTACCTGGCAACTATGGATTCAATGCTAGTGTAGTTTCCAAACTGATAGGTATCATGCAGCTTTCCAGATTCCTCCTTATGCCTTGTACACACAAAACGATTTTCCAACAACAAATTTCTTGTTTTTTTTTTCCGACTGATGTTAGCTCAAACTTGTCTTGCATACAAACGGTTATACAAATCTTGTCGGAAATTCCGAACGCCAAGAATGAGGTGACGTACAACACGTACGATGAGCCGAGAAAAATTAAGTTCAATAGCCAGTGCGGCTCTTCTGCTTGATTCCAAGCATGCGTGGAACTTTGTGCATCAGAATTGTGTACACACATTCGGAATTTACGACAACGGATTTTGTTGTCGGAAAATTTGAGATCCAGAAAATTCCTATGGAAAATCTTCGATGGAGCCTACACACGGTTGGAATTTCTGACAACAAGCTCCCATGGAACATTTTCCATCGGAAAATCCTATGGTGTGTACAGGGAATTACAGGCTCTGACCAGCTTATAAACAACTTAATAAGGTTCCGATCTGCTTTGTATAAAACTTTAGGGTTATAAAAGTTTTATGTAAAATTGGGGATACATTTTGAAGCATTGGGGATTCCAAACCATTGGCTATTTCCATCTGATTGTCAGGCTGTGAGGAAGAGGGCGTGATCCTGAAAGCCGTTTTGGACGCTATGAGGTCTTCTCATTTGGTTGTGCACTGTGGACCTGGAGGCAGCCTTATTTGCATTTTTTATTCATTTGTGCATGTCATGCGTTTGTGAGTGTATCACTTGTATTATTGATTTAATAAAATTGTGTTATGATAAAGAGCTAGGTTGGTGTGCCCTCTCTTTGTTATTGTTTTGCTATCATGGATAATAAAAAAGCTCTTTTTGGTGGTTAAATGTTCTCCCAGTGTCTGTGAGGCTTTCCTAACAGTTCAATAATTTTCAGTTAACTGACTTCCTCTATACAGGCTTCAGGGCCAGTTCACACCATGCGTTCCAAATGCATGCACTTTTTTGACGTGTTTTTGATGCGTTCCAGTGAGTTTTAGATGCAGTCCAGTGAATTTTTTTCTTACCTTAAATAAGGACACTTAAATAAGGGATTTTTGGTGCCTTTAGGTTCATTCCGGTGCATTTTTGATGCATTTTACAGCGTTCCAGTACAGTCCGGTGCAGAAAAAATGCAGCACGTTCTACTTTTTTTTCTGAAACTGGAATACACTGGAACTGCATGCAATGTGAACTATGCCATTGGAAACCATATAACCTACTTTCCAAGCATTTTTGATGCAGAAAAAAACGCACTGGACTGCATGTGCTGTGAACTGACTCTCAGACTATCTGTTAGCACTTGGTTGACTGTGTAGGGATATTAAATGATATTAAACTATAAGGTCAACTGAGAAAGTGAATGAGACTCATGATGGTGGTTAAGATGTAGTATTTGAAGTGAAACCAAATGTACTGACATGACTTAGCTCAATATATATAAAAGAAATGTGTGATGGTATGTCACAGAAATGTAAACGCACATTCCACTTTGACTTGTGAGTGATTTTCTGCCATCCTCATCTACAATGCAAGGCAACTGGCTCTGCATTGTAATTGATGACATCATTGTGGGATGGACTGGAGTACAGAGGATCAGCAAAGAGTATGATTAGTATTACACCTCATTCCCTACTCACTAGAGTTAACGTGTAATTAATTGATTAAGTGTGGGGGGGGGGGGACATAAGTATTTTTTTGTAATTCCCAATTCTTGAAAACACAGGGAACATTACCTATATTTACTTTATGTTATAGAGAAGAGGGGAATAAGAGTTGTTAGTAGCCCTATCCTCTACGGCTTTGGTATTCTAGGACAGTAAGTATGTTTCTGGCAGGATCGCCTTGTAAAAATGAAATAGAAAAAGCTTGGACAGAAGAAGGCAAATGCAGCCTCTACATCTATGACTAGTAAGATGCAATATATTACTTTTTGTTCTTGGGTTTAGATACACTTTCAAGCTTTCCAGTACCTAATTCTACAAATCTAAAGTCAGTCTGTTTGATTTATCTGCAGCTTGGAACCTCCCATTTGAGGAATACTTCAAGGATACTGGAGGGGACAGGGGTATGAATATTTTCATTCTGAATGATCAAGACTTTAATTAGGAGGAGGCAATCCTGAGGCCTACACCATTACAATGTTCCTAGTGGTGGGAATGCCTACTCATTCGGGTGGACTGGTGCACTCATTCAATGTGAAGATACAAAACAGGAGTCCTGGGCAACTATATCTCCTTTATTGTTAATTCATTCAAACAAAAACTGTGACCTCTGCCTGTATATAACAGGTACACTTCATTAGGTTGGCTTGTGTAGTTCCTGTCTAAAATCTGTGCATCCTATGTCCAAAGGAAAGTTTTTTTTGGTCACCCCAGGTAAATTTCCAAATCATTAGCACAACATGAGCGAAGTATGTTTTTTTTAATTATTATAAACACATACCATCCTCCTATATTAAGTGAATCTGCTGCCAAATATTAGAAATAAAGAATTAGCTCCCATCTGCTTGCAGCTGTGCAATGGACTGCAGACCCTAACTGGGAAAGGTCTCATATTAACAATATCTGAGATGGAAAATATAACCTACTAGCAAGGTCATTGCCAAGGAAATATAGTAAACATTTAGTCCCTGTGGATCTCGGTGAGCAATTCATATTGTCCCTGCGTGCGTTCTGAGCTGGATTTTGTAGATTTTCTATTCTGCTTTGCCAATTGTCCAAACAGATGGAGATGGGATAGAATATACTGCATATGTCATGACTTACCAGCCATCTTGTACTCCTTGTTGTATCATTGAAGATCTGAGAAAAAATAGGTCAAAAGATACCTGTACTTTCACGCTGTGAATAAAGTTAATAGAGGCAGCGACTATGCTCCGTTCTTCCAGTGATGAAGATTTTTGCTTTTTGGAAGTGTCTATTCTAGTGCACTTCTCCATACTGTGTGCCTGAAATCGTGGGGGGGTTTGCAGATTGTGCAAAATATATGTGTGAGAGCAGTGCCGGGACATGGTCATCTAGAGCCCCAGGTGAACATGGCAAATTGTGCCACCCTCCCACCTTTATGTGTGGTCATTATGTGACAGCAAACCCCCCCCAAAAAATGTTCACTACTATACATAAATTTCCCTTCCTCCCAGGAAAAATCTGCCCTCTTGCTGAAATCCCCCCGCCCAGCATACATCTTTGCCCTCCCCCATCTCAGATCCTCTCTCTCTCCATATGCTACCCCCCACACAAAAACAATTCCCCCCTCCTTGCAAAAAAAACCTACCCCTCAAATTTACCCTCCAAGCACAACCCCCCCCCCCCCCGAATTTCTCCTCCAAGCACAAATCCCCCCCACTCCGAATCCCCCCCTTCCAGCACAAATTCCCCTCCCCCAATCCCAAATCTTAGCACAAATACCCCCCCCCCCAATCATCCCTACTAGCACAACCCCCCCCCCAAAAAAAACATATATTTCCACTCTACCATATTACTTCTATAGCTCAGAGCCCCCCAATCCCTCTCCTAGAACAAGTCCGGTTCCCTCATCCCTCCTCTCAACACAGATCCCCCCCAAATCACCACTCCTAGCACACTTCCCCAAATGTTCCCATTATAGAACAATTCTTACCCCCTGCTGTCCACGAAATTCCCCTTCTCAACACAAATCCCCTCCCCCAATCTCCTTGTGGTGTCCCCCACTTCATATGATATCACAGTGCCCAGGGCAGCCGCCCCTCCTGCCCACCTCTTGCCCCGGCCCTGTGTGAGAGGCTCAATTGTCATCTAGCACTCACAGACTAACCTTCTTACCCTTGCCATAAGTGAGTGAAGTCTAATGCCGCGTACACACGAGTGGACTTTTTGACGGACTAGGTCCGACGGTCTTTCCGACGGACTTTCGGCAGAGTTCCGACGAACTGTCCGAATGAACGGACTTGGCCACACACAATCACACTAAAGTCCAACAGATTCGAATGTGATGATGTATGACTGGACTAGAATAAGGAAGTTCGTAGCCAGTAGCCAATAGCTGCCCTAGAGTCGTTGTTTGTCCGTCGGACTAGCACACAGACGAGCAGATTTTTTGATAGGAACTGGGTCCAGCGGATTTCCGGAGGGAAAATTTGAAACATGTTCTATTTCTAAAGTCTGTCGGATTTTTCGACAGCAAAAGTCTGATGGAGCCCACACACGATCGAATTGTCCAACGGATTCTTTCCGTCTGACCTTTGCTGTCGAAAAGTCTGGTCGTGTGTACGCGGCATAAAGGTATTATTTTTTTGAAAAATCTGTTTATTGAAATTTTAATATGCATAACATACAACATATGATGTGTCCGCAAGACAACATCCAAAAACTGGCCGAGGCCAACTGTCTAACATAGACCAACTAACTAAAACTTCCCCCTGCCCCCCCTCCCTCCCACCCCACCCCCCAGTCACATATCGACTATGAAACGGAGTCCTATATCAATTTATACAGGCATGTGTGCTCTTGTAATGTGGGGCCCTGGTGTCTTCTGTATTATTTCAGCTGTTACCCAACTATGTTGTCTAGCACATCATCCTCGGGAAGCATGTCAAACCTCCAGTACCAGTATCTCGCAACTATTTCTTACCCTACAGTACTGTCAGAATTAAGCCATGAATGCCATACTTTGTCAAATTTCTTTATACAACCCCGACTTTCATATGTGGCTTTGTAATAAGGTAACATTGAATTTACTAGGCCTTTCCAGGCGGAGATACTTGGAGCCACCGTTTTTTTCCAGGCTAGTAGAATAGCCTTCTTGCCATAAAAGAACAGTATACTCAACATTGTACGCATGGCCCTTGAGGGCACCACATCATCAACCAGCCCCAGGAGACAAACTCTAACATTCAATGGAATCGGGACTGATATAAGTTCTGTAATACATGCATGGATATCCGTCCAGAATTTCTGGACGTGGTGGCAGTGCCAGAAAATGTGGTCAGCGTCAGCAGGTGAATGAGAACATCTCCAACACTCCGTTGAGGCTGAGGGAAAAATCTTCCCCAGTCTAGCCGGTGTGTAGTAACTCCTATGTAGAAATTTGAATTGAATCAACCTATCCCTGGCCGACACCAGGTTCTTGAAGGGTTGAGTCCATAAGTCGTCCCAATCCTCGCCCTGTATCTCAGGGACTTCTCTCACCCATTTTTCCCTGCATCTGGTAATAGTTTTGGGAGTCACTTTAAAGAATTCCTTGTACGTTTCAGAGAGAGGCTTTGTTAGCTCCTCTCTTGTCAGCATCGTTTCCAGGGACGAGGGTAGAGATTCTACTTTCAGTTCATGAAATTGTACTTGGAAAGCATGTCGGACCTGTAGAAATCTAAACAGGTAATGATTGGGGAGGTCATGTCTAGATTTAAGTTGTGAAAAGGATTGTATTTCTCCAAAAGATGTTATGTCTTTTAACGTCTTAATTCCTTTAATCGCCCAGATCATAGGATCTGGTAGATTATAGAATTGGGGTAAGGTTGGGTTCATCCAAATGGGGGTTGAGGGTGACACCCCCTGATAGCTTGGGCATGCGGTTTTCACCGCCAATTCCCAGGCCTTAATGTTTGCCTTCATTGTCAATGTCAGCGGAAGATCAGATCTAGTGCCTCTAAACAGCGCAAATCGCAGACTGTCATAGGATCCCAGATGAGCCGCCTCCAAGACCGTAGCTGCGTCACCGTCATCTGCCATCAACCACCTGCGGGCAAAGACCATTTGTCCAGCCAGGTAGTATTTTTGCCAGTCTGGCACCGCCAGACCCCCTTTTTCTCCTGGTTCCTGCATAAAGGTATTAAGAGTAGGTAGGTAAAGGTATAAAGAGTACGTTTTACTTTATGTGGGAATTGAGATTTAAAGTTGACCTAGCATCAGATATATCAGGCTGAAGGAAAAAAAAATGAACGGATTTCTCCATCCACACAAATGAGATGGATGGTGTAATCACCATGGCTGGGATATTGTATTCTGACAGCGGGGCTCTTCACTGTCAGAACACGCTGATCAACGGCTGCAGCTGCAACCTTGATAGGCTCCCTAGGAAATGTTTTTGTTTGTTTTAAGAATATTTTTAAATTGTATGATTATTTAATAAAATTAAAGATTTTATTAAGATACAATGTAACGTGTATGTGGAATACATCTATATAACACCTGAAAAGTCCCAGTATGTTCCTAATTGATTAACATTTTTGAATGTAAATAGTAAGGGATATGATGAGCTGACCCAGTAGGCCTTCAACATGAGAAACTAGAGTTCATGTTCTTTTACTGACCAGGCCCGCAAACCAACTTATCATGGAGATTCTTTCTGTTTTTTTATAAAATTCGTAGAAGCTGCAATCAGTTTTGTATAGACCTTGTAATCTACTGAAAAAGAACATGCTTTGGCTCATTCTGTTTCGCTGATAAAAAGCAACAAAGTGAATCAAGAATGCATAATTCATTAACCATAAATAGATTTTGCAAATTGGCTTTTAGTGTCAGATAAAGAACAAATATAAACCAGATACACCATACTGCCTTACACAGTCTGTAGGGTTGATTTAGCTAGTGGTGAAACCTTGTCTATTTTATATGTAAGCTACAAAATTCTAGTGCACCACTTATGGAACAGTGTTGAAAGAAGTTTCCTTTTTCCGTGTGACAAATAAGAATCAACCATACTGCTACTTAGCTACAGACTCTTGATCTGCAATCATTTAGCCGAATCGGAAATTGCACCGTCCGAATCGGTGTGGCGCTGCACTGATTCCGAAAAGTAGTTCCAGTACTGCTTTTGGCAACTTCGGCAGGGGGGGTGTGTGATTTGTATAGACATCTGAGCAGGAACCCGCACAGATGTCTGTCAAATTGCCCCTGGAGTCGTACTGCATTGCCGATTTGAAATCGTGCGAGTTCAACTGAACTGAATTTTTAACCCGCAGTCAGTATGAACCTAGGCTTAAACAAGGCTAGTTTTATGTGGATGGGGATTGCCCAGCTGCATTTTTGTGGCCAGCTAAACTTTGGGCATAGATGAACCCAAGAACAAACATTTAATATATTGTGCGTCACCAATCCTTATATGTGGTGGCTTAGTTAGTTTTCTTTTTTCCAGGCTAAGAACATTTTCAGCTAATACAGAAAATAACTTTCTTGGCACAAGAAATTTATTGGGTTTTAAAACAGGTAAAATATATTACAAACTTAAAAATACATTTAAAAAATTAAAGCTGAGATTATATAAATAAATAATATCTTTCAATCTGCTGCTAGAAATGTGGTGTCCTTGTTACTTTCTGCAAACTGAAATGACAGTGTTATATTTGTAAAATACTAATCCCATTAACTACCATATAATGGAGAAAAAGAGAAGGAGACGTGTTTGAAGTCAGGCTTGTGGGACAACCATGGCTGCCTTCATAGATACAATGAGTGTAGTCATGAAGGGCAGGAAGTGTGTAATTTGTTTTATCTAGTGAAAAAGTGAAATACCCCCAAAAAAAGACAGCTAAAGCAGATAGATATCACATATAATGATGGGTAAATGGCAATATATATTACATTCCTCTTTGGGTTTAGATAAGCTTTAAAGCAAAGCTCCAGTCAGTTTTTTTTTTTCTCAAAAGCACCCTCGTGATAGTCGCAGCTTATCTAATACATTCTGGCATAAGCTGTATATGTAAAAGTTTCAGTTATCTAGTTATCCAATGTACTCACTGCACCCTCTGTAACATGCAGGCTCCCATCTCCAGTGTGGGCATCTGAAGCCCACTCTGAGTTTCTTCCGGGATACAGTGCAGCTGGCTACCCAGCATGCACCTCCCGATCTCACGCTTGCACAGTGTGTACAAAGCGCGACGCACTCATATGCAGGTTCCCACCCCGTTGCTATGGCAACCTTTCAATCAATTTGCACATTGACTCCTGGGATTGATGACACTTATATCCCAGGAGCCAATGGGCAGCATGATATGACATATCTCGCCTCGCCTCGGTACAACGAAAGTGGAAATCTTTATTACAGGTAATATACTTTGAAAAAAAAAAAAACATTCCTAACATTAATGCCATTGCGATCAGCAATGCTGGGGGCCGAATTTCAAAATAGAGTGGAACTCCCCTTTAAGTACTGAGATGTTGGCACATTTATCTACAATTGGGGAAGCCTGAGTAGCCCACTTAGCTCACAGCCTGACTATGGCTTTTCATGAGCAGTAGATTTAGAATACCATGGAAGAAATAAAGTAACTATTATGCCTGGGTTATCAACCAGGCTGTGAAGAGTTCTTGAGTTTGTATAATCCAGGAATGATTGATCTGTAATGATCTGCATTTAACCAGCAAAGGGTGGTGGTGAAGGGAAGGTTAGAGAATCTTTAAAGTGTATCTCTAGTCAAAACTTTTTTTTTTTTAGTTTTGCTTAGCGTGGGTCAGGGTTTCCACCTCTGTCAGACTTTGCTTATGCTCTGTGTCCTCTTCGGGAGATTTCCTTATCATGGTGATTCACTCATGGATAAAATAAAAGTACAGTTGTTAGGTGGGGGTAGACTAGGCTTCTGTGAAGAGAGAGTTTTTCGGGGATCATCTAAAAGCAAACAGAGTAGGGGATAGTCAGACAAATTGGGGTAGGGCGTTCCATAGGAGATGCTCAGGAAAAGTTTTGGAGGCGAGCAAGGGAGGAGTTGACAAGGGAGCTAGAGAGCAGGAGGTCTTGGGAGGAACAAGGAGAACAATTAGTTGGTATTTTGAGACAAGGTTAGTGATGTAGGTGGGGACAGAGTTGTGGATGGTTTTGTAAGTTGTTAGTATTTTGAATTCAATTTGTTGAGTGAGTGGAAGCCAGTGGAAGGATTGGCAGAGAGAAGTAGCAGACACTGAATGATTGGTAAGGTGGATGAGTCTGGTAACAGCATTCATGATGAACTGAAGGGCTGAAGGGGGATAGCCTATTTAAAAGGTAATCCAGAGAGTAGGGAGTTGCAGTAGTTGAGGCAGGAAAAGACCAGGGAGTGGATTAGAGAAGAGAGATTAAGGTCTGGTGAGACCCCTCTGACACCTCCATCCCTAATAATGCACAAAAAAGCTTCATTGTTGCTCATGTTTGTAATAAATCTTTGTATATTTACTTTCATCTGTGTTGTGTACATTGGCTATTATGCCGGGTAACTGGCAATCATTGTTGTTGCCGCTCTGTTACATAACATTTTGAAACAAATAAATTGATTTTGTCTCAGTGTTTGCCTTAGACATTGGCAATAGTCTCTCACCTCATCTAAAGTCCCAGGGCTATTTTTCTTGTTTTTTAGGGAGTGGATTAGGAGCTTTGTGGTGTCATTGGTTAGGAAGGGGCATATTTTGATGTTGCGTAGGTTGTTTTGGACAATAATTGAAAGTGGGGCTGAAAGAATCTTCAGAGTCCAGGATTACACCTAGAACTTTGGCATGAGGATGGTTGATAGTTGTGGCATCAATCTTGGCAAGAAAATCAGGGAAAGAGGTACGTGGGGGAGGAAATATCATGAGTTTTGAATAAATTGAGTTTGAGGACTATTACCTCTTGTATCACTTGACCCTCCCTCCTAGATCGTAAGCTCTAATGAGCAGGGCCCTCTGATTCCTCCTGTATTACATTGTATTGTAACTGTACTGTCTGCCATAATAATGTAAATATTTGGCGCTATATAAATCAGGTATAATAATAATAATAATAATAATAATAATAATAATAGAGAAACCAGGAAGTGGGAGCAAAAATCCTTAAAGCTTTTTTAGACAGTTCCTCAGCGGGACACAGAAAACAATAAAAACCTACTCTATCCAAAATGAAAAAAAGTTTTGGCTAATGATACGCTTTATTGGACTATAATCATATTTTAAACATAATTAGCCATGTGGTTTTCTGGCTGTATTTCATGTTACCCTCTTGAATGGTAAATGTCCTACTTTAAAATCTCTGCAGTTTTAGACTTTTTCCTTTTCCTTTCCTTTTTGTTCTCTATAGACAATAGGGACAGTCTGCAGCTCCGGTGAAACTAAACCCTGCATTAATGTAGAATGTAGGTCAGGGGAAAGAGAACAAGTGTGCATCCAGAATTTGAACACTGGCCATTTTTCCCCCTGATATCGAATAAACACAGACCATTCATGTGTTAATGTGTTCTACAAAAAAGGTGCGTGTTCCAGGTGAGTTTAAGATTACTTGAAACTGTTTGTTGTGGTTGGGTAAATGTAATCGTTTCCACCTGAACTCCCCGACTGCCAACTAGCCCAGTTCTGTGCTGACTTATGGATCACTTTGCTGCACAGAATTCTATTCCTGTGCTGAAAGACAAGCCGAAGACAATGTCTTACAGAGCAGAGGATATTGTGCAGGGCCAATTATAGCATAAGTGGTTCTCACGGATTAGGTTGGCACTATATGCCAGGTTACACATTAACGTCTTACTGTGCACTTTACCCTATTTGCTGAAAAATCTCAAACGATGGCATTGTCAATTGTTCCTTCAGCTGATAATTTAACAGATCATGATCCTATATTTCAGATGTACCAAGCTTATACAAATATATTCACAAGATGGCTATCAAGCTGTCAATTTCCATAACAAGGATGCCACTTGTTTATTGTCCCATTATCAGCTACAAATGCACTAGAAAATTTACAACATTTTTCCTTATCTGAGTTTGTTATAATGTAACCCTTTTTGGCACCTTTTTTTGGTATTGGCGACCAGTAATCCACTGCTGAAGTCTTGGCCCTGCCCTGGGACAATATAATTGCCACCCCTCAACATCAGGTCACCGTGGAGTCTTCAGGACCCTTGGTGAACTCTTTTTATCCGCCGATGTGACAGGGAGTGACAATGGTACTTGAAAAATGATAATGGTTGTAAAGCTACTTGTCACGTCCCTAAAATCTACAAGGCGAGGAGTCACGTGAGCAACGGGAGATGCTCTGAAAGAAGGTAGAAATCATCTGCTTTTTTTTATTAAAGGACATACAGTGGCTGAATAATATTCCGAAGGGCCAATTTGTATGATTTTGCTGTGACTGCCTCTCTCTGGATGACTTCCTCTCACAGGCCGCAGTCCTGAGGGGGAGATTTCTATAGAAAGTCTCTACAGAGAAGGAGCGTAATCTAGTTATCCAACAGATGTATGATACTGCAAGGCAAAGTCTGTTGGAAAGTAGGGTTAATTTAGGCAGGCTAAGGGTATTATCAATAGGCACTGGGAAATCTCTAAATACCCTTCTCCCAACACGACCGGACGTGTACCCAACCTATGAGATAAAATTGTGTTGAAAACTTCCACTAAGGTGGAGCTATTTAAAGAAATGAAAGGTTTTAACCCTTGCAACTAATGCATGATCTGCAAGGTAGATGGGCAGATGAGAAGGAAGTGTACATAATTTACATCTACAAGCACAGGGATTAAATATAACTTCATTGGAAGTGTACATAATTTACATCTACAAGCACAGGGATTAAATATAACTTCATTCAGTTTATTACATGCAATACTAAGCAAGTAGTGTGCTTTGTGCAATGTCCTTGTAATAAACAGTGTAGCAGTACCTCTGTAGGGGCTGTTGAGTGATGTGGCCCCCCTGTCACCCTGCCCAGCCCGGCATTCACTTCCAGACACCCCAAGACAATGAACAAGTCCATCAACTTTGTTTTTGTATTTTATTGAGAACTTGGATGGGGTTAAGGAATTCATGGGATGCCCAGGAAATGATTCTTGCATGGTATGGGACAATTCAGATATTCTCCTTCTGCACAACACTTGCTGCAAACTCTCTCTCCTTTTCCCTCCAGCACACTTCTTCAGGCTCAGTTAGCACATGATTTGGCCTAACTCTGGTTTCAGCAAAGCCTTAGCAAAGTTCCTTATTACAGGCAGAGACTGCGGGCCTCTTTAATGTAGCAACAAAAATAGGAAAAGTCTTTAGTGCTAGCTGACCTTTTTGGTGGACTACTGATCCCAGTCAGCCCTTTGTGGACCCTGACAGCTCTCCCAGCTGCAGCAGCCCGACTTTGCCAGTAACATCACAGTCTCTCCCACTGGCTCTACATCCTTAATCTGACTGCACACTCCCAGTCCTCTCTGGCATGTCTCTCCCATCTCTCCCGACTGTGCCTGCCACTCACAGACACCTGATAGATCCCTCCGGGAGACTTGACAGGCAGTATTCCCTGCTGTCCTCTCCTGCTCCTGCTCAGGACACTCCTTGGGTTGTGTGGGGTTCCTTCACAGCTCCGAGCCCTGGCCCAAGGTCACCCCCCCAGACTGGGGGGCTCCCTCCAGGCACCGACAGCCTAACACCCCGTCTTCAGTTCTTCCACCCGAACAACTCCTCCCCAGCTGGGCTAACCCAGGGTATTTAAGGAGGCCTACCCCCTGTCAATCCAGGTTGGGGATTGGTCAGGGCTCCTTAGAACACCCCAGACAACTCTACCCTTCTTCCCCTCCTTCTTTCTAGAAGTCTCTAGAAGAAGAAGGTAACCAAAATATGAAACTAGCTGTGAGTCACCAGCCTACTCTAAGCCACTCCCAGCCACAGATAAAAAAAAAACAGGCCTACCTGCCTAAATTTACCTGCACTGACAAACATCTCAACTCTAGCACCTAGAGGGTGCTATAAAAGTATGTAGTAAGAACCACCATGATGCTCAGAGACAGGTTGAGGGAACATGTATATAATATTAAAAAGGGTTTATGTACCCACTTTTTTGGAGGTGCTGCACTACTTTTCTTATCAGTTTGTTTGGGTACTGTATATTTACCTACTGCAAGCTGTCTATTTTTTCTTTTTTTCACGCTGACTTCATTCTTATGTTACTTATAATAACAAAACAAGCTGTCCCTGAATAAAAAATCCTTTTTTTTAGCTGCTGCAAAATCCCCAGTAATGACCTTTCCTCATATTGATCACAGAGGTCAAATCCTGACTCCAATGATAGCCAGAATGATTGTAGAAAAGAGTTAAGCCCTTTTTAATGCCCAGTTATCACTGACATTTATCAGCAAGAAAACTATATTTTATTTTCTGCGGTTATAAAACAGCCAGAGTAATCTGAGAATTAGATATCCACATTTTCCATACTCAGGCTTGGATTTACCAAGATATCAAAGATTAACATAACATTCGGCAACATAAGCTCAATTGAATTATATGGAATGTGACTACACCTCCTGTCTCCAGTACCACTTGACAAATCCAGCAGGTTTAGATGACTACGAAATCCAGTGTTTTACTTACTATTTATTTCCTGTTCATCCACCCATAAAATAGAGCATCCCCAAGTTGTGTGAGTTTAAGTAAGCATAAACTTTGGCCTGAAAATCGCAGTCATCATTTCCTCAAAGTTTGCAGCACTAAACCAAAATATAGTTTTATTTGGCTAACCCTGAAGTAGGATGTGGTTGCCAACCTCCAAAACCACAAGATCAAATTTCATATAGACACCCCCAGTGCCGTGTTTTGTCTTCTAAAGGAAATACATCACTCGCAATACCATCTTTCTGTTATATAAACATGTGCTGCCATGACAACAGGCATTATACGGGGACACTGCATTGTTCTTTATCAAAAGGTTTCATTCCAATTTTTTCTTATGTATTAAATTACTGTATTACTGTAATGCACACTTACATAGTATGAGGCTGTGGGCCCTTGCTGACTTTTCTTTTTATTCTGGGTTATTGCAAACTTGTAATGAATGTTTCAAATCCCTAGATCAAGCAAATGAAAGTAAACTCCTCTTACTTCCTCTGGTCAAAGGAAAGGGATGGGGAGGGTTTAGTACAAGATTGCATTGTATGCAATGACTACTTCGCAAAGGATGAATAGTCTAAAACAGGGGTCTCCAAACTTTCTAAACAAAGGGCCAGTTTACTGTCCTTCAGACTTTGAAGAGGCCGGGCTGTGGCCAACGTGTCAAAAAATGCCCTGGAGTCAATGAGAGTAAATAATATCCCAAAATGGTATTATTAGTGCCCCATTGTTGGTATTAGGGGAAAAAATAGTGCCCAATCATTGGTGTCATTAAGGCTGCTTTCACACTGGGGCGGTGCCGGGCGGCGACGGTAAAGCAGCGCTATATTAAGCGCTGCTTTACCATCGTTTTACCCGCGGTAATCGCCCACTAGCGGGGTGGTTTTAACCCCCGCTAGCGGCCAAAAAAGGGTTAAAAACCTCCGCAAAGCGCCGCTGCAGCGGCGCTTTGCGGGCGCTTTGCGGGCGATATCCCCGCGGTCTCCCATTGATTTCAATGGGTAGGAGCGGTATAGGAGCGGTGAACACACCGCTCCTTCACCGCTCCAAAGATGCAGCTAGCAGGACTTTTTTTACCGTCCTGCTAGCGCACCGCTCCAGTGTGAAAGCCCTCAGGGCTTTCACACTGGAGACACAGCAACAGCTGTTTCGGGTCAGTTTGCAGGCGCTATTTTTAGCGCAATAGCGCCTGCAAACCGCCCCAGTGTGAAAGCAGCCTTAGAGGAATAGTGCCCCATCTTTATTATCAGTGAGAGGTATTGTTACGTATCTGCTGGATGAGCCTGACGTGCAGTGGGAAGGCTTGCTCGTACAGCCCTGGCTCAAGGGCAACCAGTGTTGCAACAGTGGCTGCAAGAGCCTGACGGTGTATGGGTGCCTGGTTCGTCTTTGGTCTTGTCAGTTCAGCTGGTGTAGCAGGAAACAGGAAGAAGGCTGGTAGATGCAGGGCTGGGGAGACACTGAATATGTAGTTAGACAAGCCAGGTTTGGTAACAGACAATCAGATGTAGATATAGACCACAGGCAGAGAATGGTCAGGATACAGGCAAAGTTTGGCAACAGGATATCAAGCAGTGTAGAGCTGAGCGCGGTTACAAGGCAGGCCGGGGTCAGGATAACAGAGATCAATCATAGTCAAACAAGCCGGGTCAAACACAGGAAACAGATCGGGTATGAGCTGCAGATCAGACAGCAAAGACACAGTGCTGCTGAGGTGTTTAAATAAGGCAGCCTGTTGCCAATCACTGAAATCAGTCTGCACTATTTTAACCCCTAGGTGGCAAATCCATGACAGGTATAATACCCTATCATTGGTATCAGTGTGAGAGGTAGTGCCCCATCATTGGTATCAGGGGAACTAATAGTGCCTAATCATTGGAGTCAGTGAAAAGAATTGTGCTCCATCATTTGTATCAGGGGAATGAATTGTGCCCCAACATTAGTGTCAATGGGAAGAATAGGGCCCTGCAGTTGGTGTTATTGGGAGGAATAGTGTTAAATTAATGGCGTCAGTGAGGAGAATAGTGCCCCATTGTTGGGGTCAGTGGTAGGAATAGTGCCCTATTGTTGGTATCAATGACAGGAATTATGCCCTATTGTTGATGTAGAAGGAATAGTGCCTTGTATCAGTGGAAGGAATAGTGTCTGATAAAAGCAAGCAAAGGGCCACCGCCATCCCTCGGTTTGGAGACCACTGGTCTAAAACAAGGCTTTTTTCCCTATTACAGGTAGAAATCATTGTGGCATATAATTGAAAGAGTTAAACAGCAAATACATACAATAATATGAACAGTTGTAAATTTCGTATATGTATACTGATGTTTTTGTAGCTTACTTGGCTCTTTTTAATGCTTGTTAAAGTTGAACAGTAGGTTCACTTCTCTTTTACAGAATGTGCAAGTACACACTACTTGACATCCTCTCTGATGCTTCTTCTGGTCTTGCACCCCTCCTCCTTGGCCACTGGGTGGCCACTGATGATGTAACCCAGAAGTTACACACAAGTTACAATCACTTGGGATCCATTTTCAGCTTCTTACCAATTCCAGGAATAGGTTGGGTGTGTACACTAAACTGCAAAGGCACTGCAGGCAGAGGACACTATAAATACATTTCTACATGCAAAAGGAAAGGGTTTGTTGGCAGAAGAGACAGGCGACAAAGTATCTTCTACCAAAAGCACCTTCTAGCAAGTAAAGTTCTCCTTTAAATTTTATGTATGCCCAAACACTAACAATTCATATAATGACCTTTAAATACGTTTCAATGTTTTTTAATCTGCAGCTTTCTGATGGGGTTCACCTTTGTCGCCATCAGGAAACCTGCCCTGAGAAATATTTTGAAGCCATGACTGGAGTGCATGTAGACAGGAAAGGCATACAAAAAGGCTGCAGGAGATCAGGAGCACTGAGATGTAAAAAACACTTAAAAAAAAAGATAAAAAGAGTATTTTAATAAAAAAAAAATACATTGTTATGGGCAGTGGTGCCCAACCAGGGGCCAGCGGAGCCCTCTGATGTGGCCCGTGACCTCCTGCTCTGAGATGGTGGGTTGGCAAGCCCAGATCGCAGATTGCTGACCCGCCATCCCAGAACATCAGTGTTGTGAATGAAGCAGGCAGTAGAGGAAGCATGCAGCTACAGAGCAGAGCCGCATAAGCCAATGCTTCCTGTATAGAGCCGGCTCCTGTCACAAGTGGAGTGATACCAAATGCACTCTGCCTGAGACAGCAACAGCCGGTGATATCGGAATGGAAGACTGTTATTAAGGTAGGTTTATTACTAAAAACACAGTGTAAATACAGTATGGGCATATCTATTCTGCAATGGTTACTGGGCTGCTTTCAAACTGATCTGCAGGTACAGCACAGTGTGCCTGGGGTTACCTGCACTGAGCCATAGACTTCTGCTATTACCTGCGAGTTTGGTGCACTTTCAAAAAGTGCACCACACCTGCAGGATATAATAGAAGTCTAAAGCAAAGTGCAGCTAACCTGCAGGAAAGCCACAGATGCACCCGTGGTGTGGGTACACCACAGCGCATCAGTGTCAAAGCAGCCTTATGCCCCTTTCACACGATCGGTCCGACCCATGTGTCCATTTACACCCGGCTACCTCCAATCCAATTTGCTAAAAAAACTAAACAAAAGTGAATCCGTCCCCTTCCGTCTGGGTGGATCAGAGGGCCCATAGCGTAGAGTGGGCTGTGTCTGTGTCCGCTGTGCATATGAAGAGTGGACACGGACCTGTCATCCGCTCGCTCAGCTTATTGTGGCCTCAAAACGTTTACCAAGTTGCTTAAGTGGCCCTCGCTTTTCAAAAGGTTGGGCAACCCTGGTTTAGGGTATACATTACATTATTTTTGCGAGTTAAATTGCTATTTACTTATGGTTTACATCTATTTTAAGAATAGCGCAAAAAACTCTAAAAATTGATGCAAGATGTCCCCTAAAGATCATTGTCATCATTCTTTTTCACATTTTCTACCTGACATAAATGCTGTGAATGCTTTATTTTCAATAATTATATATAATTCTATACTTCTCCTTTATCCCCTCATAAATTCTTAAAAAATATAACTAAGCAAAACTTTTTTTTTTTAGTTTTGGATAGAGTGCAGAGGGATTAGAACAACTGTCTGTTTTTTATTGCTGTCTGTGTCCCAGTTAGGCCCCTTTCACACCGGGGCGTTTTTCATGCGGTGCAGCGCTAAAAATAGCGCCTGTTCACCGCATGAAAAAATCCGGCCCCTTTAACTCCAGTGTGAAAGCCGGCGGGCTTTCAAAATGGAGCGGTGCGCTAGCAGGATGACAAAAAAAGTCCTGCTAGCAGCATCTTTGGAGCGGTATAGGAGCGGTGTGTTCACCGCTCCTATACAGCTCCTTCCCATTGATTAGAATGGGACACCGCGGTGAAACCGCGGCAATACCGCTATGGCGGCGCTCTGCGGGGGGTCTTTAACCCTTTTTTGGCCGCTCGCGGGGGTTAAAACCGCACCGCGAGCAGCCGAAAACCGTGGTTAAAACGACGGTAAAGCAGCGCTAAATATAGCGCTGCTTTACTGTCACCGCAGCTCCCCGCCCCAGTGTGAAAGGGGCCTTAAGGAGATTCACCCCCTCTATTTGTCCTGTTTACTATTATTAATATGTTTACCATTATCATTAATCACTAGCCAACCAGCCGCCGCAGTTATACTGTGGCAGGTTGGCTCGGCTGGGCAAATAGCCATAGCTGTACGTTGCTCCTTTAAAACGTCACACCTGGTGGCCGCGATGACGACCGGGCAGCAGCGATTGCTGGTGACATAGTGAGAACCGGGATCTGTGTGTGTAAACACACAAATCCCGGTTCTCTCAGGGGAGAGGAGAGAGATCGTGTGTTCATACTTAGTATGAACACCGATCTCTCTCCTCCCCTAGTCAGTCCCACCCCCCCCCCTACAGTTAGAACACATATAGGAAACACAGTTAACCCCTTGATCGCCCCCTAGTGTTAATTCCTTCCCTGCCAGTGACATTTATCAGTGGCTATTTTTAGCTCTGATTGCTATATAAATGTCAATGGTCCCAAAATAGTGTCAAAAGTGTCCGATATGTCCGCCACAATGTCGTAATCCTGATAAAAATCGCAGATCGTTGCCATTACTATAAAAAAAATAATAATAATAAAAATGACCTAAATCTATCCACTACTTTGTAGACGCTATAACTTTCACGCAAACCAATCAATATATGCTTATTGCGATTTTTTTTTACCAAAAATATGTAGAAGAATATTTTTAATTTTTTTAATTAAATTGGGGATATTTATTATAGCAAAATCTACAAAATATTGTGTTTTTTGCAAAATTGTTTATAGCGCGAAAAATAAGAACCGCAGAGGGGATCAAATACCACCAAAAGGAAGCTCTATCTGTGGGGAAAAAAGGAAATAAATTTTGTTTGGGTACAATGTCGTACGACCGCGCAGTTGTCAGTTAAAGCGATGCAGTGCCGAATGGCAAAAAATTACCTGGTCAGGAAGGGGCCAAATCCTTCCGGAGCTGAAGTGGTTAAAAATTAAAGTAAAATAAAATTCAGGGGCTTGTTGCCCAGAAAAGTAATAGAGGGGAAATCCTCCAATAGGAACACTAGTTCTGGTGACCTGGGGGTCCCCAAGAAATGTCCTTAATATACAGGGATTTTCTCTCATTTCCTGTTTGGCTATGGGACAGGAAGTGGAAATAAATCTCCCCAATGGGGCACATATGGCAGAAAAAACTTCCAAGGGTTATAACCCTCCCTTACTCTATCCAAAATGCAAAAAAAAAAAAAAAGTTGATGATGATTGGACAGAAAAAACTATCTTCACGTGCCAAAACAATACTTGCTGACATTTTTTAACCTTATCAAATAAGTATAATAAAGCACTTTTAATGATCTGCTAAATATACCATTAACACTTCAAACGCAGACCAAAAAGGATTAAATAAAAAGATTTAATTGTTTAGGTTTGTATGGTTTATATTTGTGTACTACACAAACTTCTTTAAGCTGTGAACATTCTCAAATTATAAGGTATTAAAATTAGCTTTTTGTCATAATTTGGGAGCTTCCCAGATTATTCCATATACTGAATTTCAGTAAAAAAAGTGCCTTTATTAGATCTGTTTAGTCAGCTTTTTCTCATAATTGCCGTCTAAATTAAAAATAGTTTTGTCGCATAAATCACTGAATTTAATGTGCTGCTGTTGCAACAGGAATAGTTCTGTTATGAAAATGTACAGTATATTTGACATATATCTCAGCAATAAAGGAATATTTCCCCATGATTTATCCCTTTAAAAAGTCTGCAGGCACCGGAAAATACCTGCACTTCTGTAATGTAAACCATGGTCATTGACCCAATGTGGCCGTATCTATATTGTGTAAATGAAATCACCCAGAATCAGGGCCGTTTTTAAGGCAGGGCAAAAGGGGCAGCTGCCCTGGGCCCTATCATTGTTGTGGGGCCCAAAGCAGCTGGCTCATACTTGCCAACTATCCTGGTTTAAATTCCCTTGCCCCTTGAGGTTTTAGTCCTGTGCTGTGTCCCAATATCTCAGTGTGAAGTGCTGGTACTAATGCTGCCCAGCTCTGCCCTATTGTTGTGTACAGATGACTCACCTGCAGACCCTGTGTTTACATGTAAATTACAGGAATTCATATGTAAATAGCGGTGGCATTCATATGTAAATAGCGGTGGCACTCATATGTAAATAGTGACGGCCGGCAGCATTCATATGTATATCGTGCCCCCCTGAGGTCATGTCCACAGTAATCTCTAGCAACCAATCAACAAGCAGAAATCATGCGCTGTAACCTCTAGCAACTAACCAGTGAGCGGTAATGATACAGTGTAACCTCTGGCAACCAATCGCAATAGCTGCCTGATCTGATTCAGTAAACTGATTATGAGTCTAGCTGCTATTTATTGTGTCTCAGAGCAGGTGGAGAGCGAAACTACATGGGGGGGGGGGGGGGGGGGGGGGGGGGGCCCAAGAAAAGTTTTGCCCAGGGTCCAATCAATATTAAAGACGGCCCTGCCCAGAATCCTAGGGGCAGTTGTTTATTACAGCAGCACCTGTGGTCTAAAGCTTAGCATCAGTAGTGCAACAGAGAAATATCATCAGATGGCGGGTCATCATGGCAGGAGATTGACATGATTGACACTGGATCATGTGATTTATTATAGGTTTACATTGGTGGCCATTACTTACATTTTATTTATTTTTTTTACAATAAAGGCCTAGGTTACTGTATGTTTTTTTATTTTATTTGGGGGCCACATATTATAAAGATGGCTTTCAAATCCTTTTAAGTCCCCATAAAAACCCCACATCTTCTTGGGGTATCGAATGTGGAGAAGAGGCCCATGTCCCTCAATATTAGGAAAAAATGCTTTGCAAGAGGATACGGTAGCGGAAGGGAAGGTGACCGTGCTTGTTGCTCTCCCTTTCCTGTCCACCCAGGCTGCATGTCCAGATAAGGGTCAATGTATATCCATTGTCAGTCACGTTGTCCAAGGATGTGAATCCATTGTCAATCATGATGACCCGAAGGCAGATGATGTTTCCCTGCTGTCATGATGACCCTCTGCCCAAGAATGCTTCCCGACTGCACTCCCATCACTAAATGATAAATCCTTGGTGCTGTGATAATGTAAACAGGATCCTGTGTCTGAGTATAATATTAAGGGGAACTTCTTTCCCATTTTTTTTCATGTGTACTGTCACATGGAAAAAACAGCATGGGGTTCACTCTAAGCCCCCGTACACACGGTCGGAAATTCCGATGGAAAATGTCCAATCGGACGATGTTGTTGGAAAATCTGACTTTTTCCGAGATCCTGCTCTCAATTTTCCGACAACAAAATCCGATCAGACTTTTTCCAATCGTGTGTAGAGAATTCCGACGGACAAAGTGCCACGCATGCTATGATCAAAGTACGAGACCAAAGCTATTGGCTAATAGCCTCTACGTAGTTCTGTCGTACGCAACGAACGTTACCACATTTAGATTGATCAGATTTTCCAACAACTTTATCCAACCATGTGTATGCAACACCAGTGTCGGACAAAATCCATCGGAAAAAAATCTGATGGATTTTGTGGTCGGAATTTCCAACCGTGTGTACGGGGGCTTAAACTCTAACCAGACCCTTATCTAGGCAAGCAGCCTTTATGACCAGTAAAGGGAAGGCAGTGAGGGTGTGTTCCACCTTCCTGCTCCTTAGTAGGCCACATGACTTTCAACATTGGGGGGAAGTACTATGCAACGGGGAGGGCACTAAAAGCCCCCCCTTCCTGTCGCATTGCACTTTGTGTGATGATTGCACTCATATCCCAATTCTGTGACCAGAATGTGAGATATTACACACCCTGGGAAGAAATGTTAGTGCTCTGGGGCAACAACTTAAACACCAGCAGACTGAGAGTGATCATTACTGTGGCATACTAACTACGCAGCTAACCCTTTACACACACATGATAGCCACCACCACACATCCTTCACATCATCTGATGTTGCAGTTGGACTTTAATAAATTACTGTATCACTCCCAGAGAGGAATGTGACAGAATTTACAATGCTGTAGTTCTTAATTTTTTGTAAGAGCATTAACAGAGTCACTGACCCTCAAAAATGACTCGTAGCATTCCTTTATAGTCTCAGTGGTAAATGAGAGTCATGGTGTGCCCAGGGCCGTTGATAGGTCAGTACAACCAGCCCTGTTGTACCGGGCCCAGCCAGCAGATTTCTAGCTAAAAAAACGAATTAGCTAAATAACTTTATTAACCTGCACCTATTTGACTGGGCCCCATCAGGTAATAATAGAGGGGCACAGGAGGTGAGAGAAGAAGAGGGACTTTTTCTCCATTTTCGGGTGGAGGCATACAATCCCTGCACTGCATCAGTGTACTTTGTGCTCACTGTATGCTTTCCTTGGTGGATGGATTCAATTGTAATGCGGCTCCCTTCCCTCAGTAAGTGCCGTGCTGCAGCCTGAGGGAGAGACTAATCACTGAGGAGGCTGAAAGAAAGAGTAATCTTGATGCCAGACCACAGGCAAGCAATCCCCCTGCACACACACACACAGTGACACATCACACAGGCTGAGGCTTAGTCCCCTGACTCCCCTGGTCATTATCATTATGATGATCAGAGCACAGCAGGTGCTGTATGGCTCTGTCAGTGTTACATGGCTGTGTGGTGCTGACTTTGTTAATATATGGCTGTAATGTGTGTTACAGACTATAGCACAGCACAGCCATAAGCAAGTCAGCACCCAACAGCATGTTACGCTGACAGAGCCATACAACACCCGCTGTGCTCTGATCATCAAAATGACCATGAGCACACAATGAGATGCTACTTTACACATGTGATGGGGGGAAGGGAAAGTAAAAACACACAGCCAAGCTGCATTGTTACCACCCCCCAAACCACTCCCCTCTGCAATCAGGTCTGCCTGTCAGTTTTTCCTGTGGACCAGTGGGTACAGTAGCTGCGTATGATGGCACAGTGGCTGCAATTGATGGGCCCAGTAGCTGCATATGATGGCACAGTAGCTGCGTTTGATGGGCACAGTGGCTGCAATTGATGGCACAGTAGCTGTGTTTGATGGCACAGTGGCGGCAATTGATGGGCACAGTGGCTGCGTTTGATGGCACAGTTTCGGCAGTTGATGGGCACAGTGACTGTGTTTGATGGCACAGTGGCGGCAATTGATGGGCACAGTGGCGGCAATTGATGGGTACAGTAGCTGCATTTGATGGTACAGTGAGGCTGCAATTGATGTTTTTTTTTTGTTTGCGCCCCCCCCCCCAGCAGCCACTGACGTGAACCTGATTGAAAGCTTCATGTAGGTTTACAGGAGTCCAGATATGAATTGACTTATAAATAAATAAATGGAAAAGAACATCCTTTTCTATTTTTCCAGACCTAAATGTGACAGATCAGAGGTAGCCTGATGTATACAAGTCTGTGGTGTATGAGGACACAAACTGATCAAAACACTGACATCTCTCTCATTCAGATTCAGTTATGATTGGTGGGGTGCTGTAAAGCTTCCTGGTGGTAAAGCTAAGGTGGGTTTAGACTACGGTCCGAACGCGCCTGAGCTCATCCCAGCTAATTAGTTGTTGTCAAAAAAGTTCTAAAATAAGACATCTCTGCTGCTTTATAGTATAGATAGTGTAAAACGTTTAGAATAATAATGGTTATTAAAGGTTCACCTTTTGGAACATGTTACATGTTTCAGCTCCTGCCACCATTCCCCCAGATTTCGTGACAGCATGGGTCAGGGGCGGAGCCAGGGGTGGGGTTGTGGGCGGGACCAAGGGGGGACCAAGGGGCCCTATCAGGTACGCTGTATGGGGCCTTATGATTTCTAACAGCAGCCTTGGGTGTGCCGAGAGGTGTGAATAAATCCTGAGGTTCACCCTAAATTCCAAGCATCAGCCAACAAGTCTAATAGCGGGTCTTCCTGTTCAGGCAGGCTGCAAACTGACATTATTATAATTACTATTATCCTACAGGATTTATATAGTTCCAACAGTTTGCACAGCGCTTTATAACATGAGGGCAGACAGTGAAAGCCCTGACATTAGATATGCTGTTTTTTATGGTGTATATGGTGTAGGGTGTATATTCTTCCTCCTTTATTAAAACCTACCAATTGAGTTACATTATTCACAGGCTTTGTGATGGGATATGGCCCCTCCCAGGCTTTTTGTAGTTTGTTCTGCCTCATAGGGAGTAGAACATACACCTTCTGACCCACATTATAAAATCCCCTCCGTAGCATTGTAGTTGTATCATCATTTTTGCTTGGTCTGAGCCTGTGTCATGCTTTCCTAGATCATTCCTATGTCTTTGATTAGGTCCAGATCTCACTTGCCTTCTGTATAGAAGTTCAAATGATGAAAAACCCGTGGGCACTTGGCACACCTCTCTGTAGGCAAACAACAGAGGAGGCAAATATTGTTCTCAGTTTCTTCCCTGTGACTCCACAAATGTTCTCAGCATTTGTCTCTATGAAACTCTTGCACATTAGTGAGTGGTAAGGACTAGCCATGATACGCCTCATCTGTATTTTCCTACAGCCTACATCAGGTCTGACACAAACTGTGGGCCCTTATTACTAACAAGGTCTGCAGGGAACCCCACTCTAGTGTAAAGCCTAGTACACACTGCTAGTTTGTTTTTTGTTCAACCCAGCTGCAGGGGCGGTCTGTCCATTAATGGCGCATGGGCGCCGCCTCTCCTATCCACCCCCCATATCCATGCGTCCAGCCCCTTGCAGGAAGCCATACGCATGAATTCCAATACGGGAGAGTTTTCTTGAAGCACTGATTAAAGCCAGAGGCTCTAATAGGCTTCAAAATAGGGTGGGCTTGGGGCGCAGAGAATGCTCTTGGAGCCCACCCAGGTTTATCACACTAGCGAAAGAATATTCACTATTGCAACATTTATCCTCCTTCTGGTCAATCAGGAAAGAGGTCTGAGACCCGTCACTCGGTTGGCAGAAAGAACTGGTGATCCTATTGGATGCTTAGGGGGAGGGGAAGAGACGCACGGCCAGTAAAGGAAAGGACACAGAAGCTGCTGCATAATGCCTGCTGCCCGCTGCCTGCTTCCCGCTGCCCACTGCCTGCTGCCTGATGCCTGCTGCCCACTGCCTAGATGGGGTAAGTGTCTGACCGACCGGCAGACAGCGAGCGCGGGGGGGGGGGCGTTTGAGGTACCACCAACGGGGTGGTTGTTTGCCGCCCCCCCAAAAAAAACACCAGCCGCCACTGCCCTGCCCAGCAGGCTGAACTAAAAATAACTGACAGCTCAGGTCGGAACCACTGTACTAACAACCCGATGTTAGTACAGTGATCTCCCCTTCATTTTTATTGTGTTCTGACAAGGAGATGCCCCCCCCCCCCCCCCCACCAGATCCCTCAGGTCAGCAAACTTTTTTCGGACATGCCCCTTCGAAGCTGGCTGAACAGCCGGCATCTGTCGGACCAGCTGCGGTACACATGGGCCAAATGTTGTCCAGTTTCTATTGAACCGACCGATGCCGCCCGACATTCAGCCCATGTGTATGGGGCTACTGTCTAGCACTATAGTTGTTCTCTCCCCTTGCTATATTTGTTGAACCCCCCCTTCCCCTCCTAGAAGTGACCTGCCTGCCTTTCAGCCTTCTAATCTCTATTGTAAACATTAAGCAGGTGCTAATGCTACTACTGTAATCATTGAGGAAGAATTACTTCAGCAAAGATTCCCATTGGAGAATTATTGCCAGCGTCATTGACTTGATAGCACTGCAATGTAGAAGAAGGGGTCCTCCATACAACTCTTTTGATATAAAAAATCTAATGGCCCTGGCACCTGGTTTTACTGGGCCCTATATAAAGCAATATGTAAATGATTTAGATTGGAAACGAATTGTCATATTTTGGAGTCAGGAGGGAATTTTGTTTCACCCTTATGGGATTGTAGCAGAGTGCCTGTTTGCTTGCCTTACTCAAATACAGGTGCAATATCCTTTAATTTCTCTTTCCACCTGTCCAGAGAATATAAGTTACCTGTTTCTCACCTTCAGCAGCACAAAGAGACCACACTGGGTGAAGCAGAGGTAGCTGGGCATCTGCAGCTACAGTAGGTGTACAGTTTTCCACTATTAGACCAGACATGCGGGTAGCTAAACAGGAGCCAAAAAGCAGCCTCTATAGAAGACTCAGCCTCTGCAAGGGGACCTCCAACAATTACTACCTGAATAATGCGATTCAAATAGGGGGGTGCTGCATCTCCACCTGCCCGGCTGTGCTACCACCCCAGAGATCACTCCAGCTGTTCGCCTGTGTACCCAGTTATACTCTGTATCTCACAAATGAGAGACAAAGTTGCAGAGCCTAAGCACAAGTTTTTTTATGTAGCGTAAATACAAAGATTTCTGTGCTTATCCTAAACCCCCTCAAACTGTATAAATACCTGAATGATATAAAAAAAATGTTACATACAGCACTACTCAAGTGTATAAAAAAAACGCTTGTCTGTATGCTGTTCCGACGGACCAAAAACGACGCATGCTCTGAAGCAAGTACGAGATGGAAGCTATTGGCTACTGGCTATTGAAATTCCCTTTTCTAGTCCTGTTGTACGTGTTGTACACCACCGCGTTCTTGGCGGTCGGACTTTGGTGTGATCGTGTGTACACAAGACAATTTCAGCGGAATTCTGTTGGAACTCCGTCGGAAAAACCTTCAAGAAAAATCGGTCGTGTGTACAGGGCATTAGTCGGCTCTCTTTGGAGTTCATATGCAGTGGATTGCTGTCTAAGCTGGAAGGGTCGTTCTTATTCCGTTACCTAAATACAGTTCATGTGTGTAACCCATACACTGATGGTAATGGTCAGTTATGTTGGGTGAAGGTGACGGGATCTATATCATCTTTCCTACATTCCTATGGCGGATTCTGATTATTTTTCTTCCTGGTGGACTTTGTTTTGACTGTCTTCAGTTCTCTTCTATATATTAAGATGAACTTTTGAACTATGAGCCTTATGTTTTTATATTATTTTATGTTTTTACCCATCCTTTTACCCATATTATGTTTATTGTACCCAGCAATTTTGTGTTAGCGGCTTTTTTCACAGTTTATTATTATTAAGCACAACAAATCTTCTGTTTTTTAAGATCAATGGCAGGACTATCAACCCGTCCTCCCCATGCCAGGGTGCTAAGAGTAATCCTGGACTCTGAACTCTCCTTTCAGCTTCACATCCAATCACTGTCCAAATCTTGCCCCCTCAACCTACGCAACATCTCTGAAATATTTCACTTCCTAACCAATGCCACCACAAAGCTTCCAATCCATTCCCTTGTTATGTCTCACCTCGACTACTATAACTTCCTCCTCATTGAATTACCTTTACATAGGCTACCCCCCCTTCAGTCCATCATGAATGCAGCTTCCAGACTCATCCACCTTACTAACCGGCTAGTGTCTGCTACTCCTCTCTGCCAATCCCTCTTTTGGCTTCTGCTCACCCAACAAGTAAACTCAAAATACTAATAGCAACTTACAAAGCATCCGCAATACCATCCAAATCATTCTCTTCATTCCTTCCAAGACCTCCTGCTCTATAGCTCCCTTGTCGTCCTCCCATGCTTGTCTCCAGGACTTCTCCTTAGCCCCTCCCATCCTCTGGAACTCCCTACCCAAATCTGTCTGACTAACTCCCATTCGGTCCACTTTTAGGCGATCCCTGAACCCTTCTATTCAGAAAAGTCGTTCTTTTCACCTAACAACTGCACTTTTATTTTCTCCATCAGCCCACAGTTAGTACCTTTCGTATCACTTGACCCTCCCTTTTAGATTGTAAGCTCTAATGAGCAGTGCCCTCTGATTCCTCCTGTATTGAATTGTATTGTAACTATACTGTCTGCCCTCATGTTATAATGTACAGTATGTAGCAAACTGTTGGCGCTATATAAATCATGAACAAAAAAAAAATATATAAAAATAAATTTAATAATAATAATAATTAAAGAAAAATGTAAACCAACAAATAATCTATAACCCTAAAACATAAAGGTGCATCTAATCAACAAATCAATTGTCAATCCAAGAAGCAATGCAGTGAAAGAATAAATATATTTTGCAGAATAAATCTGACTGTATATAATAAATCAATTATAAGTTTACAAACCATGCAGTGTTGAAACAAACATCTTCCACAAGGTAAGAAAAGTGATACCAAATCTTCAATGTGGCAAAGTGCCTGTGGCCTTCACGATGCACACCAGTAGTATAACTCACTCACCAGATTTGACTGACCCCTAATGCCGCGTACACATGATTGTAATTCTTGTGGGAAAAGCCTTGGATGTTTTTTCGGACGGAATTCCGCTCAAGCTTGTGTTGCCTACACACGGTCACACCAAATTCAGACTGTCAAGAACACGGTGACATACAACACTACGACGAGCCGCGAAGATGAAGTTCAATGCTTCCGAGCATGCGTCAAATTGTTTCCGAGCATGCGTCGGAATTTTGCGCATCGGAATTGCCACATACGATCGGAATTTCCAATAGAAACTTTTTCCGTCAGAAAAACTGAGAACATACTCTCAATCTTTTGCTGGCCGAAATTCCGCCAGCAAAAGTCCGATGGAACCTACACACGGTGGCATTTTCCGACGAAAAGCTCTTATCGGTCTTTTTCTGCCGAAAATTCCGACCGTGTGTACGCGGCATTACAAACTTTGATTTACAAAATGGACAAACAACAAAGAGTAACATTGCTTGTTGAATGGACTGTTGATCTATTGATTTTATACACATTTTTTGATTTGCACAGTATTTTTTGTCATTAATTATTTTATACAATACGAATACATTACACATGACATCACTTCCGATTTTTTTTCCTGTCGTACGAGAATTTTTGTCACTTTATTCTCCTATTCAATTTATACTTGCGACTATTAAGTGAAAAAGGTTGTACGATCTGTCGTACGATATTCGGATCATGTGTACCGGCCATTAGCCTCTGTTTAATCTTTAAAGGGGTGTTTCACCTTACAAATTTTTTTTTAAAAGTCAGCAGCTAAAAAAAAAGTAGCTGCTGACTTTTAAGAAGTACACTTACCCTCCCAGGGTGCCCGCGATGTCGGTCGTGGAGGACGAGCTGTCCCTTTGCGATCCGGTTCCAGCGCCGCCATCCTCAGTAAGAGAAATGGCTTCACGTTTCCTACGCGCGGCCGACTGCGCATGCGCGACTATAATTTGTGAACGAGATGTGTTGTGGGACATAGTTCCCATAACACACCGCGCCCCATTCAACAGAAGACGGAAGAAGAGAAGATCACCGCGGAGCTGGAGGAGGCAGATTAGGACGATCTGCCTAGCAACAGCCATTTCTGGTAAGTAAAAAAATTATTTTTATTTTTTTTTCATTTTAAATGGTTACTAACATTTTTTTAAGTTTTTGTTTTCAGGGTGTCCCACCACTTTAACTGCCATGATGCTGCACATGTGATCAGTTATGACACCAGCCATTGGATGGTTTGACAGTTTGGTGGAGAGCACAACCAATGTGGCAGTTACATTCCCCACACATGCCGGGAATTTACCTGTTTTTTAAAACTGTTAAATGGATGGATTTACTGAGATAGTGGTCATTCTAAAGCATCTTTAGCCTTTAGAAACTGTGCTGTTCTGCCAGTTTGTGTCCTTATTGATTCACATACTGGTATATTGATTATTATAAGCTCCTGTTTGTAAAACTTCATATTTGGTTTAACATTGTATGGACACCCTTGTTGCCCTGTTTGCATAGTTAATAGTACTATGTATCTGTTTAATCATGTTAAATGGTACCCTCTGTCTGACCTTTTGGTTGAATTCTTCCACCTGTTACAAGACTTAAAGCAGAACCCCTGATTTACAGAACCAGTTGTTGCTGAACCTCATGTATTTATGATTAAAGCAGTACCCACCTCCTCACCACCCATGTTTTTCCCCCCCTCTTACCTGTAGTGCTACATTCTCTTCAAAACACATACTCACCCTTATAGCAAATCCAGCGTTGGCCTATCATCTGTTTGAGTGCCATACAGCTGGTGCTGAAACACCATCCTGGTCCTCATCTGCTGGCTTCCTCCTCTGAGTACAGGCAGCCAGCTCCAATGATATATTGGACCTGCACCCGGGCCTGTCCTCTGGGCCACCCTCTGTGTGCAGATCCTGCAGCTTCCTGGGAGATGTGATGTAAGTATCTCAGGAGGCTGCAGGACCAGTTACACGCCATTCTGGCCTAGGCAGACATGGCGGTGGGGGGTGGGTCAAAAAATAGGAAAATACAAAGATAGATTATTTTAATTTTATTTTCCAGCAATTCTGCTTCCACATTAAGTTCCAATGATTGCGCTGGGAATCACTCTGGTAAATTGCTTACATGTGATCCATTATTTAAACTGCCTTTTAGACGTATCTAAATAAGAAAACAATGCACTTGTGATCTTGTTTATCAGATACTTTGTAAGTTATACCTAGAAACAATTACTTGCTCAAAGCCAAGACAAACAGTTGAATTTCACAAAGACTTTTTAGGAGTGGCAAAGCTGATTTTAAAAAAATAGAACAACATAGAAAGTTAAAGATATCCAATAGATATAGTTCACAGTAGTGGCAATAGCAGTTGCACTTAACAGAATGGGAGAGATCCTCCAAGTATGCCGATCCTTTAAAGGATGACTCCACCTTTGTGGGGAAAAAAATAGCAAAAAAAAAAAACTAATATAGCATATCTAATTGTAACACAAGTCATATCGTAATTGAATGTTATTAAAAATGACCTTTCCTTTTCAATCTGCAATGCTGTACTTTTCTGTAAAATGCAATACAATATGGTTACCTGGAGGTGTTCTGTACACAGATGGTGTACAGATAGCCCCCTGAAATGTCATTCCCTGCTTGTTTAATTAGCTTACTGATTATCCCAGAAGTCTGCACTAAGACCCCTTTCACACTGCGCCGCCACCGGCGTCATCGGTAAATCGCTGCTTTACCGTAGTTTTAACCCCCGCTAGTGGCCAAAAAGGTGTTAAATCCACCTGCAAAACACCGCTGGAGCGGTGTTTTGCCAGCGGTATCGCAGCGCTGCCCCATTGATTTTAATGGGGAGGAGCGGTGGAGGAGCAGTGAGTTCACCACTCCTTCACTGCTCCAAAGAAGCTGCTGGCAGGACTTTTTGTGACGCCCTGCCAGCGCACCACTCCAGCGTGAAATCCCTCAGGCTTTCACACTGGAGTGAATTGAGACACTTTTTTCAGGCGCTATGCAGACGCTATTTTTTAGCACTGTATTGCCTGAAAAACGCCCTCAGTGTGAATATCAGATTTTGAGCATGCCCTGCAGAAAAAATTTAATTTTTGGTGTGCTACTCTCTAAGGGAAATCATGTCTAAAGGGATGCAGACCCTGCCACTTTCCTCATTAGAGCCCTGCAGGTGCAGTAGCTGATGTAACAGATCCCCGTCACACTACGCTTGAGTGCTTTCATCAGTAAACTGCTTCCTCCAATCTGGACCTTCAGATATCAGATTTTACAACCGAATATTGTAACCAAGAACCAGACGAGACTAGCTCAGTTACAAAGCTGGGACATGAACTGTTTATTGAAACACAGGTACAAACAGAAAAAACACTCAGGGGCAATGCCCCCTCCCTTGGATTCAGGGCGGGGTAAACTGTCCAATCAGAAGTAAGGAACACACAGGTATTCAAACATTTGAACAATAGCCCACCTTATTAGCAGGGAGGGCTGCTGGTGGAATCCCCCCCCCCCCCCCCTCGCTGCCCTGCCCCCGGTTTACATGCAAGGAACACAAAGACAAACATCCATCCCATAATACACTTCTCCTAAGGCAGACAAACACAACAGAACAATAAGGCACACCCACACCCCAAACAATCCCAGCAAGGAGTCTACAACAGCATGAGACAACACACAATATATACATATATACAATATTCCAGTGTGGCTGTACAGCGAGTCAAACTAGCACAGATCATACTGGGGTTCTCGGTCACCCTGTGCCCCTAATGGATACAGGGTAATTTACACATAGGAGGGGCCAGGGGAGCCGTACCAGGAGCCACCAGTGCTCTCCAAGGCAAGATGGGCTCCACAAGCCCCGTCCAAAATGACTCCCGTCAAACACCCCCTAATTATTTGTCCCAGCTTTGGCTCTAAACCGAAATCCTTGTGTCCAAAAAGTGCTGCAGAATAGACATAAGTGGAAAGCTGGAGATGGGGAGGAGGTGGATTCCAGCTCTTACTATGGTTCAGGCTTCAATATACTTTGAGGGGAAGAAATCGGACAGGAGTTTCATTCCTAGAAATTTTTTTTATCCCCTGACATCTATTTAGAAAAAAAAAATTGAACTTGTTGGAAAGAAAGGTCTTAGCTACTGAAGGAACTAAATCATTAAAATGTGACTGCACCTCCAG
The DNA here is from genome assembly GCA_028564925.1 of Lithobates sylvaticus. NCBI lineage: Eukaryota > Metazoa > Chordata > Amphibia > Anura > Ranidae > Lithobates > Lithobates sylvaticus. The sequence continues at coordinate 79,033,736 of CM053028.1, forward strand.
TTTAGGAATACCTATTTTTTAAGTCCCACCCCAGTCCCACTATATTTTAAAACTGTCACCAATGAACTTAGATCTCAGTTGTTTCTGAGCCTCTTTGTTTCTGCACAACCCTTTTGTAGAATTTTCTGCATGCTGCAGTCTTCATTCAAATCTATTCATTCAAATCTATACCATACCTCCCAACCTTCCCAGATTTGCTGGGACTGTTCCCGATATTTGATGTAAGTCCCGGCGAATCAAGGCTTTGTCCCTGAGTGGAGCCCAGTGCCTGAACAAGTTCTAGCATGTGGCTTCAGTGACTTGCCCAGCAACACACACTAGCACAGGCACCAGTTACACCTGCCCTGTGGCATAGACAGGTGGTCTGGGGTCTCGCACGCTGTGTATATGTGAGAGGCAGCCGGCGATCAGTGAGGAGGGGCAGGCAGGGAGGAGTCATGCCTGGATCTAGGGGGGTGGTGGGGTTGGGGTGGGCTGCCCCCCCAGATTTCATTTGTGCCCCTCCAGGCCTTGTGCCTGGTTGCTCTGCTCTTCTCCCCATCTCTGCACTCAGAACAAGGGAAGTAAAGAGTCCGGAGAGAAGTGACAGTGGCTGTGCTGTACTCTCCCCCTCATTCCAGCGATCCTCCATATGGCAGGAGACACTGCCATATGGAGACGGTACACAGTATGATAAGCGCCCCCTATGTCCTCTAAGGACTGCTCCTCTTCTGGCATCAGGAAATGTGGATGGGGGGGGGAGGGCAGTAATCATACTGTGTATAGTCTGATCTATGGATCCGGTGTCATGTGCTGTATGGAGGAACGCTGGTATGACAAGACAGGGAGAGAACAGTCCGCTGACAAAAAAACGTCAGCTCTGGTCGGAGCCGCTGTACTAACTATGCGCAATTAGGATAGGGATCTCCCCTGCTGAGCTGTTGTGTTCTGACAGGGGGTCACCCCCCCCCCCATCGCCAGAACATTCCAATCAGCATTTCCGGCTATTGGCTGAGAGTGCTGATCGGGAGTCAGTCGGCTGCTGGTTTTCCAGCATGCTCGTCCGACAGAAGTCAGCCAAACAGCTGGCTTCTGTGGGACAGGATGGCATACACACGGGCCGAATGTCAACGTGTTTTTTTTTTTAACCATCTGATCTCTCCCGACATTTGGCCCGTGTGAACGGGGCTTAAGCAGATTAGAAAACTTGGGTTGTCCCTATTTAAATAAGCTAGGTTTCTTAAATCTAACTAGATATCCAGGTTGAAAGCATACTGCCCCATGTTTCCTATCAGTATATAACGTACTTTTATCTTGTTTATTTTTAACAGTCTTAGCAACTGATGATTTCAGAGGCAGTGGCCTTTGTGGAAGTTGCATGTCTGCAAAATGTAATTAAGTGCACATATGTCAGCCATGTTAGTTCAGCTAGTGATGCTTGTGTAGTTACACATCTAGTTACTCTGTAGTCATGTTAAAGTTCTCTAGTGAAAACTTTCCAAGAATGTCTAGGCAGAAGAACTTCTTTAAGGCTTCTGTTGAATTTCCCAATCTCTCAATTTGCTTGGGGTAATAAATAAAGGATTTCATATGCACAATATTTATTTCGCTCAGGAAGGATCTAAACTCAGATGAAACAAATTGTGGTTCATTGCCAGACACTAGTTCCTTTGGATTACCTCCTGAAGACTGTGGAGTGAAATGTAATTACAGTAGCAGAGGATTTATTTGAGACACAATTTATGGCCATTAATATAATATTCCATTAATGTTATAGCAAATTGGCAGTCCACAGGTGGACCTGTGAAAGGACCAACACTATCAATAGCAAGTTTCTCCCAAGTAGAATCAGGAAATGGCATTGGCTGGCATGGTGAAGTGTATGTGATAGCAGATCTGTCATGACAGACAAGTACCACAAGATTGATTGGCAGTTAGAACTTTGACATCCAAGCCTAACCATCAGTATTGTTCACATATTCTTTGTTTGTTCTTACAATTACTTAAACTGACCATATATGGTTCAAATCTCGACCAGTTCAGCCAATATTTGATCCATGTATGGGCAGGCTGATTGTACCCAAGTCGATTCATCAATCAACTTGGGTACAACCAGCATGTTAGATTTCTAGCATGCTATTGTTGACAGTGGTTATAGCCGCTAGCCATAATCACTGTGTTCCCCAGCAGGGACGGCTCACCCCGCTGGGAGAACATAATACCTCTGAGGGAAGGATTCCCATGGTTGCAGGAAAGAAGATCTCTTTATCTATTGTCTGCCTTAGGCCGGCCATACATGGTGCAAATTTCTTTCCAGTAACCACGTGTTGCAGAAAGGAAATTCACACAATTCCCCCATCAACACAGACAGTGCTGACAGGGGAATCAGCAATTGTCTGCTTCCAGTGGGTGGTGGAAGTGGCCGGGGGAAGTTGTCTCTGCCGGGAGAAGACAGTGATCACTAGCGGTTCGTAAGAGAATCCAGCAGGCAGGTTGTACTCAAGTTGATTGATTGATCAACTTGGTACATTCAGCCTGCCCATTAACGGTTCAGGAACCGGCCAAAATTTGAACCATGTATGGCCATCCTAAGTGACTCTCATGTACAAGTTGTATAAGACATTTGCTCAAGATCAGTAAACTATGAGATCTACAAACAATAAAACGACAGTTCACATTTTATCCCATAGTAAGGTTGTTGAACAGGGCTTAATTTGTTTTCTGAGTTCCGCTGTTTGCTTTGTAAAATGTCCTGTAATTATACCTGTACTGGGCATGCAAGACAAGTTTGCTCCAGTAATTTCTTAAAGTCTTGGGAAACAGTTTCTTTTACAGAGAACAGTAAGCCTTTCAATCTCTGACACACTGGTTTCACATCTGATCGCACTTTTATTTTTTGTACAAAGTCCCTTGCAGGTAAAACTGTGGACACTGTTAGTGTAACACACCATCTAAAGAGCCACTGGAAGTTTCGGTCCTCCCCCCCCCCCCCCCCCCCCCTTAAAACACACACACTTCCTGCACTCTTCCACTGGCTGCAAAGAACAGTCTAGGGGTTTCTTTTTGTGTTTTTATTGGGAACAATAAATTTGGATGGTGAAAGGGAGCATGGGATACCCCAAAACTGCAGAACTGGATAACTTGAGGACTTCATAATTCCTGGCTGCCTGACTGCTGTCGTCTGTACTGTACAACTGCTAAATGTCCCATAGGATTTTCTGTGCTGACAGTGACCTGTACTCCTTCCAGAGTTTGAAAGCTACACACGGGCTCTAACTCCTCGGCAATAGGGTTGCTACTTAGCCACAGGATTTTGGGTTGCCTCCTTCCGATATCCACCAGGTTCTTCCTAGTGAGAGGGATGCAGACTCACACCACCACAGGCCTATCCAGAAGTAAGAGGGCAGCGCAGGGTTGCGATTGTGTCTTGCAGTCCAGCAAAAAGTGATGGTTCTGCCGGCCAGAGAACCTGACGTGGTTGGAGGTAGAAGGGGAGCTGTTGCCACTAAGGGACCAACCACTTTTACCAGGGACCACAGTGAATAACTGCAGCAAGTACCGGAGCAGTATTTTAACCTAACTGGCACAGTGGGGAACCTGGAAACTTTAGGCAAGGATCAAGTCAGGGACCCAACCAGCGAAGGTGACCCTTGCAGAGCAGCCTTGTGTGTCAAGCCAGGGACAGAGCCGGTCAGCAGGGGTGAAGCTTGAGAAGTATCTGGAGTGCCAAGGTAAGGACCCAGCAGGGAAGCATGGGTGATGCTTGAGAGACATACAACTGCAGAGATTGTAGGAGCTCAAGGGATTCAGAGTCACTGAATCAGTGGGTCTAGTGAGAGACCGGGAGCTCAGCGTTGACAAACTACAAGAAGCAGTTGTAGTGAAGCTGAAGGAAGTTACATTTGAGTTAGGAACTATTAAAGACTGTTGCCATAGGAGACAGCATTCCTGCATGTGCAGATGTGGCGCCTTGCTGGGGCCTTTCCCTGCACGACTGTCCTCCTATTAAAGTAACGGAGTCTGCTATTTGAATCTACAACTACTCAAGGGTGTCCTGGCCCTAACCCTCTTTCCCCCAAAAATACAAAAAGGACTTTTAAGAGAAATAAAACCTCTTTTACATCCAAGAAATGTCTGGTGCCCAATGACTTTACCCATCTTTGCACCCACTATGCCTCACAACCCACTACGTATTGAAGTATGTCAGCTATCTTTGGCCTTAGAGGTCCTCATTAGACTGGAAGAGGTTAAAGTAATAAGTCCTAATTGCAATCTCGGAAAACCCAATAAGAGGATAGTATGCGACCGGTCTAAACTAAGTGGCATGTTCACCAATGCCAGGAGCCTGGCAGACAAAATGGGTGAACTAGAGATACTGTTGTACAAGAAGGATTTGGATTTTGTGGGAATTTCAGAGACCTGGTTCAACAGCTCTCATGATTGTCTGGCAACCATTCAAGGGTATACCCTTTTTTGCAGGGATAGAGAGGGTAAAAAAGGGGGAGGGCTATGCCTATATATCAAGAATAATGTACAAGTGAATGTGAGAGATGACATTACTAAGGGAGCTAGGGAGGAGGTGGAATCCTTATGGGTAGCTCTCCAAAGGGATGGAGCTAAGGGGAAAATATTACTGGGAGTATGCTATAACCTGGCAGGGAGGAGGGGAGACAGATCTCCTAGTTGGATTAGCAGCAAGGATGGGAAGTGTTATCATAATGGAGGATTTTAATTTTCCAGACATAGACTGGGCGGAGGGAACCATGCATTCATCTAAGGCTCGCCAGTTCCTAAATGTCTTCCAGGACAATTTCATGGTTCAGATGGTATACGCACCAACTAGAAATAAAGCGTTACTGGATCTACTGATTAACAACAATTCAGACCTGATCATGGATGTGGAAATACGGGGCAATTTAGGAAACAGCGATCACAGGTCAATTGGCTTCAGTATAAATCACACAAAAAGGAAACATAAGGGGAAAACAAAGACACTGAATTTCAAAAGAGCCAATTTCCCTAAACTACAAACCTTGTTAGAAGGCATGAATTTGGATAAAATCTTAGGAACAAAGAACACGGAGGAGAGATGGGTTTGCTTCAAGAGCATATTAAATAAGGGCATTAGCCAATGCATCCCATTGGGTAATAAATTTAAAGGAGCGAACAAAAGTCCTGGATGGCTTAGCTCCAATGTAAAAATGGATATACACTAAAAGCAAAGAAGAAGGCCTTCAAAAAATACAAGGTTGAGGGATCATCATCAGCATTCAGACTTTATAAAGAATGCAACAAGAAATGTAAGGGTGCAATTAATGTAAGATAGAACACGAAAGACACATAGCAGAGGAGAGAAAAAAAATCCCAAGAAATTCTTTAAGTATGTAAACAGTAACAAAGGGAGGACAGACCATATTGGCCCTATAAAGAATGAGAAAGGACATCTGGTTACAAAGGATGGGGAGATGGTGAAGTTATTGAATTTATTCTTCTCCTCAGTTTTCACAAGGGAATCGGGGGGCTTCAGTAACCAAACCTGCAGTGTTTATCCTTATGACACATCACAGGAACCACAGAGGACAGAATTAAAATTATACTTGAGAAACTTAATATTAATAAATCACCGGAACCAGATGGCTTGCATCCGAGGGTACTTAGGGAACGCAGTCAAGTAATTGCCAGACCATTGTTCCTAATTTTTACTGACAGTCTACTGACTGGAAAGGTACCAGCTGATTGGAGAAAAGCCAATGTAGCACCAATATTTAAAAATACATCCCTGGGAATTACAGACCAGTTAGCCTAACATCAATAATATGCAAGCTCTTGGAGGGGATGATAAGGGACAATATACAAGATTTTAATCTCGAGAATGGTATCATTAGCAGTAATCAGCATGGATTCATGAAGAATCGTTCTTGCCAAACCAATCAATTAACGTTCTATGAGTAGGTGAGTTGCTATCTAGATAAAGGAAGGCCCGTTGACGCAGTGCATCTGTATTTTGCAAAAGCATTTGACACAGTTCCCCATAAACGTTTACTGTACAAAATAAGGTCCGTTGGCATGGACCATAGGGTGAGTACATTGATTGAAAACTGGCTACAAGGGTGAGTTCAGAGGGTGGTGATAAATGGGAAGTATTCGGAATAGTCAGAGGTGGGTAGTGTGGTACTAAGCTAAGCAGGGCAATAACTTCTCCATTACACACACAGAGCTATATTTTCTTCCCAGAAGCACCTATAGGACTTGAAGTGTGTTAGTCCCATCACACACACAGAGCTATATTTTGTTCCCAGAAGCACCTATAGGACTTGAAGTGTGTTAGTCCCATTACACACACAGAGCTATATTTTGTTCCCAGAAGCACCTATAGGACTTGAAGTGTGTTAGTCCCATTACACACACAGAGCTATATTTTCTTCCCAGAAGCACCTATAGGACTTGAAGTGTCTTCCCAGAAGCACCTATAGGACTTGAAGTGTGTTAGTCCCATCACACACACAGAGCTATATTTTCTTCCCAGAAGCACCTATAGGACTTGAAGTGTGTTAGTCCCATTACACACACAGAGCTATATTTTCTTCCCAGAAGCACCTATAGGACTTGAAGTGTGTTAGTCCCATCACACACACAGAGCTATATTTTGTTCCCAGAAGCACCTATAGGACTGAAGTGTGTTAGTCCCATTACACAACACAGAGCTATATTTTGTTCCCAGAAGCACCTATAGGACTTGAAGTGTGTTAGTCCCATCACACACACAGAGCTAAATTTTCTTCCCAGAAGCACCTATAGGACTTGAAGTGTGTTAGTCCCATCACACACACAGAGCTATATTTTCTTCCAGAAGCACCTATAGGACTTGAAGTGTGTTAGTCCCATTACACACACAGAGCTATATTTTCTTCCCAGAAGCACCTATAGGACTTGAAGTGTGTTAGTCCCATCACACACACAGAGCTATATTTTGTTCCCAGAAGCACCTATAGGACTTGAAGTGTGTGAGTCCCATCACACACACAGAGCTATAATTTGTTCCCAGAAGCACCTATAGGACTTGAAGTGTGGTTAGTCCCATTACACACACAGAGCTATATTTTTCTTCCCAGAAGCACCTATAGGACTTGAAGTGTGTTAGTCCCATCACACACACAGAGCTATATTTTCTTCCCAGAAGCACCTATAGGACTTGAAGTGTGTTAGTCCCATCACACAGAGCTCCTCTATTTTCTTTGCATAAGCACCCACAGGACTTCTAGTGTGTTAGTGGCATCACAAGAGCTCCTATATATTCTTCTCAGCAGCACCCCACAGGACTTCTAGTGTGTTAGTGCATCACACAGAGCTCCTCTATTTTCTTTGCAGAAGCACCCATAGGACTTCTAGTGTGTTAGTGGCATCACACAGAGCTCCTCTATATTCTTGTCAGAAGCACCCACAGGACTTCTAGTGTGTTAGTGGCATCACACAGAGCTCCTCTATTTTCTTTGCATAAGCACCCACAGGACTTCTAGTGTGTTAGTGGCATCACACAGAGCTCCTCTATTTCCTTTGCATAAGCACCCACAGGACTTCTAGTGTGTTAGTGGCATCACACAGAGCTCCTCTATTTTCTTTGCATAAGCACCCACAGGACTTCTAGTGTGTTAGTGGCATCACACAGAGCTCCTCTATTTTCTTTGCAGAAGCACCCACAGGACTTCTAGTGTGTAGTGGCATCACACAGAGCTCCTCTATTTTCTTTGCAGAAGCACCCATAGGACTTCTAGTGTGGTTAGTGGCATCACACAGAGCTCCTATATATTCTTCTCAGAAGCACCCACAGGACTTCTAGTGTGTTAGTGGCATCACACAGAGCTCCTCTATTTTCTTTTGCAGAAGCACCCACAGGACTTCTAGTGTGTTAGGCATCACACAGAGCTCCTCATTTTTCTTTGCAGAAGCACCCATAGGACTTCTAGTGTTAGTGGCATCACACAGAGCTCCTCTATATTCTTCTCAGAAGCACCCACAGGACTTCTAGTGTGTTAGTGGCATCACACAGAGCTCCTCTATTTCTTTGCAGAAGCACCCACAGACTTCTAGTGTGTTAGTGGCATCACACAGAGCTCCTCTATTTTCTTTGCAGAAGCACCCATAGGACTTCTAGTGTGTTTAGTGGCATCACACAGAGCTCCGCTATTTTCTTCTCAGAAGCACCCACAGGACTTCTAGTGTTGTGTTAGTGGCATCACACACAGAGCTCCTCTATTTTCTTGCAGAAGCACCCATAGGACTTCTAGTGTGTTAGTGGCATCACACAGAGCTCCTATATATTCTTCTCAGAAGCACCCACAGGACTTCTAGTGTGTTAGTGGCATCACACAGAGCTCCTCTATTTTCTTTGCATAAGCACCACAGGACTTCTAGTGTGTTAGTGGCATCACACAGAGCTCCTCTATTTTCTTTGCATAAGCACCCACAGGACTTCTAGTGTGTTAGTGGCATCACACAGAGCTCCTCTATTTTCTTTGCAGAAGCACCCATAGGACTTCTAGTGTGTTAGTGGCATCACACAGAGCTCCTCTATTTTCTTTGCAGAAGCACCCATAGGACTTCTAGTGTGTTAGTGGCATCACACAGAGCTCCTATATTTTCTTCTCAGCAGCACCCACAGGACTACCGACTACAATGGCTGGAAGACCGCCAAGGGGAGGCAGAGCGTGCAGAGCCAAGAACACAGGGCAGGCAGGCTCTGTTTCTAGTGGACGTGGCCGTGGACGTGGACGTGGTCGTGCATCGTCATCAGCACGTGGCCATGGGACACGCGCGTCTTTGTTTTCGGCAGCTGGACATGTGAGCCGCATCATGCTGAAGGCTTGGTAGAATGGATGACCAAGCCCTCCTCATCCTCCTCATCCTCTCTCACCCAGGCTCAGGGTACTGACAGAGCATCATCAGCCACCCCTTCCCTAGACCCACCATGTCCTCCTGAGGAGTCCCCGAACTCTTTGAGCACAGTGTTGGGTACATGCTCCAGGAGGATGCCCAACGATTCGAAGGCTCGGATGACGATACCCAGCTTGAGGAATCTGGCAGTACAGTTCCACCAGCTGCAGCTTACTGCCAGGTTTGCTCTAGTGGTGAAGAGGAGGGGATGATGAGGTCACTGACTCCACGTGGGTGCCTCAAGGGAGAGAGGATGAGGAGAGGACGAGGAGGAGGAGGATGCGGCGTCACATGTCCAACGAGGCAGGATGCCCCCTGGAGGCCAGGTAGAGGCCAGCACAGCAACTGTACAACACCGCAGAGCTCCGCCTGTGCAGGGCGCTGCCTCTGCACGTTATCAGAAAAGTTCTTTGGTGTGGGCCTTTTTTGAGACGAGTGCAGCAGATCGCACCACTGCTATTTGCAATATTTGTCTCAAGCGTATCTCGCGTGCCAAAACATCAGCCGCTTGGGCACGACAAGCATGACCAGACATATGGCGACCTGCCATGCAGCTCGTTGGCAGGAACACATAAAAGACCCACACCAAAGAACTAAGCGGACCTCTCCTTGCTCCTCCTCAGCTGGGATCTCCATCCCCACTACACCTTCAGTCCTCTCTGAAAGCTGCTCTGAGAGGACTGAAGGTGTAGAATTCGGTGTGTCACAACCAAGTACTTGCAGTACACCGACGTCCGAATGCAGCAGGCAAATTTCCCTGCCCCAGCTGCTGGACCGTAGAAAGAAGTACACTCCCAGCCATCCACATGCCCAGCGGTTGAATGCTAGCCTTGCTAAAATTGCTAGCACTTCAACTGCTGCCTTTTCAGTTGGTAGACTCTGTGAGTTTGTTCAATGTGCGGTTCAGAGGGCCATCAATGAGTACCTTTGCGACTACGGCACCAGGACAGGGTCAGGGGGAGCTTGGTTTTTTTTCCCCACGTCATGGAGCATGATCAGGGATGCATGCACTGTCCTCTCACCATTTGAGGAGGCCACGACGGATGGTGAGCAATGACAGTGCATGCATCAGTGACACGTCCCTCTTGTCCACCTGTTGGAGCATACGCTCGTGGGATAATGGACAGGCACTTGAGGCAGAACAGAGGCAGGAAATGGAGGACTTCCTTGCCTCTCAAGGCCCCCTCTATCCGGACAGTGGTGTTTCTTCTGTCCCACCCATCACACAGGAAGAGGATGAGGAGGAGGAAGAGGAGGAGGAGGAGGATCAGGAGGAGGATTGTGTGAGCATGGAGGTGGAGCCTGGCACTCAGCATCAGCAGCAGCAGCAGTCTTTTAGGGATGATGTACAGTCCCAACAAGCCAGTGGACTTGTACGTGGCTGGGAGGAGGTGGCTGGCGATCATGTCATCCTCAGTGACCCAGAAGACTCCGGACCGAATGCCTCAGCTAACCTACGCTGCATGGCCTCCCTGATCCTGCAAAGCCTGCGGAAGGATCCTCGTGTTCTTCGGATCAAGGAGAGGGACCATTACTGGCTGGCCACTCTCCTTGATCCGCGTACAAGGGTAAGGTTGCGGACCTTATCTGCCGTCGCAGAGGGAGCAGAGGATGAGACATCTCAGGGAGGCCTTGCAGAAAGGTCTGTGCAACGCGTTCCCAGAAACTGGGAGGCTACAAACTCCTGGTCCTGGCGACGAGTTGCTGAGGCTTCGGTCAGTGGCAGAAGGATCGGTGGGGAAGGTGGACGTCTGACCGATGCGTTCAGACAATTTTTTAGTCCGCAGCCCCAAGGTATGATCGGTTCCAGCAACCATCGCCAGCGTCTGATATACATGGTGCAGGAATACCTTGGGCAAGGTCAGACTTGGACACCTTTCCCACCGAAAATCCTCTGGCTTACTGGGTCCTGAGGATGGATCACTGGCCAGAGCTTGCACAGTATGCAATTGAGCTACTGCCTGTCCTGCCTCCAGCGTTCTTTCCGAACGCACATTCAGTGCTGCTGGAGGATTTGTGACTGATCATAGGGTGCGCCTGTCCACCGCCTCGGTTGATCGACTGACATTCATCAAAATGAATCAGTCTTGGATCACCACCAGCTACCAGGCACCTGAGCGGATATAACCGAATAATTTTTAATGTCACATCCTTCAAGACTGCCTATGCTGATGCTGAGTGACTGTCCTCTTATGTTCACTGACTATCCTCTTCCGCCTCCTCAATGATCCATGCCACCACACCAGTGCCTAAGGCACAATTTTTTCAGCCCTGTTTAACAGGGGCGTGTACTTACAATTTTAAAAAAAATGCTTCGCAACACGTGTGACTGCTGTGCTCCAAGTACAGTCTCTGTGAGGGCCGTGTTGCAGTGTTGTGGCACCAGCACCAGTGCCTAAGGCACAATTTTTCAGCCCCTGTTTTAACAGGGGCGTGTACTTACAATTTTTTAAAAAAATGCTTCGCAACACGTGTGACTGCTGTGCTCCAAGTACAGTCTCTGTGAGGGCCGTGTTGCAGTGTTGTGGCACCAGCACCAGTGCCTAAGGCACAATTTTTCAGCCCCTGATTAACAGGGGCGTGTACTTACAATTTTTTAAAAAAATGCTTCGCAACACGTGTGACTGCTGTGCTCCAAGTACAGTCTCTGTGAGGGCCGTGTTGCAGTGTTGTGGCACCAGCACCAGTGCCTAAGGCACAATTTTCAGCCCTGTTTAACAGGGGCGGGTACTTACATTTTTTAAAAAAATGCTTCGCAACACGTGTGACTGCTGTGCTCCAAGTACAGTCTGTGAGGGGTTGCAGTGTTGTGGCACCAGCACCAGCCTAAGGCACAATTTTTCAGCCCCTGTTTAACAGGGCGGGTAATTACAAAATCTTGATCTAATAGTTTCACAGCAGGCCCATTCCTGCCCCACCAAAGAGTAACTATGAGGGCCTGCAGTCTTGTGGCAACACCGTCCACCCACCACCGCCAAAGGCCCAATTTTTTTCTGCCCTGTTCATCAGGTGCTTGCAATTACAAATCTTGATCTAATAACTCACAGCAGGGCCCATTCCTGCGCCCACCAAGAGTAACTATGAGGGCCTACAGTCTTGTGGCAACACCGTCCACCACCACCGCCAAAGGCCCCAAAACCTTGCAAGAAGATCTGAACAAATGAATTGGGTAGGCAACTACATGGCAGAAAAATGTTAAATAATTCATTTGAGTTTCAAAAATATGAATGCAATCTATACACTATACACTATACACTTGGGGGAGAACCTCTGGGGGACTCTAGGATGGAAAAGGACCTGGGGGTCCTAGTAGATGATAGACTCAGCAATGACATGCAATACCAAGCTGCTGCTAACAAAGCAAACTGAATATTGGCATGCATTAAAAAGGAAATCAACTCCAGAGACAAAACAATAATTCTCCCGCTCTACAAGACTCTGGTCCGGCCGCACCTAGAGTATGCTGTCCAGTTCTGGGCACCAGTCCTCAGAAAGGATGTACTGGAAATGGAGCGAGTACAAAGAAGGGCAGCAAAGCTAATAAACCGTCTGGAGGATATTAGTTATGAGGAAAAGTTGCGAGCACTGAATGTATTCACTCTGGAGAAGAGACGCTTGAGAGGGGATATGATTTCAATTTATAAATACCATACTGGTGACCCCACAATAGGGATAAAACTTTTTTGTGGAAGGGAGTTTAACCGCTTCCCGACTGCCTCCTGCACATATATGTCGGCAAAATGGCACGGCTAGGCAAAAGCACGTATATATATGTCCCCTTTAATTGCCTAGCCGTGGGGTTGCGTGTGCGCGCGACCCGGTCTGGAGCTCCGGGACGCCGCTGGTGTCCCGCGATCGGGTCACAGAGCTGAAGAACGGGGAGAGGTCTGTGTAAACAAACCTCTCCCCACGCTTCCTACACTGCCTGTCACTAATCGGCTGTTCCCTGTCATCGGGAAAGCCGATCAGTGACGTGAGACGTCAGCCACGCCCCCTAATGTAAAAAAAAACACACACGTCACAGACCATAACCCCCCCGCCCCCTAGTGGTTAACTCTTTCACTGCCAGTGTCATTTATACAGGAATCAATTCATTTAAATAGCATTGATTGCTGTATAAATGACAATGGTCCCAAAAATGAGTCAAAAATGGCCGATGTGTCCGCCACAATGTCGCAGTCACAACAAAAATCGCTGATCGCCACCATTACTGGTAAAAAAAAAATATTAATAAAAATGCTATAAAACTATCCCCTATTTTGTAAACGCTATAACTTTTGCGCAAACCAATCAATATACTCGTATTGCATTTTTTTTTTACAAAAAATATGTAGAAGAATACGTATCGGCCTAAACTGAGGAAAAAAAATGTTTTTTTTATATATTTTTTGGGGATATTTATTATAGCAAAAAGTTAAAAATATTGCATTTTTTTCAAAATTGTCGCTCTATTTTTGTTTATAGCGCAAAAAATAAAAATCGCAGGGGCGATCAAATACCACCAAAAGAAAGCTCTATTTGTAGGAAAAAAAGGACGCCAATTTTGTTTGGGAGCCACGTTGCACGACCGCGCAATTGTCAGTTAAAGCGGCGCAGTGCCGAATCGCAAAAAGGGGCCTGGTACTTTGGCTGCAAATTGGTCCGGGGCTGAAGTGGTTAACAAGACACTCATTAAAATTAGAAGAAAAGAGGTTTAACCTTAAACTACATAGAGGGTTCTTTACTGTAAGAGCAGCGAGGATGTGGAATTCCCTTCCACAGGCGGTGGTCTCAGCGGGGAGCACCTGAACGACTGCAACATACAGGGATATACAATGTAATACTTACATATAATCACACACATAGGTTGGACTTGATGAACTTGTGTCTTTTTTTAACCTTACCTACTATGTAACTATGTAAAGACTTTGCTACACAAGCAACTCTTTCAAAGCTTCTATAAATTGTACTGTGAATTCACCATTATGCAGAAATGTATATTGTTCTGCAACCATGTTTGTTTTAGGCACTAAATAGTTGTTGAATGCATTGAAAGATGTTTCATAAGTGTCATCTTTTGTTGTTAGAGTATAGAAAACATGCCGTCCTTCTGCTCCCAGGCACTAAATAAGTAAAGCGTGCTTTCTAGCAGTAGGTAAGTGCTCCAGATAAGCAGCAAGTATGAATGTACACATTTTAGCAGTGAAAGGCATTGCAAGCTGACCAGGGTGTGGAACAGTGGGGGCCCGTCCATAAAGGGGCCCGTCCCCCTAATCTATGAGCCCGCCCCCTAATCTACTTGCAGGGCGCCAGATGCATGGCTCTACTTGGCTTCAAAAAAGGGTGGGCTTGGGGCGCAGAGCAGCTGAGGAGACGGAGGGGAAAGACCGCAGCTGGGACCTGGATGGGGTAGGTGCCGATTGATTGACCGGGGGATTGGTGTGGGGTGGCGGGCTGGAGTGAGGGGGGTAGATGTCTGTTTGCTGCCCCCCCCCGACCAATGAAGCACCAGTCGCCATCGACGTGGAAGAATTGGTGCAAGCTGCTGTAGAGATAGAAGCTATATCCTTGTCACCCATATAGTTATAGAGTACTTTGTTAGCATGTTCGGGCTTCCATAAAACACGTTCAGGCTCAGCGCACACTAGTGTTCTATACGTTTAACAAATGCTAGAAAAAAAACACTGGATGAAAAAGCTGATAAAAGCATTTTTGTGCTGGCTTTTAGTAGCGTTTTAGTAGCTTTTGGGAGCGTTTAGGTGCATCAGTGTTTTATTGGCGTTTTTACATGAAGAAACGATTTTCCTATCAACACAGACAGTGCACACAGTACATTTACTGCGGGCGGGCGGTACGGGCAAGCTGGATCATGTACTGTCACGCTGTCACTGGCTACAGCGAGATTTTGTCAACAGGTCCCAGACAATGATTTATGGCTGAGACCTGCTGATTGGCTGTAGCCAATCACAGCACAGAGTCCTGTGTTTACTTACACACAGGGCTCTGTACACAGATCAGTGATCTGGCTGTTTCTTCTCTCTGCAAAGCAGGGACAAATGTACAGCCATATCTGTTAGTAAAAGCAGCAAACATTACACTTACAAGGCACACAGTAAACCCCTTGATGTTAATCCCTTCCAAACCATTAGTACAGTGTCATTAGTTCAGTGACAGTGTACAGTATTATATCTGGTCACTGTATTAGTGTCACTATTGATGTCAGTGTCAGTTAGTCAGATAGCGTACCTCCCAGCGAGGGTCTGTTAGTGCCAGAATGCCCGCCACCCTTTCACAGTCCCACTTTAAGTCGCTGATCACCGACATTATTTACTAGTATAGCATTCATAGCTGCGTAAATTCCAGTATATATATGTAGCGCCAACACTTGGCTAAGTGTGCGCTATATATGTAAATTTAGTTTTCCAGAACGGTACCAGAGTTCTGGGGGTTAATTGTACAGGTCCTTTGCTTTGGCATCAGTTTGGCTGGGCTGTACTGAAGTTCTGCCTAGTCATAGGTGCAGTGAGGCACCTGTGGCAGGCTGAGAACCAAGCCTGGTTGGACATGTTAGGTACCCATCTTTCTCGGAGCCAATCAGTGGGCGGGCCTTGCCCCGCTGTGTAGTCTGGGAAGGGGTATTTAAGATGCGAAAGTCACGTGTTCAGGGTTTGGCTTGCATTTTGATTGCTGGACCCCGTGAGGGGTCCTGGAACCAGGCGTGTCTGCCGTCCCCGTAAGCATGGTCACCCTGACCAGCCCCAGAGGCCCTCATGGTCTGGGGTGGGGATCCGTCTGTTTCCGAGCCTCGGAACTGGCTAGTTCGGGGCCCAGTAACTGAAGGAGGATTCGGAGGTGTCCCGGTGTGCTCTCGGTATTGGAGGGACACGGCAACTCGTACAAGCGACCAGGGGAGGACTCTTCGGAGGAGGGCCAAGAAGCTGGCTGCTCGGTAAGAGCCTGGGAGCTGAGTTCTCACAGTATTGCCAAGAAGGCTGAGAGATTCAGGTACTGTGGGAAAGGTTCCTACTTGTCTTCAGTTACCATCTAGTCTGTAGCAGAGACTTTGCAAACTTTTCGGATCACATGTTGGCTGCTAAATCTATGGTTAGAGACATTCGATGGATGTCAGTAGTTCAAGTGCCTGAGTTTTATCACCCGTGCCCTCCATTCCCACCTGAGACTGTGTTATAATTGGATGTTACCCCTGCAAAATAAAAATCCTCAAAAGGACTTTTGTGTGTCAGCTTCTGAAGTTACTGGGTACTAACCCTGGGAACCCCTAGACAACGGAAGACGAGCTACGAGGAGGTAATTGGTAAGCACAGAAAATTCAAGGTCGCCCCTAGGGGTTATGGCCGCTACATATACTATTGTTTGTAGACGCTATAACTTTTACACAAAATAATAAATATACACCTATTACATAGTTACATAGTTAGGTTGAAAAAAGACCCTCTAGTCCAATCAATAAAAAATAAATAAAAAAAATCATACTTCATTCGCTGTTGTAACACCGCTGTGGGAGCCATGAGCGCAATGCTCTGTGTTCCTAGCCCACCCTACTTTAAAGCATATTAGAGCCTACGGCTCTAATCAGGTGCTTCAAAAATACACCCCCGCCGCTGTAATTCCTGAAAGGGGACAGACACATAAATAGGGGGGGTGGCCGCGGCGGCGATGGATAGATTCATGCTATGGATGAATCTATCCATTATTCATATAGGGGGTGGCGTGGATAGAGGGAGCGGTGTCCGGGCACCCTTAATGGCCGGCCGCCACTAGACAGAACCAAATCACAACTTAAATCTGTGTTTATTTTATACTTTCCTATTTTTTTCCTAAATATATACATTCTGGTTTATTTTGTCACTGTTACAATTGCATAAGATGATTACTGCAGGATTGATGGCACATGGGACATTGATGTGTCCTTGGGACAACATTAGGGCATAATAAATCCTAAATATGAACCTAAATGCTTTAAATACATCTGAAAGAGTTGAAAGTGAGGGCATACCAGAGCTCATACTCTCCGTGTTTCATGT
This sequence comes from Lithobates sylvaticus, assembly GCA_028564925.1. NCBI lineage: Eukaryota > Metazoa > Chordata > Amphibia > Anura > Ranidae > Lithobates > Lithobates sylvaticus. The sequence continues at coordinate 79,050,670 of CM053028.1, forward strand.
TGACTATAACAGACCTCAGTTGGCATCAGAAAACTGCTATCCAGTTTTTTCCATTCCTTTACAGTACTGTTGGTGAACTCTGCAAAACAGATTTGGTTTGGTTTGGCAGGAGTCTAATAAATAAAAAATGTTTACATATTATTTTAAGCTCAAACAGTGGCTATCGGTTTTAGCTAATGTAAGCCTGTTCTCTCCCTCCTATACTAATCCTTTGACCTTCATTTATGTATTTTACATCTCATGACAGAAAAAAGAGACCACATTGTGTTTATCTTAAGTGTCATAACCTATCATACTGAATTTTAATTACAGTGCTTTAGCTCTGCCTATAAGTTAGCACATTCAGTGTAAAATGTGTAAGGAAAGAGCGTAGGGAATACACTATACATTGCCAAAAGTATTAGGACACCTGCCTTTACACATACATGAACTTTAATGGCATCCTTAGTCCGTAGCGTTCAATATTGAGTTGTCCACCCTTTGCAGCTATAACAGCTTCAACTCTTCTGGGAAGGTTGTCCACAAGGTTTAGGAGTGTGTCTATGGGAATGTTTGAATATTCTTCCAGAAGCACATTTGTGAGGTCAGGTACTGATGTTGGACAGAAGGCCTGGCTTGCAGTCTCTGCTCTAATGCCCTGTACACACCGGTTTTCCCGTCAGAATAAACTCTGAAGGTTTTTCCGGTGGAATTCCACTCAAGCTGTCTTGCATAAACACGGTCACACCAAATTCCAACCGCCAAAAACGCGGTGACGTACAACACGTACAACGGCACTATAAAAAGGAAGTTCAATAGCCTTTGGGCTCCCTCTGCTAATCTGATGTTTATCTCGTGTTAGTAGAAGTTTGGTGAGAGACGATTCGCGCTTTTCAGACTTTTCAGACAGAGTTTTACTGCTGTTCAGTTTGTGATAACTTTTTAATAATCCAAAAAAAGGAGATCTTGATGAAAAAAAAAAAAAAAAAAGATGACTATAAAAAATAATTCTAAACATTATTATGGAGATCTTGCTTTTAAAAAATAAAAGATTATTCATGAGATCACGAGAAATAATAAAGAAATAAGTTTGTCAGAACTCTGTGTGAATATCAGCAGCAAAACAACTTCATTATTCTAGCATTATAAAAGAATGCGCTGCATTAAAAGATCACAGAATTTGCAGCGTGAGGAATGTGCTATCTCCATTATGAACGCTAATTTTAACAGACCGATAGCTTCCATCTCGTACTTGCTTCAGAGCATGCGTCATTTTTGGTACGTCGGAACAGCATAAAGACGAGCGTTTTTTCCAATAGGAATTTTTTCCATCTGAAAAATATAGAACATGTTCTCTATCTAAGTCTGTCTGAATTTTCGACGTAAAAAGTCAGATGAGGAATACACATGGTCGGAATATACGATGAAAAGCTCCCATCTGACTTTTTGTGTCGAAAATTCCGACCTTGTGTATGCGGCATAATTCATCCCAAATTAGTGTGTATCAGGTTAAGGTCAGGGCTCTGTGCAGGCCAGTCAAGTTCCTCCACCCCAAACTTACTCATGGACCTTGCTTTGTGCACTGGTGCTCAGTCATGTTGGAACAGAAAGGGGCCATCCCCAAACTGTTCCCACACAGTTGGGAGAGTGAAATTCTCCAAAATGTCTTGGTATGCTGACACCTTAAGAGTTCCCTTCACTGGAACTAAGGGGCCAAGCCCAACCCCTGAAAAACCACCCCACACCATAATCCCTCCTCCACCAAATAATTTGGACCCACCAGATTAGCTTGAGCATACCCACCCAACCCCTTTTTTGATGGCTGCCTGGACCTGGGCTCCTACTACCATGTTTGGTGGTCATTCCCTGTGGCACATGCGTTCTGGACACATCAGCTTCTATGACATTCTACACCGGCTTCTGCAAAAATCCATTAAAAAAATCCATCCCATGGTACTGCAAGAAGCCCTTCTCAATTCAAAACCAGCTGAGATCATTCAGAAACAGCATGTTTTGATGGGCCATGTCCCAGGGCCGTCTTACTGAGCGGGCACACCTGGGGACCCATCAGAGACAAACAAATAGAAGTAGCAGTGGGGCAAGGGAGTTGGGCTTAGCGGGCACAGGCAGTCCAGCAGGCAGGGCCGCCATCAGGGGGTACAGAGCCCTAGTAAGGGGCCCGAGTGTCTAGAAGGGCCGGCTGTCTGGTGGGGATGGGAGAAGGCAGGGGCGGGTACAGCAGAGCTCCGTGGCTGATTTTATGTCTTAGAATATACTGTCTTTTGGTTTTCATGTTTAGCCCTTCAAGGAGAAGAAGTCTTGTTTGGGTTAATTCTTGGTAGGTAGAGGTTGCTAAGTTTTGCTTGTGGGTCGCTTCTAACGCACGTATATGGGACATGACCAATGTAATTTTAAGTTGGCGTTCTTTTTTGATTTTGGATGCCGTTTCGGATGACACATTTGTGTGCTTCCCACAAGTTCAGGCATGTTGTGTATGTGATGTCGTTGAGAGAAAAATACTCTCGTATGCAAGAGGTGAATATTTCTATATCAACTGGATCTTTAAATAAGGAGGGATTGAGTCTCCAGGTTTTTTCGGGAAAAGTTAGAAGGATAGTGATCGGGTGGTGATCTGATAGAGTCATGGGTTCTATTGTGGCTTTTTGTAATAGAGGGATGTCAGGTTGGGAAATGAAAACGTAGTCAATTCGAGAGTACTTTTGGTGAAGGGGCGAGAAGTATGTGTAGTCTTTACCTTGAGGGTTCAGCATTCTCCAGGTATCATGCAACAAGAGACCTTGAAGTTGTAACTTGATCTGTTTTAACGCCCTGTAGGAAATCGCTGAGGTACCCGAGGATGTGTCTAGAAGCGGGTTAAGAGAAACATTAAAATCTCCTCTGAGGATTAAAACACCTGTTGAGAAAGAGGACAGAAGTCACAAAGTAGAAGAATGCTACTTGTTTGGTATTTGGGCGTAAATGTTGGTGATGGTGACCGACCGCAAACCTGTTGTTCCTTTTAGGAAGATGTTTCTACTTGCCTGATCATACACGGAATCTGTCATCTGGAAGGGTATGTGGTTCGATATAAGGATAGAAACCCCCTTTGTTTTGGATTCTTTGTTTGTTAAATGGAATGCTAGAGGAAATTCTCTATCTGAAAGTTTAGGGATTTAATCTGAGAGGATGTGAGTTTCCTGTATGCAAACAATATTGTCTTTGAACTTGTGGCATTCTGTAAGAAGTTGCGAGCGCTTCACAGGAATGTTTAGGCCTTTGGCGTTGATGGAGACCAGTTTCAGGGAAAGAGGAGTGGTTTGGAGACTTTGTGTAGACATGCTGTAGGATGGTTAGATGGTTCATTAATGTTATAGAGACAGAACCTTAGTTCGAAGGTGATTTGTATCGAGCTCAGCGGTTGTGAATATATTGTAGATTTTTAGTTTTGGAGAGAGAGAGGGGTGTCAGGAGCGGGAAGGGGAAAAAGGGTTAGATAAAAATAAGTGGATTAATGGGGGGTTTAGGGAGATACGGGGGGAGGGTATGAGGGAGAACTGTGATATAAATACTAGTTAGGTGTATGAGTAGGGGGGGATTAATATATCGGAGGAAGAAATAGGCCAGCTATTCTTCCAGATAAGAATATTTACTCTGGGTAGGTCAGAGGAGATGAAGTTATCTCTCTGCTTGGGTTTGTGGTCTGACTAGAGTGCTAAGGATGTCCGAATCCTGATATTTTGGAGCTGTGCTTATGTAGGTGGAGATACAGGGGGTGATATGTTTAGCTTATATGCAATATTGGTTGAGTGGGGAGGTAAAGTCTAAGTAGTGGCCTTAGTTTTGCTGAGATAGGTGGCAGTGTACAAAATTTCTTAGATAAGATGGATGGGGAGGAATAGGTATAGCAATTAGTATAAATTTGCACCTTAAGCGACCTCGAGAGGTATGGGCGAAGTGGAGAAGCATTAGTGTGAGGATAGTTATATTAATATTTAGAGGAGGCATTTGTATTTTGTTAAATCTGTGGAACCCCTAAGGATGATGGTTTGAGAATTAAACTTTCTAAGGCTAAGATCCAGGTAAGGAATATTGGAGCTAGAGACTGCATGTAACTATCGATTATTAGGAGGGGGGGTTTGGGGGTGTCCCTTTCGGGATTATTTATATACCCAGATTTCTTCATGTTGTCTATAGTGTCAGGGTTTGAGAGCAGAACTAACTGAGATAATAACTCGACATCTGGGCTAATGTACTGAAGTACCCCCCCAGCAAGACCCATAGTCAATAGTATTGATTCGATCTCAGCTAGACTTGGGCAATACCTTGACAAATTCCTCCAAAACAGTGTGAGAAGCACTAGGTCTTATATACGTGACACGAAAGACTTTCTCAATTGTCTCCAGAAGGTGGATTTATCTGAAAGAAATGACATTCTCTTAGTCACTGCGGATGTATCCTCCCTTTACTCGATCATTCAGCACGATGACGCCCTCCTGGCCCTGAATTGGGCCCTCAGCAAAAGAGAAGATCTACCATTGAACCAAAAAGTGTTTTTAAAGAATGCTCTGGATTTTTGTCTTAATCATAATTATTTCTGGTATGGCGGCAATTTTTACTCCCAGCAAAGAGGCGTGGCCATGGGTGCGAAATTCGCACCAAGTATCGCTAACTTATTCATGGCAGAATGGGAGGACAAAAATATTTTTAATGATCAACGGGCAGAACTAGTGTTTTATCGACGTTTTATTGATGATTTATTTTTTATCTGGGCAGGGACAAGTGAAAGTTTGGACACTTTTTTATCCTTTTTAAACACAAACAACAGTAATATCGTTTTAACATCAACAAGTAATAAGGAGGAAATTGACTTTCTGGACGTCACAATATATCGGAAATTGAACCAATTGGAAACAAAAGTTTTCTTCAAAAAAACTGACAGAAACAGTTATTTACCCATATCAAGTGGTCATCACCCTTTATGGTTAAGAAACATACCAAAAGGCCAGATAATGAGGGTAAGGAGGAATTGCTCAGAGGATACCAACTTTGCTTGCCAATCGAAAATTTTAACAGACAGATTTGAGAACCGTGGCTATGACCCGATCAAATTAATGAAGATTGTTGAAGAAGTAGGTGCAATACCTAGAGCCACCATTTTAGAAGAAAAAACGTTAATCCAGCCAACCACTACCATCCACAAAAGAAACACGAAAGAATGGTCGTTCATCTCTGGATACCACGAACAGTACAAAGAAATAGAAACCATTTTCAAGAAACATTGGCATGTGTTATTATTAGACAAGAAACTTACCACAGCTTTACCTGATACCCCCCAATTCATCTATAGGAAGGCGACCAGTTTCGGTGATAGAGTGGTCAAAAAAATCATTGACCCCCCAAAGAAACCATTGTCCTTCTGGGATAAGAAAGGCTTCTACGCCTGTCGTAAATGTAAGGCCTGTAGGGAAGTGGGGAAACCTATAAGGGCACTCGATAAATTTGAAGCAACAGCAAACCACACATCTTTCGACATTGAGCAATTTATCACGTGCAACACAATGTTTGTGGTATATGCATTAAAATGTCCTTGTGGCCTAATGTATATTGGCCGTACAAAAAGGCTTTTACGTATAAGAATAGCCGAGCATATCAAGAATATCAAATTAGGTTACAAAGACCACAACGTGTCCTTACATTTTAAATTAAAACACGATAGTGATCCCAGAGGACTGGAATTTTGGGGTATTGAACACCTTCAACCTCATTGGAGGGGCATACATAGGGTAAGGGAACTGTCTAAAAAAGAAACTAAATGGATTTTTCTGACGGACGTACTCGCCCCTAGAGGCTTGAATGTAGAGCTTGACATTAATTGCTTCATTAGTGACACGTAACCACCCCCTCAGCAATAATAACACATATCTTCTTGGGAGACGCATATGACCTCAATGATCCTGTGGTATATTTTATTCCTTTTTTATCTGTTTTTTATCTGTTGTTTTATCTGTTCTGGTTGTTATTGAACTCAATTTATTTATTTCTTTCTGTAACTTTGCACACCCTAGATGTATTGGGGTTGCATTCCACACAAGGAGATCTATGAGCATAGTACCTCTGGAATTTTGATGAATCCATTGTATAAGCATGTATTAACATGGTCACTACATCCCATGCTTTGCGGGTTAGGTAATTGGCCAATGTGCAATACCATACCACGTAGGGTTAAATTTTATATTAGTATTTTTTTATATTATATTTTGATATTTTATAATATTTTTAGAATATTTTTATAATAATTTTGTAATTCCCTACCTGAACCCATCCGCGGTTCACAAATAGTATTTACCAACATGATTTTATCCAGTGGACTCAGTGAACATTTTTTCATTTTTTCATATTTTATACATATTTTATATATGCGTTTTTTATGCGTTTTCTTGATTTGCGATTTTAATATGTGACTTTTTTAGGTGCTTTTATATGTATATCCATTTTTATACATATGAACCCGCAGTCGCATATTTATAATTTATAATCATTCGTATAGTGTAACTCAAACTCTAAGGAGTATATTAAAACCAACTGTTATGATTATCTATATAACATGCTTACTAGCAGTCATCTCAACATATCTTAGCCATAGCCCTCCTTAGTATGGATCCACACTTCGAATCAGACTGTTGTCAGACTGTGGCACAAACATGACTGATTGTGGAAGGGTTAATATAAAGAGGCACGCGCATGCATGCAAGGAATCTTTATAATTTTAAAAAAGTGAGGCATATAGTATGATAATCCATCCATTCTTATCCCTGTATACATGTACGATTATTGCTTATGATGTTTATAATCGCCTTCTGCAATAGCTAGTCTGGGGGATTAACTGGATATGAACGGACCAGCGCTGTAAGAATTCCTATTACATGCATGCGTGCACTCCGATTGGCCAGAATGTCTATCTATCACTATAAGAGTGACACTTCCGGTTCTCTAGTCACGCCCTCGTGAAGAAGTCCGATAGGACGAAACGTGCGTCAGGGACGTTGACTAGAGGAACAAGGAAGTGACGTGTGCGCTCCAGCCTGCGGTCCACCGACCAGGAAGTATCCTAGGACGCTTGAAACACCGCTCTCTATAGCGGAAATCAGCTACAGGGGATCCGGAAGGCGTTCACAGGCAGAGTGCTATACATTTATCTTACATGCTGATTTGTTTTTCATATTTGGTACGCATTTTGGAACAAGGGGTGTTCTATTTTAACAGATTGGGGGGTTTAATAAATGTTTTAAACGGAGTCACACTATGTGGTGTAATTTGTTTCAACATATGTTCTACCTGCCAATGGTGAGCTACTGAATGGGAGGATGTTGAGGAAAACTGGTGGACTTCAATAGAGAGAGACACAGGACCCTGATGAAAGTGTATACATGCCCATATTCTATTTAGCTCTGGTGAGTGCATCCCCAAAGGGGAACCTTGTATCACGTGGTGAAACACACTGGTGGATGGACTAATCAGTTTTGGCGACACATCGAATACTGAGCTAGCAATATCACTTTGTTTTGATTACCACATCATGGAAAAACGGGACTTCAATTAATTAATTTATTTATTTATCTATTCATTTATTTATTTATTTATTTACTTATTTGGAGTCACCGTGAAACATATGGACTCTCTTCTAATTAATGTATTTATTTACTTATTTATTTATTCATCAGTTGATCAATGCACTTACCCCCTATCTTATTAATGATGTTCACTATTTATGAATGATCATTCCATGGATTATTGATTGATTTACATATATCTAGACCCAGTAATTGATCCATTTATATATTCAAACATTATCCTGTCTACCTAATCAGTGTTTTCTGATACCCAAGCGCTGCTACAATATTGACACAGGTTGGATACAGTTAATTGGTCACTCAATTTCTTACTCCGTGACACTGGTTATTTATTGTACTTTTATATACTACGTCTCCTTTAAGCAGCTGCTACTGGTGCACCCATGCTGGGTTGCACATCAAACTAAGTATATTTATATTCAGTGATTAATATACTACACTACTGAAACTCATACTCAGACAGTATATCCCTTTGAGCGCAGAGAGTTGTTTGATAGTAGCGGGCCAGAATATCAAAACAACCTTTTTTGCGATTTTAGATTTTATCTCTGCAGCCATGGATGTCTTACAGTTTCTTAATAACAGACAAATAGACATGAACTCTCTATTTGCTGACTATACACCTACCCCCACAGAAATTAATTATAATGGGGTGATTTCAGCCCTAGGAAATACCCTTGAAAAGCAGGTCAGAACTTGGTGGGATATCTGTACACTAGAACAATATATCAAAGATAAGATAATTATTAAGAGTTTGAGATGGGACATCGTTCCCCAAGACGGCTTAGATGACCCGGAGTCCAACAACGAGTGGTTGGATTTTTTTAATGGGGTGGGATTTAAACTACAGCAGCTGATTTTAGATAGAAAAAAACGGAAAATGGCCAAACTAGCATCAAAGATCAATGATCTCAAAATCCAGTTGGAACCTATTCAAGAATCGCAACAGATTGTAGATTTCAACACAAGGGTACAAAAGAAGCTCGAGAAAATAGATAAAGAAACTCAAAAGAAAAAAGTCAAGAAATTCCATAAGGATTTAGAAGACTTTAAAAATAATCGCATTTATACTTGGCAACAAAATTCCAATGACAACAAAGAAGCGACTAACAGAGAAATAAACAGAGGAAGAAATGTCCCCCCTACACCAGGACCTTCGAATGTTGGAAACCCCGGACCCAACACACACTGGAGAGAGGAACAAGATGAATATGAAAATTCTCTATACGTACATCCCCCTCCCCGTTCATCCACTCCCATTCAATGGAAGAACAGAGGAGGAAAAGGAAAAAACCAGAGAAATACCAATCAACAATCGCAGCAACAAGCCTATGGTGTAGTGACCCATAACAGGTTTCAGCCCATATATGATTATGCAGATGACTATAACCATTACCCTGCACCCCGGGAGGCAGAGGAGGACAACAGAGGGGTCGGGGGTACCCGCCTCGCAGAGGTCGATTACCAACTCAGACGCCATACCACCACCCCCACCACATGGAACAACAGTCCCAGGAACAGTACAGAGAACAAAACCCTCAGGGATCCCACAGGGACACTCAACGAAGAGGAAATCCCCCATACCCACCGAGGGATCTCGGACCAATTCCACCCCAAAGAGGAAATATCGAGGATGCAGAGCAGGCCGGAAACTCAAACAAAAGGCGAAGAGGGTCGGAGTAGGAGGAATTTTTAACTTGGCTAATGTAGAATTAACGGAAAAAGAAACTAATATTCTAAACCTTGGTCTAAAATGTGGTCTCAAAAAACCAATTAACAAATTCAACGTTTATATCGACGTCCATAAATTTATCAGAAAGATCAATATAAAAAAATATTTTCTGGGACGGGAATCCCTAAGGGAGGTCACATCAGGTAATCCAGCACCACCCAGAAATGTCCAATCAATCAATAGCGGATTGAAAAATAAATCAACATTTAACCCCCCGAATAACCCGAACCACCAGGTAGAAGTGTTCAAAGGGCTTGTCCTACAGGATCTGGCAAGTCTTCAACCAAAAAGGGAGACCAATACCAGACACATAGAAGAAGGAATCATGGCCTTGGAAAAACGCAAGAATATAATCATACGCCCAGCTGACAAAGGAGGAGGAGTGGTAATTCTATCGAAAGATGTATATCACAATCAAATAATAGAGATGTTAGCCGATACCACCACTTATTGCACCTTAAAGGGGGATCCAACTGTAGAATACAGGGATCATCTGGAGAGATTGATCGACATGGGATCGAATAAGGGGGTTCTGACCGAGAAGGAGAAGAGATACTTGGTCCCAGCGAGCAGCAGAATACCAACGCTCTATACACTTCCTAAAGTGCATAAGGACCCAACAAACCCCCCAGCAAGACCCATAGTCAATAGTATTGATTCGATCTCAGCTAGACTTGGGCAATACCTTGACAAATTCCTCCAAAACAGTGTGAGAAGCACTAGGTCTTATATACGTGACACGAAAGACTTTCTCAATTGTCTCCAGAAGGTGGATTTATCTGAAAGAAATGACATTCTCTTAGTCACTGCGGATGTATCCTCCCTTTACTCGATCATTCAGCACGATGACGCCCTCCTGGCCCTGAATTGGGCCCTCAGCAAAAGAGAAGATCTACCATTGAACCAAAAAGTGTTTTTAAAGAATGCTCTGGATTTTTGTCTTAATCATAATTATTTCTGGTATGGCGGCAATTTTTACTCCCAGCAAAGAGGCGTGGCCATGGGTGCGAAATTCGCACCAAGTATCGCTAACTTATTCATGGCAGAATGGGAGGACAAAAATATTTTTAATGATCAACGGGCAGAACTAGTGTTTTATCGACGTTTTATTGATGATTTATTTTTTATCTGGGCAGGGACAAGTGAAAGTTTGGACACTTTTTTATCCTTTTTAAACACAAACAACAGTAATATCGTTTTAACATCAACAAGTAATAAGGAGGAAATTGACTTTCTGGACGTCACAATATATCGGAAATTGAACCAATTGGAAACAAAAGTTTTCTTCAAAAAAACTGACAGAAACAGTTATTTACCCATATCAAGTGGTCATCACCCTTTATGGTTAAGAAACATACCAAAAGGCCAGATAATGAGGGTAAGGAGGAATTGCTCAGAGGATACCAACTTTGCTTGCCAATCGAAAATTTTAACAGACAGATTTGAGAACCGTGGCTATGACCCGATCAAATTAATGAAGATTGTTGAAGAAGTAGGTGCAATACCTAGAGCCACCATTTTAGAAGAAAAAACGTTAATCCAGCCAACCACTACCATCCACAAAAGAAACACGAAAGAATGGTCGTTCATCTCTGGATACCACGAACAGTACAAAGAAATAGAAACCATTTTCAAGAAACATTGGCATGTGTTATTATTAGACAAGAAACTTACCACAGCTTTACCTGATACCCCCCAATTCATCTATAGGAAGGCGACCAGTTTCGGTGATAGAGTGGTCAAAAAAATCATTGACCCCCCAAAGAAACCATTGTCCTTCTGGGATAAGAAAGGCTTCTACGCCTGTCGTAAATGTAAGGCCTGTAGGGAAGTGGGGAAACCTATAAGGGCACTCGATAAATTTGAAGCAACAGCAAACCACACATCTTTCGACATTGAGCAATTTATCACGTGCAACACAATGTTTGTGGTATATGCATTAAAATGTCCTTGTGGCCTAATGTATATTGGCCGTACAAAAAGGCTTTTACGTATAAGAATAGCCGAGCATATCAAGAATATCAAATTAGGTTACAAAGACCACAACGTGTCCTTACATTTTAAATTAAAACACGATAGTGATCCCAGAGGACTGGAATTTTGGGGTATTGAACACCTTCAACCTCATTGGAGGGGCATACATAGGGTAAGGGAACTGTCTAAAAAAGAAACTAAATGGATTTTTCTGACGGACGTACTCGCCCCTAGAGGCTTGAATGTAGAGCTTGACATTAATTGCTTCATTAGTGACACGTAACCACCCCCTCAGCAATAATAACACATATCTTCTTGGGAGACGCATATGACCTCAATGATCCTGTGGTATATTTTATTCCTTTTTTATCTGTTTTTTATCTGTTGTTTTATCTGTTCTGGTTGTTATTGAACTCAATTTATTTATTTCTTTCTGTAACTTTGCACACCCTAGATGTATTGGGGTTGCATTCCACACAAGGAGATCTATGAGCATAGTACCTCTGGAATTTTGATGAATCCATTGTATAAGCATGTATTAACATGGTCACTACATCCCATGCTTTGCGGGTTAGGTAATTGGCCAATGTGCAATACCATACCACGTAGGGTTAAATTTTATATTAGTATTTTTTTATATTATATTTTGATATTTTATAATATTTTTAGAATATTTTTATAATAATTTTGTAATTCCCTACCTGAACCCATCCGCGGTTCACAAATAGTATTTACCAACATGATTTTATCCAGTGGACTCAGTGAACATTTTTTCATTTTTTCATATTTTATACATATTTTATATATGCGTTTTTTATGCGTTTTCTTGATTTGCGATTTTAATATGTGACTTTTTTAGGTGCTTTTATATGTATATCCATTTTTATACATATGAACCCGCAGTCGCATATTTATAATTTATAATCATTCGTATAGTGTAACTCAAACTCTAAGGAGTATATTAAAACCAACTGTTATGATTATCTATATAACATGCTTACTAGCAGTCATCTCAACATATCTTAGCCATAGCCCTCCTTAGTATGGATCCACACTTCGAATCAGACTGTTGTCAGACTGTGGCACAAACATGACTGATTGTGGAAGGGTTAATATAAAGAGGCACGCGCATGCATGCAAGGAATCTTTATAATTTTAAAAAAGTGAGGCATATAGTATGATAATCCATCCATTCTTATCCCTGTATACATGTACGATTATTGCTTATGATGTTTATAATCGCCTTCTGCAATAGCTAGTCTGGGGGATTAACTGGATATGAACGGACCAGCGCTGTAAGAATTCCTATTACATGCATGCGTGCACTCCGATTGGCCAGAATGTCTATCTATCACTATAAGAGTGACACTTCCGGTTCTCTAGTCACGCCCTCGTGAAGAAGTCCGATAGGACGAAACGTGCGTCAGGGACGTTGACTAGAGGAACAAGGAAGTGACGTGTGCGCTCCAGCCTGCGGTCCACCGACCAGGAAGTATCCTAGGACGCTTGAAACACCGCTCTCTATAGCGGAAATCAGCTACAGGGGATCCGGAAGGCGTTCACAGGCAGAGTGCTATACATTTATCTTACATGCTGATTTGTTTTTCATATTTGGTACGCATTTTGGAACAAGGGGTGTTCTATTTTAACAGATTGGGGGGTTTAATAAATGTTTTAAACGGAGTCACACTATGTGGTGTAATTTGTTTCAACATATGTTCTACCTGCCAATGGTGAGCTACTGAATGGGAGGATGTTGAGGAAAACTGGTGGACTTCAATAGAGAGAGACACAGGACCCTGATGAAAGTGTATACATGCCCATATTCTATTTAGCTCTGGTGAGTGCATCCCCAAAGGGGAACCTTGTATCACGTGGTGAAACACACTGGTGGATGGACTAATCAGTTTTGGCGACACATCGAATACTGAGCTAGCAATATCACTTTGTTTTGATTACCACATCATGGAAAAACTAGACTTCAATTAATTAATTTATTTATTTATCTATTCATTTATTTATTTATTTATTTACTTATTTGGAGTCACCGTGAAACATATGGACTCTCTTCTAATTAATGTATTTATTTACTTATTTATTTATTCATCAGTTGATCAATGCACTTACCCCCTATCTTATTAATGATGTTCACTATTTATGAATGATCATTCCATGGATTATTGATTGATTTACATATATCTAGACCCAGTAATTGATCCATTTATATATTCAAACATTATCCTGTCTACCTAATCAGTGTTTTCTGATACCCAAGCGCTGCTACAATATTGACACAGGTTGGATACAGTTAATTGGTCACTCAATTTCTTACTCCGTGACACTGGTTATTTATTGTACTTTTATAATGTACTGAAGTAGACTGTAATAACAGTCAGACATTTACTATTCAGAACTATAACACTTAGCTACTGTTACCTTTGGTTTTGCTGAAATGAGCTCACTGAAGGTCAGAGCTCAAGACAATCGATTTGCAATGCTGAGGTGAGCTTACCACACTGTGTTGAATAACACTGGGTTAAAAAAAAAAAAAAAACTGACTAAGTGCGTTAGACAAGGTGAGGTGTTAGGGCAAGTTTATCACTTCACCTAATGACTTAAGCCATTAAAATACAAAACATCATTAAAAAATCCAGCAACAGTCTGTTCTATGCGTTGTTGTTACACAGACTCTGGGGTCCCTCTGATACGAATATTATGGCGGCGGCCACGATTGTCAAGGTCCTCCAGATGTCTGTGGTATTCTAGAATATTGGACAGGTTTGTGTCTGAAGAGCATTGTACTTGCCTTATGGCGTCCGCATGACGGGTGACTGATTGTTCCATTATCCCCACCCGGGCAGCTATGGAGTGAATGTCCGTTTTTAAATCCGTTATTGCTGCTGATAGTGTGGCTTTTATATCAGATGCTACTGCCTGGAGATCAGTGAGGCATAAGGAGTTTGTAGCAGGGGTGGATGAGCTCCCAACATCCTGTTGCACAGATGAGCGGTTGCTTGTAGTGTAGGCCTGTTCCATCTCGGAGGCCACGTGACCTTCTCCAGCGGTCATACGGAACATCGCCGGGATGTTACACGTGGATTGCGAGAGCGGGTCTTTGAGGCTGTGGGATGTCGAGGGTGTGTGGTAGTTTTTCCCCATAGTTGCGGTGGCTGTAGTGCTCGTCTGATGCCTGTATTGCTAAATTACAGCTCCAACATGCAGGAGAGCTCTGTTCAAGTGTCCATCACAGAGCGGAGCCAAGCCACCGAACCCCTGGATTTCTCATTGCCTTCCGGGAGCTTTCGATGCCTGCCTTCTTGAACTGTAACTCAAAGTGCCATACTTGCCTACCGACTATGGGCCCTGGCATTTGAGGGAGCTACAAGAATTTAGGATGATATTCTGTTATGTAATGCAAAAGGACATTATTAAGGAGGTCATGATGGTCTCTGCCAGCTTGGGAGTCAGTGGACAGATGTATGTGAAAGGAATGCTGATTAATGAGATCTGGAAAGCCCAGGTCTTTCACCCAATAGTTTATTGTGCTTTTTAATACACCTTTGTCTCCTAGCAAACTATTGGGGGATGGGTTTATACTTATGTGTATTGTAAGTTGAGTGAGGAGACGGCAAGTCTACCCTGAAAGGTCATATCTCTGAGTCACCAAGTCTGGGTAAATGATTAGATAACTAGCTCATGTTAATTAGGTTTCTGGTTACAGGTGTATTGTTAGAGTAATATGAGCAGGAGGGGGGACCTCCTCTTCAACTGTATATAAGACTGTATTCTTGTTCTAATAAACAGTCTATGTTCAGCAACCAAACAAGTATTGTCTTGTTTTGTTGGTTGTTAGCAGCGGTTGGACTAGCCAATATCTATATTCAGACTGGGAGGAAGCAGTATATGACGAATGACCTCAAGCGGAGTGTGGGACATTTCGTTACAGTTAGTACAGCGGCTCCAACGGGAGCGGAGAGTTATTTTTTTCGTTCAACCTGCTGGGTTGAACAAAATAAAACTCATAGTATGTACCAGGCTTTAGTAGTGTGGGTGACCTTCGCGCTGTTATTAAACTAGATCTTATGCACAAAAATAATAAATATGTGAATAATATATATATGAAATGTATAAATATAAAAATGAATAAAGTGCCAGCTCAAATGCTGTGTGTAGAAAAAATTCCTAAAAAAGCAGCAAAATCCAATGGTGAACACAATCCCACAAATAACATAAAATGAGTGATGATTTTGCGCTAATATGCACCAAATAGTGTAAATAAATATGATATAACAATGAAATGGCGGCAGCGATCCCACAGAGATAACTCGCCAAAGGATGGAAATGAAGCAGAACAAAGGGGGACCCAATAGTGAAGTATGTCTTAATAAAGCAATTTTAATAATAAAAATATAAACCCTTACATCCAAAAAATATTGTAACAGCATAAAAATGGCGATATCACGCCAGTCTCACAGCACTTCTGGTATCGTTTGTCCGGCCAATCCCTACGCGCTGCATCACGTGCTCGTGACTTCATCAAGGGACTCCCCAGATGAAGTCACAAGCACGTGACGCAACGCGTAGGGATTGGCCGGACAAACGATACCGGAAGTGCTGTGAGACTGGCGTCATATCCTTTGGCGAGTTATCTCTGTGGGATCGCTGCTGCCATTTGTGTAGGGAGTTGGTGAGATATCCCCATTAGAAGCAACCAGTGAGTGGAGACATCACAGAAACGGAGTGGAGGTAAAGTGTATCCATCCCTTGGAAGCAGGAACCTTGGAGCCAGTGGAGGGAGATAGTGGAAGTGCCTTTTGGATGCCCGTGTATGTTTATGTACAGGTGAGAGGCTAGAGAGCACAATTTAGGATCAGGTCCTCACAAACCCACCATCCCTCACTTTGGAGATAGAAGATTATTGTCATTGCTGCTACCTCCTCTATGTCAGGGAAACCTTCAGTTTAACGCTGGGCGCCGGGTGCCTATGTGCATGCACGACGGGACGGCGCTCCGACGCATGCGCATTCGCGGCTCGGCGCTCCGACGCACGCGCATGCGCACTAGCGCACGCCTGAGCGTCCCAGTGCGTGGCAGCGTCACATGACCACTTACACTGCCCATTTAAGGAAGTGGTTGAGATCAGTCCAGCGCTGGCTTGTCTTCAGCTTCCTGCCAAAGCTCTGTTCCTGTTTCCTGTATCCTGATTGCCTGATTGCCTGATTTGACCCGGATTTGCCTTTTGACCTTGCTGCCTTCTCCTGCCCTTGACCTCTGGACTGTTTACTGGACTTACCTGCTTGCTGCCTCTGGCCCCCTTGAACCTTTGCTTGTGACCCGGATTTGTCTGCTGTCTCCTGCCTTGAACCTTTGCTTGTGACCCGGATTTGTCTATCTACAGCCCTGTACCTGCACCTGTGTTCTGGAACTTCCCAACGTATTCCTGACCCCAGCATTTGGCTCCTACTTCAGTCCTCACCCTCTGGTTGGGTAGCCTGTGCTTCTTTGTGCCATTCACCCCCTGTCTCACCTCCAGGGGGCGGACTGCGCTCAGTTGCAAGGGTGAACCACTCTCGGCACTTCGGCCTCGGTAAGTACTCTCCTGATAGTACAAGCCAGCCATGTCTGAGGCCGACAGAGTGCATTCACCCCTTGAGGCTTTGTGCCAACAAGTCTCAGCTTTAACTGAAGCCGTACAAAAACTGCAAGAGGGGTATACTCAAGTGGACAGTCGCCTGCAGCATCTTTCTGGGTTAGCCGCACCTACTTTGGCAGCTCCTTCCGCCTCCAGCGGAATCTCCGCTCCTCCTGGATCAGCTAACCCTACTGTAATTATGGCTTCTCCTGAACCCAGGGTTCCTACCCCTGAACGCTTCACGGGTGACCGTAAGAAGTTCCGGGCCTTTAAGAATGCCTGCTCCCTCTACTTGGCCCTCCAACCCAGGACTTTTTCTTCTGAAGTAGTAAAGGTGGGCTTCATTATTTCACTGCTGGCTGAGGAACCCCAGGCATGGGCCCATAGTCTGATGGAGCAGAGGAACCCCGCATTGAATGCGGTAGAAACTTTTTTTGAAAGTATGGCTCAACTTTACGACGACCCTCAACGTGGAGCTACAGCTGAAGCTACATTACATAACTTACTTCAGGGTCGTAGACCGGTGGAGGACTACACCGTAGAGTTTCGAAAATGGTCAGCTGATACCAGTTGGAACGAACCGGCCCTCAAATACCAGTATCGCCAGGGGTTATCCGAGGTCTTAAAAGATGAATTGGCAAGATCTGAGACTCCTGACACGCTGGAGGACCTGATCCAAGCCGCCTCCAAATTGGACCGGCGCATGCGGGAGAGGCGTTCCGAACGCTTTCAGTCCCCCCGCTCCAACTGGACTTTCACTAGACCTACCTTGCCTCCACCCGCCACTGCGGCTTCAGCCGTGGCCACCCAGGAGACGGAACCTATGCAGTTGGGGTTGGTCCGTGCCCCTCTCACTGCTGAAGAGCGGCTCCGTAGGCGACGGGCGAACCTCTGCCTGTATTGTGGGGCTTCTGGACATTTCCTCAGTACCTGTCCTATAAGACCGAGTAAGTCCTACCGTCAATGTCTTATGAACTATCAGTCTTCTGGGTTCTCCCAGACTTATGTCGCCCTCTTTGTCTCCTTACAGCTATCGGGAGAGGAGATCCGACTATCAGCAATAATTGATTCCGGGGCCTGCAGCTGCTTCCTTGACGCTACATTAGCCTCCAAACTGCACCTACCCCTTGTCCTGAAGAAACAGAACTTGCAGGTACACCTGGCTGATGGCTCTCTTCCCCGTTCAGGACTTATCACGCATGAAACCCAACCCATCCGGGTTACCACCGACTCTGGTCATCAGGAACTCATTCAGTTTGACATCATCCCATCTCCCATGTTCCCCATCATCTTGGGACTTCCGTGGCTGCAAATTCATGAACCACAGATCAACTGGGGAAGGAAAGAGGTCTCCTTCTCATCTCCCCACTGCACCCAGCATTGCTTCATTCAGGCCTCAGTTTCCTGCTCCACCATTTCTTCTGTTCCCGATAACCTTACTCACGTACCCACAGTTTACCTAGAATTCCGAGATGTATTCGACAAACAACAAGCAAACTGTCTACCACCCCATCGGGCATATGATTGTCCCATCGACCTCCTCCCTGGATCGGTGATCCCTTTTGGCCGTATTTTTCCCCTGTCCGAAGTGGAATTAAAGGTCCTCAAGGCCTATATTGACGAGAACCTGGAGAAGGGGTTCATTCGCCCTTCCTCGTCACCAGCCGGAGCTGGCATCTTTTTTGTAGGGAAAAAAGATGGCTCCCTGAGGCCTTGCATCGACTACAGGGAATTAAATAAAATCACGATTAAAAACCGGTATCCCCTGCCACTGATTCCAGAACTTTTTCAACGTTTCAGATCTGCCCGAATCTTCTCCAAGTTGGATCTACGTGGGGCCTATAATCTTATCCGAATCAGGGCAGGAGACGAATGGAAAACCGCTTTTAGATCCAGATTCGGGCACTACGAATACTTGGTAATGCCCTTTGGGCTTTGTAACGCACCAGCAACCTTCCAGCACCTGGTCAATGATATCTTTTGCAAACATCTCGATGACTTCCTTGTCGTGTATCTGGACGACATCCTTATCTTCTCAGACACCCCGGAACTGCACCGAGTGCACGTGAGACAAGTCCTTACCATTCTTCGACGTCACAGATTGTACCTCAAAGCTGAGAAGTGCGAATTCGAAAAATCTACCGTGCAGTTCCTGGGGTTCATCATTTCTACAAGTGGGGTCTCCATGGACCCACAGAAGGTTAAAGCCATACTGGAGTGGCCAGCCCCGGTAAACAAGAAAGGGGTACAGCGATTCATCGGATTCGCAAATTTTTACCGAAGATTCATTGTTGGCTTTTCTTGCATAGTGGCACCCATCACCAAATTGACTCATCAAGGCACCCAATTCCATTGGTCCCCGGAGGCTCAAGGGGCCTTCGACACGTTGAAGAACCTGTTTTCGTCAGCTCCCATCCTGATGCATTCAAATCCAGCCTTACCCTTTGTGCTGGAAGTGGATGCATCAGAGACGGCTACGGGAGCTATCCTGTCCCAAAGACTAGGTCCCAAGGCTCTCTTACATCCAGTGGCTTTCGCATCTCGGAAGTTAAGTCCTCCAGAAAGGAATTACGATGTGGGAGATAGAGAATTACTGGCCATCAAGTTTGCCTTGGAGGAGTGGAGGTACCTCCTGGAGGGGGCTTCTCATCCAATCATGATTTGGACCGACCACAGAAATTTGGAATATCTCAGGACAGCCAAACGCCTAAAGCCTAGGCAAGCCCGATGGGCTCTTTTCTTTTCAAGATTTAATTTTCATATCTCGTACAGACCCGGCTCAAAAAATGGGAAGGCAGACGCTCTCTCCAGGATGTTCCACGAAACACCCCAAGAATCTGAACCTAGCACCATTCTTTCGCCACAGAATTTTCTCTCTCTCATATTGCAACCTGATCTGATCCCCGCTATTAAGGCAGCATCCGGGCAACTTCCAAATCAAGGAACTCCCCCAATGGAGGAACACGACGGACTACACTGGTTCCAGGGAAAGGTATTTGTCCCCACAGAAGTAAGACCCTTGACACTCAAGACCCTACATGATCTTAAACTTGCAGGACACTTTGGGGTTCGTAAAACAACGGATCTAGTTTCTCGCTCCTTTTGGTGGCCTGGGTGGAGACAAGACTGTCGGAACTATGTATCTTCTTGTGTGGTCTGTCAACGGAACAAGGGGACTAACTCTAAAGCCTGGGGCCTGCTGAGACCCTTGTCCATCCCTGAGCGTCCATGGGCGGAGATAGCAATGGACTTTATCGTGGAATTACCTTCCTCAGAGGGATTCACCACAATATTGGTCGTAGTAGACCGATTGTCAAAAATGGCACATTTTCTTCCAATTACCGGCACCCCTTCTGCTTCTGCTACAGCCGATATCTTCCTCAAGGAGATTGTCCGACTCCACGGCTTACCTGCAACTGTTACCTCTGATAGAGGTCCTCAGTTTACCTCTAAGTTTTGGCGAGAGTTATGCAAAGCCCTGGAGATTAAAATATGCCTCTCTTCGGCCTACCATCCTCAAAGTAACGGTCAGACTGAAAGGACGAATCAGTCACTGGAGCAGTATCTTCGTTGTTTTTGTTCAGACTCCCAGGACGAATGGTCCAGTCTTCTACCGTATGCAGAGTTTACTTATAACAACGCGGTTCATACCGCCACCAATCAAACGCCCTTTTGGGCCAACTATGGGTTCCACCCTTCCTTCCTACCTGGGTTCTTTCCTGAAATTGCTGTTCCGGCTGTCCAAGACCGAGTAAGGTCCCTTCAACAAAACTTGCAGAGAATATAAGAAGCCATGCAAAAAGCTCAGGAGGGGTATGAAAGATACTTCAATCGGGGAAGAAAGGAGAACCCGGATTTCAAAATAGGAGACGAGGTTTGGTTATCCTCAGTCAACCTCAAGTTGGCTATCCCCACACGGAAATTGGGACCTAAATTTATCGGTCCTTTCAAAATTAAACGGAAAATCAACCCCGTGGCTTTTGAACTTTCTCTACCGGATTCATACAGGATACACCCTGTTTTCCACGCTTCCCTCCTGAAACCTGTCACTCCCAGTCCCTTCCCGGGCAGGACTGAACCACCACCTCCACCAGTTCTGGTGGATGGCGAAACGGAATTCGTAGTGGAAAGGATTTTGAGTTGCAGGAAGAAGGGGAGGCAACTCCAATACCTGGTCAAATGGGAGGGTTACCCCGCAGAAGAGAATTCGTGGGAACCTTCAGGAAATCTACATGCCCCACGTTTAATCCGGGCCTTCCACACTGAGCATCCAGAATTGATGGCTAGTTTGGGCGTCCGGAGGCCGCCCCTCGGGGGAGGGCACTGTCAGGGAAACCTTCAGTTTACCGCTTGGCGCCGGGTGCCTATGCGCATGCGCGACGGGACGGCGCTCCGACGCATGCGCATTCGCGGCTCGGCGCTCCGACGCACACGCATGCGCACTAGCGCACGCCTGAGCGTCCCAGTGCGTGGCAGCGTCACATGACCACTTACACTGCCCATTTAAGGAAGTGGTTGAGATCAGTCCAGCGCTGGCTTGTCTTCAGCTTCCTGCCAAAGCTCTGTTCCTGTTTCCTGTATCCTGATTGCCTGATTGCCTGATTTGACCCGGATTTGCCTTTTGACCTTGCTGCCTTCTCCTGCCCTTGACCTCTGGACTGTTTACTGGACTTACCTGCTTGCTGCCTCTGGCCCCCTTGAACCTTTGCTTGTGACCCGGATTTGTCTGCTGTCTCCTGCCTTGAACCTTTGCTTGTGACCCGGATTTGTCTATCTACAGCCCTGTACCTGCACCTGTGTTCTGGAACTTCCCAACGTATTCCTGACCCCAGCATTTGGCTCCTACTTCAGTCCTCACCCTCTGGTTGGGTAGCCTGTGCTTCTTTGTGCCATTCACCCCCTGTCTCACCTCCAGGGGGCGGACTGCGCTCAGTTGCAAGGGTGAACCACTCTCGGCACTTCGGCCTCGGTAAGTACTCTCCTGATACTCTATATCTAGAGACGGTTCCCTTGTTTATTTACCACCTGGACTTTACCATTCAATTCATTACCCTCTAATTATTATATGGACTCTATTTTTTATCCCTGCAATAGAATTGTCTGCACTTTATTTCTCATCTATTCATTTGTTATTTACCAGGACCACTGTGTTTCTATGTTTACACCATAGCTTGTTTTTTATTCCAGTTATTTATGGTAATTAGCACATCGAGCACTTTATTCATTATTTATTTATAGGTATGGTGTATATACACAATATTTGATATTTACCATTTTATTACTATTAATTTTTAGCACTTGGTGCACTACATATATATCAATTTATTTCATTGTTATATCATATTTATTTACACTATTTGGTGCATATTAGCGCGAAATCATCACTCATTTTATGTACCAGGCTTTAATGTCATTGTTGCGAGTCATTCCCACCTCTACTCTTGCTATGATTACTTATGTAAATGACAACTTTCAAGGCTGACAAGCCTTTTTGTATTGTTATATTTGTTATTTTGGACTTCAGAATCCTTTGTAACATGTTTCTATGCTTTTGAGATAACTTGCCTGATATAGTCAGGTCTTTTTGTGTGCCTCGTCAAAATGTAATAAAAACAACTCCAAAACATTTTTTCTCACAACAAACACAGTGCCTGGGAGTTATCATGACTGATGAATCTACATTGCTGACACAGTGATTAACGTTGGGTTTCAGTTGGAAGACCTTGTTTCGTTTTTAGTTTTTTAAGGACTTTTTTTTTTATATGCGTGTTTTTACTATTTACAATCTGTTAGTCATTCACCTGAGGGGACATGGTGAATATCTGGGGGCCCCTTATTCTAAAGGGGGTTTATGGATAATAATAAGTACCCCTGCAGACATTCAGTATGGGGTGCAGCACCCACAGACTTCTAGTGTGTTAGTGGCATCACACAGAGCTCCTCTATTTTCTTTGCAGAAGCACCCATAGACTTCTAGTGTGTTAGTGGCATCAAGAACACACAGGACTTCTAGTGTGTTAGTGGCATCACACAGAGCTCCTATATATCTTCTCAGCAGCACCCACAGGACTTCTAGTGTGTTATGGCATCACACAGAGCTCCTCTATTTTCTTTGCAGAAGCACCCCATAGTGGCATCACACAGTCCTATATTTTCTTCTCAGCAGCACGGACTGGAAGACCGCCAAGGGGAGGCAGAGCGTGCAGAGCCAAGAACACAGGGCAGTCGTGTATCATCGTCATCGTCATCGTCATCAGTGGCCATGGGACACGCGCGTCTTTGTTTTCGGCAGCTGGACATGTGGAGCCGCATCATGCTGAATGCTTGGTAGAATGGATGACCAAGCCCTCCTCATCCTCCTCATCCTCTCTCACCCAGGCTCAGGGTACGGACAGAGCATCATCAGCCACCCCTTCCCTAGACCCACCATGTCCTCCTGAGAGTCCCCCGAACTCTTTGAGCACAGTGTTTGGGTACATGCTCCAGGAGGATGCCCAATGATTCGAAGGCTCGGATGACGATACCCAGCTTGAGGAATCTGGCAGTACAGTTCCACCAGCTGCAGCTTACTGCCAGGTTTGCTCTAGTGTGAAGAGGGAGGGGATGATGAGGTCACTGACTCCACGTGGGTGCCTCAAGGGAGAGAGGATGAGGAAGAGGACAAGGAGGAGAGGATGCGGCGTCACATGTCCACAACAGGCAGATGCCCCCTGGAGGCCAGGTAGAGGCCAGCACAGCAACTGTTACAACACCGCAGAGCTCCGCCTGTGCAGGGCCTGCCATCTGCACGTTGTATCAGAAAAGTTTCATTGGTGTGTGCCTTTTTTGAGACGAGTGCAGCAGATCGCACCACTGCTATTTGCAATATTTGTCCTCAGATCTCCATCCCACTACACTTCAGTCCTCTTCCTGAAAGCTGCTGCTCTGAGAGGACTGAAGGTGTAGAATCTTCGGTGTGTCACAACCAAGTACTTGCAGTACACCGACGTCCGACGATGCAGCAGGCAAATTTTTCCCTGCCCAGCTGCGGGACCGTAGAAAAAGTACAACTCCATGCCATCCACATGCCCAGCGGTTGAATTGCTAGCCTTCATTAGCACCCAACTGCTGCCTCAGTTGGTACTCGGCCCCCTTTCCGTGAGTTTGTTCAATTGTTCCTATGCAGTTTCCCAACGCCACTTTTTCTCGCGGAAGCGATTCCGTCTCTCTACCGGCATGTGGAGGGCAATGTAAATGAGCTGGTAAGTGCATATTACCGCTGACTCATGTTCATGGAAGGCTGACAAGCAGCTTTTTGTATTGTTACTACTGCTTACTAGGTTGTCCTATTTTGCACCGTATGCGTACAAGGGCTTCAGAATGGGGACAGGAGCCACACTGGCCAAGGTTTCTATGGGGTGCGTCAAAGCCTGCGAAGGATCCTCGTGTTCTTTTTTAGCCACTCTCCTTGATACCGTGTACAAGGGTACGGTTTATCTTGCCGTCGCAGGAGGGAGCAGAGGATGAGACAATCTCAGGGAGGGCCTTGCAGAAATCTTTTTGAGGGCTACAAACTCCTGTCCTGGGCACTAGGACTGGCCTGTCCTGCCCTCCAGCGTTCTTCCGGCCATTCAGTGCTGCTATGTTTTGACTGATATAAGGGTGCGGTCCGAGGTCGCACGGGCTTGGGGGGTGATCGGACATTCTTCTTTCAGTCTTGGATCACCACCAGCTACCAGGCACCTGAGGCGGATATGCTGCAATGTTTAAACATGGGCGTGTACTTACAATTTTTAAAAAAAATGCTTCGCAACACGTGTGACTGCTGGTGCTGTAACATGGTTGTGGGCAACCAGCACCAGTGCCTAAGGCACAATTTTTTCAGCCCCTGTTTAACAGGGCGTGTACTTACAATTTTTAAAAAAATAGCTTTCGCAACACGTTGACTTGCTGCTTGCTTCCAAGTACAGTCTCTGTGAGGGGCCGTGTTGCAGTGTTGTGGCAACCAGATGCCTAAGGCACAATTTTTCAGCCCCTGTGTTAACAGGGGCGTGTACTTACAATTTTTTAAAAAAATGCTCGCAACACGTGTGACTGCTGTGCTCCAAGTACAGTATCTGTGCGACAGGGGCCGGGTTGCAGTGTTGTGGCACCAGGGGCACCAGTGCCTAAGGCACAATTTTTCAGCCCCTGTTAACAGGGGCGTGTACTTACAATTTTTTAAAAAAAATATTCGCAACACGTGTGACTGCTGTGCTCCATAGTACAGTATCTGTGAGGGCCGGGTTGCAGTGTTGTGGCACCAGCACCAGGGCCTAAGGCACAATTTTTCAGCCCGGTTTAACAGGGGCGTGTACTTACAATTTTTTAAAAAAAATGCTTCGCAACACTGTGACTGCTGTGCTCCAAGTACAGTCTCTGTGAGGGTTGCAGTGTTGTGGCACCAGCACCAGTGCCTAAGGCACAATTTTTCAGCCCCTGTTTAACAGGGGCGGGTAATTACAAATCTTGATCTAATAGTTCACTGCAGGGCCCATTCCTGCGCACCACCAAGAGTAACTATGAGGGCCTGCAGTCTTGTGGCAACACCGTCCACCACCACCGCCAAAGGCCCAATTTTTCTGCCCTGTTCATCAGGTGCTTGCAATTACAAATCTTGATCTAATAACTCACAGCAGGGCCCATTCCTGTGCCCACCAAGAGTAACTATGAGGGCCTACAGTCTTGTGGCAACACCGTCCACCACCACCGCCAAAGGCCCCAATTTTTCTGCCCTGTTCATCAGGTGCTTGCAATTACAAATCTTGATCTAATAACTCACAGCAGGGCCCATTCCTGCGCCCACCAAGAGTAACTGTGAGAGCTTACAGTCTTGTGGCAAAACCGTCCACCACCCCCCAACCCCCAATTTTTCTGCCCTGTTCATCAGGTGCATGCAATTACAAATCTTGATCTATTAACTCACAGCAGGGCCCATTCCTGTTGCCACCAGTCTTGTGGCTACACCAACATCTAATAGGGCAAATTTCTGCAGAGTATATCCGCCAGGCCCCTACTTTCAAACATCCAACTTACCAAACGACTCCTACTTGCAAATGGAAAGAGAAAACAGGAAGTGAGAGGAAATCTAACCCTAGGAAGGGAAATTCTATCCTGTTAGATTTAATTTGGGAAAAAGGGTATCTCCTCTCTACTGATACTTTATCACCAATCCTTGTTTCAATTAAATCCCCACATTTTCCAAAAACATTTGTCATTGGGACGGAAAGTGAGGTGACATGTTCTGAACAGATGTGCAAAGACAGCAAATGTTACAGGGGTGATAACCCTTCCCTATGTTCTCCAAAAAGCTTAAAAATAGAATTTTTTTGGATGGAGCTACACTTCATAATGTACCTGTTCAGATTCTACTTAAGATCAAACCTAAAGCCGCAAGTGGTTTTAAATGGCTTCTTTTATTCCTTTACAAATGTCATTTTGTGCAAGGACAGTTCTAAACACGGGAAACACATGCCACTTCACAGGCATACTTTGGACACCCCCCATGTACCATATTTAAAGGAAAAATGTCACTTTTTTTTTTTCACTTTTATGCATCATTAAAATGACTGCTCCCGAAAAAACGTTCTTTTTGCATTGATATATGATGGTCTGCATTATTGTAACATTTTTGTTACATGTTACATGTTACACCTGAATATGGGTGTAACATGTAACATGTTACAGAAGGTGAACTTATCCTCTAAGCTTGTTATACATACACACATTAGATTTCTTTTGATAAAGCCTGTGCGCTGAATGAAAAAAATCTAACAGATTCCTGTGTCTGTGATGCATTTGAACAAATCCCCGACTAGGCTACTGTATTCCGACAGCTGGCCCCACTAGCTGTCATAGTATCTGACCAGTGCCTGCATCTGATTGGATACAGGTGCTGCTTACCTGACAATTTTACAACAGGCACCTTCATCAAATGGTGCCATAAACAGCTTGACTTTTAACAGAACTAGCAGAAATCTGCCAAAATTCAAGCAGTGTATTGCCAGATTTGGTCTCCAGGAGTGATGAGCTCAGGCATGTTCGCATGGCCAACGTGCAGAGCCCGCCAGGAATTTGGCGCAGCTCTGCGCTAATCACAGGCAGTGAGACATTGCCCGATCTCTGCAGCCGCGCATCGGGGAAATGTCTTACTGCCTGTGATTAGCGCAGCTCTGTGCTGACTTCCTGGCGGGCTCTGCACGCGGACCATGTGAACACGCCTGAGCTCATCCTTAGTCTCCAGGAACTGAAAATGCCACAAGTTCCATTATCTGCTGCATGAGCATCTAATATTCAAATCATTTCAAGATTCTCAGATTTTGCTGGAATATACACAAGTGTACTATATATATATATATATATATATATATAATATTATTATTATTATTCAGGATTTATATAGGGCCAACACGCAGCGTTTGCAGCTTGAGGGTAGACAGTACAAATACAATACACTTTAATACAGTAGGAATCAGAAGGTCCTGCTCCTTAGAGCTTACAATCTAAAAAAGGCAAGGTCAAGAGATACAAGAGGTAAAAACTGTGGGGGATGTGCTGATGGAGAAGATACATGTACAGTTGTTAGGTGGGGGCCAGATAGGCTTCACTGAAGAGATGAGTTTTCAGGGATCGTCTGAAAGTGGATAAAGTAGGGTAAAATTGGGGAGGGAGTTGCAGTAGTTGAGGCGGGAGATGACCAGGGAGTGGATTAGAAGCTTTGTGGTAACATTGGTTAGGAAGGGGCATATCTTGGAGATGTTGCAGAGGTTGAGGCAGCAAATTTTGGATAACAATAGGATGTGGGGCCGAAAGGTTAGTTCAGAGTCCAGGATTACACCTAGGACCTTGGCGTGGGGGGGACAAGTTGATAGTTGAGCCGTTGATATTGACAGAGAAATCAGAGGAAGTGGCACCCGGGGGAGGAAATATCAGGAGCTTAGTTTTGGATAGGTTGAGTTTGAGGAAGTGATGTGTCATCCAGGCTGATATGTCTGCTAGTAAGTTGGTGATGCGTGAGGAGACAGATGGAGAGATCTGGGGGGTGGAGAGATAGATTCGGGTGTCATCAGTGTAGAGATGATCTTGAAAGCCATGGGAGGAAATCAACTGACCCAGGGAGGTGGTGTAGATTGAGAAAAGGAGAGGTCCAAGAACAGAAACTTGGGGGACACATGCGCAGCTTCTGACATGGACTGACGTGCAGTGAGTGAGCTCCGGGTCCCGTCTGCTCTCCTTGACCTCCGCACAGCTACATTGTCCTGGAAAATCATTGGGGGTAAGCCTAAACACCTCCTCCACTCCTAGGGCACCCCATGGGAAAAATTGGCCAGCAGCAACACTGCTATTTCCCGCTGTTTGGGCAGCGATCAGGAACAGCTATGGATCGGTATCTAACTAGGCTGCAATCTCCAGCCTCGAGTTCCCCTGTCAATCCCTTTCCATTGATGGATCCTCTATTGGGGACTGAGGAAGCCAGTAATCCCGCGCCGGCTACTAAAACCATACCTGGGACTAAGCCTCCCCCTCTCAGGCTATTCTAACCCTGGACATTCTGGATGAAAAACTGCAAATCCTCCTGCAACAAATCAACCACAACATTGCGGCGGAGGTGGGCAAGATCTCTCAGGAATTGCAGGGGGAAATCACCCAAATAGGTGAGCGTACTGATGCATTGGAGAATACGTTTGATGATCTGGTGAATTATGTACAGGTTCTTGTTGATAAAACACTCAGTCTCCCAACTGCAGCAATAGGATATAGAGAACATGGAGAGGCGCCAAAACCTGCGCTTTCGAGGCATCCCTGAAACGTTGAGTGACAATACTCTACGCCCCTTCCTTCTGGGCCTTTTTAATACACTGGCCCCCATGGTGGTGGATGTTGACTTGCAATTGAACAGGGCCCACAGTTCACTGGGCCCTAAACCCCCAGTCTGAGCTAGGCCAAGGGATGTAATTGTGCGGTTTGACTTTTCTGACAGTAAGGAATCTTTAACCCTGGCCACGCGCAACAAGTCCCAGATTGCATATAAAGGGGCAAAGATCCAGATATTTAGTGACCTAAGTGTAACTAAGGGGCGGGTCTAGTATTACTATAACCAAGGGGCGCATTTATTATTATTGTTATATATCGAGTTCTGCCCATTAATTTAACATTCGCCCTCTTCTGTAGCCATCCGCCCCTTACACGATATAATAATAATAGACCCGCCACTTGCTTACACGCTATAACAGATCTGCCCCTTGGTTAGAGTAATAATAGAGCAGCCCCTTGGTTACACGATATATAACAATAATAATAAATGCGCCCCTTGGTTACAGTAATACTAGACCCGCCCCTTAGTTACACGTATAGAATATTTTTAAAAAAAAGTCACAGTTACTTTGCTGAGTAACTAATTACTTTTCCAATGTAGTAACTGAGTTACTAACGCAATTACTTTTTGGGAGAAGTAATTTGTAACTTAACTAATTACTTTTTTAAAGTAAGATGACCAACACTGGTCCTCTCACAGCACACCTTCAACATCGGCGGGTCCCGTACTACTGGGGATTTCCCTTCTATCTCATCGTTTTCAGAGAGGGAGTCCAATAAGTCTCCGAGACCTACAAGAAGGGGAAGTCTCCCTCAAAAGCTTGAATCTCCCTCCTTTGCCTGAAGAAGACCTGCTTCCTCCCCTCTCACCAGGTCGTCCAATACCTTCTACCCCCAGCCGTATCTGACCCCTGCTAATGGTCAATCGACCCTCTAAGGCCTTCTAATGTTGTTTTTTCTTTTTTTTTAAGTACCTGTTTTAGTTTTCTATGAGTCTATGTCCACATACAAGTGTCATCTCTGTAGGTTAATGGCATGCTTTACTTTTTTGCTACTGAGGTCTACATGCTTTTACACTCATTCAAGTATGTTTCCTTTGCCTTACATGTATATATCATATTTCTTTCTCTTTATTTTATACTCTCTTCTATGTTTTACATGCCCAAATGTGCTTTCACTGCTGATGTGTCATTGCGTATTTTGTCCTATAATGTAAAAAGGCCTGAACTCTATACAAAAGTGGTGGTTGGCTTTAAGAGTTCAGATTTTCAGGGGCGGATGTGGTGATGCTCCAGGAGATGCACTTTCGTGCTGGGGGTTCACTGAAGTTTGCTTCAAAATACTTTTCCTCCTCTTACCTTGCCTCTGATTCCATGGGTAAGGCCGGAGTGGCAATTCTAATTAAAAAATCCTGTTCGTTAGGGTCAAAACATCACATACTGACCCTCACAGGAGGTTCATTATCCTGGAGTGTGACTACATGTCTTCCTCTTTTACCTTGGTTAATGTATACATTTCTAATTCTGGACAGATTGAATTTCTTAATGAGATTTTTGAGTCTTCTCATTACCACTCCCAACCTTTTATGATTGTCGCGATACCCCCTCACAGAAGTTCTCCTCTCAAGCTAATTCTTTCCGCAAATGTATTAGATCCCACCAATTGTTTGACTCATGGAGGATTAAGCACCCCTCCACTAAGAAATTCACTTTTTATTCCATGGCCCATAAAATGTACTCCAGACTGGACCACTTTTTTATTTCGGGGTTTTAT
This sequence comes from Lithobates sylvaticus, assembly GCA_028564925.1. Taxonomy (NCBI): domain Eukaryota; kingdom Metazoa; phylum Chordata; class Amphibia; order Anura; family Ranidae; genus Lithobates; species Lithobates sylvaticus. The sequence continues at coordinate 79,081,223 of CM053028.1, forward strand.
CCCCTATATTGTTGAATTTGACATCTCTTCAATCGCATGGTCTTACCATGCCCCTATCACGCTGGATGTTATTTTGTCCCAAATATCCTAGGACATGTCACTGGTGCCTTAACGACCATTACAACCATTTCAGTCTCAGGACACCAGAACTAATCTAGCTAAGGAATTAGAGGAATTTTTCCAATTCAATGTGGGCTCTGTTCAGGACTGTGGTAGGCTTATTTTTGTGGTGTTTATATCACGGAAGGCTCCCGCCTGAGGAAAGATAAAGCTAGACTTCTGCAGTCCTTATTGGCTGACTTACAGGTAGCGGAGCGTCGGCTTCTGTGTAAACCTACAGTGTTAAAGTCTCATCCCTTCAGGAACAAATAAAATCCTTAGCCCTATGAAAGACAGCAAAATCCATGGTATGGGCAAAACAAAAATGTTATGAATTCTCTAATAAGCCCCATAGGATGCTAGTAAATAAATTACGCCCATGACCCTTCCACACTTTTCCTGACTTCCTTTTACAGGCAGATGGAACCATGACTTACTGCCCCCTTACTATGTCTAAGTCTTTTGAAACTGCATAACCCCTGAAACCCATTTTAAATTTACACAAATCACCAGATCCTGACGTACTACCTTATTTCTACTATAAAACCTTCTTAGACATTCTAGCCCCCCATATGTTGGATTTATTTGGTACTTTATTTAAAGGACAATCTCCACATCCACAGTTCTCACACTCCTATACCTCCGTTATCCCTAAACCCGGTAAAGACCCCTCCATACCCGATAACTATAGACCCATAGCTATATTAAACTCAGATTACAAAATATTTACAAAAATTCTAGCCTCCAGATTGTCCCAGTTTATTCCTAAATTAGTTAATAAAGACCAAGTGGATTTTGTGACGACTAGGCATGTGGGGATAACACACGCCGCACCATAGATTTGATAGACCTCCTTAATAGATCTCCCCACCCTGCTATTGTCCTAAGTCTGGATGCCCAAAAAGACTTTGACAGGTTGAGTTGGTCATACATGTTTTCCACTTTGACAAGATTTGGTTTCCGAGGTCCTTTCTTTAATGCATTAGAAGCCTGGTATTCACGAGTTACAGCCAGATGTCCTCTTTCCTGTCACCTCTACATACCGCATTCTCCATGAATCTTCCCCTCTTACTGAAGATACCCATTTATTTATGCGTAGATGGGCACAATTGCTATGTATGCCTATCACCTCCCAGATGTGGGATAGGATCTGGACCTCCACCTTTAAATCCTCCAAGTGTTTGGTGCAGAGAGAGACATACATTAAAATTCTGATAATCTGGTATAAGACCCCGGAGGTCATACATACATATGATCCCTCTAGTTCAACGATGTGTTGGTGCTGTGGGCTTGAAGTAGGCTCATTGCTCCATATTTTCTGGCAATGTTCTTTGATACAACCCTTTTGGCATGAGGTGATGCTATTACTTCAGAAAGTAGTGGATCTGCCCCTCCCGCTTGACCCAATTCACTACTTATTGGGTCTTCCCTTTACTGGTATTGCTAAACATGTAATAAAAATACAAATTTAAAAAAAAAAGATTGATTTCCTATATCTTTTAGCTGCCAAGAGAGTTTATTCTGCTTTGCTGGCTATACAATGTACCTCCACCCTGGGTCTAAAATGATTGATTTCCTATATCCTTTTAGCTGCCAAGAGAGTTATTCTGCTTTGCTGGCTATACAATGTACCTCCACCCTGGTCTAGGTTCCTCCAACTCATAGCTGAAATTTAAAGAATGGAATATTTAACTGCTATTGTACATGATAATATTCTGCAGTTTAATAAAATATGGAAACCATGGGATCAATCAGAGTTTGGGTCACCCCTACCATGTCTTAATGTTTGAAATACGCTATTGACATGACTTCATATATGTTTCCCCTGTGTGATCCAACCTGCATGATGCTCCATAAGAGTTCCTTGACTTCACACGCTCATTGCACAGGTGATTGTATGTACGACCTCCATATGATGATCTCACTCTCTTTTTGTATAACCTACAGATACCTTCACTTCTATTAGTGGACATCTTATCGGTCTGACATACTTTTTTGTTACATATGTTTTTCATGTGTACTGTGTTTTCTTTTTTATTGCAAAACTAATAAAAATACAATTTAAAAAAAAAAGAACAGAACCTTGGGGGACCCCAACGGAGAAAGGAAGAGGAGAGGAGGAAGTAGAGTTGTAAGTGACACTGAAGGAGCGGTGGGATAAGTAGGATGAGAACCAGCAAAGAGTACAGTCACGGACACCAAAGGATTGGAGTTTATTGAGGAGGAGGGGGTGGTCTACTGTGTCAAAGGCAGCAGATAGATCCAGGAGAAGTAGTACAGAATAGTGTCTGCTAGTTTTAGCTGTTAGTAGGTCATTTGAGAGTTTAAGGAGAGCAGTTTCTGTGGAGTGTTGAGGGCAAAATCTAGACTGAAGGGCATCAAGAAGTTTGTTCATAGTCAGATGGTCGCTGAGTCGGTTGTAGACCAGTCTTTCAAGAAGTTTGGAGGAGAAGGTGAGTAAGGAGATGGGACGTAGTTTGTTAAGATTGGTGGGGTCCAGTGAGGGCTTTTTAAGTATGGGGGTGAATAGCGCATGTTTTAGAGAGTTTGGGAAGATGCCACAAGAGAGGGAGAGGTTGAAAATGTGAGATAGAGAGTGTAGAATCTAATCAGAGGGTAAGCGTAGCATTTGCAAGGGAGCAGGATTCAAGGGGCAGGTGGTTAGATGAGTGTTAGATAAAATTTTAGCAACCTCATTAATACTAGCAGGGTTGAATGAGGGAAGTAATGATTGTATCTGTGGACATGGGGTATTGCATGGGAGAGGTTTCTGCACATTGGAGATTTCCTCATGAATTGTATCAATATTATATTTTAAGTGATTGGCGATCTCCTGGGCAGTGAGTGAGTTAGAGGGTGGAGACAGTGGAGGACAGAGTAGAGTGTTGAAGGTAGAGAAGAGTTGACGTGGACTGGATGAGAAGATGTTAATGAGTGTGATAAAGTAGGTCTGTTTGGCAGTGTAGAGGCAGGAATAGTATTTTAGGAGGGCAGATTTATATTGTGTGAAGTTTTCCTGGAACTTAGTCTTATGCCACAGACGCTCAAGAGCGCGGCTACATTTTCTGAGACTTCTGGTGTTGTCTGTTTGCCAGGGTTTTAGCAGTCGGGGCCTAATTATGCGTTTAGTGAGAAGCGCAAGCTTGTCTAGGGAGGAAGACAGTGAGCGGTTGTAGATGAAAGTGGCTAGGTTGGGGCAGGACAGGGGTGAGATTTTGTCATAGAGGTGATCAGTAGAAGAGTAGAGAAGAGAAGGGTTGAGTTGGCGAAGGTTTCTACATGTAACTGTTAGGTGGTTGGAGGGAGAAGAGATGGAAGACAGGGAGAGAGCAAAACTTATAAGGTGGTGATCAGAGAGTGGGAGAGGATTGTTGGAAAGGTTGCACGGAGTGCACAGATAGGACAAGACAAGGTCAAGGGTGTTGCCGTTGGAGTGAGTAGGAGCCTGTATCCATTGCTTCAGGTCAATAGATGAGGTTAGACTGAGAAGTTTAGAAGAAGTAATAGTAGTGTTAATGTTAACAGGGATGTTGAAGTCACCGAGAATAGTTGTGGGGATTTTAGAAGAGGGAAAGTAGGGTAGCCAGGCAGAGAAGTAATCAAGGAAGGCTAATACTGGTCCAGGGGGCCGATAGAACGACAGTAATTCTTATGCCGCGTACACACGTGCGGACTTTTGCCGGCGGACCTAGTCCAGCGGACAATCCCGCGGGACTTTCCAGCTAGGTCCGCTGGACTTTCCGAGGGTGTGGACTTGCCCACACACGCACGGACTTCTCCAGCGGATAATCCGCCGGCCAAAAGTCCGCGGGACTTTTGAAAATGAACGGACTTGCCCACACACGGAGCAGTCCGTTCATTTCGAACGTAACTTCAGGTTACGTAGCTAGCGTAGGCAGTAAATGCCGCCGCGCTAGCTCCGCAAGCTGGCATGGATTTAAAGGGAATCCCCACGCCGAAAAAAAACGGCGTGGGGGTTCCCCCCAAATCCATGTCAGACCCTCATCCGAGCACGCAGCCTGGCAGGCCAGGAAAGGGGTGGGGACGAACGAGCGCCCCCCCCTCCTGAGCCGTACCAGGCCGCGTGCCCTCAACATGGGGGGTGCCCTGGGGAAAGGGGGGCCGTGCGGCCCCCCCACCCCAAAGCACCTTGTCCCCATGTTGATGAGGACAAGGGCCTCTTCCCGACAACCCTGGCCGTTGGTTGTCGGGGTCTGCGGGCGGGGGCTTATCGGAATCTGGGAGCCCCCTTTAATAAGGGGGCCCCCAGATACCGGCCCCCCACCCTATGTGAATGAGTATGGGGTACGATGTACCCCTACCCATTCACCTAAGGTGTAAAATGTAAAGTACAAAAACACACACACTTTTGAAAAAATATTTTATTGCACTGCTCCGGGGGTCTTCTTCCGTCTTGGGGGTCTTCTCGCCGGACTCCTCCGCTCTCTTCTGCTCTTTTACCTAGCTCTTTCACGAGGGGAGGAGTCCGGCTACCTTCTTCGTCGTCGCCGCCGTCGTCTGGGGGTCTCGATCCGCCTTCGGGGGTCTTCCGGGGGTCTCTTCTGTTCTTGCGGCGGTCGTCGTCTTCCGCGCCGCCGGCGCCTTCTTCTTCTTGTCCTTCTTCTTGTCCTTCTTGTTCTTCTTCTTCTTCCGATGTTGACCCGACGCTCTCTCTGCCCGGAATGCCTGTGCCGCTCTGCGCTCGGACTTATATAGGGACATGGGGGACAGGGTCACATGCACATGTCACATGGTGACCCCGCCCCCTTGTGTTGTCACAGTCCCGGAGGATGCTGGGACTGTGACATCGCAAGGGGGCGGGGTCACCATGTGACATGAACATGTGACCCTGTCCCCCATGTCCCTATATAAGTCCGAGCGCAGAGCGGCACAGGCATTCCGGGCAGAGAGAGCGTCGGGTCAACATCGGAAGAAGAAGAAGAACAAGGACAAGAAGAAGGACAAGAAGAAGAAGAAGGCGCCGGCGGCGCGGAAGACGACGACCGCCGCAAGAACAGAAGAGACCCCCGGAAGACCCCCGAAGGCGGATCGAGAACCCCAGACGACGGCGGCGACGACGAAGAAGGTAGCCGGACTTCCCCCGCTCGGTAAAAGAGCTTGGTAAATGGCGGGGGAGTCCGGCGAGAAGACCCCCAAGACGGAAGAAGACCCCCGAAGGCGGATCGAGACCCCAGACGGCGGCGGCGACGACGAAGAAGGTAGCCGGACTTCCCCCGCTCGGTAAAAGAGCTTGGTAAATGGCGGGGGAGTCCGGCGAGAAGACCCCAAGACGGAAGAAGACCCCCGGAGCAGTGCAATAAACTATTTTTTCAAAAGTGTGGGTGTTTTTTTTTTATTTTACATTTTACACCTTAGGTGAATGGGTAGGGGTACATCGTACCCCATACTCATTCACATAGGGTGGGGGGCCGGTATCTGGGGGCCCCCTTATTAAAGGGGGTTCCCAGATTCCGATAAGCCCCCGCCCGCAGACCCCGACAACCAACGGCCAGGGTTGTCGGGAAGAGGCCCTTGTCCTCATCAACATGGGGACAAGGTGCTTTGGGGTGGGGGGGCCGCACGGCCCCCCTTTCCCCAGGGCACCCCCCATGTTGAGGGCACGCGGCCTGGTACGGCTCAGGAGGGGGGGGGGGGGGCGCTCGTTCGTCCCCACCCCTTTCCTGGCCTGCCAGGCTGCGTGCTCGGATGAGGGTCTGACTTGGATTTGGGGGGAACCCCCACGCCGTTTTTTCGGCGTGGGGAGTCCCTTTAAATCCATGCCAGGTCACGGAGCTAGCGCGGCGGCAGTAACTGCCTACGCTAGCTACGTAACCTGAAGTCACGTGCTAAATGAACGGACTTGCCGATGAGCGGCAAGTCCCTTCATTTCAAAAGTCCCGCGGACTTGCCCACTAGCGGCGGGATTGTCCGCTGGACTTCCAAGTCCAGCGGATAATTTGAAAACAAAACTTCAAACTTTAGTCCGCCGTACTTTGGCGCCAAAAAGTCCGCCGGCGCCCACACACGAGGGGATTATCTGCTGGACTTCAGTCCAGAGGATAATCCCGCGGGATTGTCCCTTCGTGTGTACGCGGCATTAGAGAAATGGGAGAGAATGAGTTGTAAAATACTGTGTAAATACTGTGTATATATACATATATATATATATATATATATATATATATATATATATATATATATATATATACAGTATTTTACAAAAGTGAGTACACCCCTCACATTTTTGAAAATGTTTTATTATTTATTTTCATGTGACAACACTGAAGAAATTAATGACACTTTGCTACAATTTAAAGTAGTGAGTATGGTATACAGCTTGTATAACAGTGTAAATTTGCTGTCCCCTCAAAATAACTCAACACAGAGCCATTAATGTCTAAACCGCTGGCAACAAAAGTGAATCCACCCCTAAGTGAGAATGTCCAAATTGGGCCCAATTAGCCATTTTCCATCCCCGGTGTCATGTGACTCATTAGTGTTACAAGGTCTCAGGTATGAATGGGGAGCAGGTGTGTTAAATTTGGTGTTTATTGCTCTCACTCTCTCATACTGGTCACTGGAAGTTCAACATGGCACCTCATGGCAAACAACTCTCTGAGGATCTGAAAAAAAGAATTGTTGCGCTACATAAAGATGGCCTAGGCTATAAGAAGATTGCCAAGATCCTGAAACTGTGCTGCAGCTCGGTGACCAAGACCATACAGTGGTTTAACAGGACAGGTTCCACTCAGAACATGCCTCACTATGGTCGACCAAAGAAGTTGAGTGCACGTGCTCAGCGTCAAATCCAAAGGTTGTCTTTGGGAAATAGACGTATGAGTGCTGCCAGCATTGCTGCAGAGGTTGAAGGGGTAGGGGGTCAGTCTGTCAGTGCTCAGACCATATGCCGCACACTTCATCAAATTGGTCTGCATGGGTGTCATCCCAGAAGGAAGCCTCTTCTAAAGATGATGTACAAGAAGGCCGCAAACAGTTTACTGAAGACAAGCAGACTAAGGATTACTGGAACCATGTCCTGTGGTCTGATGAGACCAAGATAAACTTATTTGGTTCAGATGGTGTCAAGCGTGTGTGGCAGCAACCAGGTGAGGAGTACAAAGACAAGTGTGTCTTGCCTACAGTCAAGCATGGTGGTGGGAGTGCCATGGTCTGGGGCTGCATGAGTGCTGCCGGCACTGGGGAGCTACAGTTCCTTGAGGGAACCATGAATGCCAACATGTACTGTGACATACTGAAGCAGAGCATGATCCCCTCCCTTCGGATACTGGGCCGCAGGGCAGTATACCAACATGATAACGACCTCAAACACACTTCCAAGATGTCCACTGCCTTGCTAAAGAAGCTGAGGGTAAAGGTGATGGACTGGCCAAGCATGTCTCCAGACCTAAACCCTATTGAGCATCTGTGGGGAATCCTCAAATGAAAAGTGGAGGAGCGCAAGGTTTCTAACGTCCACCAGCTCCTTGATGTCGTTATGGAGGAGTGGAAGAAGATTCCGATGGCAACCTGTGAAGCTCTGGTCAACTCCATGCCCAAGAGGGTTAAGGCAGTGCTGGAAAATTATGGTGACCACACAAAATATTGACACTTTGGGCCCAATTTGGACATTTTCACTTAGGAGTGTACTCACTTTTGTTGCCAGCGGTTTAGACATTAATGGCTGTGTGTTGAGTTATTTTGAGGGGACAGCAAATTTACACTGTTATACAATCTGTACGCTCACTACTTTACATTGTAGCAAAGTGTAATTTCTTCCGTGTTGTCACATGAAAAAATTTTATAAAATATTTTCAAAAATGTGAGGGGGTGTACTCACTTTTGTGAGATACTGTGTATGTATGTATGTATATATATATATATATACAGCCCTCAAAAATTACACTCGCACACTCGCATTTTGCGAGTGATTTTTGAGGGCTGGCGAGGAGAAGAGAGGAGAGCCGCCACTGGGAGATCACAGCAGGGAACATTCAGACTTTTGTTTCATAAGCTGTGAGTGTTCCCCCGCCGTGCGCCGTCACATAAGCTCCTCCCCTTTTCCGGGACTTTGATAGACAGATCACCTGTCCAATCCTAGGACGGGTGACCTGTATCAAACTTCCCCGGACAAGGGGAGGAGCTTATGTGACGGCGCGCCGCGGGGGAACACTCACAGCTTATGAAACAAAAGTCTGAATGTTCCCTGCTGTGATCTCCCAGTGGCAGCTCTCCTCTCTTCTCCTCCACAGGTAGGCAGTACATGGGGGACACAGGCTGCAAATGGGGGGGAGACACAGGCTGCAAATGGGGGGGAGACACTGGCTGCAAATGGGGGGGGACACTGGCTGCACATGGGGGGGAGGACACTGGCTGCAAATGGGGGGGGACACTGGCTGCACATGGGGGGGAGGGCACTGGCTGCAAATGGGGGGGGGGCACTGGCTGCAAATGGGGGGGACACTGGCTGCACATGGGGGGGGGGACACTGGCTGCACATGGGGGGGGCACTGGCTGCACATGGGGGGGGACACAGGCTGCATATGGGGGGGGGGGGCACAGGCTGCATATGGGGGGGGCACAGGCTGCATATGGGGGGGGACACAGGCTGCATATGGGGGGGGACACAGGCTGCACATGGGGGGGACACAGGCTGCACATGGGGGGGGGACACAGGCTGCACATGGGGGGGACACAGGCTGCACATGGGGGGGACACAGGCTGCACATGGGGGGGACACAGGCTGCACATGGGGGGGGACACAGGCTGCACATGGGGGGGGGACACAGGCTGCACATGGGGGGGGACACAGGCTGCACATGGGGGGGGGACACAGGCTGCACATGGGGGGGACACAGGCTGCATTAACATTAAGGTTAATATTTTTATAACTTAATTGCATAAAACATTAAAGGTGTCATTTAATGAGATAATTTATGAGGGCGGGTTTAGGGGCGGGGCAGGGTAGGGGTTGGGCGGGGCAACTGGTGGCGAGTAACCCTAGTAGCTCAGGACTTGAAATTTTGAGCCCTGTATATATATATATATATATATATATATATATATATATATATATATTTATTTATTTATTTATTCATTTATTTATTTTTGATGTGTTTATTAGGATTGTGTACAAGGATCATGTACTTATGACTACAGAATGACTTTGAATGACTTTTCATTATTCTGGGATGTGGCCTAAAAAAAAAATATATTTACTGCTGATAAATATGACAATTGTTGACAGAGTGATGAAGCTGCTTGCTGCTCATGTCACAAGACAATAATAAAATTGTTTTTAAACTTTTGTAATAGAGGCTTTAACCTTTTACATTTTGGCACTCTTAAAATTGCTTAGCATATGTGTTACAAAATATCCATCAATTCTCCATCTGGATACAATTATAAATCCTTGTGCCAAACAGATTTTATCAAGTGATAACATATGGAAAGGCTTGGTTCATCCATCACTAATAAACAGATTGCCAATTGTTGACTTATGATACCATCGTAGCCTAGTCCAAGCTAATGACCCCAGGTTGTCTTATAACCCCCCCTCCTTTAGCCAGGGCTTGGTATCCCTCCCTGTTGTTGAATATTTGGTGAACGCTGGCCACCCATAGAATAATGAACAGATGATAGAGTTGGATATCTAGGGTTAATGTCCAGCCATATATTCACAAGCTAGTTGTTTGTTGTCCCTGCTCAATGGTTCAGCGCTGATTATAAGAAACAATTACTTTTATTGCCGACAGCTCTATGAATAAAATGAAAAACTGCTCACTTAGCTGGAAAACCTCTTAACAGAAGGCACAGCAGCCGGTCAGATTGAAAGTATTTTGAGGAGTTTCATAAGGGTAACAATGTCAGGCTAAATGATCTCTGAAGTGACTCCTTCAAACACAATTAAAGCAGTAGGATGTAGTCACTTATTTGCATTCATGGGTGTCCATCTTCCCTTGACTCAACAATGCTTTTAAACCTGCTCATGGACTCAATCCTTTCAATGAAATCTAAGTGAGAAGCAAATCATTCAATTGATGCTCATCATCACAAAAGGTTTCCCAAAAAAATGTTACGGCCTAGGAAGAGGCTTTTGCATTGTAACCATCTGGTGCACCACACTGGCATTGAAGGGAACAATGGGACCCTATATAACTTTGTCAGGCAAAAATAATAGGGTTAAAGCTGGGGTTTGTATTTGCCACAACAGTATCACCCCATCATTTCATCGCACATCTGCACATCCCATTGACTGACACAGCACTAAGAGTTAGTGACCAGACTTAATTAAGCCTACATAATGCTTTTTCAATGGATGCAACATTTCTTGTAGTATGTGAAAATGAAAGGCCCACAAATTAGACTTTTCATAAGAAGCTGAGATGGATGGCAATCTCATGCCAACAAGGTCCACTTCCAAAATTGGAAAAGCGTGAAAGAATTAGTCAGATCAACAGCTGGGTATATTCTGTGTAAGGTCTGCTTTTTCGACAGGCATGCTTCTGGAGGCCATTGTGGTATATTGTGGCTTAATCCTTCTTTTCACAAAGTATTACAATTGATTCAAGTTGATCTCTATAGCACAGTCAATAGAGGGTCATTAAAACCCCTTTAAGGAGCTGGAGAATAGGCCACATGGTACTTATAAAGTGTGCTAAAGAGATAGAGAAAATGACTGAAAAATGGTATTGTGTTTTCTAATAGAAGAAGATAAATGTCATCTAAATTAAATAGAATAATAATGAAATACAAACACTCTGCCTTTTATTTTGCTGTTTTCCTCTTTCAGTCGTAAATTGAAGGATAATGCTGTAGCTGATCTCAAATCTTGTTTCGTCATGCTGTGAAAGTGAGGTACGTTTCATCTGCTGGATAATCTAAATTCTGTGAAGGCACAAAGTGCTAAGGATAATAAACGATAAAACAGAGAACTGGCTAAAAATAGACTTAATTCATGTGTGTGCTTTTGCTAGATTCTAATACAATAGCAATACATTCTATTATATCAAAAAAACTACTATTAACTACACATCTAATCATAATAAAAATATCAATAATTATACTTCACAATGTTAGGCATTTTACATTTACATTAATACCTTTTCATTTTTATTATTGAACTAGTTTTTACATTTTAAACTAAGCCCATACATTTTTTACAAAGCTAAAATATTTAACAGAAGACAGTAATCCAGTTTTTTTATTTATTATGTTTAATTTGTTTTTAACACTTTTAATTTTTAACAAGGAAACTAAATATTTAATAAAAGCAACTATGTAATAATCTTATCGTGCATCAATAAAGGTATTTTATATTGGAAGTCTAAAACAGTTTTAAAGAGGGCTGGCAAAGATTTCACAGTGGCAGTCATTTTTTTTTCTTTTAATAATCTAACTATATATTGTGCACAACAGCTCTTTAAAAATGCTAGACTACTCATGTAATATGCATGTATAATAAGGTAGTATAATGTAAAAAAAATATAATAATTATTACTACTATTATTATTATTATTATTAATAATATCAATAATAATAATCTTTTAGATTATAAACTCTAATGAATAGGGCCCTCTAATTCCTTCTGTATTGAATTGTACTGTAACTGTACTATCTGCCCTCATGTTGTAAAGCGCTGCGCAAACTATTGGTGCTATATAAATCCTGTATAATATTAACAATACTAATAATAATTTATATATATATATATATATATATATATATATATATATATATATATATATATTGTATATATTATATATTTATAATGCAATCAACATTTCAGCTAACTTACAATCAATCGGATGTTAGGCAACATTACAGCACTGTTTAGTGAGCAAGACACTGCAGAAATCATAAGTCTCAGTAAGTGCTTATTTACAGGTAATTATTGAAAATTAATTGACCCAGAGTTAAATTATTGAGTTGTAAAAAGGAATTACGACCCTGACAAATATAGTAAAAACATGCTACTTACATAAATGATCCATAAATACTGAAATGTGATTGTAAGCTCTAACGAGCAGGGCCCTCTGATTCCTACTGTATTAAAGCGTATTGTATTTGTACTGTCTACCCTCAAGTTGTAAAGCTGTGCTATATAAATCCTGTATATAATAATAATAATAATAATAATAATAATAATAATAATTGCTTTAAATTATAGCTAAAAGCTACATTTTTATTTTAGTTTTGGATAGAGTGAACCTAAAAACCTGTCTGTTTTTTTATTGCTGTCTTTGTCCCCTCTCTAGATTTACCCTCTCTATTTGTCATATTTACCAATATTACTGAAAGTAAAAAGGAAAGAAATTCCAACATTTTTAGTTTTCCCCAGACCAGTAATAGAGGGGAAATCTTCCAATAGGGACACTAGTTCTGATGACAACCAGGGATTCACTCATTTTGCAGGGATTTCCTCTCACTTCCGGTTTTGGCTATGGCAAAGGAAGTAAAGGGAAATCTCCCCAGTAGGACACAGATTGCTTTATCCAAAATGAAAAAAAAGGTTTTCCTTTAGTCCTACTTTAGGTTAATTTACTTGTATTGTTTTATTAAATAAACCTGCTAATTTGATCCAAGTATTCATTAAAGTCCAGCCTAAATTTTTTTTTTTTTTAGTCTTAGACAGTGCTTCTTTTTTCTGCCAATAAAAGGCTATGATAGAGAGCTTTCCCTTCACATTCTAAGGGAAATTTTCTAAAACTGGAAAGTTTAAGGTTCGATTCACATCTATGCATTTTGCTTTTGAGCGTTTTTGCAGTGCTTTTTGCGGTGCTTGCCGTGTTTTTGGACACGCGTTTTTACCGCGATTTTGCCGCGTTTTGCGTTTTTTTTTTACATTTCTTTTTTTACACTGTGGTTGCTTAGCAACCAGCTATATACAGTGTAATACATATTTTTTTTAAAAAATGCAAATTGCGGCAAAATCGCGGCAAAAACGCAGTAAAACCGCTGTAAAAACGCGGTACTTGCGTTTTGGATGCGGGTCCATTGACTTATATTACATGCAAAATGCTGCATTTTGCATGAAAAAAAGTCCCTTTCCAAAAATGCATTGATGTGAACATGTTCCATAGGAACCCATGTTAAAAAATTTCCCTGCATTTCTGCAAAATGCAAAATGCATCAAAAAACGCGTTAGTGTGAATCGAGCCTTACATCTGGTGCATAGAAACCAATCAGATTCCAGGTTTTATTGTCAAAGCTTAATTGAACAAGCTGAAGTTAGAAGCTGATTGGCTACCATGCACAGCTGCACCCAATTCTGAGTGCTCCAGTTTTAGTAAATCTCCCCCTCCGTCTCAGTAGCAATGATCTCATGTGACAAGAAGTATGGGAAACTCTTCAACAAGGACACAGATAGTAATGAAAAAATAATGGGTGTTGTATACTTCCTCTTCTTAAAAAAATATAGTTTTTTTATTTATGAGTGTTGCTGTTTGAGATTTTCGCTGCCTTGGGAAATTGCAATCAGCAGTACAGGAAGTGAAGGGAAATCTCTCTAATGGAGTTTTGGCTGGACATACAAATGTATTCCAATGGCTCAGTCCACATTGATAGTCCATTGCACAAATCAGTTAGGCTGGCCATACATGTTCAATTTTCTTGTACAATTTTCCGTTAGATTTACCTTAAACTATGTAGTGCAAGGGCCTGCCTAATTGGATACAATTGAAATCTGTTTCGTTTTGACCTCATATTATATGTTTTTTGGTAAATCTAAAGGAAAATTGTACAAAAAGATTGAACATGTATGGCCAGCCTTAGTTTTACATTTGTTTCTCTTACGGAGCTATCTACTTGTTCCTCCTGACTTTTGTTTACAAGCCCATTGATTTAACCTCAATAAGTACATAGTTTGTCTGTTGCTGCTGTGTGGATATAGTTACAAATCTTTGTGTTGCAGTAAGGGTGGTAGTGTAGAGATGTTTTTGAAATAAGCAATGCCTATATGCCTAATTTTTATAAAGTCTAACAGAGTTTTATTATTATATTTTGTACTATACGTGAATATGTATGTAATTAATTTAATACTGTTTGCGCTGTTAAATGCAATCACTTCCAAACATTTTTTTATGCAGCTGAAAATTGTGCAAAATGTTGATATTTTAAGTGGCGTGAGAGACCGATTTCCTTTCTTATCAGGAACGTTCCAAGAGCCAAGCGAAGGTCATTTCACACTCAAACTGCGCGCCTTATTTGTTAATCTAAATGCTGACAAATTGCAGTATTTTTACAACATATCTAAAGTGATGGACCTCATTGGCCTGGTCTGTCCTCTACCAGTGAGATGATAATGAGGCCTCATATAAAGCCTTCATTCACTGCTTTACAAAAACACTTGACAGTGATAAATTCCAAGCAGAGACACAGAGCACAAAATAAATGGCTATGTTCTTAATCATTGCTTTGTCAGTATTACCATTCCCCTAATCACTGCTTTGTTTCTCTGGATTGTTCACATCATCATTATCTGCACCAATGGACTATTTCACTTGTTTGCCCTTCAGGGGAAAATGTTCTTATATGTGATGGTTAATAATCATTTCTCTGTTTATCTATATACATATATATATACTGTATGTTTTGTACATATGGGTTTTATTTATGGAAGGAGTAGAGGCTGCACTTAGCAAAGTGAATGTTCACCTTGAAAAGCTATGTTCACTTTGCAGAGTGATAGTAAATAAGGTGAACCTGTTTTCACATTGAATACCCAATTATGTGCAAGGGAAGTAAAAAAGCATACTTATTCCTTTGGTAAATCAATCCTATAGCATGCAGTGTTCGCGGCAAACTTCGAAAGTTGGGACACTAACATGAAAATGCAAATTTTAGAGACACACGGCGGAGTCTGACAGAGCAGTTATGCGCTGCTAGAGCTCCCTCCCTGACAGAGGAGAAGCTGTACTTCAAAGCAAACCAGCCGACATTAAAGCATTACAAAGTGTCCTGCTTCCACCAGTGAACCCGGAGCTCCATTGGGGACCCTCAATATGGTACTAGGAGGTAGCCGCCATAAGATGAAAACCTCCTCAAAGGTGACTCAGGTACGGGCTGCAGCTAAAATGGCACCATCTACCTCACACAGCACCTCAGAGCGCTCTAATACACAGACACAGAAGGAGACACTGTTACATGCAGAATCTTCTGGTGAATCAGATATTGAACAATTTCCCTCACAAAACTCTCCACATGAACTTGTAGCTTCCCCAGTACCTTTAAAGCAATTTGAACGTATGCTGCAAAGAGCACTGAAACAAACCTCAGAGCATATTACAAGTAGCCTTACAAAAGAAATTAGAGAAATTGGCGCTCGTACAGCGGCATTAGAAATTAGAGTGGATGAGGTGGAAATTTCAGCACAAAATAATGTCAGAAATAGAAAATCTTAAAGAGGAAAATGTAATACTGCAATCTAAGTTAGAAGATTTTGAGAACAGAGACAGACGTTCCAACCTCCGCATCAGAGGTATCCCTGAATCTGTGATCGATTTGCATTCAACCATGACAGCCTTATTCCAAGAACTCCAACCGGCCCTACCCATTGATCGCTTGGAAATGGACAGAGTCCACCGTGCCCTCATGCCCAGGAAAACTGATGGCCCTCCACGCGATATTATCGCTAAATTCCACTATTATCGCACAAAAGAGCAACTTTTGGCTGCAGCCAGAGCTAAAGGCAATCTAACATTCCAAGGTCATGATTACCAGTTATTCACTGACTTATCCCAATTGACTATCGCTAAACGTCGATCGATGAAACCTCAACTGACAGTGCTGCAAAGTCATCATATCACTTATCAATGGGGATTTCCATTTTCCATCCGGTTTACATACCAGGGCTCAAAGTTTACCTGCAGATCCTCAGAAGAATTACAACGAGTATTACAAGATCTACGCCTTGTGGACGATCCACACATCTCTAACTCATCACGAAGGAGGTCAACCCCTTCCACCCCACACAGCTCGTCTCAATCACCGGAGCACATAGAAAACCAACATGCTCACAAGAGAAGCCGGTTAGCCCCCCCTCCGCTGGATCAAGAAAACTCCATGGACTGACCACTCGTCCTACCCTCAGTCTCTTTTGAACCCCTCATTGCTTCACCCACTCTTCCAGACTGTAGTCGCTAAATGTCTGTCACATTGCTGAAAAATCTGTGAAAGTGTATCTAGCATCGGTCCTTATAATCGGTCCCTATAAACCATTTGGTTTATCCTTATGTTATGCAATTTCTGCCTCTTAGGTATAAAGGCATAACATAATGCTGGATAGTGCTGTGTACCCACTCAACATGGGAGGCCATTCCCTAATATATATATTGGCTCCATCCTTGAAGGGTATTGACTATTTTTCCTTAATCAATCTAAATTTACTGCACAATCCAGTTATTATTATTTTTTTTTATTTTCTTTATGTATTCTAACTTAGTTTTTACTCGCTTGAACATTACTAAGCGAAGGTATTAAATGTATTCAGTACATAGGCTGTTTTACCAGATATAGCTCAGCCCAAGTGTTTTTTATTTATTTATGTATATGTATATGTGTGTATATGTATGTGTGTGTGTATGTATGTGTATATGTATGTATGTGTATATATATGTGTATATATGTATATATATATATATATATATATATATATGTATGTATTGTATGTGTGTGTGTATATGTATGTATATATATATATATATATGTGTATATGTATATATATATATGTATATATGTATATATATATATATATATATATATGTATATTTTATTTTAATTTTTTTTCTAAATCCCGCTTCCTGATCATTTTGTTTGTGCTACTTAAACACATACCTGTATCTCCAGGTAGTTATAGGTCCACTTGTTCATTTTTTTATTTTCTTTTTCAGTTTCCTATGCCATTCCCCATCCTTATACCCACAATCCTCTCACGGATTTCCCCAACTATACCCTAATATAAGTTATAATATTACACTCCAGAGTACTGATCTTATTTACCTCCCAGTATAATCAACCAGAGATTTTGTCCTGACATTATTTTTATTTTTATTTAATTTAAAAAAAAAAATTGTTTTATTTAGCCGAGCTGGCTACATCCCTATACATCTAGATGATGTTTTTTTCATAGGGCTTGTCCTCTGTTCGGGCAGTTTCGTGTGTCCCAATGTGCCTCCCTCGTTCGCCCACAAATATTATGTGGACGATTGAGGTCGGCCCTTTTTCCCCTGATGGGGAGATTTCTTCCTCATCACGGGTAATTCTTGATATTTATCATAATCTAATGTTTACAGTATTATATCTTACTACTTATGTTACATGTTTTTCTCTTCTTACAGTTCTTCCCTGGTCCATCTTCATCTTTTCTTTTTTCTCGTTCAATTGGATTGATCCATTCAGCCAAAAACCTTTGCATACTGGTAAGAAGCATCACTTATATCATCTACCATGGCACCCTTAAACATTCTTTCCCTGAATGTACAGGGAATTAATGTGCCGCAAAAACGCACTAAAGCGTTCCGTTTCTTTCAAGCGCAGAAAGCCCATATAGTTTGCCTACAGGAAACCCACTTTACAGTAGACTCCACACCCAAATATATGAGCTCCTCTTATCCACAAATTTTCACGGCCTCAGCTACCACTAAGAAACGTGGAACCCTTATAGCTTTTCACCGCTCTACCCCATTTATACTCAAATCAGAAATCAAAGATCCCGAAGGGAGATATATTATTCTCACAGGACATATTATGGATACGGCAGTTACAGTTGTGTCCTATTACGCCCCAAACAAACAGCCTACATTCTTTCTATCTCACCTTCTACAAGTAGTATCCACGCACAGGATGGGTACAACGATTGTGTGCGGAGACTCAAACCAGGTCCTCCTCCCATTTCTAGATAAATCCCCATACTCTCCACCGAGAAGCCCAACCAAGCAATCTTTCTCACAACTTCTCTCGAGATATAACTTAGTTGATTCTTGGAGAGAACATAACCCAGCAAAAAGGAAATATACTTACTACTCGCATCCCCATAAAACCTTTTCCCGAATCGACCATATACTCCTAACTGTTGGTATGTTACCAGAGATCCTTTCATCAAACATTATACCCATCCCTTGGTCAGACCATAACGCAGTATACACTACCATAGCGTCTACTATACCTAAATCACACGACTCATCATGGTACCTCCCTGATATTTTGCTAAAAAACCCATCTCATTGCCTTATATTTGACCAAGCCTTAAAAGAATATCTAACACATAATACCTCCCCTGAAATCTCTACACTGACTCTCTGGGAAGCACATAAGCCAGTACTACGCGGAATATTCCAACGCCAATCTGCAATGTTTAAACGTGAGCGAAAAATTCTCGAACGCAAATTGGACTTAGAATATAACACTGCCTATGTAAATTTCCAAGATAATCCCTCTTCGACCACAAAAACTAGATTAGAAAAGGCCCGGTTAGAATATGATCTCTTTCTCACAGAAAACGCGGATAAGTCCCTGCGACGTTCTAGACACGCCTTTTTTATGAAATCTAACAAACCGGACACCATGTTGGCGCGTGCTCTTAATTCTAGGCATAAACAACCTAACCCTATCCGAATCCAATTGTCGAAGAATAATTATACCTGTAATCCGGTTAAAATAGTACACAAATTTAGATCCCATCTAGCTTCCCTATATTCGGAAACAACAGAATTTAATCCTTCTGAAGCCGATGTCTTTTACTCTCATTTAAAGCTCCCTGAACTAACCCAGACCCAAAATTCTCTTCTTGAAGAACCTATTTCAGAGGTTGAGGTAGTAAAAACTATTAAAGAACTAAAGCAAAACAAAAGGCCAGGCCCAGATGGTTTTTCAGCCATATATTACCATACTTTTGCAGAGATCCTTTCTCCACTCCTAACCAAAGCTTTCAATACAATATTAGAAGGATACTCATTTAGACAAGAATCGTTAATGGCAATAATCTGCATGATCCCAAAACCAAATTCTGATAGCACATCCTGCTCAAATTTCCGCCCCATTTCACTTTTAAACCTTGACATTAAAATTCTAGCGAAAATTTTGGCATCCCGCCTCAACAAAATCATAGGTAACCTTATTCATCGTGACCAGGTAGGCTTTATGCCTACTCGCCAAGCTAGTGACAATGTGCGTCGAGCAGTACTCTTGGCGCACATTGCCAAAACTCGCCGCATTCCCTCTTGTTTCCTTTCCCTAGATATCAGGAAAGCTTTTGATTCGGTTTCTTGGCCCTATTTGTATCACACTCTCCAGAAATGGGGTTTTGGACCCCACTTCATTAAGTGGATATCAGCACTTTATGATAGACCTCAAGCATATGTAAAATATGCAGGCTATAAATCTGACTCTTTCAAAATAGAAAGAGGCACACGTCAGGGATGTCCACTTTCCCCACTTTTATTTGCCCTTTTAATAGAACCCCTTGCACAATATATTAGATTAGACCCAACAATAACCGGAATAGAACTAGGAGGCTTCCATCACAAACTCTGCTTGTTTGCGGACGATATTTTACTATTCTTATCATCTCCCCAAGTCTCTGGTCCCAATCTATTACCTATCCTTAATAGGTTTGCCAATATATCCGGATTAACAATTAACCCCAAAAAATGTTTAGCACTGAATATATCCCTTCCTGACAGAGAAAAAGACATGGTAAAATCAGCACTTCCTTTTACCTGGGCGGAAAAAACAATCCCATATCTTGGTATCAATCTAACAGCTTCTATCTCAGATCTCCTTTCAGCCAATTACCCATCTACTCTGAGAAGAGTGACTGATTTAATGACACAATGGTCTCACCTTCCATTATCTTGGCTAGGTAGAATTAATACTATAAAAATGACAATTTTACCTAAATTACTATATTTGTTCAGAGTCCTGCCGATCCCAATCCCAGCATACTTTCTTAGACTAATTCAGAAAAGGGTAACGACATTTGTATGGGGATCTTCCAAACCTCGAATCCCTTCCCAAACATTATGTCTTCCTAAGCCTTCTGGTGGCTTGGGTTTTCCCAACTTTGCGTTATATTACAAAGCGGCCCATTTTGCAAGCTTACCAAAATATCATGCAACACAAGAAACCCCTCTGTGGGTGTCAATAGAAGCAACTGAATGTGATCCCTTATCCGTCTCAAACCTTCTATGGCTTCATCCTAAAGATCGCATTGGTCTACATAACCCTATTACTAAACACTTCTTATCCCTTTGGGATAGGCTTAAAACCAAACACAAATTACTATCGCCACACAATCCTCTCCTCTCCTTCCTTAAAAATCCAGCTTTTTACCCAGCATGGGTCTTCCCCAAGTCATTCAAAGTCTGGGCTTCTCTAGATGCTTTAAGATTACATAACTTCGTTACGTCCTCCAACATTATTCCTTTTCAAGATCTCCAAGAGACTTGTGGGTTACCTCCCTCGGAAATATTCCGATACCTTCAGATTAAAAATTTTTTCACACCTTATACAAATACAGACACACCACTTGATCAACTCACAAAGTTTGAAGCCACATGTAAAAAGGACCCACATGCCAAGAATCTAATTTCCTCTCTTTACTCTCAGTTACTAACTGCACCCAACTCGGACAAACCTTCTTATGCTCAGAAATGGGAGGAGGACCTTGGGCGTACAATAACTGCTACAGAATGGTCAGATATCTGGTTGGCTACTAAAACATCCTCTCCTAACGTTTTAGCGGTTGAAACCAATTATAAAGTTTTGACCCGATGGTACCTTGTACCTTCCAGAGTTGCTAAATACTCTTCATCCTGTTCAGCCCTTTGCTTTCGCGGCTGTTCGGACTTGGGTACACAAATGCACATCTGGTGGGCCTGTCCTATAGCTCAAACCTTCTGGAAGGAAATATTTTTAATTGCCTCCAAACTATTCAAAATACCAATGCAACCAGACCCTACTACAGCATTACTTAATCTTAAACCAGTATACCTGACACATATACAGTTTAAGCTTTTTGTCCGGCTCCTTACAGCTGCAAAGCAAACTCTGGCGAAAGCATGGAAATCTCCTTCTTTGGTGGTAGCTGAGTCAAAACATAGAATGAACAACTTCATGATTCACTCTAAAATGGCTGCCATAGAACTTAATCAAATTCCAAAATTTGAAAATATGTGGCGCCCATGGGTTAATTTTTTCGCACCTTCATCCTTTGATAAGTCAGTACTCCTGCCATGGTAGTTGATTACATTTGATGGAACTCAAACCTTACTAATCCCCACACTGGCTCTCGGATCAATCCAGTAAAAATTCTTTCCCCCTCTCTTTTCTTCTTCCTTTTCTTTCGCTATTTCCTTTCCTTCCTCTCCCATCCCCCTCATTGATTCTTGAAGCTCATTGTTACTAATAATGTATCTCATCCGCATTACATTGGAAACTAACATGGTAGAAATAGAGGGATACCTTTTGATAAAATGTATTGGTTCTAAAATCTCTACTTCAAGTATCCTTATTTATTTATCATATTTTATTTTATGTTTTATATTCTTATCTACTTCTGTAATAATTGAGCTTCATTCCTTATGTTAACATGTATCTATTAACATGTATGTTAAGCTTTTTACTTTGAACTTAATAAAAATCTTTTGACAAGGAAAATGCAAATTTTAAAGGCTTTTATGCAAGTTATTGTTATAAAAGGTGTATGGGGACCTTGGTCCTGCCCCAGGGGACATGTATCAATGCAAATTTTATTTAAAAAAATGGTAATTTTTTCGGGAGCAGGGATTTTTTTAATGCTTAAAGTGAAACAATAAAAATTAAATATTGCTTTAAATGTCGTGCCTGGGGGTGTCTATAGTATGTCTGCAAAATGGCGCATTTTTCCCGTGTTTAGAACAGTACCACAGCAAAATTAAATTTCTAAAGGAAAAAAAGTAATTTAAAACTGATAGCGGCTGTAATGAATTGTCGGCTCTCAGGAATATAGATAAAACTCATTGAAAAAAAGAGCATCATGTGCCCCCCCCCCCCAGTCCATTACCAGGCCCTTTGGATCTGGTATGAATATTAAAGGGAACCCAGACCCAAAATTAAAAAAAACTTGCGTGGGGGTCCTCCTAAAATCCACACCAGAACCTTATCCAAGCACACAACCTGGCAGGCCACAGGAAAATAGGGGGGGGTTGAAAGAGTGCCCCCCCTCCTGTACCAGGCCACATGCCCTCAACATGGGGAGGGTGCTTTGGGGTCTGACCTGGTGGTTGTGGGGGTATGCGGGCGGGGGGCTTATCGGAATCTGGAAGCCCCCTTTAACAAGGGGACCCCCAGATCCCGGCCCCCCCTGTGTGATTTGGTAATGGGGTACACTGTATCCCTACCATTTCACAAAAAAGTGTCAAAAATGGTAAAAAAGACAAGAGACAGCTTGGGACAAGTCCTTTATTAAAAAAAATAAAAAAATAAAAATGTCCCTTGATGTAAGTTCACACCACCCGACAGACCGAAAAAGAAAAAAAAAAGCCGCAACCGATCCGCCTCCATGGGAGGCTCCCACCAACTGACGCGTCTTCGCTGTGACAGTTCTTATATAACTGAGGGCGGGGCCACCCGGTGACGTAAACAGGTGGCTCTGCCCCCTCTGACACCACGGGGGTTTCCCTGTGGCTTCCCCGTGGCATCATAGGAGGCGGGGGTCAGTTTTTTTGCATTGATACATGTCCCCTGGGGCAGGACCAGGTCCCCAAACACTTTTTATGACAATAACTTGCATATAAGCCTTTAAAATTAGAACTTTTGATTATTCAGGTTTGTGTCCCATAGACTTTAACGGTGTTCATGTGTTCTGCCAAATTTTTTGCCTGTTCACATGCTCTGCTGTGAACCGGAGGATGTTCGGCTCATCCCTAGTAGCCGACAGCAGCCTACATTTATCTGGCACTGCAGACTTACCCTCTTCTTTCTTAGACTGTCTCTGTGTTCCTCTAGTGCTGGGCTCAGATTACATGCATCACCTTCCTGAGCCAAGCAGAGAGCATTGTGGGAACTGTAGTCTCCTGAACAGACATCCTTGATCTGCAGAACTATCCCTGGACTACACCTCCCAGCAAGCCATCTGCCCCAAGAAAAAGGCTATAAAGGGGTCAACAGACCAGGCCCAAGCCCTCTTGCGTCCAGATCTCATCAAGTAAACATCCCCTTCGCTGCTGTGCGACTGCGGCCTATCACGCGCAAACAAGGCGCTCCCAGCTCTGACCCAGGCGGGTCTGACGCCGCAAGCTCAACGAGGGGCACCACCGCAGCTTCGCTGAAACCAGCAGGACCAGATGATTCACTGTTCCAGCAGCCAGTCGTTCATCTCAGCTCATTCTGCAGAAGGAAGAATCAACTTGGATCACTCTTCAAGAAGTTCCTACACTGTCTCCAGATTGGTGAGTGGGCACCTACCCACAAATCCAGTACCAGTCACTATCATATTCCACAGGACACTGTATACAGACATCTTATCCATGAATTACATTAAAGTGCATTTAAGCCCTCACATATACCCAGTGAAGTGAACAGCCACAGATGATACACAGGGATGAAACTAACATCCCTATATAAGTATTACATTCATATCTGCTGTCTGTAAATACTGTTTAGAATGTGCCCTTCGTGTTAGGATTTTTTCTCTTCCTTGTTATTGTTGCAGAGAATCGTGGACACACAGCCAAGACAGCCAAGACAGCTGATTGGAGGAAAGGCACACACCACCTCTACACATGGGTAGAGACTCTCAGCTCTCTCCGTTGTATTGTCCATAACTGTGCTAATCTATTTATAGCAACCTCCCCTGACTCCAAACTCAGGACATAAACTTGTCAGGCTGATAACAGAGGAACACAACTAGACACAGGGCTTTGGAGAGAGACAAGAAAACACTGCAGATCTATGTGCCCAGCTAAAATTTCATGAATAGGGTTTACATCCAGTTTAAGGATTGCCACTGGCCAGTCTCAGCTGCTTTGTCTTGACTGCATATCACTGTGCCACATTTAGAAGTCTTGTTTCTTTGAGCTCCAACTTGCCAGTGAAAAAAACTGCAAGGCCTTGAATCTTTGAACTCTGTTAATTTTAGCTCCATTTAAAGGGACACACCACTTGCCACTATATTACTTCATCTCTCATTAGGATTAAAGGTATAATAGGCCGGCCTGGGGTTCCCTTTTAGCAGTGGTATTATATTCAGAAACCAGTTAGTCCTTTTGAAATCCATAAATTTGTTGTCTGATTTCTGTATGCCTTAATATTATATTTCTGTCTTTGCCAATTGTCTTTTAATTGCTTTTGGGGACTTTTTCAACTGAGGCTTGGCTATTTATCCAGGATTTGGCTGACTAATAGCTTGTTACAAGACTTTCTTCTTGAGTAAGTAAAACCAGCGAGAGCTAATCAATAGACATGTGCACTGACCAAAAATGTGTTCATTTTCGTTTTTGTTTTGTTTGTTTGTTTGTTTGTTTTGCTTTTTTCAGAAATTCAGAAATTTGGAAAATCGAAACTTCGGAAATTCAGAAATTTCGGGAATTTTCACATTTCGATTTTTTGGATTTCTGAATTCCTGAATTTAGAATTTTTGGATTTCCGAATTTCTGAATTTTCGAATTTCCGAATTTAGATTGTTCGAATTTCCAAATCTCCAATTTTCAAATTTCCGAATTTTCGGATTTCTGAATTCTCGAATTTCCAAATTTCGCATTTTCGGAATTCCGAATTTTCGGATTTTCGGAAATCTCAGAATTTCCAAATTTTCGGATTTTCAGAATTCGTGAATTCAAAGATTTGAAAGTCCAAAAATTTGAAAATCTAAAAAAAAGAAAAGAAAAGCAGTTTAATTAATAACTAACTATTAAATTAACGAGTTTATCCGAAGATTTAAACTATTAAATTAACGAATTTATCCGAAGTTACAAATTTGCTGAAATAACGAATGCCGCATCTAAACAAATGGATCAGAACAAATTAATAATAAATAATTAATAATAAATAATTACTAATAAAAAAAGGTTTTATTATTATTATTATTGTTATTTATTATTATTAGATCGGTACGTTCCATTTGGTTAGATGCGGCATTCGTTATTTCAGATAATTCGTAACTTCGGATAAATTCGTACTCGTTGCTTTCACTAACAGACAAATTTGAAAGGAAATTCCAATACCTATAATTAATAGTTAGGTATTATTTAGAATTTTTTTAGAACAGATTTTCTTTCTTTTTTTCAGATTTTTGAATTTTTGAATTATCTGAAAATTCGGAATTCTGAAAATCTGAAAATTCGGAATTCCGAAAATCCGAAATTCGGAAATTCGAAAATCCAAATTTCGGAAATTTCGAAAATCCGAAAATTGGAAATTCGGAAATTTGAAAATTTAAAAATTTTTACATTTGGAAATTCAGAAATCCGGAAATCCAAAATTAGGAAATTCGGATTCGGATTTTCTAATTTCTGATTTTCCAATTTTCGGATTTCCAAATTTTCTAATTCGGAAATCCGAAAATTGGAAATTTGGAAATTAGAAAATTGGAAATTCGGAATTTCGTAAATTCGTAAATTTCGTAAATTCATAATTTGGTTTCTATGCAGAAGTGAGCCTGATTTTGCACTTTCCAGCTTTAGTAAATAAACCCCATTGTGTAGTTGGGGTATGCCTGTATTAAACCAATGAAAAATAGGTATTTCTAAGGTGTCTTGCTGGTACAATTCCTGCATTCCCTCCAGACCTCTGTCAATGTGTATCAGTCTGTTGTGAACCATATATGATATTCTTTTTTGTTTCTGTCCCTCTTTGCTTTGTAAAAGAAAAAAATTGATAAAAATTGTCAATTTCAAAAAATAAATAAATAAAAGGAAAATCGGTATTCCTAAACGCAAGTTGACTTGGATCATGAACACTGAAAATATCGTGAGTGTTTTAAGAGACAAACAGGTACTTTTTGACAAGCTATAGAAGCACTGACTTTTTTATTTACAAGTACCGGATGTTAAATAGCGTTTGGATATGTGGTCGGGGGGGGGGGGGGGGTCAGAGGTCCTGGATGGCCAAGATTCTACTTTTTCATCTTTTATTCCTCTCTCTCTTTCTTCTTTCCCTTTTTCCTTTTTTCTCTTTTTGTTTCTCATTTTCCCCTTTCTCCCCTTTAAATTTTTATTTTTTTTTTACCAACAATGTTGTATATTGTGTAGCTTCATTAACGCACGTTTGATGGTTGATCATCCTCATTTTAGGCATATTATTATTAATAATTTTTGGAAAGCGGTTCCATGATTAGCTGCCAGGATTGGAGTCATGATGGATTATATTCTTACGTTTTGTTATTTGATACAGGGCGTTCATTTTGTTATGCATGCACATAGCAAATCTGGGCTGCTTTACTTTTCTAGTTTTCTCTGCCATATTTACAATGATATTTCAGTTGATTTTGTATCTTTGTCTCTTTATCTATCACCTTTTTGAAACTGAAAAATAGGTATTCCTCATGATATTCCAATGATAGAAAGAAAGCTAGATAGAAAGAAAGCTAGATGGATAGATAGGTAGATAGATAGATAGATAGATAGATAGATAGATAGATAGATAGATAGATAGATAGATAGATAGATTAAATAAAGACACCAGTCTATCCAGTTTAACCTGAGTGTGTGTGTGTGTGTGTTTATGTCACTACCATTGTCCATATCCCTGTATCTCTGTATATTGAGTTCGCAATCTGAATATAAAAGTTTTTTACTTTTTAGGATAGGGAATTCCACATCCTTACCGCTCTAACAGTAAAAACCCTTTACACAATTTAGGATTGAACTGACTCTCATCCAATTTCATTGTGTGGCCGAGTGTCATCTTTACATTGTTGCTTTTTTAGTTTTAGATAGAATAGGTATTGCTTTAAAATCTTAGTTCCCTATGTATCTCCCTACACACAGATGCAGAAATAAAAAAGAAAATGAAATAAATCCCTGACAGAAGTTTAAATTCAATTCAAAACTGAAAAAAGCAAAAAGTCTTGGCTTTACGTACTTTATTATCTCATTGTATTATAGTTTTGTTACTTGAGCAAGTTCAGGAGAAGTGTAAAAAATTATATCAAGCAAGCTATAATTAAATTAACTAGGTTCAGATTTTTTGACACTTCCACATCTGGTTCTAGTACATTTGTTTTTCTAACATTATATAAGGAAACCCTGTCTTATGGTAAAGGTAGTGCAACTGATGATCTCCATTGAGTATGATCAAATTGCTCCTCTGCCAGAGGAGAGTGTAATCAGTCTCTCTTTCTCAGCATTGCATCAGCTGAAGTGTATGGCAGGTTTCGTGAAGAAGTTACTTTAGCAAGAAATCAGGAAATCCCCTTTTCTCATGCTTACTAAAACTAACATTCAATAAATCTCTCTCTTTAGCTACACAGTGCAGATGAAAGGCCAGGCTATGGGAAATTCTTCATTTAAAAGTAAAATATTAAGCATATCAATCCAAGCTCATTTGTATAGTGGAGCTCCATGATATAGAAGAGTCATGTGGCAACGCAGAGCAACAAGCCGGAATTTGGACTTTTAGACTCTAGAGTACATTATTTTTACATTTAATAGCTTCCAACATAGACTGAAAAAATGTATTCATCATTTTAGAATAGCAGACAAAGCCATACAAATCAACTCTTTATGCCCCTGTGGGCAGCTATGTATTCAGAACTAGAAGTTTACACCAAGATACTGCTTAAAATAACATGGGCAGTTATTCCAGCCCAGGCCTTTGACAGGAAAAATATGACTATTAGCCTGGTAAAGCCAACTTTATCGACCTCGCTGAAGTCAATGTACATTAAAGTGATTGTAAAGTCTCATTTTTTTTTCAATAAAAATAACAAACATGTTAAACTTACCTCCTCTGTTGCAGTGGATTTTCACAGAGCAGCCCTGATCCTCCTCTTCTCGGGTCCCTCTTCGGGGCTCCTAGCCACTCACTCCTGTTAAGTGCCCCCACAGCAAGCAGCTTGCTATGGGGGCACCGTAGACGAGGCACAGCTCCCTGTGTCCTTTCAGACATGGAGCTGTGGCCTAGACCCGCCCCCTCTCTCTCCTGACTTACTGATTTTGACAGCAGCTGGAGCCAATGAAGCCACTGCTGTGTCTCAGGCAATAAGGAGGGAGAGTCTCGGATGACATTTGTGGACATCGCTGAACAGAGAGGGGGCTCTGGTAAGTATTGGGGGGGGGGTGCTACAGACAGAAGTTTTTTTTATCTTATTGCATAGAATGCATTAAAATAAAAAAAAATTCTGCCTTTACAACTTATTTAAGACTATGAAACTGAAAGATTTAAAGGTGTAAATGCTAAGCACAAACTCTGGAGTTTGAAACTTAAATTTTTCACTTTGGAAGGTCAAAATTGTAGCTTCAGTAATATAAGTTGTTGATGATAAAATAATTACATTGAAATTTTGAATTTGAAAGTTTCAAGTTGTAGTGTATATGTTCATAAATTTCATGGCTTTTTTCTCAGAAAACAGGTGCAGGAACTCAACCAGGAGCCACCCCCCCCCCCATTCATTAACAGTGGGAGGGTCTTAAAGGACCATTAAATACCAGGAGTGCATTAAGTGCAGAGTTGGGGGGGGGGGCTAACACAGAGAGCAGGGTTCCGGTTACGCTGCATACAGTGTGCAGAGTTCAGCGTGCTCTACACACAGAGTGCAGGATTCAGCCTTCTTCCATAGTTGCTAACCTCTGCATTCCCCATCCACATCTCACTTTCACCCCTCTTCAGCTCTGACCTCTGCATGCAATCCCCTCTACTGCCCACATATTCTCCCCCCTTCCTTAAAAGCTCCATCATCTTCCACCTTACTTTTGTTGCTGTATTAATTTAAAACATGCAGCCGGGTCTAGTACCTCCCCACACACTGTAGGTGGCTCCACCTCACTCACTTGCAGGGAGATCATCCATTGTGGGTGTCGGCATCCTCATTCCACCTCGGGCACCTGCATCTCCCTTGTCCCCATCCTATACTCAGTGGGAGCCATTCAGGAGATCAGATCTATGGGAGCCGTTGAGAGTCAAGCTGTCACTTGTAAACACAGAAGCCAGACTTGTGTGTTTACAAGTGATAGTCATGAGCAGGGAGCAGAGGGCCTGAGCCAGAGGTGATGGAACAGTTCCACCAAGTTCCAGCTGAAAAAAAGCCCAGATAAAGTTAGAATTGTACATTTTTTCTTCTTGTGTGATTATCCTTTCACATTCTTTGGTCATTATTTTACCTTCTTTGCAACTGCAGTAATCAATAGAATATTTTCTTGCTTTCAAGGCCATAGAGTAAGATTTACTAATTAATTTCACACAAAAATTATAGTAATCTTTAGGCCCATTTACACCACAACACAGTATGCTGATATTGAATGGGGTATAACATACCTCAACACATGAAAAAGTGCTGTCTGCATTTTTTCACAGCGCAATGGGCTGTGCTGCACTGCGGTGTGTTGCAGGGCAAGGGTGTTTGGAAGTTTGGTAGATTTGCACTGTAGCACATGGTGTGAATGGGCATTACAAAAATAAAAGCTTTTTTTTCTAAGCTTTTAGTGGTCTAATATGATGGCCCTTGATGCCCACATTAAGACCTGATATTAAAAGAGCCTGATAAAAAAATTTCAGGCGGACCCAATTGGACCATCCATTGCTCTCTATGGAGCGGTGGATGTCAGTGGACATGTGTCTGCTGACACCCGCCAGTATCTGATCCGATCCGGTCCGCTTAAATCAGACGGATGGGTATCTGTTCTTCATATGTCCGGCGGATCGGATGACAGTCAGATGAAAGTGGACAGGTGTTCCGTTTCCATCCGACTGCCCCATAGAGAACAGCAGGCTGTGTCCGTGTCCACTCTGCATAGCGGAGTGGACATAGACCTGTCATCCGCCTGCTCATCGGGGATTAGCAGAGAGATCCCCTGTTGAGCAGGCAGATCTGCTTGACGAAGTCCACCCCGTCTGAAAGGGGCCTAATGCACTAACTATGCCAACAGCTCTCCTGCTGCCTGTCCCTTATTTAGACATACATTATGGTAAAGTGATTGTAAAGTCTCGTTTGTTTTTTGTTTTTAAATAACAAACATGTTATACTTATCTGCACTATTGCAGTGGATTTGCACAGATGCACAGAGCAGCTCAGATCCTCCTCTTCTCAGGTCTTTCTTCGCTTCTCCAGGCCCCTCCCGCCTGTTGAGTGCCACCACAGCAAGCAGCTTGCTATGGGGGCACCCAAGCCGAGCTGCAGCTCCGTGTGTCCATTCAGACATGAAGCTGCCATTTGGCCCTGCCCCGCTCTCTCCTGATTGGCTAATTTACATTGATTGACAGCCGCAGGAGCCAATGGCGCCATTGCTGTGTCTCAGCCAATCAGGAGGGAGAGTCGTGGACAGCCAAGGGACTCGTGGACATCGCTGGACAGAGATGGGGCTCAGGTAAGTATTAGGGGGGCCGAGGGGGGCTGCTGAAAACACAGAAGGCTTTTTATCTTTAAGCATAGAATGCATTAAGATAAAAAAAAACGTCGGCCTTTACAACTCATTTAAGATCAATGACATTAGAGAGGTTGCTGGGAGTGGGGGCACATCAGAAATTTGCTATGAGCCCCATAATCTGTGGTTACACTGCTAGTGACCATTGTCTCTGGTACAGAAAGTGATGGGAAATCCAATGTTTTTTGAGTCACAAGAACAGAAGGGGAAATCTTCAAATGGGCAATGCTGTTCTGGTGACAACTGTCTGGGCAGCTGGATAGAAAGGAAGGAAGAAACCCGATTGGAGTTTTAACCATTCCCTTCTCATAGAACACTACAAAATACGTTTTAGCTTTAATGCATGACTGGTAGGCAATCCCCAGAGAAAAATATGTATGTAGAGTGACAGAAAAGGGTTAACAAAATAAAAAAGTAAATTTTTTTTGCAGTAAACATTTTTTATATTTGTTTCTAAAGTGATTAGTGTGTTTAAGTGAGCTTGGGCTACAGTATATCTGATCCTCAATTAAGCAGTATTTACCACCAAATTAAATCTATCTGGACAATCTCATGCAGGTACTAAGCACGGAGAAAAAGCAGTGAACTGCCAGAACAAGGTAATACTGCTGTGTGCGAAACCACACCAGTAAGGCTCATGGAATGTATGCAGGTGTATAAAGTTTCCTTCAATTCACTAGTAAAATATAATTAACCAAGAGCTCAATTCCAAAGAAACTTTTCAAGCGCGTCCCATTGTCATGAAAGTAGATCATAGGCTCTGTGCACGTCCAGCCTTCTTACTGCACATACTTAAAATTACATTTAACTTATTAGTCCCAGACAATAAATATATTGGGAAACCTATTTCACATTATACTGCATTTTAATTAGATATAAATCATATTTTAAAAAAGAATGTTTTATTGATAGGTGTTTGTAATTATAGGAATCTCTAAACTTGAACTGTTAAAGAGACCCTGTCAGCAGACCTCACTTTGTGAATGAAAATCTTGCAACAGAGGATAAAAAGTACTTACATGTTTCCCCACTTCAAAAAACATTTTACCCATTTTGTGTCCAGTGTAACTTTAGTAGAAATCTTACTGTTTCCTGGAAGAGTCCATTTCTGTCTATCTTGGCCCCTGCCCCTTCCTGCTATGTAGGAGACTACAGGAGAAGACTACCTTCACACTAGAAGCAGCACCCCTGAAAAGCAATATTTTTGGCTTTTTTTCCCCCCATTTTACTACCAAACCCATTGTGCATTACGGGACTGCCCCTTAAGTGTAAGCCAAGATTTGGCTCTCGCTTGTAGCGTAGTCGAATTCCCTTGCATGGGAGAGTTTGACAGGTCGGGCCACCTGTCAAACTCAGCGTGTTGCGCTAAAATCTCTGCAGAATATGTACTCACCTGAGTGCACTGTGTCCACTTGTATTTGGGCCGCACAAGTAAAAACCTGCCTTACTTGTTGGTAAGTGTTAGGATTTACTTCTAGTTCTTGCTATACTACATCTGAAGGGTTGCTAGGGATAGTAAAAAATCTAATTTTGTTATAGTATGCTGCATACCACTGCTAGTCCTGCAATGCAAAAATGGAATTCAGGCAGTAAAAAAAAAAGCTAAAAAGATCACTTTTCAGAGGCTGTCTCTGAATGGACAAGGGAAGATCCTGCCATTTATCGGCCCCTCCCCTCATTTTGTCTATTCAAAGAAGCCTCAGAGATTAGCTCTTACTGCTGCGGACAAGTATGTACAATATATGTAATAGATGGAGTAGCAATGATGGCTATCAAAGTTCACCCAAACACCCCAAAACGCCTGCATAAATTTGGCAAAAGAACAGACGACAAATGCCCTAGATGTCAGGGAACAGGGGACCTCCTGCATATGGTATGGAGATGCCCGAAACTTTTTCGTTATTGGGAGGGAGTGACCCAGACCCTGAGGGAAAAGTTCTCTACGGGACTGGCAAACGAGGCGATGGTGTGTATTCTGGGGTATAGACAGGAACAAGGGGAAAGGAAGAGCACCACGGTGGCTATTCTGAGGAGTCTGTTCCAAGCAAGGAAGATGATTACACTGAGGTGGCAATCAAAGTACCCACCGACAGTTGAGAACTGGGTAGAAGGCGTAAACGAAACACTCATGAAAGAAAGAATAGCTTACTTGAAAAGAGGCAATTGTGCAGAATTCGAGAATATGTGGAGATTATGGTTGTCAAAGAGTTAATATAAAGCAAAATAGGGTGGGGTAAGGTGGGGGGGGAGGGGGGCGGGTAGGGAGAGAATAGACGAGGGATAGAAAAGGAACATAACAATGTTAAATTATCGGGGTAATAACAGGTAGGATAAATTATTGTATATTGTATAAACTAGGAATATGCTTTGATAATATAAATGTTTGTAAGATTAAAAGAAATATGTTTAATAAAGATTAAAAAAAAAAAAAAAAAAAAGTTCACCCAAACTTTTTTCTTTCCTCAGAAGCCCACATTGTCTACAGAAAGAAGGCGAATAATCTGGTCCACAGCATCCAATCTCCTAGTTTATTTTCTAAGCTGCATTAGATAATATTGGCCATTGTAGTCATCATGGGCAATGCCTGTCTTACCTAATATTTTTTAGTACAAAAGGAACATCTGTGACATTGTGCATTCTGTCTCGTTATACAGTTTCATTATGAAGAGAAAATAGAAGGTAGAAAATCAGAACATGGAATATCCATAAGTAAAATGTAAATCTATTTCCTTCCTGTAATAAAACCTAAATGAGGTTTGTATGAGTAGTATACAAAAGGGAAAACAGGAAAAGTTCAGTTTAATGATGGGAAGTCATCACAGGCATGTCTGCACAAAGTTGCCTGTAAATTTTTGTATTTATATATGCTGCCACTACTTGTATTACTGCACTACACAGAAGCCCATTTACAAGGAGTGTATAGTCTTTTAAATAGATATACATGTCATGGAGATACACTTAATGTAAGTACTCTTATTAAAGTATTAGTCCCCCTTTCAGGTTCTTATTGCTTACATACAATCCAATGAGAGCGTCAAGCAAAGATCCAAGAGTCCAAGGTTTTTAATTGTAAAATTGATACATATATCATATATCTGTATGCATGTGGATTCTCAGCTCAACATGTCCTTTCCCTGTTCCTGAGGGGAATCCTTGTTTTGTGTAGAGCTGCCGAACTGGTGGCAATGTTCCCAGTGACAACTTCAGTTATCCTTGGAAAATCTGAATCTGGTGCACTTTTCGTTCTTGTGGTTGGTCCTTGTCTGTGTCTGTGTAATCCAACATTTTGATTTGCCACTAGAATAAAAAAAGAGAGGAAACTATAAATTAGAGACGTTTGTTGCAGTGAATACTCTCTGAAAAGGATTTTTCTTCTATTTAGAGAGTTTTCCTTCTACATTCTGTTGTGGCTACATGCAGGGCCGGATTTGCCACAAGGCCACCGAGGCCAGGCCTCCGGGCGGCAGTGGTGCAGGGGCGGCGCTGCTCCTGCGGCGACTTTTCGCGGCCGCCCCCTGCACTAAACCTTTTTCGGGCTGCCAGTTAAGGGCACCGGTACCCGAAAAAATATGGCCGCGAGCCGACCACGCAACGGCGCATGCGCCGTTCCGAAGTCGGCCGAGCTCGGGAAAGCTCGTACGTGCTCAGCCGGCCGATGCATGCGCAGTAACATCATTACGCTGCCCGGCGCCACCGCCATTTTTTGAATAGATGGAGATAGGCGGAGGGACAGCTGTTAATGCATTGGGGCCCAAATCCAGAGATTGGAGTACTCAAATGTAAGCCCCACCAAACCCAGGTATTAATGCCTAAGCATTGTATGAGCAATACTGTTGCATTATATTGGGTGCAGGAGGGTATGGGCAGCAGCCTCTCACTGACACATAGGATGGCAACTTGTCTCCTCCTGCTTTCCATCCCATGCTTAGCGAAACTAGCTGCGGTGACATCCTCCCCATGACTAGGCAACACCAGGCTTGACAGTGGTTGTCCCACAGACCAGAAGATATTAATAACTCTGCCTTTTTGACTTCTCAGCTTTCGCGGCCACCCCCCTCACTAAACCTTTTTCAGGCTGCCCGTTAAAGTCCGTTACAGGCACCGGTGCACCTAAAAAAGATGGCTGTGAGCCGACCACGCAACTGCGCCATTTTTTGAATAGATGGAGAGAGGTGGAGGGACAGCTGCTGGCTGGACCATAGGCAAAGCAACTTAGCAAGGCAGAGCTACGCATCTCTCTCCAGGGATGGAGCTCAGTCACCAGGGCAACCAGGGATGCTGAGAGCAAACAGAGGGGCCACCAGACCTTACAGAAGATCTCCTGGGCAGAGTTAGATCCCCTGCTCTCTCATCAGGACCAGCTGAAGCCTGCAGCATTCCTGTGATCTGCAGCCAGCCTTCTCAGCAGAACCCTCAGCCTGCTTTGTTGCATGGTAAGTCCTCTCATTTGAATTTATTGTGTACTTTACCTAATTCATTGACTAGGTTAGTAAAGGGTGTTAGTAAATAGTCTGATGTTTGTACTACTACTACTTAATTGCTAATGTCAGTGAAAAGTCTCAGGATGCTTGATCTATTGTAGCAGTCATCGATAAAGAATGAGAATGGTGGTGTGTGTGTGTGGGGGGGGGGGGGGGCGGCATTGAAGGACCCGGCCTTGGGGCGGCAAAGGGAGTAAATCCGGGCCTGGCTACATGGCAGGAAATTAACAAATATGTCCCTAATGAAATATATATGCCAAAAAAAACAAAAAACAAAGGAGTTTTATCTATTGTCTGTGTTATCAAAAATAAAATATCAGGCTGTAGATATACTGAAATGCATGTTAATGTTTTAAAAGCCTTGCTTCTGTGTACAGTATACTGTAGTTCCTAATTCATACTTTCTCAGTCAGGGTTCATTGAAATTCTAAGGTTCTCTCAGTGGTTTCTAAGAGTTCCCCACAAACTGCTGATGGTGCCTGCATAATTCTGTGGTCACGCAATGGTTCCATTACTTAAAAACCTTGTGTCTTCCAAGTAACTAACCACTGAGACCATTGATCATTTTAAGGGAGCCTATTTAAAGCTAAACTCTAGGCACAAAAAAATGACTTGGGTTGAAGTAGCTAATAATTCCTCAAAAGCCACCTCCAGTTATGGAGGCTTTGTTTTCCACATTTGTCAGATTTGCTTGTTTACATTTGGGGCAAAGGTATTTTTAACTGCTTCCACTCAGGTAAAGTTAAAGTTTCCAGAGTTGGAATTTTAGTAGCCTTATATGTAAGGTGGCCCTTCTCTCGTTAACCTGCAAAGAAAGAGAGCCTTTCTTCTTTAACCACCAGTGCAAAGAGGAAAAATATTGACCACCAATGAAAAGGGGCACCTCTCCAATGACAGGAAATCATTTTCTTGTAAAAATTAAGATGGTATTAAAAGGCTCTGCTCTTAGTGTCAAATACGCTAGTTAGACACAAAAACAGGGCGCTGGATAGGGTCACTGAATATGCCACTTGGCACACTGGCTTCAGTTTGGCAGAATTCCACAAGACAGAAAAACATACATACAGTCCAATGAGGGCACCAAACAAACATCCAAGAGTCAAAGGTTTTTAATGATAAAATTATTCATAATAGGAAAAAGCCAACACCTTTATCGGGCCAAACATACTCTCTCTTCATTAGGGAGGATTTGAGGTAGACACTGGACACAGCAAGTGCATTATGGGAACTCTATAGCAGATCATATATTAGCTGTCTCTCACAGAAACATTTTGGTGCTTTAGCGTCCAAAGTTTTACACTTTTTAGTCTTTGTAATGTGAAACTGTAATGCCTGGTACACTCGATGAGAATATCGGACGAATGATCGTTGTTTTTTTTGCATGCAAGGCTCATATCGAAAACCAATAGGTTACTAGAGTTCCGAAAATTCTCAGAAGACAGAATGCAACTTCCTGCGAGATCTATGGATGTAGTGCGTGTGTGTGTCTGCTTCGTGTGCAGTGACAAAGGGGACCTGGCTGGGGAGAGGTTCAGCACCTACCTGCTGTCCACATAGGTGACAAGAGTGCCACTCCTGGCTGAACTAGAAACTGCAGTTCACCTACTGAGAGCAGTTCTATGGGGTCATCCCTGCTGGGGAAGTTTTGTCATCAGAGGAGGAAGTTAGCAAAGGACCATCTGGTGTACACAATTGATTTACTTTGTGCTGTGCTGGCCCATAAGGCCTTGTCCTAAGGTGAGCGTGCATTTCACCTTGTGACAGAGCACTCCCAGATAGCAAGCCAGTCTGCATTGCATGACTCCAGAACAACTTTCTTTGCAAAGATTCTGCAAGTCTGCTGCAAGTTATGGTTCAGTTATGTTGTGCAATAGTCATCCCACCACAGGGGTCACTGTGACTGAATTTTTATGCTATAGACTTGCAGAGCTCTTGTAGACTAATGCAACTTTACTCTTGCTAGAGACTTGCCATGCAAATTTGCTACAAATTAGAAAAGTGTCAACTAGAACTTGTGCTTCAAGTACTCTGCAAGTGTACAACTTGACCGTAAAAATGTGCAGCAAGTTAACAGACTTACAATTCAACACTGCCACAAATTTGTGGCAAGTTATCCTTGCTATCTGGGTTGTTTTTGATATGGTGTAGCACATATTGAAAGAGCAACATGCATGTCTTTTCGCATGAAGATGCACTAGAGCACTTTATGTGTGAACTGTTGGAACTTTACATACAATTCAACATATATGTTATTTTTCTATTAATATCTATAGCATTTGTATAGCACAGTAGTTTTTGATAACTCATCATTTATTGTTTGGTTTTATTAACTAGTGATTGTCCATCATTGGGCAGCTCTATAACACTTTCTATATAACTTATTGTATTGGAATGTATTCTTTTGTTTCCGAGCATGCACGGTCTTGTTCACTCAATTTAGTTTAAGTTAGTTCTGTTATCTTCACAGAAATATTTTCGTGTGTGTCCCTTCAAATAATTTTGCATGAATTGTCATGATCAGTTCTCGAAAGCTGTGTACTAATCAGATTATCAGACGATCGATCTGAAAAAGGCCTTTTTGCACCCGATTTCCTCAATGTGTGTACAGTACTAGGCTTAATAAACAGAGAAGAGTTCCCATATTGCAATTGCTGTGGTCTGCCCAATGTCTCCTTAATGCCTTTCCCCATGAAGAAGAAATTAATTTGGCCCTCAAAACACATTTGATTTTTTTTCTACTGATTCAATTTTATCATTAAAAACTTTGGACTCTTGGACATTTGTTTGATGCTTTCATTAAATTATATGTATGCAAATACTCTAGCTATACCAAATTTTGTACTGTTTGTTTTATTATAATATGAATGCACTGTGGGTTGAATTATTTTGAGTAGGGGTTCCATTAGACCTGAAAGTTATTTCAAAGTTCCCTCTGTGGTTAAAAGGCTGGCTGTTCTAATTTCATGGTGGCATCAATATTTCCTCATTACATATGCAGGCTGTCCACACTGCTTTGTAGAGCTACACAATAGTTGTACAATCAGCACGCTCTCAATGGTCTACTCAGTGATCTGTAAACATAAAGCAATATGAAACATATGTGACAACTAGCAAATAAAAATATTAAAGTCACTTTAAAACATTGTTCAGGGAATATTTACAACAGTAACTAAAAATAGGTGCCAAATGGAAATGCACTTTATTTTCTGAGGATTTTACAAGTGCTTTAAAAACGTATTGCAAACATTCTATTAAATTTAAAAGACATTAAAGTTGAACTTTTCCCTGAACCTGACTGGGTATCTGAAATTAACAAAATCTGGGGTAACAAATTATGATTCAGCAAAGCAGCTGTTTTTTTTTTTTTTATGAAAAAGAACCACACAGTGCTCTAAAATAAGGGTATGGCTCTAACCTTTCAGGAGAAGATGTGTTTATTGCTTCCACAGTGATAATTATGGTGCTGACAACAATTAATAATGATCGAGGTCTAGGTACTTTGTGCTTTTGCTGCAACAGGTTTGGCTGACTAGTATAGAGAGATGGCAATACAATTATGCAAGTAGTGACCTCTAGTGACGTAATCATGAATCTATACTGTTAAGATGTTGAGCTTAAAAACAGCATAAAATAAATTATTATATATATATATATATAATAATAATAAGTAAAAAGCGATACGTAATAATATAAATAAATAAAATACAATATATATCATATATATAATAGTTTATTTTAGGCTAGAATGTGCCTTCATTTATGTTACAACTGAAAAAAAAAAATATATATATATATAATAAGTAAAAAGTGATAAGTAATAATATACTTAATAAAATACAATATATTATATATATATATATATATATATATATATATATATATATATATATATATATATATATATATATTTATATATTATTTATTTTTTTTTTTTTTTTTTTCAGTTGAAATATAAATGAAGGCGTATTCTAGGATGAGTAAAGGCTCTTGCACATGGGCTGGCTGAGCCCATTTAGCACAATTCCCAGCATATTTCTTCTGCCCGGGGCAGACCAGGTGCAGTGTGCAGCCTGTCATCGACATGAATGGTTGTGTGCCGCTGTACTCACGTATATGCCAGTACTATCGTTATCATGAGTACAGCATACTGGCATATGCAAAAATTGGATTTTCTATTATTTGTCCCATATAGGTCCAATCAAGGGTCAAGTCCTGGGGAAAAATGTGTGGGGACTCACACTTCCACAATGTATCCCCATCCCCGCCCAGCATCATCTATCCCTCTCCACATTGTATCACCATCCTCGTCCAGCATCATCCATCCCTCTCCACAATGTATCCCCATCCCCGCCCAGCATCATCTATCCCTCTCCACATTGTATCACCATCCCCGCCCAGCATCATCCATCCCTTTAAACAATGTATCCCCCATCCCCGCCCAGCATCATCCACCCCTCTCTACAATGTATCCCATACCCGCCCAGAATTATCTCCCACTTACTAATTTGGCTTTGGGACAGGAAGTAAAGGGAAATTTTTCCCAGTAGAACACAGATGGCAAAAAAAAAAATCTGAGATGGGTTATAATCAGTGGTGGCTGGTGCTCAATAATTTGGGGTGGCGGCAAACCAACGTGGGCTCACCCCCCCGGGAGACGGACATGAATGCATGGAACACTGGGAACACCCCCCCCCCCCTTACCTACTTACCTTAGGAGGCAGATGTCCTGTTCAATTGGGATGAGCCGAACAGCCCGGGTCCGGTTCGCACCAGAACCCGCGAACGGACCTAAAGTTTGTGCGAACATTAGAACCCTATTAATTACAATGGACGCGAACGTTCGAAATCAAAAGTGCTAATAAGTGCTAAAGGCTAATATGCATGTTATTGTCATAAAAAGTGTTTGGGGACCTGGGTCCTGCCCCAGGGGACATGTATTAATGCAAATTTTTTTTTTAAAAACTGACGTTTTTTTCAGGAGCAGTGATTTTAATAATGCTTAATGTGAAACAATAAAAGTGTAATATTCCTTTGAATTTCATAACTGGGGGGTGTCTATAGTATGCCTGTGAAGGGGCGCATGTTTCCCGTGCTCAGAACTGTCCCTGCACAAAGTGTCATTTTTGCAGGAAAAAAAGCTATTTAAAATCACTCGCGGCTAATGAATTGCCGGCTCCCGTAACACAGAGAACAGTCATTCATTGAAAGTCATTGATAAAAAAAAAGTCATTGATATAAAAAAAAAAGCGTGGGGGTCCC
Organism: Lithobates sylvaticus; assembly: GCA_028564925.1. Classification (NCBI taxonomy): domain Eukaryota; kingdom Metazoa; phylum Chordata; class Amphibia; order Anura; family Ranidae; genus Lithobates; species Lithobates sylvaticus. Next base: position 79,121,613 of record CM053028.1, read on the forward strand.
CCCAAATTTAATTACCAGGCCCTTCAGGTCTGCTATGGATATTAAGGGGAACCCCGGCCAAAAAAAAAAAAGAAAATGGCGTGGGGTCCCCCTCAAAATCCATACCAGACCCTTATCCGAGCACGCAACCTGGCGGGCCGCAGGAAAAGAGGGGGGGATGAGAGAACTGCACCAGGCCACATGCCCTCAACATTGGGTGGGTGCTTTGGGGGTCTGTGACCCCTCAAAGCACCTTGTCCCCATGTTGATGAGGACAAGGGCCTCTTCCCCACAACCCTGGCCATTGGTTGTGCGGGTCTGCGGGCGAGGGGCTTATCGGAAATCTGGAAGCCCCCTTTAACAAGGGGACCCCCAGATCCCGCCCCCCCCTGTGTGAAATGGTAAGGGGGTACAAAAGTACCCCTACCATTTCACCAAAAAAGTGACAAAAATTGTAAAAATGACAGGAGACGGTCTTTGACAATTCCTTTATTAAAATCTTCTTTCACCTTCTTTCTTCTGGTCTTCTTCCTTCTTCCTTTCTTCATCCTTCGGTTTCTTCATCTTCTCCTTCCGGCATCTTCTTCCATCTTTTTTTTTCTCCGATCCACTTCCGCTTGCTCTGGTCTTCTCTTCCGGCGTCTTCTTCCATGGCGTTGGCGTCTCTTCTTGGGCCGATCCATGCAATGGGAGGCTCCCGCTGTGTGAGGCTTCGCTGTGTCTGACAGGTCTTTTATAACGGAGGGCGGGGCCACCTGGTGACCCCGCCCCCCTCTGACGTCATGGGGAAAGCCATAGGGAAGTCCCCATGACGTCCCCGTGTGTCAGAGGGGGCGGGGTCACCAGGTGGCCCCTCCCTCCGTCTCCTGTCATTTTTACCATTTTTGTCACTTTTTTGGTGAAATGGTAGGGGTACTTTTGTACCCCCTTACCATTTCACACAGGGGGGGCGGGATCTATGGGTCCCCTGGTTAAAGGGGGCTTCCAGATTCCGATAAGCCCCCCGCCCGCAGACCCCCACAACCAATGGCCAGGGTTGTGGGGAAGAGGCTCTTGTCCTCATCAACATGGGGACAAGGTGCTTTGAGGGGTCACAGACCCCCAAAGCACCCTCCCAATGTTGAGGGCATGTGGCCTGGTACGGTTCAGGAGGGAGGGGGGCGCTCTCATCCCCCCCTCTTTTCCTGCGGCCTGCCAGGTTGCGTGCTCGGATTAGGGTCTGGTATGGATTTTGAGGGGGACCCCACGCCATTTATTTTTTTTTGGCCAGGGTTCCCCTTAAAATCCATCCAGACCTGAAGGGTCTGGTATGGATTTTTAGGGGGACCCCACACCATTTTTTTTTGGCAGGGGTTCCCCTTAATATCCATAGCAGACCTGAAGGGCCTGGTAATTGAATTTGGGTGGACCCCCACGTTTTTTTTTTGTTTTTTATCAATGACTTTTTTTTATCAATGACTTTCAATGAATGACTGTTCTCTGTGTTACGGGAACCGGCAATTCATTAGCCACAGATGGCTGCCTTAGATGACACAACAGGCCAGAAGGGTAAAGGTGGTTTAATGTGATACTGCAATGCTGTACTAACAGCACGCACACACTAATCCCCAGAATCACAGCAGATAATGTCAGCAGTCAGCAGAATAATCTCAGCACAGATAATGTCAGACTCAGCAGCACTGCAGAATGGATCACAGCAGATAATGTCACTGACACGCTGGAACACACTACATGAGGCCGCCGGCGTGGCGGCCTCATATAGTGTGGGGCGTGTACTAAACCCCCTGAGCTATAATTGGCCACAGGCATCCTGTCCTATTGCTCTCCTCGCCGCTGGCTCTATGATTGGCCAAGCATGCGGGGTCACAGTGCATGCTTGGCCAATCATCAGCCAGCAATGCACTGCGACTGGCGCAGTGCATTGTGGGCCTATCGCATCACACGAATTTGATGCGAACAGCCAAATAGTTCTGGGCTCGACGAGCGGTCGAACGCCCGATGTTCGATTCGAACATGGGTTCGAATCGAACACCGGGCCCATCCCTACTGTTCAATCTTGCCTCCTCCTCCCTCCACTGTCCAAGCCGGGGAGTGTTGGATTCTGGATGGCTGAGCCGCTGCGGGTGAGCCATCCCTGGAGTCACAGTGGCGGCTGGTGGGTCAGTCAGTCGGGCTTCCCCTGTTTCTCCCCCGGCAGTACGTCTCCTCCGGCCGTGCATCTCCTCCCTCCTTGGCCAAGATAGCTTCTCCTTTCGGCCAATTGGGAAACGGGTCTTACGACCCGCTTCCTGATTGGCTTGGAGGAGAATCAGTGTGACAATAGCGAATATTCATTATCGCTATTGTCACACAACTGGGAGGTTTCAGGGGCGCAATGCTCTGTGCCCCGAGCCCACCTTTTTGTGAAGCCTATAAGTGCCTCTGGCTCTAATCACATGCTTCAAAAAAATAATAATCCCCAATTGGAATCCATGCGTCTGGTGCCCTGCATGTAGAGCAGGGGGCCAGATGCATGGATGGGTGGGCGGTGCCCATGCGTCCCTAATGGATGGGGCGCCACTGGTTATAACCCTTCATTATTCTATCCAAAATGAAAAAAAAGTGTTGCCTTTATTCCCACTTTAAATACTGTATATTTCACCTCAGCCACCAAAGATATAAATACACTTTGTGGGCACCAAATGCCTTTGCCCAATGGGACACAGATGGCAAAAAAACATGAGATGGGTTATAACCCTCCATTACACTATCCAAAATGAAAAAAAGTTTTGCCTTTAGTTCCACTTTATATATATTTTACAAAAGCCACAAAAGATATAAATCCACTTTGTGGGCATTAAATGCCTTTGTAAACCCAGAAATCACATTGTAAAAGTAGCAGTGACATCATAGCCTATGCAGAGAGCCGAGCTGTGGGAGGGACCCAGCAGACTCCCAACCTCTACAGGCTGCCTGCAAAAAAAAAAACACAGGAGGGGGCAGAGACAAGACCAGTCATCCTGCACAAGGAGAGAGAGCTGCAGTGACCGGTCTTTATTACAGGAAGCTCCAGCACAGGGGCAAATTATCACATTGGATTACTGCACAGATCTGAAAGTACACAAAGCACACCAACATTGAGGCCGGGTTCAGACTGCTGCGATGCGGGAGATTGAATATGATTCGCACCACACTGCAGTGCAAATCATATGCGATCTCTGTGCGATGCGATTTCAGCCATACACATAGTATGGCTGAATTCGCATCGCATTCGGCCCAAACTCGCACAGGACCCTTTTTTTGGTCCGCAGCAGAATCGGATCACATGGGTGTTCTCACCATGTGATCCGATTCCTGTCCGAGTTTGCAGATCGCACTGCGATATGCGAACTGATATGGGGGTGTCGTTAACATTTCACTGACACTCCCAGCAGCTCGCATAGGGCAGTGTGAACTGCCGGCGGGAGACATGCAATGCGGGAACCCGCAGTAGATTTGCAGCGTTCCCGCAGTGCAGCAGTCTGAACCCAGCCTGAAGGAAGAATACACATGCCTCTTTTATTTAGAGAATATTTGCTTAACCTGGAGTTCAGATTTAAATTAAATAAAACTTACATTTAATTACATTACATTTCCAAATGTTTTTTGTTGTATGATATTAATTATACAGCCAGACATACCTGGGCCCCTATAATGGGATCTACTCACCTGTGACTAAAAGGAGAACTAACAATGCTGGTGATTCACCTAGACAGACATACAGACACATCCCATCACTGTTTGGTGCTGCAGTTTAATGGGAGAATGTTCAGCACTGCTGACACTGACTGTCTGTTGACTGTTTTGTCTTAAGCTCCATTTATCATATGCGGTCTGGTGGTGTAATATTCACCACAAGTACAGCTGTATTATTATATGTACACACAAGGGGTCTTTCATCTTTCCTTTTACTGTTATGCATAGACATGAGAATAAGTTCTAATCTTCTGTCTGAAGGTATGTAGAGACATTCCCACCGTGTTGGTTGTTCTACTTCTTAGGTTTATATTTATTTCTCTCTTGCTGACAGCAGTGAGAAGGAAGGGTATGAAATAGCGCTGTCATCTCATGCCTGACATATCTCAAACTACTTTCTGGAGTTTCCCAGCTGTTAGGTATACTGTATCACCGTCCATAGGATGTTGGCTTCCTATGTTGGGGGAAAAAGCACACTAACAGACGAGGTTCAGGATATAATAATTCCTTATTACAATATTCTGCAACTAATTGAAATAATTTTCAAAGAGTTTTAAAGTAAAGTGTCCACAGTAAGAAGGGATTAGGACCCCTTGGGGATGTTGATTCTACCCGGGACTCCATTTTAAAATTTCCCTTTACTAAGGCCTAGTTTATGCTTGCAGTTGGGGGGGGGGGGGGGGGGGGTATGTGGGTATACACATGCCACTAATGCAATTCTTTAGGGTTGATTTACTAAAACTGGAGAGTGCAAAATCTGGCGCAGTTGTGCATGGTGGCCAATCAGCTTCTAACTTAAGCTGGTTCAATTAAGCTTTGACAAACAGACCTGGAAGCAGATTGGTTTCTATGCAGAACTACACCCCTTTGGCTCACAGCAGAAATGATTACCCCTGTCACGTTCGGTGGGGAGTTTTGCTACCAAACATGACATATTCAAGTGAGCCGGGCTATGCTGCAAACTCTGAGCCAACCACTAGGCTAGTGATTGGGGTGAGGTATTCCTATGAAAAAAGCCCATTCGTGCTTATAAAAAATAAAAAGGCATTCTGTAGAAAGAAGTATTCATGTTACCTACCTTCTTGCCATTGTTTACGCTTTCTAGTTTTCTCTCTCTCTGTCTTTCTCTCTCTGCTATCACAAATCCCCCCCCCCCCCCACCAAAAAAATGAAAAAAAGGTGGAACATATTAATTTGGTGTTCCATCCGTGAAATTTTTTTTTTATAAGTCAGCAGCTACAAACACTGTAGCTGCTGACTTTTAATAAGGACACTTTCCTGTCCAGGGCGCCTGCGATGTGCCCCCCCCCCCCTGAGGCGATATGTCCCTCGTATTGTGTGCCGGCGCCGCTGTCCTCACTAAGGGAAACAGACAGTGGAGCCTTGCGGCTTCACTGCCCGTTTCCTACTGCGCATGCGCAAGTCCCCTGGTGATTTCTGAATGGGCGGCTGTCTTCTGTGACACACACAGGTCCCAGAAGACACCGAGCCCACATTTCCCAGAAATCAACGCGAGGAGGCGAAGACTGAAGATCACCGCAGAATAGGAAGTGGCAGATTAGGACGATCTGCCTAGCAACAGGCATTTCTGGTAAGTTAAAAAAAAATAAAAATTCAAATGTTTTTTAATGTATTTAAAGGATTGTTTTTATGTATTTTTTTTTTTTTTTAGGCCCTCCACTTTAAAAATGCACAGTCAACTAAAAAAAATGCCTTTTCTAGCGATAATAATGACATATACCTATCTAGAAATTTTGTAAATGTAAAGCCCAGCACTCCTAGTCAGGGCTGGGACAATGCCATCTAGAGCCCAGGGGAACATGCCAAATTGTGCCCTCACCCAAAGTTGTATGAGCATTATGTGTCAGCAAAAAACACCCAATAAAAACTTAGCACTAATCTGCATGTTTACCACCTAAGCATAAATTCCCCCTCCACCCAGTACAAATCTGCCCTCCTGCTGGAATATCCATTCCCAGCACAAATCTTTGCCACAAATACTCTTCTGTGTCATCCACCAATTTATAAAATAAACCAAAAAAACATTTTTTGAAATGATCTAAACGTTTGCTTTTCTATACAGTAGTATTATTGAATGAGCATCTACAATATCCCCCAGGTCAGCATGAAAACAGACCAACTCTGAACCTGATTTGAAATTTGATATAATAAAAGACAGGCAATCCTAAAGAAAACCATTTAAAAGTTAGTTAAAACACACAAACTTATATATATATAAAGAGAGAGAGAGAGGGGGAGAGAGAGAGAAACAGTATATATATATATATATATATATATATATATATATATATATATATATATATGTAAATTAAAAAGAAATTAATCTTTAAAAAAAAAGAAATCAATACATAAATAATTGTATTTCTTTTTTTAACATTCGACTAGATCATATCCATTTCAGGTCCCAAGTGTTTTTCTGTTTTGTCTGCTTTTGCTTACAATACTTTCCTGCTTAGCTCAAGCCCTGAACCTGGTTTAATTTTCATGAAGAATTTGCTCAAAGGGTTTTGGGCTGGGAACTTTTTTCAGTCACTTCCATCTTATGAGTGATGTATAGCTATTTATTGTATACACACAGGAACACATACAGCTTAGTTTTTTGCCATCGTTTGATTATCTGAATCGCTGACTGTTACCATTTTTAACACACACAAGCAAATTTAAAAAATTATTTATTTAGCACTTCTCAAGGAGCACTGATGATATACTGTATGCACTTTAATGCAGTGAGTGGATTGCAACAGTATGATTGCATCTTATGATCATGGGTGCAGGTCAGGTCATATATATATATATATATATATATATATATATATATATATATATATATATATATATATATATATATATATGTATATGCACAGTATCTCACAAAAGTGAGTACACCCCTCATATTTTTTGTAAATATATTATTATATCGTTTCATGTGACAACACTGAAGAAATTTCACTTTGCTACAATTTAAAGTAGTGAGTGTACAGCTTGTATAACAGTGTAAATTTGCTGTCCCCTCAAAATAACTTAACACACAGCCATTAACCACTTGCCCACTGGACACTTAAACCCCCTTCCTAACTAGACCAATTTTCGGTGCTCTCACACTTTGAATGACAATTACTCAGTCATGCAACACTGTACCCATATGAAATGTTTTTCCTTTATTTCACACAAATAGAGCTTTCTTTTGGTGGTATTTAATCACCGCTGGGTTTTTTATTTTTTGCGCTATAACTCAAAAAAGACAGAAAATTGGGTAAAAAAAAAAAATGTCTTTGTTTCTGTTAAAAATGTATTGCAGAGTATTGGCAGATTATTGGCAGAGTATTGGCAGAGTATTGCACAGTATTGCAGCGTATTGCAGAGTATTGCAGAGTATAGCATAGTTTTGCATAGGCTATCAGCGGCCATTTACCGTGATGCGCCGGGTCCGGTCACGGATGTTGCCGGGTGCATCCACCCAGAATAAGCCGACCGCGCTGTAGCTGTTTTTCAGCTATGGCCTGGTCGGCATGTGGTTAATTTCTAAACCGCTGGTAACAAAAGTGAGTATGCCCCTAAGCAAAAATGTCCAAATTGGGCCCAGTTAGCCATTTTCCCTCCCCGGTGTCATGTGACTCGTTAGTGTTACAAGGTCTCAGGTGTGAATGGGGGTCAGGTGTGTTAAATTTTGTGTTATCGCTCTCACTCTCTCATACTGGTCCCTGGAAGTTCAGCATGCCACCTCATGGCAAAGAACTCTCTGAGGATCTGTAAAAAAAGAATTGTTGCTCTACATAAAGTTGGCCTAGGCTATAAGAAGATTGCCAAGATCCTGAAACTTAGCTGCAACACGGTGGCCAAGACCATACAGTGGTTTAGGAGGACAGGTTCCACTCAGAACAGGCCTCGCCATGGTCGACCAAAGAAGTTGAGTGCATGTGCTCAGCAGCCCTTGCCCTTATAGCTGCAGGAACTGCAGACCATTTCATCCTCCTTATAGTGTAAGTCCACCTTTACCAAAAAGCACACTATGGGCAGCATAGAGTGCTAAAACTGCCTTTCAGCCAGGACGCCGCTTTCAGCTCAATTTGCCAAAACTGTATTAAATTTTTTTTTCTTAACATCTTCTCCAGCCTGTGATGGCTCCATCCTGAGTTACTGTAGGGACAGACCTGCTGTGGAGACTAGCGCCCCCTAGTGCCACGGAAGTGAGCATTATCCAGCCAGGATTAAGAAACCAGGATTTTTGCAGAATACCGAAAACAAATCTCATAATGACTAATTGAGTATAAACAGCATGTAATACACCATTTATTGATAGTTTTTTATGATGTGGGTTTAATGACACTTTAAACCCATGAGGTTACTCTGGGAGGGAAGTAGATTGGTAAACTAATAACTGTAGTTAGTTCGGAATGAATCCTCCCACCTCCCTGGGTTTGATAACAAGGGCTTTCTCTAGACCCAAGAAGGCAAAGTGGATAAATCTATATCGATAAAAGTAAAATTTTAAATGAAAAGTAATGTAAATAAATTAATTATAAAGAGGAAAATATTTTAATGCAGCATTTAAAAAAAAAAACAAAACATACTCAGCATTCTGGAATAACGCTTTAAGCATAATAATAAAATTTGTTTTAAAAAAATCCACCTACGGACTCATAGCTTCTTCCCTATCATGTTACCTACAATAGGTCAATGTGTGAAACTGCCGTTGGCCATGAGAAAAAAACAAAATGTACTTTACTGAATGTTTAGCTTATGTTTTATGAACCCCTTTCTAAGTCAAAGTTCAACTATCATATACAACAGTAGTCATCAACCCTGTCCTCAGGGCCCACTAACAGGCCAGGTTTGCGAGATAACTGAAATACACCACAGGTGATATCATTTGACGCTCAGTGATTTCAGATTCTAGTCTGCATCTCCCCAAGGTAATACATAAAACCTGGCCTGTTAGTGGGCCCTGAGGACAGGGTTGATGACCACTGATATACAACATACATTTGCATAGAAAAAGTGCAAATCTAGGAAGGCAATGAGATAGGTAACAGGTTGCCTATTTGAACGACTTAAAATGGAACTCAAGTCAAATTGTTTTTTTAAAGCAAACATCTGTGTTTCCCAACCAGGAAAAAAAACAGGTTTCTTGGATACAGGATAGTTTGAATTCTGCACTGCTAAGGGCTGATTTACACTTTATCCTTCTGTTGTGGTGTGTTAGCGTGCATTACTTTGTGCACTGAAATGCATTAAGCCTATACATTGTAAAGGTACATTGAGAAATAAAAAAAAACACACAACATTACACTTTTTTTTAACATAGTATGTGCATTATGGAGCAGGGCACTCTACTGCACAGTGTGTCTTGGTGCAATTCACAATGAATGGCACCACAACGCACCACACATGGAGCAGGTTCTTTGCCAGGGGTTGCAGGCAGGGTTGCTGTTAGAAATCAAGGGGCCCTGTACAACCTACCTAACAGGGCCCCCCTTTTCCCGAATCTTTCAAAACAATATTTTTACAAAAAATACACTAACATTATTATTAGCGGACACAAACATAACATAACTTCCTGTAAAAGATAAAACTGTATTAAGTTAACCACTTAAGGACCGAGCCTCTTTTTGAGATTTGTTGTTTACAAGTTAAAAACAGGTTATTTTGCTAGAAAATTACTTAAAACCCCCAAACATTATCATTTTTTTTCTAACACCATAGAGAATAAAATGGCGGTTGCTGCAATACTTTCTGTCACACCATATTTGTGCAGCGATCTTACAAGCGCACATTTTTGGGAAAAAATAAAATTTTTGGAATTAAAAATAAAACAACAGTAAAGTTAGCCCATTTTTTTATATTGTGAAAGATAATGTTACGCTGAGTAAATTGATACCCAACATGTCACGCTTCAAAATTGCACCCGCTCGTGGAATGGCGACAAACTTTTATCCTTAAAAATCTCCATAGGCGACATTTAAAAATTTTTTACAGGTTGCATGTTTTGAGTTACAGAGGAGGTCTAGGGCTAGAATTATTGCTCTCGCTCTACCGTGCCAAGGAAGAAGCAAAATCTGATTGCCTCCACTGCTGCTGACGGCTCCGGTCAGTGTTTTTTTTTAATGTGGCTATAGCTGTGTACAGGCAGCCTATGTTACGCTACAGGGATGCAGCAGCTATATGAACACAGCCTCAGGTCCTCATTTGACAGGTGTGTGGGTGCAGGTGTATGGTCCCCGAACATTGACAGTGTGCATTCGGGGGCCACTCACCCACACCTGTGCACTTATAAACTTAGGACCTGCGGCTGTTGGCAGTGTTTTGGTGAGGAGTACAAAGACAAGTGTGTCTTGCCTACAGTCAAGCATGGTGCTGGGAGTTTTATGGTCTGGGGATGCATGAGTTCCCTCCTCACTGGGGAGCTACAGTTCATTGAGGGAACCATGCATGCCAACATGAACGATGGCATACTAAAGCAGAGCATGATCCCTTCCCTTTTGGAGACTGGGCCACAGGGCAGAATTTCAAAATGATAACGACCCCAACACACCTCCAAGACAACCACTGCCTTGCTAAAGATGCTGAGGGTAAAGGTGATGGACTGGCCAAGCATGACTCCAGACCTAAACCCTATTGAGCATCTGTGGGGCATCCTCAAATGGAAGGTGGAGGAGTGCAAGGTCTCTAAATTCCACCAGCTCCATGATGTTGTCAAGGAGGAGTGGAAGAGGACTCCAGTGGCAACCTGTGAATCTCTGGTGAACTCCATGCCCAAGAGGGTTAAGGCAGTGCTGGAAAATATTGGTGGCCACACAAAATATTGAAACTTTGGGCCCAATTTTGACATTCTCACTTAGGGGTGTATTCACTTTTGTTGCCAGCGATTTAGACATTAATGCCTGTGTGTTGAGTTATTTTGAGGGGACAGCAAATTTACACTGTTATACCAGCTGTACACTCACTACTTTACATTGTAGCAAAGTGTTGTTTCTTCAGTGTTGTCACATTAAAAGATATAATAAAATATTTACAAAAAATGGGAGGGGTGTACTCACTTTTGTGAGATACTGTATATTCGACACTTCCGGGTGGGGGACAAGCCGATCAGCGGGTGCACGGTACCCAATGTCCTCTGGCTCACTTTTGTGAGATACTGTATGTATACATATATATCTATCTATAGATATATATATATCTATATATATCTATATCTATATATATCTATATATATATATATATATATATATATATATATATATATATATATATATATATACGTGATTCGGCACACAAGTGCCGCCCTGTAGCAGTTTTACTGAAGTGGTTAAGATGATGAAAGGAAGAGGAATTTGTAGTCTAAATCAGGAGAGCAGCCCTAAGTGATAACTGCTATCACATAGATTCAGTAAGGCCCCTTTCACACTGGGGCGGGAGCCGCGGTGACGGTAAAGCAGCGCTATATTTAGCGCTGCTTTACCGTCATTTTAGCCGTGGTATTCGGCCGCTCGCGGGGCGGTTTTACCCCCCGCGAGTGGCCGAAAAAGTGTTAAAATCCCCCGCAAAGCGCCGCTGTAGCGGCGCTTTGCATCGGTATTGCCGCGGTATTACCGCGGTATCCCATTCAAATCAATGGGAAGGAGCGGTATAGGAGCGGTGAATACACCGCTCCTATCCCGCTCCAAAGATGCTGCTAGCAGGACTTTTTTTACCGTCCTGCTAGCGCACCGCTCCAGTGTGAAAGCCCGCCGGCTTTCACACTGGAGTGATTGGGGCTGTTTTTTTCAGGTGGTGTACAGGCGCTATTTTTAGCTCTGTACCGCCTGAAAACCGCCCCAGTGTGAAAGGGGCCTAAGTGTTGTCACCCTAGGACAGGAAGTGTGTTACTTGCAGGATCGCCAGTAGAAAAGAAAAGAAAAAAAGCCTGGAAAAAAATAAACGAATGCAGCCACTACATCCAAGGACTGGTATACATGTTAGCTTTTGGCTCTTTATATGTTAGAGGTGGTAACATTTACATTTTCCGGTGACAAACTTACCACAATCCACCCAGATGTGTGAACTCTGCTATACAATGCAAGGTTAAAACTCCCACAATGTCATTAACAATTTAATTGTTATTTCTCAAGCTGGGAGGTGGAGGGAAGGCAAAGAGAAAGGCTGAAACAATAAAAGCAATAGTTCATTGTTTGATGTCTGCTAGATTCCTTGCTGAAAGCCAGGTGTTTAGTGATGAACAAATACAGAAATAGAGATCATTTTAAACCCTAATTTCCTGAAAAAGTGTCTGTCATAATAAACTGAGAACTTTTAAAAATCATATAGTATTACATACAGCTAATTCATTTCTCTAAAAATATATAATTGCTTTAGTGTACTCCTTTGTTTTAGAATACATATGGACTAAGAGGGTCAGTCAACATAAAACTGCTATTTATTGTGAACTAATGTGAGACTTAATTTGAAATCTCTTAAATCTCTTATAGCTCCAACAGATGTAAATGTCCTGTGTGCATGGTCACATCATTTGTAGAGCTCCAGAGGAGCCCAGAAGCCCAGTTAGCTCAAATACATAAATAAACCGTCCACACCTCACTAATAGTCCACCCTTGTGATCAACCACCTTACTGATTAATAATTTATTTGCTTAATGGACCTTCCCTGAGGTTTAGGTTTCTGAGGGATCTTCAGAGATGATGACTATATCGAAAGGCACAGTTTGGTGCTCACTCCTTATTTCTACCTGTGACTTGGAAGATTTGACCTAACACAGTTTGAATTTAATTCAAAAATTGGTTCAGTTACCACTGAAATTGTAGATATATAAATTAATGTATAGTATAGTAGATTTTTTCATATTTTCTTTATTTATTATGGTAAGGGCTAAAAAATGAACATTAAAAAAGTTTTTTTTTTTCTAGATAAATATGTCATATTGCTTATGATTATTATGTAGACCTTTGTCCAGCCAGCAGGTGGAGATAACAGCCCCTTTACATGGGTCTGTTTACCAGAAATAACAAAATCCTGCTGTTTACAGAGATCCATAGCTCAAGGTAAAATTTACACAAGTTAAAAGTTAAAAAAATGTGAACCCTAACAATTAACATCTTTTATTTGCTCTCTTTAAACCTGTTGTTGTTATTATTATTATTCTTCAGGATATATACGCAAAATGTTGGCACTATATAAATCCTGTATAATAATAACAATTATAATATACTGTAATGCCACCAGTTTGTGCTGAACTATACAGAATAAAACGAGACAGTACCATTACAATAAAAGTAAGAAAAGGGTTAGGATTAAGGATTAGCTTAAAGTGGTTGTAAACCCTCACAGATACCCAGTGAAGTGAGCCGCCTCAGATGATACACAGATAGGAAACAAATTCTCCTAATTAGGTTTTACTTTTAGATCTGCTGTCTTCCCCTTTCTACATTTTTTGAAAAGTGCAGATCGTGTTTAAAATCGTTCTTCCTCTTTCAGTTGCACATGGGGTAAATGGGGATACTGGACTGACACTGTGTGAGAGCTGATTGGAGGAAAGGCACACCCCCCCTCCACATAGGCAGAGGAATGAAGGAACATGCAGAGCTGTAGTCTGAATAGACAAGCTCTCTGCTTATCTATCTCTAAGCTCCCTCCCGACACAAATTTTCAGCTACTGTCATCTTGTGTGTCGGAGAACTTGTCAGAAGTGACTCATGCTGATAACAGGAACGGAGAACCAGAGAGAAACGACACTTAGAGCTTTGGAGAGAGATAAGTAAACACTACAGATATATGTGCTTTGTTCAACTTTCAGGAATGGGGTTTACAATCACTTTAAGGTTCAGTCCAAACACAAATTGAACACTGAACTGATGGTGTTTGGGCATTTGGACACCGTCAAGTCCTTAATAACCAGTGACGTCACTGGCCTCATTCACTTACATGACTGGAGATGTGGTGACATCACTGACCAAATATGTTCATATTTAGTCAGTGATGTCACTGCATCTCTGCAAACTTGTATATAAATCTAATGATAGCTTTGGAGACCTGCCATGTGCCGTGTGAGCAGATAGGTCAGCATATCAACATCTTTTCTTTATACCTCCCAGCCTAAAACCCATACAAGATCCCAACTGCATTACTCACAAAATTATTATTATTATACACAATTTATATAGCAATGTGAAAAATAAGTGCAGCGCATCTAAAAAATAATCAAAAATAATGCAATAATAATAAGATATCATAAAATTATGATATGTATATGAAACACAATACACATAATGGAAAATAATCAAATACAGTGACAAAAGTTCATGTCTTGTGAGTCCGAAATAAAACAGAGAGTGAATAACTGATTGTAGATAAAACACCCTGGTGACTGTAAATAAACAGAATATGTTCTTAAGGTGATATCCTCAACCGAAGGTAAATGGAGACTCTTACCAAATGTGCTATGCACATACGCATAGACTCAGTGGAGGGTGAAGTGTCTGATTCCAAGGGAAGCTGACTCCAATCAGGGCAAACGACCAATCAACTGGATGGATTTCCGGCAGATGATCTCCTCATATAATGGACAGCCCAATGCTAAGCAATGTGGATCCAGGCAAAAAAGATCTCCCAGCATATAATAATAGAAAAGAAGGGGGGGACACTCTAAGTGTAGACTGTTGGTAAACGGTTTATTTAAAATTGAAGTTTAAAATACAACCTGGATGAAAGGTTGTATTTTAAACTTCAATTTTGGATGGATAGTAGGTAGCATATCTGCAGAAAGCTGCTAGCAGATAACTGGACTGCATATTCATAAGGAATTGAGAGTGTCATATATCACAACTGTACTTGACAGGATCATCCTTCGTAACATGAATAAAGCGTATTTATTATCACAGATCAGTATAACAGTTGAATCTAGTATATCGGTATAACTTTATAAGGCCTATAGCCAATTTGTAAAACTCGAGCTTCCTATCAGCTCCGTATCTCCGCCACGATGTACCCCCCTCCCAATCAACACATAGTCCTCTCTGTTGTCCACAGTATCAGTCTGTAATGCTGTAGTTATCTTTTTTTACATTTATAACAATCTATCCAATATAATATCCGTGGGACTCAATCCTGGCGTGTCCAACCAGGGTTGCCACATGGAGAATTTTAAGGGAGCCCCGGTGTTGGTATGTCAGCCTCTCATGTACTAGTAGCCTGTTCACTGTATCCACCCATTGTTTGCCAGTTGGCACCCTAGGGGTTATCCAAAGCTTCGCAATAGCCTTGCATGCCACGTATAAAAGACGCAGCACAGTTACCTGTTCATTAGGAGATATTGCAGGTATCTCCAGGGCACCAAGCAGGCACTCAAGAGGGTTCTGCAATAGTGGGATCTGATATATCTGTGAAATGGTATTAAGTACATACTGCCAGTACCTGAAAAGCTTGGGGCATTTCCATAGCATGTGTAAAAGGTCTCCACTATGGATATTGCATTTCGAGCATAATGGTGTTTCCCGGATACCCCATTTGTGAAGTCTGGCCGGTGTTCTGTAAACTCTATGAAGCAGGAAGAGATGGGATAAACGCTGAGATGAGGAGACCGACACCGGTGGGGAGGATGACAAGCACAGTTCCCATGTCTCCCCATCAATGGGTCCCAAATCTTTCTCCCACCCCTTTCTACAGGGGAGTTTGCTAGCATCATGCGTGGTATTCAGCAGTTTAATATAAATTCTAGATATCATGCCTTTCCTGTCTTCTGTCAGTAGGACATCGTTCATCAACGGATGTGCCATTAACTGAAGCCCAGAGATCCTGCTCTCACACTGTATGGCATGTCGCAATTGAAGGTATTTGTAGAATTGACGCCTATTAATGGGGTATGCCTCCTGAATGTCAGAGAAAGATTTTAGTATTGTTCCATCATATAATTGTGAGATATAGTATATACCCACTTCCTCCCATGACCTGAAATCCTCTAGTTTGAACAATTCTTTAAAATACTTATTGTGCCATGTCGGAGGAAAGGGGCATACTCCACGTATTTTAAAAAGGGACCTAATATATTTTTCCACAGCTTGTTCAGCAGTGTGACTGTAGGAAGGTTTTCCGGCAGATGCCTGCCTCTAGATATGCTATAGCTGGTAGATTAGATTCCTTGGGCACTATTATTGACCTAATAGGGTCCTGTACGTCAAAGCCACCCCAGTTGCCCAAGTGCTGAAGCTGGGCTGCTATGAAATAGTACCTAGCGTGAGGGACCGCAATACCTCCCTGATCCTTTGCCATTTGCAGAGAGTGGAGACTAATGCGCGCCTGTTTGTTGCCACATATGGGATCCCTAAACTGTGCATCAATTCTGGTGAACCATTTGTGAACTATCCATATGGGAGAGTTGTGTAAAACATAAAGGAGCTGAGGGGCCCAAATCATTTTAGTTAAGTTGACTCTTCCTGTGACAGAGAGAGGCAACTTTTTCCATGCAGTACATTTTAGCTTAAATTTATTGAGTAGTGGAACCATGTTTAAATATAGATATTGAGTGGGGTCCGGTGTCACTTGGATACCCATATAACGGAACTCTGTTACGATTACTATATCTCTAGCACAATCTGGTAGCGGTCCGGGCAGAGGATCAAGGGGCATTAGCACTGATTTGTTCCAGTTAATGCTAATCCCTGAGAGTTCCCCAAAACCTGCTATCAGGTTCATAACATTTTTTAAAGAGTCACCAGTGTCCCCTAAGTATATTAGAGTGTCGTCTGCATATAGGGAAATAACATCTCGTCTAGGGCCCCTTTGAAAACCCATGATGCTCTGTGCTTCTCTAATGTGTATAGCCAGTGGCTTCAGCGTGAGGGCAAACAGCAGGGGCGATAGCGGACACCCCTGCCGTGTGCCCCTATGTAGCCGAAAAGGGTAAGATACTTCTCCATTTATACGCATTCTTGCCGAAGGAGAGCTATATAGTAATTGGACCCATCTCAGAAAAGATGGTCCTACTCCAGATCTAGACAGCACCTCCCAGAGATATGGCCATTCAACTCTGTCGAATGCTTTAGCAGCTTTCAAAGAGAGAATGGCTCTATTACCTGTATTATCCGTGGGCATTTGTAAATTTAGGAATAACCTGCGAAGATTATGAGCTGTGGACCTTGTCGATATGAAGCCTGATTGGTCCCTGTGAATCACCTGTTGGATACATTTGGCCAACCTGCTTGCCAGGACCCTGGCAAGCAGCTTGACATCAAAGGTAAGTAGAGAAATGGGCCCGTACGAGTCCGGTGATAAAGCGTCTTTGCCTGGTTTTAAAAGTACTACTATAAGGGCCTTGTTCATAGAGGCCGGTAAAGTACCGGCTTCAAATGCTGTGTTATAAACCTGTAACAGAGTGGGAATTAAGTGTGCTGCATAGCGTTTAAATACTTTTGCTGGAAGACCATCTGCTCCTGGTGCTTTACCATTCTGCGCATGGGCCAACGCCTCCATTAGGTCATCTTCTGACAGGGATGCATTGAGTAGAGATGCGTCCGAGTCAGACAGACAGGGTATTGGATACTTATTCAGGAAAAGGTCTATGTCCTCTCGTGTAGGATGCACCTGAGATGTGTAGACAGATTGAAAGAAGCCCGAGAACACATCTATAACGTCTTTGGTGGTGTGGCACAAAGTCCCTTTGTCATTTCTTATATTACCTATATGTGAGGATGTCTGCTGCGACTTTGCCAACATTGCCAATAAGTGTCCTGTGTTTTTTCCTTCTTCAAAATGACTTTGTTGTAGAAAAAATCTTTTGTTTTCTGCTAGCTGTAGGGTCAGGTTTTTAAGCATGGTTTGAGCAGCTAACCACTGTCTTTTGGTGTCATCTGAGGAATTAGTTACATATGCAACTTCTGCGTTTTTGGCTTCCTGTGTTACAGATACTTCACATTTTTTAGTGGAGGTTTTAATCTGAGTTATGGTTCTAATGAATTGGCCTCTGAGAAATGCTTTTGCTGCCTCCCACACTACACCCACCTCCGCAGAGGCTATAATAATTTGAAAAAAGTCCTGTATTTGTTCCGGTATTGGGTCTGGGCTCAGTATAAGGGACAGCCAAAATGGATTAAGTTTCCACAATATTTTACTCTTTGTCGCCCCCAAGTGTAGTTCAACAGTCAACGGTGGGTGGTCCGACACATGTCTAGGATGATATTGCGCGGACACTACCAGTGGTAGTAACTGTGAATTACCTAGTCCCAAATCTATCCTTGAAAGACCTCCTACTGAGGCAGACTGTCAAGAATAGGTTCTGTTGTCTTGGTTGTGTAACCTCCACACATCTGCCAGTCCCATTTCTGTCAACATGCCGCCTCCGAGTTCCCCCCACTGGTTGGGCGTATAGTTTGTCTTTGTCATGGCCTAGGTAGTTATTGAAATCACCTATAACTAGTACTATAACTAGTACTGGTATACCCGGAAATCGGGAAATAAAATTGGCTACAGCCTTAAGGGGCCTAGTGGAGAACGGTGGCGGGATGTACAGACCTGCAAGAATACATTTAGTACCATATAAAGTGCAGACGATCAAAATATAATGACCTTCAGGGTTGGTTTTAACCTCTATTGCAGAAAATGGAATATTGCGTTTAACCAGGAGGCACATACCCCGAGAGTACACTGAATATATAGCATGGTACTGATGGTCATTCTGCCTTTTGGCAAATTGGGGAGTAGATGTCGGTGGGAGGTGTGTCTCTTGTAAACAGGTTATATCCGCATCAAGACGCTTAACTGTGCGGAGCACAGCCAAGCGTTTGACAGGTTTGTTTAGACCTCTGACATTCCAGGAAAGAATTCTGGTTATTCTAGACATTGCAAGAAAACTGTGGTAATGCTAAGGATAAATACCAATATACGTTTTATAAAACCTGAGGGTCCTTGAGTTATGATAACCTGTAGAGGAAGGTGATAAGGAAAGAAAAAATAAAGAAAAATAAAAGGAATGTAGAGAACCAATCAAAAAAGTAATAAGGGTGAGACATGGAACCCATACGACCTGTTACTGTGTGGCAGTCCGTATCTATCTGTTGTAGTAGAGCATAGTCTGCGAAAACAGGGAGACAAGTGAGGTTTTCCGGGGGCAGGTACGGCAGTCTGTTGATCCATGCGAGCGACAGTTCAGTTGGGCTCGTGGCGGAGACGGTCAGAACTTGATAGTGTAAAATCAACGCTTTTAACCAGGCCAACGTGGCCAAAATGAAATGCCAACTGGCACTGGAATGTCTTGACCAGACCATCCCAGGGGCAACAGTGGAAGCGCACAACAGTGTCTTAAAGCTTCTCAGCATCTCGATTTGGTAGCTGTAGTGGTTTAGGAATGGCTACTTAACAGCAGCTTCTCCGCCTCAGCATAGATAAGTGGCAGACATCTAGGCATGTGTGGTTTGAGCATCTTACCCATCCGGTGGGTCAGGGCGTCAGTTGCGGGCCTCACGGATCGGTCTTTCCTCTCATTCCAGCCATTGGGCGGCAGCAGATGGTGTATAAAAGAATTGCACTGAGCCCAGTGCTTCCACTCGGAGACGTGCTGGGTATAACATTGCGTATTTCAGATCAAGAGACTGCATACTCCTCTTGATATCCACAAATTTTCCACGCTGCTTCTGTAGTTCAGCAGAAAAATCTGGAAAAAAGGATACCTTGGCATTGTCAATTTTCATTGCATCTGGTTTAATTCTGGCATTGTGAAGTATGGCATCCATATCTTTGTAATGGAGAAGCTTGAACAAAAATGGTCTCGGGGGGGGCCCTGGTGGTAAGGGCCTGGCAGGCACCCTATGCGCCCTCTCCACAGAGAACATAGGTGTAAAGGTCTCCCTGCCAAATGCTGCCACCAGCCATTTTTCAATAAAGTCTACAGGGTTTTTCCCTTCAACTCTTTCAGGCAGGCCAATGGCTCTAACATTGTTCCTTCTCATTCTATTTTCCAGTTCTTCTAAACGAGATGAATGCTGTGTTAAAAGGTAGTTATTATAGGTAAGGTCTCTTTCTTCCATGGAGCTAACTCTCCCTTCTAGTGCAGCCGTTCTTTCTCTGAGTTTCTGGGCATCTTGTCTCAGGAATGTAATCTCAGCCTTTACCCCCTTTATATCTACTGTGAGTGCTGTTAGGGAGGCATTACATGTTTTCACTGCTATTAGAATGTCTCTCAGGGAGGGTTCAGTTTCCATAGCGTGGCCTGCGGGAGCATTAGGCCTTTTGGAGCCATTCTCTGGCATACTCACTGCGTCCCAGGAGAAACCCGATCCGTTGACATCCTCCAGGGGTACGGTATCATCAGCCTCCGATCCCCCTCCCGGAGAGCCCTCCGGTGTATTCGATGGGGTGGCGATGTCTGTGGATAAGGCCCTTGAGAAGAGTTTCTCCGCTCCCACTCTGTGGAGCTCTTTAGCTGATCTGAGTGTCTGGGTGCCATTTTGGACCATGCTGTCTGCAGACCAGGCCACATGCTGCCTCTTAACGGAAGACATCTGGCGATATCAGTGTGGATACAACCGTGGCCTTGCTCAGGTAAGTTTCCAACCCAATTCAGGTATATTTTCAGGCTTAGTTTGTGTGTCTGCAGGATGATAGAGCGGATTATCGGCGGAGAGAGCTGAAGGTGCATCCGGCTACATCCGCTGCCTGGCCACGCCCTGCCATTGGTGAGTTTTAGTAGGACAGATTCAGTGGAATGTGGTGGACAGAAGCTGGACTGTAGGGGGTCAAGAAGGTTGTTGTCCATGAGGTAGCGACTCATTTGGTCATGGACTAGGCGTTTGATGAGCTTGGAGGCAAATGGGAGCAGGGAGATGGGTCTTAAGTTATTCAAACAGGTGGGGTCTAGTGAGGGTTTTTTAAGTATGGGGGTGACCAGTGCATGTTTGAGCGGGGAAGGAAAGGTGTCGCTGAAGAGGGAGAGGTTGAAGATGTGGGTTAGGGAGTTTAGGATATAGCGGGAAGGTGGTCGCAGTAATTGTGAGGGGACAGGCGGTGAGGAGGGCCATGGAGAGGAGTATATCAACTTTGTCTGTGGTAACTGGGCAGAAGGAGAAGAGTATTGAGTGTGGTGTTGGGTAGGGGAGGAAGTTGAATGCTGGATATCTCCTTGCGAATTGTGTCGATTTTGCTTTTGAAATGGTTGGCAATCTGTTGAGCGGTAAACAAGTTGGTGGGTGGGGGCAGTGGGGGTTGAAGTAAGGAATTAAAGGTAGAAAAGAGTTGACGAGGTTTGGATGAGAGGGTTTTGATGAGAGTGTTGTAGTAGGTTTGTTTAGAATTGTGGAGGCAGGAGTAGTATTTGAGAAGGGCAGATTTGTAGAGGGTAATATCTTTCAGGGATTTAGATTTACACCATGCTCGCTTAAGAGCAGGGCTGCGTCTCTTTAGACTTCTGGTGTCATCTGTTTTCTAGGGTTGTGGCAGATGGGGCCTGGTTCTGCTTGTAGAAAAAGGAGCAAGTAGGTCTAGGGAGGATGGCAGTGTGTTGTTGTAGATGGAAGTGGTTAGGTCTGGGCAGGACAGGGGTGTGATCCTAAAGGCCATCAGTAGCAGAATGAAGAAGGGTTGAGGTTGCGAATGGTTTCTGCGGGTAGTGGTTTGTGGGTTGGCAGCATGGGAGGTAGGAGACAAGAAGAGTGTGAAACGGATAAGGTTGTGATCAGAGAGAGGAAAGGGGTGTTATAGAGGTTGCAGGGAGTGCAGCAATGGAAGAATACGAGGTCGAGAGTATTGCCGTTGGAGTGAATGGTGGTTTGTGTCCATTGTGTTAGGTTAAAAGAGGAGGTTAGGTTTAATAGTTGAGAAGTGATTGCAGTATTAACATTGATTGGAATGTTAAAGTCACCTAGGATGATGGTAGATACTTCAGAGGAGAGAAAGTAGGGTAGCCATGCAGAGAAGTCATCCAGAAAGCGTGACACTGGTCCAGGAGGCCAATAAAATAAAAGAAGTTTGCAGCGAAATGTGAATTTACAGCATTTTAAACAGCATTCTTTTCCTTGTTCCTTTTAAACAGGGGCAGAAAAATTGGGCCTCGGGTGGTGATAGTGGTGCCACAACACTGTAACCCCTCACAGATACTCTTGTTGGGTGCAGGAACGGGCCCTGCGTTGAAATATTATATCAAAAATTGTAATGACATGCTGTCAGGAAAATCGTGGTTCCAGGCGGTTGATTGGCGCGCGCCGACGCGCGCCGACGCATGGTGGTGTGCGCGTTCCCGTGAGCGCGGGCTTGCGTGCGCGCGCACGCTGGCATCCAAGGGCGTGCGCCCTGTGATTCACATACACCTGTATGGACTGTTGGCGCCAATGGGGCTATTTAATCAAGCAGCACCTGCTGGCTAGTGCTGCCTGATCTTCAGTATACCTGATACTCTGCACCAGCCACTACCTTGTTCCTGTGATCTCTCAGTGATCTGTTTGTTCCTGTGTTATACCCTGCTTACCTGTAAAGACCTCGGCTTAACCCTTTGGACTATCCGGATTTCCGCCTGCCCCAGACCTCTGCTTGACCGACCATTCTCCTGCCAACTCCTTTGTACTGTGCTGTTTGAACGTTGCCGACTTCTGCTTGGATTTGGACTTCTTATATCTCCTGCTCAAGGGACCTGTATCTGCTTATCCTGTATTATATCCGGCTTACAGTGAGTTTCACCACCTGTATTGGGAATCCCATCACCATCCCTTACCCGCTGAGTGACGTGAGTTTACCTACCGTTATTTCACCTTGCTGTCAGTGAACTCTACATACCGGAACCTTACCTTACTATTTGTGAACCCTGCTTACCTGCACTTCACCTCATCAACAGCGGACCGCCATCACCAACTTCCGGACCCCTACATCAGGCTCCCTTGCCCTTCCTGACTTCCGTGCCTCCTGTACCCACCTCCAGGGGCCGTCAGTCGGATCCGTACGGGAGACCTCCTCCTGCCCAATTGGACTCATCTGTCAGGTACGTGCCGCTTGTGATAGTATCAGGCAGCCATGACCGAGTCCGGGCAGGGGGTCTCCCCCATGGAGGAACTGGGCAGACATCTAGCAGGTCTCACCCAAGCAGTAAAAGGCCTACAGGAAGGTTACACTCGTTTGATGGAACAGGTTCAGACTTTGTCCGCTAACTCTCAAGGAACGTCTTCCACGGGACTTCCCCAGCCACCTTCTGTAATTATGTTACCCCCAGAACCCAAAGTACCCCTACCCGAGAAGTTTTCTGGGGAACGAAGTAAGTTCCGTGCCTTCCGCAACGCATGTGAGCTTTATTTTGCCCTACAGCCACGGACTTTCTCTCTGGAAGCTACTAAGGTGGGCTTCATCATCTCCCTCCTGACAGGGGAACCCCAGACCTGGGCCCACCGCCTGCTGGAGCAGAAAGCCGCATCCTTGGAGTCCTTTAGTAGTCTCTTCACTGCTATGTCACAGCTATATGAGGACCCTCAACCCACCGTTACGGCCGAAGTCGCATTACAGTCCTTACAGCAAGGTCGCAGAACGGCCGAGGACTATGCCGTTGAGTTCAAACGTTGGAGCTCTGATACAGAATGGAATGATGCGGCGTTACGCCATCAATTTCGCAAAGGATTATCAGACCCTCTGAAAGATGAACTGGCTCGAGTGGGGGTTCCTCCAACTTTAGATGAACTTATCAACTTATCGGTGCAAATTGACCGCCGTCTCAGGGAAAGACGGGCCGAAAGAGCCTCCGGACCTTCTCGTCCCTTCTGGATGGTCCCCAAGGTCACCGGGCCACCCGGTGTGGCTCCTTCAGCTTCATCTACTCTAGCGACAGGAGCTCCGGAACCAATGCAGATTGGGTTGCTCAGACCTTCTTTGACTCCTGAAGAGAAGATGCGCAGACGGGCCCACAACCTGTGTCTATACTGTGGTGAACCTGAACATTATGCAAGAATGTGCCCCAACAAGACACGTAAGTGCCTACCCTCTTCTTCCTTGTGTGCACCTGTCTTGCTTCCAACTGGCACTCACCTGGCGATCTCCATTGTTTTACAGCTCTCCGGCCGGAGCATTCCAGTATCGGTCATCATTGACTCAGGAGCATGCAGCTGTTTCATTGATCAAGCCTTCGCAACCAGCCATGGCATTCCTCTTCAACCCAAGACCCGAGGTCTTTCAGTACACCTGGCCGATGGATCCACCCTTAGTTCCGGTCCGGTAACCCAAGAAACCACACCTCTATTAGCCACTATAGACTTTCAACATCAAGAATTTCTCTGTCTGGACGTCATACCATCTCCACTTTTTCCAATCATACTTGGAATGCCCTGGTTGCGGGCCCACAACCCCAATATCAACTGGGCCACAGGGGAAGTCAAGTTCTCTTCTGAATATTGTCGGCAGAATTGTCAATGTCAAACCTCTGTCAAACTGGCTCCTCTTCTCTGTATGGGGTCTGATGCTGAACTCCACCAGTCCATTCCTGAACCCTACCGGGACTTTGTGGATGTATTCAGTAAAAAGGGGGCAGAAACTCTTCCTCCCCATAGGCCTTATGATTGCCCCATAGAATTACTACCTGGATCAGAAGTCCCCTTTGGAAGGATTTTTCCATTAACGGAACAGGAATTGGGCACTCTAAAAGACTACATAGATGAAAATCTAGCAAAAGGCTTCATTCGCCCCTCCACGTCCCCGGCCGGCGCGGGCATCTTCTTTGTTGAGAAAAAGGACCACTCCCTACGCCCTTGCATTGACTACCGGGAATTAAATAAAATTACCATCAAAAATAGATACCCTCTACCACTGGTGCCAGAACTCTTCCAAAGACTGGGGACAGCCAAAATCTTTACTAAACTGGATCTTCGCGGGGCTTACAACTTAATCCGCATCCGAAAAGGGGACGAGTGGAAAACGGCTTTTCGCACTCGATTTGGACATTATGAGTATCTTGTCATGCCTTTCGGCCTGTGTAACGCTCCTGCTACGTTCCAACATTTTGTCAATAACATTTTCCACGATTATCTGGATCTGTACGTTATCGTTTATCTAGATGACATCTTAGTTTTTTCTACTTCTTTGAATGATCACCGCAGGCATGTCCGAAATGTTCTTTCCCGCCTGAGACAGCATGGATTATACGCCAAACTTGAAAAGTGCAGTTTTGAAATCCACACTGTGCAATTCCTGGGATTAATTATTTCTGCTGATGGAATAAAAATGGACCCTGAAAAGGTATCCGCTATCCTGGATTGGCCAGCACCCATGGACAAAAAAGGAGTACAACGCTTCGTTGGCTTTGCCAATTTCTACAGAAAGTTTATTAAAGGTTTCTCCTCCATCATTTCCCCTATTACCGAACTCACCAAACAGGGGACTCGATTTCTCTGGACTCCCAAAGCACAACTGGCCTTTGAAGAGCTCAAGAGACTTTTTACTTCGGCCTCCATTCTCAAACACCCAAACCCAGCTTTGCCCTTCGTATTAGAGGTTGACGCCTCCGAGATTGCAGTGGGTGCCGTGTTGTCCCAGCGACAGGGTGCCAAGGCCCTTCTTTATCCTGTGGGTTTCTTCTCTCGCAAACTGACCTCGTCAGAACGAAACTACGATGTGGGCGACAGGGAACTTCTTGCCATAAAGGTGGCATTGGAGGAATGGCGCTATCTACTCGAAGGTGCTGCGCACCCTGTTCTGGTTTACACCGATCATAAAAACTTGGAGTACCTGAGGACAGCCAAAAGATTAAGACCTCGGCAGGCCAGGTGGGCTCTATTCTTCTCACGGTTTCAGTTCCACATAACCTATCGACCAGGTTCCAAGAATACCAAACCAGATGCTCTTTCCCGAATGTTTTTGGATACCGAACAGGCCCCACTTCCCGACACCATTTTACCTTCTGGGAGCTTCTTGCTCTTACAGGGGGATTTCATTTCTCAGATCAAACAAGCCTCCGTTGGGATGCGTCCTTTGGATGGGATGTCCGTTAAGGACGGTCTGTTCTGGCATGAAGACAAAATTGTAGTACCAGAAGAATTAAGGGTGCGTGTACTAGAGTTATGCCACGACCACAAACTGGCAGGGCACTTCGGCACTCAAAAAACAACCAATCTGCTGCAACGTACTTTCTGGTGGCCTCATCTGACCCGGGATTGTAAAAGATATGTTGAGTCATGCAATGTTTGTGCACGAAACAAAACCAGCCGGACAAGAGCCTGGGGTCTATTAAAACCTCTACCAGTCCCAGAAAGGCCATGGAATATGGTTTCAATAGACTTTATTGTCGAACTTCCCCCATCGGAGGGGTTTTCTTCTATCTTTGTCGTAGTAGACAGACTATCAAATATGGCCCACTTCCTGCCCATAAAGGGCACCCCGTCAGCCATGGAAACAGCCAAAACATTTATCAAAGAAGTGGTAAGATTACATGGAATTCCAAAAAATATTGTTTCAGATCGTGGTGTCCAGTTCACCTCCAGATTCTGGAAGGCCCTCTGTGGATCTTTGGAAATTGAATTGGCATTCTCCTCGGCATATCATCCACAGACAAATGGTCAGACTGAGAGAACTAATCAAACCCTAGAACAATATTTACGCTGTTTTTCTACTTTCTCTCAAGATGACTGGGCTCCTCTGCTTCCCATTGCCGAATTCTCATACAACAACTCTCTACACTCATCCATCAATCAGACACCGTTTTTTGCCAACTACGGCTACCATCCATCTTTTCTACCTCAATCAATACCTGAATGTTCAGTGCCCGCAGTATCCAAAACCTTGGACTTTTTCTCCACTAACAATAAAGTACTGCAGGAGACCATGACTAAAGCCCAGGAAACTTACAAAAGAACCTTTGATGAAAAGAGACGTGGGGAACTCATCCTGGAACCCGGTAACCAGGTCTGGTTGTCCACCATCAATTTGAAGTTGGCATGCCCTTCCCGGAAACTGGGTCCAAAATTTTTAGGGCCCTTTCCTGTAAAAAGGAAAATTAACAATGTCGCTTATGAACTTGATCTACCCACTTCCCTAAGGATCCACCCAGTTTTCCATGTTACTCTCTTGAAACCCGTGATTCCAAATTCATTTGTGGGCCGTAGGACCGGTCCCCCCAAACCTGTCATTATCAACAACGAAGAGGAATTTGAGGTGGAATCAATCTTAGATTGTAGGAAAAGACGTGGTCAGATCCAGTTTCTCATCAAATGGAAGGGGTATGGGCCCGAGGACAATTCATGGGAGCCTGAGGAAAATCTACATGCCAGTGAGTTACTACGAACTTTCAAAGACTCTCATGCTTCCAAATTGGCGCAACTGGGCATCCGGAGGCTGCCCTTAAGGAGGGGGCACTGTCAGGAAAATCGTGGTTCCAGGCGGTTGATTGGCGCGCGCCGACGCATGGTGGTGTGCGCGTTCCCGTGAGCGCGGGCTTGCGTGCGCGCGCACGCTGGCGTACAAGGGCGCGCGCCCTGTGATTCACATACACCTGTATGGACTGTTGGCGCCAATGGGGCTATTTAATCAAGCAGCACCTGCTGGCTAGTGCTGCCTGATCTTCAGTATACCTGATACTCTGCACCAGCCACTACCTTGTTCCTGTGATCTCTCAGTGATCTGTTTGTTCCTGTGTTATACCCTGCTTACCTGTAAAGACCTCGGCTTAACCCTTTGGATTATCCGGATTTCCGCCTGCCCCAGACCTCTGCTTGACCGACCATTCTCCTGCCAACTCCTTTGTACTGTGCTGTTTGAACGTTGCCGACTTCTGCTTGGATTTGGACTTCTTATATCTCCTGCTCAAGGGACCTGTATCTGCTTATCCTGTATTATATCCGGCTTACAGTGAGTTTCACCACCTGTATTGGGAATCCCATCACCATCCCTTACCCGCTGAGTGACGTGAGTTTACCTACCGTTATTTCACCTTGCTGTCAGTGAACTCTACATACCGGAACCTTACCTTACTATTTGTGAACCCTGCTTACCTGCACTTCACCTCATCAACAGCGGACCGCCATCACCAACTTCCGGACCCCTACATCAGGCTCCCTTGCCCTTCCTGACTTCCGTGCCTCCTGTACCCACCTCCAGGGGCCGTCAGTCGGATCCGTACGGGAGACCTCCTCCTGCCCAATTGGACTCATCTGTCAGGTACGTGCCGCTTGTGATACATGCCCCTGTTAAACAGGGGCAGAAAAATTGGGCCTTGGGTGGTTGTGGTGCCCTTAACCAAAAACATTGTTGGATGCTAGCATCATCAAGCTTGAGGAGGAATAGGATAGTCAGAATAGGCAGTCTTCAAGGCATCCCACATCTATAGAAAATTCAATCAGTTACATCAGCATCAGGTGCTTGATAGCTGCTGATCCAAGACTGATTCATTTTTATGAATGTGAGCCTATCAATGGAGTCTGTGGACAGGTGCACTCTATGATCCGTTACAAACCCTCCAGCAGCACTGAATGTGCATTCAGAAAGAATGCTGGATGCAGGACAGGCCAGTAGCTCAATTGCTTATTGAGCAAGTTCTGGCCAGTGGTTTATCCTCAAGACCCAGTAACACAGAGGATGCTCTGTTGCAAAGGTCTCCAAGTCTACTCTTGCTCCTAGATATTCCTGCACCATGTAATGCAGATGCTGGCGATGGTTGCTTGAACCGATCAGACCTTGGCACTGAGGACTGAAAAATTGTTTAAAGGCATCGGTTAGCCAGCCACCTTCTTCACTGCTCTTTCTCTGTCTGAACGAAGCCTCAGTAACATGTTGTCCAGCACCAGTTTTTTGTAACCTAGCAAGATCTGGAAATGCATTGCACAAATCTTTCTTCAAGGCCTCCTGAAGATGTTTCATCCTCTGCCTCCTCTGCAAAGGCAGGGTGAGTTCTGAAACCTTACCCTTGTAACGTGGATCAAGAAGGGTTGCCACCCAGTAATGATCCCTCTCCTTAATACCACGAATTCTATGGTCCTTGCAGAATCAGGGAGGCCATGCAGCGTAAGTTTGCAGAGGCATACAATTCTGAGTCCTCTGGGTCACTAAGGATCACATGATCCGTAACTACCACCTCCCAGCCACGTACAACTCCTTGGGTTTCTGGGGACTGAAAACCATTCCTTGAAGACTGCTGCTGAGTGTCATCCTCTACATCCATGCTGACACAATCCCCCTCCTCCTCCTCTTCTTCCTGTGTGTTTGGTGGGCCCACAGGACTGCTATCTGGATAAAGGGGGCCTTGAGAGGTAAGGAAGTCCTCCCGCTGTTCTGCCTCAAGTGCCCTGTCCATTATCCCATGCAGCGTGCGCTCCAACAGGAAGACTAGAGGGACAGTGTCATTGATGCATGCATTGTCGCTGCTCACCATCTATGTGGCCTCCTGTCACATACCTGGTGGTAGAGCCCACAATGCAGGGAGTGGCCTCTCGTATGCCTCTGGCTCGAGAACCCCTGGTGGAGGAGACAGGGGCTCAAGAGCGCAAAGGAGCACAAGTGCCTGACAGGTGGATGATGTTGGGGCTGGTCTGGACCTCCGAAGTGGCCGAAGAGAGACTGGCAGGAAACAGCGGACTGCAAGGAGGTGCTCTGTAGATCAGCAAGAACAACTGGAACTGCAGGCAGTAAGGAGGTGCACGGTAGATCAGTAGGAACACTGGAACAACTGGCTGCAAGAAGGTGCTCTGTGGATCAGCAGGGACAACTGGGACTGCGGGCAGTAAGGAGGTGTTCTGTTGTTCAGCACGGAACAGGCAAGGTCAGGCAGGCCGGGTCAACACTAGCGGGCAGAGCAGGTACCAAACGAGAGCAGGAGGGTAGTCAAGGTACAGGTCGGGTCGGTAACAGGCGGGCAGCAATCAGACCGAAGGGAGAGGCAGAAGAGTAGTCAGGACAAGCCGGGGTCAGAGACTGGCAGAAGGCAGGAGTAGTTGGGGGCAAGCCGGGTTGACAGGAATCAGGTAAGCAGGTAAACAGATAGCAAGGGACTCAGGGAATGCTGTAGACCGGACAGCAAGAGGCCATGGTGATAAAAAAGGCTTCTTAGCACCAAGTGCTGTCACATGGCATGCGCGAGCGCCTGTGCACGCTGTCGTGCATGCGCGTGCGCCAGACGGCTCTTTTGATGGGGGTCTTCCACTCACAGGCCGATTGCTGGGACGTCTTCCTTGACATCTCCTCAACTAGTGACAGGACAGTGCATGCATCCTTGATCAGTAACCACTGGTGTGGCGAAAAAAGAAGCCAAGCTCCCCTGACCCTGTCCTGGTGCCATACTCACACAGGTACTCGTTGATGGCCCTCTGCTGCATGTGCAGCTGCTGCAGCATTGCCAACATTGAGTTACACCTGGTGGGCATGTCACAAATGAGGCTGTTGGTGGGCAGGTTGCATTCCCTTTGAATGTCAGCTAGCCGATCACTGGCATTATATGACCGACAGAAATGACCACAGACTTTTCTGGCCTGCCTCAGGAGATCCTGTAAGCCTGGGTACCTGCTCAAGAACCGCTGCTCCACCAAATTCAGGACATGTGCCAAACATGGAACATGGGTCAAGTGTCCCTGACAGAGGGAGGAGAGAAGGTTGGTTCCATTGTTGCATATAACCATTCCTGGCTGAAGCTGGCATGGCATCAACCACCTCTGAGCCTGCCCCTGCAGAGCTGGCAGAATCTCTGCCCCAGTGGGGCTTCTGTCACCTAGGCAGACCAACTCAAGCACCGCATGGCATCTTTTTGCCTGACTGCTAGCGTAGCCCCTCGAACGCTTACGGAGTACCGCTGGTTCAGAGGACTAATCTGCAGAAGAGGCCATAGAGGAAGAATAGGAGGGGGTGGAGGAGAGAGCTTTGGAAGAATCCCCACTAGCATGGAGACGTGGTGGTGGAACAAGCTCCAACAATACTGAACCTTGTCCTGCATCCTTCCCAACTGCTACCAGAGATACCAAGTGCGCCACGAAGGCAAGGAAACATCCCTTACCATACCTGCTGGACCATGAGTCAGCGGTAATATGCACCTTACTGCTGAACGCCCTGTCCAATGAGGCCAAAACATTGCCCTTTACATGCCGGTATAGAACCGGAATGGCCTCCTGTGAAAATAAATGGTGTTTTGGAACCTGCCACTGAGGTACAGCACATTGCACAAATTCATGAAAGGGGACAGAGTCTACCAGCTGAAAAGGCAGCAGTTGCAGTGCTAGCAATTTGGTCAAACTCGCATTAAGACACTGAGCATGTGGATGGATGGGACCGAATTTCTTTTTACGGTTCAGCTACTGGAGTAGGGAAATTTGCCTGCTAAAATCAGATGGTGGTGTACTGCTAGCAGATTGGCTGCAAGTACTTGGGACACCTATTGTTATACCTTCATTCCTCTCAGTGCAGGTTTTTGAGAGGACTGGAGGTATATTGGGCTTTTTCTTTGATGTGGGTCTTTCTAGTACTGTTGCCAACGGACTGCATGGCAGGTCGTCATATGTCTGGTCAAGCATGTGGTGCCCAAGTGGCTGCTGTTTTGTCCACGCTTGATCCGCTTCAGACATAGGTTGCAAACAGCAACAGTGTGATCTGCTGCACACGTGTTGAAAATGGCCTACACCAAGGAACTTTTAAAAGTCAGAGGGGAGTCAGCAGCGCTCTGCACCTTCGGAGCTCTGCGTTGTGATGCAATAGGGTGGCTGCCCTTAAGCTGCCCTCTAGAGGACATCCTGCCTCGTTGGAGTTGTGCTTCCTCCTCCTCTCTTCTCTCAGGCACCCAAGTACAGACAATGTGGTTGAATATTTCTGGGGACTCTTCTGTGCATGATGGTGGGGCTACAGAAGGAGTGACTGTGGACAAGGAGCTGGTGGAATAGGCCGCTTTGGCAGCTGCGTTGGAATCAAACTACTCTGAGCCTGGGTGACAGAGGATGAGGAGAATGAGGACGGCTTTGTTATCCACTCCACCAATTCTTCTGCATGCTCTGGCTCACTAACACGACCAGCCGCATAAAAAAAGGACAAGCGTGACACACGGCCACCTGCAGAGGATGCACCATGTCCACGACCACCACTGTTGACTGTAGACACAGAGGCTGCTTGCCCTCTTTTAGTGGCCTGTGAGCGTCTGCCTCTCCTTGGTGGCCTATCGGACATGATGTATATTTTGTTTTGCAACATCGCACTACACTGTATTAGATACTGTGTACACCACCAGAAGTGTAGTAGAAACTGTACGTACTGTATTAGATACTGTATTAGATACTGGGTGAATACAATACAGTGCAGCTGTACTACAGTTTATACTACTTTTCTGGTGGTGTACAGTTGCTAATACAGTGCAGGGGGTATGTATTAGCAACTGTACTATGGCTGCACTGTATTTTATACTGTGTACACCACCAGAAGTGTCGTAGAAACTGTACACACTGTATTAGATACTTTGTACACCACCAGAAAAGTAGTAGAAACTGTACTACAGCTGCACTGTATTGTGTTCACCCCCCTTGGCATTGTTTGTGTTTTGTTGCCTCAGAACCTGGAATTAACATGGATTGTTTGAGGATTTGCATCATTTAATTTGCAGAACATTCCCACAACTTTGAACGTGTTTTTTTTTTTTTTATTGTGAAGCAAACAACAAATGGACAAAATAACAAAAAAAGTCAATGTGCATATCTATTCACCCCCTAAAGTCAATACTTTGTAGAGCCACCTTTTTCATCTATCACAACTCCAAGTCGCTTTAGATAAGTCTCTATGAGCTTGCCACATCTTACCACTGGGATTTTTGCCCATTCCTCCTTGAAAAACTGCTCCAGCTCCTTCAAGTTGGATGGTTCGCACTTGTGAACAGCAATCTTTAACCGCTTCAGCCCCGGACGATTTTACCCCCTTCCTTACCAGAGCACTTTTTGCGATTCTGCACTGCGTCGTTTTAACTGATAATTGCGCGGTCGTGCGATGTTGCACCCAAACAAAATTGATGTCCTTTTTTTCCCACAAATAGAGCTTTCTTTTGGTGGTATTTGATCACCTCTGCGTTTTTTATTTTTTTGCGCTATAAACAAAAGAAGAGCGACAATTTTTAAAAAAACATAATATTTTTTACTTTTTGCTATAATAAATATTTAATAAAAAAAAAAAAAGATTTTTTTACTCAGTTTAGGCCGATATGTATTCTTCTACATATTTTTGTTAAAAAAATTGCAATAAGCGTATATTGATTGGTTTGCGCAAAAGTTATAGCGTCTACAAAATAGGGGATAGATTTATTGCATTTTTTTTTACTAGTAATGGCGGCGATCTGCAATTTTTTTCGTGACTGCGACATTGCGGCGGACACTTCGGACACTTTTGACACATTTTTGGGACCATTCACATTTACACAGTGATCGTTGCTATAAAATTGCACTGATTACTGTGTAAATGTGACTGGCAGGGAAGGGGTTAACACTAGGGGGCGCTGCAGGGGTTAATATGTTCCCTATGGTAGTGATTCTATCTGTGGGGGGAGGGGACTCACAAGGGGAGGAGACCGATCGGTGTTCCTCTGTACTGGGAACACACCATCGGTCTCCTCTCCACTGACAGGACGTGGATCTGTGTGTTTACACACACAGATCCCCGGTCCTGCTGTGTTCCCGGGCAATCACGTGTGTCCAGTGGCGCCCCGGGTCCCGAGCGACTCCACGGGCACGCGGGCGGCGTGCGGCGCGCGCACGCCACCTAGGCGGCCGGGAATGGGAGGACGTCATATGACATCCACCCAGGCTGGTAGATCCACCTTGTGGACGTCATATGACAGTCTGCGGTAGTGAAGTGGTTAAGTCTGACCACAGATTTTCTATTGGATTCAGGTCTGAGCTTTGCCTAGACCATTCCAACACATTTACATGTTTCCCCTTAAACCACTCAAGTGTTGCTTTAGCAGTGTGTTTGGGGTCATTGTCCTGCTGGAATGTGAACCTCCATTCTAGCCTCAAATCACACACTGTGTGATACAAGTTTTGCTCAAGAATAGAGATTGAGAGCATGTTCTAAATTTTTTAGACGGAAAAAGTTTCTATCAGAAATTCCGATCGTCTGTGGCAATTCTGACGCGCAAAATTCCGACGCATGCTGGAAAACAATTCGACGCATGCTCGGAAGCATTAAACTTAATTTTTGCGGCTCGTCGTAGTGTTGTACCTCACCGTGTTCTTGACGGTCGGAATTTGGTGTGACCGTGTGTAGGCAACACAAGCTTCCGTCAGAATTCTGTCGGAAAAAACATCCAAGGCATTTCCGACGAGAATTCTGATTGTGTGTACGCGGCATTAGTCCCCCTGAGCCATGATTGGCCAAAGGCACCCTGCTTTTGGCCAATTATGGCTCTCTTAGCAGAGGGCGCTGTGATTGGCCAAAGCATGCAGGTCAGGTGCATGCTTTGGCCAATTATCATAAAGCATTGCACTGCGATCTCGCAGTGCATTATGGGGCGTTCCGCAGGGCTCAAATTTGCCACGAACGCCCCATAATGTTCGCTGTTCTGTGAATGGCGAACACCCGATGTTCGAGGCGAACTTATGTTCAACCCGAACATCAAGCTCATCCCTACTGTTTAGTGGTCTTGCCCCTACCCTGACACAGTTTGCTCCCATTAGGGGTGTCAGTGGGTCATGAGGGCCAGTCCACCACCTCCAAATTGCAATGTAGCACCAATACTTACTGTTCTTTTCTTCCTATTTTATTTTCCCTGTATTGTTTGTCTTGACCATGTCATCTACCAATGTACCCTTTCATATGTCAATAGAAGATGTACTGTATATTGTCTTGGTTTTCGTATCTTTATCTAATTCACCTCGCTAAAAATATTTAAAACAAAAAATTATGTTTTTATAGTGGGACTTTCAATTCAATAGGATATATTAAAAGATGCATGGTACATAAAAGTGAACTTCCAAGGTATGTTATCAAGGCCACCAAACAAAGTATTAACATTGTTTTTAACACTAGTTCATCAAATAAAAGATGGTCAATGCATTTCACACACATATATGCTTTACTAATCATGTAATACAATATATTTCTTATGTGATGATATACATAGCTTCTATTTTTTTGTATCAATAAATTATACATTTTTCAACATTTTGGATATTTAGCTAAAAGTCCCATGAAAAATCATTATTTTTAATGGTAGAGAAAACAATTCTCAAACTGCTGAATCACATACTCACTGATTGATTCCCCTTAGGATCATGTAAGCAATTAATTTAGGTCTGTGACAACAGAAGCTAAGCCAGAAAGACAAGATCAACTTGCCACAGCAATGTCAGGGGTGAGGCGAGAGGTGTAACTACTGTGGTTCTGAAGCGCATTAATGTCACCACAGGGTACCAAGCACTACCTCACTCCACTATTTAGAATACAGGACAGTTATCACTTTGAACTGCTAGAATTAATGAGAACGATCTGTCATCTTAATCCTCTTCAGTTTTAGGACAGATTCATATGTACTGTAGATATGGCTTAATAAAAAAAGGTTTGGTCTTAAACTGATTCATTTTGTACCTGTAAAAATCTAGTATACCGAACATTTATACACCAATAATTTAATTCAATTAAAAAAAAATATGTGAATGTGTGCACTAGCCCTAGAAATACAGCTACTCAATGTTTAATTTGAAAAATAAATTAGCATATGAAAATGTGCAATTCCACTTTTATTGAAATGTGCTTATTTGTATGTACAAATTTTGTTTGATACAGTTCCCCACACACGGCTCATGTGTAAGGCAAGGTCTACAGGCTTGGAAATATCAGTTTGTAAATGGATAGAAAACTGGCTAAATGACAGAATTCAGAGAGCAGTGGTTAATGATTCTTACTCTGAATGGTCTAAGGTTATCAGTGCTGTACCCCAAGGTTCAGTGCTGGGACCCTTACTTTTTAATATCTTTATAAATGATATTGGGTCTGGGATCAAAAGTAACATTTCTGTCTTTGCAGATGACACCAAGCTATGCAGTGGAATAACGTCCTTACAGGATGTCTCCAATTTACAAGCTGACATCAATGCTCTGTCTAATTGGGCGACTATGTGGCAGATGAGGTTTAATGTTGATAAATGTAAAGTTATGCACTTGGGGGCTAAGAATATGCATGCATCATACATGCTAGGGGGAGTACAACTGGGGGAATCCGTAGTGGAGAAGGATCTGGGGGTTCTGGTAGATCATAAGCTCAATAATAGCATGCAATGTCAAGCTGCAGTTTCCAAAGCGAGCAAAGTCATTTCTTGTATTAAGAGAGGTATGGACTCCAGAGAGAGAGATATAATTTTGCCCCTGTTCAAATCATTAGTAAGACCTCATCTGGAATATGTAGTTCAGTTTTGGGCACCAGTTCTTAAAAATGATATCGGGGATCTGGAGAAAGTGCAGAGAAGGGCAACCAAACTGATAAGAGGCATGGAGGAGCTCAGCTATGAGGAAAGATTAGAGGAACTGAATTTATTCACTCTTGAGAAGAGGAGAATAAGGGGGGATATGATCAACATGTACAAATATATAAGGGGTCCATATAGTGAACTTGGTGTTGAGTTATTCACTTTACGGTCAACACAGAGGACAAGGGGGCACGCTTTATGTCTAGAGGAAAAGAGATTTCATCAAATACGTAAAGGTTTCTTCACAGTAAGAGCTGTGGAATAGACTACCTCCAGAGGTGGTTCTGGCTTACTCAGTAGATTGCTTTAAAAAGGCCTGGATACTTTCCTAAATGTACATAATATAACTGGGTACTAACATTTATAGGTAAAGTTGATCCAGGGAAAATCCGATTGCCTCTAGGGGGATCAGGAAGGGATTTTTTCCCCCTGCTGTAGCAGATTGGAGCATGCTCTTCTGGGGGGGGGGGGGGGGGGGGGGTTGCTTTTCTCTGGATCAACTGTGGGTATAGAATTGGGTATATTGGATTGTTCAATATTTTTTATTTTTTATTATTATTTCTTTTTTTTAAGGTTGAACTGGATGGACAGTCTTTTTACGGCCTAGCTAACTATGTAACTATGTAACTATGTTAATAAGGGTCATTAAATTCCCATTTCCCCGCTTATCTAAAGCAATAGCACCAATTGTTTGTATGCACAAGTTTATATAGAGAAAGGAAACCACCGCTCTAGGATAGCCCTTCAGGGCGAATGCTCTTTCTCCTATTCAGGAGTCCCAGGTGCTGGCTAATAACACAATAGGCAGGAAGTAGCAGAAAACCTCTGGACAGCCGCACACCAGAAAAAGATAAAATCCTGTATTGTTTATTGAAAATCAAGGATCACATCACATCTAATGGTCCACAGCAAAGGAAAAAGGGGGTACAAACTGACGCGTTTCACACTAGGATTAGTGCTTACTCATAGCTTATGCTATGAGTAAGCACTGATCCTAGTGCAAAACGCATCAGTTTGGAAACCCTTTTTTCCTTTGCTGTGGACCATTAGATGTGATGTGATCCTTGATTTTCAATAAACAATACAGGATTTTATCTTTTTCTGGTGTGCGGCTGTCCAGAGTTTTTCTGCTAAAGTTTATGTTTGAGCAGGGAAATATTATTCCTCCATGTACTATATTAATGAAGATTAGATTAGAAAGCATTAGAAGAGATATCTACTATGTTAAAACCAGTAGCTTAATGTACAGTCACCAGATTGTGCCAGACATAGGTGATATCACTTGGAGGAAGAGTACAAGATGGCTGAGAAGATACATCCTCTGCTGTTTCGATTAAAACATTTGTCACAGAATATGTTTTCCAAAAAAGAGGCACATGGCTTATTTGGCCCCATCACATTCACAAAATAAGCTTTACAATGACAGCCAAGCATCATCACCTAAATCCCCATTCACCCCTGCACATCGCAAATGTGAGTTTTTTTTTGTGCATTTGTTGTGTGACCGCATAGGGCAGCACATTCACTTATATGGGCTGCCCTTAATGTGACAAATGAACCAAAGTAGATCCTGCACCTTTTTTTGTCAGTTTTGGCCCGTCTGCTAGCATTGTTTGGGGTGCCATTAATAAATAACAGCACCGCAGGTGCAACAAAAGTACATTTCTACGTGTGTTCCCGGAATGCACAGGTCTGAATGTGTCCTTAATGTTCTGCATAGAAGTTACACATCAACATTAGATGAAATCAACACCAAAGAGGACTTGATCTCCACCCATAACATTCATTTATAAAGTTACAAAGAGATGCTTTTAGCTCCACCAAAAATTAATGTAGTTCCTGCAACATCCGATACACTTGATAGTGCTAAATTTTTGGGTAATACTTCTGATGAGGAAAGTGTGGTCTACATTGCTGAAATTTGCTACTTGAGGCTGGGTTCACACTATTGCAAATTGGATGCAGGTTTTCTTGCATCCAATTCGCATATCAGGAGATTGTGACCCGCTTTCAATGGAGCCGGTTCACACATCTCCGGAGAAAATTTCACAGTCCTGTGCGTCTTCTGGTTCGTTTCGAAGTCCGAATTTAGTCCGAAATTGGACCTGAAACGGTGTACAGGGATGCCCCGGACTCCTTCTGTGAGCCGCTCCTTACTGCAGTGTGAACCCGGTCTAAATGTAACTAATAAGATAAGCAATGAAGATGAAGAGAGACCAAAAATGTGAAGAAGATAACATAAGCAGTATAAATGAGGTCACTGCACAAGACAATGGAGAACACAATCATCACATTTCTATAGAAGATGTTACAACAGGTCAGGAAAATAATATAAAGGGCAGCTTTAAAAAACATACATAGAAAATAACAAAAATTGGAAACGAAGGAATAGTAACCAATCTAGAGGCACTTTTAGGCCGAAATTTTATTATATAATGAATAATTATTTTGTTTTATATAATGGTTTTGTATTGATTTTTTATTATGTGTGGGTTATCTGACTCATCAATCAGTGTACTGTATGCTCCAAGGCCTCGCTCCACCTTGGTATTTTATATGTAAAGGATAAAAGCAGTCCATTTGGACCATAGGAAAATTCATATATCATAATGTATAAATCATAAATGCTTGTGTATCAACTCACACTGTATCTACTCATACAGTGAAGAGCAGTTAAGGACTGAATGAACACAATCTAGTCCACCAGATTAGGTTTTATCCAATGATGCTACCTTTTGTGTAGCAAACCTGCAAATCTGAGAAAGATTATTAAATCAAAAATACATAATAAGTGGATCCACCACCTCATATTCATCCTCTACCTCATGGCATTCTACATGCTGGTGGAGGGAAGGGATGGCCTTCTTTGCACAGTAATGGATTATAGGAGATAACCAGTGACTGCGGATAGACTACAGGAGATAACCAGAGACTGCGGATGGACTACGGGAGATAACCAGTGACTGTGGATAGACTACAAGAGATAACCAGAGACTGCGGGTGGACTACAGGAAGTAACCAGAGACTGCGGATGGACTACAGGAGATAACCAGAGACTGTGGATGGACTACAGGAGATAACCAGTGACTGCAGATAGACTATAGAAGATAACAAGAGACTGCGGATGGACTACAGGAGATAAGCAGTGACTGCGGATAGATTACAGGAGATAAACAGAGACTGCGGATAGATTACAGGAGATAACCAGAGACTGCGGATGGATTACCGGAAATATCCAGAGACTGCGGATGCAACATACTACACGAGATGATCATGTAGCCATTTTTAAAATTATACCTTTCAGCAATGCAAAGCTATACAGTGGGGGTAAACAACAATGTAAGGGAGGGTTTCGCATAACAGTGAATCTATAGGCAGTGTATATGTGTGAAAACACCTACCTGGCCGGGCTCACCTCCCGCTCTCAGCGGTCTGGGGGCAGGGCTCTCAGCGGCCGTGGGTGGGGCTCTCAGCGGCCTGGGGGCGGGGTTACCAGCAGTCCGTGGTGGGGCTCCCAGTGGTCCGGGGGCAGGGCTCTCGTCGGCCTGGGGCAGGGCTCCCAGAGGCCCATGGCGCGGCTCCTAGTGGTCCGGGGAGGCACTCCCACTCGGTTTCTCTGCTCCGAACCCATACAGGCTGCACGGGGTGGGGCAGGGCAGGCTCAGAGTGTCAGTGGAGCTCCTGGCCCCACCCCTTCCTGCTGACAGAGCCTCCCTCGGCCTAAGCTGAGCCCAATAGCCTGGGCCAGTGTGCACCGGTGGTCGGGCGGTGTAATTGCATGCCAGGCTCAGGCAGCACACAACAGCGTGTCTGAGTCAGTGCTGAGTGCGGCGATGGTGGCGCGACTGGCAAAACTAGTTAGAGCACACATAGCTCCTTCTTCTACTGTATTTGGCTATTTCAGAGTTCTATTTATAAGAGTACAATGTTTGTTACCCCTTAAATATGTACCTTGACCACTTGAAGCCATTAAACTATCCTGGCGTCTGAAAACATTGTTTATGTATTTATTTATCGTATTGTTAAGTTTACCTTTTGGGCTACTGTATTTTGTCCTATGGCTCTGGCGCTTAACTGGTTAAATAGCAATTCCAGGCAACATGTAAAATTACTTAGTGAACTCCTAATGCTATTCAAAAAAAATATGTAACTGTGCTAGGGTGGGATTGTCTAGTCAATTTATGTAAATGTAT
This sequence comes from Lithobates sylvaticus, assembly GCA_028564925.1. Classification (NCBI taxonomy): domain Eukaryota; kingdom Metazoa; phylum Chordata; class Amphibia; order Anura; family Ranidae; genus Lithobates; species Lithobates sylvaticus. The sequence goes on from CM053028.1 coordinate 79,161,867, forward strand.
GCCATTTTAATTTCAATAATTTTTATTAGAGTTTTGACAGTTCAAACATACTATACAGTCGTGAGAGGATGTATACAAATAATACAGATATACTTGTTTTGACTGAGTTTTCAAAATAACTAAGTAACATAGTAAACTGGAAAATAAGGAGGTAAGAACATGCCATTCAACAATATGGTTCAGATCTTTCTAGTTCAGATTGCACATTTGCTATAAGGTAAGAATACAGATATAAGAGACAGTTTGTGATTTCATTCTAGGGATTATGTAACTTGTACCAGTCTGTCCAGGGTTGCCAGGTTAGCGAGGCTTGAGATAAGCGATTTTGTGTACTTGCGTACATTATTTCGTAGTTGGCGTGGGTGTTAGTCGTTAGTATGACTTCCTGTATCGAGGGAGATGCCTGTTGCCTCCAATGACGCATCAACGCTAATCTTGCACCTGTGAGGATGTGGGATAGTACTGTCCTGAGTTCTCTAGGAATTAAGTCAATAGTCAGGGAGAGGAGGGCTAGCTCTGGGGATAGTTTAACCGCATAGTTAAGAACCTGACTAGCAAGTTGGAACACTCCATGCCAGTACCGCGCGATCACTGGGCAGGACCACAGAGTATGGCACAGAGTTCCCACTTCGCCGCAGAGGCGCCAGCATAGGGCAGAGTTCTGGGGCGCAAATTTCGCTATTCTATAAGGTGGTAAATACCATCGAAGTGCTATCTTATGTGAAATTTCCCATAAGTTCACACTTTTGGTTGAGGCAAAGGTCACTGTAAAGGCTTTTTGCCATTGTTCTGAGGTGAAAGTGGTTCCTATATCACTTTCCCAAGCATCCATGGCTGGGGTTTTTGTAAATACTTCTTTATCACGCAACATTCTATAGAATAGGGAAATTCCTTTGAGTCTAGAGTGTTTATTATTGTAGAGTTGGGCAATATTCCAAGGGAGAGAGATTTGGCAATGGGGATTTGAGCGGAAAAAGTGAGTGATTTGAAGGTAGGTATAGTGATCTTGTAGGGTCAAGTCATATTCTATCTGGAGGGATCTGAAGGTTTTCAATGATGGTCCAATCATCAAGTCTTCAATCAGTACTATGCCTTTCTCTATCCAGTGCTCTACACGTATATCCGGTATGCATATCTGAAGACTTTGTAATGGTGAAGGCATATTTATTAATGTCGTTTGTTGAAAGAGGGATTTCACTAGGATATCCCATGCACTAAGAGATGCTATAATAGGTGGGGATAGTGTTTTATCTTTTAAGGCCCCTCGCTGCTGCTGGAAAAGTAGGTGGTAGAGGTTGTGATGTCGGGTTTGGGCCTGTTCAGTTTCAATCCATCTATTACTATCCGAAGTAGGGAACCAGGCTTTAAGTTGCGTGAGAATAGTAGCTAGGTAGTAGTCTCTTAAGTTGACCATTCCTATGCCCCCCACTCGTCTGGCGGTAATAAGGCGTGAGTATGCACACCTTGCCCTTTTCCCTTGCCAAAGGAAGTGGTTAATGTTAGAATGTGCTGTGTTGAAAAAGGAGTTCGGTATAGGGATTGGGAGGGTTCGGAACATATAGATTAGTTGAGGTAGTATGTTCATCTTAAAGGCCGCCAGTCTACCAGTCCAGGAAAGCTCTGCCTTCCCAAGTGTTTGTAGTTTACCTCTCAATTTTTTGAGGAACGGTACGTAGTTAGACTTATAGAGGTCTCCCGCCTTGGGCGTTAGGGTAATACCTAGATACTTTATTCCCGTTGTTTCCCATGTGTAAGGGTATATAGCAGCAAGTTTTCGTTGTGTCGAAGGCGACACATTCAGGCCTAAAATATATGACTTCGTCTCATTTACTTTATAGTAGGACAAGTTACTGAATAATTGCAATGTGTGGTATATTGAAGCCAGGGATTTTTCCACCTCTGTAAACATTGATATGACATCGTCCGCAAATAAGCTGATTGTGTGCGTTGAGACGTTAATTTTGATTCCCGATATATGGGGGTGATTGCGGATGTGACACGCCAAGGGTTCCATGAGTAGATTGAATATTAATGGCGACAGGGGGCACTCCTGGCGTGTCCCATTCGTGATGTCAAAGGGAGTTGAAAGCACCCCTGAAGTGAAGACTTGGGCTGAGGGTGTAGTGTACAAGGCTAAAATTGCTGAGAGAATTGGGCCTGCAAATCCAAATGTTGTCAGGGTTTGGGTCAGATAGCCCCAGTGGACGCGATCGAACGCCTTCTCTGCGTCTAAAGCAAGAAGCAGAGAAGGCGTTCCAGAAGTGTTTGCATTATGGATGATATTAATAATCCTCCTGGTGGCGTCTGATGTTTGACGTCCGTGGGTGAATCCCGATTGATCAGGATGAATAAGTGTGGGTAGGATTCCTTTCAGCCTTTGTGCTATTATTTTGGCGTATAATTTTAAATCATTATTCAATAAAGAGATAGGTCTAAAGTTTTGTGGGGTAGAGGGGTCTTTCCCTGGCTTCGGTATGGTTATAATCAAGGCTCTAAGCATCTCTGGGGGGAAGGAGGCAGAGGCAGCAGCATCATTAAAAACCCGCTGGAGGTGTGGGGCTAATATATGGTTAAATGATTTGTAATATTCTCCCACAAAGCCATCAGGGCCAGGGGATTTATTGGCTGGTAGGGACGCTATAGTTTTAGTAATCTCTGGTATGCTGAAGGGTAGATTCAACTGTTGAAGTTGATCTTCTGTCAGTTGCGGCAAGGGCAATTTAGTCAGAAAGTTGGCAATTGCTTCTGTATTGGGTTGGGGGGTGAGTGGGTCCCCGTTCAGATTGTATAGGGAGCCGTAGTACTCACCGAAGGCATTCGCAATATCTTTGGGGTGATAATGTTTAGTTTTGGATGATGGATGAATAATAAAAGGGATTTTTGTTTTGTATCTGTGCCCTTGTATTCGTCGGGCAAGAAATTTCCAAGCTCTGTTATCACTGGCGTAATACTGCATTTTTAGTCTTCTGGAAGATTTTTCATAGTCTGAGATCATGCCTCAGTTTTGATATTTTGTCCGAAAGAGCAACTGTGGGAGATTGTTTGTTTTGGGTTTCCAGTATGCGAATGCCCTCAATGAGCTCTGTTATGCGTTTCTGCCTCTGCCTCTTCAACCCCGCCCCAATCTTGATAAACATTCCCCTCATGTACGCCTTGTGGGCGTTCCATAAGGTAGCATGGTTTGATACAGAATTAGTGTTCAACTTAAAATATTCTTTTAAGTGCTTTTCTAATGTATGCCATTTTGATGGTACTGCAATCTCTTGTCACATGTTCATTCTCCCTTTTTCTTAATGGAGTAAGCAGTCCAGTAAGCTCAGTCAAAAGGCATTGTTGGGGCCACAGCTCCATGTTCTCATGCTTATTGAGGGCTCTTCAGTTGAAAAAGAGTCCAGCCAGCTATGCAGCTTTAACTAGTGGGGCAGTCAGGTGCAGGAAAAAAATAGCAGAATAACCAAGAATGCCCCTAACCAGGTAGTTTGTGTCCCCTGCAGGAAATGTTCCAGCACATTTCCATCAAGTAAATCCTGTGATAACCTGTGAATGAAAATTATATAATTAATAAAATTATTCTGAATCTTATTTCTATGTGATGGCACCTTGCCATATATATTGGCTGCATTTCTCCCGGGTCCTAAAGCACGATAATTTATTCTCTTCAGCGCAGAGACATAAGATCTCAGCTTGAGTTGCCATTATTAACCTCTATTAGCATTATAATGATAAATACCTGTTAAATTTCTTTCTTTGATCTAGCCAGAATGTCACTCAGCAGTCTTTTAAACTTGAGATCTCCACTCTTTGACTTGACATTTACCATTGTCTCCTCATTGAATACCTTGCCTTCGATTTTCTAAAGCTGGCCAGTTACTATGAGGCCAGATTGTAGTATCAAGTACCAGGGCTTTAGGCTTTCAGACAGCTGTCTATTTTCTGCGGGAAAAAAAAAAATGCTATTATTGCGTTAACTACAAAATCTAATAACGAACTAAACATACTTATCATACACTAATACAGTATTTCCTAAAAGATCTGGTAATTACCAAATTCTCCTCCTTTCCAGTCATCATTTTTGTAACATTCCGAGCTTCGAAGATGATGAAAAAGAGGTTGAAAAGAAAGAAACACGTGACCCATTCATTATAATTTCAACAAAGGAGCAGGTATTGTGTGATATTATTTTCTCTGAAGGAATGCCCATAATCTTATAAACAGTTTGGGATCATGGATAATAGGTGACACAGATCCGCGAATGGAAAGAGCTGCTGAGCGGAGTATCTTCTATTTTTCATTCAGGTTTACACTTTGATGTACCTTTGTTCAGAGGTGCACAATGTGTATTGTTGGGAAACACATTCCAAAGTGTGCTAACCTTCATCAAAGTCATATGATATTCTTTAGCCCACCACAAAGTGCTGCATACAGATATTCACTAAAAAGGAAAAAATAGAAGAAGCTATTACACAATAGACAATCGCATTATGCGGAGTGTAAATTAATGATACTGTGTGATAATATTTGTTGTGTGTGATTAAAGGATTTTTTTTACATACAGTACATTATTTATGATTATTTTTACCTTATTATTTATTTAAGCTAAACTCCACATATGCTTTTTATTGCATAGTTACACTGGTCCAGCTTTGACTTGGAACTTGCATGTGCCTATACAGTATGTCTGAATTTTACCCTTATCTTACCCTTGAGGATAACCAAGATCCTGGCCTATGTGGCCTCCCTGGTAGGTGTGCATTTATATGTGTTTTGGTTATGTAATTTTATTGTCTATATCTGGTTTTAAATACATATATTTTACTACTATAGGCTGTCTATTTGCCCCCACCCATAGGCTGGATAGCCTTGCCTTCATTTCAAGTCTAAATGAGGAATGAGGAGTAGGGGTATAAGGTATGTGGCCTCCCTTCCTCTTTGCGGGGTGGTTTATTTTTTTCTCCTTCTTCTTACAAGTACCCCTACATTAGGGACATTGGGGGAGTTTTACTAAAGCTGGTGCACATAGAATCTGGTGCAGCTGTGCATAGTAATCAATCAGTTTCTAACTTCAGCTTGTTTGAGTTAGCTTTCACAATAAAACCTAGAGGCTGATTGGCTACCGTGCACAGCTTTACCAGAATATGTGTGCACCAGTTTTAGTAAATCTCCCCCACAGTATGTATATATATATATATATATATATATATATATATATATATATATATATATATATATATATATATATATATATACACACACTAACTGGCCACTTTATTAGGTACAACTGTTCAATTGCTTGGTAACACAAATTGCTAATCAGCCAATTACATGGCAGCAACTTATTTGGGCATCTAGACGTTGTAAATGACGACATGCTGTAGTTCAAACCAAGCACCAGAATGGGGAAGAAAGGGGATTTCGGTGACTTTGATTGTGGCATGGTTGTTGGTGCCAGATAGGCTGGTCTAAGTATTTCAAAAACTGCTGATCTACTGGGATATTCACGCACAACCATCTCTAGGGTTTACAGAGAATGGTCCGAAAAAGAGAAAATATCCAGTGAGCGGCAGTTATGTGGACAAAAATGCCTTGTTGGTGTCAGAGGACAATGGGCACACTGGTTTGAGATGATAGAAAGGCAACAGAAACTCAAATAACCACTAGTTACAACCAAGGTATGCAGAATACTAACTCTAAATGCACAACACATCAAACCTTGAAGCAGATAGGTCACAGCAGCAGAAGACCACACCGAGTGCCACTCCTGTCAACTAAGAACAGGAAACTAAGGCTACAATTCGCACAGACTTACCAAAATTGGACAATAGGAGTTTGAAATAAACCAGTGGCGGCTGGTGCTCAAAATTTTTTTGGAGCAAACAAACTGAAAAATTCAGAAAAATACTTGTAGCAGCCATAACCCTCAATAGGGGAAGCCTTGAATTTTGGGCTTACCGGTTACCTCTGCTCGGCTTGTTCCTCCAGGTCTAGGGAAAGATTGAAGGCTTGGCTCCAGGAACAGTTCACCAGTAAAACCGCGGGTCAGGCAGAACAACATCCCTACCCAGTTCAGTGTCATAAGTGGTGATATAATAAACAGCACTGTCTTTATCCGGTCTGCAGATCACGATTTTATCACAGTAGATGTGCCGACCATAGCTCCAATGCAACAAGCATCCCTGAAATCGCTCAAACATTTCTCGGGAGAAGGATTTCTTCCGCAGTGGCTTAGGGACCTTGAGGTAGTCTTAGACATCCTCCGCATACCAATTCTTCCGATTCGCTTCCACAATGGCCATGACTTCCCTAGGCACGTAAGGGAATTCAAGTCCATACTCTATTGCCACCCGCTTGTGCAACAGCAGTTGAGACCTAGTCAATCTCTGTAAATTGCGGATGACTCCATCCCCAGGGGGTATGCAAGAGTAAGGGGACCTCATCACCAATCCTGTGGCACTGCGCGACATTACTGGCAAGTTTCGAAACTTGGGCAGTGAGGTGTTTCGAAACTTGCGGGGTATCTGTTTGTGACACCTTATTCCCCCCAGTAATGGCCATCCATCCCTCAACATCACCGCAAGCAGCAGCCATATCGTACCCACACGACCACAACAACTCATCAGACAGAACTTCATAGAGCTCCTCAGCCTCTTCGGCCTCCGGCCAGGAGCAAACAGATTCCGTGTCAGAGTCCCGAGATACAATTTTTTTAAAGATTTCTGTACTCACGGTTCCTTCTGTGTTCTCCCCTATAGACGACGGTGGCCCCTCCAGGGCGATAGCCTTTACCCGGTGAGCGACCACTGAAGAGGACTGTGGACCCTTCTTACAACTGGGCGAGGGACACGGGGGCTCCACTTCCTCCAAGGCAGGCATGGTGGTGAGATCCGTGAGGGTGGACGAAGCTGTGTCCATTACCTCTGGGGTCGACTTCCCTGTTTGTGCAGCAACAATGTCCTTGTTGGAAATACCGGCAATAGTGGACGCAACCCCGATGTCTGGATCTTTGGCTGAAACATAAGCGTGGTGCTCCTCTGTGGCCATCCCTGTAGCCCAGTCCATGTGGAAGGCCCGAGGCTGTCCGGTGTGCTGTCCAACTTTAAACACGTACTCGTCGCACCTCAGACATCTTTCAAAAGGCCGAGGGTCTGTGACCAACCCATCACATCTTCCACAAAGTACTCTGAGGGCCTCGACATCCCCAATAGTACATAGAATGAACCGCCCCTGCGGCAGCAAACGAATGCCCGTGTCCGTAATCACTGTACCAGGCATCTGTACACTTGCCGGACCCCTCGCTGTAGGCATCCTGGGTCCAGGCATCTGCTGCATATTCGGGAACCGGTGCATTCTTCCGAGAAGGTAACGGTTTCTCTTTCTCAATCCAGAAATCAACCACACCTCTTCTCCTTCCGCAACACACTCTCCTGCGGTGCCTCATGCGGGAAAAAAGATCAGCATAAACTCCTCCCACTGGGCGCTTGCCTCTGTAACACACTGAAATATATGATGTTAAACTTGCAGTAACGCACTGAACTATACTGCGTTAATCAAAAGGTAACGCACTGAGATATACGGTATTAAACTTGCAGTAACTCACTGAAATATATACGGCGTTAAGCTTGCAGTAACATACTGAAATATACTGCATTAAGCGTGCACTAATGCACTGAACTATACTGTGTTAAACTTGCAGTAACACACTGAAATATACAACGTTAAATGGAAGGTAACTCACTGAAATATACAACGTTCAATTGCAGTAATGCACTGAAATATACCACGTTAAGCATGTACTAATGCATAGAAATGTACTGTGTTAAATGGCACGTAACACACTGAAATATACGGCGTTAAACTTGCAGTAATGCACTGAACTATACTGCGTTAAACGGAAGGTAACACACTGAAATATATACGGTGTTAAACTTGCAGCAATGCACTGAAATATACGGTGTTAAGCTTGTACTATAGTTCAGAAATATACTGCATTAAACGGCAATATATGGCGTTAAACTTGCAGTAACGCAATGAAATATACTGTGTTAAACGGTTACTAGACTCACACTGACTGAACTATCTCTAGATTCACACTAAACTGATATTCTACACTGACAATAGAATCACAGTAGCACACTATAGCATGTTAACTGTCTAGAAGAGCCCTGTTCTATCTCCCTCCACGCTGATATCACATGTAAAATGGCCGCTAACAATATTTTTATAGTGTGGGGCAGGACTAAGAGCAATGAATCATGATTGGATAGGGTCATCATGACAGGGTCCAATCATGGCTCTTAAAGTGCCCTGTGCTCTGATGGGCAAAGCTTTCATTGCTTCAGCCAATCAGGGCTTTTAATGTACTGTGTAGAGGTGCAGTGCATTGTGGTCGTTCAGTGGGCCGAACAAACGGTTGAACTCCCTGATAATTCAGGTGTTTGGCAAACATGCGAACAGCCAATGTTCAGCCCAAACTCATGCTCAGGCCAAACCTTTCACCCATCCCTAGTGCTGAGCCTGCGCCCACTCCCCCAGTCCAACGTACCTCACTCCCAGTAACAGCAGGTGGTCCTGCCATGCACTTTATGAGGACCTCATGCGTGTACTTATTCGTGCCTTCACTTCCCGTTTCTCATGACCAGGCCATAGATCTCCATAACGCAAGTTCAGAGCCAGTTGTTATTGGATACAGACCGTTAAGGACCAAGCCAGATAACAACCCCTCACTACCGGAGGACCTGTCACCTTACTTGGTACAACACCTAATGACTTACATGGTTACTCTTTCCAATACACTCCTTTTCCTTGTCTTGATGAGTTAACCCCTTGCAGTGGTGGTACTTCACACCCTGTAGTGCTATACAGACCCTGGTACTTTTAGATACACCAGAACCAACATTCACCCTATTGAATAACTTCAGACCAGGCTTAGAACAGGTATTGTAACTTTACTGAAGTGAACAAGTATGACATAACAGTTCAATATGAACAATGTCCTTTTCTATACCCTAACTACAGTAGTGTGTCTGCCCAGGCATACCTCTGTTAGGTGATAGTCCATGCTGGTATTCTCTATCACTTATTAGTCTGCCTGGAAAAGTGGTGTATCTGCATTGTCTATAGAACCTGCTGCAGCAAAAATTACATTTATCAAGAAAAAAAGCAACATTTTCCCTGCAAGCTTTCTTTATTTTGTAAACAACGGCTTGGGGAGCCAGTCTGTTTGATGAGGCCACAACAAGACACTCAGAACAAGATTAGAGATTTTTTGGATAAATTCTGGTGTCTTTTTCGCAGATTTTGGATAGAAGTAACAGGTGCTGGTGGTGCCTTCACACTGTAAACCCTATATAGGTACTCTTGATGAAAGCAAGAATTGGCCTTGCTGTAAAAAAATTGAAATTATAAGCACTTGTCAAACAGGTGCGGAAAAATTGGTCCTTGGGTGTTAATTGTGCCCATGAATCCTATACCAAAAAGGATAAAAGATTAATTTTGATAAATGTCAGCCGGTCAACAGAGTCTGTGAACAGATGTGCTCTTTTATCTGTCACAAAACCTCCAGCAGCCCCGAATGCCCATTCAAAGCACACTGGATGCAGGGCAGCCCAGTAGCTCAATTGCATACTGGGCAAGTTCTGGCCAATGGTCTATTCTCATGACCCAGTAACCCAGTAGATCATTGACTGGAAAGCTCTCTATGTCTGTTTTCGCCCCTAGATAATCTTCCACCATATGATGCAGACACTGCCGATGGGGGGTGGAAGCTGACAGCCTTGGGACTAGAAAAATTTTAAATGCATCACTGAGGCAGCCCCCTTCTCTACCGCTCCTCCTTTGACCAACAGAAGCCTCAAAACTAGCTTTTCCATGAGACTGTAACCTACCAGAGTCTGAAAAGGCATTACATAAACTCCTCTTTAAGGTGTCCTTAAGATATTTAATCCTCGGCTCCCTCTGTGGGGATGGGATGAGTTCCAAGGGTTTCCTCGGTGGTTAAAGAGGTTTGCCAACCAATAATGATCCTTCTCCTTGATGCCACAAATTCTCAGGTCCTTTCGCAGCCTTTGAAAAATAAGGGAACCCAAGCACCGTAAGTTTGCAGAGGCATGAGAAGCAGAGTCCTCGTGGTCACTGGGGATCACAGTTTCAGGAACTGCCTCCTCCCAGCCATGTACTACTCCCAAGGGTTCTGGGAATGGAAAACTATCTCTTAAAGCAGAGTTCCACCCTAAAGTGGAACTTTCGTTCATCAGATCCCTCCCCCCCTCCGGTGCCACAGTTGGCACCTTTCATGGGGGAGGGGGGTGCAGATAACCTGTCTAAGACCCACGGGAGTCTATGCCTCTTCCTGTCCCGCCGCGCTGTCTGCTGGGACACACATGGGTCCCAGAGACAGCACTGAGCATTCTCATTGCGCTGCGCGACTCGCGCATGCACAGTAGGGAACTGGGAAGTGAAGCCGCAATGCTTCACTTCCTGATTCCCTCAACGAGAATGGCGGCGGCAGCAGCCGAGAACCGAGCGATTTCTCGGCTTCGGCTGCCGACATCGCTGGACCCTGGGACAGGTAAGTGTCCATTTATTAAAAGTCAGCAGCTGTAGTATTTGTAGCTTCTGGCTTTTAATATTTTTTTTTTGGTGCAATCCCTCTTTAAGGTTTGACGTATGTCTTCCTCTGCTCCAAAACTGCCATAATCCTCCTCCTCCTCCTCTTCCTCCTCCTTCTCCTCTTTTGTGTTCTGTGGCATCGCAAGAATGGTGTCTGTATAAAGCGGGCCTTGAGAGGAAAGGAAGTCCTCCCCTTCCTCCCACTGCTCTGCCTCGATTGCAATGTGCATAATGCTATGCAGAGTCTGCTCCAGCAGGAACACAACAGGGATTGTGTCACTGATGCATGCATTGTCACGGCTCACCATCCTTGTCGCCTGCTCAAATGGTGACAGTACAGTGCATGCATTCTTGCATTCCTTATCAGTAGTAGGGATGGGCCCGGTGTTCAATTTGAACCCATGTTCGAATCGAACATCGGCCGTTTGTCCATTCGTCGAAACCAGAACTCTGAGGGCCATTCGCATCAAATTTGTGTGATGCGAACGGTCCACAATGCACTGCGCCAGTCGCAGTGCATTGCTGGCTGATGATTGGCCAAGCATGCACTGTGACCCCGCATGCTTGGCCAATCATAGAGCCAGTGGCGAGCAGAGCAATAATTGACAACAGGCAGGATGCCTGTGGCCAATTATAGCTCAGGGGGTTTAGTAAACGCCCCACACTATAAAAGGCTGCCGCGCCGGCGGCCTCGTGTAGTGTGTTCCGGCATTAGGAACAGTGACAGACTGTACTGTACAGTGTACACACTATATGTGCTTGTGATTCATTTCTGTGTGGGTAATAGTGTAGGGAAAGAGGAAAAATAGGCAGGGATAGTTTATTCTTCTCAGTGCTGTTCTCTATCTCTACCAATGCAGCCATCTGCAGGAGTTAGTGTGTGTGTGTGTGCTGTGTGAGTATAGCACAGCAGTAGCACACTAAACCACCTTACCCTGTACCTGCCCTTCTGCCCTGTTGTCATCTAAGGCAGCCATCTGCAGTAGTTAGTGTGTGTGTCCTGTGTGACTATAGCACAGCACACTAAACCACCTTACCCTGTATCTGCCCTGTTGTCATCTAAGGCAGCCATCTGCAGGAGTTAGTGTGTGTGTGCTGTGCGAGTATAGCACAGCACACTAAACCACCTCACCCTGTATCTGCCCTTCTGCCCTGTTGTCATCTAAGGCAGCCATCTGCAGGAGTTAGTGTGTGTGTGCTGTGTGAGTATAGCACAGCACACTAAAACCACCTTACCCTGTATCTGCCCTTCTGCCCTGTTGTCATCTAAGGCAGCCATCTGCATGAGTTAGTGTGTGTGTGTGCTGTGTGAGTATAGCACAGCACACTAAACCACCTCACCCTGTATCTGCCCTTCTGCCCTGTTGTCATCTAAGGCAGCCATCTGCAGGAGTTAGTGTGTGTGTGTGCTGTGTGACTATAGCACAGCACACTAAAAAAACCTTACCCTGTATCTGCCCTTCTGCCCTTCTGCCCTGTTGTCATCTAAGGCAGCCATCTGCAGGAGTTTGTGTGTGTGTGCTGTGTGACTATAGCACAGCACACTAAAACCACCTCACCCTGTATCTGACCTTCTGCCCTGTTGTCATCTAAGGCAGCCATCTACAGGAGTTAGTGTGTGTGTGTGAGTATAGCACAGCACACTAAACCACCTCACCCTGTATCTGCCCTTCTGCCCTGTTGTCATCTAAGGCAGCCATCTGCAGGAGTTAGTGGGTGTGTGCTGTGTGACTATAGCACAGCACACTAAACCACCTTACCTTGTATCTGCCCTGTTGTCATCTAAGGCAGCCATCTGCAGGAGTTAGTGTGTGTGTGTGTGTGTTCTGTGTGAGTATAGCACAGCACACTAAACCACCTCACCCTGTATCTGCCCTTCTGCCCTGTTGTCATCTAAGGCAGCCATCTTCAGGAGTTAGTGTGTGTGTGTGCTGTGTGACTATAGCACAGCACACTAAACCACCTCACCCTGTATCTGCCCTTCTGCCCTGTTGCCATCTAAGGCAGCAATCTGCAGCAGTTAGTGTGTGTGTGCTGTTTGACTATACGCACAGCACACTAAACCACCTCACCCTGTATCTACTCTTCTGCCCTGTTGTCATCTAAGGCAGCCATCTGCAGGAGTTAGTGTGTGTGTGCTGTGTGAGTATAGCACAGCACATTAAACCACCTCACCCTGTATCTGCCCTTCTGCCCTGTTGTCATCTAAGGCAGCCATCTGCAGGAGTTAGTGTGTGTGTGCTGTGTGACTATAGCACAGCACACTAAACCACCTTACCCTGTATCTGCCCTTCTGCCCTGTTGTCATCTAAGGCAGCCATCTGCAGGAGTTAGTGTGTGTGTGTGTGTGTGTGTGTGTGTGTGTGTGTGCTGTGTGAGTATAGCACAGCACACTAAACCACCTCACCCTGTATCTGCCCTTCTGCCCTGTTGTCATCTAAGGCAGCCATCTGCAGGAGTTAGTGTGTGTGTGCTGTGTGACTATAGCACAGCACACTAAACCACCTCACCCTGTATCTGCCCTTCTGCCCTGTTGTCATCTAAGGCAGCCATCTGCAGGAGTTAGTGTGTGTGTGCTGTGTGAGTATAGCACAGCACACTAAACCACCTCACCCTGTATCTGCCCTTCTGCCCTGTTGTCATCTAAGACAGCCATCTGCAGGAGTTAGTGTGTGTGCTGTGAGACTCCAGCACAATATACACTACCCATTACAATGTCTGGAAGACCAACAAGGAGAGGCAGACAGTCACGAGCCAAGAAAACAGGGCAAGCAGGCTCTGTGTCTAGAGACAACAGTGCTGGTCGTGGACGCGGTGCATTGTCATCAGCACGTGGCCATGGAACACGCTTGTCCTTATTTTCGGCAGCTGGACATGTTGAGCCGCATCATGCCGAAGGCTTGGTAGATGACCAAGCCCTCCTCATCCTCCTCATCCTCTCTCACCCAGGCTCAGGGTACTGGCAAAGCAGCTGCCAACGTGTACTCAATGTCATCATCAGGCACCCCTTCCCTAGACCCACCATGTCCTCCTGAGGAGTCCCCCGAACTGTTTGAGCATAGTATTGGGTACATGCTCCAGGAGGATGCCCAGCGTTTTGAAGGCTCCGGTGATGATACCCAGCTAGAGGAAGGCAGTAGCGTGAGCGCAGAGAGAGGGGATGCTCAAGGATAGCAATCTGGCAGTCATGTTTCACCAGCTGCAGCTTACTGCCAGGTTTGCTCCAGTGGTGAAGAGGGAGGGGATGATGAGGTCAGTGACGCAATGTGGGTGCCTGAACGGATAGAGGAGGAGGAGGAGGAGGAGGCGGCACATCTCCAACGAGGCAGGATGCCCTCCGGGGGCCAGCTTGAGGCAAGCAAACCAACTGAATCACACCGCAGAGCTCCGCCTGTGCAGGGCGCTGCCTCTGCACGTTATTACAAAAGTTCTTTGGCGTGGGCCTTTTTTGAGACGAGTGCATCAGACCGCACCGCTGCTATTTGCAACATATGTCTCAAGCGTATCTCGCGTGGCCAAAACATCAGCCGCTTGGGCACCACAAGCATGACCAGACATATGTTGACCTGCCATGCAGCTCGTTGGCAAGCGCACATTAAAGACCCACACCAAAGAACAAAGCGGACCTCTCCTTGCTCCTCATCAGCTGGCATCTCCAACCCCACTATACCTTCAGTCCTCTCTGAAAGCTACACTGAGATAAATGAAGGTGTAGAATTAGGTGTGTCACAGCCAAGTACTTGCGGGCACTCTGCTAGCAGTACACCGACGTCCGATTGTACCAGGCAAATTTCCCTGCCCCAGCTGCTGGACCGTCGAAAGAAGTTTACTCCCAGCCATCCACATGCCCAGCGGTTGAATGCTAGCTTGGCTAAATTGCTAGCACTTCAACTGCTGCCTTTTCAGTTGGTAGACTCGGCCCCCTTCCGTGAGTTTGTTCAATGTGCGGTTCCTCAGTGGCAGGTTCCCAAACACCACTTTTTCTCACGGAAGGCGATTCCGGCTCTCTACCGGCATGTGGAAGGCAATGTCTTGGCCTCGCTGGACAGGGCGGTCAGCGGTAAGGTGCATATTACCGCTGACTCATGGTCCAGCAGGCATGGACAGGGACGTTACCTGTCTTTCACGGCCCATTGGGTCACTCTTTTGGCAGCTGGGAAGGATGCAGAACAAGGTGCAGTAGTGTTGGAGGTTGTTCCACCACCACGCCTCCAAAATGCTACTACTGGTTGTGACACACCTCTCTCCTCCACCCCCTCCTCTTCTTCTTCCTACATGGCCTCTTCGAGTGCTCTGTCCTCGGAACCAGCGGTGCTCCGTAGGCATCCAAGGGGCTCCGCAAGCACGCAGGCAAAAATATGCCATGCCGTGCTTGCGCTGGTGTGTTTGGGGGACAGGAGCCACACTGGGGCAGAGGTTCTGTCAGCTCTGCAGGGGCAGGCCCAGAGGTGGTTGACGCCACGCCAGCTTAAGCCAGGAATGGTGGTTTGTGACGATGGCACCAACCTCCTCTCTGCCTGGCGACAGGGACAGCTGACCCACGTGCCCTGTATGGCTCACATCCTTAACCTGGTGGTGCAGCGGTTCCTGGGCAGGTACCCAGGCTTACAGGATGTCCTGAGGCAGGCCAGGAAAGTCTGTGTGCATTTCCGCCGATCATATAATGCCAGTGCTCGGCTGGATGAGCTGCAAAAGGAGTTGAACCTGCCCAAGAACCGCCTTGTATGTGACATGCCCACCAGGTGGAACTCAACATTGGCCATGCTGCAGCGACTGCACATGCAGCAGAGGGCCATCAATGAGTAACTGTGTGACTACGGCACCAGGACAGGGTCAGGGGAGCTCGGATTTTTTTCCCCACGCCAGTGGAGCATGATCAGGGATGCATGCACTGTCCTGTCACCATTTGAGGAGGCCACGAGGATGGTGAGCAGTGACAGTACATGTATCAGTGATACTGTACCTCTTATCCACCTGTTGGAGCATACGCTGCGTGGAAAAATGGACAGGGCACTTAAGGCAGAACAGAGGCAGGAAGAGGAGGACTTCCTTGCCTCTCAAGGCCCCCTTTATCCAGACAGTGTTCCTTCTCTCCCACCCATCACACAGGAAGAGGATGAGGAGAAGGAGGAGGAGGAGGATTGTGTCAGCATGGAGGTGGAGCCTGGCACTCAGCATCTTCAGCAGCAGTCTTTTAGGGATGATTTACAGTCCCAAGAAACCAGTGGACTTGTACGTTGCTGGGAGGAGGTGGCTGCGGATCATGTCGTCCTCAGTGACCAGAAGACTCCGGACCGAATGCCTCAGCTAACCTACATTGTATGGCCTCCATGATCCTGCAAAGCCTGCGGAAGGATCCTCCTATTCTTCGGATCAAGGAGAGGGACCATTACTGGCTGGCCACTCTCCTTGATCCACGGTACAAAGGTAAGGTTGCGGACCTTATCTTGCCGTTGCAGAGGGAGCAGAGGATGAGACATCTCCGGGAGGCCTTGCAGAAAGGTCTGTGCAACGCGTTCCCAGAGACTGGGAGGTTACAAACTCCTGGTCCTGGACGACGAGTTGCTGAGGCTTCGGTCAGTAGCAGAAGGAGCGGTGGGGAAGGTGGACGTCTGACTGATGCGTTCAGACAATTTTTTAGTCCGCAGCCCCAAGGTATGATCGGTTCCAGCAACCATCGCCAGCATCTGATATACATGGTGCAGGAATACCTAGGGGCAAGGTCAGACTTGGACACCTTTCCCACTGAAAATCCTCTGGCTTACTGGGTCTTGAGGATGGATCACTGGCCAGAGCTTGCACAGTATGCAATTGAGCTACTGGCCTGTCCTGCATCCAGCGTTCTTTCCGAACGCACATTCAGTGCTGCTGGAGGCTTTGTCACCGATCACAGGGTGCGCCTGTCCACTGACTCGATTGATCGACTGACCTTCATAAAGATGAATCAGTCTTGGATCACCACCAGCTACCAGGCACCTGAAGCTGATATAACAGAATAATTTATTTTGAAATGTCACATCCCTTCAAGACTGCCTATGCTGATGCTGAGTGACTGTCCTGTTATGTTGACTGACTATCCTCTTCCTCCTCAATGATCCTGATGATAGCTTGGAAAAACATTTTTGTTTCTGTGTGCCACCACCAGTGGCTAAAGCCCAATTTTCAGCCCCTGTTTAACAGGGGCATGTAATTACAATTTTTATGCAATGCTTTGCAACAGGTCTGATTGCTGTGCTCCAAGTACAGTATCTGTGAGGGGTTGCAGTGTTGTGGCACCAGCACCAGTGCCTAAGGCAAAATTTGTCAGCCCCTGTTTAACAGGGGCGTGTAATTACAATTTTTTATGCAATGCTTTGCAACAGGTCTGATTGCTGTGCTCCAAGTACAGTATCTGTGAGGGGTTGCAGTGTTGTGGCACCAGCACCAGTGCCTAAGGCACAATTTTTCAGCCCCATTTTAACAGGGGCGTGTAATTACAATTTTTTATGCAATGCTTTGCAACATGTCTGATTGCTGTGCTCCAAGTACAGTATCTGTGAGGGGTTGCAGTGTTGTGGCATCAGCACCAGTGCCTAAGGCACAAGTTTTTAGGCCCTGTTTAACAGGGGCGTATAATTACAATTTTTTATGCAATGCTTTGCAACAGGTCTGATTGCTGTGCTCCAAGTACAGTATCTGTGAGGAGTTGCAGTGTTGTGGCACCAGCACCAGTGCCTAAGGCACAATTTTTCAGCCCCTGTTTAACAGGGGCATGTAATTATAAATCTTGATCTAATAATTCACAGCAGGGCCCATTCCTGCACCCACCAAGAGTAACTGTGAGGGCTTACAGTGTTGTGGCAACACCGTCCACCACCACCTCCAAAGGCCCAATTTTTCAGCCCCTGTCTAACAGGGGTGTGTAATTACAAATCTTGATCTAATAATTCACAGCAGGGCCCATTCATGTGCCCACCAAGAGTAACTGTGAGGGCTTAAGCCCCATACACACGGTCGGACAGTTTCCATCGGATTGTCCGACGGACAAAGTCCTATCTCCTGCTGGATAGATTTTTTGACAACAAAGTCCGATCACACCAAATCCGATCGTGTGTAGCGAATTCCGACGGACAAAGTGCTACGCATGCTCAGATCACATTACAAGACCAAAGCTATTGGCTACTAGCCTCTACGTAGTCCCGTCGTAGGCAACAAACGTCACCACGTTCAGAATGATCGGATTTTCCGACAACTTTGTCCGACCGTGTGTACGCAAAACCAACATCGGACAAAGTACAACGGACATGATCCGACGGACCTGGTCCTCGGATAATCCGCGCATGTATGGGGCTTTACAGTGTTGTGGCAACACCGTCCACCACCACCACCACCAAAGGCCCAATTTTTCTGCCCCTGTTCAACAGGTGCATGCAATTACAATTCTTGATCTAATAATTCACAGCAGGGCCCATTCCTGTGCCCACCAAGAGTAGCTGTGAGGGCTTACAGTGTTGTGGCAACACCAACATCTAATGGGGCAAATTTCTGCAGAGTATATACGGCAGGCCCCTACTTTCAAACATCCAAATTAGAAACGACTCCTACTTGCAAACGGAAGGAGAAAACAGGAAGTGAGAGGAAATCTACCCCTAGGAAGGAAAATTCTATCCTGTTGGATTTAATTTGGGAAAAAGGTATCTCCTCTCTACTGATGCTTTATCACCAATCCTTGTTTCAATAAAAAACACACTTTTCCAAAAACATTTGTCATGGGGACGGAAAGTGAGGTGTAATGTTCTGAACAGGTGCACAAATATTACAGGGGCAAATTTACATGTTCAAAATTACAAACAGATTCTACTTAAGAACAAACCTACAGTCCCTGTCTTGTTTGCACCGAATGTATACTGCTGTTCAGAGTATATAGGGTTGTAGGTATAGGGTTTTATTTTGGGTGCGGGGTTCCCCTTAATATCCATACAAGACCCAAAGGGGCTGGTAATGGGCTGGGGGGGGGGGGTGGTGGGGTAGCCATGCCATTTTTCTCAAAGATTTTCATCCATATTGCCAGGACAAGACATGACATTAAAGCTGCAAGCAGTTTTAAATGGCTTATTTTTTTATGACAATAACATGCATATTGGCCGTTAGCACTTTAGATTTCGAACGTTCGCGTCTATTGTAACTAATAGGGTTCTAACGTTCGCGCAAACTATTGGTCCGTTCGCAGGTTCTAGTGCGAACCAAACCCGGGGGTGTTCGGCTCATCCCTAATCAGTAGCCATTGGCATGGGGAAAAAAGCCATTGTGCCATACTCACACAGGTACACATTAACGGCCTCTGCTGCATGTGCATCCACTGTAACATTAAGTTGTGTTCCACCTGGTGGGCATGTCACACATCAGGCGGTTTACGGGCAGGTGAAATTCCCGCTGAATTTCAGCCAACTGAATACTGGCTGTGTATGCCGGCCTGAAATGGCTACAGACTCTTCTGGCCTGCTTCAGATGATCTTGTAACCCTGGGTACCTGTTTAAGAAACGCTGCACCACCAAATTGAGGACATGTGCCAGGCATAGCACATGTGTTCACTTTCCCTTTCGAAGGGCAGACAGGTTAGTGCTATTATCGCACACCACCATTCCTGGCTCAAGGTTCCATGGCTTGAACCACCTCTGGGCCTGCCCTTGCAGAGCTGAAATAATCTCTGCTTTGTGTGGCTCCTGTCCCCTAGACAGACCAGCTCAAGCACTGCATGGCATCTTTTAGCCTGACTCGTTGAAAAGGCTATACCTTAGGTTGCTGGTGGTTCATAGGACAATTTAGCAGGGGAAGGTATGGAGGAGGAGGAGGAGGGGTGGAGCTGACAAATCTCACATCATCACCACCAGCTGTATGGAGACGTAGGGGCAAAACAAGCTGCAGCACTGAGCCATGTCCTGCATGCTTCCTATTTCCCATTACACAATTCAATATACTGCAGTAAAATTGCATGGACACACTGCACTGACACACTTCAATATACTGCAGTAGTTAAATAGAAAGTGATGAGCCATTGCTTCTCCTCCCACAGCAAGTGGGTCCTGAGACCCGAATGGCCGGGAGTCCTAAGACTCTCTGGCAAATCGAGTCTCAGGACCTGCTTCCTGATTGGCCGGGAGGATAAGCAGGAAGACATTAGCAAATTTTAATGTCACACAACTGGGTGGGCTCAGGGCGCAGTGCTCTGCACCCTAAACCCGACCTTTTTTTAAGCCAATTAGAACCTCAAGCTCTAAACATGTGCTTAAAAAAAATGTTGAAATCCATGCATCCGATGCCCTGCATGTAGATTAGGGACCAGGCGCATAGATTAGGGGGGCTCCTGCACCCCCTAATGGAGCAGCCACCATTGGGCTCAGGTAACTATTAGGGGGGCTGAGGGGGGCTGAGGGGGGCTGATTCACACAGAAGGCTTTTTATCTTAATGCATAGAGTACATTAAGATAAAAAACCCTTCTGCAGTTAGAACCACTATAAGTTAGCATATTGTTTTACTCTCACTATTCTGGCAGGTGTTAACAGGCCTTTCCAGACAATATTTTGGTTTTTCACTCTAAGAACTGTCTGCTCTCTATGAGAAAATACCAAATGAGTTCTCATGTGTTAGCAAGTTAGAAAATAATCCAAACAGTCACCTGTGTCTAATACTGTATTTATTTAGCCATCTACAACATTCTTTGCAATGAACCATAGACAACTGCCATCTCCTGGAGCTCTTCTTCCCAGTGTTAGCAAACTATTATGAAAGTAAAAAGTAGACACACAAAGACAAATGATCTTGTCAAATGGCTGTGATCCTCTTGTATCCTTATACACGACGAAGACAGACAAATGGTATTTTATTGCTTCCTTACGTGCAACATGCTGGTAGAAACAAATGATTTCCTTTGAAAATATGTTGTTTGCATATTCTGCTTTGTCTCACATTACATTTGGAAATAATCTACTGTTTGAGGGTCAGTTCATCCAAAACATTTTAGCTTTTGGTCAATGCTGGGGTGTTAAAGTAAATCTAAACTTCATCTTTAAGGGCCCATTCACATATAAACAGATAGCTGCTGCATAGTAAACCACAGTCAGCAGCTGTCTGTTCCAGCTGCAGTGAACTGGGGGTAGTGGGTGGCATGGCGCGTTTCAGCACATCACACATCTCACTTTCTTTTTTCTTTTTTTTTTTTGCACAAAAGTAACACTTCATGTCACCATACAGCAGTGCTGTGCGCTAAGCTGTTGTACAGTGACATACAATCCTGTCCAGTGAACTGCAACAAATTTCAACATGTCTATTTTAATGCAGAGCAGCAGCGCTGTTCCAGGCTGTGGTGAAGTATGAATAGGACACATATGGGGTAATTTACTATAGCGCAGCAGCGCTAATTAGCGCTAAAACCGTATTCACTATAGCGCTGGTAAAAAAATATTCCCAAAATCTAATTTACTATAGTTCCCTGAAAACAAATAGTGCCCAAACCCTTACTCTGCTGAAACCTGGAGTAGTGCACATGGAAATAATAATGATATAATTGCCTAAATGGTACTGAAATATGCGGTATATTATTTAAAGATAATCTGCTTTTAAACTGTGTAAAAAAGTGATTTTTACACTGAAATATCTTTAAAAGTCTGAGAAGAGATAAATTCCCTGTTTTTGTACAACTAGGTGTCAACACAACTGAGCATGGTCAGACCTGCAAATATTAGCATTAGCAATATCATTTTAGCTCTAATGTCTTTTTTATAGGGCGCTATAGTAAATACCAGAATGAGCGCTGTGTTAAAGAGCATTTTTTGGGAGTGAAAACCAGCACTAATATAGTCCAATGCAAGTTTTAGCCATTGATTCTAATGGTAGAATTGCAACTTCCCCAAATAAATCCTTTTAATGTTGAGATGAAATGTATCTTTCTCTGAAATAAATTTTCCTTTGCAACATTGCTGCTTCTACTTCAACTCTGTGGAATGTTTTGATGTTTTGGTAAAATATATTTTTCTCTGTCACTTTCACTTGTTATTCTCCATCTCGCAACAATCTTTACCTAAACTCACGCAGGTGTCTTTACAAACCACAAACAATACCATTGCTGATGTTAATTTAAAATGAGTCAAAAAATTTTGTGCTTTTTATTATTTCCAAATAATCATAATTTGAGCCCAAAAAATTTGATGTGTACCAAAAATGAACATCACTATTCTACACTGACCCACAAAGAACCACCAAATATTACAGAATAAATCAAGAATAACTCTTGAATAACTCAGCAGCATAATTAGTGAATGCACATCAGTTTTGATTATTCCATAATTTTAACTCTTGAAATGCATACAATGGTATGTAATTATTGAAAAATATTATGGTGTGGAATTCCAAAAATCCAACTATTCAAAAATCAAGGGAAAAAATGTAGTAAGCTCCCCCAGTGCATACCAGGCCCTTCAGATCTGGTATGGATTTTAAGGGGAACTCTGCACCAAAATAAAAAAATGGTGTAGGGCCCCCCCCCCCAAAATCCATACCAAAGCCTTATCCAAACATGCAACCTGGCAGGTCAGGAAAGGGGGGACGAGTGAGCACCCCCTCCTGAACCATACCAGGCCACATGCCTTCAACATGGGGAGGGTGCTTTGCGGTCCCCCAAGGCACCTTGACCCCATGTTGATGGGGACAAGGGCCTCATCCCCACAACCCTTGCCTGGGGGTTGTGGGGGTCTGTGGGCGGGGGGCTTATCAGAATCTGGAAACCCCCTTTAACAAGGGGGCCCCCAGAACCTTAACCCCCTATGTGAATGGGTATCAGGTACATTGCGCTGGCTCATTCCCCCCTATTTCCTGAACTGCCAGGTTGCATGCTTGGATAAAGGTTTGGTATGGATTTTTGGGGGACCCCTACACCATTTTTTTTTAAATTTTGGCATGGAGTTCCCCTTTAATATCCATACCAGACTTGAAGAACCTGGTATACTACCGCAGTATAATGACGGTGGCTGGTTGGCAAGCAGTTAAAAATTGGGGAAATTGGGATGCAGTGCCTGTTTTGACACTTCACTGCCCAACTACATAATTAGCGAATACTAATTTGCTAATGTCACACAACTGGGTGGGCTCAAGGCGCACTGCTCTGCGTCCAGAGCCCACCCTTTTTTAAGCCTATTAGAGCCTCTGGCTCTAATCACATGCTTAAAAAAAAAATCCCTCATTGGAATTCATGCGTCCAGCAACCTACAGATTAGGGGGTCAGACATATGGATGAAGGGGCGGCGCCTGTGTGCCCACTATGGACAGGCCGCCACTGATGAAAAAATTGCTGTAGGTCCTGCACAATAAAGCAGCACACTGCAACACAAACCGCATAATGATCTGTGCATTGCAGTGCTCTATAGTGCAGGTATGCTGCAGTGAACTTTAGACGCAAATGATATTGAATGGCAATGCACCACAACACACATTTATAATGCATTGCTGTGTGTGTACAGTTGAATGCACTGCAAAATACAAACAAGAATTAAACAATGCTCTGCAATAACCCTAAGGAAGAACACCACATATAAGTACAATACCTGTATAAAGCACCTTGGCACGTTATTACTCTGATGTAGGTCTAGGCGTGGTACATTTAAACTAAATTAAAGTCTTTTATGCCTTTGATCATCTGATAGCATTGTTTAAAATATGATCACAAAGCAATGATACAATCTTTAAGCAGCTTACGTTTTATTTTTTGAATTGTGACTGATGTCGGATTATAATTTTACAATAATTAAAGTAGCTAAACTACATTTGGCTGATGCACTGTAGTTTATATAAGGATCTATTCTCTTGACATGTTTGCATATGTAATATCTTCTTGAGACGAGCCTTGTGCTGTGTCAAGTGTACTGTGTATTGATCTGACACATGCTCACATGCTGTTGTGCTTGTTTTGGTTAGGTTGGAATTTCTCAAGAAAGCAAATTTAAAGTGATTGTAAAGCCTTAATTTTTATTCTATAATAATAAACATGTTATACTCTCCTGCTCTGTGCAATGGTATTGCACAGAGTGTCCCTGAACCTCCTCGTCTGGGGTCCCCAACCAGCACTCTCAGCTCCTCCTCTTCTTTGTGTGCACCCATAGCAATCTGTGTGCTACGAGGGCAGACATGCCCATAGACATATACACAATGGCTCATCCCTGCCCCCTGAACCCTCCTCACAGGATTTTATTGACAGCAACAAATGCCAATGGCTCCCACTGTTGCCTCTGTGTCCTGTGAGGAAAGAAACACAGATCAGCACTGCTCCAGATGAGTATAGCGCTGGATCTAGTGACTCAAGTAAGTATTGAGATGCCGGTAGGGTTGCCACCTTTTCTTTAAGTCAAACCCGAACACTTTAGGGGCACACAGCAATTCTTTTATTTTTTTACAGTATATACTATACAGTACATATGTTTTGTGATTAAATAATATTTATAATCATATGAAGTTAATCACAAGAGTCCCCTCTTACTTCAGAGTCCACAGAGTTCCCCTTTTAAACCTGAATCCGCAGAGTTTCTCTTTTTACATCTGAACTTACAGAGTTCCCTTTCACTGTAAGAGGGGACTCTGCAGACTGATGTAAGGGAGAACTCTAGGGACTCTGACCTAAGGGATGCTCTGGGAACACTCTTGGCTTAGACAACTGCAGACAGCAAACCTGCTAGGAAGCCAGAGTCCGGTCTGAATAATGTGTCCGGGTTTCAGGTGGTCTGAAACTCGGACACATGATTCAAAACCCGAACTGTTCGGGTACATCCCGGACAGGTGGCAACCCTAGATGCCGGCCTTTACACGCACATGCACCGATATTGGACGAGAAGGCCTGGCCCGCAGTCTTCGCTCTAATTCATCCGAAAGATGTTATATCAGGTTGAGGTCAGGACTGAGGTCAGCCAGTCAAGCTCCTCCACCCCAAGCTCGAACATTCATGTCTTTATGGACCTTGCTTTGTACACTGGTGTGCAGTCATGTTGGAACAGGAAGGGGCCATCCCCAAAATGTTCCCACAAAGTTGGGAGCATCAAATTGTCCAAAATGTATTGGTATGCTGACGCCTTAAGAGATCCCTTCACTGGAACTAAGGGGCCAAACCCAACCCCTGAAAAACAACCCCACACCATAATCCCCCCTCCACCAAATGATTTGGACCCATGCACAAAGCTTTAGCCTGCCGTCTGCTGATAACAGGTCACAGGAGTGCAGAACGAACTTCACTCCGGTGATCCACA
Source organism: Lithobates sylvaticus (assembly GCA_028564925.1). NCBI lineage: Eukaryota > Metazoa > Chordata > Amphibia > Anura > Ranidae > Lithobates > Lithobates sylvaticus. Next base: position 79,186,738 of record CM053028.1, read on the forward strand.
GAAGAAGTACAGCTAAATGAGCTGCACTTCTTTAACAGGATCAGTTGGTATTTTTTTGCACTTATGCAACAGATATGACGAAAAATCTTGAATGCTATATTTAACAGGCCAAAAGTGAGCAAATAGGTGAAGTTCGTTCTTAGGGATTATAAACATTGTAAATTGAGCATACAAGTTACAATCGGATTATATCATTTCCTTCAGAGCTACCAACAAAAAGGTAGTGCAAGGGCCATTCTGACTGTGTAGATTTTGTCAATTGTTATACTGAATATTCTGAAATCTACTACTGAGCATATTAAAAAAAAAAAAATACAAAAACATGAAATATTTCCACATTTCCTTTTAAAAAAGATTTACACAACTTCACTGAGACACTTTAACAAATAGTAAAACTCTAGAGGTTGTCAGTCTGCATTATTAAGTTCAGCTTCTAAAATGAATGTGTTTATGGGGAGCCTACCGCTTTTTACTAACTTGAAAAACGTCGGCAGTTCTAGGGTCATGGAATGTGCCTAATATATAGACCAGGGGTCTCAAACTGGCGGCCCTCCAGCTGTTGCAAAACTACAAGTCCCATGGGGCATTGCAAGGCTGACAGTTACAAGCATGGCTCCCAAATGCAGAGGCATGATGGGACTTGTAGTTTCACAACAGTAAAGCCCCATACACACGGTCGGATTTTTGCATGGATTCTGTCCGATCGGACAATGTTGTTGAAAAATCAGACCGTGTGTATGCACCATCGGACAGTGTACGTCGGATTGTCCGACGGACAAAGTCCTATCTCCTGCTGGATAGATTTGCCGACAACACGGTCCGATCACACCAAATCCGATCGTGTGTACGGTTGTCCGACCGGACAAAGTGCTACGCATGCTCAGATCACATTACAAGACAAAAGCTATTGGCTACTAGCCTCTACGTAGTCCCGTCGTAGGCAACAAACGTCACCACGTTCAGAATGATCGGATTTTCCGACAACTTTGTCTGACCGTGTGTACGCAAAACCAACATCAGACAAAGTATGACGGACATGGTCCGAAGGACCTGGTCCTCGGATAATCCGCGCGTGTGTATGGGGCTTTAGAGGGCCGCCAGTTTGAGACTCCTGATCTAGACAAATGAAGTCAGTATGAATCTGCAATAAGATGTCCAGTATAAATGATGCCATGTTTTATGTTGTAAAATTGTTACAGGAAGTCAGAGTATGAACTTCCAATGTACAACAAACAGTGATTGAAACCCAGAGTAGAGAAAATAGATAGACGGGCTGCATGACTAGGCGGAGGAACAGGTCAGAAAAGGGTTAAATTTGAGTTCTATGTGGAGGTCATACCTGATTGGAGGTTGGAGGTCAGATGGGCAGGGTGAAGCCTCAAATGTTGTTTGCATGAAGGATGCTGGGTATTCATTCCAGAAGAATTCCACCTGCCCTGGACTTGCAGTTCATTGGAGGTCAAGGGTAGCTGGGAGGTTATTTATAGTTAGAGTATGTAAATTACTATACATGCTAAAACATAAATTGTCACAGCAGCTTGATGGTTCTTTGGGGGGGGGGGGGGGGGGGGCAGTTAATGTCACACTTTGAATGAAAATTGCATGGGCATGCGATACCGTATATGAATTTTTATCTTTTTTTCCCCCCACAAATAGAGCTTTCTTTTGGTGGTATTTGATCACCACTGGCTTTTTTATTTTTTGCACTACAAATACAAAAAAAATAAAATTTTGAAAAAAAAAAAAGTTTTTCTTTGTTTCTGTTATAACATTTTGTAAATAAGTACGCTTTCTCCTTCACTGATGGGCACTCATGAGACAGCACTGATGGGCATTGATGAGGTGGCACTGATGAGGCGGCACAGATGAGGTGGCACTAATGGGCACTGATGAGGAGGCACTAACATGCAGCACTGATAGGTGGCAGTGATATGCAGCACTGATGGGCACTGATATGTGGCACTGATGGGCAATACAAGGTGTCACTGATGGGCACTGATAGGAGGCACTGATGAGCGGCAATGATGGGCACAGATGGGTGGCACTAATGGGCAATGATGGGCACTGATGGGCGCACTGATAGATAGCACTGATAGGCAGCACTAATGAGGAGGCACTGACAGGCATTATTGATGGACACTGACTGGCATCACTGTTGGGCACTGATTGGCATCCCTGATGGGCACTGATTGGAATCACATGTGAGTACATCACTGGCAGGCACTAGTGGGCATCGCTGATGGGTCTGCACTGATAATCAGTGCAGACCCCCCCCCCCCCCCGTCAGGAGAGTGCCGATGATCGGCTCTCCTCTACCCGTGGCTTGTCAGCGTGAATGGAGGAAAGTCGATAAAGGGCCATGGGTTACCATGTGATCAGCAGTGATTAGAGAGCTGATCATGTGGTAAAGAGCCTACGCCACAGGCTCTTTACCTATATCGGAGATGCGGTGTGTAGGATTGACACACCACACCACCGATCGGCACACTGCGTGCCCCCGAGTGGCTTATCCTACTGGACGTCATATGACGCCCCGTCAGAATAACTGATCCTTGCTGCGTCATTCTGCTATAGGCCGGGTGGGATGTGGTTAAGGGCACCCAAAGACCCTGTCCTGGTTGTACTGCCAAAATTACCTTTAATATAAATAAATAGATGAATGTATTATTTTATATTCATAAATATATAATTCATAAATGATATTATTTATTATCTTTTATTTACTTATATGCTCTGTTGAATCGTACATTAGTGACACCAGGGGTATCTTTAAAGTCCCAAAACCTCCATTACCTTCCCTTTACTTTAACATAAATAATGTCAGGAACTGCAATATAATCAGAATACAACTGTCCTTTTTTTGTCACATTTGTCTTTTTTGTACTGTCACAATATCATCACAGTATAGTTTCCCTTTAATTGTAATATTTTGAGTTATCATGGGACTTGGGACAAAGTCTTAATATGATATTTATTTTGTAAATATTTCCAAGTTTAGTCATACTGTAGACACATGACCGACACTTATCCACTTTCACATGACATTTGTTCGCTGAGAAATTCAAATGAGACAATTTTATCTGTACAGATAGTAATTACAGCTGTTTATGTAATGAAAACAGTTTCTTCCAGTTCTTATCCCTTTTAGGCTGGGTTCACATATAAGTATGCAGCGGCTCACAGCAGGGGTCCGGTGCGTCCTCGTTCACTGTTTCAGGTCCAATTTCAGCCCGAATTTTTGGCTGAATTCAGACCTTAAATGGATCAAAAGACGCACAGCGTTCCTGTGCAAATCACACCGGACCCGCTGCAGAGATATGTGATCCAGCTCGATAGAGAGACGGTCACAATCTCCTGCTATTGCAAATTGGATGTAGGGGCCCGCATCCAATTTGCACTAGTGTGAACCTAGCCTCAAGATCAAGTGATATAATGCGCTGTATCTTACTAACCAATGAAAGAGAATTTTGGATACTAAATATATGAAATGCAGATGCTTTGTGGTTGTGATTCTGAAATAATCTGGGTTATGCCTATTGCAGAAGTGCCCCAGGACTTTTTTTGCAATCTGAGCAGTGGCAGCTGGTGCTCAAAATTTTTGGGGGAGTTTAAACAAAACTGAAAAATTCTGAAAAAAAACATCAATTTGCAGCCACTGTGCCGATCAATTGCTGCCACTGTACCATCAAACATAGCCACTGTGCCATCAAACGCAGCCACTGTGCCCATCAATTGCCGCCACTGTATCATCAAACATAGCCACTGTGCCATCAAATGCAGCCACTGTGCCCATCAATTGCCGCCACTGTACCATCAAACATAGCCACTGTGCCATCAAATGCAGCCACTGTGCCCATCAATTGTTGCCACTGTACCATCAAACGCAGCCACTGTGCCCATCAAACGCAGCCACTGTGCCACATCAAATGCTCCCACTGTGCCATCAAATGCTGACACTGTGCCATCAAATGCTGACACTGTGCCATCAAATGCTGACACTGTGCCATCAAATGCTGCCACCATAAAACTAACCTGAGAACTATTTTGCTATCATTCGAGAAATTGATGAAAGGCTAAGCCCAGCTTTTACATAAACTGGCCTATTTATGACCTTTAAAAAAAGTCCTAATGTTTGCACACACAGATCCACGTCCTGCTCAGTTACTGGGCGATCGCGGGTGCCCGGCGGACATCGCGGCCACCGGGCACGCACATCGGGTCCCCAGCGACGCGGCCCCCTAGTGGCCGCAAAGTTAGCACCGTCATTTGATGGCGGCCCGCCACAAGAGCCGCACCACTCCGCCGTCAATTGACAGTGGGCAGTCGGCAACAGGTTAAAAAGGCATATGCATTTTGAATGTGTTTCCGGTGCATTTCCGGTGTGTTTGGGTGGCTGACTCCCAGCATGAACCTGTGAAACATGGACATGTGCCTCAAAAAATGCACCAAAAATGCAGCTGCGGTGAATTTTTGATGCATTTTTGACATTTATTTCATTCAATTCAGGGGGGGGGGGGGGGGGGGGGCTGCGATTTTGGTGTACACCAAAGATGCAGCATGCAGAACTTTTCAAAATGCACAGCACAGTGGTGTGAAGAGTCACATAGGATTTAAAGGGAAATGTTTTTATTGTGTTTTCTTGCATTTTTAGCAAAGTAAAAATGCAACAAAATTGCATCAGTGTGACAGCAGCCTAAAAGTCTAACTGACCTTATTTTAATAATCAAGAAAGTCTATGATTTTTTTTTTAATTATGTTTTTTTTTTATATATGTTTTTTTAATTGTTATTAGGTAAAAGAGAATTATATAAATATATATATATATATATATATCTATATATATATATATATATATATATATATATATATAGATATCTATATATATCTATATATATATATATATATATATATATATATATCAGGAATAATACCTTGTTGTATTGCTCTTTGTCTTTTACAAGGTAAACATAACAAAAAGAGAGGATAGGTGAGAGCAGCAGCTGATAATTCTATAGAGAATAAATCATTTTTATGGGCCAGTTATCTGGTTCAGTCCTAATCCATACAGTGGTATCATCAGAAATTATTCTCTTCACAGTTCTATTTTTAACACCTTGTTATAAATTTTCCAACTAAATGTCTTTCCTAATTTTGGGATAACATCCCCTCCATTTGTAGTTTTGCTTTCTAGCATACACTATTGCCATTATACACTGACCTGGTTTATTAAGCACGTGTTTTGAATTTATAATATCATATTCTCTTTATTATACAAGAACTGCCCCTTACCATATTAAGTTCAAACACAGAACTCAATTCATTACATAATTTGAATGTCTTCTTATTATAATTACTAGTTTTAATGTACATACGTTATACTACAAATTTGGAGTGCTGCCATATTATTCTCAATCGGTTTGTAAATCATTGTATTTAATATCTTTACATATGTTTAGCTTCAAAGATTGCAATATTTATTCTTTCCGTGCTAACTGTTTAATTGTGTGGGATAATTAAAGTGTATGTATAGTACTAATGACATGATGAAAGCTGGCAAATGTTACAATATGCAGGAGCTCTTATGAGTAGGCCCTTGTATTGAATTGTAACTGCACTGCACAAACTGTTGGCACTATATAATTATTGCATTATAATAATAATAAAAATAATAATAGTAATAATAACAATAATCCCACTCAAGGTTTTGTTAAGAAATATTATATTGAATAGACCAAATAACATGCTATTCCAGTGACTCTTCCCTGTTTCAATATGCAAGAACAGGACCAGAAAGAGCAAAATTAGCTATTAGGACCTTTACAACAGCCAAAACCATATAAATATAGTCTAATGAAGTGCCCTCTATAAAAAAAAAAAAAGTTTAGGAGAAATGTATATGAAAATACCGTGTTTCCCCGAAAGTAAGACCTACCCCGAAAATAAGACCTAGCGTTATTTTCCAGGAGGGCTGCAATATAAGCCCTACCCTGAAAATAAGCCCTAATTTAAAATGCTTGTAAAATCCTATAATCCATTCTATTACAGTAGAATATAATGTACAATGTGTGTGTTTCTGTAATATAATTGCGGGGAAGATAGCTCCGGCAGGTCACAGTTATAGTACAGAAACACACACATTGTACATTATATACTATGATAATAGAGTGGAATTTTTAGGATTTTACAAGCATTTTAACTCAGTTCACACTGGGGATTCCTGTCAGGCAGGGAGAGAGAGATGACAGCACATTACATGGTAAGACCTACCCTGAAAATAAGCCCTACTGTGTCTTTTGTTGCCAAAATGAATATAAGACACAGACTTATTTTCAGGGAAACACAGTATATGTGTAATATAAGTTTAGGAGGGCATTTTAAGGGAAAAAACTTTTAGGAGGGGAGTTTAAGGAAAATAAAAGTTACATTTAAATGCCCATCAATGCAGCCTTATCAATGTCCATCTGCAGCCTTGTCCATCATTTCAGACTGATCAGTGTCCATTTACAGCCTTGCCCAGTGTCATTTGCAGCTTGCCCAGCGCCATTTGCAGCTTGCCCAGCGCCGTTTGCATCCTTGCCCAAGTTTAAATTTCCCGCCGCCGAGATAGACCGGCTGTACTCATCTCGGCTCGTCTCGCAGTACTGCCCCGTCTGGGCGGGACTGCGAGCGGAGCCAAGTACACAGTACAGTCGGCTCGGTCTTTTTCGGCAGCGCTCGCTCCAGAAACAGCAGGGAGGCAGGACTGCGAGCGGAGCCAAGCACTCGGCTCTGTATTTTTCGGTGGCGCTCGGTATTTTTCAGCACCGCTCGCTTTTTTTCTGCGCCGCTCGCTCTTTTCAGCTCTCAGACAGTGGGGATCGGCGTATGACATGCACCCACGATTTTACCACAATTTTAAGGGGGAAAAAGTGCGTGTTATACGCCGATAAATACGGTATATAATATATATATATATATATATATATATATATATATATATATATATATATATATATAAAAATATTTTTTTTTTAAGTGAATGATAACATGCATTTAACATATGTTTATTAAAGTGGACTTTCACCCTAAAGCAGTGGTCATCAACCCTGTCCTTGGGGGCCTACTAACAGGCCAGGTTTGCAAGATAACTGAAATACATCACAGGTGATATCATTTGCTGCTCAGTGATTGCAGTATTCTAGTCTGCATCTCCCCAGGGTAATACATAAAACCTGGCCTGTTAGTGGGCCCTGGGGACAGGGTTGATGACCACTGCTCTAAAGGACATGGCATGTTGCCCTACCTCCTCCCTCTCTCACAATTAGACATTTCAGTTATTTGTACTGCAAAGCAGCACTTTCACATTTCTCACCTAGGAGAGAATTAGGTTTCCTTCTCCCCACCCCTTGCGCGTGTGCAAATATGCTGTAGGAGTTTGAGTCCTGAGTGAGCCCTGCTGCACAGCTGTGCACATGCTGGTTTCCCCACTCATCTGTTCACGGACAGGGTTTCCCACACATGAGCAAAGACAGCTATTGGGGAAACCCAAAACCTTACCTGTCTTTGAGCATGCAAAGAAAATTACTTGTACATTCACAGATGCTCTGACGGGCTCTTCCACGACCCGAAACCTGATTGGAGCTCTTTTGCACATCTACACATTTGCAATGATGACATCAACAGAGGGGGCGGAGCCTGTACAGAGCCGGACAGAAGTTCCCCTTTAGACACTCCTTATATTCAGTTTCTAACACATTCTTCCATCTAACTACTCTGCTTTCATTCTTTTTCAGCTCCCCGGAAAATTCATATTGTGCCGTGTCTTGGTGAAATAGTTCCATGCAGAGCACCACTTTTCTTGATATACACTATACTGGCAGTGACTATAAGGAGAGGATTATCACTTTTTTCACTAGCGAGAGAGGGGAACAAAGGTGTGTCTTTGTGTTTTACGGTTACTATACAGTTTTACATGAGTAGTAATATAATTTATTCCTGTAGATTAAGTAATATAGAAAAAGAGGATTCAATCTTAGAAATATAAACTTTTCACGCAGTCAATGAAATACCCAAAGAATAAGTATAGGAAAGTATTATTTATCTTTCAATGTTTCTTAGTTTCTCTCTTTCCTTAAAAACATAGTGGTGTGTGTAAACCAAACTTATGATCATGGCCGTTACTGCACTAGGCACCTGAAAGTTAGCTATTCGGAGGGCTGCCTTTTATTTATTTAGAGTGTATTATTCCTGGGGCTTTCATGAGGGATCTATGGTTTTAGCACCCTTATTTATGTAATTAACTATTTATGCACTGATTTGAATGTGCATTAGCTTACTTTATTGCTAAAGGCTCTTACCGCTGGTTAGCAATGATTGTTCCAGTTTGACGTAGAGAACAACATGAAGGTTTGAAAGAGGCCATCTTAATCAGATTTAAACAACTATCTCTACCAACATAAAACAGTGTTATAACATCTCTGCCCCAGTGATTTCACAACAATTCACATTTTCAGTCATATAATTTGAATGATTAACTTCTGTTGCAGACTTTCTAGCTCTAGGGTGACTGCATTATGTAATGAGAACATGATAGCTTCATACATTTTCACACCCCCCATTATGTTCACCAGTTAAAATCTGCTTTGATCAATGCCATGGTGATTGCCTTACAGTGGAACTGAATTTAAAAATTGAAGATGTATAATATAATATTGGGAACATCTAGTTAATTGTGTCTAAGTAGCACCTTGAAAAATGTACATTTTGGGATTGACTTACTAAAGGCAAATCCAATCTGCACTACAGGTGCACTGCAAGTACACTTGTAAGTGCAGTCGCTGTAGATCTGAGGGGAAGCTCTGAAATGATGGGAAGCTGTGCTGATTTTATCATCCAATCATGTGCAAGATAAAATGCTGTTTTTTATTTTCCTTGCATGTCCCCCTCAGATCTATAGTGACTGCACTTCCAAGTGCACTTGTAGTGCAAAGTGGATTTGCCTTTAGTAAATAACCCCCTTTGTCTTGAAATCCTCCTAAAGGTTTGCAGTGCTCTTCTTGGTATGTGAGGGTGCCTAGGCACCCCCGTGCTACAGCAATGCTTGGACAACAAGTTTGAACTTAAAGTGCATTGGCAGGTATAATGAGTGTTAAACTAACAAGGGGGGACCAGGTCTGTATTTAAAGTGGAAGTTTAGTCAAAACCAAACTCTAAACCTACTCTCTGCCACATTCTAAGCCTAATCTATCTAGCCCTGTAAAGAAAAAATTGCTATACTAATCTGTTCTGCAGCCATTCGGGTCCCGTCCCATGTTGAGCTATCAGCGGCGCCTTCAGTGTGTGGGAGTGTGCAGGAGAGGAACCATAGTAAGTCTATGGGTGACATCACTTCCCAGTCATTGTCAGTTCTCTCCTGCAAACAGCAGCTGCAGCTGGACACTGGACCAGAGTGGCTGCAGAACAGGTTAGTATAGAAATTATTGCTCTTTACAGGGCTAGATAGATTAGGCTTAGGATGTGGCATTGAGTAGGTTTAGCGTTAGTTGGATTTTGACTTTACTTCCACTTTAAGTATCAGGCCCCCTTAGGCATGTCTGAATGTAGATACTATTTTGTAAAGCTCCACCCCTTGTGTCATGTGATTATTTTAGTAAAAGCTGAATGTTAGAATACACTTTTAAATGCAGCATGCCATCTGCTATACAGCAAATATAGCTTTAGGCAGGGGTACTTTGCACCCTTTTTTGTTCTTTTATTGATAAGTTTTGTTAGGCCCTGAATGTGTGAGCTCACATAATTCCCAACTCTATCTTTATATTTAAAAAATGCCCTGCAAATTTACATAATTGCCAAATTTAAAACAAAAGCAGCTTTGTTTGCAATACTCACTTTCTTTTTGTCACTGTCCCCTACAAATTAGACTATTTGTGATCTGGTTCACCTTAATGTTGAACAACGCCCTACATCATACAACACATTTGCTATGTCAAAGCATCAAGGACCAACCAAGGGGGTGCATTATTAACCGCATGCCGACCAGCCGCCGCAGTTATACTGCGGCAACATGGCTCAGCTGTGTGAATGGCCGTCATTGTACGTCGGTACCATAGGCGGCCACTAGGGGGGCGCGCGCGCGCGGCCGGAGGCCCCCCGAGCCGATGCGAGTGCACGGCAGTCTCCATCCCCGTCGGGCTCCCACAATCGCTCGGGGAACACAGAGAACCCGGAACTGTGTGTGTAAACACACAGTTTCTGGTTCTCTGAGGGGAGAACTGACAGATTGTCTGTTCATATACAGTATGAACAGACGATCTTTTATCTTCCCTGCACAGTCCCCATCCCCCTTCAGTTAGAACACAAACAAAGGACACACTTAACCCCTTCACTGCCCTCTAGTGTTAACCCCTTCACTGCCAGTGACATTTTTACAGTAATCAATGCATTTTTAATCGCACTGATTGCTGTATTAATGCCAATGGTCCCAAAAATGTGTCAAAATTGTCCGATGTGTCCGCCATAATGTCGCAGTCACGATAAAAAATCACTGATCGCCGCCATTACTAGTAAAAAAAAAAATGTATTAATAAAAATGCCATAAAACTATCCTCTATTTTGTAGACGCTATAACTTTTGCGCAAACCAATCAATATACGCTTGTTGCGATTTTTTTTTTTTTTTACCAAAAATGTGTAGAAGAATACGTATCAGCCTAAACTGAGGAAAAAAAATGTTTTATATATTTTTTGGGGATATTTATTATAGCAAAAAGTAAAAAATTATGCGTTTTTCATAATAAAACTTTTATGGAAAAAAATTTTAATAAATAAATTATGCGTTTTTTTCTAAATTGGCGCTCTTTTTTTTGTTTATAGCGCAAAAAATAAAAACCACAGAGGTGATCAAATACCACCAAAAGAAAGCTCTATTTGTGGGGAAAAAAGAATGTTGATTTTGTTTGGGAGCCACGTCGCACGACCACGCAATTGTCAGTTAGAGTGACACAGTGCCAAATTGCAAAAAGTGCTCTGGTCTTTGGCCAGCCAAATGGTCCGGGGCTTACGTGGTTAAACCAATTTGGACTCACAGGGGAATGCTGCATAGAGTGGTGCCAAGTCATTTTTTGGTGCCGTGTTCTGCAACATTTAGGATCCAACCCATCCATAACTGAAGATAGAAGAGGAGGACCCATAAAATCCCACAAGTGGGATACAAATATTGAAATATTGAAAAAAACGGTCATAGATATATTTTTTTAACATAAACGGTGCAGGGCCTGCTTCAAGAGGGTACAAATCTGGAGGGGAACACATTATGAAGTTAAGCTATAATAATTTGCAGAGCACACCTACGGGCATAAGTATACATTTATAGTCATTATCAAATGAAAAGATATATGTCCAGGTGTCTTCTATACCAGCCAGAAAAAGCTCATGTGATTATCTTTCAAAATATCACCCCCCCCCCCCGTCACTGAGCAATCCGGGGCACTGAGCAGGCTAGCGCATCAGCACAGCTCTCCCCCCGAGCCTGCCATAGTGCTCTGTCCTGCCACTGCGGAGTGACAGCAGGAGTAGGACAGAGCAGTAGACACTGAGCAGGCTAGTGCATCAGGCTCTCTTCCAGGCTAGTTTTGGGACAGCAGCATCATGGTGCGCATGCCAAACCAGCCCCTGTAAATGTCGTGGTTTATGCAAAGCACTGCGGAGTGACAGCAGGAGTAGGACAGAGCAGTAGACACTGTAATGTAACCACCCCCTGTGTAATCCCCCGTAAGGTAACCACCCCGTGTAATCCCCCTAAGGTAACCACCCCCGTGTAATCCCCCTAATGTAACCACCCCTGTGTAATCCCCCCAAGGTACCCCAGTGTAATCCCCCTAATGTAACCACCCCTGTGTAATCCCCCTAATGTACCCCCATGTCACTGTGTAATCCCCCTAATGTACCCCCTGTGTAATCCCCCTAATGTACCCCCTGTCACTGTGTAATCCCCCTAATGTACCCCCTGTGTAATCCCCATAATGTACCCCCTGTGTAATCCCCATAATGTACCCCCTGTGTAATCCCCCTAATGTACCCCTGTGTAATCTCCATACCCCCCTAATGTAGCCCCTGTGTAATCCCCCATAATGTACCCCCTGTATAATCCCCCATAATGTACCCCCTGTATAATCCCCCATAATGTACCCCCTGTATAATCCCCCATAATGTACCCCCTGTATAATTCCCCATAATGTACCCCCTGTGTAATCCCCATAATGTACCCCCTATGTAATCTCCATAATATACCCCCTGTGTAATCCCCATAATGTACCCCCTGTCACTGTGTAATCCCCCTAATGTACCCCCTGTGTAATCCCCATAATGTACCCCCTGTCACTGTGTAATCCCCATAATGTACCCCTGTGTAATCCCCCTAATGTACCCCCGTGTAATCTCCATACCCCCTAATGTACCCCTGTGTAATCTCCATACCCCCCTAATGTAGCCCCTGTGTAATCCCCCATAATGTACCCCCTGTATAATCCCCCATAATGTTCCCCCTGTGTAATCCCCATAATGTACCCCCTGTGTAATCCCCCATAATGTAGCCCCCTGTGTAATCCCCATAATATACCCCCTGTGTAATCCCCATAATGTACCCCCTGTGTAATCCCCATAATGTACCCCCTGTGTAATCTCCATAATGTACCCCCTGTGTAATCTCCATAATGTACCCCCCTAATGTACCCCCTGTGTAATCTCCATAATGTGCCCCCCTAATGTACCCCCTGTGTAATCTCCATAATGTACACCCCTAATGTACCCCCTGTGTAATCTCCATAATGTACCCCCCTAATGTACCCCCTGTGTAATCCCCATAATGTACACCCCTAATGTACCCCCTGTGTAATCTCCATAATGTACACCCCCCCCCCTGTGTATATCTGCCCATAGTGACATTGCATACATCTCTCCCCCCTACATTCACAGACCTCAGATCAGCATGGCTCTGTCCACATGGATGTCCATTGTCCCTCCTCCTAGGCTCTTCCTCCTGTTGTGTCCCGTCAGTGTGGAGGAGGAGCCTTGGCTCCAAAGAGTGTAATTGTGATAGGCAGCCGGCATCTCTGCCTGCCTGCCTGTCACGATAATAGGGGATTGCAGTGCCGCTTCCCTGAGGACATGCAGGCGCCGTGCACTGGGCTATGGGAACCCGTGCTGCCTGTCTGCCTCACAATTATTTCTCCTCCTCACCGAACATCGCTGAGCAGAGATAGTGCTCAGTGGACGGAGGAGGAGGAGAGAGCCGCTGAACGAAAGCACTTTAGATCTCTTGGAGACTTCAGCTCTGTTATGGAGTCTCGTTTCTCCTGTTGCATTTAAAACAAGCGAAAAATCCAATAAGATGAATAATACTTTCTCATAATCACTACACTAGGTGGGTGGATCTAGGATCTCAATTGACAAAATATTGCAAGTAAATTCTTTAGGAAATATAAGAGAATGGTTATTGATTCAATCCATCGGCACCATCAAAGTGCTAAAAATATTATATAGAGCTAGGCTAAACTTTTATTGGTTTAATAAAGCAACCTGTGAGGTCCAGAAAAAAACTGCCCACAGGTTTCAATAGTGTTTTGAAGATCTGTTTCCCAAATACAATTCTTAGAGACTTATTTTTATCCTATTGTTAATGTCAAACTAAAGGATGCAATATCTTCTTGGCATCTTGTAGAAACCCATTACAGAAGTTACATTCCAAACCACGTAGCTGTTGCATGAAACTCCTGTCTTTGAGGCAAAGGGACCACCTTAAGTGAGCTTTGCTCAGTAATCTATCCAGAATCATTTGGGTCTGCAGAGTAACACAATATACTATGAAATGTCAAATAAAATAACAAAACAGAACACAACACTATTTGCTACATGACATGGCCATTCTTTGTAATGCTGCAGATGCTGATTTACAAGGTTATCATATATCAGCTATTGACCAAAATATACTTGATACTGTGCATTTAACCACAACTGAAGAAAAAGAAAGGTTACTGTCTACTTTTTACAAAGAACTCCATCCAAACAATATTGTCAGCCAGAGCCTGGAAACACTTCTAGGTAAGATGTATATAATGATTCACTGTCAGCCTGAGAAGATAATAATGTGTATTTGTAGTTTATGCTCCCATCTGCAAGAAATTTATTGTAAAGTAAAAACATAATACTGGCTAAAAACAGCCCAGGTGCCAGCTCCTCCTTGCATAGTTTGGATTTATGTTGGGTTTGTTCTTTTTTTTTTAACAAATGATCGAAGTTACAAGCAACTGGTCAATATCCTAGAGTTGGGCTTCCTATAGTTTCAGCTGGGCAAACTCAAAAACATACAGATATTTTGCTACTGGACTCCAATAAAGACACATACAATATTTGCTTCTTCAGGTTTCAGATTCCATAGCCAAATTTCCCTTTCATTCCCATAAAGAATACAACAAAGAATACTTAGTTATTAAGACACTTTGTGAATTGTAATAATGCACAGAAACATTTGCTAAACAGCTGGAAATCCAAATTGTAGTGTTAGTGTCCCTACAGTGTCCCTACATCCCTTCACAAAAGGGATGTTTTTTGGCAAGCTGAATCATATATTAGATTCCTATATTGCTTCAGTGAAGGATCAACATTTCACTTACACCCAACTAGTGTGGACAAAAAATATAGGGGGTTATTTACGAAAGGCAAATCCACTTTGCACTGAAATTACACTTGGAAGTGCAGTCGCTCTAAATCTAAGGGGTAGATCTGAAATGAGTGGAAGCTCTGCTGATTTTATCATCCAATCACGTGCAAGCTAAAATGCTGTTTTTTTTATTTTCCTTGCACATCCCCCTCGGATCTACAGCGACTTTACTTCAAGTGCACTTTCAGTGCAAAGTGGATTTTCCTTTAGTAAATAACCCCCCCTAGTGTTACTTCCTACAAAATATTTAAAGACACTATTGTAATGGTTCCATAGGAGGGGTTGGTGGCATAAACTCAGCACAACAATTTGTCAAGAGTCATGGCTTTCTGCTGGAATTTCTGCCATTCTTGACAGATCCTATGTCCTAAACTTCATTTGTTCTATTGCCATGCTATAAGTTGGTTTTATAACCATATTTCAAGCCACCAACTTTTATAAACCCATGTAGAGTGTAATTATGGAGCCAACTTGTATACTTTCCGTGATGTATTGAAGCTTAATGGAATAAAAGAAGAAAGAGCAATGCTGAAAAAGTCACCTATTCCAATTCCTATAGTTATTAAGTATTTGTGCCCTGGTAGTGTCAAGCAGGGTATGGATTACACCACAAGGCTTTGCAAAAAATATATATGTGATTACTCTGTATGCAATATTTACTTATTTAACATACAGCTTCATACTATGATCATACAGAGGATTTGAGATGGTTGAACTCTGTCGTTGTAAAAAAACTTGCATTTAAATGGTTTTGGAAGACCATAATAACATATACTGGCAATCATTATAGGTAATTTAACATCTTCATCAATATAATTCTCTCTATTTACCGTTTTTTTTCATGATAAGAAAACACAGACACACATTACTGGAAAAATATCTCTAATGGAGAGATATAATAACCTGCAGGCTGGTCAACTAACTGGTGCTCAACCAGAACTGAAATATTGATTTGGCTCAGTTGACCTTGCACACCATTTTAAAGCTTTTCCCAGTCTTTATTTAATCCATTTCTAAACCCAATAAAAACTAAAGACTTAGTGCTGGCTTGGGTTACTGTATTATATTATTGTGCTAAAACTACTAAAGATTTATCAATGTCTTTAAACTAAATAAGTTAAAAATAAAAAGAAACGTTATATTTTATTTTTCCATTTCTTCTAAGCTTGATTGGCTGTTCAATGGTCTGTCAGACAACTTGCTTGTTTTCTTAAAACACTGTGACTCCTATCCAAATCTAAAATTTCCACCAGCCCTTAAAAGAAATTAGCAGTATACTTTCCTTTTTAGACACTAAATATATCATTTTCAGAAATCTATTTCAGTCAATGTATTTCTTATCGTATATTTGTACTCCACTTTGCCAGCAAATCTTCCCGGCAACTCTAAGTTGCGAAAAGGGGATTTTTCAGTGTTAAGATTGGCTTACAAAACTTAGCAATTTGAAGTAGCGGTTACAATGGTCTGCCTTTTGAAATACTTCATTGGCCACACAAGATTTGCTGTTAAATGTTTCCATCTAATTTATGCTTTAACTCCATCATAACTTTATTGAAATCACTGATATTTTTAATAGGTGCCTATGGACACTTTAAAGTCCAACTCCATCCATAACTAGGTTTGAGCAGTCGCTTACAGATTTAATAATTTGCTGGATTCCTATATCTCTCCAAATCGTAATTCCTAGTTCTGCATCCCAGCTGCAGCAAAGCCAAATAATATATTTTTTAATTCCCTTGCTGGATTTGCTTTTCTGTACAAGAAATTAATACATACGGATTACAGCTACAAGAATTTGACAGCATCATAATGCCTCTTGGAGGATGGGGGTACTAATAGAGTCTCCAAGTCATACATAAAAAGCTGAAAAGGAGATTAAACCCAAACACATCGAATCAAAGCTGACATATTAAATTTGGGTTGACCTGGCCCTTAAAGAGACATCCTCACCTTGCCCATTCAGGTCAAAGTCATGGTGTCTTTGCGAAGATCCCCCCTGAACCCATGATACTCACTTTGCCAGCACTCCCATGCCACACCTTCTGCTATCTCAGCTGGTGCCAGAATTCCATGTGTTGGCTGGATTTGTTGCCACAGGAAGCTCTGACTCAATCTATCACATAATAGTGCTCAACCAATTGTTAGACTCAGGTGCTGTCACATGGTAGAACCTCACATGCTGCCACATACCTGAGAGCAATGAGTATTGTTAATTGCTGGCTGTAATGGAGAAAGGGGTGGCCAGGGAGCATTGCCAAGGTAATTATTAGTTGGGCAAGGTGACACAGGGCAAAATTAACTAAAAAAGGAGCACTCAGAATCTGCTGCAGCTGTGCATGGTAGCCAATCAGCTTCTAACTTCAGCTTTTTAAATTAAGCTTTGACAATAAAACCTGGAAGCTGGGTTTCTGTGCAGAGCTGCACCAGATTTTGAACGCTCCAGTTTTATTAGATCTCCCCCAGTGCCTCTTTAAAGCAGAATCACACTTAGGTGTCAATATAATGCTTTGTTAACAGCTTTGGGGTTAGCACTTCTGACCATTTTTTTGTATAATGCGTGTACCTTCCAATTCAGTAACCACTCAAAAGTAAAAACAAAACATTTTGAATATCGGAAATAAAAAAATGAACAAATGTTTTACTATTCAACTTTTATTCATACTTGAGAAAAAATATATGACTTGAGTTAGGATTAAAGTTTTAAACATTCTACAAAATACAATTACTTCATTTAAAAAAGGCCCCCTCTAGTGTTTACATTTTTTCCTGCAATTGGGTTGGCAGGCTGTTCAACAAATGCAGAATTTCGTTTGTCTATGTTCCAGGGGTAAAACTGCAGAAAACCATCATTGCACCATCATCATGTTACCTCTAGCACAACACTAATAAGTAGTGGCTGCTCCAGTGAATAGCTTCATTCTGTAAGGACTCATGTGATTGTTAAAGCTGAACAGAGCAGTACAAACAGAATGTAATTTATTGTGTACATCTCTGTATTGTACTTGTCTTTCAGTACTATATGCATTACAAAAATGTGGCTTTATAAACATAAAAACTAAAATTGCTCTTTAACAGTCACCATTTTAGTGTTACAAATTCATATTCAGTGGAAACAAACAGCATGATAAATATCCTGGGTGTCCTGGCAGAACTAACTGAAAGATACAGCTATCCAGAAACAAGAAAACATCAAAAAACAGGTCCAGATATCCAAAAACAGAAACACAAAGTACGTGAACTTTATTCTTGTAAAGCTCATATCAAGAGATATAATGCCACTTACACAAGACCGGTTTCCCGTCAGAATCAACTCTGAAGGTTTTTCCGACGGAGTTCTGCTGAAACCGTCTTGCGTACACACCAAAGTCTGATCGTCAAGAACGCGGTGACGTACAACACGTATGACGGGACTAGAAAAAGGAAGTTCAATAGTCAGTAACCAATAGCTGCTGTCTCAGTTTTTTTACATGAGTCGTTTTTGATCTGTCGGAACAGCATATAGACGAGCGGTTTTCCTGATAGGAATTGGTTCCGTCGGAAATATTTAAAACATGTTCTACTTCTAGGTCCTTCAGAATTTTAGAAAACAAAAGTCTGATGAGGCAATCACACAGCCGGAATATACAATAAAAAGATTCCATCTGACTTTTTCTGTCGGACATTCCACCCGTGTATATGCGGCATTAGTGCTAGTCACAAAAAAATCGGAGAACTATCAGTATTATTTTCCTTTGTCTTAGCAAAATATAGTAGAAGAAAATAGGAAATATACCTTTTTTTGGTTAAAATATATTTGAGTACAAGCATTTACAAGTTCTCCATTTTTCTAGTAGTGGAGTCAGACTTTAAAATCAACAGTTTACTGACATTATACTATAGGCCCATGTGCAATGGAAGCAGTGTCAGATTCCACTGCTGCCACTAGAATGTAACAATTGTGCTCACCTAACACAAAGATTTTCCAGATTTTGTTACAAAAAATCTAAGCACCAGCAGCATACAGTATTAAAGAATCAGGTTAAGGGTCGGTTCACACTGCTGCGTGGTGCAAGATCGCATTGTGATTCGCACCACACTGCAGTGCAAATCACATGCGATGTGCATGCAATGCAAATTCAGCCATACAGGTATATATTCAGCCATACGCCACCCACTCCAAATAGGCAGAGGAATGAAGGAACATGCAGAAATGTAGTCTGAATAGACAAGCTCTCTGCTTATCTACCGCTAAGCACCCCCTCCCCCTCTCAACACAAATTTTCAGCTGCTGTTATCTTGTGTGTCTGAAAACTTGTCAGAAGTGACTCTGCTGATAACAGAGGAACAGAGCAGCAGAAAGAAACGGCACTCAGAGCTTTGGAGAGAGATAAGTAAACACTGCATATACATGTGCTTAGGTCAACTTTTATGAATGGGGTTTACAACCACTTTAACTTATCTGATGGCCCATAGAGCTGGGTTTCTCAATTAAGGGAACATCAACCCTTTTTCCCTTTACCTACCTAGTGGGCAGTAAAGTACTACCAAGGGTGGCATAAAATTATATTTGCTGCTTGCGTCATGGTCCAGGGTGTATCCTTTACCTACTGATAAGGGCAAAAGATGCTGATGCAGGACCAACTGTACTCACTATAACAATATCAGAAGAGCTTCCTAGGATACTACAAGTGAGTGCCTTGTTAATAAAATAGCATCTAAGGATTGTGTATACCTTATTAAATAAACATGTGTGCCTTGAACTGGCATATAAAGTTTATTAGAAAAACAAGGCAAGACATGTTAAAGGCACTTAAATACATGGCCTCACTCAGTAATTCCTGGCAAAGGACCATAATAATTAGATAAGTGCAGTAACTTGGAGCCACCAACCAGATCTTAGTTTATAGAAGTCATACCAGTGAAAGATAACATCTGACTGATTACTGTGTACTTTATTACTATGTCCACTGCTTTGTGCATTAAAAATGAGTACAGCAATATTTACAGGAAACCTATAACAAAAGAAAGACAGAAGCTTGCAGTGCTAAATGCCTTCTGAAAATGCAAGTGACCTAACTTCAACACTTTCTGAGCCACTAACCAGAAACAAGAATACAGCAAGTAAAATCAGGACTCCTAATCTGCATAGTTGTCCCAGATCCCTGACCCAAAAGTATCAAAGCCAATCAGAGGCATAACTAGAAACCTCAGGGCCCCGGTGCAAGGAATCATGAAGCCCCCCCCCCCCCCAGTGCAGCCTGTGTCACCAGTGCAGCCTGTGTCCCCAGTGCAGCCTGTGTCACCAGTGCAACCTGTGTCCCCAGTGCAGCATGTGTCACCAGTGCAGCCTGTGTCACCAATGCAACCTGTGTCCCCAGTGCAGCCTGTGTCACCAATGCAACCTGTGTCCCCAGTGCAGCCTGTGTCCCCAGTGCAGCCTGTGTCACCAGTGCAGCCTGTGTCACCAGTGCAGCCTGTATCACCAGTGCAGCCTGTGTCACCAATGCAACCTGTGTCCCCAGTGCAGCCTGTCACCAGTGCAGCCTGTGTCACCAGTGCAGCCTGTGTCACTAATGTAGCCTACCTGTGCAGGGGAAGAGAGAGGAGAGCCGCCGCCAGGTTGATCAGAGCGCCAGGGAACATAACAGCTTTCATTTTCAATAGCTGTGTGTTCCCCGCCGCGCGCCATCATATACAGCCCCTCCCCCTTGTCCGGGGAACTTTGATAGACAGATCACCTGTCCCAGGATTGGGGATTACATGAGGGGGGGTGGCTGTGGTGGTACTTGAGGGGGTGGCAGTGTTGTTACTTGAGGGGGGGTCGCTACGGTGGTACTTGAGGGGGTGGCCTCTGTGGTACTTGAGGGGGGTTGTAGCAGTGGTACTTGAGGGGGAGTTGTAGCAGTGGTACTTGAGGGGGGGTTGTAGCAGTGGTACTTGAGGGAGGGTTGTATCGGTGGTACTTGAGGGGGGGTTGTAGCAGTGGTACTTGAGAGGGGGTGGCTGCGATGGTATTTAAGGGGGGTTGTAATGGTGGTACTTGAGGGGGGTGGAAGTGGTGGTACTCGAAGGGGGGTGGCAGCGGGGGGTACTCAAGGGATGTTGCTGCAGTGGTACCTGAGGGGGGTGGCTGTGGTGGTATTTAAGGGGGGTTGTAACGGTGGTACTTGGGGCGTGGTGGTGGTGGTACTGGAGGGGGGTGGCAGCAGTGGCACCTCTGCCACCTCTGGTTCTTACTGATCCCATCCCCCCACCACTGATCTCATCCCTATCCCCCCATCATCACCTCTGTTGTAGTGGTGATGTGGGGATAGATAGGGATGAGATCTGCGGTGGTGGTGGGGGGATGGGATAAGTAAGAGGCAGAGGAGAGCCGTAGAGGTGGTGGAGGTTGGGAATCGGATTGATTGCAGTGCAAAATGATGACTTACTGTCAATCAATCGATCGATTCTCCCACAGAATTGATCCTTCACCAAGTTCACCATGCCTCGTCCAGGAATGCATTGCCTCACATGGGTAGACCGTAGGTACTCCACGTAGTCGCAGAGGGGAGAGCTCCTCCCCCACCTTCACCGAATTGGTCTGCTGACTTTTTTTCAGTCTCTCAGTGCTGCGCTGCCTATGCCTTATCTCTTGTCTCTCCCCTCAGGTTCAGCAGGCGAAAGCCCCCCTCCCAACAGTCGGACACACACTGGACAGTCAGTTGGGCCCCTCACACAGCAGGCGGGCAGTCGGTGGGCCCCCTGCAGTGGCGGAGAACTACAGGGCCCAGGCGCACTTGCGACTGTTGCGACCCTGATAATTCCGCCACTGAAGCCAATGGTAAACCATGAATGCCAGGCAAAAGAGAAACAAAATGTTACCCCAGCTCCACTGCCAATATGAAAGGCCACGAGCTGTGATCTAGCCAGGACATTCAGGCCCCAAATACAATACTTGAATCAAACCATGAATGCCAGGCAACTAGCTTTCTTTTCTTTTTTTTTTTTTTAACAAAAAGCAATGGCTGGAGAGGTTTTCAGCTGTGTGTATTCTGAATCCTGATACTCTGTTACGATTTTTCCTTACAAGCAATGAATGCATTCACCCATCCCTATTCAGACTGATTAAAACATGTTTCTTTTGTGCATTGTGACCTATATTATGTTTAATGACTGAATTAAGACAGAGTCTTATTCGGAACAGCATTATTTTGGACAAATATTTTGGCAGTCCCGATTGGGTGTGCCTGCATCAGGGTGAGGCTGATATTTGATCCAAAAAAATATAACAACACGTGAGACATGTAGGATTCCCATCCATTTAGTATATAGTTCCCATTTCTCAAAAAAAAAAAAAGGCACATAATAGAATTTACAGTACAGTATTAACCCTGTCCCTTCAAAACAGATCATATTTGCATAAACTTACATAAAGTTACAGCATTGAAAGAAAAAAAAAACACATGTCAATCAAGTGCAATCAAAAGACAAAATTAAATCAAATTAAAAACTCGCATCTTCAGAACCCTAAACCCACAGGTGATCCGTAGAATACTTCCTAGATCAACAATTTACATATCCTTCATTCATCTTCTATATTGACTTTCAGATATCTGACAAACATATAGTACATTCTCAATGGGAATTGGCTTCCAACAAAAAATATTTTATCAAGAGGCTTTTTTATTTCAGAATTTTGTTTATATGACAAACAAGGTGATAGACCAGTGAGAGGCAGGAAGAGAGAAGGGCGGAATTTAACTTGTGTGCCTCCACAGTCCATAGGGAGACTTTTCTGACCACACATCCTTGCGGTCAACATGCAGGAGAGTTCTTAGGCCTACAATATATGACCTACATAGACCTACAATATATGCAAAATATGCATGTGGGGTCCAACTGACCCCAGGTACCAATGCCAGGCAGTAGTTCCATAAATAGATAAGTAAATAGAAGTATGTGAAAGTATGTGAAACTTTTATTAAGTTAGTAAACCACCAAATAAAAAGCAAAAGCCCGCCTACAGGTTTAAGTCATAATGTACTAGCATGCACAACTTACTAGATGACAGATTTACATGGGGCCCTCAAGCACAGCGCTGTCACCCAGTCTTCCTTCTGGGTTCATGGGCTTTGGCTGTAGGAGTGGCCGGGGCCACTATGATGTCACTCTCAGCTCTGACACGGTATGCTGTCCCTTCAGAGCGCATGGGCTGGTGACGTCACCAGCTGCATGTTGTGTGCACATCTCCTAAACAGTGCAAGTTTAGGAGATATTCACTGTACCTTCAGGTGGTAAGCCTCATTATAGACTTACCTGTAAGTACAAGTTGAAAAGTGGAGTTTAATTCCAATTTAAAGACATTGTACATTAGGGTGAAAAACATTAACCACTTCAGCCCCGGAAGGATTTACCCCCTTCCTGACCAAGCCCTTTTTTTGCGATACAGCACTGCGTTGTTTGACAATTGCGTGGTCGTGCAAAGTTGTACCCAAACAAAATTGACGTCCTTCTTTTCCTACAAATATATCTTTCTTTTGGTGGTATTTGATCACCTCTGCAGGCTTTATTTTTTGCGCTATAAACAAAATATTATAATATAATGCTATAATAAATATCCCCAAAAAAAATTCGTGTCTGGTGTGAATTTTAAGGGGAACCTCACTCCAAAAAAAAAAAAAAAAGGTGTGGGGTCCCCCCCAAAATCCCAACCAGACCCTTATCGGAGCATGCAGCATGGCAGGTTAGGAAAGGGGGGGCGAGCGAGTGCCCACCTCCTGAACCATACCAGGCCGCATGCCATCAACATGGGGGTGTGAGTGCTTTGGGGCGGGGGGGCTCTGCGCCCCCCCACAGCTAATGTTAATGGGGACAAGGGCCTCTTCCGACAGCCCTGGCCTGTGGTTGACAGGGTCTGCAGGTGGAGGGCTTAGCAGAATCTGAAAGCCCCCTTTAACAAGGGCCCCACCCCCCCAAGTGAATGGGTATTGGGTACATCGTACCCGTACCCATTCACCAAAAAAAGTGTCAAAAAGTGTCAAAAAGTGTCAAAAAGTAAGAAGCACAGGAAATGATGAGTCTTTTATTAAAAGAAAAAAAATAAAAATAAATATTGTCCCTCGATGTCCATCACAATCCCTGCCGACACGAAAAATAGCAAAAACGCTTCGCCTCCTAAGCAGCTACCTGGCGACTGCCCTGTCATCGGCTTTGAGAGCTTTTAGGTCACCCGGTGGCACCCCCTTCTGATGTCACATTATTCGATTTTTAGGGTCTGCAGGCGTCATGATGGACATCGAGGGACACTATTAATTATTATTTTTTTTTAAATAAAGGACTTGTCAAGAAATGTTTCCTGTGGTTTTTACTTTTTGACACTTTTTTTGGTGAATGGGTCAATGTACCCGATACTCTTTCACATGGGGGGGGGGGGGCGGGATCTGGGGCTTCCATATACTGATAAGCTCACACCCGCAGACCCCGACAACCACAGCCCCTGATTTTTGGGAAGAGCCCCTTGTCTCCATCAACATGGGGGCAAGATGCTTTGGGGTGGGGGCGCAGAGCCCCCCCGCCCCAAACCACCCACCTCCCCATGTTGAGGGCATGTGGCCTGGTATGGTTTAGGAGGAGGGGCGGTTGCTCGCCCCCCCCCCCTTTCCTGACCTGCCAGGCTGCATGCTCAAAAAGGGTCTGGTATGGATTTTGGGGGGCGGGCCATGCCGTTTTTTTTTTACATTTTGCATGGGGTTCCCCTTAAAATCCATACCAGATCCGAAAGGGGGGGTTGGATCTGGTAAACATTTTTCTATTGCCGGGCAATGCCGGCATTCTTTATCATTACATTCATCTGTCAGTGGGAAATCCTGCTGACAGATGATTACTCATCTGCTTAACAACCAGCTATTTTTTCACACAGAATTCTAATTGGTCGATCGTTTTACATCCGATTCCAATTCTAATCATTTTAAAAAGTTGGAATTCATTAGAAAATTTATAAATGAAACTAATTTTTATATTAACAAAACTAAATTTAGAAAAAAGGAAACAAAGCAAAATGAATTCCGAAACCAAATGAAAGAAATTGCATAACGAAATAAAGTTAGTAACATAACGAATCTATCCAACACTAAACTAAACACATTTTTCCACTCTGCACATGTCTAACAAGGGGTAATGCTGCAAAAGTAAAGCAATAACCATCTCGGTGGATTCCATCCTGAATTTGTGAACTTTCAGAAACTTGTTGAGACCCCTGAGGTCCAGAATAGGCCGGATGTCTCCATTTGGCTTGGGAACCATGAACAGGTTGGAATAGAAAGTGAGACTTCTGCCTCTCCAGTACGGTGTGATGACCTGCAAAGATACCCTTGAGCTCATAAAGTATGTGTGTGTTTGTGTGTGTGTGTATTTGGGGAAGGGGGTGAGGTGGAATGGTAGAAAGCAGTGAAACTCTAGATTGCACTCTTTGGACACCACCATGCAGCAGACAGTCAGACAGAGTCCTCTATGACTTCCTGGGTCCAAGCAGCTATGAAGACCTTAATTCATCCCCCTACATGCATAAGTGGAGTGCCCCCTTTACTGTGAGGAGGATTTGCCTCGGGAACTGGATGACTTGGTGGTCCAGCTCTTCTCTGAACCGAGATGTAGACTTTTGCTTAGAGCCAGAAGCTTGTAGCTTACAAAATAAGCTCTTCTTGGATTCTGAATATGCTACCTGTTTTTGACCTGTCACCTTTGCCTTCTTTTTTAGGGGTAAGAGCATGCATTTACCCTCAAACTAAATAAAGAAATCTTGCGAGCTACCACTCATAAAAATGCTACTATATGGACAGCTGCGGGCATTGATCATGTCCCATAAATGCACGCAAAACCAGTGTATATATTATGAAATGCGTTATCTTAAAACTGTAAACAGTTACATATACATATATGGTAAAAACTGAATTAAGTGACAGTAGTGCAATAAAGTGCTATTCACGTGAATCAAACTGACATGATTAAATCTCAACTTCTCAACTTTCATACAAAGATGTTACCATAACATAAATATATAAAGTGACAAATAGTAGAATAAAGTGATATAGTGCGTGAATGTGATGCACTGACAATAAATCTCATAAGTCAGTGCAACAAAATTAAACCATAAAGTCCATAACGGATTATAAAGTTGATTCTTATTGTGGTGATACAAACGTGTTGATGTGTTCACACACTGGTGCCCCCCTAGGTAATTAACGCTCAACTCATAGCGTGCGACCTCATATTTAAGTGCAGTCAAAACACGCAAGTGAACCACCTCTGGGTTCTGTTAATGCTGTGGGATCCTGGGCTGCACAATAATGTTGTCTATATATACATGTAGGAAAACAAAAAAGGCTGGATAGTGTGATACCGTTTTAGCATAACAAATTTTATTAAACACAAGCCCCAATCCGAGGTACTCACATGGAACTGGTGCTTCAGTGAACCACTCTATAGAAGGCAACAATGCTGGAATCATGTGAGATCGTATGTCTCTCCTCCTTGAGCCAGATCATCTGTCTCCAGAACTGTCCTGTCCCCTCACCTTTATCAAGTTATTACCATATTTCATAATATATACAATGCATTTACCCACAGTCTCCTTCTGGAAGAAGTCATCCAAGGATAAGCCATACATGCCCACTAAAGGACGGCCTCTTACATAGTTACATAGTTAGCTAGGCCGAAAAAAGACACAAGTCCATCCAGTTCAACCATAAAAAAAAGAAATAATAAATAAAAATAAAATATATCGTACAATCCAATAAACCCCATATTATGCCCTCTTGGTTAGCTTCTTCCAGAGAAATCCTGGCGATCAACACTTGAGCCATAGTATCCTTCCTATTTGAACAGGTGTGGTGCTAAGGTATGGAATCTTCCAAGGCATCTTCTGAGAATTTAACAAATCAAAAAACCCACACCACAAACTA
Source organism: Lithobates sylvaticus (assembly GCA_028564925.1). Lineage (NCBI taxonomy): Eukaryota > Metazoa > Chordata > Amphibia > Anura > Ranidae > Lithobates > Lithobates sylvaticus. The sequence goes on from CM053028.1 coordinate 79,213,353, forward strand.
AAAAACTACAAAATAATCATATAAATCAGTGCATACCAAGCTGCAGCTACCCTTACACACAGTGTATAAATGTTAATATATATATGCCACAATATAGCTGCACAGCAGTAATGTGGCATATATTACAACACACCGTGTCTTGAAAAAGTATTCATATACCTTAACAATTTTCCACATTTTGTCATGTTACAACCAAAAACGTAAATGTATTTTATTGGGATTTTAAGTGATAGACCAACACAAAGTGGCACATAATTGTGAAGTGGAAAGAAAATGATAAATGGTTTTCAATTTTTTTTACAAATAAATATCTGAAAGGTGTGGCGTGCATTTGTATTTAGCCTCCCCCCCTCCCCAAACAAATAATTTGTAGAACCACCTTTCATTGCAATTACAGCTGCAAGTCTTTTAGGCTATGTCTCTACCAGCTTTGCACATCTAGGGAGTGAAATTCTTACCCATTCTCCCTTGCAAAATAGCTCAAGCTCCGTCAGATTGGATGGAGAGCATCTGTGAACAGCAATTTTCAAGTCTTGCCACAGATTCTCAATTGGATTTAGGTCTGGACTTTGACTCGGCCATTCTAACACATGAATACACTTTGATCTAAACCATTCCATTGCAGCTCTGACTGTATGTTTAGGGTGGGTGACCTGCTGGAAGGTGAACCTCTGCATATCATGCATGATCCATGCATCAACAATACACCCTTCAGCCCCGATGCATTTCGACTGTATTCGGTCTTCTTCAGGGGGAAACTACTTCACGTAAATCCTGGATGGGTGACTTTGTTACGTCTCTGTGAAACATTAAGGAAAGCTTTATCAATTTTTAAGTACAGTAATTAGAAGTATACAATCTCTTTCATAATGCTCAGATATGTCATTTCCTATATATCATATTTACCCTTTTGTGTTGGAGATCTGCAATTCAAACCAGAGATTTTTAAACTTTTTCTACTTTTTAAAAGCCAAATATGCATTCCTCTTGTTCTCCGATGGCATCCATCATTCTCACCACCAAGCATGCAATTCCCATCGTATCCACAGTACTGTGGGCGAATAGAAAACGCATTTTATATAGGTAAAACCAAACAAAAATTCTGGTGTAGGACCTCTAAACATGTGTATAGTATGGAGATAGGAAACATCTACTTACCTCTGGGCCGTCACACAGCCACATACCACAATTATACCACATACCACAATTATAAAATGCCTAAGATTTCATTCGCCGCCCTCGACCGGGTACACGTTCCCGATCGGGGTGGCGACTGGAATAGAATATTACTCCAGATGGAACAGAAATGGATATATACCTTAAAGGCCAATATATATCCGGGCCTTAATGAAGCTGTGTACTTTGTACCCTTGACAGCCCCCACTGTTGAGAAATAGAACATCCCCCATGGGACAAGCTATACTTCTCAATACTAAAGATCGATTTATTGATTCAATTAAAAATAATGTATATCGCAAATGTAATCCAATGACCTTGCGGGGATGCACGCGCGCGCACATGTGACCGCGCGATGCCGGCCCGTTTCCTGGGATACGGCGGTAGTTCCGGAGCACGTTGTGCTCTCCGGAAAGCCGGGGGCAGCACTAATGGCCGCACTTCACGGCCAGGCACCTGTAGCAATGATGGGGGTCATGAAGAAGTCATGTGACAGTGACGAATACGCGTAAAGGGACACTAGATACCGGAAGCGAGGTACGAGCTCGATGCTCGTTTATCCCATGCAATTTTGAGCAACATAAATGTGAGTTTACTGTATTTTACTTGTATTGAATAAAACCTTTTAAAAACGTACTACACTATCGAGACCCTTCCTCTCCTTATCCATTTTTGCGAGACACATACACCTGAACTAGAGAGTACACCCCAGTAAAAGAGACGCCCAAACACCTGGATTTAAAGGGAGCCGCCCGCCATAGGACACAGAAGCCCCATTGAGAACCAGCTAACACATATACACGCTGTTACCTTACAGCGGTAAGGTAAGGGTACATCCATTACTATATTCCACGGAAGATCAGGAACCACCTGCAGCTACTGGTCACAATAACCACCAGCACCGATACCGCACCGATACCGTTATACCCCACCAGGATTTGTCACCAGCGCCATAGCAAACCACACTTTGCACACACTAGGAAAGGGCTCACCCCCACGGACTGTTCTTGCACTTTTGCATTACTTATTTATTGATTGTATTCAATTTTTTTGGCTATGCTTACCTTTTACACATCCTTATCCACCTAGTTGGTTTTATGCACCGATGCAATTTTTATTGCGACTATTTTATGTGTCATATTTTTTAACCACTTGTACTTGACCGCAGCACTCTATGCACGCCCATCACAGATTCACCTTATTTTAATGTGACGCTTGATACAACTTTATGCGATTTTTATGCGTTTCTATGCAATTTTAAGAGATGTCATTTTTATATGATTTTATGTGATTCACCCACATCATTCTCACTTGATACACCTCTGCACACCTCTCACGGATTTATCCTTTGAATATGATGTTTTATGCGATTTCATGCGATTTTATGCAATTTTAAGCTATGTCACGTTTATGCGATTTTATGTGATTTATGCACAAAAATTCACACCTTTCACGGATTTATCCTTTGAATATGATGTTTTATGCGATTTCATGCAATTTTATGCAATTTTAAGCTATGTCACGTTTATGCGATTTTATGTGATTTAAGCAAAAAATTCACACCATCCACTATCTTCTGCATAATCAGCACTTACTTGTGTGCATACCTATTTAATATACCTTAGTCTCTACAGCTTTATTATACAGCGCAGCACTACCTCTTTACCTTACCTTAATTCCTTGGGATCCGATAGTTCCTATCAGTGCTTTGCCGCAGTATTCCATTAGCCCTATTTATTCACCAGGCAAGCGCAGAGATACATACTATACCAATGATGGGGGCGAGCATTGGCAATTGAGGGGCACACCTGAGGCACATTCAACTAATTGGAATAGACTTCCTACATATACCACTAAGCTCACAGTAAGTAGTTGTCATTCCGAACGCCGGGAAGCACATCTACTGCGAGATACTCCAATAGGTTTTACGTAAAGTAGTTTCCCCCTGAAGAAGACCGAATACGGTCGAAATGCATTGGGGCTGAAGGGTGTATTGTTGATGCATGGATCATGCATGATATGTGTATTTCAGACTATGACTTTTGTAAACCTAAATATATTGTTACATTTCCACTATTTGCCTGTATTGATTGGAATTATAGCTATTCTGTAAACCAGAGTTCGTATTTTCTATACTCTATGCAATTCTAGTTGTCATTTTTGGATCTAGAAAAATAAAATACCAATGTTTTCATAAATGGTCTTCATCCTTGCCTAAAAACCCCATGGGGAAATTCTATATATATTTTTCTGCAACTTGCTTTGTGACACCCAAGCAGGCTTGCTCCTGAGCCTCTGCTCTGCATGTCTATTTACATACAGAGCTGCGACTTGTTCCCACCCCTCTGTCTTCTCATTTGCTCACTCCCTGTGATTTACAGCAGTGGGAGCCAATGAGGAGGGAGAGTCTCCAGAGAGCCAAAGCTCTTGCGCACATCGTTGGATCACGATGGGACTCAGGTAAGTATTGGGGGCAGTTGCACAGAGAAGATTTTTTTACCTTCATGCATAGAATGCATGGAGGTAAAAAAAACTTGAGCCTTTAGAACCACATTAAGTGACAAAGGAAAAGAGCATAGTATGCTATGCCAGGACTTGCTATAATGTGGAATCAGTGCTGCAGTATATTTACAAAGCCAGAGGCATAACATACTTATATGTACTTTGGCTATTCCCTAATTTCCTTGTTCTAAAAAAAAAAATCATCAAAGCTGGGCTTTAAGGAGACAGGTAAGAATCTGCTGGCATTGTACAAATAATTTATAAAGGCAAGGCCACCTTCATGGATAAAAATAGAGATGATTGAACTCTATGCCAAAGACACATAGATTTGCTTATTAGTATAGTCTGCAATTTTCTGTAGGCGAGAGAACTACATGAGATATTTCAGCCATTCCAAAACCACACAAGTGTTCAACAGGAAGCTCAGGGAATGGTATTTGAGCAGTGTATCTTCCAGGAATACAGCCAGATCAATGATCCAAGCAAGATATTGATGCATAAAGCTATTCTGTGAAACAGGACTCGTTGCGGCACAGCCCTACAGGCAGAGGATTTGAGCATTAAAGGCTAAGTTCACCTTTTTGGGACGAATTTCACTTTTTATAATTAATAGAAGCCTTTTTCTATTGTCTTTTCTGCCCAAGTCATACAAATATGCTTATCTCTCACTCCATCCACGGAAGGTTTGAATTTTCACATTTCTGTCGGAAATTTAAAAGAATACTTTCTGATTCCATCACTTCTTTTAGATCATATCTCATCATACAATGCCTTAGTGTATCACAGAATAGGGTTTGCTTACCTACCTGGACTATACCTCCCTCATTACTATGCCGCTTTATTTTATTTCCACCCACTTTCTGTACAATCTGATTGTACAATCTCCTTTAGATCTGCCATCAGCTATGCAGCTATGACAAATGCCCCAAAGAAGCTCCAGGATTTTTTTTGCAGCAGAGCTTTTTTTTTACTGTGCTTTTTAGTGCACTTGCTGCTACTCGCACTTGGGGTTCCAAATTGTACTGCAAGTGAGATGCGGGTTTGCAGCGCATTTCCAAAATATGCAGCAAAGCGTGTGTTTTCTCTGCAGTCTGCTGAGTGTTTGGTAACATAGATGTGCATGGAGTCTCATTGTTCTTGTGTACAAATTTCACATTCAGGCCTTATTCACACCTAGCGCAGTGGGAGCACACTTTTTTGGCTCATTTTTTACGCAACATGCATAGGGCAGCCTATTGATTCAATGGGCTGCCCTACATGTGGCAAAGAAGATCATGCAACATTTTGGTGTGCTGTGGTTTTAAAAAAAATTTACTGTGCATTTTGCTGCGTTTGTTGCTCGTTTTTTTAACATGGCAAAATGTGTGTTTTGTGTGCCGTTACCAATTAATAGTACCAAAAGCGCAACTAGTTCATTTTAGGTGTATAAAGCTTTCCATACACTGTGCAATCTCTGTGTCTCCTTTAGATTTACCAAAAGTATAATAAGTGGACACACCTATCTATCCAATCACTCTGTATCCGATTAGGCAGTCCTTTGCACTTCATAGTTAATGGTAGACCTAAAGAAGATTGTACAATCCGATTTTATAATGTATGGGGAGCTTTACAAACTTCCAGGGAGACACTTCTCCTCTTTTCAGTACTACAGCTCTGTTCCACATAGGCTCTGATGTGATAGCTCAGCTCATGCACACTCTGCCAAATGAATGATCTGTGCACGATGAAGGTACTCAACTATTTAGTGAGAATAGACAATGATATATAGAGTGATAATGATTGGAATTGAGTGCAGAGATGGAAGAAAGAAATCTCCTGGAGGGGGAGGACAGGTGCAGGGTGTGTGTTCATGAGGTCAGCTGGTGGAGTACTTCCTTCTAATGTTTTTTATGTCCCAAATACCAAATGTCAGGAAGAAGTACGTAGTAATGGAGGGGTTTTCTATAAACACACTGGAGACTGAGGTAATGATTGTCCAAAAGACAGAGAAAGCTTTTTCTTTTCTGCAACAGAGATACATTTATGGTATAGTGGTACACAGGGGAGCTGGGATTTAGAAAAAAAAGGCAAACTCAGTCTTTAAAGTGAACTTAAAGGAGTTGTAAAGTCAGAAGGTTTTTTATCTTAATGCAGTCTAAGATAAAAAAAAAAAACTTCTGTGTGCAGCAGCCGCCCCAGCACCCCCTAATACTTACCCGAGCCCCTTCTCTGTCCAGCGATGTCCACAAATGTCTAGGCTGTCTGAAACTCTCCCAACCGATTCTCTGAGACACAGCAGCAGCACCATTGGCTCCCACTGCTGTCAATAAAAGTCGGTCAGCCAAGCAGAAGAGAGAGGGCATGGGGCTGAGCCACAGCTCAGTGTCTGAATGGACACAGGGAGCTGTGACTCAGCTTGGGTTCCCCCATAGCAAGCTGCTTGCTGTGGGATCATTCAAAAGGAGGGAGGGGCCAGGAGCACAGACCCGAGAAGAGGAGGATCCGGGCTGCTCTGTGCAAATCCACTGCACAGAGGAGGTAAGTCTAACATGTTTGTTATTTTTCTTGAAAAAAAATAGTCTTTACAATTACTTTAAGGTCTACAGTTAGCATACTCTCCCCCCAATCTGTACCGTGCCTGTCCTATTACCTAATGTAACATAAAAAGCTGTCAAATACTTACCTTCTCAAAAGTAGGCCTTTGGATGCAGCCAGTGCAGAATTTCCCATTATGAACAGTACACAAGTGCCTACCCTACAGAAAATACAGGCAAAGATGCAGCTTTTCCATGTAAAAATATTGGCCACACATTTTTTTCATCATCAGTAGAAGTAGTAATTTCACATAAGTTTGTTTACCCATTATTTCCATATTCTAATCCTGGTTAGGACCAGGAGAGGAAGGAGATGTCCTGTGTAATAGAGGTGAATACCTAGAAGAGGGGGGTTACTTGTCCCAGCAAATGTTGTGACCATAGAGGCTCCAGTTATGAAAATCCAGCCATGGATACATCCTTTCAATCAGTGTCTCTGTCTGAACACAGATCCCGCCTTTAACATGCCAGATAGGCTTCATGCTAAAAAGTGGCTCTATTTCCACATCAAAAAGCAACAGCATAAAAACCATCTGAACATAATGGTGACCAGGCCCAGACCAACTCATTTTCAAAACCAAGAAGTGAAAACAGCATCCTTTTTTAAACTTATTTTTGAGAACCCTGCAAATGTATCAGCAGGCAACACTTGGCATTTATTATCACACATATAAACACAAAGTTGTTAATGAATGACCTTGTTCTTAATGTTCTGGTGCACAAATATTTAAGTGTATAGTTGTATGTTGTAGGCATCCATCTCTACATCCTGGATAAAGTCTCATGGTGAGTTAAAGTGTAAAAAAACTAAAAACTAAAACTAAAATCCCTGCATCTACAGACATTCACGATCTAACACTAAGCTATCTAACCCTGTAAAGAAGATATCAGTATACATACCTTTTTTGAAGCCGATCCGATCTCCAGCGGCAGAAGCTCTGCAGAGGAGACAGCCAACAGTCGGCTGTGAAATGAATGGGGTGACCCATAGACCTACCATTGGGTTTCGTTGTTGGCTGTGTCCTCTGCACCTGCCTCCACAGTGAAGCCGCAGCTGACAGCTCAGCATGGGATCGGGTTGGATCAGCTTCAAAGAAGGTATGTATACTGATTGCTTCTTTACAGGGCTAGATAGATTAATGGTAGATTGTGGATGTCTGTAGAGGCAGGGAATTTAGTGTTAGGGTGGACTCCTACTTTCCATCTGGATGGAATATTTTCATCTGATTTGGTCCACTTTTCAGTTGGCATTACCTATATTGAAAAATGATTTGTGATTATTATATATAGTGACAGTGCAATGCACTGTCACTGTGTTAGGAGGATTATATATCACACATGGTTCACATGCATGCAGGCGGAGGGGCTCCAGAATATCAGATACTGAGTGGAGAAAACGTTTTTCTCAGTTTTCTTTAGGTTTGTAACTTCCAGATTGGGTTGGGGTACTTGAGGACTGAGGTTGAGAACCACTGGTATAGGGGACCAGACAAATGGCCAAAGGTTAAGGTCTAAGCACTGAGCAGTGAAACTGCAAGTCAGGAGGCTAAATTCCAGTTTTGCTTTTGTGTTTGAAGTGATGGTGGAAATCCCTGCAAGGGCAACTGTTTTTTTAAAAAAAAAGTTCACCTTTCATAACTTGTTACATATTACACCTGTGACCAGGGTGTAACATGTAACATGTTACAAAACAAGCAGCCCCCACAACTCCTCAAGCCCTCATTGTGACAACGTGCAGGGGAACTTCTCCCTGCACCCACTTTTACAATTTAAAAAAATAGTAACTGTGCAGGGCTCTGCCTACCCAGCCACATAATTTATTCACAGAGTTCTGTGAATAGGAGGACTTTGAAAAGTCAGCGGGGAGTCAGCAGCGCCCTGCACCTGTCATCAGTGCCCCGTACAAGTGTCACAATGTTTGTCATCAGTGTCCACATCAGTGCCACGTCAGTGTCTGTGTCATTGTTTCTCCTTATCGGTGTATTAGGTAATCTTCCACGTGATTGGGCCTCTCTAAGGGTGGCAGGTGGGGTCCCACACATGGTTTTGTAATACTGAGGAGACTGAGGTTATACCCCTGCATTGAAACCAAATGACAAATTTTGTGGGAAAAAAATAAAAAATAAAAAAATAATTATATTGTGGGGGACCTTGGAATGGTCTACTTCAAAAAAAGGAGGTATTTGGGGGGTTAAATGGTCACAAAGGTTACAATCAGGTCTAAATTGCACCACTGAGTCTGTAACTTCACAGTGAAAACTAGGCAAGTGGCCAAATTTATGAAGGAAAATTTTAATTTGACTAAATTTAATCACAGATGAACCAAGAAAAAGCTTAAATCATAGCGCAAATAAAAAAATATAAATAACCAGTGGTGATCAATTACCACCAAAAGAAAGCTTATTTATTTAGCAGCGCCCTGCTAAATGCAGACTGACTGACTAAATGCAGACTGACTGTATATATATATATATATATATATATATTTATATTATATATATATCAAATACACTGCCACTAACTGAATAACCTGCCTGCTTAATCTAAATCAAGCCTGTCCACGCCAACAATACTACACACGGGCGCCGTGTAAGCAGCCTTATATTGTGTGGGGCGTTGACTTAATCCAACTGAGCCATGATTGGCAAAAGGCACCCTGTCTTTGAACAATTATGGCTCTCTTAGCAGAGCGCGCTGTGATTGGTCAAAGTATGCAGGTCAGGTGCATGCTTTGGCCAATCATCATACAGCAACGCACTGCGTTGCATTATGGGGCGTTCCGCGGTGCCATGTGAGAGAAATAACCTTTATGTACAGAACACGTGATGGTGCTCCCTGCATTTTGGGCCTCTCTAAGTGGCCAGGCTGTGGAAAAAGTCCCACACATGTGGAAAAAAATAAAATTTATTTTGGGGTGTCATTTGTGGTATACCCATGCCATGTGAGAGAAATAACCTATTAAATGACAATTTTGTGGGGAAAAAATAAAAAATAAAAAATAATTCATTTTGCAAAAGAATTGTGGGAAAAAAATTACAACATCAAAAAGCTCACCACGCCTCTTACTAAATACCTTGGAATGTATACTTTCAAAAAGGGGTCATTTGGGGGGTATTTGTACTTTCCTGGCTTGTTCGGGTCACAAGAAATGAGATCAGCCACCAGTACATCAGGTGTGATCAATTTTGTATAATTCGCACCACAGTTTGTAGTCTGTAACTTTCACAAAGACCAAATAATATGCACTAATTTGGGTTATTTTTACCAAGGATATGTGGCAGTATAAATTGTGGCCAAAATTTATGAAGAAAAATTAATAATTTGCTAAATTTAATCACAGAAACAAAGAAAAATGCATTTTTTTTTTTTTCAAAATTTTCGGTCTTTTTTCATTTATAGCGCAAAAAATAAAAAACTCAGAGGTGATCAAATACCACCAAAAAGAAAGCTCTATTTTGTGGGAAAAAAAGGACAAAACAATCATTTGGGTTCAGTGTTGCATGACTGAGTAATTGTCATTCAAAGTGTGAGAGCACCGAAAGCTGAAAATTGGTATGGGCAGGAAGGGTGTTTAAGTGCCCAGTAAGCAAGTGGTTAAAGTATAGAGGATTCAATGAGTATACCCCCTTATGGGAGAATAGCAAACTGGGAGAATTGCAGAAAATGGGGGCAGTAAGAGAATGGGAGAGATGTGGAATAAAATTTATCGCTCAGCTATATCAAGATGGTGCCCTGAAAACTTTTCAGGAACTAAGATACTATTTTGCTTTATCGAATAGATCCTTCTATAGGTACTTGCAGATCAGGCACGCACTGGAGGAACAGTTTAGAGGGAGGACTTTAGAATGGAGAACAATTCCAGTTCTCCAAAAAATAATTAGTGCAGAAACAGGGAAAGGTTTAATCTCGAAAGTATACCCACATATAAATAAGGGGAGAACGGGAGGGATAGAGGCCCCTCTGTATAAGAGGAAGTGAAAAAAAGATGTGGGAAATATTTCCGAAATACAATGGAATAGAATTCTAGAATTGGTTCCGCTGGTATCACTCTCTCCCTCTCAGAGGATGTCACATCTGTTCCTATTATATAGAACCTATTACACTCCTCGTAAACTTTTTCAATTTGGCCGACGGCCGGATGCAAGTTGGCCCCGGTGTGGGGACATGGAAGGAGATATGATCCATATGTTTTGGAGATGCCCGAAGTTGTTTCGCTACTGGACGGAGGTGACAGTATTGTCTCCTGGGATTAGTTGAAGGAGTCGGAAACCCGGGAAGCACCCAGATGGCGGTTCTGAGATGCCTATTTCAGGCAAGGAAACTGATTGCCTTGAGGTGGCTGTCAGTGTCGCCTCCGTCCGGTAGAGAATGGATAAATAGCATGAATGTGGTAATTCTCAAAGAGAAATCGGTATATATAAAACAAGGGACTTTAAAGAAATATGATAAGATGTGGAAACCTTGGTGGGAAGCAAGAGGGATTGATATGTATATAATAACAGTGTTGAAAAATATCTTAATGATGAAAAGTGACCTAATAGGAATTAAAGTAAGATGGAAAATGAAGAAGATGGATGAGTGAGAGAATGGGGATGAGAGGGAAGTGTGACTGAGTAAGAATTTAGATTAAATGGAACACCAGACAGGATTGTCCACACAACACCAATCCCCTCTCAGGCTACCCAAGATACAAATTATTTATTGTTGTTATACACTTACCTGATGATGGGAGGAATGGGGGGGGGCTGAGGGGATGTTTGATTTTGATGTACTTTGTAAACAAAATAAATACCTTAATAGAGAAATAAAGTTTAAAAATAAAAAATAAAGTGTACTACGGCTGCACTGTATCATGTACTGTATATACCACCAGACGCGTATTAGAAACTGTACACACTGTCTTAGATACTGTGTACACCACCAGAAGTGTAGCAGAAACTGTACACACTGTCTTAGATACTGTGTACACCACCTGCACTGTATTAGAAACTGTACAACACCTGCACTGTATTTTATACTGTGTACACCACCTGAAGTGTATTAGAAACAGTACACCACAGAATTCACTGTAGATATAGGCTACACTGGATGCAGAGTATATATTATATATACTGTAATATATATATATATATATATATATTATATATATATATATATATATATGGCTCTCTTAGCAGAGCGCGCTGTGATTGGTCAAAGTATGCAGGTCAGGTGCATGCTTTGGCCAATCATCATACAGCAACGCACTGCGTTGCATTATGGGGCGTTCCGCGGTGCTCAAACTTTCCGCTAACGCCCCATAATGTTTGCTCTTCGACGAACACCCGATTTTCGAGTCAAACTTATGAAGCTCATCCCTAATGCAGACTAGACCAAAAACTGGGGAGTCCAGCTGCATGAGAGATACATCTTTATTATGGTCTTTTGGGAAGAGGTGGAGACACAAACTACTAAAATAAAATCTTGCCACCAAAAGACTTCTTTATTCCCTGATATTAGCATACTGTTATGCACAGAACCCCAAATGTGTTCACACGGTGCATAACTATTTGTATTCAGACAATTCATATTTCCAAGGATGACCGTGAACACGGAAAAGCTTGATCCAATATGACTTTCCATTAAGTACTCCATTTAATGAGTCTCCCAGAAGCATCACACAGAACTCCAGTCCTATTCAGTGCACAGCTTTCTCACATAAGGTTATGTGATCTTGATGTGTGGGCTCATAAGTAAGAGTTCACATCTGTTGTGGAGAATCATAAGATGTTTTGGCAAAAACCTGAGTATTGCAATTGCATTCATATCAAAATAGCCAGTCTGGGACATATTATGATCCATCATAATTAAATTGTAGATGTAAAATAAATCAATGGTTAAACAAATATTAGAAACATAATGGGACCCTTGAGTTCTCTTTGCTCAAATAGGGAGTGAATGTAAGTGTTTCAATTTAAAGTGGAACATATAATAATGGCAGCCATTTTTTAGGTGATTTTGGAGGCCAGTAATACATAGTTCACTATCAATAAAAACGACATTGAAACGTTTTTTATAGGGAGGCCGCATTGCTCAGCCATGTTCCACAACTGTCAATATTAGGAAGCCAATCCTGAGCAATGATAGGCAGTTGCCATTGGAGTACATGTAGACAGAAAGAGTCTGAAAGAGAGCTCAGCACTACCAAGAAGCAAACTAAATATAGTAGCAAACCAATATTTTCTAAAAGAAAGCAAATCATAGTATTTGTGTAAAAATCAAAGCGCTTCAGCAAACTAAATTTTATCTAGTTACAATTTAGATATACTTTACCAATTGTTTAGCTAGGCAAACTGAAACAATTAAAAAAAGTATAGGGTTTAAATTCTCTGAAATACTCTTTTTGACAAAACAACTTTTTTTTTTTTATTCCCCAGCATGTGCCTTATTTAGGAATTTTTCAAAAGATTAAAGATTCCTCAAAGGACCTTTAACATCAAAAACAGTCCCACATTGTAAAACCACAGACAAAGTTGACATTGTTGGGTGCATTTTAATAGAACAAGAAACAAGTTTATAACCTTGTGGCCCTTAGGTGAGAACAATATCTATAAACTGCAACAGACAAAGAAATGCATTTGCCCCTTAAAAGAATTCCATGCACAGTGTATACCAACAATTCCTACAAATGCCCACCACAAGCTCCACAACAACTAACATTTTCCAGATTTTATCAAGGCAAGTGAAAGATGAACAAAATAAAATAAAAATACATTTAACAACATTAAGTAAAAGTAGTATTTCATATATAGATTTAGAATTTGTATTATTATATATACATATATATACAGTATATATAGTATATATACGCTAATGTGCATATGTTTTTAGTTATGTGGGGAAAATGCTGTAAATATAGAAAACTTTTGAAAATAGAAGTATTAATAGTATAGTTTTATCAATTAACGAAATAGGAAAAAAATGAACAGAAGAGAAATCAAAGCAATAATTGGTGTGACCACCCTTTGCCTTAAACACAGCATCAGCACTTCTAGTTAACTTGCACACAGGTTTTGAATGAAAACTATCCACTGATCTTCTGTGGATGTAGGCTGCCTCATATAGTCCTGTCTCTTTATGTGATCTCAGAAAAACTCAATGATGTTGAGATCAGGGCTCTGTGGAGGCCAAACTATGACTTTCAGGATCCCTTGTTCTTTATTCTGAAAATAGTTCCTTATGACATTGGCGGTATGTTTGGAGTTGTTGTCCTGGTGCAGAATAAATTTGGGGCCAGTCTCACACCTTTATGATGGTATGGCTTGATGACACCATTAATCCTGACCAAATCTCTTAACTCCATTTTTAGAAATGCAGCCCCAAACATGCAAGGAACCTCCACCATGCTTCGCTGGTACCAGCAGACATCCATTATTGTAACGCTCTCTAGCCCTCAACAAACTTCCTTCTGCTACAGGCAAATATTTTGAATTTTGACTCGTCAGTCCAGAGCACCTGCTGCCATTTTTCTGCACCTCCTATGTTTTCATGCATAGTTAATTGTTTAGTCTTGTTTCCACAATAGAGGTATGGCTTTCTGGCTGCAATTCCTCCATGAAGACTACTTCTGACCAGACTTCCCCAGATAGTAGATGGGTCTAGCTGGGTCCCACTGGTTTCCACCAATTCTGTGCTGATAGCACTGCTGGACATCTTCCGATGTGGAAGGGAAGCAGACATAATTTCATCTGCTGCATTAAGTTACCTTGGCCAATTATTGCGTTTACGGTCCTCAATGTTGCCCTGTTTGTGCTTCTTCAAAAGAGCTTGAACAGCACATCTTGAAACCCCAGTCTGCTTTGAAATCTTCGCCTGGGAGAGACCTTGCTGATGCAATATAACTACCTTGCGTCTTGTTGCTGTGCTAAGACATTCCATGGTGTATGATCGTTAACATGAGACTGTCTTCCACAACCTCACCTTAGTAGCGTATTTTGGCTGTTCCTTGCCCAGTTTTAAGCCTCCTACACAGCTGTTTCAGTTTTAGCTAATGACTTTTAACCTACATATAAAATTGATGATCATTAGCACCCGCTTTCAATTCACTGGATAGGGAACAATATTATGGCCACAGGAAACCATAGGAAAGCGTCTCCACAGGGTTCCCTACTTACATCAGTAAGCACAAGGACAAATTAGATATAATACTTAGCATGGTAAATTATATTGTTTGTGATAATATTATTTGATATGGCAGGCTTGACATTCATAAACATTTATCACAGCTCGATAAATCAGGTGCTTTAATGAGAATATGTAGTTGGTGTTTGCAAATAACCAGACTAGGAAAAGGAACAATGACACATATATGGTGGGAGTGTTTGAAAATACAGAAACTCGGGCAAGAAGTAATACAACAGATCTAAGAAATTAAGGGAGTAGATATGCCTAAAAATCCAGAAACCTATTTATTACATAATACCAAACAATATAAGAGAACGATAATACCAGTTTTAATAAATGCAGCAAAACATTTGATCCCTAAACATTGGCAAGCATTGAAAAAGCCCAACGCTAAGAGAATGGGTTCAAAGGGAAGAAGTTATATACAACATGGAAGAATTGTGTCATTACGGAGAAGATAGAATAGAAAAAATTTCAAATACTTGGAAAGGATGGAAATAGTTTAAGAATACAAAGAAATAGTGTGAGATAATGGGAATTTGAAAAAAATAAAAAAAAGAGAGGTGGAGGGAATAAATTAAGGAAGATTATAACACATGTTTAAGGAATGTGGAATGGGGAAGGTGAGGGGGGATAGGGGAAAATTATATTTTTATGAACGAGAATTTTGAACAATGTATTTTATATTTTGTATAATGTGAAATTTAATAAAATTTCAATAAAAAAAAAAAAAGATTACTTTTCACTTAGCAAACTTTTTTTTCTTTGGAATAGGGCTGAATGTGTTTTTTTTTTTCCTACCGATACCTAGCATGAACCAAAACATGTATTTCCTAAGATTTTTGTCTGTCAGTAATGCAGATGCTCATTTTTGCATTGTAGGTTCTCTGAAGACTTATTCTATGTTTTACTTGGGATAGATATATTTCTGCTTTTCGGCCATTGAGCAGAAATTGCACATAAAGGTTCCAAGAGAAACAAGTATAAGGAAAATAATGGATACCTGCATAACAATTCTTGGCCCTGTGGAGAGAAGGCATACTTAATTCTTCTGCAATGGACTCATTAACTCCTCACAAGGTAAAGCAGGTTTGCAAGAGACATCATTCTGTATTAATGAAGGGACTCATGGTGTCACAAATCAACCCTCTAAATCACAGTGTGGCTTCCATTAGGGATGAGCCGAACACCCCCCCGTTCGGCTCGCACCAGAACCCGCGAACGGACCTAAAGTCCGTGCGAGCTTTAGAACCCTATTAGTTATAATGGATGCGAACGTTCGAAATTAAAAGTGCTCATTTTAAAGGCTAATATGCATGTTAATGTCATAAAAAGTGTTTGGGGACCTGGGTCCTGCCCCAGGGGACATGTATCAATGCAAAAAAATGTTTTAAAAACGGCCGTTTTTTCAGGAGCAGTGATTTTAATAATGCTTAAATTGAAACAATAAAAGTGTAATATTCCTTTAAATTTCGTACCTGGGGGGTGTCTATAGTATGCCTGTAAAGGGGCGCATGTTTCCCGTGTTTAGAACTGTCTCTGCGCAAAGTGTCATTTTTGAAAGTAAAAAAGCTATTTAAAATCACTCGCGGCTAATGTTAATTCACGGCTCCCGTAACACAGAGAACAGTGATTCATTGAAACTCATTCATAAAAAAAAGTCATTGATAAAAAATAAAAAAAATGAAAAAAAAAAAGCGTAGGGGTCCCCCCAAATTCAATAACCAGGCCCTTCAGGTCTGGGATGGATATTAAGGGGGATCCCAGCCAAAAAAAAAAAAAAAAATGGCGTAGGGTCCCCCTCAAAATCCATACCAGACCCTTGAGGTCTGGTATGGATTTTAAGGGGAACCCTAGCCCAAAAAAATGGCGTGGGGTCCCCCTCAAAATCCATACCAGACCCTTATCCGAGCACGCAACCTGGCAGGCCGCAGGAAAAGAGGGGGGACGAGAGCGGCCCCCCCTCTCGCCTGAACCGTACCAGGCCACATGCCCTCAACATTGGGAGGATGCTTTGGGGGTCTAAGACCCCTAAAGCACCTTGTCCCCATGTTGATGAGGACAAGGGCCTCTTCCCCACAACCCTGGCCGGTGGTTGTGGGGGTCTGCGGGCGGGGGGCTTATCGGAATCTGGAAGCCCCCTTTAACAAGGGGACCCCCAGATCCCGGCCCCCCCCCCTGTGTGAAATGGTAAGGGGGTACAAAAGTACCCCTACCATTTCACCAAAAAAGTGGCAAAAATGGTAAAAATGACAGGAGACAGTCTTTGACAATTCCTTTATTAAAATCTTCTTTCTTCTTTCTTCATCCTTCGGATTCTTCATCTTCTCCTTCCTTCATCTTCTTCCATCTTCTTCTTCCATTTTCTTCTTCCTCCGATCCGCTTCTTCTTGCGCTGGTCTTCTCGTCCTTCTCGTCCGGCATCTTCTTCCGTCGGCGTCGGCGTCGGTGTCGGTGTCAGTGTCTTCTTGGGCCGCTCCGCGCAATGGGAGGCTCCCGCTGTGTGAGGCTCCGCTCCATCTGACAGGTCTTTTAAAACGGAGGGCACCTGGTGACCCCGCCCCCCTCTGACGTCATGGGGAAAGCCATCATGGAATTCCCCATGACGTCCCTGTGCGTCAGAGGGGGCGGGGTCACCAGGTGCCCTCCATTATAAAAGACCTGTCAGACGGAGCGGAGCCTCACACAGCGGGAGCCTCCCATTGCGCGGAGCGGCCCAAGAAGAGACAGAGACACCGACACCGACGCCGACGCCGACGGAAGAAGATGCCGGACGAGAAGGACGAGAAGACCAGCGCAAGAAGAAGCGGATCGGAGGAAGAAGAAAATGGAAGAAGAAGATGGAAGAAGATGAAGGAAGGAGAAGATGAAGAAACCGAAGGATGAAGAAAGAAGAAAGAAGATTTTAATAAAGGAATTGTCAAAGACTGTCTCCTGTCATTTTTACCATTTTTGCCACTTTTTTGGTGAAATGGTAGGGGTACTTTTGTACCCCCTTACCATTTCACACAGGGGGGGGGGGCGGGATCTGGGGGTCCCCTTGTTAAAGGGGGCTTCCAGATTCCGATAAGCCCCCCGCCCGCAGACCCCCACAACCACCGGCCAGGGTTGTGGGGAAGAGGCCCTTGTCCTCATCAACATGGGGACAAGGTGCTTTAGGGGTCTTAGACCCCCAAAGCATCCTCCCAATGTTGAGGGCATGTGGCCTGGTACGGTTCAGGCGAGAGGGGGGCCGCTCTCGTCCCCCCCTCTTTTCCTGCGGCCTGCCAGGTTGCGTGCTCGGATAAGGGTCTGGTATGGATTTTGAGGGGGACCCCACGCCATTTTTTTGGGCTAGGGTTCCCCTTAAAATCCATACCAGACCTCAAGGGTCTGGTATGGATTTTGAGGGGGACCCTACGCCATTTTTTTTTTTTTTTTTTGGCTGGGATCCCCCTTAATGTCCATCCCAGACCTGAAGGGCCTGGTTATTGAATTTGGGGGGACCCCTACGCTTTTTTTTTTGTTTTTTATTAATGAATGACAGCTCTCTGTGTTACAGGAGCCATCAATTCATTAGCCGCGAGTGATTTAAATAGCTTTCTTCCTGCAAAAATGACACTTTTTTGCAGGGAAAGTTCTAAGCACAGGAAAACTGCCCCCCTTCACAGGCCACCTATAGACACCCCCCAGATGTGATACTGCAATGCTGTTCTAACAGCATGCACACACATATCCCCAGAAATAAAGCACATATTGTTGTCAGCAGTCAGCAGCACACTGACACGCTGACACTGTCTGAAACATAATATGCGAGGCCGCCGGCGCGGCGGCCTCTTATACCGTGGGGCGTGTACTAAAGCCCCTGAGCTATAATTGGCTACAGGCATCCTGCCTGTAGCCAATTATGGCTCTCCTCGCTGCCGGCGCTGTGATTGGCCAAGCATGAGGGGTCACAGTGCATGCTTGGCCAATCATCAGCCAGCATTGCACTGCGCGGGCCGCAATGCATTGCGGGGCCGCTCGCATCACACGAATTTGATGCGAGCGGCCCCAATAGTTCTGGGCTCGCCGAGCGAGCGAACACCCGGTGCTCGATTCGAACATGGGTTCGAATCGAACACCGGGCTCATCCTTAGCTTCCATTAAGAAATACAAAAGTGCAAATAAACTTTGGCACAATGTAAGGGTTTGCTCAGCACCTGAATACATATTTCATTCTGTGGGATCACGAAATAAGAAGTCTGTTTGAGAACTACAACAAAAAGACACCGTCTACACCCTGCCTCAGCATTTACAGTATTGAACTACTCTTAGTAACTCTTAGTAAAAAAAATGGCTTCGGCTTGGTCTCTGACCCATAGAAGAACCCCCTTTGATATGTTTCACTCAGTAAGGGCTTAATCCAAGAGGCCTCTACGATTAGGGTACTAAGATGTTTTGTTTTTTATAATTAAAGTGCAGTCATCCACATACAGAAAGAGAATGAATAATGTCAAATAACCACCTCGATACTGGGCACTTCCTGCCCAAGCCATTTTTCAGCTTCGATTTCAAGCAACGCTGCACCCAAATGAAATTTTTATAATTTTTTCCCCATAAATAGAGCTTTCTTTTGGTGGTATTTGATCACCTCTGCGGTTTTTATTTCTTGCGCTATAAACAAAAGAAGAGATCCAAATTTGAAAAAAACACAATATTTTTTACTTTTTGCTATAATAAATATCCAATTATTTATTTATTTTTTAACACATGTTTTCCTCAGTTTAGGCTGATATGTATTCTTCTGCATATTTTTGGTAAAAAAAAATCGCAATAAGCGTATATTGATTGGGTTGCACAAAATTTATAGCGACTACAAAATAGGGGATAGATTTATAGCATTTTTATTATTATTATTTTTTTACTAGTAATAGCGGCGATCTGCGATTTTTATCGTGATTGCGATATTGCAGTGGACATATCGGACACTTTGACACATTTTTGGGACCATTCACATTTATACAGTGATCCGTGCTATAAAAATGCATTGATTACTGTATAAATGTGACTGGCAGGGAAGGGGTTAACACTAGGGGTGATCGAGGGGTTAAATGTGTGCCCTAAGGAGTGATTCTAACTGTGGGGTGAGAGGACTGACTGGGGGAGGTGACCGATTGGTGTCCCTATGTACAAGGGACACACCATTGGTCTCCTCTCCTCTGACAGGACGTGGATCTGTGTGTTTACACACACAGATCCACGGTCCTGCTCAGTTACTGGGCAATCGCGGGTGCCCGGCGGACATCGCGGCATCATGCATCGGGACCCCAGTGAAGCAGCGGGCGTGCCCCCTAGTGGTCCGGGAAGAAATAACGTCATATGACGGCGGCCCAGAACGAGAGCTGCCTCGTCCCGCCCTCATATGACAGTGGGCGGGCAGCTAGTGGTTAAACTGGTTCTAAAAGCTCAAGGTTTTTTATCTTCATGCATTCTTTGCATGAAGGTAAAAAGTCTTCTCTGTGCAGGAGCCCCACGCCCCCCAATACTTAATTTAGCCCCATCTCGATCCGGTGATGTGCACGAGAGCCTCTGCCTTTTCATTGGCTGAGACAGCAGTGGGAGCCATTGGCTTCTGCTGCTGTCAATCACAGCCAGTGAGCCAATGAAGAGAGAGGGGGGGCAGGGCCAAGCCACAGCTCTTTGTGTGAATGGACATGCAGAGCAGTGGCTCAGGAGGGAGCCTGCCTGGGTGCCCCCCATGCAAGCTGCTTGTTCTGGGGGAACTCGGCAGGAGGGCCGGTGGGGGACCCTAAAAGAGGAGGATCAGGTCTGCTTTGTGCAAAACTGCTGCACAGAGCAGGTTAGTATAACATGTTTGTTATTATAAAAAAAAAATTGCCCTTAATATTACTTTAAAGGGGAGTTCCGCCGATTTTTTTAAATTTTTTTTTAAAGTCAGCAGCTACAAATACTGCAGCTGCTGACTTTTAAAATATGGACATTTACCTGTCCAGGGCGCCCATGATGTAGGCACCAGAATCCGATCTGTCCCTCGGCTCTCGGGTGCTGCCACCGCCATCTTCGGTAAGGGAATCAGGAAGTGAAGCCTTGCGGCTTCACTTCCTGGTTCCCTACTGTGCATGTGCGACTCGCACTGTCATGCTGTATGCTAATTCTTTATTGTATATGTATTTGTATTGTTCTGTATTCAATACCCATCGCCATATGCTACACTGCAATATTTTCACTGTTTTGTTTACTGATAACACCTAACATGGATCCTACACAGTATTCAAGCTGTGGGACTTCAATACATACATTTTAATTAAAGAAAAAGCTGTTTACCTCATTTAACATATTTGATATTCATTAAGATCAACTGCACATCAGATGTTTTACTTCCAAAACAGTTAACTATCAGGTGTATTACAGGTCTGTGAACTTTTACAGACATGTGAACATAAACTATGTATCTATGGCCATATGATATACATGGCTAATGCTGTCCAAGTACCAGTATGGCGAAGGAATTTAAATGAAAGTAGGGGTCTTTTTCAGCCAACGTAATGAATATCATCTTTTTTTCAGTTCCAGAAGTGATCGCAAAAAAATATAGAGAAAGCTGCCCCTAGAAATAAGAGAATAGTCAGGCACATGGGCATGATCAGACTACAGAAAGGTTGTATTTAAAGATTCCTGCATGAACATGTATACTTAGACTTGCTGAGCTTTTAGGTTTATATTTGTACAAGTAGAGTGTTGTGTGTCTTGAAACTTCCAGTCACAGTTTATTCTTAAAGCTGTATTAAACCCAAAACCAAAAATGTAATATATTGCAGCTTACCAATCATCTTTTTTTTGTGTGACTTTTTTCCCTTTGTTTTCACCTTGTGATCTAGCAAGTAACACACCTCCTGTATTAGAGTGCCTCCACTCTGGATGAAGGAGCACAGGGCATCTTTGGACCGCAGCATTGTCAATCTGTGGAGAGGGGAGTATCAGATGCAATTGTAGATTAATAAAATAAAAATAAATTGAAGCCAAACTCCATCTAATACTTTAAAATCAGTTACTGCAAACTGTTTTTTCCTTTAACCGCTTGCCGATCGCCTCGCGCAAAAGTACGAGACGTACAGGCAAACTAACGTACCTGTACGTTGCCCTTTAAGAGACGGCCCGCGTGCGCGTGAGCCCGCGGCAAGCTCTGTGAGTCGGGTTGCGGGTCCCACGGACTCGATCGCCGCGGGAATACCCGCGATCGTCTCACGGAGAGGAAGAACGGGGAGATGCTATTGTAAACAAGCATCTCCCCGCTCTGCCTACTGACAGTGTCACTGATCTCTGCTCCCTGTGATCAAAAGTAGAGATCAGTGACTTGCCACACGTAGCCACGCCCCCCCCCACAGTTGGAATCACTCCCCAGGACACACTTAACACCTACACTGCCACCTAGTGGTTAACCCCGTCACTGCCAGTGTCATTTACACAGGAATCAGTGCATTTGTATTTAGCACTGATTGCTGTATAAATGACAATGGTCCCAAAAATGTGTCAGAAATGTCCGATGTGTCCGCCATAATGTTGCAGTCACGATAAAAATCGCTGATCGCTGCCGTTACTAGTAAAAAAAAAAATATTAATAAAAATGCCATAAAACGATCCCCTATTTTGTAAACGCTATAACTTTTGCGCAAACCAAACGATAATTGCTTATTGTGATTTTTTTTAGCAAAAATATGTAGAAGAATATGTATCGGCCTAAACTGAGAAAAAATAATGTTTTTTTTATATATTTTTGGGGGATATTTATTATAGCAAAATGTAAAAAATAATGTGTTTTTTTCAAAATCGTCGCTCTTTTTTTGTTTATAGCGCAAAAAATAAAAACTGCAGGGGTGATCAAATACCACCAAAAGAAAGCTTTATTTGTGGAAAAAAAAGGACGTCAATTTTGTTTGGGAGCCACGTCGCACGGCCGCGCAATTGTCAGTTAAAGCGACGCAGTGCCGAATCACAAAAAAGTGCTCTAGTCAGGAAGGGGGTAAATTCTTCTGGGGCTGAAGTGGTTAAAGAAATGTTAGGTAAAAAAACTTGTTTATGCAAAACTGGCTATTGTAAGCACTAGGGATGGGCCCGGTGCTCGATGCGAACCCATGTTCGCATCGAGCACCGGGTGTTCGCTCGCTCGGCGCGCCCAGAACTATTTTGGCCGCTCGCATCACGTTTGTGTGATGCGAGCGGCCCCGCAATGCATTGCGGCCGGCGCGGCCGGCGCAGTGCATTGCTGGCTGATGATTGGCCAAGCATGCACTGTGACCCCGCATGCTTGGCCAATCACAGCGCCGGAAACTCGAAGAGCCATAATTGGCTACAGGCAGGACGCCTGTAGCCAATTACAGCTCAGGGGCTTTAGTACACGCCCCCTCTTATAAAAGGCCACCACGCCGTCGGCGCCGGTCACATGCTGTTCCGGCGTAGAGAGAGCAGGATCGTTCTGTGTCACTCTGCTAGATTTAGTTAGAGAGATTTAGTTAGAGAGATTTAATTAGATAGATTCATTTAGAAAGATTCATTTAGAAAGAGGGGCTTGTAGTGTGTTCGTGGCAGGCAGGCACTGGCAGGCAGTGGCAGCAAACAGAGCTCCTATATTTTGTTCCCAGAGGCACCTATAGGACTTGTAGTGTGTTCGTGGCAGGCAGGCAGTGGCAGCAAACAGAGCTCCTATATTTTGTTCCCAGAAGCACCTATAGGACTTGTAGTGTGTTCGTGGCAG
This sequence comes from Lithobates sylvaticus, assembly GCA_028564925.1. Lineage (NCBI taxonomy): Eukaryota > Metazoa > Chordata > Amphibia > Anura > Ranidae > Lithobates > Lithobates sylvaticus. The sequence goes on from CM053028.1 coordinate 79,236,501, forward strand.
GCAGGCAGTGGCAGCAAACAGAGCTCCTATATTTTGTTCCCAGAAGCACCTATAGGACTTGTAGTGTGTTCGTGGCAGGCAGGCACTGGCAGCAAACAGAGCTCCTATATTTTGTTCCCAGAAGCACCTATAGGACTTGTAGTGTGTTCGTGGCAGGCAGGCACTGGCAGCAAACAGAGCTCCTATATTTTGTTCCCAGAAGCACCTATAGGACTTGTAGTGTGTTAGTCCCATCACACAGAGATCATATATTTTGTTCCCAGAAGCACCTATAGGACTTGAAGTGTGTTAGTCCCATCACACAGAGCTATATTTTCTTCCCAGAAGCACCTATAGGACTTGAAGTGTGTTAGTCCCATCACACAGAGATCATATATTTTGTTCCCAGAAGCACCTATAGGACTTGAAGTGTGTTAGTCCCATCACACAGAGCTATATTTTCTTCCCAGAAGCACCTATAGGACTTGAAGTGTGTTAGTCCCATCACACAGAGATCATATATTTTGTTCCCAGAAGCACCTATAGGACTTGAAGTGTGTTAGTCCCATCACACAGAGCTATATTTTCTTCCCAGAAGCACATAGAGGACTTGAAGTGTGTTAGTCCCATCACACAGAGATCCTATATTTTGTTCCCAGAAGCACCTATAGGACTTGAAGTGTGTTAGTCCCATCACACAGAGCTATATTTTCTTCCCAGAAGCACCTATAGGACTTGAAGCGTGTTAGTCCCATCACACAGAGATCCTATATTTTGTTCCCAGAAGCACCTATAGGACTTGAAGTGTGTTAGTCCCATCACACAGAGCTATATTTTCTTCCCAGAAGCACCTATAGGACTTGAAGTGTGTTAGTCCCATCACACAGAGATCCTATATTTTGTTCCCAGAAGCACCTATAGGACTTGAAGTGTGTTAGTCCCATCACACAGAGCTATATTTTGTTCCCAGAAGCACCTATAGGACTTGAAGTGTGTTAGTCCCATCACACAGAGCTATATTTTGTTCCCAGAAGCACCTATAGGACTTGAAGTGTGTTAGTCCCATCACACAGAGATCCTATATTTTGTTCCCAGAAGCACCTATAGGACTTGAAGTGTGTTAGTCCCATCACACAGACCTATATTTTCTTCCCAGAAGCACCCATAGGACTTGAAGTGTGTTAGTCCCATCACACAGAGATCCTATATTTTGTTCCCAGAAGCACCTATAGGACTTGAAGTGTGTTAGTCCCATCACACAGACCTATATTTTCTTCCCAGAAGCACCCATAGGACTTGAAGTGTGTTAGTCCCATCACACAGAGATCCTATATTTTGTTCCCAGAAGCACCTATAGGACTTGAAGTGTGTTAGTCCCATCACACAGACCTATATTTTGTTCCCAGAAGCACCTATAGGACTTGAAGTGTGTTAGTCCCATCACACAGAGATCCTATATTTTGTTCCCAGAAGCACCTATAGGACTTGAAGTGTGTTAGTCCCATCACACAGACCTATATTTTGTTCCCAGAAGCACCTATAGGACTTGAAGTGTGTTAGTCCCATCACACAGAGATCCTATATTTTGTTCCCAGAAGCACCTATAGGACTTGAAGTGTGTTAGTCCCATCACACAGAGCTATATTTTGTTCCCAGAAGCACCTATAGGACTTGAAGTGTGTTAGTCCCATCACACAGAGATCCTCTATTTTCTTTGCAGAAGCACCCATAGGACTTCTAGTGTGTTAGTGGCATCACACAGAGCTCCTATATTTTCTTCTCAGCAGCACCCACAGGACTTCTAGTGTGTTAGTGGCATCACAAAGAGCTCCTCTATTTTCTTTGCAGAAGCACCCATAGGACTTCTAGTGTGTTAGTGGCATCACACAGAGCTCCTATATTTTCTTCTCAGCAGCACCCACAGGACTTCTAGTGTGTTAGTGGCATCACACAGAGCTCCTCTATTTTCTTTGCAGAAGCACCCATAGGACTTCTAGTGTGTTAGTGGCATCACACAGAGCTCCTATATTTTCTTCTCAGCAGCACCCACAGGACTTCTAGTGTGTTAGTGGCATCACACAGAGCTCCTCTATTTTCTTTGCAGAAGCACCCATAGGACTTCTAGTGTGTTAGTGGCATCACACAGAGCTCCTATATTTTCTTCTCAGCAGAACCCACAGGACTTCTAGTGTGTTAGTGGCATCACACAGAGCTCCTCTATTTTCTTTGCAGAAGCACCCATAGGACTTCTAGTGTGTTAGTGGCATCACACAGAGCTCCTATATTTTCTTCTCAGCAGCACCCACAGGACTTCTAGTGTGTTAGTGGCATCACACAGAGCTCCTCTATTTTCTTTGCAGAAGCACCCATAGGACTTCTAGTGTGTTAGTGGCATCACACAGAGCTCCTATATTTTCTTCTCAGCAGCACCCACAGGACTTCTAGTGTGTTAGTGGCATCACACAGAGCTCCTCTATTTTCTTTGCAGAAGCACCCATAGGACTTCTAGTGTGTTAGTGGCATCACACAGAGCTCCTATATTTTCTTCTCAGCAGCACCCACAGGACTTCTAGTGTGTTAGTGGCATCACACAGAGCTCCTATATTTTCTTTGCAGAAGCACCCATAGGACTTCTAGTGTGTTAGTGGCATCACACAGAGCTCCTATATTTTCTTCTCAGCAGCACCCACAGGACTACCGACTACAATGGCTGGAAGACCGCCAAGGGGAGGCAGAGCGTGCAGAGCCAAGAACACAGGGCAGGCAGGCTCTGTTTCTAGTGGACGTGGCCATGGCCGTGGACGTGGTCGTGCATCGTCATCAGCACGTGGCCATGGGACACGCGCGTCTTTGTTTTCGGCAGCTGGACATGTGGAGCCGCATCATGCTGAAGGCTTGGTAGAATGGATGACCAAGCCCTCCTCATCCTCCTCATCCTCTCTCACCCAGGCTCAGGGTACTGGCAGAGCAGCTGCCAACGCGTACTCAATGGCATCATCAGCCACCCTTTCCCTAGACCCACCATGTCCTCCTGAGGAGTCCCCCGAACTCTTTGAGCACAGTGTTGGGTACATGCTCCAGGAGGATGCCCAACGATTCGAAGGCTCGGATGATGATACCCAGCTTGAGGAATCTGGCAGTACTGTTCCACCAGCTGCAGCTTACTGCCAGGTTTGCTCTAGTGGTGAAGAGGGAGGGGATGATGAGGTCACTGACTCCACGTGGGTGCCTGAAGGGAGAGAGGATGAGGAGGAGGACGAGGAGGAGGATGCGGCGTCACATGTCCAACGAGGCAGGATGCCCCCTGGAGGCCAGGTAGAGGCCAGCACAGCAACTGTACAACACCGCAGAGCTCCGCCTGTGCAGGGCGCTGCCTCTGCACGTTATCAGAAAAGTTCTTTGGTGTGGGCCTTTTTTGAGACGAGTGCATCAGATCGCACCACTGCTATTTGCAATATTTGTCTCAAGCGTATCTCGCGTGGCCAAAACATCAGCCGCTTGGGCACCACAAGCATGACCAGACATATGTCGACCTGCCATGCAGCTCGTTGGCAGGCACACATAAAAGACCCACACCAAAGAACTAAGCGGACCTCTCCTTGCTCCTCATCAGCTGGGATCTCCATCCCCACTACACCTTCAGTCCTCTCTGAAAGCTGCTCTGAGAGGACTGAAGGTGTAGAATTAGGTGTGTCACAACCAAGTACTTGCAGTACACCGACGTCCGATTGCAGCAGGCAAATTTCCCTGCCCCAGCTGCTGGACCGTAGAAAGAAGTACACTCCCAGCCATCCACATGCCCAGCGGTTGAATGCTAGCTTGGCTAAATTGCTAGCACTTCAACTGCTGCCTTTTCAGTTGGTAGACTCGGCCCCCTTCCGTGAGTTTGTTCAATGTGCGGTTCCTCAGTGGCAGGTTCCCAAACGCCACTTTTTCTCACGGAAGGCGATTCCGTCTCTCTACCGGCATGTGGAAGGCAATGTCCATGCCTCGCTGGACAGGGCGGTCAGCGGTAAGGTGCATATTACCGCTGACTCATGGTCCAGCAGGCATGGACAGGGACGGTACCTTTCTTTCACGGCCCATTGGGTCACTCTATTGGCAGCTGGGAGGGATGCAGGACAAGGTGCAGTAGTGTTGGAGGTTGTTCCGCCACCACGCCTCCAAAACGCTACTACTGCTACTGGTTGTGACACACCTCTCTCCTCCACCCCCTCCTCTTCTTCTTCCTCCAGTGCTCTGTCCTTGGAACCAGCGGTGCTCCGTAGGCGTACAAGGGGCTACGCAAGTACGCAGGCAAAAAGATGCCATGCCATGCTTGCGCTGGTGTGTTTGGGGGACAGGAGCCACACTGGGCCAGAGGTTCTGGCAGCTCTGCAGGGGCAGGCCGAGAGGTGGTTGACGCCACGTCAGCTTAAGCCAGGAATGGTCGTTTCTGACAATGGCACCAACCTCCTCTCCGCCCTGCGACAGGGGCAGCTCACCCATGTGCCCTGCATGGCTCACGTCCTCAACCTGGTGGTGCAGCGGTTCTTGGGCAGGTTCCCAGGCTTACAGGATGTCCTGAGGCAGGCCAGGAAAGTCTGTGTGCATTTCCGCCGATCTTATAATGCCAGTGCTCGGCTGACTGAGCTGCAAAAGGAGCTGAACCTGCCCAAGAACCGCCTAATATGTGACATGCCCACCAGGTGGAACTCAACGTTGGCCATGCTGCAGCGACTGCACACGCAGCAGAGGGCCATCAATGAGTACCTTTGCGACTACGGCACCAGGACAGGGTCATTGGAGCTTGTTTTTTTTTCCCCAAGTCAGTGGAGCATGATCAGGGATGCATGCACTGTCCTCTCACCATTTGAGGAGGCCACGAGGATGGTGAGCAGTGACAGTGCATGCATCAGTGACACTGTCCCTCTTGTCCACCTGTTGGAGCATACGCTGCGTGGGATAATGGACAGGGCACTTGAGGCAGAACAGAGGCAGGAAGAGGAGGACTTCCTTGCCTCTCAAGGCCCCCCTTTATCCGGACAGTGTTCCTTCTGTCCCACCCATCACACAGGAAGAGGATGAGGAGGAGGAGGAGGAGGAGGAGGAGGAGGATTGTGTGAGCATGGAGGTGGAGCCTGGCACTCAGCATCAGCAGCAGCAGTCTTTTAGGGATGATGTACAGTCCCAACAAACCAGTGGACTTGTACGTGGCTGGGAGGAGGTGGCTGGCGATCATGTCATCCTCAGTGACCCAGAAGACTCCGGACCGAATGCCTCAGCTAACCTACGCTGCATGGCCTCCCTGATCCTGCAAAGCCTGCGGAAGGATCCTCGTGTTCTTCGGATCAAGGAGAGGGACCATTACTGGCTGGCCACTCTCCTTGATCCACGGTACAAGGGTAAGGTTGCGGACCTTATCTTGCCGTCGCAGAGGGAGCAGAGGATGAGACATCTCAGGGAGGCCTTGCAGAAAGGTCTGTGCAACGCGTTCCCAGAAACTGGGAGGTTACAAACTCCTGGTCCTGGGCGACGCGTTGCTGAGGCTTCGGTCAGTAGCAGAAGGAGCGGTGGGGAAGGTGGACGTCTGACCGATGCGTTCAGACAATTTTTTAGTCCGCAGCCCCAAGGTATGATCGGTTCCAGCAACCATCGCCAGCGTCTGATATACATGGTGCAGGAATACCTTGGGGCAAGGTCAGACTTGGACACCTTTCCCACCGAAAATCCTCTGGCTTACTGGGTCCTGAGGATGGATCACTGGCCAGAGCTTGCACAGTATGCAATTGAGCTACTGGCCTGTCCTGCCTCCAGCGTTCTTTCCGAACGCACATTCAGTGCTGCTGGAGGATTTGTCACCGATCATAGGGTGCGCCTGTCCACCGCCTCGGTTGATCGACTGACCTTCATCAAAATGAATCAGTCTTGGATCACCACCAGCTACCAGGCACCTGAAGCGGATATAACGGAATAATTTATAATGTCACATCCCTTCAAGACTGCCTATGCTGATGCTGAGTGACTGTCCTCTTATGTTCACTGACTATCCTCTTCCTCCTCCTCAATGATCCATGCCACCACACCAGTGCCTAAGGCACAATTTTTCAGCCCCTGTTTAACAGGGGCGTGTACATACAATTTTTATAAAAAAATGCTTCGCAACACGTGTGACTGCTGTGCTCCAAGTACAGTATCTGTGAGGGGTTGCAGTGTTGTGGCACCAGTGCCTAAGGCACAATTTTCAGCCCCTGTTTAACAGGGGCATGTACTTACAATTTTTTAAAAAAATGCTTCGCAACACGTGTGACTGCTGTGCTCCAAGTACAGTATCTGTGAGGGGTTGCAGTGTTGTGGCACCAGTGCCTAAGGCACAATTTTTCAGCCCCTGTTTAACAGGGGCGTGTACTTACAATTTTTTAAAAAAATGCTTCGCAACACGTGTGACTGCTGTGCTCCAAGTACAGTATCTGTGAGGGGTTGCAGTGTTGTGGCACCAGCACCAGTGCCTAAGGCACAATTTTTCAGCCCCTGTTTAACAGGGGCGTGTACTTACAATTTTTTCAAAAAATGCTTCGCAACACGTGTGACTGCTGTGCTCCAAGTACAGTATCTGTGAGGGGTTGCAGTGTTGTGGCACCAGCGCCTAAGGCACAATTTTTCAGCCCCTGTTTAACAGGGGCTGGTAATTACAAATCTTGATCTAATAGTTCACAGCAGGGCCCATTCCTGCGCCCACCAAGAGTAACTATGAGGGCCTACAGTCTTGTGGCAACACCGTCCACCACCACCGCCAAAGGCCCAATTTTTCTGCCCTGTTCATCAGGTGCTTGCAATTACAAATCTTGATCTAATAACTCACAGCAGGGCCCATTCCTGCGCCCACCAAGAGTAACTGTGAGAGCTTACAGTCTTGTGGCAACACCGTCCACCACCACCGCCAAAGGCCCAATTTTTCTGCCCTGTTCATCAGGTGCTTGCAATTACAAATCTTGATCTAATAACTCACAGCAGGGCCCATTCCTGCGCCCACCAAGAGTAACTGTGAGAGCTTACAGTCTTGTGGCAACACCGTCCACCACCACCGCCAAAGGCCCAATTTTTCTGCCCTGTTCATCAGGTGCTTGCAATTACAAATCTTGATCTAATAACTCACAGCAGGGCCCATTCCTGCGCCCACCAAGAGTAACTGTGAGAGCTTACAGTCTTGTGGCAACACCGTCCACCACCACCGCCAAAGGCCCAATTTTTCTGCCCTGTTCATCAGGTGCTTGCAATTACAAATCTTGATCTAATAACTCACAGCAGGGCCCATTCCTGCGCCCACCAAGAGTAACTGTGAGAGCTTACAGTCTTGTGGCAACACCGTCCACCACCACCGCCAAAGGCCCAATTTTTCTGCCCTGTTCATCAGGTGCTTGCAATTACAAATCTTGATCTAATAACTCACAGCAGGGCCCATTCCTGCGCCCACCAAGAGTAACTGTGAGAGCTTACAGTCTTGTGGCAACACCGTCCACCACCACCACCACCCCCAATTTTTCTGCCCTGTTCAACAGGTGCATGCAATTACAAATCTTGATCTATTAACTCACAGCAGGGCCCATTCCTGTGCCCACCAGTCTTGTGGCTACACCAACATCTAATAGGGCAAAATTCTGCAGAGTATATACGCCAGGCCCCTACTTTCAAACATCCAACTTACAAAACGACTCCTACTTGCAAATGGAAAGAGAAAACAGGAAGTGAGAGGAAATCTACCCCTAGGAAGGGAAATTCTATCCTGTTAGATTTAATTTGGGAAAAAGGTATCTCCTCTCTACTGATACTTTATCACCAATCCTTGTTTCAATTAAAACCCCACTTTTCCAAAAACATTTGTCATTGGGACGGAAAGTGAGGTGACATGTTCTGAACAGATGTGCAAAGACAGCAAATGTTACAGGGGTGATAACCCCTCCCTATGTTCTCCAAAAAGCTTAAAAATAGATTTTTTTGGGATGGAGCTACACTTCATAATGTACCTGTTCAGATTCTACTTAAGAACAAACCTAAAGCCGCAAGTGGTTTTAAATGGCTTCTTTTTTTCCTTTACAAATGTCATTTTGTGCAAGGACAGTTCTAAACACGGGAAACACATGCCACTTCACAGGCATACTTTAGACACCCCCCAGGTACCATATTTAAAGGAAAATTTCACTTTTTTTTTTTCACTTTATGCATCATTAAAATGACTGCTCCCGAAAAAACGTTAGTTTTTAAAAGTTCTTTTTGCATTGATATATGTCCCCTGGGGCAGGACCCCGGTCCCCAAACCTGTTTTATGACATTAACATGCATATTGGCCGTTGTAATTAGCACTTTTGATTTCGAACGTTCGCGTCCATTATAACGTATAGGGTTCGAAAATTCGCGCGAACTTTCGGTCCGTTCGAAGGTTCTGGTGAGAACAGAACCCGGGGGTGTTCGGCTCATCCCTAGTAAGCACCCCTGTCAATGTGTGTGTAAATGGTTTGTCTCAATGTGATCCTTATAAATATTATAATATGCGGTGTGTACAATCCATATGCCAAACACAGGTGGTGCAATCTATATTAGAAAAGAAGGTATGTAGTCCTCCTGTGTTGAGACAAATATTCTTTTGTGCAACTGACTGAAGATACAAAACACCAGACATCAAAGGGCTCCCAATAGTGCTTGTGCCGCATACCCCCTACACACCATGCACTCACCGGAGCCTGTGGACCCTACAATGAGCAGGATTGTACTCACTTGTATAATAGATGTCAGCCTCTGTCAACCTTCCTCCAACTAAGTACCAGCCCCCATGGCTCCACTCCAATCTCCAAAGGCAGAGGTCAGAGGCTGTTTGCTAGAGAACACTCTCTCTCAAACTCTTAGACATAAGTTTGCAACCACTGGCATTTAGTCACACGTTCTCTGTTGGGCTAGACCTGTTTTGTTTCTGCTTCCCTAATATGGAACCTCTATTCTTCAGGATGAGCCCACTCTTCATGCCACGTTTTCTCCTTTGCTGCAGTGTTTCTCCTAATCTTCTTGTTCCTTGTGTTATTGGCTTCTGTGCTCACCTATCATAGCACTCAGAGCACTCAGGATAATGTTCCTTTAAAGCGGAGGTCCGCCCACCCCTGTAAAAATGAAAAGCCAGCAGCTACACATACTGCAGCTGCTGACTTTTAATAATAGGACACTTACCTGTCCAGGAGTCCAGCGATGTCTGCACCGCAGCTGATTTTTCCATCAGCTGTCGGGTGCTGCTGCTGTCATTGTGGGTAAGGGAACCCGGCAGTATATTATGGCTTCACGCCAGGTCCCAACTGCGCATGCGCGAGGCACCGCTGCGCTCTCCTACTGGCCAGTGGCGGGGGACGGAGGAGGGAGCCGAGCTGCTGACGTAATGCGCCACAGCCCAGACTCCAGGAAGAGGTGACGGTATCTGCCCGCCTCCCCCGAAAGGTGGCAAATGTGGCACCGAAGGGGGGAGACAAATGAGCGGAAGTTCCACTTTTGGGTGGAACTCCGCTTTAAGCACTTAGAAAGGCACTAGCTCTGTGATATCTGCAGGCAGCACTGTTCATCTTTTGTCAAAGTGCATTGGGGTCTGGCCAAGGGCCTCTCACCAACTATGGTTGCAGGTGATCTTCCTCTGGTTACTGTTGGCTGCACAATCAGTCAGTGTTTAAGGTGTCCTTCCCTTTGATCAGGTAGCAGGATAATGGCATTCTCAAAGGATGTCTGGCACTGTGCCTCTATCCCTCTCAGGTGTGGTGGTGAATAGTCTGCTGGAAGCCTAAAACATACTCAACCCCCCCACACTCTCCTTTTCCTCAGTCTGGGAACAACAACACTCCTCTTATATCTCTTCTCAGAGCTCCAATGCATTTGGGATCTGTAGTTTCTTTGCTCAGTCTATCAAGCCAGCTCAATCTTTAAAGAACTACACCTCCCACAATCTCTCATTCCTCCCAACATTCCTAGCAGTCTACATCCCCTTCCTCTGTGTATTTCATTGGGTAGAGGGAGGGTTTAAAACTGCATGCAGAAATAGATCAAATTAAGAAAAACACCACTGACATGCTCCTATGTAATTCACCGGCCGGTTTAACCACCTCAATATGGGGCACTTTTAACCCTTTCTTGCCCAGGCCAATTTTCAGCTTTCAGTGCTGTCGCATTTTAAATGACAATTGTGCAGTCATGCAATAATGTACCCAAGCAAAATTTTTATCATTTTGTTCACACAACTGGAGCTTTCTTTTGGTGATATTAAATCACCACTGGGTTTTTTTATTTGTTTGCTAAATAAATGAAAAAAGACTGAAAATAAATGTGTTTTTCTTTGTTTCTGTTATAAAATTTTGCAAATAAATAATTGTTCTTCATAAATTTAGTCCAAAATGTATTCTGCAACATTTCTTTGGTAAAAAACAACCTAAATCAGTGTATATTATTTAGTCTGTAGGAAAGTTATAGAGTCCACAAACTATGGTATACAGTGGTGTGAAAAAGTGTTTGCCCCCTTCCTCATTTCCTGTTCCTTTGCATGTTTGTCACACTTAAGTGTTTCGGAACATCAAACCAATTTAAACAATAGTCAAGGACAACACAAGTAAACACAAAATGCAATTTGTAAATGAAGGTGTTTATTATTAAAGGTGAAAAAAAATCCAAACCATCATGGCCCTGTGTGAAAAAGTGATTGCCCCCTAAACCTAATAACTGGTTGGGCCACCCTTAGCAGCAACAACTGCAACCAAGCGTTTGCGATAACGTGCAATGAGGCTTTTACAGCGTCCTGGAGGAATTTTGGCCCACTCATCTTTGCAGAATTGTCCTAATTCAGTTACATTAGAGGGTTTTCGAGCATGAACGGCCTTTTTAAGGTCATACCACAACATCTCAATAGGATTCAGGTCAGGACTTTGGCTAGGCCACTCCAAAGTCTTCATTTTGTTTTTCTTCAGCCATTCGGTGGTGGACTTGCTGGTGTGTTTAGGATCATTGTCCTGCTGCAGAACCCAAGTTCGTTTCAGCTTGAGTACACGAACAGATGGTCGGACATTCTCCTTCAGGATCTCTTGGTAGACAGCAGAATTCATAGTTCCTTTTATCACGTCAAGTCTTCCAGGTCCTGAAGCAGCAAAACAGCCCCAGACCATCACACTACCACCACCATATTTTACTGTTGGTATAATGTTCTTTTTCTGAAATGCAGTGTTCCTTCTACGCCAGATATACTTGGACACACACCTTCCAAAGAGTTCCACTTTTGTCTCATCGGTCCACAGAATGTTGTCCCAAAAGTCTTGGGGATCATCAAGATGTGTTGTGGAGAAATTGAGACGAGCTTTGATGTTCTTTTTGCTCAGCAGTGGTTTTCTCCTTGGAACTCTGCCATGCAGGCCATTTTTGCCCAGTCTTTTCCTGATGGTGGAGGCATGAACGCTGACCTTAACTGAGGCAAGTGAGGCCTGCAGTTCCTTGGACGTTGTTGTGGGGTCTTTTGTGACCTCTTGGATGAGTCGTCGCTGCGCTCTTGGGGTAATTTTGGGCGGCCGGCCACTCCTGGGAAGGTTCAACACTGTTCCATGTCTTCGCCATTTGTGGATAATGGCTCTCACTGTGGTTCGCTGGATTCCCAAAGCTTTGGAAATGGCTTTATAACCCTTTCCAGACTGATAGATCTCAATTACTTTCTTTCTCAATTGTTCCTGAATTTCTTTGGGTCTCGGCATGATGTGTAGCTTTTAAGGATCTTCTGGTGGACCTTACTGTGTCAAGCAGCTCCTATTTAAGTGATGCCTTGATTGTGAACAGGTGTGGCAATAATCAGGCCTGGGTGTGGCTAGAGAAATTGAACTCAGGTGTGGACAACCACAGTTATAGTATGTTTTAACAAGGGGGGCAATCACTTTTTCACACAGGGCCATGATGGTTTGGATTTTTTTTCACCTTTAATAATAAACACCTTCATTTACAAATTGCATTTTGTGTTTACTTGTGTTGTCCTTGACTATTGTTTAAATTGGTTTGATGTTCCGAAACACTTAAGTGTGACAAACATGCAAAGGAACAGGAAATGAGGAAGGGGGCAAACACTTTTTCACACCACTGTATGTCTAAAAAATTTATCAATCCTGATGTATTGACAGCCTAGCTAATTTCTTGAGGCCCTAAAATGCCAGGACAGTACAAATACCTTCCAAATGACTTTTTGGAAAGTAGACAGTCCAAGTTATTTAGTAAGCCGTTTTTTTAAGTTGTAATTTTTTGTTCAAATTTTGGGGAAAATTAAGAAATAAAAAAAAAAATCTGTTTTAGTTTTTGTCACCAGTGCAGTACAGCGCCATCATATAACTGGTGTGGTGGTGATCAGGGACACTGACTGGTGACAGTAGGAAAAAAAAAAAAAACATTGTAATCATTTTTTTCAATTTCTTTTCTTTTTACTATTTTTATTAACACACTGTGACCAGAGCAAAATAATTTTTCTTTTTTTTTACACAATATGATTGCTTAGAGCAATGAATTACATAGCTATAAGCAGGCATTTTACTGAATGAAACTGATTCATTCAGTTTGTTTTGCTGTAATTAGTTGTGATTGGTCAAAGATAATCACATGGTACAGCTGGGCTGTGATTGGCCTTGTTTGTACCATGTGATCACATTGACAAATCACAGCTAGCAACACAATTGTACACAATGGATGGCATGAAAGGAAGCCATCCATTGTGTACAACTATCATGTGACCGGCTGTGATTGGTCACAGCGGTCACATGGTACTGGCAGCGAGCCAGTACATTGATCAATCAACAGATGTGTCTGTCGGACACAGCCGGTGATAGATCACGCCGCTGCGCCGCACTTTCTGAGAGGACATAATATGAATTCTACTCAGTACAGTATAGCCACGGCATGGCCGTCATTCTGCTATAGGCTGGGCGTGAAGGTGTTAAATAACTGCTGGCAGGTGCTGGTATTCTGACAAGAGCATGTCTAGCTCGATAGTGAGACCACATGTATAACACAGGACTGCACAAGGTTGATATGAACCGCTAAAACAAAGATTTAAAAACTGGCATCAGCTAGTTCTCTCCCCATAAAGATACAGTATATCCACAAATGTGTTTCACCCGTGTAGGGGTGAAACGCGTTAGTGGGTGTATCCTGATGGGCGGAGAGCTAACCAAAGCCATTTTTTTAGTCTTTGTTATCGTGGTTTACATCAACCTTGTGCAGTCCTGTGTTGTACCATTGGCTGCACACAGTTTTATAACAGCAGTTTCCAATCACAGCTGTGTCTGTTGTGCTGTGAACACAAGCAAGGACAGCAGTAAAATCTGCAGCTGCTCCTCTCCCTGTCAACTGCTGATGGGGGCTACGCAAATTTTGTATATTAATTTACATTTTTTTTTTTGCTTGTTAAGGCAACTGAATTTCTGTAGCAAAGGTTTGGGATCCCTTTACAGTTCAAGGTCACAGACTGCTGACCGAGATTTTTCTATTATAATTCACCACTAATTCAATATAAATTACCACTGTGTTCTATTTTTTTTCTCACCATGATCACTGTGTGTGTGTCTTGTATTACACAACATTTCAGTTGCACAATCAGTACAGCAGAAATCCATTGTTGTTTGTCAGTAGAGTGGTAAACTATACAACATATTTTAATCACATGAGAAGATTTCTAGTCTTGCTCCTATATAGTCTTGAGATTAGGACAGTAGTAGAAAGTAAGTGTATTTTAGCAATACTCTGAATATCAGCCTTCAGCAGATACAAATGCTTAGTAATTCTATAAACAATAAATTCAAAGTAAATCCTGCAGACTGGAGATTTGCAGTCTTGGAAAACTTAGGTAAAGCATTTTTTAAAACCATAATGTACCACAAGGCCTATTAAATATTGTTAGTGGCAGGGGCGTTGCTAGGTCTACAAAAGATCTGGGACTAGAGCCCATAGCAACGTAGTAAAGAAAGTCATACGTTTGGGCGGGCATACACATGTATATAATATACGTATGTGTGTATATATCCCCAGAGATCCCCCCCTTACATCAGGGTCCCCAGAGAGCCCTCCTTACATTAGGATCCCCAGAGAGCCTTCCCCTTGCATCAGGGTTCCTAGAGAGCCCCCCCTTGAATCAGGGTTCCCAGAGAGCCTCTCCCTTGCATCAGGGTTCCCAGAGAGCCTCCCCCATAAATCAGGGTCCCCAGAGAGCCTCCCCCATGCATCAGGGTCCCCAAAGAGCCCCCCACTTACATCAGTGCCCCCAGAGAGCCTCCCCTCCCCTTGGGGACCCCTGCAGAGACTCAGGGCTATGGGTTCCAGATTCAGGGCTATAGCCCCAAAAGCCAGAGGACCCGAAAAATAGAAAAAAATAGAAAAAATCCTCTAATGTCAGAAGGGGCGGTGCCACCGGGTGTCGTAAGCCCGGTTGGCCTCGCCCCTTGCCTATATAAGGACTGTCAAAGCGCAGAGTGGGCATATGGGGGGGGGGCTCCCAGGAGGCGGAGCATTGTTATTTTTTTCAATTTTTCTGGTCCGTCGGCCGATGTGATTGACGATGGATGTACATCGAGGGGCATTCTTTTTTTATTTTTTAATGATGGACTTGTCAAAAACTGTTTCTTGTGGTTATTACTTTTTGACACTTTTTTGGTGAATGGGTACTGGTACAATGTACCTGATACCCACTCACATGGAGCCCCCCAACGCACCCACCCCCCATGTAGAGGGCATGTGGCCTGGTATGGTGCTCGCTCATCCCCTCACCTTTCCTGACCTGCCGAGCTGCATGCTCGGATAAGGGTCTGATATGGATTTGGGGGCCCCACGCCATTATTTTTCTTAATTTTGGCTTAGAGTTCCCCTTAAAATCCATACCAGACCCAAAAGGCCTGGTATGGACCCCATGCAATTTTCTTCTTTATTTTTTCAATTTCCAATTGTAACCGTGAGTCATTTTAAATGTGATTTGACAATTTTTTTTTTTTCTTTCTTCATTTTTGCTGTAGCAAGGGGACCCCCAGGAACTATATTTAAAGGAATTTTTCATTTTTATTGTTGCACTCTAACCTAACTGTAACCCCTTAGCGCCAACCGTAAGCACATAGGCGGCCTCGGCTTGAAGGGGTTATACCTGGGTGATGAGTGCAGCTGCAGGCATCAACCCGGTACCGTTTTTTAGAGCTGGTGGTCGACTTTTTAGTGATTACAACCTTTCCCACCTCCCGCCCCCTTCCGCCGCTCTTGCCGGTCCTCCCGTTCCACTGGGAGACCCCGATCCACGGTTCAGCACTTCCGCCGGCTAGGCTGAGACTGGAACGAAGCCGTAAATGGCTTTGATCTAGTTTTCTCTGCAAAAACATGGAAGAGACGTCACAACGTCACTACCGATTTACTTTTACGTAAGTGGTGACAAGGGGCACCCTTGAATAAAAAAATATATAAATAAATAAGAAAAAAATATATTTTAAAGTGTTATTTTTTTATAGAAAAAATTAGGATAACTTTACTGTTTTGTTTTTTTTTTTTTATTTATGAAAGTGTCTTTTTTTCCCAAAAAATTGCGTTTGAAAGACCACTGCGCAAATACCGTGTGATCATAAAATATTGCAAAGATCGTCATTTTATTCTCTAAGGTCTCTGCTAAAAATATATATATAATGTTTGGGAGTTCTAAGTAATTTTCTTGCAAAAATTACAGACTTTAAGTTGTAAGCAACAAATGTCAGAAATAGGCTTAGGCATGAAAGGGTTAAAGTGGTTGTAAACCCTCCACTACAACTTAATCTCTTTAAAATCTATATTGCACAGGCAGCTGACTGTTGCCTGTGAAAGTGCACTCACTGTTTTGGTTTCCATAGTATTCGCCCTGCAATGTTCATGCGATTGCGCACTAGGTACAATGTTTTATGGCATACTGTGTGTGCCGCTTCTGTCTGCTCTGCATGCCGGGTCATTAGCATCCACTATCTTCCTCTCAGAACGGCCCAGAGGGAAGTATCCCGATGCTTCTCCCCCTTTGATTTGCCTTCAGCTATGGGTTCGCTCTGTTGCTGTAGTAACGGCAATCCACATAGAGGCTTGGTTTCGACGCTACGGCGCATGCGCAAGATTTGTAAAGGCAATCATAGTAAGGGCGGAAATGAGGTCCTGAAATGATTCAAGAAACAGCAGTAGAAGTGGCGCAGCCAATACCCGGAAGAGAAGATATTCTAAATAAGATAAAAAAGGTATTTACTAACCTAGTTTTTGGCCGATTTATAAGTGTTTTTATTTGCAATACTTAGTAGTATATATAAATTGAAAAAAAAAAAAAAAAATCATCCGGGGTTTACTTCCTCTTTAAGCATAATTAAAATGACCGCTCCTGAAAAAACGATTGTTTAAAAAATAAATAAAAAAATGTATTTATACATGTCCCCCCAGGGCAGTACCAAGACCCCCATACTCCTTTTATGGGCAATTACTTGCATATAAGCCTTCAAAATGGGCACCTTTGATATTTCCTGTTTGGCTCCCATAGACTTCAATGAGGTTCGCCATTCGGGTTAGAACATTTCACCTGTTCAGGAGTTCAGTACAGCTTGGCGGAAAGGGCAGTCATAGTCGGACACTCTTGATGAGCTCCTTAATTCTAATATTTCTTCCACACCAGGAGATTATGGCGATGACTGTGGGGGAACATCATAAGAAGATAATTACTACTGAACTAGAAGACAGAACACAAGGGGCACATCACAGTGAAGGTAAGTTACGCCCCTTGTGTTTATTTTGTATTTTTTAGGTAAATTTAGCCTTTAATTAATTCAAAACAATGTTTATGGTTGTAAAAATTTACAAATAACACATGGTAATTAAAATACCACATATGCTATGCTTTAGGGATGTGACCCAGACAACATTTCTACTTTTTATGCTCTGCATTTCATAAATCAGAATAATGTGTAAGGCCAACTAAAAACATTTATGTTTGCCTTCCCTAATACATGTCCACTTGACTATGAACACATTGCAAGAAGTGACTCATGACAAAATATGATTTATGAATTGATTACACATTCATAGCTATGAAGCTGGACTCTTAAGAGCACAGGTGGAAGACAGATGAGATGGTAGGTGAATGGAGGTCACAGTAGGATATGATAATGATGTTCTATGAGTCAAAAAGTATGGATTGCTGAGAAAATAGATGTATATACATTCCAAATAAATAAAAACAGATACACAGTTACTGGGAGAAAAGAATTGATGAATAAATGTGGAGTGAACTGAACTTGTAAGACTTTAGAGTTAGCTTGGTACCACTGAATGGCCAGATGGGCAGTCCTTGACCAGGCATGGGCAGTTAGACATGCAGGCATGTTCTCAGGGCAAAATCTTCAAAGAGCTGCATGGCACTTTATAAAATTGTAAACTTGGACCTACTGAGCATACAGGTTAAAGAGGTTGTTACCCTAAAAAAAAAAAAATCATGTTCCTTTAAAACCTGTTAAGCTCCATAGTGCTTGTGTGGTGTCAGTTTCCCTTTTGCATGCTGTAAAAAAAACTGGTTGATCCTGCCTGTTCCTGTGTCCCCCTGTGTGTGCTGAGTGACCACAGTAATCGTGGCTGCTGAGCCATGATACCGTGGTCAAGGTACGTGCCTCCGTAAGCCCGCTGTTCTCTCTCCTCCCTCTCCCCCTGCCTGTGAGCTCCTGTGTGTGAGCCTCCCCTCCCCTACCCTCTTGCTGCTATTGTGTGGTAGTAAAGTTAGTGTTCTCAATTACTGGCAGCCCCTCTGTTATAACAAGATATAAAACTCAGTGTATGTTTTTTTTTTTTTTATTCTAATCCTAAATACTTTAATCCACATTGATGCCGATGTGCAGTCATGTGACTGCCCGGCTGGCGTCAGAGGGAGATCTCAGCCTCTTCCACTGTAGTCTTTAGAATGGCCAGGGAGAGCAATGTGCATTAAGGTATTTAGGATTATAATTTAAGAAAAAAAAAACACATACACTGAGTTGTATATCTTGTTATAACAGAGGGTCTGCCAGTAATTGAGAATACTGACTTAACAACCAATTTAATGTGAATGGAGAAGGGTAGACCGAAGTGTTGGGAGGAAGCTGATAAACTGGCTTGTCATGGAGGAAGGGCAGATACAGTAACTTATCTCCTGGACAACAGTGGGTCGGCAGTGTCTGCACCCACCTATAAACACCTATAAACATAGATAAATATAGACTGTGAGCCAGTTTGACCATTTGCTATCTCATGTCTTTGTGTAGACATGAGCTTTACTGAAGGTAGGCTAAAAAAAACATGCTACCTAAACTAGAGGCGGGAAAATGGTTAAAACATTCCATTTACTGTTGATTTGCATATTTGAAAGATTAAGTCAATCTGTTTCAGATTTTAATACATTAGGATATAAATCATGAAACCTGGCCCCATGGCATACCAACAGTACATTCTTTCCATTTTCTTGTAAGGAGATTCACAAAATATATACTGGCGGTGAGGTCAAATGTGAGAACCTTTATATGAGAATCCAGTTGAAGTTCTCTATTTGACAATAACTGAGTTGAGCAAAGGTTGTGTCCCATTCTAGAGGTCCAGATTAGAACATGCACATATAATAGTCCACTTTCTAGTTACAAAATGCATGATCTTTCTAGGCCTATAGCCAGGTGCAAATATAACAGACTGATGCTTATCAGATCTAATCAGATCAAATCAGATATAATGTGTAGGCTGAACCAAAGCAATAAACAAGGAATACAACTAGATAACGAACATCCATACTAAAAAATATGAGGTTTCGGTAGATGTGACAAATTTTGCACCATTGAAAGACAAGCATAGCAACAAGACACAAGGTGGTCATCCTGTATGACTAATTTTGCAGTAGACAAGTTTTTCTATATTTATTTATTTCAGTTACTTATATAGTGCTGTCAATTTATGCAGCGCTTTAAATATATATTGTACATTCACATCAGTCCCTACCCTCAAGGAGCATACAATCTAAGGTCCTTAAAGAGGGAGTCCGGCAAAAAACATTTTTTTAAAAGTTAGCAGCTACAAATACTACAGCTGCTGACTTTTAAAATAAGAACACTTACCTGTCACTGGGTCCAGCGATGTGGGCACCCGAGGCCGAACCGTCCCTCGGATGCTGCCGCCGCCATCTTGGGTATGGGAATCAGGAAATGAAGCCTTGCGGCTTCACTTCCTGGTTCCCTATTGCGCATGCGCAAGTCGTGCAATGCAATAGGAATGCTCCACGCTGTCTCTGGGACCCGTGTGTGTCCCAGCAGACAGTGTGGCAGGACAGAAAGAAGCATAGACTCCCGTGGGAGTCAATGCCCGGAAGTGGGTGCAAATACCTGTCTTAGACAGGTATCTGCACCCCCCTCCCCCCTGAAAGGTGACAAATGTGACACCAGAGGGGGGGAGGGTTCCGATGAGCGGAAGTTCCACTTTAGGGTGGAATCCCGCTTTAACACACATTCATACATATACTAGGGCCAATTCAGACAAGATCTGATTAACGTACCAGCATGTCTTTAGTGTGTGGGAGGAAACCCACATGCCGCGTACACACGATCGGACTATCCGGCAGACTTAGTCCGGTGGACCAGAGTCCGCTGGACAATTCGCCCGTGTGTGCGCTCCGGCAGACTTTTTCTTCCCAAAAGTCTGGCCCCCCTTATGATGTCCCATGGTGACCCCGCCCATTGTGATGTCACAGTCCCAGCATCCCCAGGTATGGACTTTGGGGGGCCCCCACGTCATTTTTCCGGCGTAGGGGGTTCCTCTTTAAATCCATACCAGGCAACAGGGCTCGCAAGGTGTCAATCTCGCTGATGGAGGTGGCGACATTGACTTCCTACGCTAGTCTCGTCTACCTGGAGTCACGTTCAAAATGAACGGACTTTACTCCGTGTGTGGGCAAATCCGTTCATTTGAAAAGTCCGGCGGACCTCCGCCAAAAGTCCGGTCACGTGTGGGCGTGTGTGGGCAACTACGCTCGTTCGGAAAGTCTGGCGGACCTCCACTGGAAAATCCGGCGGATTGTCCGCAGGATAGTCTGATCGTGTGTACGCAGCAACACAGGCACAGGGAGAACATGCAAACTCCAGGCAGATGGTGTCGTGGTCGGTATTTGAATCAGTTACTTTTTGCTGCTAGGTGAAAGTGCTAACCACTACACCACTGTGCTGCCTCATGTGAAACAATAAAGATTGGAACCGCAGTTCTTGGACTTTATAGGCACAACTTACAACAAATAAAATAAAATACAAAACTTTATTAATGCACAGTAAAATATAGACTTAAAACCATACAAGCTAAAAACATAGTAGCATTATGCACCATATGTCACTGAGAGCGGTGGTCTAAATCGAATAGAAATGTATGATTAGCTGTTTATCTCAAAGTCCAAAACTATAGAGAGCTCCACCATCCCTTCACATAAGGCTCAACATGCTTTGCATATTCCACTTCTCCAGGAGAAAAGGGTGCTAACATAGAATTGCTACCTAAAAAAAGAGTATAAGACTATAAAGCCCCATACACACGGTCGGATTTTTGCATGGATTCTGTCCGATCGGACAATGTTGTTGAAAAATCAGACCATGTGTATGCACCATCGGACAGTGTACGTCGGATTGTCCGACGGACAAAGTCCTATCTCCTGCTGGATAGATTTTCCAACAACACGGTCCGATCACACCAAATCCGATCGTGTGTACGGTTGTCCGACGGACAAAGTGCTACGCATGCTCAGATCACATTACAAGACCAAAGCTATTGGCTACTAGCCTCTACGTAGTCCGGTCGTAGGCAACAAACGTCACCACGTTCAGAATGATCGGATTTTCCGACAACTTTGTCCGACCGTGTGTACGCAAAACCAACATCGGACAAAGTATGACGGACATGATCCGACGGACCTGGTCCTCGGATAATCCGAGCGTGTGTATGGGGCTTTATAGTGTATGTGTTATAACAATAGTAATTCATTTTACAATGATACAACTACTATATATATATATATATAATATATATATATATATAACTATTCTATGCACTTACAATAACAGCAATTGGAGACCCTATCCCAAGCATATAGTGGCTTGAAAAAGTATTCATACTCCTTGACATTTTCCACATTTTGTCATGTTACAACCAAAAACGTAAATGTATTTTATTGGGATTTTATGTCATAGACCAACACAAAGTGGCACATAATTGTGAAGTGGAAGGAAAATTAAAAATGGTTTTCATTTTTTTTTTTACAAATAAATATGTGAAAAGTGTGGCGTGCATTTGTATTCAGCCCCCCTTAGTCAATACTTTGCAGAACCACCTTTCGCTGCAATTACAGCAGCAAGTTTTTTGGGGATGTCTCTACCAGGTTTGCACATCTAGAGAGTGACATATTTTGCCCATTCTTCTTTGCAAAATATCTCAAACTCTGCCAGATTGGATGGAGAGCATCTGAGTTTGTCCCTTCGGAAATTTTCATACAAAAATTCAGAATCGGCTGTCGAAAGCTGTGTACACACTATACGAAAATCGTATGAAAATTCTTTGGATGAAAATGTTTGCCCGATTTTCTTGTATGTACGAGACTTAAAATACAGTAGGCTCTCTCTCTCTGTCTTTGTATGCTGCAGAAAAAGTCAGGAAAGCAACACAATTAAATACTCAAAATCCACAATGGTACCCAGATAAGAAATAACAACAGGTATATTCCAGATACATATTCTAAGCAGGATCCTTTCTGTGTGTCAAATGTTAATATTTAAACAATGAAAACTACAGTACATAATACAGCAGGTTAACAAACATGGCTAGGGAACAAATATGCCTTCCAACCTTTCTGATTGGCAAGAAAGGCCTTGAGCTAAAGCTTGTACTGCAAGTACTTGTTGTTTGCAACTTTTGGTGTCCAGGCACACTATCTGAAAGTTACAGTTTTGATAAAAATTATGTATGGTCAAAGCACAGGGGAGGGGTGGGCCTCCCAGATATAAAGGCCTACTACAGGGCGGCCCATCTTACTAGAGTGGTCGACTGGCACTGCCACGCAGAAGCTAAACAGTGGGTGGCGATGGAGCTGGAGGACTCTGGCGGCATGGCCAAGAGCTGGCCGTGGATCACCACCCCTATTCCAAGGGACCTCACTAACCACCCCACACTGGGCAGCACCATACAGGTGGCCAGGGATGCCTTTCGGCATTCCTCAGTATCCCCAATCCCATCCCCCATGGTGCCAATCTTGGATAACCCCGATTTCCCTCCTGGCCGTATGAACCCTATTTTTGGCCGTCTAACTGCAAAGGAGCGGCTACACCTCCATGACTTCATGGGCACGGACGGCCGACTCGTAACAGAGGCAGGGATATATGCTACTGACCCCCCACTGGACTTCTGGAGTGGTCTCCAACTGCGTAACTTCCTGTGCCGGTGTGCACGGACACCAGGCATATCGCGCCCTCTCACAGAACTGGAGCAAATCTGCCACCGCAGAGAACCGATTCGTCACTGTCTGTCTCTTATCTACGCCTCCCTGACCTTACCAGCGGAAGGGTTTTCGCCCCCCTTCCTCTCCAAATGGGAGGCTGATCTAGGAATCCAACTCAATGATTCACAAAAGGACAAGATCTTGCATTTTGCCCAGAAGTCATCCATAGCCACGAGAGTCCAAGAGACCTGTTATAAAATTATGACCCGATGGTACAGAGTGCCTACCACTCTGCACCGCTTCTTCCCGCAGGTCTCCAGCCTTTGCTGGCGCTGCGGTCTGGAGGAGGGAACGATGCTCCACATTTTTTGGGATTGCCCCAAAATCAAACCCTACTGGCGAGAGGTGACAAGCACGATCGAGCACCTGACTGGTGCTATTCTAGAGGGGGATCCCGGGGCCTGCCTGCTGCATCTCTCTAAGCGACCCATTAAGAAGTACAAAGCATCCCTTACCATTCAGCTCTTAAATGCTGCCAAGGCATGCATCCCCTTGTGCTGGAGATCGGAGACCCCACCATCAAAATCAATGTGGTATGCCAAGGTTAATGAACTGAGGAACATGGAAGACCTCACTGCCACCCTGCATGACAGAGAGGAGGCCTTTTCGGAGACATGGCGACCTTGGATTCATTACATATACACCGAAGCGTACCTCAGTGAGGTTGCATGTCCTGACTAAACCATGCAGCCTGACCTTCCACATGGTCTGGGAGGCACCACCATCTCCATCTTCACCCCCTTTCACTTCCCCCTTCCCTCTCTCTCCACCCCTTCTCCCCCCCCCCCCCCCATCTTACATATTTCCCCCCCCCCCCTTTTAAGTTTTCCCCAGCCATGGGCCGGCTTAGCCAGATAATATGCATATCTTATATACATTACTCGTCTCTTATGCCACATGGCTGGGCCCGGCTGTCTGGGGGACAAATCCCCCTGCCAGCCGGAGAAGTTTCTAGCAGTGTGGCCGTGGCAGCCGCACCAACAGATGGGTTACTAAGGAAACAGTATAGAAGCTCCTTCCCGGGGTGGCACACGGGCAGTTTAACTCTCATTCGCAACCACACTTGTAAACCACAAGGTGCCAACAAGGGGGAGCGTCACACGACGAAGCTGGTACTACATCTAACCCTATTTGCTACATGTTACTGGTTTTTTTTCTTTCTTTTTTACTATAAGTAATGTCATTGTTATTCTGTGATTGTAATGCTGTACCATTTTGAAAATAAATAAAGGAATTACAAAAAAAAAAAAAAAATTATGTATGGTCAAAGGTAATTGATATCATCGAACCATTAAAATATTTTTTTGCAGTACTGGGTAGATGCTGTTGAGTTGAATTAATGGCCACTGAGTAATTGATTGCAGCAGAATCCACCCACATCTAAAATAGCAGTTTGAGTTGGTAATTTGTGTTTTTGATCCAAATTATCCGAAGGGACAAACACAAAAAATGTTCTCGTACGATACCAGGTCGTATGATTTTCGTTTAACCAGTACAGTTTTCATCTGAAAATACAATACAAATACAAAACATTACCTCCAAATTTTTATTCTGTCGTACGAGAATTTTTGTACTTTAACCTCTTCATTTTTAAATTGGAGACTAGCATGCAAAAAAAAAAAAAGAAAACGGTTATTCGTCCGATAATCTCATCGTGTGTACTAGGCTTTAGGGCTGGATCCTTGGCATGTTATGCTAACGAAAAGATAGGTGTTAATCACTTAGATTTTAAAGTTTTATTTGAGACACTTTTTGGGAGGTAATAAAATACCCCAAACAGCAATAACTTCTAAACATTATCTTTTTTAATGTAGCTGTAAACATGTGTGAAATCTTCCCTCCTGCAGGCCTTATGCACACAGGGGTGGAGTTGGACAGGATCCTCCAAAGTCAAGGTCCCAGTGTCTATTTGACTACACTAACTGCACTTGCAAGTCATCTGAGAAGGTTTTCTTGTCTGTTTCTTCCTGTCGGCCAGTTTAAACCAACGTCTTCTACGTGGAAGGCTGCAGGCACTATCCCTGTCTATTGCAGTGGCTTACAAAGAATTAAATTGCTTCAGTCTCCAGGGTCATTTTCTGAATATGAAGAATTCCTAAGCAGAATTACTCTGTACAAAGGCCCAGAACCATCTGGGCAGAAATCCATCACGGAGGAGAGAATATCCAGCATGCATCCCACTGGTAAGAAGCCCAGAGGGCAAGAAAACACTAAGGTTGTCCCAAATATTTATAACTTCCCATATCCCATACCACTTGGCTACTTGTCCAGTGATAGGCTGAGGGGATACATATTGATAACATATAAAGTAGCTTAGGCTAGCTTGAACCAAGTTCAGCCTTTTTCAACCTGGGTGCCCAGGCACTCTGGGGTGCCTTAAGGCTTCTTCAGGGGTGCCTTGGCAAAATGCCTAAAAATGTATAAAAAGATGTATGTGGATCAAGCCTGCCTTTTAGTTACAGGTTTTCATTATGCACCATTATGACTTTCTAGACACTGGCATCCTAACAACCAATGATGTCATCAGTTGATAAGGAGGAACGATGTCGTCTCCACAACATCCTTAATTGACCCTTCTCTGCCTCTCTCCCTCAGCACTGGGGTAATATTAGCTGACTGATGGACAGAAATTGAGGGAGAAGAGAAAAATTGGAACACTAACGAGTACCACTGTGAAAAGGTGTATTTTCTTTGAAAGAAACAATCACCTCTAATGTTGGGTGTCCTGTGTGTGTATTTGGCTGCATTATGTAAAACAATTAGAATAGTGTTGTTTACATTTTAAAATGGTGTCCTTAATACTGGCCATCATTTTAAAGGATGCCTTGAAATTGTCTATAATTTTAAAGGGTGCCTTGACTGAAAGAAGGTTGAGAAATACTGGCCTAGTTCTTTCAAAAAGACACAGACTCAACCACTTTTCGCGAAACAATGTAGCTGCAGGCTTCACCCCGGTACAGTTTTTTAGAGCTGGCAGTCAGTTTTTTGATGATAACAATCGATGCAGCTCAGCAGCCGCTCAGCCATTATCACAAGGAGTGGGAGTCGACGTCCCACCCTCCCGCTGCCTTTTCGACAATCCGCCCGGGTCTCCTGTCCCACCATGAATGGGGTATGGCAGCAGTGTTCCACTTCTTGGATGCCAAGTTCCCGGTAATGGGCACACAAAATGAGTTTGTAATTGGGTTGCTTGAATTGGTGCTCAAAAATATATTTTTTCAATTCACTGGGTCAAACTACCAAGATAAGAGGCACCGCAATAGCTTCCCCCTGGGCACCAGCTTATACTTGCTTGCACCTGGGATGTTGGGAGGAAGAAGTGGTGTATGCCTCGTCGATGTACCTTAGCCATGCCCACTTGTGGCTCAGGTACATCGAAAATGTATTTATGCTATTGGATGGCCCTAAAGAGGAATTGGTGCAACTTATTGGTGAGCTAAATCAGAACATCCGTTTAACCTATGTAGCTGACTCCCGGGAAATTTCCTTCCTAGACCATTCAATAAGGCTAGAAGAAGGAAATCTTATCACCAGGAACTTTAGGAAACAAAAGGCTGCTAATACATTGCTTTGCACGAGTAGTGACCATCCAAGATCCCTGGTTCGTGGGATCCTGGTTGGCCAGTTTCTGAGGATCAGTAGAAACTGTTCCACTGGGGGTGACTACCGACGTGAAGCCAACAAACTATACAAAAGGTTCAGGGAAAGGGGTTAGTCCCTCACACTCTTAGGAGAGCTAGAAAAATCGCCGGGGAAAAAAACATATGGGATCTCCTTAAACCCTGAGTTACCCCACCAGATATCCTAGAAGGTCCAATGAGGATTATCACCCAGTATGGAGCACAGTGGGAAGAAGTGGGTAAAATCCTACGATATCACTGGCATATACTCACATGGTCTAGCGATCTAGAAGCTATAGTTGGCCCAGAACCGCTATTGGTGGCTAAACGAGCCAGTAACTAGATTGACACACTAGTTCAATCTGAATTTGTGAGGACACCAAACAGAAATGTTCTCACTGATCTCCCAGAATTGAAGGGGATGTACCCATGTGGTCACTGTGGAATGTGTAAGTATGTTGATTGCTCGAAAGTGTTCACCGACTCTGATGGAAACTTGCTAACAAACTTACTATTTGGTGCCAAAAACAAATCCTAATGTACGTCTGCCTGTGAATTAATGTGTTTTTGACTAATAAGATTATGCTGTCTCTGATGTATATACAAATTTGACCAATCACCACTAGATGGCCCTAATCTTATGCTCCAAAATGATTGGAATAGAGATGGGCAGTGGCCCCTTCAAAAGAGTGACCATGGAGCATCCGTATGTCCTGAAGAAGCATACGTGGGCATATGTGAAACACGCTGACGTAGGCATTTCAGCAGGGCCCTGCACCTCATCATGCGTTCCACTGGACCAGCGATGTTTGACACTCGTTCCCTGAAGATACATTAGGCCACATGCTAAGACTAATAAGAGAGCATCTACACTACACGGTGTGAACCATGAGGCAAACAGCTGGACTGGAACTCTTCCCTTAATGCCATAGCCATCACAGCTTATTGAATCCACAGTCTATCGGCATGTTAATGGAGATATAGATGGATGAAATGTGCAAGCGCCGTGAAGTGGTGAGAGCCTCTAGGCAGGTTTGTTTCCTCATGTATTCCCCCCCCCCCCCTAAAGCCATCAATGCTGTCAATACTCTGGCTGAGTTTAAGCAAGATACAAGTATATGATGCCATAATGTGAACTCTGCTGCAAGTGGCTGGTTAAGCCAGGAGTGAGAGTGCGGTCTGGAGCTGCACCTTCGTTATAAGTCAGCCATTGCTTTTTTCAGGCAATCACTTACTATGCAAATATGCTTATAGGAGTTTCAGGATTCACCTTATTAGCAATGTTATACTGACTGGCTGTGGACTAACTTACACAACAACGTTCATCCTTATAGTCAATGACAGACCAATACATGACCTTTTATCTAAGGATGTCATGAGATTCTAGATTCTGCGTATGGATGGGCGATTCCACCTTTTTCACCATCAAGTGCTATATGCTCTCTTAAACCACATAGCCTAGCATAGGCTATTGGCCAAGGGTGTTGCCCTATTTCCACTTTGTCTTCCAAATAGATATATTAGTGCTAATTCCAATAACATTAGGGGAATTCCCAGGGCAGGTTGTGGAGTCAGGGTTGTCCCCATCATAAAACAGCCTCATGTTAGGCTTGTATTGTACGGAACCCTAGACCCCCTGCCTAGTCCTTCTGCCTGTTATGAGGAAGTGTTTGCTTAAAAACTGTCTTGTTGCATGTGTGTGACAACTTTGTCCACTTTCTTTAAACTATTTTATATTGCTGGTGTTTGAAGGTGTTGGCTACTCTGGCCTGCAATTTTTCAATAAAGCAATATTTTTCTAGATAAATTAATGCCGTGGTTGGTTCTCCTTGCAACTTCTTTTCCTTGGGGCAACCGATTTGGTTCCCCCCCAGTGCTTGTTTTGAAGATTGTCCTTAAGTTGCGGAGGTACCCGTCCAAATCGGACAAATCGGTCTATAAATATATAAGCAGATTCCCAGTATTTGGGTTAAGGCCCCAATTTTTTTTTTTGTTTCTATGTTGGTTTACTGATCGATCAATCAAACCTGCTGGATTCTCTCGCAGTTATCACTAGTGGCTTAAGCAGAAAGAGATTTGCTCGATTCCATCATTAACACAGACAGTGTTGCTGTGGGAATTCCCCCCTGCCGGGCCACTGTCTTCTCCCAGCAGGGACGGCTTCCCCAGCCTTCACGCCGGAAGAAGACACAGGTACCGGTAACAGTAAGAGTACCCACAGACTTAAAACTATCTAGTCATTTTGGTTACAGTTGGTGATTTATAGCGTGTGGGTGACACCAGCCGGTGCTGCTAGATAGTCAGGGAAAGCAAGTGACTGGACAGATCAAAACATCCAAAATGACTGTTTTGTTAAGTCCCATATCAATAGATACACCCACACAAACCTCATAAATCCCTTCTAAATGGTGACATGGTGTAGATCCAGTAAAAAGGGGGGCCTCTGGTAAACACTTTATACTAGAAAGGGGGTGGGGATGGGGGTACCATCATCCTTACAATAGCAATTACAGAAAGGCTGGAGACAATTCCCCCATATGTCTTTATAGGAAATGATCCAAATGGACTGTCAGTACCCAGTGATTACACACTGTAGTTAAAACATACATTTTTATTTATTACAAAGCATAAAAACTAGGTATCCAGTTACATAGTTTCATAGTTACATACAGTAAGGTTGAAGAAAGACACCAGCCTATCCAGTTCAACCTGTGATGTGTGAGTGTGCTTTGTGTTTATGTCAATAGTACATTGTGTATCCCTGTATGTTGTGATCGTTAAGGTGCCCATCTAATATCTTTTTGAAGCTATCGACGCTCCCTGCTGATATCACTGCTTGTGGAAGAGAATACCACATCCATACCGCTCTGACAGTAAAGAACCCTCTACGCAGTTTAAGAGTAAAGAGTAAAGCCCCATACACACGGTCGGACTTTTTCATCAATTTGGTCCGATCGGACAAGGTTGTTGAAAAATCAGACCGTGTGTATGCACCATCGAAAAGTGTTCGTCGGTTTGTCCGTCGGACAAAGTCTTATCTCCTGCTGGAAAGATTTCCCGTCAACCCGGTCCGATCACACCAAATCCGATCGTGTGTACGCTTGTCCGACCGGACAAAGTGCTACGCATGCTCAGATCACATTACAAGACCAAAGCTATTGGCTACTAGCCTCTACGTAGTCCCGTCGTAGGCAACAAACGTCACCACGTTCAGAATGATCGGATTTTCCGACAACTTTGTCCGATCGTGTGTACGCAAAACCAACATCAGACAAAGTATGACGGACATGGTCCGACGGACCTGGTCCACGGATTGTCCGCGCGTGTGTATGGGGCTTTAGAGTAAAGCTTTTCTTCCAATTTCAGTGAATGGCTGTGTGTCCTTTTAAATTTCCTTTCCCTGAAATTTTTTTCCCTATGCTAGGGTCACAGTACGGTATTTGTACATCGCTATCATATTTCCTCTCAAGCGTCTCCTCTCCAGAGAGAATAAATTCAATGTTCGTAGTCTTTCCCCTCCTCTAGTCTGTTTATTAGCTTTGTTGCCCTTTTCTGGACTCTCTCCAGCTCCAGCACATCCTTCATGAGGACTGGTGCCCAGAACTGGATGGCATACTCAAGATATGGCTGGACCAGAGTCTTGTAGAGTGGGAGAATTATCGTTTTATCTCTGGAGTGAATCCCCTTTTTAATGGATGCCAATATTACATTGGCTCTGCTTGCAGCAGCTTGGCATTGCATGCCATTGCTGAGCCTATCATCTACTAGGACTCCCAGGTCCTTTTCCATCCTAGATTCCCCCAGAGGTTCCCCCCCCTAGCGAGTAACTTGCGTTCATATTTTTAGCACATTTTTCAACATTAAATCTCATTTGCCATGGGGGGCGTGGCCAGCCGGCAAGAGAGATGGACGCTTAGTGCTGAGCTCTGCTGTGAGGGAGACGAACCGGAACGATTAGGGACCGCTGGAGCCGGTATTTTTGTACAAAAACTTCCCCACATTAGTCCGGTAGTGACCCACAACAATGTCCCGTAAGAGAACTGGGGACCACAAGCCCCAAAAGCTCACCACACTCCTGTACCCTCCTGAAGCGCTGGTCAGTCAGAATCAAAATGGAGCTGAAGGCATAGCAGCGCCTCAGACTAAACATACAGAAACCCCTAATAACATTTCTGGTGACTCACCAAACAGAGAGATGTCTAGCTCCCATGACAATGACACAGAGGGGGATCCCTTAATGAACAGCCCAGCTAAGGCAAAAATGAGAATGGATGCTCTAGCACAGCGGCCACCTCACTCAGAAATTGAGCCCCAGGCTTTTATTCCACTACAATCTAACCAGGCCTTACATTCCTCAATGGCATCCTTCCCAACCTGCGGTCAGCCTGTTATTGACACTACACTGAAAGAGATGTTAATATCACTGCATTCCTCTCTTGTGACTGATTTATCCACTCTATTTACTAAACTCACTACAGATGTCAGTCTAATAGATAACAGAGTATCCACTATTGAGAAAGGTATGATGGAATGCTCCTCCACAGTCAATGACATCATTGATTCTATTGATGAGGTAAAAGATGAACAAGAGTGGATAAGGGGCAAATTAGCAAATTTGGAAGACCGCTCTAGACGAAACAATGTCAAGTTAAGGGGGGTCCCCGAAAATATAACAACTCCAGAATTACCCAAATACGCCAAAGAACTTATACGCACTATTCTACCTGAAGTTACGCCACGTGACATTATAATTGACAGAATACACAGAATTGCAAAACCTTCACACCTGGCTGCATCAGTGCCTAGAGATATACTTATGAGGATCCATTTTTTTCCATATTAAAGAAAAAATGATGTCAGAAGCCAGATTGAAAGGCCCTCTACCACGTCCGTTTGAGGGTGTTCAAATATTTCCTGATTTATCAAGATATACGCTTCAACTACGTAGAGATTTGAACCCCATAACTAAAGGAATGCAAAACCATAAGATTCTATACAAATGGCGCTACCCGGCCACACTAATTGTCTCCAAAAACGGATCCACTCATATAATAAATGACCTACACAAGGGTTTGAAACTTTTGAAAGAATGGGGAATAATCCCGGAATACCACAAAGATGAAACTTCGCTTCTTCCAAAACGTCCTTCAACATATCACTACAATCAAAGATCCCGGAATCATCAACCTATGGAAGTATCTGGCTCCTGAGCGGTCCGCTAACTACGTTTATAGCGTCCCCTCCAGGAATTTTGTTTGATCTCACTTGCCTTTGGTATTAACTGTTCCACACTGCAGCAGTAAAAGCTGACTCTTTGCTTTTTTTTTTGTGCTTGACACAAATCTGCCGCATCCTGTTTTCATATCTTTTGCTATATTTTTAAATAGCTGTTATATATAATTGTAATTTCATTCCAGGTTTTATAGAAATACATCTAGTTACGGAACCCAGGTATCCTGATAAGCCGAAAGGAACTGAATTTACTGTATACACCAAGAAATATCTGCAAACTGTAAATGTTATAGTCTCCCACGATCCATCACTTAGCCACAACAGGAAATATGCCATTCACGATAGTATCCTTGAACGCCAAGGGTCTCAACCACCCAGCAAAGAGACAATCTTTGTGGCATACTGCTGAAAAGCTTGATAGTGATATCTTATGTGTCCAAGAGACACACTTGACCCCACTTTCAGCCACTTTATGTCGCAGTAACAAATTTCCCCATATTTTCTATTCTAATTTCTCTTCCAAGAAGAGAGGAGTGCTTGTAGCGATCAAGAAAGACACTGACTTCCACCTCATAAAAGAAATAGGTGACCCCAATGGTCGTTTTCTTATTTTAATCTGTATGATTAATGGAACTAAATATACCTTACTCAACTTGTATGCTCCCAATTCTAGACAGGCAAATTTTGTCAAAAAGACTTTGACCAAAATTAAAGAGTTACAACAAGGATATCTCCTTGTATGCGGAGACTTTAATATGGTTGCAGATATTTATATGGACACTACTTCAGCGGATAAGAGAAGACCCTCTCCCCTGGGGCAAATCCTGACATCGTCTGATCTTTACGATGTCTGGAGATGCCACCATGGATCAGAGAGGGATTATACTTATTTCTCCCCGCAACACAAGTCGTATTCCAGAATTGACATGTTTGTTGTTGATAAATTGTTATTACAAAAGGTGACTACCTCTGTTATCCACACCATGACATGGTCAGACCACAACCCAATTTCGATAATTATTGATGATACGTCTCCTCAACGGAACTCTTTTCTCTGGAGAGCCAATAATTTCATATTACAACATGCTACATACTCCAAAGAAATTGCCACTCATTTGAAAGAATATTTTGAATTAAACGCTGATTCAGTGGGGGATCCTGCCGTGGTGTGGAACGCGCATAAAGCGGTAATGAGAGGTGTTCTTATAAAACTGGGCTCCATTCACAAAAAAAAAAGAACACAACAAATAGACTCCCTTACTTCCCAAATTGCTCATTTGGAGGCAGACCATAAGTCATCTGCATGTCCCACTACACTAGCACAATTAATGTCGCTTAGACAGGAACTCAGGCTGCTTCTTCTCCATACATACGAACATATGCAACGCAAATTCAAAGCCATCTCTTATTCCACATCCAATAAGGCAGGAAAAAGATTAGCACAACGTATCAAAGGGGCTAGAGTTAAATCTAAAATTCCCTTCTTATTCCACCCACACTCGAAAGTGAAGCTATCTAATCCACAAGACATTGCGAATGCTTTTAGCGATTACTATAGTGACCTATATAATCTCAAGAATGACCCTACAACCCACCAACCATCCCCAGAGGAAATTGATGACTTTCTCCATAAGATAAATTTACCGACTCTGACAGAAACACAATTGTCTTATTTAAATGCTCCTTTTTCAGCACCAGAACTTCTAGCTACCATCTCATCACTGCCTTGTAACAAAACACCAGGCCCGGATGGCCTTACAGGAGAATACTTCAAACAATTCTCTACCTATTTGATTCCACACTTGCTGAAATTTCTTAACCAAGCTGCATATTCTTCCAAATTCCCTGTAGAATCGCTAAACGCATTAATTATCACTCTCCCAAAACCTGAAAAAGATCCGACTGCCCCACAAAACTTCCGGCCAATCTCCTTACTTAACCTTGATTTAAAAATATACGCCAAAACTATTGCTAGACGCTTAATGAAGATTATGCCAGACCTGATTCACAAAGACCAAACAGGATTTATTAAAGGGAGGCAAGCATCCGACGCGACGCGTCGCATGATTGACTTAATCCATTGCGTAAATTCCAGTGGAACACCTTCTCTGCTTCTTTCTTTAGATGCAGAGAAGGCATTTGATCGGGTGCACTGGACCTATCTACAGAAAGTTCTCATGAAATTTGGGTTTAAAGACAATATTTATAATGCTATCATGGCACTATATACTTGCCCAGCTGCTCAAGTTTTTTCGGCTAATATGATATCTCATCCATTCCAAATTTCGAACGGTACCCGTCAGGGTTGCCCATTGTCGCCCTTAATTTTTGATCTAACTATAGAACCTTTAGCTGAGCACATACGCACGAACTCGAACATCTCAGGCATAACTGTTGGCAACACTACTCATAAGATTAGTCTTTTTGCTGATGATGTGATTTTAATATTATCAAATCCTACCTCCTCCTTAGCAGCAGCCCGAGACGTTTTAGATTGGTTTGGACGAATATCATTTTACAAACTAAATGTCACCAAATCACAAATACTAGATCTCAAATTGAATTCCACCACTAAATTACTATTACAAGCCCAATACCCCTTCACATGGTCTGAACACAGCATTTCTTACCTAGGTATTCAACTCACTAGAACCACTAAACTCCTCTTTTCATCAAACTTCAAGCCTCTCTTAGATAAATTACGTACTGAATCTCAGAAATTAGCTAAAATGGAACTGTCATGGTCTGGCAGATTAGCGGCGTTCAAGATGATGCATTTACCTCAAATTTTATACCTGTTTAGGACCATTCCTATTCCTAAATATTACTTTAAGTCACTTCAAACGATACTCGACCAATGTATTTGGCACGGTACAAAACCTAGATGCGCTCATTCTATACTTAGGATACACAAATTAGCGGGAGGATCAGGTTCAATAGATTTTACAGATTATCACACTGCAGCGATCATAGCTCAAGCAACTGAGTGGTTTCAGCAAGATCCGAATAAAAACTGGTGCAATATAGAACTTTCCTTACTATTTCGTCCTAGTTTAAAAAATTGGTTGTTGAGCACTCCATTAGACGCTAAAATACCAAAAGCGATTCCCCCTACCATGATAGCCACGGTCAGAGCATGGAAAATTCTAACCCAAACTATCCATCAAGAACCCACTACTACACAGATACCGATACCTATAGAAGTCTTAAACCACATCTCACCTGAATTATCTACATCCCATTGGTCTAACCGAAAAATCTCATTCATAAATCAACTATTTCATGACTCAAACCCAAAATCCTTTTCAACCCTCCAAAATGAATTTCACTTGCCTGAATCAGACTTTATTGCATATTCCAAACTTCTGAAATGCCTTAACAAAATCAAACCTCTCTTATATACAGTTTCTTCAGTAATATGGAAATACCTGCACTTTGAATTTCCTAAACAGAAGGGTATTTCACTTGTATACAACACCCTGAACCAAAAGCGTGTATTTACTAAATCCACACCACATACACACTGGGAAAATGATCTAGCAACAACTTATACAGAATCACAATGGGAACAAGCTTCACGAAGTGTATACAAATCCACGAAAAGCTCTGCGTTGTGGGAACTCACACAAAAATTGTCCCTTAGATGGTATTTGACGCCTTCTCGCTTGGCAACATTCTATCCCACATTATCTAATAAGTGCTGGAGATGTAATTCCAACATAGGAAGCATATTCCACATATTTTGGGAATGTACCCTCATACAGGAATACTGGAAAACCGTTTTTCTTCTCTTAAAAGATATATCCCAGATAGATATACCAATGTCTCCGGGTCTAGCTATCCTGAATTTATCCATTGAAGACATACCCTTTTCATTTCGTCATGTGACGACACATATCTTATTGGCAGCTAGGTTAACTATAACCAGATTATGGAAGTCAGATACAACTCCCTCTATCACTCACCTCTTAGATACCGTAAACCTACATTATAGTTATGAATTA
Organism: Lithobates sylvaticus; assembly: GCA_028564925.1. Classification (NCBI taxonomy): domain Eukaryota; kingdom Metazoa; phylum Chordata; class Amphibia; order Anura; family Ranidae; genus Lithobates; species Lithobates sylvaticus. Next base: position 79,271,867 of record CM053028.1, read on the forward strand.
ATGATGGCATCCAGTGAGGGTAAATTACCCAAGGAAAAAACCAAGTGGGCATCATGGGAACAATGGTCGACTATTACTAACTTTTTGTAACACTCATATCTAACAGATTGATATACACTTTTGCCTCTGGGTTCTAGAGTATGGACACAGGTTCCTGGATAAGTTCTATTATTGTGGAAACGTTCTCCTCTTAGACACAGTGTAGTCCCCATGGGGGTGTCTAGAGGACATATACTTCTATTTGATCTTATGTTACTATATTGATCTTATATTTCTATATTGAATGTATTGCGTTTTGTAGCATTTTAATAACAGTAATTCTTGTTCTGTAACACTTCATTGATAATTGAGTTGACATTATTTAAGTGCTATTCTGAGTTAATTTATTTTAACGGCATACAATGTGTAATTTGCATCTTTACTGTATGTTATGAAATTCAATAAAAACTGATTGAAAAGTAAATCTCATTTGCCATGTAGTTGCCCACCCCATTATTTTATTTAGGTCTTCTTTTAAGGTTTCCACATCCTGCACTGTGTTTATTGTCCTGCTTAACTTTGTATTATTCGCAAATATTGTGATTGAGCCGTTTCTAATATTGTGATTGAGCCGTTTATCAAATTTTCTTTTGCTTTTATATACATTTTTATATTAGCAATTAGCCACCCAGGATTAATTTTAGCTCTTTTAAGCTTATTTCCCATTGCATTGGCCAATACCTTTATTTAGCATGCTCTTTCTTAAAGCACTCCCATCTTTCCTCCGTGTTCTTTGTTCCTAGGATTTTATCCCATTTAATGTCATCTAGCAAAGAGTGCAGTTTAGGGAAGTTGGCTCTTTTAAAATTGAGTGTACTTTTATTACCCTTGTGCTTCTTATTTCTGTGATTTATACTGAATCTAATTGACCTGTGGTCGCTGTTTCCTAAGATGCCCCGTATTTCCACATGCGCGATCAGGTCTGTATTGTTTGTAATCAGTACATCTAGTAATGTGTTATCTCTTGTTGCATTCACCAACTGACCCATGAAATTATCCTGCAAGACATTCAGACACCTTTTACACTGGGGCGTTTTTCAGGCATTTTTCAGGCGCTTTAGAATTAAAAAAAGCGCCTGTAAAGCGCTTGAAAGAAGCCTCATCTGCAATCCCAATGTGAAAGCCCGAGTGCTTTCACACTGAGATCCCTTTCACACTGGGACATTTTTCAGTCGCTTTAGCGTTAAAAAAAGCGCCTGTAAAGCGCTTGAAAGAAGCCGCAACTGCAATCCCAATGTGAAAGCCTGAGTGCTTTCAAACTGAGGCGCTGCGCTGGCAGGGCGTCAAAAAAAAGTCCTGCAAGCAGCTTCTTTGCAGCACTTTTGGAGCGGTGTATTACATATTACAATACACCGCTCCTAAAGGGCCCCTTCCCATTGAAATCAATGGGAAGCGCCTGCAAAACGCCTGAAAAGTGCCTGAAAAGCGATTTTGGCAGCAGCGCTTTTAACCATTTATTTGGCCACTAGCAGGGGTTAAAAGCGCCCCACTAGCGCTCGAAAAACGCTGGTAAAGCGCTGCTAGTTTAAGCGGCGCTTTACGATCGTTTTTCGGGCGCTGGCAGTGTGAAAGGGCTCTTAAAGCACTTGGGCTTTCCCATTGGGATTGCAGATGAGGCTTCTTTCAAGCGCTTTACAGGTGTTTTTTTTTAACGCTAAAGCACCTGAAAAACGCCTGAAAAACGCCCCAGTGTGAAAGGGGTCCTAGGAAATGGCAAGCCTTAGATTAATGCATGGTTCCTTCTGGAAAATTAAAATCCCCCATTATAACAACATTTCCCAGCCTTGCCTCCATTCCAAGCTGTGATAGGAGGTCTGTCTCCCCCTCCTCCCTGAGGTTAAGGGGGCCTGTATCATCTGTTCATTATTACTTTTCCACCCTTTGGAGCTCCACCCACAAGGATTCCACCTCCTCCCTAGCTCCATCAGTGATGTCATCCCTCACGTTCACTTGCACGTCATTCTTGATATACAGGTATATCCCTCCCCCTTTCCTACCCTTCTCTCATATTGGGACCATATATGAGACCGTAGACTTTTTAAATATTATATCTGAATACCTAATTTTTATACTTTGTATTATATATGTTTTAACTGCAATGTGTAATCACTAGGTACCAAGATAGTCCATTGGATCAATTTTTATGGAGATATATGGCAGAATTGTCTGCAGCCTTTTTGTAATGGTGTAGATCCAAATGTAGAAAAAAGCAGCCAGCACTCCAACTGAACTTCCAAGATGACTGTTTACTGAATTTCCATATCAGTAGATACACTAATACAAGCTTTATCTAATTTGTCTATATGGGTGGCCACTTGGCTACACAGAGACATCATGGGATCTAAACATAGAAAAATGCGAGCACTCCAACTAAATATCCAAGATGTTCATCTCATATAACCCATCTATATGGGTGGGTTTAGCTAAGCATCCGCTACTGTAGATGGGTTATATGAGGTTTTTGCTGGAACTATGCAATGTTCTAAAGATATCTTAACATAAATGAATTGTGTCAGCACATTTGACAGCCCGCTAAAGTATACAGTGATCTATAGTCATAACAAGCAATCAAACAATAAAACTAATTTCTGCCAGCGCAAATAAAAATAACCTTAAAGTGGTGGGACACCCTGAAAAAAAAAACTTTAAAAAAATGTTAATAACAATTTAAAATGAAAAAAAAATAAAATTATTTTTTTACTTACCAGAAATGGCTGTTGCTAGGCAGATCGTCCTAATCTGCCTCTTCCAGCGCCGCGGTGATCTTCTCTCCTTCTGTCTTCTAGTGAATGGGGCGTGGTGTGTTATGGGAACTGTGTCCCACAACACATTGCGTTCCCCATTCACAAATTAGACTCGCGCATGCGCAGTGGGCCGCGCGCCGACTCGCGCATGCGCAGTAGGCCGCGCGCCGACTCGCGCATGTGCAGTAGGAAACGGGAAGCCGTTTCCCTTACTGAGGATGGCGGCGCTGGAACCGGATCGCCGAGGGACAACTCGGCCTCCACGACCGACATCGCGGGCGCCCTGGGAGGGTAAGTGTACTTATTAAAAGTCAGCAGCGACTTTTTTTTTAGCTGCTGACCTGTAAAAAAAAATTTTTTAAGGTGAAACACCGCTTTAATCACTAAATAGTGATATGTGTAGTAGGTGATATAACAAAAAATCCCACCAAAAAATACCCCACCTCCTGGCTGCTGCACACACAGAAAATGTGTTCACTTCACATATAAAATATACATAACAAAACAGTGTTGCGCTTCCTAAATAACTACCAATAAATCCTTAAATAAGAATATGTAATTAACTTGCAATATAGCAAGATACTAAGTGCACAATCAAATATTCATGTTCCCTGACTGGGAATAGTGAAAAATACACAATAATGAAATATACGTGTTCCCTAAGTGGGAATAGTGAGCAATAAACAATAAAGATAAAGTCCACACACTCAAAAAATGAACTGAATAAAAATAAAAGTCCGAACGTTGAAAATGCAAGTGCTCTCCTCCACCTCAATATCCTAGCCGCTCACCTCATGTTCAGACCCCTGTTTCACCAGAAGGTCAAAAAAAAAACAGGTTCCCTCTCTGGGGTACAAACGGATCAGCTGATCCTGGAACCCCTATTCCTTCCATGCTGCCTCCGGCTGATTAGATGGATACCAGCCACGACAAATTTCCTCAATGTGGTCCGGTGCGCATGGGAATAGAAAAGGCAAAATCTAGTGCTCTCTGTATATCAAAACGGTTTATTTCCTCATTAAAACGTTACTCACAAATGCAGCCCTTAACCACTTCCCGCCCGGCTCTTTACCACATGATCAGCCATGTCCAATCACAGCTGATCACGATGTACACAGGAAGAGCCGTTGATCGGCTTTTCCTCACACGCGTCTGACAGACGCGAGTAGAGGAGAGCCGATCGGCGGCTCTCCTGACAGGGGGGGTATGCGCTGATTGTTTATCAGCGCAGCCCCCCCTCAGATGCCCACACTAGACCACCAGGGAAGCCCCCAGGACCACCAGGGAAGCCCCTAGCATGTGGATGGCCAGGTACATCCCCCATGGCCATCCACATGTTAAAAAAATGCAAAAAATATGCCAATCAGTGCCCACAGATGGGCACTGATTGGCACATCATATTTAATTAAAAAGAAAGTTTAAAAAAGGGATGCCCAGCAATGCCACCCATCAGTGTCATCAGTGCAACTCATCAGCGTCCATCAGTGCCACCTATCAGTGCCCATCCGTGCCCACCCATGCCCACCTATCAGTGCCCATCCATGCCACCTATCAGTGCCACCTATATGTGTGCATCAGTGCCGCCTATGAGTACCCGTCAGTGACGCCTATGAGTGCCCATCAGTGCCGCCTATGAGTGCCCATCAGTGCCACCTGAGTACCCATCAGTGACGCATACCAGTGCCACCTATCAATGCCCATCAGTGCCACCTATCAGTGCCCATCAGTGCCGCCTATCAGTGCCCATCATCAGTGCCACCTCATCGGTGCCCCCTAATTGGTGCCACCTCATCGGTGCCCATCAGTGCCGCCTTATCAGTGCCCATTAGTGCCGCCTTATCAGTGCCCGTCATTGAAGAAGAAAACGCACTTATTTACAAAAAAAATTAACAGTGACAAAGAAAAACTTGTTTTTTTGCAAAATTTTCGGTCTTTTTTTGTTTGTTGCGCAAAAAATATCACCAATAGTGCAGGTCAAAAATATTGAGATAAAATTTATTCACATTGATATGTGAAAAATGAACAAAGCAATATAAAAATCTCGAGATAAATACATAAAAATGGGTCGGCAATGTGGAATGTATGAGACAGCAGGCCCGACGCGTTTCGACACTAAAGGTCTTCTACTGGGGCATATCTCTGGGGTATATGAGATATGCCCCAGTAGAAGACCTTTAGTGTCGAAACGCGTCGGACCTGCTGTCTCATACATTCCACATTGCCGACCCATTTTTATGTATTTATCTCAAGATTTTTATATTGCTTTGTTCATTTTTCACATATCAATGTGAATAAATTTTATCTCAATATTTTTGACCTGCACTATTGGAGTTGCCTCCATTTCTTTCCTCCTTTCTCCCCTGGCTCATTCCCCTTGGGATCATCTCGTCCATTGGAAGCCCTTTGGCCGCTGCGCACACCGATTGGCCCATTGGACGCCGTGGATGTTGCCTGGCTCCTCACTGCCGTGATCTCCATCTGCTCCATCTGGCATCTACTGAAGCAAGAGTTCCAGCACCTAAGCTTGTCCGATACAAATACCGTACGGTAGCTGTATCCAACATCTCCGGTAAGAGTATCCATTCATTTCCTTATCATCAGACAAGCTGTTTCTTTTCCGTGTGGCTGTTTTTCCCTCATCCTCGAGTCAATCCATGTGATTCATCTAGGGGTTATCAGTGTCCACATCATATGAACTTTATACATTATTTTATGTCAACATTATCAATTTTTAATTGGTATAAGATTGTTGATGCTCACGTTCACTGTGATACATTATTATTGTATATTTATTTATTTCACTTTATTTTTATCACTTTTCACTGAGTGTATAAGTTTTAGCGCTACATTTTTTGTTCACATTTCCTTGACTTTGTTTGTTTATATGTTAGCTGCTTTTCCACATTTAGTTGTTTTGCATTTAAGGTAGCGCAGTGTTTTCCACATTTACTAAAAATGTAGCCATAAATTGGACTTTGGAGGCATGGAAACAATGAGGAATTAACAAAAATAATATTTATTAAGAAAAATGCATGATATGGTCACAGTGTTCAAAGAATTAAAATTCATAGAAACATGATACATTTTGTACAGTGAGCCCTTGTATGTCTACGCGTTTCCCGTTAGGCTTCTTCAGGACACAAACAAGGTTCAAAGGCGCAACAAAAGAAGAATCAGTCTCACTATCTTATAATGGACTAGGCTTCATGTACAAATGTTCAGTGGCCAGGTTCCCGGAGATCTGGGGTACTCATGGCAAAGTGAAGGAGATCAAATAGCGTACAGCTAGTTTAGTAGAAAAGATTAGGTATAGCTAAAGCAGGGCATGTGTGCATCTCTTGTCATCAGGTAATCAAAATAGTGTGATCCAAGAATCAACACAGAGAACACATATGGAGCTCAGTGCGTGACAGGGATGTGGTACAGCCCGTCTAGCATAAGGTGCCCATATAGGGAGAATTTGAACGAGCCCCTGGGAGACAGCCTGGTGCTGTACTAAAAATTTACACAAATTTCCTGAATTTAGATAAATGGAAGATGAATTTTGGTTGGTTGCTACAGGTTACTGCACTTCACACTAACATTATGACCTCTTCAGGCCCCCAAAGAATTCAAAGAGAAGTTGTAAACAGCTAAAAGAGACAGACCAACATATAAAAATATAATATATCTAATTCAGCACATAAGGTACTTTAAATTATTAGGTCATACAATATTTGTCATGTTGATGGATATAATTACTTCTGTGCGGCTAAAGTAATTAATTATGTTGCATGGACTTTTTTCTCGGATAGCTTTTAGGTATGATAGATAGAACATCCAGTATAAAGAGTGAATGTGAAAGGTACATAAATCAGAGTGAATATTCCACTTCAATGAAAAAGTATCTGATAAAAGTGAAACTGAACACTGTGTCAAAGCAAGCATTACATAAATGTCAGATCCTGGGGAAAAATTCACTTCTGGCAGGTGGGATTCATAAATTGTATAGTGATGGGAGAATTTGTCCAAGTTCAATTCACCAAGGGTTTGGCTAATCTTTTTCTACATTTGGTGAACCTAAACTCAGAGGCAAATCCCAATAGAGTGGATGGTGGGGGCAAACTTGTTCTTGGTAAATTCTGGCTATTTTTAGGTCAAGTAGGCAAACTACTGTCAAAAAAAGGTATGGGAAGCTAGGCTTTACCATGGGCAATATGCACCAATATATATATACAGTATCTCACAAAAGTGAGTACACCCCTCACATTTTTGTAAATATTTTATTATATCTTTCCATGTGACAGCACTGAAGAAATTACACTTTCCTACAATGTAAAGTAATGAGTGTACAGCTTGTATAACAGTGTAAATGTGCTGTCTCCTCAAAATAACTCAACACACAGCCATTAATGTCTAAACCGCTGGCAACAAAAGTGAGTACACCCCTACGTGAAAATTTTCAAATTGGGCCCAAAGTGTCAATATTTTGTGTGACCACCAATATTTTCCAGCACTGCCTTAACCCTCTTGGGCAAGGAGTTCACCAGAGCTTCACAGGTTGCCACTGGAGTCCTCTTGCACTCCTCCATGATGACATAAAGGAGCTGGTGGATGTTAGAGACCTTGCGCACCTCTACCTTCCGTTCGAGGATGCCCCACAGATGCTCAAGATGGTTTAGGCCTGGAGCACCATTTGGCCAGTCCATCACCTTTACCCTCAGCTTCTTTAGCAAGGCAGTGGTCGTCCTGGAGGTATGTTATCATGTTAAATTACTGCCCTGCATCCCCCAGTCTCCAAAGGGAGGGGATGATGCTCGGCTTCAGTATGTCACAGTGCATGTTGGCATTCATGGTCTCATCAGACCACAGGACATGGTTCCAGTAATCCATGTCCTTAGTCTGCTTGTCTTCAGCAAACTGTTTGTGGGCTTTATTGTCATCTTTAGAAGAGGCTTCCTTCTGGGACGACAGCCATGCAGATCAATTTAATGCAGTGTGCGGTGTATGGTCTAAGCACTGACAGGTTGACTGCCCCACCCCTTCAACCTCTGCAGCAATGCTGGGAGCACTCATACGTCTAAAGCCCCATACACACGGTCGGACTTTTTCATGGATTCTGTCCGATCGGACAATGTTGTTGAAAAATCAGACCGTGTGTATGCACCATCGGACAGTGTACGTCGGATTGTCCGACGGACAAAGTCTTATCTCCTGCTGGAAAGATTTGCCGACAACACGGTCCGATCACACCAAATCCGATCGTGTGTACGGTTGTCCGACCGGACAAAGTGCTACGCATGCTCACATCACATTACAAGACCAAAGCTATTGGCTACTAGCCTCTACGTAGTCCCGTCGTAGGCAACAAACGTCACCACGTTCAGAATGATCGGATTTTCCGACAACTTTGTCCGACCGTGTGTACGCAAAACCAACATCAGACAAAGTATGACGGACAGGATCCGACCGACCTGGTCCGCGGATTGTCCGACCGTGTGTATGGGGCTTAAGACAACCCCTGGATATGACACTGAGCACGTGCACTCAACTTCTTTGGTTGAGCGTGGCGAGGCCTGTTCTGAGTGGAACCTGTCCTGTTAAACCGCTGTATGTTCTTGGCCACCATGCTGCAGCTAAGTTTCAGGGTCTTGGCAATCTTTTTATAGACCAGGCCAACTTTATGTGGAGCAACAATTCTTTTTTTCAGATCCTCAGAGAGTTCTTAGCCATGAGGTGCCTTGTTGAACTTCCAGTGACCAGTATGAGAGAGTGAGAGCGTTAACGCCAAATTTAATACATCTGCTCCCCATTCACACCTGAGACCTTGTAAGACTAACGAGTCACATGACACCGGGGAGGGAAAATGGCTAATTGGGCCCAATTTGGACATTTTCACTTAGGAGTGTACTCACTTTTGTTGCCAGCGGTTTAGATATTAATGGCTGTGTGTTGAGTTATTTTGAAGGGACAGGAAATTTACACTGTTATTCAAGCTGTGCACTCACTAATTTACATTGTAGCAAAGTGTCATTTCTTCAGTGCATAATAAAATATTTACAAAAATGTGAGGGATGTACTCACTTTTGTGAGACAATGTATGCATATTATATATATATATATATATATATATATATATATATATTTATATATATAAATAATAAATATAAGAACAAAAGGAAGCCACATCTCAGACTAAAAACACAGCTTACACTGTATGTTTACTCAGGCGATGGTCATTCAAAGGTGCTGCTGGCTTCCTTGAGAGACAAAAAATAAAGGATCGTCTTTGACCTTGGATTTCTCAACTTTGGCGAATATCCACTGCAGGGGGAAGGTGGTCTTTGTGTTGAGCTGCCAAATACAAGCCAATAGAGCTCCAGTAATGAATTTGCCTGCTTTCTAATAACCTGTAAATATCCATGCCCAGCACCTACCACTACCTCTTGGCCTTAGTCCAAAGGCCATAGTTCATTATGGTTTAACAAAATCTCATGGGCAAATAAATTTGATAAAACAGAGAATTATGAACCTGCAGGATTCACCTTGAATCTGTGGTAGCTGTAAACCTGAACCTTATGCCCAGTATTATGTTCTTTTACATCCAAAGTGTGTTTTAAAGCTGTAAAGCATCTTGGTATTTTTATGACTCCTCTGGGTTATGTCTCCACAAGTTTTGAGTCTTGTGGGAAATCTTTTTTTTTCACATGGAACTCACTTATTAAATGTACAGACTGTGAGACTTTATTTTCAGCAGGAGAACAGAGGTTTCAGTAAGTAAAAAAAATTAAGTTCTAGAAAAATATTATAATTGAGAATTTGTATGGTGTAAAAGCAAAAAAAAACAAACAGGATCTAAAAGGTACTTGTTGGGAAAAGACTTCCAGCCTTTTGATCATCTGTTCATCCAGATTAGAATGATACGCAGCATTAAAATCCAAATAACTTTTTGGTCGCATTCCTGAAACGAGAGCGACACATACTGGCAAAAAGTGGAATAGCAATGGAAAGATTGAAGTTGTGAACAGATTTTAAATTGCATTCTGTATTACTCTATTCTTTACGTGATAGTGTTAAAACAACTAGCGTTACTATAAATACAAAGTACATATTTTGTTGGCAAAGCTATTTAATAGCGAAGAAAAGGTGTTTTAAAAAGTGTGTATTTTTCATGTGACATAAATCACAGCTCCCAACTGTCCCTGATTTTGAGGGACTGTCCCTGATTTGGAGCAATGTCCCTCTGTCCCTCTTCCCCCCTCATTTGTCCCTCATTTTGGTCTGATCCATATAGTTAGTATATAAATATATAGTATATAAAATGCCCTTTATATCTTTCAAAAAGTGCTTCCCAGGGCTAAACCTTTCATCCAAATTCTAAATTGCTGCATTTGTAAATTTGTAAAGCCAATATAAAGGAATAGTAGTGGTTAAAAAAAAGCTCTTGTGGATTTAATTAACCTTTTTTTTTGGTTAATTCTCCTTTAAGGGGGTGTGGTAGGTGGGCATGTCTTATGCCTACATACGTTTGCTAGTAGGTGTCCCTCATTCCCATCTCAAAATGATGGGAGGTATGCATAAATTAGATTCCCCTGAAGCCTATATTCGAATGTATGGATATCATTTAACCCTCCCCCCTTATTTGTATTTGGTCTGGGCGGGAGGCGTCAACTTCCTGTTTCCGACCAAGGGGGCGGGATGTTTTGTCAGTTCCATGTCTATAAATTGTTTGTGGCAATGTGGGGGGGGTTAGAGCTATGCCCCTGTGGAAGACCGATAGAGTCGAAACGCGTCGGGCCTGCTGTCTCACACCCCTCATATTGCCGACCCATTTCCATATTTTCTCGAGATTTTATCTATTTTTTATATTCGTCACATGAATATGTGAATAAATCCATATCCGTTTGACCTGCACCATCGGAGTTGTCTCCATTTTTTCATCCCATTTCCTCGGTCCCTGGGATCATCCCCGTGACCATCGGATGCCCGGATGCCGAGTATACCTTGCTGTTGCTGACAGATCCAGTGTCCTGTCTTGAAAGCTGTTTGAGTTCCAGCCCGTGGTGGTCTCCTTTCGACCCCTAGATGCAAGACCCTCCATCTCTAAGCCTGTCTGATGTGGATGCCGTACGGTACCCACATCCAACGCTTCTGGTAAGAGTACACACGCCTCACAGCGACATCAGTCAAGCTTGTTTTACCCTGCTTCTTCCTATTGAGCTGATTAGAGGAACTTATCATTTGATGTTATCACCCATATGAACTTTTCATTTTGTGTTTCCACTGGGGTCACTTCCAGTATTATCACTTACATTTTTTGGTTTATATCATTAATGTTTGGTCTAGAACGTTGTAATACACATTCACATATTGTGCATGTATTAGCGCTACAATTTTTGGATTTGCATGCATAAATAATGTTTGCATGTGAACGGTAAGCAAAAAATAAAATAAAAAGTTTAAAGAGGAGAGGAATGAGATACTTAGGACTGTTTAAAGTTAACTAGAGGTTAATGAAGAGTTAATAGGTCGTCATTTTTCTTTTTGCTTAGGTATGCTTCTGCTAACTGCAATGAAACCAGAAGTTTACACTATAATTATCTGTTGCTGACAGCCACAGCTAATCACCGTGTAATTAAATCATTACCTTACATTCATCTTATGTTATGAACTGTCAAGCTAGCTCTACATGTTTAGATTTTAAATCAATTGATTCCTCCATCCACAAGAAACAGCGTGGATGGAGGCATCTCCCTTCCAGCTATTGTATTCAGACAGCCGCAGCAATATATCACAGCTTACCAATCATTAGATAGTTTAGATGTACGAGCAATTATACTAACAAATTTAAGCTGAACGCAAGCTAATACTTTATAAGCAGTGACAGCAGAGCTGATCCGCCCTATGCGCTCACTACGCAAGCTGCGTAGGGCCCCGCCGCTGTGGGGGGGCCCCCAAAGGCGAATCGTCTCTGCTCCCGAAGCTCTTTGGTCCGCCACTTCTGGCGGCTAGGGACAGACTGGCACAAAGCCGGAAACGGCTTTGTTTCAGTCTCCTGATTGTAAACACGGAAGTGACGTCACAACGTCACTTCCTGTTTACTCGGCTGCCAATGGCGCCTGATTTAAAAAAAAAAAACAGTATTCAGAATCGGCGATCTGAATACTTTGAAGTGCAAAGGAGGGATCGGGGTTTTTTTTGACCACGATCCCTCCATAAAGAGTACCTGTCACCACCAATTACTGTCACAAGGGATGTTTACATTCCTTGTGACAGCAATAAAAGTGATAAAAACATTATTTTTAAACACAATTTAATTATCTAAAAATAAATAAGAAATGTTTTTTTTTTTTTTTAAAGCGCCCCCGTCCCCGCGAGCTTGTGCAGCAAAGAAAGCGCATACGGAAGTCGCGCCCGCATATGTAAACGGTGTTCAAATTACACATGTGAGGTATTACCGCGAGCGAGAGCAATAATTCTAGCACTAGACTTCCTCTTTAACTCTAACCTGGTAACCGTAAAAAATGTTTTAAAGCATCGCCAATGGAGATTTTTAGGTACCGTAGTTTGTCGCCATTCCATGAGTGCATGCATTTATAAAGCGTAACATCTTTACATTATACAAAAAAATTGGGCTAACTTTACCGTTTTTTTTTTTTTTTTTAATTCATGAAAGCGTCTCTTTTCCCAAAAAGTTGCATTTAAAAAACACTGCTGCACAAATACCGTGTGACGTAAAATATTGCAACAATCACCATTTTATTCTTTAGATTCTCTGCTAAAAAAAATATATATATATATATAAATATATATATATATATATATATATATATATATATATATATATATTTTTTTTTTTTTTTAGCAGAGAATCTAATGTCCAGAGAGCTGGAAAGCATAGGTGTGAAGCAATGCAACACTTCTAGGATTTGCCTGCAGAGGGGAAACCCAGCCTTGGAGGGCTTGCTGCACTCCAGGCTGGCTTTCAGCAGGCAATCTGCTGAGGAAAAGATCTTGAGTAATTTCCATTGACTCGTTTGGGGGAGGGGTAGCGCTACACAACTTATGTAACCATAATAGTTAGTGAGTTTTATCTGTTTCTCTGTGCTTTTCTGTTATAATTTTGGCTCATTCAATTCTCCAAATAGATGGAACAGATATAGCTGTAGAAAAAAAAATAGCCCCCCCCCCCCCCCCCCTTGGGAAATGGGATTTTAAAAGTGACCACAAACACCAAATATTAACATAAAAGGTATTTTATTACAAAAGGTATAATATAATTGTAAAAACCTTGTCATATAGGCAAGGATGCACAATAACATGAAGATGAAAATAATTTGATACATATACAGACATTTATGACATCTCTAGTGAACCCGACATTTCTGGCTCGATGCCCTTCTTCAGGAATTTATTTACAAACAGAGCAAAATGTCTATCAAGAAAACACATATATCATTATAGAAGAAATAGACAAAAATCGGTGTAAGACATGATAAAAAGCAGATAAATAGCAATACATATCACGTACCAGTGGTATTTAAAGTTTGTACATAAGTGTAATGCCCCATACACATGGTCGGAAATTCGTGTTGCATACACACGGTCGGACAAAGTTGTCGGAAAATCCGATCATTCTGAACGTGGTGACGTTCGTTGCGTACGACGGGACTACGTAGAGGCTAGTAGCCAATAGCTTTGGTCTTGTATTGTCATCTGAGCATGCGTGGCACTTTGTCTGTCAGAATTCGCTACACACGATCTGAAAAAGTCCGATAGGACTTTGTTGTCAGAAAATTTGAGAGCAGGATCTCAAACTTTTTCCGTCCAAGTGGACATAGGGCTGCACAAAGTTAGAGGGCCCCTCGTGGGCTTGCTTCACTCGTCACGCTTCGGGCACGGCCTCGCTGCGCTCGGCTCTTTTTTATTCTAACTCTATGTCCACTTGGATGGTGGGGCTTGAAGCAGGCGCCGTTCATCTTCGGCTATTTTCGGAATGTGCTTGGCCTCCGCACTGCGCATGCCCAGTACACAGCGAACAGTATCTGATGGGGGACACTATCCGACAGGACACCGGCCTGGACCAACTGTCCCCAGAGCGCAAAGCACCACCCCAAAGGGGCGTGGCAGCGTCCTGCGTTCCAAGGACACCGACGCACAACCACGGCCTGCCGACAACAGGTGGGACTCCAAAAAGAACCCAATCATGTTGGTGCCGTGTAAATAGGGCGAGCCCTACGCTGACAACGCAAAACAAGGAGGGGGTATGAAAAAACAAGTCCCACCATCAAGTGATGCAAAAAGGAGAAGGAAAAAGAGATTAAAATGGAGTCTAGAAGACACATTGAAGTAGCATCAATATAGCTACACCCCCCCCCCCCTCCATATTTTAGTCTGTTAGTCTGTCTCTTTTAGCTGTTTACAAGAAGAACGTTTTTATTCGTTCTTCTTGGCTTATATACCCATCAAGACCTTTAAAGGGTTCCAATTGTCCATAAAAATAGATGTCATTGTTGAGAAGGATAAGCCGTTTGTGGTATTCCTCTGTCAACAATTTCATCATAATTTTACTGCATTACTGCAGATTGTTTTTTTTAAACAAACCAAACATAAAAACAAAAACAAACAAAAACAACAACAAAAAAAATAAATACAACTAACACAAAACATAACACAAAAAACAACACAACAATAAATACAACAACACACCAAAAAAAAAACTACACACTACACAACACTACAAAAAGAAACCAGCTACAACAAACACAACACAACAACAAAACAACTAAAACAAACAAAAACAACAAACAAACAAAACATCAAACAACTACAAGACTACAAACACTACAAAACAACATACAACTACAAAAACAAAAAAAAACATGCAACAAACCACAGTTCAAACAACTACAGAACAAACAACAAACAACACATAAAAACAAACCAAAAACAAACATAACAAAAAAGCTCCACTAACACTACACACAAAAAACGTCACAAACTACAATAAACTACTACAACACAAAACTACACATAAAAAAACTAACAAACAAGCTACAAACATAATCATAACGACAAACAAATACCAAACAACAATACAAAACAAACAAAACAAACAAAACAAACAAAACACGATTACAAACAAAACAACAAAAATCAACTACATCAAACAACAACAACACAACATACAACAAAACAACACAACAACATACAAAAAAAACAACAACAAACTATACAACACTACAACACTACAACCTACCAACAAAAAAACACACATAACAAAACCCGAAACACTCCAAACACAACAACCAAACAACTCCCCCCAAACGCCACAACTTACACCACAAAGAACAGACAACCAACAAACCAACAACAAAACCAAACAAAGACTACACTTACAACAACAAACAACTACAACAACTACACAACACTACAACACAGACCTACAACACAACAAACCAACGAACAAACAAACCAACAAAAACAACACACACAACACCCCAAGCTACAAACAAATACAAAACAAAAAACAAAACAACAACAAAACACACTACACAACAACAACAAACAAAGCTACAAAAGAAATACAACAAAAACAAACCAAACAAAGCTACAAGAACAACACAACAAAACAAAAAACATACGATAACAAACTACAACACAAAACCACCACACAACAAAAAAAAATAACAAACAATACAACTACTAACTAACAACACAACAAACATACAACAAACAACAAACAACCATACACTACATACAAAAGCTACAAAAAACACACAACGAGACAACACAAAACTACACACAAATAACAAAAAGCAAACACCACAAAAACAACACAACAAAAAAAAAACACAAACACAAAACAAGCTACACCACAACACAAAAAACTACAACAACAAAAACAAAAAAAAATGACGAACATACACTACAAACCAACAAACACAATAAAAAAACAACAACAAACCACAACTACAACACTACCACACAACACCAACAAAAAACCAACAACAAACAACGAACACATACAAACAACTACAACAAAAACCATAGCCTTAACAAAAAAACAAACTAACTTACACACACAACAACACTAACGAAAACAAACAACACATAATAATACAAAACAATAACAACAACCTAACCAACACTACTACAACTAACACAACACAAACAAAAACTACAAAACAAAAAAACAAAATACAAACAAAATACATTACAAAAAAACAACCAACAACACAACAAGCTACAAAACAACACAAACAACAACACGCATACAAACTAACGTTACAAGACAAAACTACAAAACAACAAGGCTACACTAAAAACAAAACAAAAAACACAAACAACCGAACAATACAAAAAAAACATACAACAAAACAAACAAAAAAAACACAAAACACAAGCTACAACTACAAACAAACAACAACACAAATAAACCAACCTAACATACAAACACAACAATCAAACACCAAAACATAAGCTAACAAACTACAACAAACACAAACAAACAAAAAAACTACAATAAACAGAAGACAAGACAAAAAAACATACAAAAAACAAAACTACACAAAAACAAACAAACAACAAAAGCTACATGCTACACACAAACTACAAAACACTACAACAAACAAACAATTCAACAAAAAACACAAACAAACAACAACAATAAAAAACCACCTTCACTACACAACAAAACACTAAAACAACACAAGACACTACAAAAAGACACATACTACAAACAAAACAACACAACTACAAATACTACAAAACAAACACAAAACAAAACAAGCACAACTACCATACAACACAACAACAACAAACAGACAACAAACAACAACTAAATAAACACAAACAAAATCATACAAAACAACCCACAACAAAAAAACTTACTACACAAACAAACACCAACACCAAAACAACAAAACAAACAACTAACAAAAAACACAAAAACACCAAAAACCCAAACTCAAAAAACAACACAACCAACTTACACACAACACACTACAACAAACTACAACAACGACACACTACAAAACAAACAAACAAAACACAACAAAAAAAAAAAAACACACTACACGGAAAAACAACAACCAAAACGACAACAAAGCACAACAAACACAATTACAACAACACACAAACAAATCACTAACTACAACAAAATAACAACAATTACAACAACAACAAACAAACACACAAGCTACTAACAAACCCTACACCCAAAACAAAAACAACAACAAAAAAAAACACATACACAAACAACACAACTGACCATACACCAAACAAACAACAAAAACAACTAGACTACACAAATAAACAACAACAAACACACAACACAACGAAAATCAAACACGAACAAACACAAAACAAAACTAAAACAAAACACATCTACACAAACAAATAAACAACATAAAAAACAACAAGCTACACTAACAGCTACAACACAAATCAACCAAACAACAACAACAAAAACAACACAAACAAATACAAACACAACAACAAAACAAGCAACAAACACAACAACAACAACTACAACTACACAACAACGAAAAACTACAAACAAACACTACAACAAACAAACAACAATAGGCTACAACAAAAAACACTACACAACAACAACAAAAACAACAACAAAAAAAACAACTAACAAAACACAAAAAAAAAAACAAAACACAAAAACACAAAAAAACGACTACAAACAAAAAAAAACAAACTTCAAAACACAAACTACTCACACAAAACAAACCAATAAACACTAAAACAAAAACACTACAACACAATCAACAACACACAACTAACAGAATCAAAAATACAAATCAACAACAAAAAACAACAAACAAAACAAACAACAACACTACTAACAACCAAAAAACAACAAACAACCAACACTACAAAAAAACAACAACAACACTAACACAAAATAACTTTTAAACACATAATAACAACACTTACAAAACAAAACTAAATTACACTAAAACAACAAACAATCAACCCGACATAAAAACAAAACACTACAACAACACAAAACAAACAGAAACACAAGAAACAACACCACAACAAACCAAAAACAACACAAACAAAACTACACAACACAAACAACAAACTACACACAACAAAAACAAACATACAAAACAACCAACAAACAAACATAAACAAAAAAACAACAACAACAACTACACAAATAAACACAAACATCAACCACTAACAAAACAAAAGCTACAACAACTACAAACAACAGCACCCAACCCAAAACAAAACACTCCCCCAACCAACACTACAAAAACCAACCAACAAAAACACAAAAACAACAACACACAACTAAACAAACACAAACATACGCAACAAAACTACAAGAACCACTACAAAACACTACAACATAACAACAAACAACAAAACAACAACACTACACAAAAAAATACAAAAAACAAACCTACAAAATAATCACACACAACAGCTACAATCCAACTAACAACATACAAAAAAAAATAAAACAGACCCCAAACATAACAAAAAACAACAAACAACAACACAAACAACCACAAACCAACAAACAACAAAGCTTCAAAAACTACAACAAACACACACAAAACAACTACAACAAAAACAAAAATACAAAACAAAAACTACAAACAAAAATACACAAAACAAAGCTACACACAAAAAACAAAACACAATACACAACAACGACCACTAAAACTATAACAAAAACAACGAAACTAACAAAAACAACAAACAACTACAACAAATTCAACAAAACTACGAATACTAATAAGCAACAACAACACAAACAAGCGAATACAAACATACACACAACAAAACTACAAAACTACAAAACAAAGCTACACACAACACATACAAACTACCAAACTACAAAGATAACAAAATCAAAACACAACACAAAAAAAAAAAACAAAAACAACACAAAAAGACAAACAACAACACAAGACAAAATAAAAAAACAACAACAATCAACTAATAATAAACACAAAACAAAACAACTACAAACACTGACAACCAACTACTGAACCAACAATGCTACAAAGACAATCACACTACACACAGAAACAACACGAATCAGACTACACAACCAACAAAAACTACAACCAACTAACAATAAACAGACAAACAAATACACAAAAACAGTACAAACTAGAACAAAACAACACAAACAACAACACACAAACAACTAAAACAAAACATAAAAAACAACAACAACAAACTCTAAACAAAAACAACAAACAAAACAAACAAAACACAACTTTACAAACAACAAAAATACAAACATACAAAAAACAAAAGCTACAACAAAAAAAACAAACTAACCAACAACGAAACTAACACACACAACAAACAAAAACACACTACACAAAACACAAAAACACAAAAGCTACAAAAAACACACACAAACATAATAACAAAAACAATCAACAAAAATACTACAACAACTAAAACAAAACAACTACCAACAAACAAAAAAAATAACAAAACAAAAACAACACATACATAAAAACACAACTGACAACTACAACAAAGACACACACAAATCAAAAAAACCACACTACTACAACCCACCAACACAACTACAACAAAAGGCACACACAACAAACATAAACAAAAAACGACAACAAAAACCACAAACAACAACAAACATACAACAACTACGAAAACAAAACATAAACACTACAAGCTACAAAACACCCACTAAAACTACAACAAACAACAACAACAACACACAGTACAAACAAAAAAAACAAAACAACAAACCAAACAACAAACTAATTCAAACTACAAACCAGCAACACAACAAAAAAAAAACAAAACATCAAAACACGACAAACAACACAATCTAACAAACAAAACAAACAAAACAAACTACAAACAAAAACAAAAAAACTACAAACAGCACTACCACAAACAA
The DNA here is from genome assembly GCA_028564925.1 of Lithobates sylvaticus. Taxonomy (NCBI): domain Eukaryota; kingdom Metazoa; phylum Chordata; class Amphibia; order Anura; family Ranidae; genus Lithobates; species Lithobates sylvaticus. The sequence continues at coordinate 79,291,547 of CM053028.1, forward strand.
ACAACAACAAAACAAAACTACAAACAAACATAAACATAAATAGCTACACACCATAACAAAAACAAACAACAGAAAACAAAAAACACACACCAACAACAAGGAAACAAACAACTACAAAAAACAAACAACTACACAAACAAAACAACAACAAAAAACAACACAAACAACGTCTCTTTTTAAAACAGTACAAAAACAACAAACAACAACAACAAACATGCACTACAACACCCTACAAAACAAAAAAACAAAAAACACAAACATCTGGACAAAAACCTAAACGAAACAAACAAACAACAAAAACTACGAACACAACCAAAAACTTCTACACAAACAACACTACAAAACAAACAACCAGAAAAACTAACAACAAACAAACTAGCAACAACAACAACTACAACAACAATAAACAAAAAAAAACACCACAACAAAAAACAAACAAAACATCCAACAACAACAAACTTACAAAAAAACAACACTACACCAACTAACAAACAACAAACCACAAAACAACAAACAACATACGAACTAAATTAAACAACAAAACAACAACTCAACACAAAACACTACAACTACAACACACAAAAAACAACAACACAAAAACAATACGAATACAATAAAAAACAACAATACAAAATACACAAACAACAAAACAACGACAAACAATAAAACAAAAAAAACACAACAAACAATTACAACAAACAAAAAAAACTACACAAAACAAACAACAAACACAAAAAAAACAAGCTACAAAACAAACAACGAGCATACAACATCAACAACAAACACCAAACACTACACTACAAACAACCAAACAACACACTAAAAAACAAAACAAAAAAACAACAACCTAAACTAACACCACAAAACACTACACAAAAACTAAACAACAAAAACTACAACCCTACACACAGACAACACTACAAACAACAAACACAAACGCTACAACAGACAAAAGAATACACCAAAACCACTAAGACAAACAAACACAACTACAAAACACCTAACAAAAACACAAAAAAACACTACAAAACGTACAAAAAACAACACTACAATACACAACACGACAAAAACAAACAACAACGAAAACATAAAAACAAACAAGAACAAACAAAACTAAACAACAAAAAATCACTACATCACACACAACTAAAACAAACAACAACAAAACAAACAAATACAACAAAAACAAACTTACACACAACCAAACAACAAACAAAACAGAACCAAACAAAAAAACACACAAACAAAAAAACTACAACTACAAACAAAACCCAAAGCACTACAACAACAACAGAATACAACAACAATAAACTACAAACTAACAAACAACAAAACACAAACAACAACAAAACTACGACAACAACAACTACAAATACAAAAACAAAAAACAACGAACAAAACAACAAAACAACAAACAACAACAAAACTTCATTAAAACACTACAAAAAACAACACAACAAAAACAAACAACAAAACAACAACAAACAACAAACCATATACAAACAAACAAAATCAAAACTACACTACAAACAACAAACTACAAACAAACAAAGACAAAAAAAACAACAAAACAAAGCTACACAACAAAAAACAAATAACAAAAACAAAAGAACAACAAAACAAAAACACAACAAACAAACAACAAACAAACCCACACAAAAACAACAAACAAACAAACGAAAAAAACAAACATAAAACAACAAACACTACAAAACAACTCGAAGCTACAACACTACAATCCGATCTCTTTTTAACAAAACACAAAAACAAAAACAACTGTAAACATACTGTAAACATGTCATCTGTACTTTCAAAATTTGGAAATATCTGGATGCCTAGTCCAAAGGAGTTTATGTCATCTCTAATATATTGGTCAAACCTTTCAATGTGCCAGAGGAGATGTGCTTTTCTCCCAACCAGCTTAAAAAGCTGTGAGAAAAGAGCCAACATCTCAGACTCCTGTGCTTCTTTCCTTCCTTGCTCTCTGTATTTGGTCATGAGACCCTCAAAGTCCTTATTCCTAAACATGATAGCAGCCAACAAACTACTGAAACACCAAAATGAGTCTATAAAATGAAATTATGTATAAATATAAATATTGTAAACAGTACTATCAACAATAGAGATTCTGCAGATATTGGAAAAAAATGGAGGGGATAACCATACCTCTTGATGCCCTGCTGGTGGCAGTTGATATTGAAGCTCTTTATAGCTCCATCCCTCACCAGCTGGGCATCAGTGCCATTGGACATGCCATTTCACAGTCACATAGGGACAACCGGCCTTTCAATGAATTTATACTCTGAGCCCTGGAACACATACACAAAATGTCTTTTCCTTTGATGGTTCCCACTACCTCCAGGTACAGGGAGTGGCTCTGGGGACCTGTTGTGCCCCATCCTACACCAATCTGTACCTGGGGGAGTGGGAGCAGGCATTTTTGACCGATGAAAATCTGTCCTTCCTGATGTAAACCATACTAAGTTGGTATCGGTATATAGACAACATTTTGATCGTCTGGAGGGGATCGATCGATTTGTTAAATCAGTGTATTATAGCCATGAATAATAGGACAATTAGCCTAGGTTTCACCATGACATATAGTTCATCGGAAAATAATGTTTTGGATGTTACTATACAAACAAATAGATGGCACACTTGCTAGCTCCCTGTACCGCAAGGATACAGCGGGCAACACGATACTTCATGCAAGCAGTGCACACCCATTACTTTTAATTAAATCTATAAGCCTACAGCCAATATCTGCGGCAACTGCTTGGATGATGCCGTGTTTCTAGTGGAAGCCAAAAAAATAAGGGAGAGACTACTGCATAGAGGTTATTCCCCAACATGCTTGAAAAAGGCATACAGAAAAGCTACAAAAAGATCCAGACAGGACCTGCTTTTTAAAAAGGAAATCTCCATCTATAACCCATCGTAGAACAAAATCACTAAAAGATGGAGAATTCCACAAGGATCCATGTAAATGTCTGGGCACCTTTCGATGCGGCTATTGCCAATACATGCACACATAAAGCAACATTAGACTCCCCAATGGTAGGATCTTTAAATCTACACATTTTGCCAACTGTAAGACAGTGGGGGGTGGTCTATATGCTGTCTTGCCAGTGTGGATCTTTCTACATAGGAAAGACAAAACAAGAATTTCATAAAAGGGCCTATAGGCATAGCTTCAGTATGCAGAAGTGAAACTCAGATCTCCCATTTGGCAGACATGTTAGAGATGCACATGGGGGTAAGTTCCCACAAGTAAAATTTCTCATTCTTGATCGAATACATCCTAATACCAGGGGTGGAGACTGGAACAAACTGTTGCTCCAGCGTGAAACACGCTGGTTAACGAGTCAGGATGCCACCTCACTCCCTGGCTTTAATGACATGGTTACTCGCCCCTTTCTTGAAGGTTTTTCATCTGGAGGATGGGAAGAATAGGATATTTAGAAGTTGACTTATTTGATAGGTCACCAAGATAAACTATAGTAGTCTTCCCCTTGAATAAAACATGGATAAAACAAAATCTTAGACTCTAATTTTCTACTGCCACGCTACTGTATAGCAGTACATATAGTGCCATATAGTGAATATATTTACTAGGAGTTCCTCCCACCTCTTATGTCTTCTCTGCTATGCCATTATGGTAAATGATTTCTTATGCCCTTTTGTGATTGACCTGGTAAGGGTCTAATGTAGCACAATGATATTGCTGGTACTTCAATGTGTCTTCTAGACTCCTTTTTAATCTATTTTTTCCTTCTCCTTTTTGCATCACTTGATGGCGGGACCCGTTTTTTCATACCCCCTCCTTCTTTTGGATGTATCTCACCCGGCACACAAAGTGGATATTCTGCGTTGTCAGCGTAGGGCCCCCCTATTTACACGGCGTTGACATGATCGGGTTCTTTTTGGAGTCCCGCCCCTTTTTCGATCTCCATGAGGGCTGAGCGTGATTGTGTTGGCGCCGGTGCCAGAGGGTGCTCGCGTGTGTGACGTTTGGGGTGGTCCAGTGGCCGTGTGTGCCCATTTATGGGTGGCTGCACTGGTGGGACCAGGTCACTCGGGGCTCTTATACACATTAGATCTCCTGCTTATCTCGGACCATGACCATTTTTCTCCTCCTTCTTCAGCACCAGGTAATTCCTCTACACGTAGCAGTTACTCAGTTTTTTCTTGTCTTCCGCAATTACTTCTCCCTTCAGGTGTCTTGGTGGCAACCTTTCTCCATGGCTGTCCACCCTCACCCCTGTCCATTTACCCTCACTTGCCCCCCCCTTCCTTACATACACCAGTTCCACCATTTAGCACTGCCCTCACTATCAGTATATCCCCTTCCACACAGTCTTTATATACACACACACTTATTTGGTCATTCACTTATTTTTTTGTCACATATTCACTATAGGAGTGCTCTTTGTGCCCGGGTCTGCCTGGGTTGCTGCCCGTGATGGGTGCCACCGCTGGACATGCCTCCTCAGCTCCCGACCCTGATGCTTTCGGGTGGCCCGTGATCTCTGACACCACGCCTACTACTGCATATTTACTTGTAAGTGATTTATAGGTGGTTTCCCTACTCATCTTCCCCCTCTATTGATACAAGTTATTTAATTGGACATTATTCCCTATTTCCAGATACATCACGCGCTTGCTCCTGATGAGTGGCGCCAAGCCGTGAAACGCATTGAGATACTAGATGCTGTGTATTTCAGTATTTCAGTCCCAAGAGCCTATACGCCATTTACCTATACTACTATACCTTGTGACAGGATCAGGACGGTCATAGGCCATGCCACTGTTACCTTGTATTATATATGTACCCAATTATGACCATTGGTGGATTCTGTAATCTTATTATGGAACAATAAGTCTGGATGACACCTCACCTCCTGGCCTTAATAACATGATTAGCTATCGCCCCTTGCTTGAAGGTTTTTCATCTGGGGGATGGGAAGAATAGGAGATTTAGAAGTTGACTTATTTGATGGGTCATCGGGATAAGCTATAGTAGTCTTCCCCTTGGATAAAACAAAATCTTCCACTCTAATTTTCTACTCCTACTGTACGGTTTTGGCAGTACATATAGTGAATAGAGAAATGCATTTCTATAAGAGATTTACTATGAGTTTCCCCCACGGTAAGGGTCTAATGTTGCACAATGTGTTGATATTGATGCTACTTCAATGTGTCTTCTAGACTCCTTTTTAATCAATTTTTTCCTTCCCTTTTTTGCATCACTTGATGGTGGGACTTGTTTTTTCATACCCCCTCCTTGTTTTGGAGGTATCTCACCAGGCGCACAAAGGGGGTGTTCTGCGTTGTCAGCGTAGGGGCCCCCCTATTTACGTGGCGCTGACATGATCGGGCTCTTTTTGGAGTCCCACCAAATGTCGGCAGACTGTGATTGTGCCTTGGTTTCCTTGGAACGAAGGACGCCGTCACGTCCCTTCGGGGCAGCGCTGTTCGCTCTGAGGACAGTTGGTCCAAGTCGGCCACAAACCTGCATGCGCATCAACCATTCACCGCTGAGCATGGGCAACACAACCGGCACTACCGCATATGCACGGGCGTAGCAGCTCTATTACTGTTAGTAGTAGTCATTAAGTTTCAGTCTCAATAGATTCCTTTCATGCTGATCAAGCAGAAAAATTAAGTGGTCAGTTCAGTAAAAAGTGAGGGGATTTTTGATTTTTAAGGTTATTGATTTTGGTCAGGAGGGTATCTAGTTTTTGCAACCTCTTCTTCCTGTCTCATACACTAATTTTCAGAATTGTTTTTTGTATGTAGGCCTTTCGGGCATTTCATAGTACATATGGGTCAAATACGGATAAAGAATTCATGTGGAAACATTTAGCTGCTGTGCAATATGTTGGGTGTTTTGAGAGATTTTCATCAGATATGGAATGTTACAACACAGGTGTATAAGTCTAACATTGGGGTCATCTGTAAAGGAGATTGAGGCAGAAGCATGGTCTGACTATGTGAATGTCTATTTTTGACCATGAACAGCTTGTATGAGAATAGATAGTAAAATATTTCCCATTGCATTCTGCCATTTACAAGCATCAAATAAGTTCCGAAAGGTTGCCTACCCCTGGGCTAAATCATTGTAGAACTAGAGTTTAAAATATTGTTCAGAAAGAGCTTTACTGATTTTCTGCAAACCTCTAAGGTTTTTCTTGCATGAAAGAAATGGATATGCATAAGAACCTCATGTGGTATTTTGTCAGGAAGATGTGGTGGTTTGGGGTCACAGTGAATTCTATCTCTTATCATTTCAGAGGGAGAAGTGTCAGGGAGGACTTAGTGATACTAAAGAATTTTTTTCTTTAAAGATAACAAACATGTTGTACTTACCTATTCTGTGCAGTGGTTTTGCACAGAGAAGCCCAGATCCTCCTCTTCTTGGGTCCCTCACCTGCGCTTCTGGCCCCTCCCCCCTGCCGGGGGCCCAACAGCAAGCAGCTTGCTATGGGGGCACCCGAGCCGCTGCTCTGTGTGTCCATTCAGACACCGAGCCACGGTTCGGCCCCGCCCCCTCTCTCTCCTCATTGGCTCACTGACTTTGATTGATAGCAATGGGAGCCAATGGCGCCGCACTGCCCTCTCAGCCAATGAGGAGGGCGAGTTCCGGGCAGCCGAGACACTCCTGCAACATCGCTGGATCAAGATGGGCTCAGGTAAGTATTAGGGGGGCTGAGGGGGGCTGCTGCGCACAGAAGGTTTTTTATCTTAATGCATAGAATGCATTAAAATAAAAAACCTTCTGGCTTTACAACAAATTTAAGAGAAACTCCAGTCTGGGCAAAAAAAAATTAAAGTCAGCAGCTACAAATAATGTAGCTGCTGAATTTTAATATAAGGGATCCAGCGTTGTCATTACCCCAAGCTGATTTACCATTCGACTTTAGGTGCAGGCACCAGCATCTTTAATAATGGAAACTGTCAGTGAAACCTTCAGGCTTCGCAGACAGTTTCCTACTGCACATGCTCGAGTCGCAATGCGCTTTCTGAATGGTCCTGCCGCCTTTTGGGACCTGTGTGTGTCCCAGAAGGCAGCGGGGGGAAGGAGGAGGGACTTGAAATACTCGGAGATCACCGTGCCGATCATACCCGGAAGTGGGAGCGGGTATCTGTCAAAACCAGGTACCCGCTTACCCTCCCCCCAAAAAGTGCCAAATATTGCAGTGGAGGAGGGGAGGGTGCGAACAAGCTGAGCTTCCCATTTTGGGTGGAGCTTCCCTTTAGCTTATCAGGCTGTACATGTATTGCTGTAGGTCTGCCTGCTGTACAGACGTTGGTATGCCATGAACATTGATGTTGTCCCGGGCTGATCTGTCCTCTAAATCAACATGCTTTTTTGTCCAATTCAAGTCATCTTCACTGTTGTTTTGAGAGTCTGCTAGATTGTTAAGGGTAGAGGCAAATCCTCGGATTTTTTTGTTCGATGTAGCTGACTCTGTCCACCATTTCCTGTACATCTGAGTTGGATTATTGCATTAAAGAAATCATATCTGTATGGAGTAAACCCCTTGTGAATGCCAGTATTTCCCTCAAATTAGTATTAAGTATGGGTGTCATAAAGTTGAAGAATCAATATGTTTCTCGGAAGCTAACTTCAATTTTAGTACCTTGGTTAATGGTTCTTCAGAGGTTGGCTAGGCACTGTTATGAAACTTCAGAATGATGTTTTAGAGGCTGTAATGAGTTATGTAACCTCACTGTCTCTCATACCCCCTGTCTCTCTCACCCTCCCTTCTGTCTCTCACCCCTCCTCTGTCTCCCACACCCCTCTTTCTCTAACCCCCCTCTTTGTCTCACCCCCACACCCCCTCTGTCTCTCACCCCTCTCTCTGTCTCTCACCCCCCCCCCCTCTCTCACCCTCATCTATATCTCACCTCCCTCTCTCCCCCCTCCTTTCTCCCCCCCTGGTTGCATTATAAATATGGCTTCTTCATGGCAGCCACCTTTAAACCTGGAAGCGCCCAGCGGCTTGTGTGGAAAGAAGGCGGGAACTTCCATGCAGGCTATGCTGTGGTAGATATTTAAATGTCCTCGCTATGTAGCTGAGCTGCAATATGTAGGTGGGGCTTTGTGTGGGTGTAACTTGAGTGTGGACACAAGGGGCCACATGATGTTCTATTGTCTGGGGACCCCACGAGTTGTTAGTCCGCCCCTGCCCTTCTCCCCTCTTTATAAAACACCTCACTTGTTATTCTCTTTACTCCTTCTTTATACCTCTAATGCCCCGTACACACGGTCGGAATTTCCGACGGAAAATGTCCTACCGGACCATGTTGTCGGAAAATTCAACCGTGTGTGGGCTCCATCTGACTTTTTCTGTCGGAATTTCCGACGGAAAAAATTTGAGATCCTGCTCTCAAATTTTCCGACAACAAAGTCCGATCTGACTTTTTCTGATCGTGTGTAGAGAATTCCGACTGACAAAGTGCCATGCATGCTCAGATCAAATTACGAGACCAAAGCTATTGGCTACTAGCCTCTACGTAGTTCCGTCGTACGCAACGAACGTCACCACGTTCAGAATGATTGGATTTTCCGACAACTTTGTCCGACCGTGTGTATGCAAAACCAGTGTCGGACATATATATATATATATATATATATATATATATATATATATATATATATATATACATACACACACATATGTACTGTGGGGTCTTGCTTAAACTGGGCTGCTTGCAGCGGGTCTGGATAGTGCAGGTAATGCTGGTGGAGAGGGACTCCCATGGCTGCCATTCCTCCCAGGGTGCTAGGTTTCTCGATCTCCATCATCTTGATGAAGATATCCTGCTTATCGTGACATATTTCACTAAAGAGCTTCATCAGGAAAGGGTGATCAGAAAACATATCCAGTATGATTAAAAGCATCATCAGTAGTATTATACATGTCCTGGCAAGGCACATGCATCCACACATGGCCTCTGACAAACCAGGGGAGAAACCCCAATTAAAAAAGTGAGCCAACCAACCAGACTTAGCAAGAACATCAAACACAATGATACTCACTTATAAAGGAGTTGAAAATTTCTAAGGTTCAGAAAAAGGAGAGTGCAGAGTCAAATACAAAAGTGTGCCACACTTCAATGTTTGGCTCATGGTGGTGGCATATCTCCATTCACTTACATGAGAACGTTTGACAGGAGGTGCTGCCAATTAAACTCTGCATGCAGCTTTAAAATTGCTAAGGCAATGTGTACTCCTCTGATCGGAACCATGTGTGCATACACGTGGGCAGCTGCGGACAGTGATCTATTGTGGTTTTGTGCTGCCCTAGGCAAGACTAAAATCGGGCAGCCCCCCCATCTAAATGTTTCCCACCCCTTCATGTTTAAAATTCACCCCTTCATCTGTTTTATTATTTTATTACTGAACCCCCCAGTTCTCCTTGCTGGCAGGCAGACTGGTGGATGGCCCCCATCACCCCATGTATTATATATATGTAGCAATGACATTCTTGTCTGCTAATGTAATGTTAGCCTGTTACAATGAAAGTCTATGCAGCCATTGTGGAGCACATCTCCGATCCATTGTGTGAGTGACCTGAGGGTGCCAGAGACAGTGACTTGATTGGAGAGACCCAGAGACACTCGTTGAGCATCGGAGGACAAGATTCACTCAGCGGAGCGGAGTGACGGAGCCGGCTGATAGAGAAGCAAGCTGCAAACACTGGACCAAAGTTACCATACCGAGCTTTTGATCCAGTTGGTGAGTGGGTTGCGGCCCACAGTTTACTAAACTTTGCACCTAGTCAGACTTATATACAGGCCTTGCTGGGATCCATAGTCCTACAGAGGAGGAGTATAGCAACTGACACTAGGCAGGCATAAGGCCTACTTACTAGCGCATCTCAAGTATTGTATTATAGTTACGGAAGCAACACAAGGATCATCCTTAACTCAACTTTAATTACTTTAACCCTTGGATTACAAATTATAAGGAATTATCATTGATAGCGAAGACAAGAAGACTAAAGACTGAGAACTTTAAGTGAGATCTCACACATAGCTATAAAAGTAGGGGGAGCTCCCTTGTAATTATATTGTTTATAATTGTTATATCAAAAGTCATTGTTCTGTCATTTTATGTTGGGATGACAGCACAATTATTGTAACCACCTGTTTGCCAATACTTATAGTAAAATATACTTTGGTTAAGTACCCCATTGCGTGGAGTATTGTTTTCTTCCAGCAGGTGGAGCCAGTGGATCCTGAAGTGACAATACAGGTATATTGTGTTATATTATATTGGACTGTATTGTATTGCACCACAGCTGTGTCATCACCCCATGTATAATATATACACTGCCCCCACATCACCCCATGTATTATATATACACTGACCCCCCATCACCCTATGTATTGTATATTCAATGACCCCCATATATTACCTATACATTGACCCCCATGTATTATGTATACATTAACCATCACCCCATGTATTATTGTATGATATATACACTGACCCCCCCATGCATTATATATACACTGACTGACCCCCTCCCATGTATTATATATACACTGACCCCCCCCCCCCCCCCCCCCCCATGTATGAAGCACAGAGCAGACAGAAATCTGTGGGTGAATATTTGTAATGATGATTTCCGGTCTGTGTTAATGATGAGTGTATGTGTCCCCCAGTGGACTGTCCCTCTACCTGGATGTGTAATGAGGTGTCCAAGACGTGGTAGAAGTGCTGCACTCCAGATAAACTTCCTACCTCATCTCATTCAATCCCAGCCTGGCAGAAAACGTGTCACTCCGGATGTAAATCTCGCCATCCCCATCCTGCCTGATCAGATCATCTCACACAAAGGACCAATGCTGTCTAGGCTGCATGCACACTCATAAAATTTCTGCAGCTCGGAGAGAAGGAGAGTGGGGAGACTCTACACTGCATGCCTCTGCTCACCTGCTGCCCTCCGATGATTTTTAGGTCGCATTGAAAATGCTGCACTGCTGCTGCCACATACTTTACGTGTCTGGATATTTTGGTCCCCCTGATGAGCCGTAAATGTGACCATTGCATCTGATGCAGTGAGATGGGAGGACGTGGTCTGCACCCCTCTAGATGTTGCGCCTGGGGCACCAGTCCCAGCAGCCTCCCCCCCACGCGCTACACCACTGGTGTCGCCTCATTGCCTTGTTTGCCTGGCTGGGGGTGATAAAAACACAGAGCAACCACCTATTTTTACTACCCCCTGGCCGCCTGCATGAATGGAGCCCTTAGCTTGTATCATGATAAATTTCTTGTAAATATCTGTTTATCTGTTGCTTGTAGCTTGCACATGATTTATATAGCCATACATTTGTAGAAAATTAATACTTTAACTTCAGAGCAGAGGATTCTAGGAATTCCTTATAATGTGATGATTCTGTTTTTATTGAACAGGATGTTAGAGATCCATGTTTCAGCTAAAGATCATTGTATCTCAGAATCACACAGTGAATACATAAAACATTTAAAATCCTTTTAAAACGAAAACAGATGCTTAAGTCATGAATCATAATTTAATGATACCCATTCAGGATCTGCGCCAGTCAGGCAGATACCAATTACTAAAAAATATGACATTATGCTTCCTCTCTCACCATATAAACTAGGAGTGTTATAGCCTGCACATCACCATGGAATTACTGGTTTGCAATTTTTAGGACATATACCATATATCAATGCATTTTATTAAAATTGTACAACTTTTTTATATTTTACAAATTAGCATGCATAATGTATGTACGTTGGGATCAGAGAACTTTCCTTCTGGAAACTAAATAACTCAAAGTATACTAAAGGCAAAACTTTAAGGAGAAAGGTAAGAGCACCTTTCAGGTTTTTATTGATGTCTATGTCCTTGTTAGGAGATTCACCCTCTCTATTTGTCCTGTTTACTGTTGTAGCCCTCTTTTGGAGGTGTTATGAGAAATGGTATTAGTTGGTCCCGTATTCCCACTTAGAGCACACGCAGCCAGGCATACAGCATTTTTGTTCTCTCTCTCTGACTCAAAAAACAGTCTAGCGGTATCTTTTGTATTTTTATTTATAAACAGAACTTGGATAGGTCAGAGAAGGGCATGGGATCCCCCGAAGGAACTGAAGTAAATGAGGATTTAGGACTCTCATTACTTGCTAGTAAAATATCAAAGCTTGTTTCTGTGTAAAGCCAGTCTTTGGAGCATAGAACACAGGTCAGTACTCACAGGCCTCAGGATTATCAACTGCAATCTTATGATATCCCTTGAGAGTTTCATAGTGAGGGAGATGCAGACCCAAGATACCACCAACCACTAGACCCTCTTCCATCCAGCCTTCACCTGGTATCCTCCAGTGTTCTTCTCCAGGCCAAAAGAAAAAGAACCCCCAGACTTTAGAGAATGGGCCACCCAGTCAAAGCCATGGTTGGGACCTCGATGAACTCACAGCAGTGTAGCACCCTCTACTTAGGTAGGTGCTAGAGTTTAGATTTTCGTCAGTGCAGGTAAATTTAGGCAGGCCTAATTGAAAGCTAGACCCATTTGTTTTGTGGCTGAGAGTGGTTTAGAGTAGTCTGGTGACTCACAGCTAGTTTCATCTTTCGGTTACCTCCCTTCTGCTTCTAGAAGGAGTAGAAGAAAGGTGGAGCTGTCTGGGGTGTTCTAAAGAGCCCTGACCAATCCCCAACCTGGATTGGCAGGGGGCAGGCCTCCCTAAATACAGAGTCAGCCCAGCTGGGGAAAAGTTGTTCGGGTGGAAGTGGTGATGGAGTGTTAGGCTGTCAGGGCCTTGGAGGGAGCCCCCCAGTCTGGGGGGGGGGGGTGACCTTGTGCCGGGGCTCAGAGCTGTAAAGGAACTCCACACAAGGGGTGTCATGAATAGGAGCATGAGATGGCAGCGGGGAACACTGCCGGGCAGGTGTCGGTGAGTGACAGGCACAGTCGGGAGGGCGGGGAGAGGCATGCCGGAGCAGACTGGGAGGCAGTCTGAGATGGATGTAGAGCCAGCGGGAGAGACTGTGATGTTACTGGCAAAGAAGTTGGGGGGCTTCGGCCAGGAGGGTTGTCAGAGCCTGCACAGGACTGACTGGGATCAGTAGTCCACCTTAATACAGCTAGCACTAAAGACTTTCCTTTTACCATTGGTTGCTACACCAAAGGGGCAAGCAAATGGCAACTTCTAAGGTCTGACTGTGTTAGAGTTGGGCCTACCATGTGCTAGCTGCCAGGAACCAAGTATTGTACAGGACAGAGAGAAACAGTCTGCAAATAAGCATTGTGCTGGAGGAGGCTGGACCTCTATAAGAAAATAGAGGTTCCATTTGATCATTACATTGATTTCTGCTATTGATTCTGGGCATCCCATAATTCCCTTTTACTACATCCAAGTTGAATCCCTCAATAAATAACAAAAACAAAGCTGATGGACTGTTCGTTGTCTGGGGACTGAATGGAAGTGAATGCCAGGCTGGGCAGGGTGACAGGTGGGACTACTACATTCTGCAGCCCCTACAAGGGTACCGCTACAGCAGTATTTCCAGCAGACTGCCCAAAGGGGCAGAACCCCTCAGACAGGGGCCTCCTCAGGCAGGTATACCCAGGATCCAAAGACCACCTGCACTAGTGCTCCAGACTGTTAATGGACCCTCCAGCCCCTTTCTGGATACACCTCTCCATGGATTGGCTGGACCCCCATAAACATTCAAGCTTCTTCCCCATTCTCCCTCCCACTGAACTTCTAGAACCTCTTAGAAGGCAAGGGGAAATAATTTAGACCAGCAACCTGTGTAACACTGAGCAGCCTAGAACAATCAACACCTGCTGCACTGATTACAGAGGAGCTAAACTAAATTTACCTAGGCACTTGCTCTGACTAGGACAGTGCTACAGAATGAATATTAGCTTCATATAGGAAGAGATTAATAATAGTACATACATCAAAGTTTAGTTTCAAGGGCCCCTGAGGATGATGCAGTGTCTGTTTTTGTGTCTGAGACATGAAGACAGTGGTCACAGGGTATCCTCCAACTGTTGTCCGGCCAACATGGAATGGAATGGAACCATATGGCAATTAACTGAGCAATCAACTGAGCGGGGCATAGGATGGTGATACGTGACTCGCTGCATCGGCAGGTGCTTAACGGGGATGAGGAGTGGGTGAGATCGCTGTATAGTTACCGCACACCCTGGGTCCGCCGTGACCGTTCTAGTTCCAGTCACCAATGCATGGATATTCGGGGATGTGATTACACTTTGGCATGACTTGTTTTGGGCACTTGTGAGTGCAATGATTTGAGAGTGTTTCAGTTTTAATAAAGTGTTTGAGACTATAATACACTATTGGAGCATTTCTTTATTTGCATGTGGAGCAAACTAGTGTTTGACACGGAAGGGAAGTGTGTCACGTCTGACGGAAGTCTGAGAATTTCATCTAAACCCCTATTCATGAGTGGGTTAATGCGCATTGAGCCAAACACAAAAGTGGGAGGCAAATCTATTTGGTGAGTGCAATTGGATAAGGGGAGTGGAAGCACAAGCACGGCGGTGTGGTGGAAGATTATTCGAATTTCAGATCAATCACCTTTTTTTCTACATTCATCGGATTGTTATTACAGCTTTTTATGAACAGTTCACTTTATCTTCTCAATAAGAGACTGGATTATTGTCACTTGTAATTCACATGGTGTTTTTTTATCAGTTGTTGACACATTCATCTGTTGATACATCCAATATTAGTTATATATTTTCATTTCTATACACATTGTTGCTTTTTTCTTAAAGCGGAGTTCCACAAATTCCAAAAATTGAACTTCCGCTTTAAGCACTCCTCACCCCCTTACATGCCACATTGGGCATGTCATTTTTTTGGGGGGGGGGGGAGTGGGGACTTTATTAGGAGGGGGACTTCCTGTCCCACTTCCTCCTTCCGCCCAGGAACCGCCTAGGCGGCTCCTCCCTCTAGGCGATCTCCTGGGACATGTGACAGGTCCCAGGCGATCGCCTATCAACTCCGGGAGCGCAGCGCGACTCGCGCATGCGCCGTGTGCGTGCCCGGCCGTGAAGACGAAAGCTGTCACGGCCGGGTGCCCTGAGTGGCAATGGAGGCGCCGGCGAAGAGGAGGGGGAGAGGAGCGACACCCGTTCGGCCACATCGATGGACCGTGGAACAGGTAAGTGTCTGTTTATTAAAAGTCAGCAACTACACTTTTTGTAGCTGCTGATTTTTAAAATGCCTGGAACTCCCCTTTAATCATTTATGTATACACTTATTTAGTTTTTTTTGGATTAATACCCATCACGCATGTGTATTTTTGTGTATGATTTTTATATTGCCATTATTTTAGGTTTGTTTAAAGCACTTAATCACTGTAGATATAGATTTTTGGATACACAGTTATCATTCAGCGCCATTATTTCTATTTCACTATTTCTTGAATTAGGAATATTGTTTACGCCTAGTTGTATCTTTGATCTTAAAAACTACAGTATAATGGTGTTGTGGTAACTTGCCCAAATAATACAAAAATAAAAATAATAATATTATTCTTGATATCACTAGAAAAAAAAAGCCTTTGAAAATTTGTCTGCAATAACTCCATCAGTATCACCAGCAAAGCAACTTCATTATTATCCCATTAACCACTTGCCGACCGGCGCACGACGATATACGTCGACAGAATGGCACGTACAGGCAGGAGGCCGTATATATAAGTCCCTCCTTTAGCCTGTCCGTGCCATCGGGAGCGCGCCAGGAGCGGCGCGCTCCCGCGCCGGTCGGGACCCCCGTGAGTCCGATCGCGGTCCCCGCGGACTCACGGGGCGGCTGAACGGGGAGATGCCGAGATAAACAGCATCTCCCCGTTCTGCCTAGCAACTAGTGACGCCGATCTCTGCTCCCTGTGATTGGAGCAGAGATCAGCATTCACTAGCTGACAGCCACGCCCCCCCACAGTAAAAAACACACCCCTAGGCATACTTAACTCTTACATTGCCCCCTTGTGGTTAACCCCTTCACTGCCAGTGTCATTTATACAGAAATCAATGCATTTAAATGCATTAATTGCTGTAAAAAATGACAATGGTCCCAAAAATGTGTCAAAAATGTCCGATGTGTCCGCCATAATGTCGCAGTCACAAAAAAAATCGCAGATCTCCGCCATTACTAATACAAAAAAAAAAAAATATTAATAAAAATGCTATAAAACTATCCCCTATCTTGTAAACGCTATAACTTCTGTGCAAACCGATCAATAATCGCATATTGCGATTTTTTTTACCAAAAATATGTAGAAGAATACGTATCGGCCTAAACTGAGGAAAAATAAAGTTTTTTTATATATTTTTGGGGGATATTTATTATAGCAAAAAATAAAAAATAATGCATTTTTTTCAAAATTGTCGCTCTATTTTTGTTTATAGCGCAAAAAATAAAAACCGCAGGGGCGATCAAATACCACCAAAAGAAAGCTCTATTTGTGGGAAAAAAAGGACGTCAATTTTGTTTGGGAGTCACGTCGCACGACCGCGCAATTGTCAGTTAAAGCGACGCAGTGCCGAATCGCAAAAAGGGGCCTGGTCCTTTGGCTGCAAATTGGTCCGGTCTGAAAGTGGTTAAAGAAGAAGAGAATGTGCGCTGCATTTGGAGATTTCATTATTTGCCACGTCACAAATTATAATTCTCCATTACAAATGCTAGTTTACAAGACCGACCGCTTCTGCTTCCGAGCATGCGTGTTTGTACTTTGGACTTTTGTCCGACAGACTTGTGTACACAAGTGTTGTCGGAAAATCGGATAACACATATTTGTCCATGGAAAATTTGAAAACCTGCTAGCCAACATTTGTTGGCGGAAAGTCTGACAACAATTATCCGATGGAGCATACACACAGTCGGATTTACCGACAACAGCCTGTCATCGAACATTTCTCGCCGGAAAGTCCGATCGTGTGTACGGGGCTTAAGTTTGTCTACAACTAGCCATTCATTCTAGAAGCAGATTTCATTTCACCTGCTTTGTCTCTTTAATCTATATTCATTCGTATTTTTCTTTTTATATAAGCGGTGAGGAAGAAATCGAGTTTATGAAGCATATAAATCTGGATTACTTGCTCATTAAATAAGAAATACTGCACTTTATTCTGGAAGTACATAAGGCATATCTATGTACACTGCCCAAGGAATTCTTAGTCAAGTTTGAACTTCATTATCCAGTAAATATCTTTGTAATTAATGTGTGCTCTGGGCCACAGAGGCTAAAAATATTACTGAACCATTAATGCATTACGGTTTTGTTTTTAATGAATGCTTCTGTTCATAATTATTGTCAGAGTCTATGATCTTTTATAGGAGATACGTTCCATTACGAGCATTTCTGGAAAGTTTTCAACGTAGGCTTCCTCTTAATCACCTTCTCATGCCTGCCTTTGGTTGCCTAGGGCTGTTCAAGGTGCTATGTTTATGTGAAAGGCCTACAGCTGATGCTTATCAGATGACCTGTTAAAGGGTAATGTAAAGGTTACCCATTGGAATGATTGAGACCACATGTGAACGACTTTTCCCATGAACCTCCACCAAGCCCTAACACGGACCCAGTCTCTGTAGTCATTCAGCAAGTCAGCACAGAGCTGTACCACTGAAAAGGGTGTCTGACTAAACTGGTGATGGGAAGATAATGGTGGAAGTGTTTTATTAGAGTTGTCAATCAGCTGAGCATTGTGCACAGAAAGTCATGTTGTTGGTGTTTTTTTTTTTTTTGGGCTAGTTAGTATTTATAATTGTAACTTTTTTATTTTATTTATTTATTATTAAATTGATTTTATTTTTGAGGGACTGGGACACATTGCAAATTATGGATAAGTGGAAAATTGCAGGAAATAGGAATAATTATAGAAGTCATTAGCTTTTCAACAAATCAGTTTACTGCAATGCACAAAATACTTACAGCCGTGTTTAGTGATTTTAATAAAACTTTGTGATGGGTATTTGCCAGTGGCGGTGCGTGCATAGAGGGCGCAGGAGCGCCGCCCCCACTCTCCTGCACCGCTCTATCACCAATAGATAGATTCATGCATTGCATGAATCTATCTATTGTCACCGCTGCTGCCCCCTATTCAAGTGTCCGGCCCCTTGTCGGGCGCCGGGCATCTGAATTACAGCCGGGGGGGGGGGGGGTTGAAAGCGCCCAATTAGAGCTGTCAGCTCTAATCGGTGTCCTGATTAGAGCGGTGGGCTCTAATAGGCTTCCATAAGTTTAAACAGCGGGCGCAATGCTGTGCGTTCACTGTTTACACAGTGTTGTGTTAGAGAAGCAAATACATCGCTTCCCTAACACTGACCCACCTCTCAGCCAATCAGGTTGCCGGGTCTGTGTTACCTGTCACCCGATTGGCTGAAGTCACAGGCGCTGTGTTTGGACGCCAAGGCGTCCAATCATTGCAGAAGACAGGAGGAACGCGGGAGAAGATATCGTGTCGTAATGAGGAGACACTGCTCGCCGCCTGACGCCGTCACCAGCTGCACACTGAGACAAGGTAAGTGCCGGGCAGATGGCGGGCGGAGGGCACATTGGCAGCATTTAATGGGCACAGTGGCAGCATTTATAGGGCACAGTGGCAGCACTTGGGGCACAGTGGCAGCATTAGATGGGCACAGTGGCAGCACTTGGGGCACAGTGGCAGTGTTTGGAGCACAGTGGCAGCATTTAATGGGCACAGTGGCAGCATTTGAGGCACAATGGCAGCACTTGGGGCACAGTGGCAGCGTTTGGGGCACAGTGGCAGCGTTTTAGGGCACAGTGGCAGCGTTTGATGGCACAGTGAGGCTGTTTGTTTGCGCCCCCCCAAAAATTTTGAGCACCAGCCGCCACTGTTATTTGCCTTGGCAGACTCTCCTAAATGCCCCATTCCAGTAGGCATAAAACACTGCTGAACATCAAATCTATGGGGCTCATTTATAACGGGGCGAGCATATCATCATCCACTCTCCATTACGCTCTCCCTAGGGTTATGCATACCAAGGTCCACATTTTATTGCCCATTTATATAATGCGGCCAAAGATTTAAAGCCTGCAATGCCCTGTGGAGTTCTTAAGGCTTAATGCAAAAAGAGAGGTCTGTGATTGGTGGAAAACTGGTCATTTGACAGGTCACATGAAAGAACAGGTTGCGTCAGCTGCCCTAAGCTTCGCTCACATAGCCTTTAAACATGCCACCTAACCTTGTCCTAAGACACAAATCACACTATCACGTTTGTGATGCGTTGAAGTAATGCGCGGTACATGCATTTGTGTGCAGATTTTGTTATATACTAAGGCAATAAGTCTGTGTTGTGATGCTTGGTTAGAAAACAAGTTGCAACTAAAGAGCAGGGCCCTTTGATTATTACATATTGTAACTGTACTGTTTGTAAAAGCGGCACACAAACTGTTGGTGCTATATAAATCCTGTATAATAATAATAAAAACAATAATATTGCACATTTTTTGCTCATTCTGGGATATTGGCATCTTACTCAAAATGAACGGGCTGCCTTAACACAACACACAATAACGCATCATGCAACACTGGAGAACGGCAAAGTGTGGTTGGGCCTTAGGGGAGCACATGGGTCAGCAGAGCAGTTTTTTAAAAAAAACTCTGGCTACATTGATTTCTGGCTACCACTTCAGCCCCGGAAGAATTTACCCCCTTCCTGATCAGAGCACTTTTTTTGTGATTCGGCACTGTGTCACTTTAACTGGCAATTGCGTGGTCGTGCGAGGTGGCTCCCAAACAAAATTGACATCCTTTTTTTCCCACAAATAGAGCTTTCTTTTGGTGGTATTTGATCACCCCTGCGTTTTTTTTATTTTTTTCCTCAGTTTAGGCCGATACGTATTCTTCTACATATTTTTGGTATATATAGGGGCTAGTTTTATGGCATTTTTATTAATAATTTTTATTTTATTTTTTAATGGCAGCCATCATCGATTTTTATCGTGACTGCGACACATCAGACATGTTTGACACATTTTTGGGACCATTGTCATTTATACAGCAATCAGTGCTATACAAATGCACTGATTCCTGTGTAAATGACACTAGCAGTGAACGGGTAACCACTAGGTGGCATTGTAGGGGTTAAGTGTGTCCTAGGGGCGTGTTTCTAACCGTGGGGGGCGTGGCTGCGTGTGACACGTCACTGATCTCGGCTCCGATCACAGGGAGCTATGATCAGTGACACTGTCACTAGGCAGAACCGGGAGATGCTTGTTTACATTAGCATCTCCCCGTTCTTCCTCCCCGTGAGGCGATCGCGGGCATCCCCCGCGGCGATCGAGTCGGCGGCACCGTGACCCGACTTACGGAGCTTGCCGCGGGCGCACGCACCCGCTGGCCACCTCTTAAAGGGCCACGTACAGGTACGTGATTCTGCCTGTAAGAACCCTTCTGCCGATGTATATCGGCGTGAGGCGGTCGGCAAGAGGTTCATGAATTTTGGAGGCTTTTTGAGATAAATTTGTTACCACCCTCTCCTTCTGAATTCAGTGCCACATTCTCTATGTTTTGACCTCTGGTTCATACAGTATTCACTGTGACTTACTGAGTAGCCTCCCCCCCCCAAACTCTTCCAACTATATGTGTCTATATAAAGGTATGAAAATTAGATTGTAAGCTCCTTTGAGGCGAGAGATTGCTAGGAAGGGTATGTTCTCTGTACAGCCTGGGGAATCTATTAGGTCTTTTAAAGGAGTAACATAAAAAGGATAGGAGCAAGGTAAGGAATAATGGAAGCTTATCAGATTTCTGATGTCTTTTTTTTAAAACACAATTAAATTGCCCTTTATACATACAGTATATCTATTGCTTGCTTTGTGTTTGAGTGTATTGTTTTACAGTTGGAAGATGACATGTTCAAACTGTTAAAATTGCCCCGGGACATAATAAACTAAAATAGACACACTGGGGACAAGTTTGAAAAATTGCATTCATGTTGAGCTTGAACTTCCTACTACTCTTCCTTCTATTTTTCTCTAGAACTCAGTGAATAATGTGTGTTAAGCCTCCAGCATTTCCACAAGTCAATTCCCATGTAACCCGCTTTAGAAGTTGTAATAATTCATGTGTTGACATATAATGCCCATTATATGTTACTGAAGAAGAGTAGAGTATTTGCAGAAGCTTGTCCTGAAGGACCATTCAAGCTAAATTCCTCATTACTTTTGATGCCACAAAAAAAACCTTATGATGCAATTTTGACTTTCGTCTACATATACACTATATTGTCAAAAGTATTGGGACACCTGCCTTTACATGAACTTTAATGGCATCCTGGTCTTAGTCCTTAGAGTTCAATATTGAGTTGGCCCACCCTTTGCAGCTATAACAGCTTCAACTCTTCTGGGAAGGCTGTCCCGAGATTTAGGAGTGTGTCTATGGGAATGTTTGACAATTCTTCCAGAAGCGCATTTGTGAGGTCAGGCATTGATGTTGGATGAGAAGGCCTGGCTCGCAGTCTGCTCTTATTCATCCCAAAGGTGTTCTGTTGGGTTGAGATCTGGACTCTGTGCAGGCCAGTCGAGTTCCTCCACCCCAAACTTGATCATCCATGTCTTTATGGACCTTGCTTTGTGCCATTGTGCACCGTCATGTTGGAACAGGAAGGGGCCATCCCCAAACTGTTCCTACAAAGTTGGGAGCATGAAATTGTCCAAAATGTCTTGGTATGCTGACACCTTATGAGTTTCCTTTACTGGAACTAAGGGGCCAAGCCCAACCCCTGAAAAACAACCCCACACCATAATCCCCCCTCCACCAAATGATTTGGACCAGTGCACAAAGCAAGGTCCATAAAGACATGGATGAGCAAATTTTGGGTGGAGAAACTTTACTGGACTGCACAGAGTCTCGACCTCAACCCGATAGTAAACCTTTGGGATGAATAATGCTGCGTACACACGGTCGGAATTTCCGACAACAAATGTTCGATGTGAGCTTGTTGTCGGAAATCCCAACCGTGTGTATGCTCCATTGGACATTTACTGTCTGAATTTCCAAAAACAAATGTTTCAGAGCTGGTTCTCAAATTTTCTGACAACAAAACTTGTTGTTGGAAATTCCGAGCGTGTGTACCCATTTCCGACCCACAAAAGTCCATGCATGCTCAGAATCAAGCAGAAGAGCCGCACTGGCTATTGAACTTCATTTTTCTCGGCTCGTCGTACATGATGTACGTCAGCGCGTTCTTGACGTTCGGAATTTCCAACAACATTTGTGTTACCGTGTGTATGCAAGACAAGTTTGAGCCGACATCCGTCAGAAAAAAATCCACAGTTTTGTTGTCGGAATGTCCGATCGTCTGTACGCAGCTCTAGAGTGGAGACTGCGTTCCAGGCCTTCTCGTCCAACATCAGTACCTGACCTCACAAAGACGCTTCTGGAAGAATTGTCAAACATTCCCATAGACACACTCCTAAATCTTGTGGACAGCCTTCTCAGAAGAGTTGAAGATGTTATAGCTGCAAAGGGTGGGCAAACTCAATATTGAACCCTACACACTAAGACTGGAATGCCATTAAAGTTCATGTATTATAAGAATTAAACTGGTCCATGCCACATATTGAACCTATTCTCTAAGCTGCAGTCATGTGCAACCTCCTGTCTGATAAAATATTCAAAGAAAATGACCGCGCTAAAAACCCACTGAATATTGCCCCAATATCTTATCTGCATAGGTGCTTTGAGTTATAAATAAACACAGATAATAAGAGTACTATTTTAAATGATAAATCAACCAAAATTAATACATGTATAAAAAACACACATTAATCAATACCCTACAAAATTCCATAAACATCAATAAAATTCCAACCCATGTGATAATTTTCAATACTCTTACAATTCATAAAGAGTCCACAACTGCCCATGTGTCTCAGAAAAAAATCAACGTAGAGTCCTTTCCACCACGAGTGCATGAGTGGTACACAGTGTTAAATAGCACAGCCGTTTCTGATGATGACATATGTTGAAACGCGTAGGGAAAATTACCCTCTATGTTGGTCTTGATGACCATTGCCTCTACTACAGTATGTAATGGGAAATTCCAAAAGTCGTCACAGGAATAAAAGGTTAAAGATCAATCAAAAGTCCTTTCCACCAGAAGTGATTTTTGCTTGAGTGGTGTTAAATCAACACCCAGTGTCCTTCACCTTTAAGAGTAACATGTACTCACCCCCAATGCAAAACAAATAAGGGAGTTTTGGGAGATGACCCCATACACAATCCAATCCTTGACAGATCAAATTGTCTTTTCCACTTATCTCCTCCTGCCACTGAAGGGTTAACACCTCCAGTCTTCCAAGGATATCCCATCTATCACATCACTCCATCTCCATAAGAGAACAAGACTGCACATAGTGTGAAAATTTTTAAAAGGGTTTATTAAATAAAAGCAGATGCACTTACATTTTGTTGTGTCATACCTGACACTAAGGACTAAAAGCGTATATATTATCAAGTCTGCCGGCTCCAGCCGTAGGACCAAGCTGCGAGCGGACAGGCTGTGTGTGAGGTCACTCGAAGTGTGACTCCGCCCTACGTGTTTCAACATCTGTCACCATCAGGAGTGGCCCCAAAGAGAATTACCATGCTAAAAACCTACTGAATATTGCCCTGATATCCTATCTCCACAGGTGCAATGAGTTATAAATATACACAGATCATAAAAGTGCTATTTCAAATGATAAATCCCAATGAATAAATACCGAATTTATCGGCGTATAACACGCACAGGCATATAACACGCACCTTCATTTTAAGAGGGAAGTTTCAGGAAAAAAACTAAAATTTTAAATAAAGAACTTTGAAGCAAAATAAGGGTCAGAGTCCATCAATGCAGCCTGATCATTGCCCATCTGCAGCCTCACCAGTGCCCATCAATGCAGTCTCCACAGTGCCCATCAGCAGCCTCTCCATTGCCCATCTGCAGCTTCACCATTGCCAATTAATGCAGCCTGCACATTGCCCATCAGCAGCCTCACCATTGCAAATTAATACAGCCTGCACAGTGCCCATTAGCAGCCTCCCCGTTGCCTATCTGCAGCCTCACCATTGCAAATTATTGCAGCTTGCACAGTGCTCATTAGCAGCCTCTCCGTTGTCCATCTGCAGCCTCACCATTGCAAATTATTGCAGCCTGCACAGTGCTCATTAGCAGCCTCCCCGTTGCCTATCTGCAGCCTCACCCTTGCAAATTATTGCAGCCTGCAAAGTGCTCATTAGCAGCCTCTCCGTTGCCCATCTGCAGCCTCACCATTGCAAATTATTGCAGCCTGCACAGTGCTCATCAGCAGCCTCTCCATTGCCCATTAATGCAGCCTCACCATTGCAGATTAAAGCAGCCTGCTCATCTGCAGCCTCGCCAGTGCCGGAATACACAGCGCCGCAATCTCCTGTGTACCCGGTGATCATTCACACACAGTCCCGCCTCCTGGTCCGCCTCCTGTGATAGACAGAACAGTGGTCCAATCCTAGGCCAGAAGGCGGGACTGTGTGTGATTGTGTGCCGGGCATACAATAAATCGCTGCTATGTGTAATTTTCCATATGTCTCAGAAAAAAAAATCAATGTAGAGTGTAGACTTTCCACCAGGTGTTGTGTGCTTTCACTAATTAAACAGGAGGCGACATATCAAGTCTGAGCCATCTGTCAAATGCCTCTGAAGCTTTTCAGAGGGGTGATGAACACATTACTTAGCAGGCATACACCTTATACAACAAAATAGAACTGATGGCAGGTCTTTTCTAAATCAGTACCAATGACCAGAGAGACATAAGTGCCATTTTAAAGGGTGCACATGACCCCTGGGTTTGGAGAGTTAATCGCTAACGTTGTAACGCTGTAAAGGGCTGTGAAAACTGTTGGTGCTATAAGAATCCTGTATTAAAATAGTAATAATAATTTAACCACCTGCTGCCCGTCATATAGTAAATGACAGGCGCAAGGTGACTCTCTTGTTCTGGGATGATGTCATATGAGGTTGTCCCAGTTTCACTGCATTTGCGATCTCAGCTCTTTACCCATGGGATCAGCTGTGTCCAATCCCAGTAGACCACATGTAAACAAGGAAAGGCTAGTTATTGGCTCTCCTCACACTGACAACATGTGAGAAGAGGAGGGCCGGTCAGTGGCATTTCCTCACAGGGGAGACCTGCACAGATAATCAGGGCACTGATTATCAGTGCTCTGATTATTAGTGAAGCCCCAACAGTGCCCAGCAGTGATGCCAATCAGTGCTGCCTTTTAGTGCCACCTATCTGTGCCCATCAGTGCTGGCTATAAGTGCTCATCAGTGCTGCATATTAGTACCCACTCATCAGTGCCACCTCATCAGGGCCCTTCAGTGCCCTCTCATCAGTGCCCATCAGTGCCACCTTATTAGTGCCCAGCAGTGCAGCCTATCAGTGCCCATCAATGCAGCCTCATCAGCTCACATCAGTGAAGGAGAAACATTACTTATTTACCAAATGTTTTAACAGATGCATAGAAAAACGTATCTGTCTTTTTTCATTTTTTAAACTTGCCTACCGCATATTTACTGCAGCATGTCTATTGTGTAAAATCACATACCTGTACTTCATTTCGTGCAATAGCCACTGGGGGAGGGGGGCTGGAGGCACGATCGCACGTTAATTGGACACAGGGGATCGTTCTCGGGAGACGCAGTGACAGGGGAGGAGATGGAAATCTTGTGTTCCTGAGAAGCAGGAACATTGATCTCTGTCTTCACCCAATCAGACCACCCCCCACATAGTTAGCAAACACCAGCTAGGCATGCATTTAACCCTTTGATCCCTCCTGATGTTAACCCCTTCTCTGCCATTGTCATTTGTACATAGTGCATATTTTTAACCCTGATCACTGTATTAGTGTCTCTGGTCCCCAAAAAAGTGTCAACATTGTCAGTTAGGTGTCCGATTTGTCCACCGCAATCCCACTAAAAATCGCTGATCACCTCCATTAATAGTCAAAAATAAATAAGTATTCTATAAAAATATCCCAGACGCTATAACTTTTGCGCAAACTAATTAATATATTGGTATTTTTTTTTACCAAAAATATGTAGAAGAATACAAATTGGCCTAAATTGATGAAGACATTTTTTTATTGGATATGTTTTATAGCAGAAAGTAAAAAATATTGTGATCAAATACCACCAAAAGAAAGCTTTATTTGTGGGGAAAAAAAGGACATCAATTTTATTTGGGTAAAGTGTCACACGACCGCGCAATTATCAGTTAAAGTAATGTAGTGTCGTATCGCCGGGTTTAGCAGTCTTGTCTTGTAGTGTTGGGACCCTTGGATTGAATCCATTGACATTATCTTCATGAGGTATGTTTGCTCCCCACTATTTTTGTGGGCTTTCTCCAGAGAAATCCCATAAAGGTAGTGCATTTGGATTTAAGCCAAGGGTCCCAACACTACAAGACAAGACTGCTAACTGTTTCCTCCTACAACCCAAAAACATTCTGACAGATTAATTGGCTTTCGTCCAATGTAACCATACTGTGGCTCTGGTTGGGACATTAGACCTCCTTTGGGGTAGGGGATTATGTGTATGGTTCAATGCTCTCTGTAAAGTGCTATGGGAAAAGTGGCACCGCTATGTAAATGAGTAGCATAAATGCACAAAGCTTTCAAATTCTGACTATCATACAAAGCTCTGGCATTAATCAAAGCTCTTGTAAACTCTTTTTAAAGCCCCTAGGCAGCGTCTGACCTTAACTAGACTGAATCTTCCCCACAGCAGAGAAGACATGACAGCACATCCAGCCCAGGGGAACCCAGCATGTAACAGGCTGTCTTATCACTACCAAACCACTAAATGCCTACATCTGCATACACTGCTTACACAGCTGCTAAGGAAGACTACAAAAGCAACTCACAAACACATTGTCAGAATCAAGAATTATTATTATTATTATTCAGGTATTTATATAGCGTCAACAGTTTGCGCAGTGCTTTACAACATGAGGGCAGACAGTACAGTTACAATACAATTCAATACAGGAGGGATCAGAGGGCCCTGCTCGTTAGCACTTACAATCAAGAATATAGACTAAGAAATAAATAATGAGCACAATATTGGTGATTTCTGAGCTGAAAAAGCTGGAAATTCGTTTTCTCAAATTTAACCTTATGCTTAGCATTTGAAACCATTTCAAGGATTGCTTTAATGGTTATACATTTCAACCAAGCAGAAGTCATATTATTTTAAATGGAAATATTTATTTATATGTGAATCAGTAATATTAGTGTGAATAATACTAAAAACATAACTATACTCAATTTGATAGCCATGCAATCCCCCTTCCCCAAGGAAAATCGTTAGCTGACTTCTTAAAAAATAGCAATTAATAAAATACTTAACTATAGACTACAGCTTCCAGTACCTTAGCCTAGGTGTCAGTGACATCACACTGCCTTTCTTGGACAGCGGCCGGCTATTCATGTACAAGCCACGTCTTAGTGGGAGATCTCCGCTCTGTGTCATCTGGCTGCCCGTACCTTCTGACAGTTTCCTTGCCGATCGCTTCTGGTAGAAGCGATCAGGTGTGTGGACACCTTGCTCGGGGTGGGCACTTGCCCCCCATATGGACGCCCATAGCCCCAGCATCAGGCATGGAGTAGTCAGCTGAATTTTTTGAACACAGCTTCAGTCACTTGCTTCTTGAAGATGCACAGGCATTACTTGATTCTGATGTTGGTTCTGAGGTAGAGGAAGGGAATAACATGAGCCTACGGAGAGGGTAGAACACTGATAAACAACAAATTGGCAGCCATGTTCTCCCATGAACTTGGGCCTGAGTGTACTATAATGTGGCCTCTTCACATAAGGCTTGCTCACTGTGGTGCAAAACGTTGTTATTTCCATCCAAAGTCTTCCAAAGAGACACCAGAATTTAATCAAAATATCTTGTTCCGAGTGCACTAAATTGTGGCCTCATCATACAGACTGGTTTTGCAAGCCGTTGTTTACAAAATAAAGAAAGCTTGCAGGGAAAATCAATTTAAATGTCTTTTTTTTCTTTATAAATGTCAGTTTTGCTGCAGCAGGTTCTATACGGTACAGCTGCCCCACTTTACAGGCAAAAGGGGACCCCCCAGGCAATATATGTAAAGGAATTGTTCATTTTTGTTTTTACTGCATCATTAAAATCACTACTCCTTTAAAAACAAAAGTTATTTTTTTTCCATTGGTACATGTCCCCCAGAGCAGTAGCTGGGCCCCCATATGCATTTTATGGCCAATTACTTGCATATAAGCCTTCAAAATGGGGACTTAAAATTTTTCCAGTTTGGGTCCCATAGACTTCAATTGGGATCATCGTTCGGGTCTGAACTTTTGTGATGTTCGAGAGTTCTGGCGTGAACCGAACTGGGGGGGTGTGTTGGGCCCATCTCTAGTGGGGAGGAGGGGCGAAGGAAAAGACACAACTGTGAGAAAGAAAATTAAAGAGACCATAATACACAGTAAAGAGATTAGGAAACAGCCTGGGAAAAAGGGATGAAAGAGCTGGATGGAAAAATAAGCCTGTTTAATGCTTTTCAAAACAGTTTGTATCTGGTTTTCTATTTGTGCTTATCTGAAGTGCTGTGCTAAACTTCTTTAACTGCTTCCCGACGGCCTCATGCAGATATACTGCGGCACGTACAGGCAGATTAACGTACCTGTACGTTGCCCTTTAAGAGGCGGCTCGCGGCGCCCGCCGGGAGCTCCGTGACCGTGATTGCGGGTCCTGCGGACCCGATATCGGACCGGACACTAACGAGTCACATGACACAGGGGAGGGAATATGGCTAATTGGGCTCAATTTGAACATTTTCACTTAGGGGTGTGCTCACTTTTGTTACCAGCGGTTTAGACACTAATGGCTGTGTGTTGAGTTATTTTGAAGGAACAGCAAATTTACACTGTTATACGAGCTCTACACTCACTACTTTACATTGCAGCAAAGTGTCATTTCTTCAGTGTTGTCACATGAAAAGATATAAAAAAATATTTACAAAAATGTGATGGGTGTACTCACTTTTGTGAGATACTGTAAATTCGGTATGATATTAATAGATAGATAGATAGGTACGATTGAAGGAGGGATGGATAAATACATTTTTCATCTAAATGGTGTAAATCAGTATTAACATTTATGATAATATTTTTTCCACTAGGGGGCACTACACACCAACTTACATTTTCACTTCACAATATTCCCCTTTTTTTAGAGGACAAGGAAAGATCCCTGAATGTCAGTTTATGTCATATTCTATATACGATCCAAACACTTTATATTTATCCTGTTTTTATCACATTATACCATGATGTTTCTCAGGATTCGCAAAATAATTTATCAGACTAGCATAAATAATTGCAGAGGGAAACATCACATCTGGTTTA
Source organism: Lithobates sylvaticus (assembly GCA_028564925.1). Taxonomy (NCBI): domain Eukaryota; kingdom Metazoa; phylum Chordata; class Amphibia; order Anura; family Ranidae; genus Lithobates; species Lithobates sylvaticus. The sequence continues at coordinate 79,320,984 of CM053028.1, forward strand.
GGAACACTTTCTGTCTGAAACATTGCTCATCAGAGCTTGTCTGTTCACCTTAACATCCCTCTTTTCTGCTTCTTATAAAACTGGCATTGTTACAAAACAAAATGGAAAATAATTTGGCTACATGTATTACAAGGATATTATCAAACTTTGTCTAAGATTTCTATGCCTGCAAGCAGCAGTGGGGATAATATAGAAAGCACTTTTTCTTATGATTTCTTTACCATTCTCAGGACAGGGGATGAAATCAGTATAAAGCCCCTCAGTCTATCAACATGAACACGTGTCGGTTTTATTGACCGATGTCTATCTATTGGGCTAGCACAAGGAGGAAGACAAGACATCTGTAATGAAACTGTTGTAAGTATGTTTAGCTGCATATATTACAATGCATTGATTAGTACTTGTACTTGTTTTTTAATCTGCTATCCAGCATGGCATCAAAACATAGAATGATGGAAAAAGACCAAAGTCCATCAAGTCTGACCAATTTGTATTATTTATAGGTTTTATTTATTTTTTGTTTGAGTATATATCTATGTTTGTCCCAAAAATGTCTGAATCCACTCACTGTTGACTGAATGACTACCTCTACTGAAATTCTTTTCCATCAACTACTTTTTTGGTGAGAGAAAAGGTAACTACGGTATATTTATAGGGGGCAGTCTCTCCTTGTAGTACTGCAGAAGAGACTCCTTTAGGCTTCACATACGACACACTTGGGTGAAGGGTCTAAGATGGCCAAAAGATGGCATTTAAGATGGCCACGGATGGGATTTTTAATTTTTTTTAATTTAGCCGGAGGGAATGGAGTAAGCCCCCCATGAGACATTGGGGCTGATTTACCAAGCATTTGCGCAATGAGTTGCAGCGCACGCCGCGCAACGGCCGTTTTCGTTTTCACAAAGCATTTTCTCCTGTAACACAGCGCAATTCCCCATTTACTATCATGTTGCCGGCTCATGGGCGGCCGCGATCTGTGCGCCGCTATAGACCTGGTGCAAGCATTCTTCAGAAAATAAAACTCAGAAAATAAAAGAAGCTGGAAGTGGCAATTTTATGGGGGTGATGTAGGTGATGTGAGGAAGTAAAGATATGACTGTCCAACTAACAAATACGCCCAAAATAGAACCGAAAATGTACTTTCTTTGAGCAGGCTTGCTGCGCCTGCAAATACACTTGTAACTGCGCTAGGTCAATTTATGTACTGCGCATGCGCAAGCGGAATGCCGCTTGCGCCCGTTCATGTGCTCTGGTTAACTGCGCCGGCAAAATCTTAGTAAATGTCAAGCCACGTAGGTTCATTTGCATAAGTTGAACAAGTGCACATCTCAACTTGACATTTTTTTTTTTTTTGCGCTGGTTCACTTCTATGGGTTTTTTAAAGGCTATTTGAACACAGGTCATGTTAGCATTAATAAATAAAAAAATGAAGAAAAAAAATGCGTGCCCTTCAGGTCTGGTATGGATATTAAGGGGAACCCTGCACCGACAAAAAATGGCATGGGGGTCCCCCTCAAAATCCATACCAACCCCTCTGACGCTCTGTTCCATGCATCAGAGGGGGGCGGGGTCACCGGGTGGCCCCGGCCTCCATTATATAAGACCTGTCAGAAGAAGAGAAGAATCACACAGCGGGAGCCTCCCATTGCGCGGAGTGGCCCGACAACGAAGAAGAGACGCCGTGGAGGAAGATGCCGGACGAGAACACCGGAGCAAGAAGCAGAGGATCGGAGAAGGAGGAAGATGAAGAAGAAAAGCGTCACACAGCGGGAGCCTCCCATTACGCGGAGCGGCCCGATATTGAAGAAGAGACGCCGTGGAGGAAGATGCCGGACAAGAACACCGGAGCAAAAAAAAGCGGATCGGAGGAAGAAGAAGATGGAGGAAGTAGTAGATGGAGGAAGAAGATGAAGAAACCGAAGGATGAAGAAAGAAAGAAGGAAGAAGACCAGAAGAAAGAAGACTTTAATAAAGGACTTGTCAAAGACCGTCTCCTGTCATTTTTAAAATTGTTGCCACTTTTTGGTGAAATGGTAGGGGTACTTTTGTACCCCCTTACCATTTCACACAGGGGGAGGCCGGGATCTGGGGGTCCCCTTGTTAAAGGGGGCTTCCAGATTCCGATAAGCACCCGCCCGCAGACCCCCACAACCACCGGGCAAGGGTTGTGGGAATGAGGCCCTTGTCCTCATCAACATGGGGACAAGGTGCTTTGGGGGGACCCCAAAGCATCCTCCCAATGTTAAGGGCATGTGGCCTGGTACAGTTCAGGAGGGGGGGCGTTCTCTCGTCCCCCCTCTTTTCCTGCGGCCAGGTTGTGTGCTCGGATAAGGGCCTGGTATGGATTTTGAGGGGGACCCCCACGCCTTTTTTTTTTTGGAGCGGGGTTCTGTATGTTCTTGGAGGGGGACCCATGCCGTTTTTTTTTTTAAATTAAAGTCGCCTGGCCTGGGGGTGACTTAAAGTCGTGTTGTAAGTTGCCCCAAGTCGAGTTGTAAAGTCCGCCCCAAGTCGTGTTGTAAGTTGCCCCTGTGTGAATGGACTGTTAGCGTGCGCTATTATCAATGGAATACTATTATCGTGGTGCGCCGGTATATTATGTGTTGCGCTTATGTGTGCACCGGTTCATACGCTCACTTAATAATTTATCTTGGGCACCAAATATGGTATGAACCGGCGCAGCACATTCATTTTAGTAAATCAGCCCCATTGTATTCTTCAGCCACTGATCGAGAAAATTTTTCCAACATCAGCTTCTGTCGAGTGGTGAAGGCCAAACATGCATCTAAATTGTCACCGTCAGTTGCTGGTGAGCTGTAGATTATTGGTTGTCACCATCAGTTGCTGCTGAGCTGTAGATTAACAGTTGTCACCACTAGTTGCTTGTGAGCTGTAGATTATTTGTTGTCACCGTCAGCTGCTGGTGAGCTGTATATTTAGGATTATCACTGTCAAGTTTTTAATGCACCACAGCAGTACTTTAGAAAAGGGACGCACACTCAATAGGAAAAACAAAGCAGAGAAGAAGGCACTTCTAAAGTGGTTGTAAACCCTCCTGCGTCACTTTTACCTATAGGTAAGCCTAGAATAAGTCTTACCTATAGGTAGTGGAAAAATCTCCTAAACATGCGCCGTTTAGGAGATACTTACCTTTTAGTGTGATGATGATGTCATTGGCACATGCGATGTGAATAAATGGACCTCTGTGCTGTTTCTTCACTTGTATGTGCTGTGACTGATGGTTCCAGTCACAGAGCCGGAATCAGCGGCCCCGGAAGAAAGAGGGCAGAAGATAGATGCTGCCACCTGCTTGGGCAGCGCGGGCTTCGATTGCAGGTAAGTGCCACATAATGGGCTAGTATGCAATGCATACTAGCCCAATATGCTTGTACTTTGCAGGGAAATACAGAGGAAGTAAAACCCATCAGGGTTTACTTCCTCTTTAAGTGCAGTAATAAAACACTTTAATGACAAGGAAGGTTTAAAATACACTTACAAGATGGAAGTGTTTTTACACTTCCATCTTGTAAGTGTTTTAACCCTTCCTTGTCATTAAAGTGTTTTATTACTGGACCTGAAAGTGCCTTCCTCTCTGCTTTATTTTTTCTATACTGTCAGTTGCTAGTGAGCTGAAGATCAAAGGTTGTCACTGTCAGTTGCTGGTCAGCTGTAGATTAACAGTTGTCACCAACTCACTATCAGTTGCTGGAGAGCTATGGATTAAAGGTTGTCACTGTGAGTTGCTGGTCCTTGCTGAACCTGCCAAATTTCAGTCTGTGTGGCCAGCTTTAGTCTGACCAGTGGACTCCTTGAGTGACACTGGAAGCCAGAAGGAGATTTCATTACAGGTTTCCAAAACATGGGGTGGCTTTACCATTTACAGGACAATTGTACTTTGGTACAAGTTGTCCTTTAATGAATGAGGCTAATCAGATACTTACTTTCATTTTTGATCCATCAATTTTCACTGTGCAACCCCCACAAGGCCTTGCTTCTGAAAATGCTTTAGCCAAGTCATCCTCAGCCAGTTCATATGCATCACAATCCCACTCATCCCTATTGGCAGAGCTGTATTCTGTAGGACCTCTGGATCCAGTCATTTTCAGAAGGATGGTTGTGAGACAGGCAGCTGGTTTCAGTGCTTTGAGTCAAAAATATGCAGATAGGGATTTTTGAGTTTTCTTTGACCTTCTTGATCTGCATATTTGTTCCGTGTTGGTGACTGCATGATTATGGAACCTGACAACCAGCATTTTCAGAAGGAGATCAACTTTAGTATTTCTTTTATAACAGGATTATTTTAATATAAATCATTTTATATGAGTCAAACATTTCCATTTGCTTTCTATTTTGTTATACTATGCTGATTAACAGTCTAATCATTTTTTAAGTATCTTCTTTTGGCACTTAAGTTTTAAACACAAGGTACAAAAAACACTATATCTGAAGATTTTCTTAGATTTCATGCATTTTTGGTAAACATTTAAGTACAGCCAAAGCCAAGGCTGTACATCTCGTGTGGATCACAGGAGTGCAGTACGTTCTACCCTCCTGTGACCCATTTTCATCAGAGACTGACGTCACAGAGTAGGTCCAGGCTTAGGCATCATCACGACCATAGAGTTGAGATCCACGCACATGCCTGTATCGGCACCCGGTTCAGCCTCTCAACGAGTCGCTAAAAGCCTGAACCGACCACTCCTGCCCCCTCCACAGCCCAAAGCTCCAATGAGCAAGGAGGGAGCAGAGAGCTGCTGATTGACAATTAGCAGCTCTATGCTCATGGAGTTGTGAGAACCGAGCGATCGGCGGTTTTCGATCGCTCAGTTCTCAGTGTTAGAAATGGGGGGGGGGGGGGACAGATGCAGCACCTAAGTAAGTATGAACCAAAAAATAACCCCATACTTATCTTTTAAAGTATAACTAAAGGCAAAACTTTTCTTTTTTAGTTTTGGATAGAGTAGAGATGGATAAGAACACCTGTCAGTTTTTATTTATGTCTGTGCCCCCATTAGGGAGAATCACCCTCCCTATTTGTCCTGTTTACCGTTATCATCTGAAGTTAAAGTAAAAGAAAATCCCAAGATTTTTGGTTGTCATCAGAACACTAATAGAGGGGACATCTTCCAATGGGGATACTAGCTCTGGTGACAACAGGACTGGTGCAAGGATTTTTGACACCCTAGGCGAAACCTCATTTTGCTGTCCCCATTTGCTCCACCCCCTTTTGCCCTGCCCATGTGACAGGAGGTGGCGCTATACAGGAACAATCGGCTCTGCTTCCTCTAGCGCTGGCTCCAGTGCTGCACTGCGCCTCTAATTACACTACCAGTCGGATGGAGCAGCTGCCTGAGACTAATTAGTTACATGCTGAAGCCTGCAGAGCATGCAGACGCAGAGAGAAACCAGTGGTCGGGCGCCCCTAGGCAGCAGTGTGCCCTAGGCGATTGCCTAGCTTGCCTAGTGGTAGCACCGGCCCTGGGTGACACACCAGGAATCCCTCACTTTGAAAGGATTTTGTCTCATTTTCCTGTTTTGGCTATTGGACAAGAAGTGAAAGGAAATTTCCCCAATGGGACACAGATGGCAAACAAAACTGATGGGGGTTAAATCTCGTCCTTACTAAAGTTTTGCTCTTAGTTACTCTTTATTGTCAGACTTATGTGAACCCAGTTGTATTTTTTGTTGTAGTAATTTTGACATTTCATATTTCATATACAGACTTGTACCCACTAAAGGGCACTCCTATCAATATAATAGCTAATTTATACATGGGACAGTCATGTTTGGTTATCATGTATATGCATTTTATAATCACACATAGGGGATACAGCACAGTAGTCCTTCTACCTTGGAGTTCTTCGGGTTCACTCATACTGAGCAAAACTATGTAGCTGAATACATTGGCTATTATAGTGATAGAACCACAGTCTAATGGTTGTATGTTTATATTTGAAATATACAACATTGTCGAAAAATATGACAACAAAAAACACATCTGTGTTCACATAAGCCTGGCATTGATGGCACATAGTTAATGCATTAAATTAAATAAATCTACTTTAAACAAAAGCTTCAGCTAAAGTATTTGTACCACCCTTGTGTTTGAAACATGGGTGCCAAAAATAGATATTTAAAAAAGTAGGGATATTGACTTATTAGTGAGAAAATAGCCGAATACATTGGCTACTACAGTGATAAGAGCGCACTCTAGTGGTTACATGTTTATATATGAAATATCCAACATTCTCAAAAATATGACAACAGCAAAAATTACATCTGTTTTCACATAATACTGACATTTGTGGCACATAATAAATGCATTAAATCTAACTTAAATCTATCCTAAATAAAATCTGTAGATAAGGTGTTTGTACCAGCCTTGTGTTTGAAACATGTGTGCCAAAAATAGATACCTAAAAAAAAAAAGCAGGGCTGTTGGCTAATTAATGAGAAAACACGGTTGGCATTATGCCGTCAGAAAAAAATAAATAAAAAAGACGGGAGGAAAAAATTTATGGAGCCAAGTTCCCAGAGTCACCAGCTGAGTATACAATTTCAAATGCAGTAATTACTCCACAGCACCAGACAAAGAAGGTTTCTGAAAAGCAGATTTTAAAGAAGGGCACGAAGGCTAGAAGGAAATGTAAAAGGAATCTCAGTGTCTTCCATACACGCCGTTTAGTTATTACCAGCAGGGTTTCTCCAACTAGATAAAGTGCCTTTCCTGGCTATTTTTGGACTGTCATTTTAGCCTTTTGATCTTGAAGCAGCATGAAGGAACACACAAAATGATCCACTTTACTTGGTCTCCTGCAACAAATAATTCCTGAATTGGTAAAATGCAGCAAATAACAGAAAATGATCACCTTTTCATTTATAAGGGCCAATGCAATTCCTACTACAGATTTTTACATAAATGTATAGAATAGATTTGCTGTGCTGTTCTGTGCTATACATAAAAATAAATCATCACTAAAAGCACAGTATCTATCAAAAGTGCTGAGTGAATAGCTATTTTCCTCTGTCTCTGGTTCTTTGTATAAAGTATAAACCCAAGCACCAAGACCACCAAGACCCCAAGCACCAAGACCTTATCAAATATAATTATCAATGTTTTTGAATCTGCATCTTATAAAATTAAAACATAAAAAATAATAATAATATCAGGTGATCCTGTCATGATGATCTTGTTGAGATGCTCCTTGTTGTAGAGTGACAATTCTCTATCCCATTTTTCCTCTTGCGTTATCACGTGTTCTCTAAATGGTGATGTGATCAGGGATGGGAGAATCTGCCTGGGTTTGGTTTATGGACTGTTTTAAACCCATTGTAAAGTCCGAACCCTGTTAAGATCTATGAGAGTACTGGGAGTATAGCAAATTTTGAAAATACCGTATATACTCAAGTATAAGCCGAGATTTTCAGCCCTTTTTTTAGGGCTGAAAGTGCCCCCCTCGGCTTATACTCGGGTCACCGCCGTCTGCCTACATGAACAGCGTGTCATGCAGACAGACGGCAGTGTTCAAAAGCCACGCCTCCTCCTCCTCCCTGATCCCTAATTTTCCCAGCAGTAAGTCAGTGTGCAGTGTTCCACCTATCACGGACGTCCTGTCATTCTCATCTCATGGACGAGGATGAGAGGATGTCCGTGATAGGCGGAACACTTAACACTGACTGCTGGGAAAACAGAGTGTTCCTCCTATCACGGACGAGGAGGAGGAGGAGGCGCGGCTTTTGAATGTGGAATAGCGCCTTACACGCTGACCGGCAGGATCAGCAATGGGGGACACAGGACGAACAAGGAGGCATCTAACGATCATCACAAGACTGCAATGGTGCACACAGGTGGCAGATCGCACAGGGAGGCATACACAGGACCCAGGGGATGCAGATCGGCACAGGTAGGCTGCAATGGACACAGGGAGACATGCAGCTGCAGATGGGCATTTGCTGACCCTCTTTTCCAATTATAGTAGTTGCTGCATTTTTCACCCTTGGCTTATACACGACTCAATACGTTTTCCCAGTTTTTTTGTGGTAAATTAGGGGCCTCGGCTTATATTTGGGTCGACCTATACTCGAGTATATATGGTAAGCTCTGGCAATTTTCAAGGCTAATAGACAAGGGATAACCAAACAAAGAGCATGGGGTGCTGGCTCTGCTATGTGGGAAAAGCACCAATGCAAAAAAAAACTAAAATAAACATACAGCAGGAAGAAAGTCCACCTTTAAAAGTGACTTTGTGACATGGGAAAAACATCAGTCCTTCATATTACATGGGAGAAGCCTTTACAGGGTATGCTGTGTTGTGAAACAGTAGGATTCTCACCAAGTTGTCATTACATATTTTACATATGCAATGGATTTGTTTTATTTTATGTTTAGCTTGGCTTTAAAGAGAAAGTAAACCCTGATGGGTTTTACTTCCTCTTTGTTTCCGTGCAAAGGTAAAGCATAATGGGCTAGTATGCATCGCATAGTAGCCCATTATGTGTCACTTACCTGACACAGAGCCAGCGATGTCACCGCTGTCCCCTCTTCAACGAAGCGTCCATCTTCCTTCCGGGTATCACGTCTCCGGCGCTGTGATTGGCCGGAGCTGCGATGATGTCATCTTGCGCATGCGTGCAGGAGCCGCTGCTAACGTCATGATCGCCGTTAGCAACGGCATGCTCAGTGCGCCTGACGTCTGGCGTAGACGTCGGTGCCCGTCTTTTGCAAATATCTCCTAAACCGCGTAAGTTTAGGAGATATTTCTTGCACCTACAGGTAGGCCTTAATCTAGGCTTACTTGTTGGTAAAAGGTAAAATGGTCTGTAAGGGTTTACAACTACTTTAATACAGTAGCAACACCCCGATCTGATTCATTACAATTTAAAAAAAAAATTTTTAGTTAGTTTTGGCTATGACCCCTGATTTTCTATCCAGCACTAACAGGCCTGAATCGAATGGTGGAAGTAAGTAGTCAGAATAGATATAAAAGCTATAGGAAAATTTACTCTTAAAAAAAATAAAGCTAAAGCTCTCAACTTTGCACAAATTGACCAGTGGCATACCAGTTTCATATTATAGTTTGTAAGCTTCTGTTTTTCGCAGTACCACGCTGCTTTTGTCTTAAAAGTGTAATAAACGGTCAAAACGCAAATGCTTCAAAACTACAAAGCCACATTCCTCTAAACTCCGTCCTATCCCTGTATCTCCAGTTTTTCCAAAAAGATTCTAAATTTAGACTTCAGTTTAGTAGCAATTAACCCCCTTCCCTGTTAATGACATTTATTTAATTTAATCAGTGGCTATTTTTAGCTCTGATCGCTGCACAAATGTCAGTGGTCCCAAAAAAGGGTCAAAAGTGTCCGATTTGTCAGCCGCAATGTCGCAGTCCCGCTAAAAAAATTACTGATCACTGCCATTACTAGTAAAAAAATAAATTAACAATAAAAATGCCATAAATCTATCCCCCTATTTTGTAGATGCTATAACTTTTGTGCAAACTAATTAATTGTAGCGGGGTTCTACCCCTTTTACTGGAAGAGACTACATCTCCCATGATTCCCCAGGCCCCCGGGCTGCTGACTTCCGCCCGGGAGGCTGCTGGGGGAGATTATAAAAGGGAAGAGCGGAGACCGCCTCTTCCTCTTGGGACACTTCCTCTTCTGAGGCCTGACAGGACTGGCCTGCCTCTGCTGACAGAGCGTGTGACGCGGAGACTGCAGCCAGCAGAGACACCTGTGCGGACCGGAGCTGAAGGCCTGAAGCCTGGGCCTTGCAGCCGATGGAGTGAGACTCTCACCCCTCAGAGTCCACAGCAGCGGAGCGGAGACTTCCCCTTACTGTCGGTCGGACGGAGCTGATGACCGGAGTTCAGGGCTGTGACTGAGGAGACCGGACGCCGCCATTGAAGAGACCAGAGCCACCATTGGAGGGACCGGAGCTGAGGACGGTACCCAAGGATTGGTGAGAGAGCCGAGAGGCTCATCCTGCATTGACACACACGTTTTATGCCTATTGAACTGCCTAGGCGCAATTTACCTCAGAGCAGCAATGTTACTTTTTGTGGATTACAAAGACACCATTTAAAGCTACATGTGCACCACCTCTACAGATTCATTGCCGGTGAAGAACACTGTACTAGTACAAGGACTGAGCTCTATTGCTAGGGATCAGGCCTGGTCCATTAGGCAGGCGCAGATAGATTTATTGCACCTCAGGGGTGCATAGCAGACGGTCGCCACACTGGGCGCTCCGTTTCCCCATTACCAGTTGTCACATATGTGTGTACATGTTAAAGTGCATATTGCAGGGACCTGCTAAAGTATTGTAAGTCATATGTTCAAACGCATGTTGCTATTTCTTTTCCTTACTGACAAAAGTAAAGCCAGTTATTCTTATTTCAGCAGTCTGCTTGTGAGTTCATACCAATTACACTTAGAGTATAAGCTAAGTTTTATGTGCATAGGGACGTACCCCTTTACTAACTGTGCCAGAGCGGGTAGAGCCAAATTGCCGGGGGTTGGTGGAGCTGTACTCAGGGACCCAAAACAAACCAGCGGCTCTCTTAACTGGGGGTAGCGCTACACGTGGGGGCTCGTAATCCGGGATCCTGAGTCAGCGGGAAAAGCCGCCAGAAGGTACCGGCATGGACCCAATAGAAGTGGGACGGTGGTCCGCAACATGGGCCGTTGACCCAGCCGCAGCAGCAGTCATTGAATTGCCAGGGATGTGGCAGAGAGAGGCAGTCAAGCAGCTCATAATGTCATTATCCCCATGCCAGAAGTCATGGATAATGGACATGAGAAATGATGCTGGATACACATACGCCTTAATAGAATGGAAGGAAGAGACTCCAGAGCAGTTCAGGAGCCAAAGCATACAGGCACCGAATGGTCAGGCCTACCAATTGCTGCATGCGCTGCCGCGCAAGGGAGAAGGTTCTCCTATGAAAGCCATTCTATCCCCAAAGAAGGAAGAGCGGAAGGGCGCGGAAAGCCCCGCACCCGCACACACTACTCTTAGTGCAGAACTGTGTGCTGTCCTAGGGGAGATTGTGACCCAGTGCAGAAGAGACCCCGGGGATTACCCAATGTCGGGATACAGGAAACTCCGGATGTTTTCAGGGAGGACACCTGTACCCTCGGGAGAAGAGGGATTTGAAGAGTGGTTAGATGGTGCCACGCAGGCCCTCGAAGAATGGGAGGTCTCAGAGGGCCGAAAGAAGCAAAGGATTGTTGAAAGCCTAAAAGGACCTGCCTTAGAGGCCATACGCAATCTGAAGACGAGTAAAAAGGATTGCACTGCCCAGGACTACATAGACATCCTGGAAGGTGTGTTTGGTGGGACAGAAAAAGTCACAGAACTTACCTATCAACTGGAACACTGTTACCAGAAGACAGGGGAGAAGCTGTCAGAGTATATGGGACGCATAGACAAGATCCTGCATAGGATTATCCTGAAGAAGGGGATAGATCCAGGGAAGGTAGATGAAGCCCGTGCCCAGCAGGTGATGAGGGGAGCCCAACCCTTGGACCCTGTCGCACTAATTCTACGCACCGGCAGGATGGGAAGAGCCTGGACTACCCTGACCTCATCCGAATGGTCAGAGAAGAAGAGGCCATGTTGGAGGAGAAACGGGAGAAGCAGGTGATGGGGTCTACAAAGCCTCCAGTGGCCACGGTCAGGTCGGTCTTAACCCCTGAAAGAGACACAGAGGTAGATGCCCTGAAGTTGCAGATGTCCCAGATGATGGAGATACTGACATCTCTAGTGGCGAAAGAGACGCCCAGTCCCAAGAAAGAAACAAGCAGGAGGGAATTGTTTCCAGCTGTTTCAGCACCAGCATCCCCACCTGACTACGGTGAGATGATTTGCTTTAATTGAGGAGAGAATTGGACAAGCTACAGGTGCATCAAGGGGTAGTCTACCGAAGGGGCCCCTCTGATGGCCCAGAAGACAAGTGGCAGTTGTTTCTCCCAGAGAAGCATCGAGAGACTGTGCTGATTGCCTTACATGACCAGCATGGTCACTTGGGAGCAGAGAGAACCTTCCAACTTGTCAGAGACCGGTTTTACTGGCCCTGCATGAGGGCCGAAGTGGAGGAGTATTGCCATTCCTGTGCAAGATGCATTCAGAGGAAGACTTTACCCCATCAAGCTGCCCCAATGGGCCACCTGCAAAGTGAAGGCCCAATGGATCTGGTATGCATTGATTTTCTCTGCCTTGAACCCGATTTGAGCGGATTGGGAAATGTTCTGGTGGTAACCGACCATTTCACCCGTTATGCTCAGGCTTTCCCAACCAAGGACCAGAAGGCCTCTACAGTAGCCAAGGTACTTTTGGAGAAGTACTTTGTTCACTATGGACTGCCACAGAGAATCCATTCAGACCAAGGAAGGGACTTTGAGAGTCGCCTGATCAGGAAGTTACTAGATTCTCTGGGAGTAGAGAAGACTAGAACTACACCATATCACCCTCAAGGTGATGCCCAGCCTGAAAGGTTCAACAGGACCCTATTGAACATGTTGGGAACTTTGGAAACAGAGAAGAAGCAACATTGGAGTCAACACATATCAGCTCTGGTGCATGCCTACAATTGCACCACAAGTGATGTGACAGGTTTCTCTCCTTACCGACTTATGTTTGGGAGAGAAGCAAGATTGCCAGTGGATTTGGCCTTCGGCATTTCCTTAGACCATGCCTCTGCTGCCTCCCACAAAGGATATGTGGACAGACTGAGGCGCAGTCTGAAGATGGCTTATGAGAAAGCTCAAGCGGCCTCTAGCCAGAGAGGGGCCCGAAACAAGAGGAACTTTGATTTGAAAGTTAGAGTACAGGACCTACAGCCTGGGGACCGTGTACTGTTACGGAATCTAGGGATCCCTGGGAAACACAAGATTGCTGATAGATGGAGATCAGAACCATATATCATCTGTAGAAAACTTCCAGGATTGCCTGTCTACAAGTTGAAGCCAGAAGGAAGAGTGGGGCCCTTGAAGACCTGGCATAGGAATCACTTGCTCCCACTCACTGAAGCAGTCAGAATGCCTCCAGCAAGAGACGTACCTGAATCTGTTTCCATTCTGGATACCCCCAGGCCTAACACTAGGTCTCAGACATCCCAAGTTAGGGGTGGACAGGACCCCCAACCTGAGGAAGAAAGAGGAGAACTTGAATGGCTATGGCCTTCCTCAACTCCAGGAAATTCTGCCATAGATCTTCCACCTACTGAAGATATGGAAGATAACACATTGAACCCAGAAGCTACAGAGTTTGTTCCATTCAGTGTTGTGCCTGAGTGCTGGGAAGATATCCCTGGTCTCTACCCAGAAGAAGAAGTAGATGTTCCAGAACCAGAGATGTTGCCAGAATGTGTTCCTGAAGAAGTTCCAAGAGAACAGAGAGCTCGCAGGAGTGTGAAGCCTCCCAAGAAGTTAACTTACCCCAAGATGGGAGAAAGTTCAGAGGACTCTGTTACTACAGCAAGGAGAAGTGCTGAAAGCCCTGACCCTTCCGCTGTTCATTTAGTGGAGGGCAACCCCAGCTCACTCTCTGGCACAGTTAAACAGGTCGCCCACACTGAAGTGACCTGTAGACAGGACAGCTCCCCATCTCATGCCAATTGGTGGGAAGCTCCTCTGTCCAAATTATGTGAAAATGTTGTTCCCGAGAAAGTTTGTAGTTTGAACACTGTCTTTGGGGACCAAAGATTCAAAGTGGGGGGAGTGTGTAGCGGGGTTCTACCCCTTTTACTGGAAGAGACTACATCTCCCATGATTCCCCAGGCCCCCGGGCTGCTGACTTCCGCCCGGGAGGCTGCTGGGGGAGATTATAAAAGGGAAGAGCGGAGACCGCCTCTTCCTCTTGGGACACTTCCTCTTCTGAGGCCTGACAGGACTGGCCTGCCTCTGCTGACAGAGCGTGTGACGCGGAGACTGCAGCCAGCAGAGACACCTGTGCGGACCGGAGCTGAAGGCCTGAAGCCTGGGCCTTGCAGCCGATGGAGTGAGACTCTCACCCCTCAGAGTCCACAGCAGCGGAGCGGAGACTTCCCCTTACTGTCGGTCGGACGGAGCTGATGACCGGAGTTCAGGGCTGTGACTGAGGAGACCGGACGCCGCCATTGAAGAGACCAGAGCCACCATTGGAGGGACCGGAGCTGAGGACGGTACCCAAGGATTGGTGAGAGAGCCGAGAGGCTCATCCTGCATTGACACACACGTTTTATGCCTATTGAACTGCCTAGGCGCAATTTACCTCAGAGCAGCAATGTTACTTTTTGTGGATTACAAAGACACCATTTAAAGCTACATGTGCACCACCTCTACAGATTCATTGCCGGTGAAGAACACTGTACTAGTACAAGGACTGAGCTCTATTGCTAGGGATCAGGCCTGGTCCATTAGGCAGGCGCAGATAGATTTATTGCACCTCAGGGGTGCATAGCAGACGGTCGCCACACTGGGCGCTCCGTTTCCCCATTACCAGTTGTCACATATGTGTGTACATGTTAAAGTGCATATTGCAGGGACCTGCTAAAGTATTGTAAGTCATATGTTCAAACGCATGTTGCTATTTCTTTTCCTTACTGACAAAAGTAAAGCCAGTTATTCTTATTTCAGCAGTCTGCTTGTGAGTTCATACCAATTACACTTAGAGTATAAGCTAAGTTTTATGTGCATAGGGACGTACCCCTTTACTAACTGTGCCAGAGCGGGTAGAGCCAAATTGCCGGGGGTTGGTGGAGCTGTACTCAGGGACCCAAAACAAACCAGCGGCTCTCTTAACTGGGGGTAGCGCTACATAATATACACTTATTGCGATTTTTTTTTTTTACCAAAAATATGTAGAAGAATACACATCGGCCTAAACTGAGTATCACGTACCTGGTAGAGAGTCTGAATGGACGAGCAAGGCCTCCCTTACCACTCTGACTCAGGGCCCCTGATAGAGTGAACAGGAGGCGCCAGAGAGCAGAGTCGCACGAGCGCCAGAAAGTCTTGGTGGCAGCTGGTCGACTAGTCCCGGGAGAGCCGGTGAAGACACAGGAGAGCTTCAGCAGAAGGCCCACAGGTGGCAGCAGGTGCAGATGGCAGCAGGCAGTAGCGAGGTCAGGCAGGCAGGGTCATACACGGCAGGCAGAATCAGGTACAGGGTTCAGGCAGGAACGTCGTCAGGAAGCAAGCCAGGTCAAACCGGAACTGAGGTGCAGGTGCCAGGGAGGAGACAGGAGGTAGGTCACAGGACAAGCGGAGGTCGGTACAGGCAGAGTTCACGGGTGGTCAGACAAGCCGGGTAGGTAACAGGTAATCAGGACACAGGTTCACAGAGACAGGATGCACAGGAGCTGAAGACAAGGCAGCACCGGGCAAAGTGCTGGCTGGACTTAAATAGGTAAGCTTGGCGCCAGCGCGCGCGGGTGCACGCATTCGCCGTCGCACACGAAGATGCGCAACGGCTTCTATTTGCGCTCCCGTTTGCGCGTGCGCACATTTGTGCGCCATAGCCTGATTTCCGTGCACAACAGGAATGCCCATTCTTCTGTGCCTCAGGGGTCTTCTGGACGGGTGAGACTGTCTGTTGGTGGGTGGATCCTGACACTGAGGAAGAAACTTGTATTTGAAAAAAAAATTTGGAGGATATTTATTATAGCAAAAAGTAAAGAGTATTGTTTTCAAAAAATAAAAACCACAGAGGTAATCAAATACCACCAAGAGAAAGCTCTATTTGTGGGAAAAAGGGACATCAATTTTGTTTGGGTACAGCATCGCACGAGCACCCAATTGTCAGTTAAATCGAGGCAGTGTCGTCTCGCAAAAAATTACCTGATCATTAAGGGGGCATATAATTCCGGTCCTTAAGTGGTTAATCTTATGAGTAAAGGCTGCATGCCCTTCCCCAAATCTTCCTATGATAGGCAAATGGCTAGAGGCAGTCTGGATCAACCTCTCAGCTGTCATTATACATTTATAATTATTTTTGTTTGTAAGGCTTCCCTAGCAAAACACAGGCAAGGACAACAATGCAATCTGGGTACTCTCTTAACAAAAAAGTCCTAGGCCTATACACCACCTTGTCCCTGTTCAAAAATAAATAAGGCTTCTCACCCTTCTACAGCACAGGGGTAAAGGCAAGCATCAGGAAAATTGGGTGTACAATCCTACGGACAGTTTCCTTCTCTAGTGGAAAATATATCAGAGAAGCAGTGTGAATAGTCTCTGGAGAGCTGTTTTTTTTTCACCCCCACCAGTGGTTGATGGCACAGTAAGACGGCTTTCACACCAAGCAGCGGCCGGCGTCGGCGGTAAAGTGGCGCTATTTTAGCGCTGCTTTACCCTCGTTTTAGCGGCGTTATTCGGCCGATAGCGGAGCAGTTTTAACCCCCCGCTAGCGGCCGAAAAGGGGTTAAATCCGCCCGGTGTTTTGCCGGCGGTATCGCAGCGCTGCCACATTGATTTCAATGGGAAGCAGCGGTGGAGGAGCGGTGAGTTCACCACTCCTTCACCGCTCCAAAGAAGCTGCTGGCAGGACTTTTTGTGACGCCCTGCCAGCGCACTGCTGCAGTGTGAAAGCCCTCGGGCTTTCACACTGGGGTGCATGGAGCAGCTTTTTTCAGGCACTATACAGGCGCTATTTTTAGCGCTGTGTAGCGCCTGAAAAACGCTGGCAGTGTGAAAGGGGTCTTAAACTGGGCATCAAACGTTTTCTCCTTTAATCCTTCCAGGCCCATTGCTACTAATGCTCCCTTCCCCTCCTATTCTCAAGCTTGCATATAAGCCATTTCTTTGGACTCCTAAAGTCCAGCTTCTCATGTTCTGTGTAGACTTTTTCAGACAACTATGTGTCCCAGACAGTTCCCTAGCCACTTCTCAGAGAAAGTTTAAGTTCCTCTTCACTGTAACTTGAAACTTTCTTCTCCAATCTGGCTTCTGTTCTTCAGTCTTTCCAAGACAATGACATCGTCCAGAAACTACAAGGACTTTCTATGAGGTTTACATGGTCCTTTCCAATAGGCGTTGAAACGTAGCAGGAGCTCCACTGAGGGTGAACTCAAAGCACTGGGGTTATGAAGGCAGTCCTTTTCACTCCTATCTTCTGGGGATGCATGGGGAGTAATACCCACTCTTGCGGTTCACAACTGAACCACTAGCTCCAGATAAGCTCTGTAAGGCATCTTCGAATCGCATGGTGAGTGGTGTATCAGGAATGGTCCCTCCTGATGAAGAGGTCTGGCAGAGTCCATTGATCCATTCTTCTTCCCTGACTAACCACAATTGGGGAGGCGTAGGGGCTTCTTCTGGACTCCCTAATCACTCCCGTCTTCTTCAGTCCGCAAGCTGCATCCCTCAGATTACTCCAGATCAGCTAGCGGGACTTCGCCACACTCTCTCTCTGAATGACTTTGTCCTCTGTGCAGTCGGGATTCCGATGGGTGGCACTCCTCGCACACCCCACATCAAACTCATCTGTTGGAGCATCTGGTCAGCTGGGCCAGGGCGGGGGGGGGGGGGAGGGGGGGGGGGGGGGGGCCCCCCCCCCCCCCCCCACCCCCCCAGGCCTTGGCTCTACTTTCCAAGTCTCCTGGTATGTTTGGGGTTTTCCATGGAGAGGTTTTTCCCCTTCACTTCTGGGACAGCAGGACCTCACTTTGCCAGAAGCATCCTGGCAGGGATCTCCACGGGCCTCTCCGTGGGGTTTCCTCTGAAACTTGTCTTTTCAGGTCTTCTCCTGGTATCACCTCCCGACCTGATGACCCCCATTGGGGTCAGGTTCCAACATCACAAAGGGGCAGGCTGCTCCCAAGTAAAGTTTTTGGCTCTCAATGCAGGTCACCTCTCCAGGCTGTAACACTGCTCCTTCCTTTACAAGCTCCTACCCGTCCTAATTTTCATGCTAATCATCCTTTATTATACCTTCCCCTCCTATTCTCACTTGATTATTAATAATAATTATCCAATAATTTAACAATTTTCTATATTATTATTATAATATATATTATTTATTATTTTATTATTAATTATTAATTAATAATTTATATATATAATTATTATATTAATCTATATTATATATATATAAATATTTCATCTTATTTATATAACAAATATTCATATTAATTATAATATAAATATTATCATTAATTATTATATAAATTCAATATTCTATAATATTATTCATCATATAAGATAAAATATTTATATTAAAATATAATATATTTAATTTATCCTATTTTTCTACTTCTTTTTCTTCTCCTCCAGGGAGCATAGCAGCCTGACTCAGGTATCTGTCATAGAAGTCCCTGTACAATAGGGTCACTTGTGCTCCAGTGTCTAGGAGAGCCTTTGTGTACACTCCTTCCACCTGGATGGGTACAGTAGGGGATGGACCAACTAGCTCTTCTGGGTAGGGCTGAGTTGATGCTGTCCTCTTCTTCGGACTCTTTGCTTTACCAGCACTTGATTTGCACTTGCTCCTTTCTTGAGCCTGGTATGCATTAATTTTCTCCCTCTTAGTGGGAGTGTGAACCCGTTGAGGGATATTGTTATCTCTCACTTGCAAGGGTTCCTGCTTTGGGGTGCTGTGTCTCTTCAGAGGGGTCTTGCCCCCTTTCTCTGGAGTGCACCTTTGTTGAGGATCCCTGGGCCCCTTCTGAGGGGTTTGGTCTCCTCGCTTTCTCTTCTTGTTGTGCTTCTTGGAGCTCACTGAAGGTGATGGGCACCCGGTTGACTCCTTCACCGGGGGCCCTTTGGCGTTTCCCGCCGGCTGGCGGCTTTCTGCCTTCTTCTTCTTGGGACTGGAACATACAGCTGCAATATGACCAATTCCTCCACAATTAAAGCAAATCATCTCACTGTGGTCAGGTGGGGATGCTGGTGCTGGAACAGCTGGAAACAATTCCCTCCTGGTTGTTTCCTTCTTGGGACTGGGCGCCTCTTTCGCCACCAGAGAGGTCAGTATCTCCATCATCTGGGACATCTGCAACTTCAGGGCATCTACCTCTGTGTCTCTTTCAGGGGTTAAGGCCGACCTGACCGTGGCCACTGGAAGCTTGGTAGACCCCATCACCTGCTTCTCCCGTTTCTCCTCCAACATGGCCTCTTCTTCTCTGACCATTCGGATGAGGTCAGGGTAGTCCAGGCTCTTCCCATCCTGCCGGGTGCGTAGAATTAGTGCGACAGGGTCCAAGGGTTGGGCTCCCCTCATCACCTGCTGGGCACGGGCTTCATCTACCTTCCCTGGATCTATCCCCTTCTTCAGGATAATCCTATGCAGGATCTTGTCTATGCGTCCCATGTACTCTGACAGCTTCTCCCCTGTCTTCTGGTAACAGTGTTCCAGTTGATAGGTAAGTTCTGTGACTTTTTCTGTCCCACCAAACACACCTTCCAGGATGTCTATGTAGTCCTGGGCAGTGCAATCCTTTTTACTTGTCTTCAGATTGCGTATGGCCTCTAAGGCAGGTCCTTTTAGGCTCTCAACAATCCTTTGCTTCTTTCTGCCCTCTGAGACCTCCCATTCTTCTAGGGCCTGCGTGGCACCATCTAACCACTCTTCAAATCCCTCTTCTCCCGAGGGTACAGGTGTCCTCCCTGAAAACATCCGGAGTTTCCTGTATCCCGACATCGGGTAATCCCCGGGGTCTCTTCTGCACTGAGTCACAATCTCCCCTAGGACAGCACACAGTTCTGCACTAAGGGTAGTGTGTGCGGGTGCGGGACTTTCCGCGCCCTTCTGCTCTTCCTTCTTTGGGGATAGAATGGCTTTCATAGGAGAGTAGTCTCCCTTCCGCGGCAGCGCATGCAGCAATTGGTAGTGCTGACCATTCGGTGCCTGTATGCTCTGGCTCCTGAACTGCTCTGGAGTCTCTTCCTTCCATTCTATTAAGGCGTATGTAAACCCAGCATCATTTCTCATGTCCATTATCCATGACTTCTGGCATGGGGATAATGACATTATGAGCTGCTTGACTGCCTCTCTCTGCCATATCCCTGGCAGTTCAATGACTGCTGCTGCGGCTGGGTCAGCGGCCCATGTTGCGGACCACCGTCCCACTTCTATTGGGTCCATGCCGGTACCTTCTGGCGGCTTTTCCCGCTGACTCAGGATCCCGGATTACGAGCCCCCACGTGTAGCGCTACCCCCAGTTAAGAGAGCCGCTGGTTTGTTTTGGGTCCCTGAGTACAGCTCCACCAACCCCCGGCAATTTGGCTCTACCCGCTCTGGCACAGTTAGTAAAGGGGTACGTCCCTATGCACATAAAACCATATCTTATACTCTAAGTGTAATTGGTATGAACTCACAAGCAGACTGCTGAAATAAGAATAACTGGCTTTACTTTTGTCAGTAAGGAAAAAGAATAGCAACATGCATTTGAACATATATCTTACAATACTTTAGCAGGTCCCTGCAATATGCACTTTAACATGTACACAGGTATATCAAACTAGCAATGGGGAAACGGAGCGCCAAGTGTGGCGACCATCTGCTATACACCCCTGAGGTGCAATAAATCTATCTGCGCCTACCTAACGGACCAGGCCTGATCCCTAGTAATAGAGCTCAGTCCTTGTACTAGTACAGTGTTCTTCACCGGCAATAAGTCTGTAGAGGTGGTGCACATGTAGCTTTAAATGGTGTCATTTGTAATCCACAGAAAGTAACATTGCTGCTCTGAGGTAAATTGCGCCTAGGCAGTTCAGTAGGCATAAAACGTGTGTGTCAATGCAGGATGAGCCTTCCGGCTCTCTCACCAATCTTTGGGGTACCGTCCTCCAATCCGGTCCCTCTAATGGTGGCTCTGGTCTCTTCAATGGCGGCGTCCGGTCTCCTCAGTCACAGCCCCGCGCTCCGGTCAGCAGCCCTGGGGCCTGGGGAATCCTGGGAGATGTAGTCTCTAAGCCTAAAAGGGGTAGAACCCCGCTACACATATAAGCCATTTCTTTGGACTCCTAAAGTGGTCTATTCTTCCTCCTCAGGGAGCATAGCAGCCATGTGTTTTGGCATGCCAATGCATCCTTTTCTTATTTCTCCTTTCCAACAGATACACATTTTAGTCATTTTTTATGAGTTCCTAATGCATAGCATTCATTCTTTCTTAGACCGCTAATGTGCCTTTTTGTGACCTGTGCTACACCACAGTGGCAGGTGCCTAGCCTCCATAATTTGAAGCAAATATATTTTGTTTTTCTTTCATTGCAAGGCCATCCCTGTTGAAGCAAATATTGACAGGGACTGCAGTAAACTTGGGAAGCCCTAGGCCTAAGCACTAAAAAAACTCTAGGCCTAAGCACTAGGGGTGAGCTTCAGCTTCGGGGCAATGATGAGTTGGACACAAACTTTAGCTGTTTGAGGTTCACCGAACAGGTGAACTAAATTACAAGCTGTCCTGATCACCCACCAAGTATAGAATGAATGTGTTAAAAAACAAAAACAAAAGACACCAGACCAAAAAAGAATAGTCACATATAAAATAAAATAAAAAATTCAGAAAAACGGATGTAAATCAAAATCCACATTTAGACTGCATCTACTAAAAATTGTATATCCATTTTACCTCCTGACGTTTAGGTAGTAACTCCAGATATCCCCCCCACCCCCGCCCCCCCCCCCTTTAGGGACCTTTATGAAGGCAATTACTATATATTTCATCTGCGGATGCAGATAAAGTCCGTTTATAGCAACCTGTCAAGTCAAAAAAAAATAAAATGTTTGTGTTTGTTATTAAATGTTCCTCTGTTTAACCCCTTAATAATCCTTAGTTTACTCTAATCAGCCTTAATTGAT
Source organism: Lithobates sylvaticus (assembly GCA_028564925.1). Lineage (NCBI taxonomy): Eukaryota > Metazoa > Chordata > Amphibia > Anura > Ranidae > Lithobates > Lithobates sylvaticus. Next base: position 79,342,759 of record CM053028.1, read on the forward strand.
TCCTTATTCTCCTCCATTTAATTATTATTTTCCTTTTGATTTATTGAATTTTTTTGGTTTACTTCTTTTTTACAAAACTATTATTAATTAAAACTATTTTTTTGTTTGCTTTGTTCGTTGATATTTTTACACCTTTAACATATATTTACAAGTTTCACATTGAAAAAAGCGCAAAATTAAAAAAAAAATAACATTTATTTAATTTGTAAATAACTTTTCAATGCTTTGTACCATTGCAGACAGCTGAAGTACTGTATAAACAAAGCATTTGTGGTAGGTATCTGTAATTGGTGAGTACTAAAAAAAAGCATCGGTGCTCATACTCGTAAACAGAAGTGGCATTGGTTCATCCCTATTTGAAACCTTTAATAAAATGTCAAAATGGTCTGATATAGAAAAGGCAGACGTACCCCGCCTCTAGATGGTGCAGCCCGACCACCGCTTTCACCTGCAGAACCTGCAGCCTCTCAGCCTATCAAATGAGGCCTGCCTAACATTTTTGATCAAGAGTATTGCTTAAAATTAATGACAGATTTGGCAATAGGAAGGAATAAGTGTGTGGTGCTTTTAACTCACTCTGTTTATTGCCCAAGTATGAGCTAATGTGCTGCAAACAAAGGGCAGCTTTGCCTGTGTCAGCAACAAGTGTATGCTGAGGACTCCAGAAGAAAATGTCCTAGCAAAATAAAATATACCTCTCCTCCCTAAAAAAGACCATTTAAACACCAAGCTCCAACCTAATTTTTTTAACCGAGCAGAAAATATATAAACCTATATAGATAAACATTAAATAAAAACAATAAAAGGCAATCATAAAAAGTACTGTTGGGTCTCTGAAATGTGAAAACAGGGGTGGGGGAGTATAAACAGGTTTTTACCAAATTATATCATGGGTGGAACCATATTGTTAAGCTTCTCATAGCACCACCCCACCCTCTGGAACATTTCTTTGTAATATCCTGTGTATGCACTTGTTTATGTGACTATTTGTTTACTTGCCATGGGTTATTTTTCTGTACAAGTAGTTGGTTTTTGTGTTTTAGGAATTTTATGAGATCTCATTAAGTATTAAAACTATAATTTATGTATCTCCTTGTGTTACTATTCGTGTAGAGCCATATAATTTTTCAACATAAACTAGATATGAGTATGACATTTTGTACTCTATGATTTTAATGGTGTTTTAATTGTATAATAAAGTGGTTGTTTTTATATATAAATGTATAAAAACAGGCATACCACACCGTGTAAGTCTTTTCTAAAAGTGAACCATATAAACTATCTTCAGGCCAGTCACGTGACTCACAGCCACTTTACATCTCTGAGACAAGGCTTCTGCGGGAGGGGCTGAGCAGCCACGTGACCTCTCTGGCTGACGTCAGAGGGAGATCTCGGCCCCTTCTGCAGAAGCTATGTATCAGAGCTGTAAAGCATCCGCAAGTCACATGACTGGCCTGAAGATTGCTCTAAATAGGTATTTACAAGTCTCGTTTTTAGAAAAGAAATATACACTGTGTTATGCCTGACTATAATAGAGGGTCTGGCAGTGATTTCTACTTTTGCCTTAACAAACACTTTAACTTAACTCTCCCTTCATATTGCAATAAATGAACCAGTATGCTTAGAAGACAAAAAGAGTTAATACCACAGGTGAAGATGTAGGCTGATACTCTGTTTCACTAGCTAATTGTATGCAGTTCTATATTCCCCAAAAGACTGCATCAGCAAATTTAAGAATGGTTGGATGATTTTTAGATAGAATGTGCCAACTTCTTTTAATACTTAAAAATTTTACTTAAAAAAGGCAGAAAAAATCTACGGCAAAAGAAAAACATCTAAATAATTGGGGATAGGCCACCTTGGCAAATCAGCTGTGGTTTTCGAAATCCCTCTCTACATACCCTTTCTCCATCAACATCTCATTTCCTCCAACCATTACATTGGTTTAAAGAAATTCAGTGGGTTAAAATTAGAAAAAAGCATAATAAAGTTTTCTGAACTGTAGGTTTTACATACAGATATCCTCATTACTAAAGGCAATTTGAATCATAAGTCCTGTACTTCTCTGTATTGGTATAGAGATGATGTGTCACCCTCCCAGATTGCAAACATCATCTATGTACCAAAACCAATGTTGTTTGATTACAGCATTGGAATATATGATGTTTTCTTTAGCCTACTTCATGATTTTTTCAATATGAAGGAACCACATTTGATCCCATTGTGGCTCTCTTTCAAACCAATGAAGACATCTCTTACAAACCGGCAAAGACATCACATAATCATAGAACTGTGTTATAGGGATAAGACTGAGGATGACAAATCAGCTGGATACCATCTGCATGATGTACTATCCAGTAAACATAGTAAGTTGAAATGGGATAATGGTGGTTATTCTGCCCATCATGTGTACAATTTGACTAAATTGTATCCAATAAATTATTACATTTTTCTAGTTTTCACCCACGGAATGTCTCTTAATCAATTTCCCGAATGCAGTTTAGCAGAGTTTCTAGGATAGTAAATGATAAAAATAAATGATAGGGGAGATGAAAATAAAGTTAATGGAGAAAGGTTACCTAGAGAGGAAGTTGGAACTGGATTTGAGTTCAATAGAAGGGATTCTTTTGATGAAGTACAGGATATTGAATCTAGACATTTTCTTTTTGGACTGAGATTTTTCTTTCTGTAATACAGTTTTTGTTTGATATAAAGATTAAATTATATAAAAATCACCTAGTGAGATCAGACTACTATCTTCACCTGTGGTATTAACCTTTTTGGGATCTAAGCATACCTGTCTGTTTTGCATTGATTGCAATAATATGGCTAAGAAAGAAACATTTGTCATTTTCTCATAAAATATTAGATATTACCTTATGTGTCACCTTACAAGTACCTGTACATCCATGGTATATATTATAAAGTGTCCATGTGATATACATGAGTAAAACAACCCAGGAGATATAGTAGAAGTATTTCATGCCACAAGTATGCAATTAAAGATCGACATGTGGAATTATCATGAGGCATTTTGTGGATCAGCAGCATAAAATATCTCAGTTGAAATGTATGGTAATTGACTTAATACCAGCACTAGAAGAGGGGAAGATCAGGTGTTACTACTTAAAGAAGTACAGCCAAAGCTTGTGTGCAGTTCATTCTGCACTCCTGTGACCCGTTTTCAGCAGACAGCGGACTGAAGCCCACTGTCGACTGACATCACAGAGCCGGTCCAGACTCTTGCAAGATCACGAAAATTAAGTCAGGATCCACCCACATGCCTGCACCGGCACCCGGCTACAGGGGCATATCTGCCATGATGCAAACAAGGCTTTTGCCTTGGGCAGCATTTTTAGGGGGCAGCGCCCTCCCAGAACTGCACGTCCACTATGGCGCGCACCCAGCGCAATCTGTGATCACTGTCTCCTTTGGACACAGCTAATCCCAGATTGGGGTTAAGAGACAATCAGCGGCTCTTTACCACGTGATCAGCTGTGTCCAATCACAGCTGGTCACAATCTAAACACACTTGCCGGATATCGTCATTCCTTTTCTCACGCTGTCACAACATGAGGAGAGGAAACAGTAACCGGCAAGTGGAAAAGGGGACATCTACACTGATCATCAGGGCACTGCTCATCAGTGCAGCCCCAACAGTGACAATAAGTGGCAATCAGTGCTGCCAATCTGTGCCCATCAGTGCTGCCAATAAGTGCAAATCAGTGCTGCCAATCATTGCTAATCAATGCTACCCTTATCCTTAATCGATTAGCGGATGGGGATGGGATTATATGTTACCAATCCTGTTTCTTAAGATTAACTATGCATCATAAGTGACTTGTGTTGGCGAACCATTTGATTGTGGGGTGTATTCCCTTGCTTCTCCACTAGAGGTCACTTTGATGTAGTAATAAACAATGGCACCCTTTACAAAATGTCGGCATTTCCTGTTGTGGAAATATTTTTTGGGATCGTTTTAGTTTAATCCTCATTTTTATATAATTTATTAGTTATAGGAATATTGGTGTTATTGTGCTTTATTTATAAAATGTTGAGAAGTTGGAGATTTAACCAATGTGTTATTATAATTTTAGCAACCTAGATTTTATATGAAAGGTTCCCCCTGCTGGCTATTCCTTTGTTTGACAGGTGGAAACTCTATATATTCTTTCTCCACTAGAGGTCACCCTGCTGCGGTATTAAGTGGTGACACTTGTGATCATTTTTCTATACTTCCTGTGGAGAAATGTTTTTGGAAAATATTTTTGAAGTTTTAGATTTTTTTTTTTTTGTTTTGTTTTGTTTAATTAGTATTAGCCTGCTATAATGTGAACTGTGTTCTGAGTCTAGGGCTGCCTGTTCTAAGTCATCGGTAATGGGTAAATAGCATATACTTGAGATTTTCTGCCAAGGAGCCATCTGCCAATTATATTGGTAAAGGTTTTTTTAATATGCTAGTCACATAAGAGTGATACTCTTGCGGCCTTTATAACAATATTCGGAAAGGATTGCATAAGGTTATGGCACTCATTTGTGTAGAGAAAATTTGTCTGGCTGAGGCTCAGAACGAGGCTTGGTTTATTCCATAATGTATTTAACATGGTGACGCAGTACGCCGCCCATGTCCCAGGAGGATGTTATTTGTGACAAACACGTAGGGCGGAGCGACGTGCTGACGTCACCATCTTTCTCGTGTCCCGATGGATGGGTGTGTTTAGTTGTGTGCCGGCCAACACACCAAACTCAAGGTGCTTATTTACGCATTACTGTGAGTGTTACTTTTTATATTTAATAAACCCAGCAAGGATTTTATACTATGTGGAGCTTTTGATCTCTTTTTGGTGCCTAACTATTAACCAACTTACTGAGTGATATCGGGAGTGTGGAGAAGCCCTGAGATGAGGAGAAAGGACCAGGCTGGGTTTTAAGTTACAGGCGTACCTCGACCCCCTATAACAGTGATGGCGAACCTTGGCACCCCAGATGTTTTGGAACTACATTTCCCATGATCCTCATGCACTCTACAGTGTAGTTGAGCATCATGGGAAATGTAGTTCCAAAACATCTGGGGTGCCAAGGTTCACCATCACTGCCCTAAGGGGTCCACGGCAGCTGGTAAGCAGTTTCTACAGCTCGTGGTGGATTCACTGTGGTTTTTGGTGATGGATGAGGGACACTGCTAGTGATTCATTATCACATTGTTGAAATTGTGATCAACTTTACACAGCTGAATATAATTCATATGGATCCATTTGTGGACTTTACATTTATTATTTAGCGCAATTCAAATGTTTCTTTATTTATTTTGTTTGTGATTGTGTTACATATAAGAATTGCTTCTCACTGTTCATTTATTTATTTGAATTTTTTTTAGGGATAGATGATTTATAGCGCAGTTTTACACTTTTTATATTGATTACTTTATGCACAGTAGGATAGTCTGTGGCTGAGAACATTTGTTTTTGCATAGATCATTTTGTGTCACTTTAGGTGGTCTATTTATTAAACATTTTTCAGATGAATGTCATGCAGGCTGAGCGAATTCTCCCTGTATTTTCTGTAATAGATTGATTCCTATGATAGTCAGCTCCATCTATTGGCAAAAACGTAAAGTTTTCTAAATTACCTTAATGGGAAAATATACCGTATTTTGGCCACTAGATAGAGCTGCTGATCCTAGGAATTAATCTGTTACAGAAAATATGGGGAAAGTTTGTCCAGCCTAAACAAATGTATGCAACCTTCATCCGGATAATGTTCCATAAATAGATCCCTAAGCCTATCAATAGCCCTATTTTTCACTTGAGCTTGTGCATATGTAATACAAAAGGTTTGCATTATAAACCCACTTAGTATATTGTAGGATAGAAGATTTTATTTGTATTATTCTTTTATTGCTTTTTAATTATTTTTCAAACATTTCTTCTAAAATAGGAAAAAGTTTACCAATACATGGGGAGAATATTGCGACAGCTGAAATCTGGATTTCCATGGCTACAAGAACTACAATGTTGAAGAAAGAATATTTTTAGACTTGAGATTGAATATTTTTCCTGTTCTTTGTAATTAGATGTGAATATTATAACTCTAGTTCCTTTCATGTAGCAAAGACTTGAATTGAGTCTTGTTTAGCAACAGCACCTTGACACAAAAATATCAATATAACAAAATCACAGCGCTCAAACATTTTTATCCTCTATGCTGCTGCACTATATAATTGTTTGTTTCCTATTTGTATTCACTTAAGAATTACAGAGAGTATGGTATGAAAAAAAATTACAAAAACATATTTTATTAAGCTGCTTTAAAATGCTAAATATTTAGACAGGTAAATACATAGATACAGTATATGCATGTGAGCCATCTTAACGGGAACAGATTTGTAATTTTGCACAGACAACGTTGAAAACAAGACAACCCTTCCAGACAGTATAGCCAGATCAAGGGCCTCCGTTTTCTGTTCTGTAGTTAAAGTGACACTCAAAAATATCCTTTTAAGGGATATTTACTGTAGATGCCGCTGGTGACGTCACTGGCACATGCACTCTGAAGGAACGGCCACCCAGGCCATTCCTTCAGAGTCCTGTGCTGTAAATGCAAGCATAGAAGTGACATGAACATGGTAGTCCGCAAACCCCGAGTGAAGATGGAAGTGCCTTCAGCAGTGAAGTGTTGCTGGAGGGGCTTTGTTCTAAGGTAGGTTTCAAGTAATGTGTTAGTATGCAGTGTATGCAGTGCATACTAGCACCTTATTGCCGTGCAGGTTGCAAAAGAAACACCATGGTTTACTATTGCTTTAATGGCCCTGTAATTAATTTTTCATTAAATTGTTTCTTACTGTATTTTCCTACATACTGTGGGACCATGGAGAACGAAGGTAGCAACCCTCTAACAGGAAGTCAGATCACAGCAGCAAAAAAAAGGAATTCAGAGATTTGGAGGATGCTGAAATCAATACAAGGTACTTTTTGAGTTAAAGAGGTTGTAACCCCCCCCCCCCCCGAAAAAAAAAAAAAAAAAAAGGAATTCAGAGATTTGGAGGATGCTGAAATCAATACAAGGTACTTTTTGAGTTAAAGAGGTTGTAACCCCCCCCCCGAAAAAAAAACCCTGCAAGACAACAGGCATAATGAGCTAGTATGCATTGCATACTAGCTCATTATGAGTAACGAACAGATGGTCGGACTTCTCCTTCAGGATCTCTTGGTAGACAGCAAAACAGCAAGTCTTCCAGGTCCTGAAGCAGCAAAACATCACACTACCACCACCATATTTTACTGTTGGTATAAATGTTCTTTTTCTGAAATGCAGTGTTCCTTCTACGCCAGATATACTTGGACACACACCTTCCAAAGAGTTCCACTTTTGTCTCATCGGTCCACAAAAGTCTTGGGGATCATCTTTTTGCTCAGCAGTGGTTTTCTCCTTGGAACTCTGCCATGCAGGCCATTTTTTGCCCAGTCTTTTCCTGATGGTGGAGGCATGAACGCTGACCCTAACTGAGGCAAGTGAGGCCTGCAGTTCCTTGGACGTTATTGTGGGGTCTTTTGTGACCTCTTGGATGAGTCGTCGCTGCGCTCTTGGGGTAATTTTGGGGGGCCGGCCACTCCTGGGAAGGTCACCACTGTTCCATGTCTTCGCCATGTGGATAATGGCTCTCACTGTGGTTCGCTGGATTCCCAAAGCTTTGGAAATGGCTTTATAACCCTTTCCAGCCCCCCCCCCGCACACCACTCAGACAGCTGACATCTTCCCTGGTGTTTCCGTGAATGCACATGGAAGCTGCAGTAGCTTTTTACAGTACAGGCTTTGATGGTCCGGCGCGGTAAGTTGGACCTTCAGAGCATGCCTTACCTTCAGAGCGTATGCGCCGATGACATCATCATCAGGTGCATGCACTCTGAATATCTCCTAAACTTGCAGGCTTACCTGTAGGTACTGTGAATATCCTGTTTAGGAGATATTCAAAGTACCTACAGGTAAGCCTTATTATATCTCCTAACCACTTCAGCCCCGGACCAGTTGGCAGCCAAAGGACCAGGCCCCTATTCGGCACTGCGTCGCTTTAACTTTGCGCGGTCGTGCGACGTGGCTCCAAAACAAAATTGGCGTCCTACAAATAGAGCTTTCTTTTGGTGGTATTTGATCGCGACAATTTTGAAAAAAATGCAATATTTTTTGCTTTTTGCTATAATAAATATCCCCAAAAAATATATAAAAAAACATTTTTTTTCCTCAGTTCTTCTACATATTTTTGGTAAAAAATCGCAATTAGCGATTATTGATTGGTTTGCGCAAAAGTTATATTTTACAAAATAGGGGATTTTATAGCATTTTTATTAATATTATTTTTATATTATATTTTTTTTGTGACTGCGACATTATGGCAGACACATAGACATTTTTGACACATTTAAATATAATTTAAAAATAAGACCTTAATTCTTCTTAAGAATACATACATGAATAGAGGTTTTTTTTAAAACCCGATCGCGGGACACCAGTGGTGATCGGGTCCGCCGGGGTCACGGAGCTCCCGACCGGGTCGCGAGCACGCCGCTGGCAGCGCGGCGACCCACGGGCAGGCACAATCACGTACAGGTACGTGATTTTGCCTGCCCGTGCCCTGCCGCAGTATATCTGCGTGAGGCGGTCGGGAAGCGGTTTAACCCCTGACTGTGAAACCAAGAGACATAAAGAAGTCACCACTATGCTCTGTCGTTTTGTCAATGGAATCCCATGCTTAGATTTCAGTGGAGCCTAATAGGTTTACAGTGCTGTCCTCATATCCCTGCTGTGCACTTGCTACCTGTAAAGATGAGCTCATGCAGACGTTTGCCTGATTGCCTGAACTCTTACCCATTCAGTGGGAGCCCAACGTCATACAGTATTTCTGTTTCTACTGCTATTATATATGACAGCTTCCTTCCTGTAAATGGTTGTTAAGGAAGCTGCAGTTGCCAGCAACTTTTGGGTTCTTAGCAACCAGTGATGTCACCTGGCACATTTATTTACTGGCCAGGAATCCCCGGACATATAACCAAAGGAGTGGTGGCTGATATCACTGATCACACATGGCCATAGCCATGTACCAAATATGGCCATGACCATATTTGGTCAGTGATGTCAGCCACCAGCCTGGTTCCTTTGCTTACATTCCACATTACAGCAAATTTTTCTGTCTTTAGTTGCCAGGAATGACTTTGGTTGGCAGTTTTTGGCAATAGGAAAGCATCCTTAATCTTGGTTGAAAGGGATTTAGAATGCTTTGGAGCAGGGGTGTCAAACTCATGTAGCGGCCATAACCCACTGAGGGGCGGCCTTGACTTTTGGGCTTACCAGTTACCTCCTCTTGGCTTGTCTGTGAATGTACAGGGGTTCCCAGGGTTAGTACCCAACAACTTTGGATGCTGACACAATAAAAGTCCTTTTAAAGGTTTTTATTCTTGCAGTGGTAACATCCAACATAACACAGTCTCAGATAGGAATAGAGGGCAAGAGTGAAGAAACTCAGGCACCTTGAACTGCTGACATCCACAAATGTCTTTAATCAAAACCCAGAGAGTAGCCACTCGCAGCTGTGTACTTCAATGCTGGACAGACCTCTAGCCAGAAGTTATGGCAGCCAACAATATGATCCGGAAACTTGCAAAAAGTCTCTGACACAGAATAAACTTGCAACCGAAGGTGAATAGGAACCTTTCCCAAGTACCTGGAACTTTCTCTGTCTCCTTGTGGTACCGTGGAAGTGTGGATTCTTTAGTGTCCATGCTTCCAGGCTCTTCCTGAGATGCCAGCTTAATGGATCTCCACCGAAGAGTCCTCCCCCGGTCACTTGTATGAGCTGTGGTGCCCCTCCAATACTGAGAGCACACCGGGACAGCTTGAATCATCCTGCAGTTACTGGGCCTCAGGCTAACCGGCTCCGAGACTCGGGAACAGGCGGATCCTTGCCCCAGACCATGCGGGTCTGTGGGGCTAGTCAAACTGACCATGTTGCGGGACCCCGAACATGTGACTTCAGCCAAACAGGAAGCAGGACTGCGGCCGAACCCCGAACACATGACTTCAGCACCTTAAGTACCCTTCCCCAGACTACACAGCGGGGCCAGGCGCACCCACTGATTGGCTCCGGGGAAGACTGATACCTAAGACGTCCAACCAGACCTGGTTCTAGGCCTGTCATGTGTACCTCACTGCACCCATGACCAGGCAGAACCCTAATACAGCCCAGCCAAATTGATGCCAAAGTTAACCTGTACAATTAACCCTCAGAACCCCATTACTGTTCTGAGGAAAAAACGTAATTTCCACATATAGCGCACACTTGTAAAAGTGTGCCCGCTACACTCAATTTCATCATGAGCCACATCAGCATTATGGTTGCCCTCAAAGGGCTGGTTGTATCTATAAGACTAGATGTCCAGAGCGCCCCACCTCCCCTTAACCCAGACGTCAAGCGCCCCCCTCCACCATCAGAAGTCAAGAGTCCCCCACCCTCCCTTATAACACAGTGCACCCCCTGAGAGGGCCACAGGAAATGGCTTGATGGGCCACATTCGCCCCACTTGCCTTGTGTTTGACACATGTGAGAGAACTATTGCATTTCATGGTTGTGCTGCAATGCAAGATTTCACTAACAGGTGGTACAAATGAAATTGCACATGAATCCCCCAAAAAACAGGTGTTGTGGAGGTATAAACTTCTGTATTACTATACCCAAAGCCAGGACCAGAATAAACAAATAATTTCCTGAAAACCACTTTAAAGCTCTACTCCCAATAGGAGTATGTTAACACGTAGCAGTTCACTAATTAGATGTAAGAGGACACCACTGAGACCACTTTATAATATAACATTTTATTCAACCTGGCAATTGTAAAGAAATATTTTCACTAAACTTAGAAAAGGATCAAGAGCTTCTGACTCCATCCAGCTTTCTGCAATGATTGGGAGGTTTAAATAGAAAGAGCTAAAATAATGCAAGCCACTAAGCAATATCTTCATGTGGCAGCATGAATTTAAAAAGTAAAAGTGATTTATATGTAATTTTATGTGCTGCAATACTTTGACCTAGTTTTCTTTTTCCAATGGAATATGAAAGCAAACTTGAATAGGGAAAAGAAGATCATAAAAATGAATACTTGATAAAAATCTGCAGATGGTCTTTAACAAATGTATAGAATTTTAGAAAAGAAAGCTAACCTACATATGACTTTGTTTCATAACCCGCCTTCATTCTTGACATTGCCCAATATGTGAACTATCAGTTGGTTCTTTGTAAACTGGTTTCTTGCTTTGACTTGCTGCTTGATCTTAGTGTGATCAACGAATATTGCTGTCCATTACCACGCTTACTGCGCGCAAATCCCGCAGGTTGATAGGTCAGCTGAGCAACTGTTTACAATACCGTGCTGTACCCTTGCAGCCCCAGTCTCAGTGCTGGTTCACACTGGGGCAACACGACTTACAGCGCGACTTAGCAAGGCAACTTGGAAGCAACTTGGACGTGACTTGGACGTGATTTTGAGTTATTTACAACACAACTTCAAGTCATCCCCAGGCCAGGCGACTTTGGCAGTTGCCAATCACATAATAATCAGCTCTGTGGGAGGGAGGGTTTTGCCTAGAAAACTATTTTTACTTCCTGGAAAGTTGCTTTAGTTAAGACAGGGGATCCGACTTGGAGGCAACTTCCATTGAAATCAATGGGTACAAGTCGCCTAGAAGTCGGATTGAAGTAGTACAGGAACCTTTTCTGAAGTTGGAGCGACTTCAGTAGTGTTCATTAAGACGGCTCTCATTCACTTACATGTCATTTCTGATGTCAAGTGACTTGGGGCGACTTGCAAGTCACGGTAGTGTGAACGGGCTCTCATGATAGCCAACCAGATGTACCCTGCAGGGGCTCTTCTGGGCCTGTATTATTATGCTTTTTATTTTCTCGCTATTGGTCTAATTCTTACAGTAAAGCAAGGAAACCACTCAGCAGTAAATTAATGTGCTTTTACTAAACAAGAATGCTGTGTACACACCATTACCGGGAAACAATACACAACATACAGAAAATATGCACACATACACACATTATCTGTCCATTCCTAGAAACAATAGGAACAATAGGAATACACTAAGGGGTCCATTTATAAAAAAAAAAGCATTCCCCACAGCCCTCACAAATTCCGACCGTATTTTGCTTACTACAGTGATTTCCTGTGACTGGCAGCTCCATCTAATGGCATATAATGTGGTTTTCTTTTCTGAATCAGGTATTTAAAAAAAAATACTGCATTATTGCCAACAGCCATCAGAGCAGCCTGAAGGGGGGACTCCCTGCCAGATGATAGACAGCACACTGGTCCAATGCAGGTCCAGGTGGTGGGGCTTTGTTTTACAGCAGCCAGCGTTTCATATACAAGCTGTGTCACAGCGGGAGATCCCCACTCTGTGTGATCCAGCCGGCTCTCCTCCCGATCCCCCCGCTGCATTGATGAGGCTGCACTTACAGTATGGGCACTGATAGGCTGTGCTGATGGGTAATGCTAGGCTTTACTGATGGGCAATGATAGGCTGCATTGAAGGGACTTAGAAGCACTGATAAGGCTGCACTGATGGGCACTGATAGGCTGCACTGATGGTCACTGATAAGGCTGCACTGATGGGCACTGATAAGGCTGCACTGATGGCCATTAATGAGGTGGCACTGATGGCCACTGATGAGGGGGCACTGATAAGCTGATAAGCTGCATTGATGGGGTTACACTGATAAGGTAGCACTGATATGCTGCACTGATGGGCACTAATAGGCTGTCCTGATGGGCACTAATAGGCTGCACTGATCACCACTGATGAGGCTGCACTGATGGCCACTGATGAGGCTGCACTGATGGCCACTGATGAGGCGACAATGATGGGTACTGATAAACTGCACTAATAAGGCTGCACTGATAAGGCGGCACTGATATGCTGCACTAATGAGGCTACACTGATGGCACCTGATGAGTTGACACTGATGACTACAAGGCGGCACTGATAAGCTGCACTGATAGGGCTGCACTGATAAGGCAGCACTGATATGCTGCATCACTATGCTGTGCACTGCTCTTTCTAATTGGCCTTGGTGACAGAGGGAGGAGGATGGGGGCCGAGTTTGCCGCGGCACCGTCTCCGGAAGTGGGGAAGGGGACCTGTCAAAAACAGGTCCCTGTTCCCCCTCCCCACTGAAATGTGCCAAATGTGGGGGAGGAGACAAATAAGTGGAGGTTCCACTTTTGGGTGGAACTCTGTTTAAGGCCTGGCTAGTGGCTCAAGACTTGAGATTTTGAGCCCTGTCTAAAGCCTGTGATGCCAGAGCAAGCCAGGAGGCTGGTATAAAGTATTTGTTTTGCTGAAGAATGCCTAAAACCCCTGTGAGGGTAACCCTTTGAGTGATGTTTAGAATTTCCTGTTTATAAAAGTTGGTTAAGAAAGTCCTGCAACAAAGATTTTGGTGATTGGACTGCATTGTGGAAGTGCTACATTTAAGCTAGTTCCGTGCTATTTTGGCATTTTATGGCCTTCGAAACTGTGATAGGTAGTGAGGAGTGAAATCAAAAAATTTGCACCCTTAGAAATCCTGAAGACGGTGCTTGGGTTTCGGGGCCCCCGTACGCGGCTAGGCTCCAAAAAGTCCCACATATGTGGTATCCCCATACTCAGGAGAAGCAGCAAAATGTATTTTGGGGTGCAATTCCACATATAACTATGGCATGTGTGAGCAATATATCATTTAGTGACAACTTTTTTTTATTTATTTTTTATTTTTTATTTTTTGTCTTTATTCAATCACTTGGGACTAAAAAAAAAATATTCAATGGGCTCAACATGCCTCTCAGCAAATAGCTTGGGTGTCTACTTTCCAAAATAGGGTCATTTGGGGGGGGTTTTGTACTTCCCTGCCATTTTAGCACCTCAAGAAATGAGATAGGCAGTCATAAATTAAAAGCGGTGTAAATTCCAGAAAATGTACTCTAGTTTGTAGACGCTATAACTTTTGCGCAAACCAATAAATATACGCTTATTGGCATTTTTTTACTAAAGACATGTGGCTAAATACATTTTTGGCCCAAATGTTTGATTAAAATTGAGTTTATTGGATTTTTCTTATAACAAAAAGTAGAAAATATATTTTTTTTTCAAAATTTGCAGTCTTTTTCCGTTTATAGCGCAAAAAAAAATAAAAATCACAGAGGCAATCAAATACCATCAAAATAAAGCTCTATTTGTGGGAAGAAAAGGACGCCAATTTCGTTTGGGTACAACATTGCATGACCGCGCAATTACCAGTTAAAGCAGTGCAGTGCGAAATTGAAAAAAGACCTCTGGTCCTTTGGCTGCCAAATGGTCCGGGGCTGAAGTCAACAGCCATCAGAGCAGCCTGAAGGGGGGACTTCCTGCCTGATGATAGACAGCACACTGGTCCAATGCAGGTCCAGGAGGTGGTGCTTTGTTTTACAGCAGCCAGCGTTTCATATACAAGCTGTGTCACAGCGGGAAAACCCCACTCTGTGTGATCCAGCCGGCTCTCCTCCCGATCCCCCCGCTGCATTGATGAGGCTGCACTTACAGTATGGGCACTGATAGGCTGTGCTGATGGGTAATGCTAGGCTTTACTGATGGGCAATGATAGGCTGCATTGAAGGGACTTAGAAGCACTGATAAGGCTGCACTGATGGGCACTGATAGACTGCACTGATGGTCACTGATAAGGCTGCACTGATGGGCACTGATAAGGCTGCACTGATGGCCATTAATGAGGTGGCACTGATGGCCACTGATGAGGGGGCACTGATAAGCTGATAAGCTGCATTGATGGGGTTACACTGATAAGGTAGCACTGATATGCTGCACTGATGGGCACTAATAGGCTGTCCTGATGGGCACTAATAGGCTGCACTGATCCCCACTGATGAGGCTGCACTGATGGCCACTGATGAGGCTGCACTGATGGCCACTGATGAGGCGACAATGATGGGTACTGATAAACTGCACTAATGAGGCTGCACTGATAAGGCGGCACTGATATGCTGCACTAATGAGGCTACACTGATGGCACCTGATGAGTTGACACTGATGACTACAAGGCGGCACTGATAAGCTGCACTGATAGGGCTGCACTGATAAGGCAGCACTGATATGCTGCATCACTATGCTGTGCACTGCTCTTTCTAATTGGCCTTGGTGACAGAGGGAGGAGGATGGGGGCCGAGTTTGCCGCGGCACCGTCTCCGGAAGTGGGGAAGGGGACCTGTCAAAAAACAGGTCCCTGTTCCCCCCTCCCACTGAAATGTGCCAAATGTGGGGGAGGAGACAAATAAGTGGAGGTTCCACTTTTGGGTTGGAACTCTGTGGGTAAATATGTGTGCAGAGGGCAGCTGGTTTCTGTTCCATTTCTTCCTTCTTGCAGGATTACCCCACAACACAAACATACTGCTCAGAGATTCTGATCATTTTTCCACCCACAACATGAAGCTATGTTGTCCTGCACCTGATGGGCCCAGAGATAGATTAAAAAAAGAAAAAAAAAATGGTAACTGCTTTTCCTTTCCAATTTGGGAAGTAAATTACAATTAATTCTTTTTTTTTTTTTTTAGAAAACTTTTTTTTAATTGTTTGTTCTTTCAATGCTTTTGCTACAAAAAATGAATGAACAAAGATGCTAAAATGCAAAAATGTTTGCAAGAACAGCAAAAAAAATATTTTGTTAATAACTAGAAAACTATCTAAGAGGACATGGAGAGGAAGTTAATTATGCAATTACGCAAGGCATAAAAAGGTAGTAATTATGGATTAAAGTATATCTAAAGCCAACGCATATTCTGGAGGATGGGGGCCGAGTTTGCCGCGGCACCGTCTCCGGAAGTGGGGAAGGGGACCTGTCAAAAACAGGTCCCTGTTCCCCCTCCCCACTGAAATGTGC
Organism: Lithobates sylvaticus; assembly: GCA_028564925.1. NCBI lineage: Eukaryota > Metazoa > Chordata > Amphibia > Anura > Ranidae > Lithobates > Lithobates sylvaticus. The sequence goes on from CM053028.1 coordinate 79,358,720, forward strand.
CAAATGTGGGGGAGGAGACAAATAAGTGGAGGTTCCACTTTTGGGTGGAACTCTGTTTAAGGCCTGGCTAGTGGCTCAAGACTTGAGATTTTGAGCCCTGTCTAAAGCCTGTGATGCCAGAGCAAGCCAGGAGGCTGGTATAAAGTATTTGTTTTGCTGAAGAATGCCTAAAACCCCTGTGAGGGTAACCCTTTGAGTGATGTTTAGAATTTCCTGTTTATAAAAGTTGGTTAAGAAAGTCCTGCAACAAAGATTTTGGTGATTGGACTGCATTGTGGAAGTGCTACATTTAAGCTAGTTCCCACAGGAACCAATTTCCTACATTACAGTAAATATGTGTGCAGAGGGCAGCTGGTTTCTGTTCCATTTCTTCCTTCTTGCAGGATTACCCCACAACACAAACATACTGCTCAGAGATTCTGATCATTTTTCCACCCACAACATGAAGCTATGTTGTCCTGCACCTGATGGGCCCAGAGATAGATTAAAAAAAGAAAAAAAAATGGTAACTGCTTTTCCTTTCCAATTTGGGAAGTAAATTATAATTAATTCTTTTTTTTTTTTTTTTAGAAAACTTTTTTTTAATTGTTTGTTCTTTCAATGCTTTTGCTACAAAAAATGAATGAACAAAGATGCTAAAATGCAAAAATGTTTGCAAGAACAGCAAAAAAAATATTTTGTTAATAACTAGAAAACTATCTAAGAGGACATGGAGAGGAAGTTAATTATGCAATTACGCAAGGCATAAAAAGGTAGTAATTATGGATTAAAGTATATCTAAAGCCAACGCATATTCTTTCTAGCTTTAATTTGAGTAGGACATGTCTTTGCCATGTTAGGTAGAGTTTTTTTCAAAGCTTGTCCTTTAAGTGAGAGGAAACCTCTCTAAAGTCTTCTATTAGACATTTGTCACGGTATGAGGTATCCCCATTGAAAGATGTACCCTTATTTTCCAATCTATCGCCAACTATGTTGCATTTCGCATTACTTTGTTTCACCAAGACACATTTGAAGTGTGAACCTCCACAACAACGACCCAGAGAATAATAAAAACTTGACATTTCATTTAAATGGGCTTTAATGACTGTCACAGATTGTTAAAAAAAATGTATTACTTTTAGTTAGCTTGAGCAACTGTTTAAAAAAATAGAAACATTGTACTTAGCTGTTACTGAATGTATTTGATGGTGCAGGCATAAGGACGGAGACAATTTTAGGTTTGTCAGAAAAGCCCTGAACATATACAGTATTTTAGACTTTTTGTATAAGTATTTTTTTTTTTACTTTTTGCCTTCTGCACCCAGGAATTGTGACTGACCTTACTGCCACAGGTGCCACTGGCTAATTCAAATCACAGTGCTGTGACAACAAATGATGTTCTTGCTTGGCCTTTTTGGCGTGAAAGGGAGAGGTAACTTAATGTAAACCTGTGCTTTGTCCATATGCAAAATATTTGCTTTGAAGCCCAACTCCAGGAAAGTAAAAATCCTCCCTTGCGGTGGTGCTGCCCCTACGCTAAAAGGCACAACCCCTCATTTATGTTTAACCCACCTGGGATCCGCGCTATAGCTGAATGACGGCATTATACAGACCCCGACCCCTTACCACGTGATCAGCTGTCAGCCAATGACAGCTGATCATGTGATAATAACAGAGCCGGTAATCGTTTTTTCTTCCTCCTCGCGATGAAAGCGCGAAGAGAAAAAAAAAAGACGTTCACCGGCGGCAGTGAGAGGGACATCAGTCCCTCTCCCTGCAATGTGCCCAGGGTCCATGGTGCCCACCTTTGCCCTAATAAAAGTGCCGCCTACCAGTGCCCACTAGCTCCACCTGTCAGTGCCCACAGTGCCATCTGTCAGTGCCCACAGTGCCAGTGCCCACAGTGTGCCTTTACAGTGCTGCCCATCAGTGTCACCTACCAGTGCTCATCAGTGTCACCTACCAGTGCTCATCAGTGTCCCCTACCAGTGCCCATCAGTGCCCATCAGTGCCCATCAGTGCCACCTATCAGTGCCATCTATCAGTGCCCATCAGTGCCATCTATCAGTGCCCATCAGTGCCATCTTTGCTGTGCCCATCAGTACCGACTTATTTGTCCCCACCAGTGCCACCTTATCTGTCCCCACCAGTGCAGCCTATCAGTGCCCACCAGTGCAGCCTATCAGTGCCGCCTCATCAGCGCATATCAATGAAGCATAAAAATTACCTGTTTGCAAAATTTTATAACAAACTATTAAACATGATTTTTTTTTTTTAATTTTCCATCTTTTTTTGTTTGTTTAGCAAAAAATAAAAACCCCAGCTGTGATTAATTACCACCAAAAGAAAGCTCTATTTGTGGGAAAAAAAATGATAAAAATGTCATTTGGGTACAGTGTTGTATGACCGCGCAGTTGTCATTCAAAGTGCGTCAGCGCCGAAAGCTGAAAATTGGTCTGGCCAGGAGGGGGGTTTAAGTGCCCAGTAAGCAAGTGGTTAAGGGATGGAAAAGCAGTTTTGCTTATCTGATCCATTCTCCTAGCAAATGATACTCCCCTATGCTCCAGCAGTGGACTGTTCCTCAGCATTCTCACATGTCGCTCACGTCCTCACATCCAATGCATCAGTCTTGATTAAGTTTGAATACTGGATCATAGGAGAGAAGCAGCCACAGGCACTAGTCTTGCAGTGACGAGGTGCCTGTAGGAGTGGAAAAATGGAAAATTTATATCAAATACTTACCGTAATTTTCCTTTCCTGATGGACTCCATGGCAGCCAACGTATGGGTTAATCCCGCCTCTCCTACCTCATAGGACCCCACTCCCATAAATCTTTGCTCCCAGCTAGGTACCGTGTTCCATAACTTAGCCTACTCCAGCAATGGGAGGGAACTCCGGCTGCCATGGAGTCCATCAGGAAAGGAAAATTACGGTAAGTATTTGATATAAATTTTCCATTTTCCTGACAGACTCCATGGCAGCCAACGTATGGGAAATAACTAGCCATACACTTCCGGGTGGGACAAATTGCTGGTTTTAGAAAAAAAATTTTAATTGGCATTGTCAACAGATAAGACATTCAAACCAAAATTAACTGAAGAAAGAGCCGCCGGCTCAACACAATAGTGTGTCATAAATGTATGTATCGATGACCATGATGCTGCTTTGCAAATCACTTCCGCAGACACATGACGGGAAGCTGCCCAAGACGTCGAAACACTTCTAGTCGAGTGTGCTGTCACCGCCTCTGGAGGGACCATACCCTTAGCCGTATACGCCCTTTGAATAGCCTGGACAATCCAGGCTGATATGGATCTGGAGGAAGCACGTAATCCTCTATTCTTCCCTTGGAAGTAAATGAAGAGGTAATCCGATTTCCGGAAGGGAGCCGTTGCTTCCAGATAGACTCTTAGGATTTCTCCGACATCTAGAGGATGGATACTAGAATCGTCAGATGAATGGAATGTTGGGAGAACTATTTCTTGATTCTCATGAAAGACGGACGTCACTTTGGGATTTGATCCCAACATAGGGATCAAGACCACCCTATCAGGAAAAAAGGTGATAAACGGTTCCTTGAAACCCAGAGAGCTGATCTCAGATACCCTTTTGGCAGATGTTATGGCCACCAGGAACACTGTCTTGAGAAAAAGATCTCTGATGGACAATTGATCCATTTGTCGAAAATCCTCTCCTGAAAAGAAGTCCAAAACGAGGGGAAGATCCCACTTGGAGAATCTTGGCCTCCTTTGAGGTCTAAGTCTTGTTGCACCTTTAAAGAATTGCCTGACGAGAGGATGTTTTGCCCAAGCAACACCTGTGAATGCAGAAATCGCAGAGACCTGAACTCTAAGAGAGCTAACGGCCAAGGGCAACTCCAGGCCTGTCTGCAGGAAACCCAGAATGTCCGATATTTTCGGGTCTTTAAATGAACCTCCAACAGTAGGGATGAAACTTACGAATCTTGCCCAGATTCTTTGGTACACTCTGTTAGTACCCGCTCTCCTGGCACTCATCAAGGTTTCAATTGCTGTGTCAGGACACCCTAAGGCTGTCAACCTTTCCCTTTCAACCACCAGACCATCAGGTGGAGATGGGATGGACATGGGTGAAGCGATGCTCCCTGTAGCAGGAGATCTGGCCTGGGAGGAAGAGGGACTGGGTCCCGACAACTGAGCTGCGTCAGGAGAGGAAACCATGGCCTGTTGGGCCAATATGGAATTACCGCTATTATTTCAGCTTCTTCCCAGCGGAGTCTTGACAGAAAACGAAGAATGACCGGTACTGGGGGAAAGGCATACGCCTTGAGAAACCTCCACTGGTCCGTCAACGCATCTATCCCATAAGCTTGGGGACAACGATTCCTCGTGTAATACTTCTCGAGTTTCGCATTGCAGGGTGATGCAAAGAGGTCCACTTCTGGTGTTACTCCTAGAGACAGAATCCAATTGAACACTTCTATATGGAGGGACCACTCGTTGTTGTCCAATGCTACTCTTGAGAGGAAGTCCGCCTGGACATTCTGGACTCCGGGGAGGTAAACAGCCGTCAGATTCGACAAATTCGCCTGGGCCCAAGCCATAATCGGACTGACCTCCTCTAGTAGATCTAGACTGCGAGTACCCCCTTGTCTCTTGATGTAGGCTACCGCAGTCGTGTTGTCCAACCTCAACAGAACCGAAGCTCCTGAAATCAGGTGACGGAAGGCTTGAAGAGCTTGAAAGGCAGCTCGGAGCTCCAAGACATTTGACACCACCCCTTGAGATGGGAAGTCCCATTTCCCCTGGGCTACTTCTGATAGACAGAGGGCTCCCCAGCCGCTGTTGCTGGCATCCGTCGTTACCACAATCCAGGAGATTGGTGCAATAGAGTGGCACTTGAGGAGATTCTCCTGATGAAGCCACCATGGAAGACACTCCCTCATGGACGGGGTCATTCTGACAAAGTGATCTTGTGACTCTGGGATCCATTGTTGAAGGAAACCCTTTTGGAAGGGTCGCATCCTGTCATGAAGATCCTGCCAGAAATCTAAACCCGGGCCGTCCTGGCCCTCAGATTCCATTGCGCATGCACATGCGCGCCCGGGCGCGGGCACGTGCACAACCGCGCACAGGGAGACGGGCGCGCGCCCTAGTTAGCACCAGCCGGCCTATTTAAGCCTGACTTGAGCAGACGGTCTTTGCTGTCTGCTCTACAGCGTTGTGGTGTAGTAAAGAGAAACCTGATCCTGTTATACCTGTTCCTTTGACCCGGCTTGCCATAAAGACTATCCTGCTTTCTGCCTGTACCCGACCCCGGCTTCCAGTGACCATCCTCCTGCCTGACCCATTGTACCTTGCCCTGGTTCAGATCCATTACCTGACTTCTTGATGAACTTTGGTTCCTTGTTTAGCCTTTGTCCAGTCTGCAGTCTGACCCTCTGTAACGAGCCTGTTCACCTGTTGGTTCCAGTCCAGTCTGTGGTTCCGTTTCCTGTGTTCAGTTCCTGTCAGCTCTGCTATCCAAGCTTACCTGTGAACCTGCCTGCTAAGCCATTGTCCGGTTCCTGTCAGCTCTGCTATCCAAGCTTACCTGTGAACCTGCCTGCTAAGCCATTGTCCAGTTCCTGTCAGCTCTGCTATCCAAGCTTACCTGTGAACCTGCTTGCCAAGCCATTGTCCAGTTCCTGTCAGCTCTGCTATCCAAGCTTACCTGTGAACCTGCTTGCCAAGCCGTTGTCCGGTTCCTGTCAGCTCTGCTATCCAAGTGTACCTGTGAAACTTACCTGCCAAGCCGTTGTCCAGTTCCTGTCAGCGCTGCTATCCAGTTACCTGTGAGCCTTCCAGTGATCCTGCCAGCGCTGCTATCCAGTTTACCTGTGAGCCTGCTTCCTGTGATCCTGCCAGCTCCGCTATCCGGTGTACCTGTGAGCCTGCTTCCTGTGATCCTGCCAGCTCTGCTATCCAGTTTACCTGTGAGCCTGCTTCCTGTGATCCTGCCAGCTCCGCTATCCAGTGTACCTGTGAGCCTGCTTCCTGTGATCCTGCCAGCTCTGCTATCCAGTTTACCTGTGAGCCTGCTTCCTGTGATCCTGCCAGCTCCGCTATCCAGTGTACCTGTGAGCCTGCTTCCTGTGATCCTGCCAGCTCTGCTATCCAGTTTACCTGTGAGCCTGCTTCCTGTGATCCTGCCAGCTCTGCTATCCAGTGTACCTGTGAGCCTGCTTCCTGTGATCCTGCCAGCTCTGCTATCCAGTTTACCTGTGAGCCTGCTTCCTGTGATCCTGCCAGCTCTGCTATCCAGTTTACCTGTGAACCTGCTTCCTGTGATCCTGCCAGCTCTGCTATCCAGTTTACCTGTGAGCCTGCTTCCTGTGATCCTGCCAGCTCTGCTATCCAGTTTACCTGTGAGCCTGCTTCCTGTGATCCTGCCAGCTCTGCTATCCAGTTTACCTGTGAGCCTGCTTCCTGTGATCCTGCCAGCTTGCTATCCAGTTTACCTGTGAGCCTGCTTCCCAGAGATCCCGCCTGCTCAGCTAACCTGTTTCCTTCCCACCGGTCTGTTGATCCTGCCAGGCACCCGTGCTCCTCCTCACTCCTGGCTCTCCTGTTCCCACACCAGGGGACCAGGAGTGGGAGACGCAAGGGAGGCCTCTCCCTGCAATCTCGGGCTCGCACCACCAGGTACGTGACAGTAGCAGACAGCCATGTCTGAGCCCGAGCAGGGAGCCCCCGCCATGGAGGGGCTATGCCAACACCTGGCAGGTCTGACCGAAGCGGTGAAGAACCTCCAGCAGGGTTACACCCGGCTGGAGGAACGGATACTGGCCCTGTCTGGTCCATCCAGTACCCAAGGAACTCCTCACCCAGCAATACCCCCAACGGGGCCTGCACCTACCCAGACTATAGTGATGCTACCACCTGAGCCCAAGGTACCTACTCCAGAGAAATTTACGGGTGCCCGTGGTAGCTTCAGAACTTTCCGTAACTCTTGTGAACTCCATTTTGCCCTGCAACCCAGGACCTTCTCTTTAGAGACCACCAAGGTGGGTTTTGTGGTAGCCCTACTGACTGTGGATCCCCAAATCTGGGCCCACCGTCTCGTGGAACAAAAGGATGCAGCATTGGCCAGTCTCTCCACCTTTTTTGATGCCATGGCGCAGCTTTATGAGGACCCCCAACTCTCAACCACTGCGGAGGCCGCCTTACGTTCTCTCCAACAGGGTCGAAGACCAGCAGAGGACTATGTGGCTGAGTTCAGGCGTTGGGGTGCCGACACCGACTGGAACGATGCTGCCCTCCGTCACCAATTCCGCATGGGCCTCTCAGACGCACTCAAAGACGAGCTCGCTAGAGTGGGGGTACCCCAGACCCTGAATTCCCTCATAGACCTAAGCATCCAAATTGACCGGCGCCTACGGAGCGTAGGGCCGAACGAACCTTGGGGTCCCCAAAACCTACCTGGATGCTCCCCAGGGGTCCAAGTCACTTCCGCTCTGCTCCCCCTGTTAAACCTACTCATGCCTCTTCAGCATCAGAACCTATGCAACTTGGACTCCTGCGGCCTTCTCTCACCCCAGCAGAACGCCAGAGACGCCGCAGCAACAATCTGTGCCTGTATTGTGGAGAGCCTGGTCATTATGTCCGGAACTGCCCGGCTAAACTCCGTAAGTTCCCCACTATTCTCTCCAGTTATGTGGATCCTGTGACCGGGGTTTCATCTCATCTTGCCCTTTCTGTCTCCTTCCAGTTCTCAGGAAGGACCCTACAAACCACAGCAATCATTGACTCTGGTGCCTGTAGTTGCTTTATGGACTCTGCTTTTGCTGCCCGGCATCGAATTCCTCTCCGTCTGAGAAAACAGGGCCTGTCTGTCCACCTGGCAGATGGATCTACCATCAAATCTGGCCCAGTGACTCAGGAGACTGCCCCACTGCACACAGTGATCTCAGAGTCACATCAAGAACTGTTATGTTTGGACATAATTTCTTCCCCCTTGTTTCCAGTCATTCTAGGGATCCCCTGGCTGCAGGCACACAACCCGGTCATCAACTGGTCCACAGGAGAGGTGGCCTTTTTTTCTCCCTACTGCCAAAGGTCCTGCGGCTCCTTGGCCCCCGCAGGACCCTCTGCTCTGCTCTGCCTCGAAAACGAGGCAGGTCTACGCCAGTCCATCCCTGAAGTCTACCATGCATACCTGGATGTGTTTAGTAAACAAAGGGCAGATGTGCTGCCACCCCATAGGCCCTATGACTGTCCCATTGAACTCCTTCCCGGGGCCAAGATTCCTTTCGGTAGGGTCTTTCCATTAACAGAGGTGGAGCAGGGAAAACTAAAGGACTATATTGATGATAACCTGAAAAAAGGGTTTATCCGCCCGTCTACGTCTCCTGCAGGTGCAGGAATATTTTTTGTAGAGAAGAAGGACCATTCTCTCAGACCCTGTGTGGACTACCGTGCCCTAAACGAGGTCACAGTCAAAAATCGCTACCCCGCTTCCCCTGGTACCTGAACTGTTTCAGAGGCTTGGCACGGCCTCCATCTTTTCTAAACTGGACCTCAGAGGGGCATACAATTTAATACGTATAAAGGATGGGGACGAATGGAAGACGGCATTTCGGTCTCGATTTGGGCACTTCGAGTACCTGGTGATGCCGTTTGGACTCTGTAACGCCCCCGCTACCTTCCAGTCCTTCATAAATGATGTGCTTCGGGACTTCCTTGATGTTTTTGCTGTTGTATATCTTGATGACATACTAATTTTCTCTTCCTCCCTAGAGCTGCATCGTGGACATGTTAAAAGTGTGTTGGGCCGTCTTCGGCAACATGGCCTCTATGCCAAGGCAGAAAAATGTCTCTTTGAGGTAGAAAGCATACCCTTCCTAGGTTTGATCATCTCCAGTAGAGGCATCCGGATGGACCCCCAGAAAATCTCAGCCATCCTGGACTGGCCAGTTCCTGCAGATAAAAAGGGGATCCAGCGATTCATTGGCTTCGCCAATTTTTATCGCAAATTCATCAAGGGATTCTCGGCCATAGTGGCACCCATTACTCAACTCACCAAACAAGGTACCCGTTTTCATTGGTCCCCTGAGGCCCAAGGGGCCTTCGAGGCTCTCAAGGGGCTCTTTACCTCAGCTCCTATCCTGAAGCATCCAGATCCTTCTCTGCCCTTTGTCCTCGAAGTGGATGCCTCAGAGATAGCTGTAGGGGCCATCCTGTCCCAGAGACAGGGCATCAAAGCCCTGCTACACCCCGTGGCATTCTTCTCACGGAAATTGTCCCCAGCCGAAAAGAACTACGATGTGGGGGATCGGGAATTACTGGCCATAAAGACCGCCCTCGAGGAATGGCGTTACCTGCTAGAAGGGGCTACTCACCCAATCCTGATCTTCACAGATCACAAGAATCTAGAGTACTTAAAAACTGCCAAGAGGTTAAAACCTAGACAGGCCCGTTGGGCCTTATTTTTCTCTCGTTTTACTTTTCACGTGACATATCGTCCGGGTTCCAAAAATGCGAAGCCGGACGCTCTGTCTCGTATGTATCACAAATCCCAGGATGGTTCCCCTCCAGACACTATCCTTGCCCCTGGAAACTTTCTCCTGCTACAGGAAGACCTACGGTCCCAGCTCAGGCGGGCCTCCAGTGGCCTCATATCCACTCCCGGTCCTGGGTTGCAGGCCAAGGATGGGCTATTGTGGCATGGGGATAAGATTTTCATTCCCGAGGGTCTGCGGGTAACCGTCCTGGAATTGTGCCATGATCACAAGCTTGCTGGACACTTTGGTGTCACCAAGACCACTGAATTGGTACAACGTACCTTCTGGTGGCCCCAGCTAAGGGAAGACTGCAGGAAATTTGTGGAAACATGCACTGTGTGTATTCGGAGCAAAAGTCACAGAACCAAAGCCTGGGGCTTACTCAAGCCATTACCAGTCCCAGATCGCCCCTGGAAAATGCTGTCCATAGATTTCATTGTGGAACTGCCCCCAGCAGAGGACCACACTACGATCTTCGTGATAGTTGATCGTCTGTCAAAAATGGCACACTTTGTTCCCATGAAGGGCACCCCTTCTGCCTCAGAAACCGCACAAGTGTTCATCCGAGAAATCATCAGACTCCATGGGGTACCAGCCAACATAGTGTCCGACCGAGGGGTACAATTCACCTCTCGGTTCTGGAAATCACTCTGCAAGGCCCTCAACATTGAGCTATCGTTTTCTTCCGCTTATCACCCTCAAACCAATGGGCAGACCGAAAGAACCAATCAGACCCTGGAACAATATCTTCGATGCTTTTCTTCCTTCTCCCAAGACGATTGGATCTCCCTGTTACCAGTTGCCGAGTTTGCATATAACAATGCTATCCACTCGGCCACCCAACAGACACCTTTCTTCGCCAACTATGGCTTTCACCCTTCATTCCTGCCCAATTCTCTTCCTGAATGTACTGTGCCCGCAGTCCAGGAGAAGATTGACTTCTTTGCTTCCAATAACCAACTCCTGCAGGATACCATGGCCCGGACCCAGGAACATAACAAAACAGTCTTTGACCGAAAGAGGCGTGGAGAATTGATACTGGCACCGGGTGACACAGTGTGGCTCTCCACCTTGAATCTGAAGTTGGCTTGTCCCTCAAAGAAACTGGGCCCTAAGTTCTTAGGTCCCTTTCCAGTCAAACGAAAGATTAATGAAGTAGCCTATGAGTTGGAACTTCCTGATTCCCTCAAGGTCCATCCAGTCTTTCATGTTTCCCTGTTAAAACCCTCCACTTCCAACCCCTTTTCCAACAGAAGGACGGTACCCCCAGACCCAGTCTTGGTAGATGGCGAGGAAGAATATGAGGTAGAGGCCATACTAAATGTTAGAAAAAGGAGAAATCAGAATCAGTTCTTAATCAAATGGAAAGGATATGGTCCTGAAGAGAATTCCTAGGAGCCCGAGTGTAATATCCATGCTAAGAGTCTAGTTCAAGCCTTCAAAAGAGCTCATCCTGAGAGATTTGCCCAGAGGGGCACCCGGAGGTTGCCCCTAGGAGGGGGCAATGTCATGAAGATCCTGCCAGAAATCTAAACCCGGGCCGTCCTGGCCCTCAGATTCCATTGCGCATGCACATGCGCGCCCGGGCGCGGGCACGTGCACAACCGCGCACAGGGAGACGGGCGCGCGCCCTAGTTAGCACCAGCCGGCCTATTTAAGCCTGACTTGAGCAGACGGTCTTTGCTGTCTGCTCTACAGCGTTGTGGTGTAGTAAAGAGAAACCTGATCCTGTTATACCTGTTCCTTTGACCCGGCTTGCCATAAAGACTATCCTGCTTTCTGCCTGTACCCGACCCCGGCTTCCAGTGACCATCCTCCTGCCTGACCCATTGTACCTTGCCCTGGTTCAGATCCATTACCTGACTTCTTGATGAACTTTGGTTCCTTGTTTAGCCTTTGTCCAGTCTGCAGTCTGACCCTCTGTAACGAGCCTGTTCACCTGTTGGTTCCAGTCCAGTCTGTGGTTCCGTTTCCTGTGTTCAGTTCCTGTCAGCTCTGCTATCCAAGCTTACCTGTGAACCTGCCTGCTAAGCCATTGTCCGGTTCCTGTCAGCTCTGCTATCCAAGCTTACCTGTGAACCTGCCTGCTAAGCCATTGTCCAGTTCCTGTCAGCTCTGCTATCCAAGCTTACCTGTGAACCTGCTTGCCAAGCCATTGTCCAGTTCCTGTCAGCTCTGCTATCCAAGCTTACCTGTGAACCTGCTTGCCAAGCCGTTGTCCGGTTCCTGTCAGCTCTGCTATCCAAGTGTACCTGTGAAACTTACCTGCCAAGTCGTTGTCCAGTTCCTGTCAGCGCTGCTATCCAGTTACCTGTGAGCCTTCCAGTGATCCTGCCAGCGCTGCTATCCAGTTTACCTGTGAGCCTGCTTCCTGTGATCCTGCCAGCTCCGCTATCCGGTGTACCTGTGAGCCTGCTTCCTGTGATCCTGCCAGCTCTGCTATCCAGTTTACCTGTGAGCCTGCTTCCTGTGATCCTGCCAGCTCCGCTATCCAGTGTACCTGTGAGCCTGCTTCCTGTGATCCTGCCAGCTCTGCTATCCAGTTTACCTGTGAGCCTGCTTCCTGTGATCCTGCCAGCTCCGCTATCCAGTGTACCTGTGAGCCTGCTTCCTGTGATCCTGCCAGCTCTGCTATCCAGTGTACCTGTGAGCCTGCTTCCTGTGATCCTGCCAGCTCTGCTATCCAGTGTACCTGTGAGCCTGCTTCCTGTGATCCTGCCAGCTCTGCTATCCAGTTTACCTGTGAGCCTGCTTCCTGTGATCCTGCCAGCTCTGCTATCCAGTTTACCTGTGAGCCTGCTTCCTGTGATCCTGCCAGCTCTGCTATCCAGTTTACCTGTGAGCCTGCTTCCTGTGATCCTGCCAACTCTGCTATCCAGTTTACCTGTGAGCCTGCTTCCTGTGATCCTGCCAGCTCTGCTATCCAGTTTACCTGTGAGCCTGCTTCCTGTGATCCTGCCAGCTTGCTATCCAGTTTACCTGTGAGCCTGCTTCCCAGAGATCCCGCCTGCTCAGCTAACCTGTTTCCTTCCCACCGGTCTGTTGATCCTGCCAGGCACCCGTGCTCCTCCTCACTCCTGGCTCTCCTGTTCCCACACCAGGGGACCAGGAGTGGGAGACGCAAGGGAGGCCTCTCCCTGCAATCTCGGGCTCGCACCACCAGGTACGTGACACATCCTCCACTGTGCCCATTTTACCATGGGAGCTGTGGCCACCATGGTGCCGATAACTCTGAGGCAATATGAAGCCCTGAGGCGAGGACATGTCAGGGCGAGCCGAATCCTGTCTTGAATTACTGGGATCTTCTCCATGGGTAAGGAGATGGTACTCTTTACCGTGTCGAACTGCGCCCCTAGGAATATCAGGGACTGGGTCGGATCCAACTGACTCTTCTCCCTGTTCAACAACCAGCCGAACTTCGTCAAGACCGAGATGACTTGGTCCCGATGTAAACAAAGCTGGTCTCTGTCCTGCGAGAGCAGGAGTAGATCGTCCAGGTAGTGGTGTAACCGGACACCTTTGACCCTGATTAGGGCTACCACTGCCAGTAGTACCTTTGAGAACACTCGAGGCGATGTTGTCAGCCCGAAAGGAAGACAGGTGAACTGGAGATGTCTCTGCTCCACTGCGAACCTGAGGTATTGCTGAAAATTCTTCGCGATTGGAACATGAAAATACGCATCCTTCAGGTCTACTGAGACCATCCAATCCCCTGGCTGAATCGTTTGACTTATGGTCAAGAGGGTCTCCATCTTGAACCTCTCCTTCTGGATGAAGGAGTTCAAATATGTTAGGTCGATGACTGGCCCCCATGACCCGTTCTTTTTGAGAACCATGAAGAGAGGAGAATATATTCCCTGAAATTTTTCTTCTACTGGCACCGGAATGACGGCCCCTTGAGATATCAGAGAGTCCGTGTAGGATAATAGAATTTCTCTCTTTTCTTCTGACTGTGGAAGAACTGTGGGAATAAAGCGGTGTGTAGGTGGGACGGTGAAAGTCCAGGTATGACCTGTAGAAATAGTTTTGACTGTCCAGAAATCTTGGACCGAGGCTGCCCAGACGTGCTGGAAACGGAGTAATCGTGCTCCTACCTGCTCCACCTGGACAGGCTCCATATCAAAAGGACTTAGTCGTATCCCGACCCCCAGAGGGTGTGGTTTTTGTGGACTTCTGTCCTGAAGGTTGATTTCTTCGCCAGTTTTTCCTGAATTCCCTGCCAGGTCTGTAACGACGTGCGTCTCTAGCACGCTCCTGATCATGTCTAGGTTGAGCTCTTCTCTGGCTCAAGAGACGACGATCCTGGGGTAGGAAACCTGACTTACCCCCGGTAGCGCGTGTGATGGCCGAGTCCAGCTTGTTCCCGAAGAGAGAGGAACCCTCAAAGGGAATCTTGCACCATGCCTGTTTGGAGGCCGGATCCGCCACCCATGGACGCAACCACAGGGCCCGTTTAGCTGTGACCGAGGATAGCATGACACGCGATACCAACCGGATAATGTCCAGGGATGCCTCACCCAGAAAAGCCGATGCCATCCTCAATTCGTGCACTGGGGAATTCCTGACCACGTCATCGGATATACTTCCCAGGGTTGCACCTACGTCATCTGTCCATGATTCCATGGCTTTCGACAAAGCCGCAAGAGCTAAGGCCGGTTTGCAGGCCATCCCTGCAGTAATATATATCCGTTTGAGATCAGTGTCGATCTTCCTTTCCAAACCATCTCTGAATGACACTGTATCTTCCAGTGGAAGCGTGACATGTCTCACCAATCTCATGAGCGCCGCATCAATGAGGGGGGCTGAATCCAGATATTTCACCTCCTCGCTCTTGAATGGGTACATTTTTGCCACTTTGGTGATTAAAGAGTTCTTTCTTTCAACCTTTCCCCACTCATCAGATATGATTTCACCAAGCTCACTTAGGAAAGGGAAATTCGGGCGCTCTTTTTTCAGATGTTTAAAATACTTCTTTTGTTTGGAGGGCATCTCTATTGGGTCTTCCCATTTTAGCACATCTTTAACTGCCCTGACCAAATGAGGGACTTGAGAGAAATCGAATCCTGCTCCATATTCATCCACCTCGACCTCCTCATCTGAGGATCCATTTGACGAGAGATAGTCATGAGAGGGACCCGGAACCTCAAGTTCGACTGCGTCCGCAGTTGAGGCCGGTGCTGAAGGGGGAATGGTTATGTTGGCTGACTCTGTCCTGCTCAGAGATTCTTGCACAACCTTCCTGACCAGTGCTTCCACCTGCTGGTCACCTGCACCTCTCTCTTTCGCAGCTCTAGAGTAGCATGCTTCGCAGAGAGATCTGTCCTCCGGGACATAAGCCCTACACCCCCAGCAGGCTTTTTTCTCCGTGCGACCGGAATGGCGGCGGGAATCATGTTTAGAGCCGGACCTTGATCTGTCCGTGTGATGTTTAGAAGAAGATCTTGACTTTGAATGGTCACGCTGTGACCTGGATTTCTCTTCACGTGCTACTGGATGATGATCGGACCTAGAAGGGCTGAGAAAAAAACAGGAAACAAAATATTTAATAATTCCCCAATAACCCTGACAACCCCTGCAAAACAGGTAGAGGAAAAAAATTCCGTCCTACCTGCGGCATAAGGGCTGACCACTAGGTGGCGACGACACATCCATGGCAATGGCAAAAACAGCAGAGACTGCAGGCAAGACATAATGCATAAACATCCCACAATAGCATAGGCAAGTAACATATTGCTGCATAAGACAAAGGGGTGTTCAGCCTATCTTCCACAGAAATCGCTATATGAACAAGAAAACCAGCGTTTGCAGATTCCTCTCAGAAGCCAGGGCATAGCTGTATCTGACAGCTATTTGAATCTGCCGCCCTGGATGACGTCACGGCGCTCCGAGCGTCGTCGTGCGCCGCCTTACGACGTCCGCGCGCATGCGCGGCCACCGCCGTTCCGCCCGGACTGCGCATGCGCGAGCCAAGCCTCAATCTGTCTCGGGGCCGTGCGCATGCGCCGTAGGGACGAACAGCGGCGGACTGGAACGCAAATGCGCTCCAGCCGCCATACTGAGGACAAACAGGAAACAAACACACAGAATAAACACCGGCTGCCATGGAATATGATAAAAGCATACGATACCCATCCAGTATGACGAAGCAATCCGACCTGACCCTCCAAGCGCCGTTCACAGGCGGGCACGACCGGGCATCAAATGGAAGGCCTCCTGCTAATAGCGAGGACGAATGGCCAAATTGCCGCTTGCCAGTCAATGACTGGATAGTAAGCTCTTCAGGCACCACAACATCACCCGTGTCCACCCTGCTAATAGCTGGGCAACTGGACTCTAAAACCGCCATCTCTTCACCGCCAACGCAAGGGGAAACGCCAGGACTGGATCACTACTCCTTAAGGTAAGAACTACCTCTTTAGTCCTAAGGAGGAGGACAAAAAAGGAACAAGGTACCTAGCTGGGAGCAAAGATTTATGGGAGTGGGGTCCTATGAGGTAGGAGAGGCGGGATTAACCCATACGTTGGCTGCCATGGAGTCTGTCAGGAAATCAAGAGTAGCAAAAATGATTTCCCCGCCCTCTAAACGTAAATACAAGGGATGTACCGATACTTTTTTTTTAGCACTCGCCAATACCAATTACTGATACCTAATGAAACTGTTTTGTTTACGCTTCAACTGTCAGCAATAGTATATAGTATAAAGCATTGAAAAGTTATTTACAAATGAAATACATTTTTTTGCGCTTTTTTCAATGCGAAATGTGTAAATATATGTTAAAAAGTGTAAAAATATTAACAAACAAAGTGAACAAAAAAAAAGTTTTCATTATTAATAGTTTACAAAATAGAAGTGAACAATAACAACAAAAAATCAACAGAATAATTAAATTTAAAAGGAGAATAAGGCGTTAACTAAGACTGATTCGAGTAAATTAAGGGTTAATAAGGGGGTAAACAGAGGAATGTTTAATAAAAAACAAACAAAAGTTTTTTTTTTTTTTTTACTTGACAGATTGCTTTAAACTGACTTCATCTGTAGATGGAAGTTCATCCCTTTGATCTGTAGATGATTAAACAGAAAGATACAAAAAGAAGCAATGGGGGTTATTTACGAAAGGCAAATCCACTTTGCACTACAAGTGCAAACTACAAGTGTAAAGTGCACTTGAAATTGCACTGAAAGTGCACTTGGAAGTGCAGTCGCTGTAAATCTGAGGGGTAGATCTTAAATGAGGGGAAGCTCTGCTGATTTTATCATCCAAACATGTACAAGCAAAAATTATGTTTTTTATTTTCCTTGCATGTCCCCCTCGGATCTACAGCGACTGCACTTCCAAGTGCACTTTCACTGCAATTTCAAGTGCACTTTACACTTGTAGTTTGCATTTGTAGTGCAAAGTGGTTTTGCCTTTCGTAAATAACCCCCAATATTTCTTTCTGGTTCAGCGGCTGAGCAATGTTGTTGATAAACTTTGTCTGGTTGCTTTGACAGCTCCAATTACTGGGACTTCATTTACACTTCAGCTGTCAACTGAACCCCACTGACAGCTGAATAAGTCATCGGTTGTTAGGGACCGTGGCAGCCCCACTCCCTAACAACCGATAATTGCAGGCTTTTATTTTTTACATTTCAGCTGTCAGGGGGGGAATCTCACTGACAGCTGAAAGAACCACACCTGAAAGTATTGGTTTCAGGTATCAAAGTATTTGCACGAGTACCGATACTCGTGCAAATGCTTAGACTCTGCACCGATGCCAATACCAGTATTGGTGTAACCCTAGTAAATAGTTATCTCTTGCATGGCAGGACAGTCCCACTGCAACGTAGGAGGGGAGGATTTTTATTTTCCCTAGAGTTCAGCTTTAACATTTCTCTCCTAAGAAGCAATTACTTATCATTAATTCATTTTCCTACTACTTCATTCAGGTGTTGACAGAAAAGAGAGGAAGCCCTGTATAAGCTCAAAGGCACTCTAGTTGGAGCCTCTTCCTGACAATATGTGTCAATGCTGAGCCAATCATAAAGTACCAGCCCTGTAACGAGAGGGTAGGAAATGGGTTACTGCTTCTCTATCCCCATATGTGCAAGGTATTTTCTTTTCAATCCTAGTAGCTGAACAGAATGGCTGATGAAAGCAGTTCCAGTGACAACAGGACGATGGAAAATGTCCTATCGGACCATGTTGTCGGAAAATCCGACTGTGTGTGGGCTCCATCAGACTTTTTCCGTCGCAATTTCCGTCGGAAAAAATTTGAGATCCTGCTCTCAAATTTTCCGACAACAAAGTCCGATCGGACTTTTTCCGATCGTGTGTAGAGAATTCCGACGGACAAAGTGCCACGCATGCTCAGATCAAATTACGAGACCAAAGCTATTGGCTACTAGCCTCTACGTAGTTCCGTCATACGCAACGAACGTCACCACGTTCAGAATGATCGGATTTTCCGACAACTTTGTCCGACCGTGTGTATGCAACACCAGTGTCGGACAAAATCTGTCAGAAAAAATCTGACGGATTTTGTGGTTGGAATTTCCAACCGTGTGTACGGGGCATAAGGAAGTATTACAGTCACTTTAGGGGGATTTCCTTTTACTCACTGCTGTGCCTCTGCTCTGGTGTAGGGACGCAAATAGCAAAAATACCTTGCAGGGATCTTAACCAGGTTTAAGGGTAGCACAGTAGGTAGCTTTTCTAACTTGCAACACTGGGGTCCTTGGTTTGAATCCTGATCAGGACACTGTCTGCATGAAGTTTTGTATGTTCTCCCTGTGCTTGCCTGAGTTTTCTCCCATACTCTAAAAGACATGCTAGTATGGTAAAAGGCTCCTGTCTAATTTTGGATCTAGTATGATATTCAACTAAGAGTCCCCCAGATGACAGCTTTACCATTGCCACAACAACAGATAAAGCACTAGGTTAAGTAATAGAGATACACTTTAAAAAGGTTGTATAATTGTAGACCAGAAAAAATATGACTGAATTAAATGTGCAGAGATCTTGACAGTCACACAGTGAAATTTTATTTTTATTTTTATGCTCGCATTTACCATATTAGTTATCTACCCTACTGGAAACCTGCATTGATATAGAGCCCTGCTGAGAACAAGTGCTGATTTAGCCACCTACTAGAATCACCCATCACACATGCTCTGCTTTTAGTAAATGACTCTAATTCACTGCTGTGCTACTTCTGGAATCCATAACTAAAAGCAATCCCAGTGCTGCTGGAACAGCAAAAGAGAAAAACATATTTCATGTAAGTACATTTTAAGTGTTGCTGCACAGCGCATAGGGCTATATGGATTTGAAGCATTGAAACGCATGGTTAAAGATTACAATGTACCCTTAAAATTTAAGAATTGTGTATATATTTATATACATGGATTGTTGTGCATTTTACTCAGGAATATTATGGCTACTCTTTTCCCCTGGGTGCCATCTTGAAAAGGGCTGATTGCTTCTCAATATATTTCATCAAGTGCTTGCCACTATTATGCAAGAGAGTATTGGAAGGTGATCCCTCCCAGCAACTGTGTGAAAGAAAAGGGTCATCTCTGGGGTACGGGTGGCCTTTATCTCTGTTTTCTGACCTCTCCAATGGATTTTCTAAGCCTGATATAACATCTCTCCTGGTGGTTTCCAGTGTTGTTTTTAATAATACTCCATTATTCTGCTCCTGAAGAAGTGGATCCTAATCCAAAAAAACTTGTTGAATTTAGCCATAGGAAAAACCTGTAATAAGTTTGAATAAATCAATCTGTAAAGATTGGGTCTACCACAAGTGCACAAAAAAATTATTTGTTCTGTACAAATAATTATGACGTTTAGAGGTAGCTTTAACCGCTTCCCGACCGCCTAACGCCGATATACGTCGGCAAAATGGCACGGGCAGGCAGAATCACGTACCTGTACGTGATCGTGCATGTGCCTGCCTGTGGTCGCGCGCGCGCCGCTAGCGGCGCGCTCGCTACCCGGTCGGGAGCTCCGTGACCCCGGCCGCGGGACCAGCGGACCCGATCGCCGCTGGTGTCCCGCGATCGGGTTACGGAGCTGAAGAACGGGGAGAGGTTTGTGTAAACAAACCTCTCCCCGCGCTTCCTACACTGACTGTCAGTGATCGGCGGTTCCCTGTCATCGGGAACGCCGATCAATGACGTCACACGTACAGCCACGCCCCCCTACAGTAAAATAAACACAACACGTCACACTGACTCATCCCCGCCCCCTAGTGGTTAACCCCTTCACTACAACTGTCATTTACATAGGAATCAGTGCTATTTAAATAGCACTGAATTCTATATAAATGACAAATGTCCCAAAAATGTGTCAAAAATGTCCGATGTGTCCGCCATAATGTCGCAGTCACAATAAAAATCGCTGATCGCCGCCATTACTAGTAAAAAAAAAAATATTAATAAAAATGCTATAAAACTATCCCTATTTTGTAAACGCTATAACTTTTGCGCAAACCAATCAATAATCGCTAATTGCGATTTTTTTTAACAAAAATATGTAGAAGAATACGTATCGGCCGAAACTGAGGAAAAAAAATTTTTTTTATATATTTTTTGGGGATATTTATTATAGCAAAAAGTAAAAAATATTGCATTTTTTTCAAAATTGTCGCTCTATTTTTGTTTATAGCGCAAAAAATAAAAACCGCAGGGGCGATCAAATACCACCAAAAGAAAGCTCTATTTGTGGGAAAAAAAGGACGCCAATTTTGTTTGGGAGCCACGTCGCACGACCGCGCAATTGTCAGTTAAAACGACGCAGTGCCGAATCGCAAAAAGGGGCCTGGTCCTTTGGCTGCCAATTGGTCCGGGGCTGAAGTGGTTAAAGAGATGTTTTTCATAGAATTTTTAATCTCATATATTTGTTGTTATAAAGTTATTGGACTTTTAATTCAATTTAACTTGTGAGATTCGTGCCTCTAAAATCCTGCCATTCTATCAACATTTTTTTTTCTATGTATTAGACATGTGCACAACATAAAAATTCGTGTATTTTCGTTTCGTTTCTTTCGTTTCCGTTGATTCGTAACAATTTGTGAATTCGTAAGTCGTCGGTGTTCGTATTCGTAATGATTCGTATTTTCGTACGAGCTATTTTTTCGTTGATTCGTTTTTCCGTTAGTTTAATTTTCGTTTATTCGAAATTCGGACGCATTCGTATTTATTCGTACTTTCGTCACATTCGTAACATTCGTAGATTCGTAATCGGAGCATAATTCATAATTTTATGTAATGTGTATGCTATTATTACATTTTAAGAGACACGGAAAATTACGAATCGAAAAAAAAAGTTACGAATGTACGAATTTTTTCGTTCAATCCATTCGAAGCACGTTAAGCAGCGCCATTGTAAGAGACACGGAAAATTACGAAACGAAAAAAAAAAAGTTACGAATGTACAAATTTTTTAGTTCAATTCATTCGAGGCACATTAAGCAGCGCCATTGTAAGGGACACGGAAAATTACCAATTCAACAAAAAAAAAAAAGTTACGAATGTACGAATTTTTTCGTTCATTTTGATTTTCGTTGTTCCTGTTTTCGTTTTTTCGGATTTTCTTCTTTCGTAGATTCGTTGTTTCTAGTTTATTTTTTTTCGGATTTTCGTTGTTTTCGGTTTCGTTCGATTCGAACGATTCATTATTCGTTAAAATTTTTTGCGAATCGTTCGTTCATTCGTACAATAACGAATGAACGAATATAACGAAAAAAAACGAAAAAAAAATAAACTAATTGTACATGTCTAATGTAGATTATGGACACTAGATGGAGCGGCTAATCATAGGAAATAATTATTTATGTCCTATGATAGTTGGCTTTTTTTAGGAATTAATAATATTTCATCTGCAGAGGAAATAGCCAGAGAACATTAGATTTTGCCCCGTTCACACAGAACAGATATACCAGCAGTTTTCCAGGACAAGCCATGCAATTTTATTTTATTTATAAATACTGTATGTAGAACCCTCTAGTGTGCTACTAGTGTTAGAGTAGGCAAGACATAGTCTGGCTCAGGGCTAAGTCTGAGTCATGAAATCTGGGTCAGAGTTTATTTGAGTTCAGGGCTGGATGACTCATGCAGGCAGGTCCCTGGTGCCTCCTTCTGGTTCTAGAAAGTTGGAGAACGTTCTGGAGACTGAAAGACAGAGGCTATAAGGGTTGATCTGCATACTCAAGAGAGCTTGACCATCAGGCGGTGGGCCTGGCAGGGTGATTAAGCCAACGTTTTAATTATGGATGAGTCATGATGGCAAGGCGAATCGGTGGAAGATGGAGATGGAGTGCTGAGGGGTCTGTTGGTGACCTTAAGGGGCCCTCTATGTCTAAGGGGGACCCCAACAGGCTGGAGGCTCAGGCTGGCTCAGGAAGGATCCTGTCAGCAGTACGGTGTGATTGTGACCACCACCTCGGAGCAGTAAAAGCAAGGAGAGGACAGTGAGTACATCAGCACACCCATGGATTCACAAGAAGAAAGACTGCCACACATAGCAAGCTATCAAAAGACGGCACTGTGCTTAACCTTTAAACCGTGTCCCGGGAGATCTCCAGAGTAGCCAGGAGGGCTGATGGTGTCTGTAGGCTGTGGAGCTGGGAGCAGTTCTAGAGGGTAGAAGAAAGGTGTTTTGCATGTAGTTTGCTGAAGAGCTGGAAGTAGTACTTCAGGAGAGAGGATGGACTCCTACATGGAGTGTGCAACGAACTCTGCTACATTTCAAATAGGGGCCAGAGGGTTCCTAGCCTGTACAGCGTTCTGTGCTGAATTCCCAAGAAGGACCTGCTAAATAGTGGAGTTGGGACCAGAGCCACAGAGGGAGGGGAAAGACTCATGCAAGCAGTTTGCGCTACTTTCCAGAAGGGCCTAGGGCCTTTAGTCTGCAATGGACTATTGCTATTAACCTATCCAGAACTGTGAGTTGGTACAGAAGGAAGCAGTTAAGGATTTTTGTACAGAGAGAGAGGAAGATTGTCCCCAAGTTTTGCTGTGTTCATCATCTGCGGAGCATCCCATAAATCACTTTACCCTATCCAAGTTGTTATCCCCAAGAAAAAAATAACAAAAGCAAGTTTACGGGACTGACTTCTTGTGTCTTGCTGCAAGTGGAGAAATGTGTGTTGCCTGGCTCTGCAGGAATAGGAGAGTTGGTTACCAGCGGCCGCTACAGGGGTAGTGCTACAAATATACCCCTTAGTACTGTATACTTCTGTGGTGCACTCTTTGAAATGCATCCAAATGCTTGAAATGCTTCCAAATATTGGGAGGATATTGCAGTGTATCCGCAAAGCCTGTACTGTTGTGCATGGAACACCTTGTGACACTGCATGTTCAAAGATTGAGCGCTAGGTAACAGAGGTACGCTGACTGGTAGAGTGGGCATAGGCTCCTCATGCCCCTCCTAATGCAACACATACACCTGTTCAAGTGTGTAGGACAAGGGACAACATCTTCTCGAGGGACTCCACATACAACACTGCACACAAGTGGCTCATCTCTCATTTGGGGACTGTCTTATTGTTTGATTCTTCACATGACCGTGGCCCCAGCCTGGTCCTGGGCATTGGTGAACATGCCTTCGGGCGAGGTGTTAACAGTAACAGTAAACAATTAACAGTAAGCATGGAGGAAAGGTCCATCATCAACCGCCTACCACCCCCTACAGGGCTGTCAGTTTGTAAGCCAAGGGAGTATGAATGGGAGTGTGAATGGACCACGAGCATGCTTATCAGTACACTCACGGCCCATTCAAACTACAGTCCGTCTGCTCCAGTGGAAGATGGGACTTGTAGTATTCTCATTCACAGATTCGCCCACACAGTTGTGCTGTTCATAGACTGGGCCACAGGGCAGCATTCCAACATGATAACAACCCAAAACACACCTCCAAGACGACCACTTCCTTGCTAAAGAAGCTGAGGGTAAAGGTGATAGACTGGCCAAGCATGTCTCCAGACCTAAAACCTATTGAGCATCTGTGGGGCATCCTCAAACGGAAGGTGGAGCAGTGCAAGGTCTCTAACACCCACCAGCTCTGTGATGTCGTCATGGAGGAGTAGAAGAGGACTCCAGTGCTAACCTGTGAAGCTCTGGTGAACTCCATGCCCAAGAGGTTTAAGGCAGTGTTGGAAAAAATGGTGGCCACACAAAATATTGACACTTTGGACCCAATTTGGACATTTTCACTTAGGGTGTACTCACTTTTGTTGGCAGAGGTTTAGACATTACTGGCTGTGTGTTGAGTTATTTTGAAGGGGCAGCAAATTTACACTGTTATACAAGCTGCACACTCACTACTTTACATTTTAGCAAAGTGTAATTTCTTCAGTGTTGTCACATGAAAAGATATAATAAAATATTTACCAAAATGTGAGTGGTGTACTCACTTTTGTGAGATACTGTATATATTTTTTTTATTTATTTTGTTTGCTAATTTTTCCTAAGAAAGTGGAGTTACCTTTTAACCACTTGCCGACAAATCACATACCTGTACATGGCTTCAAGTGATTGTACCGGAGTGATGCCATCACCCAGGTTCCAGTTTCTTAGAGCTGATGGTTGGCAATCTTGTAATAACAACCGACGCAGCTACGCAGCCACACGTCCACCATGACACCACTTCCTTTTTACTCTGGAGCCAATGGCACCAGTTTTCAAAAATCAAAAGTATTCAAAAATGTCTTTTTGAATACTTAGAAGAGCAGTGGAGGGATTTGGGGTCTTATAGACCCCAGATTCCTCCATAAAGAGTACCTGTCACAGCCTATTACTGTCACAAGGGATGTTTACATTCCTTTTGACAGCAATAAAAAAAATCAGAATTTATTTTTTTAAAGGGACAGTGTAAAAAAAAGGAAAGTGCCCCAAACCTCAGTGCTCACATACAGAAGCGAACGCGTATGTAAGTCAAGCCTGCAAATGTAAATAGTGTTCAAACCCCACACGTGAGGAATCACAGCGATCGTTAGAGTGTGAGCAATAATTCTAGCACAAGACCTCCTCTGTAACTCTAAACATGTAACCATTAAAACATTTTAAAGCGTCACCTATGGAGATTTTTAATGTACCATAGTTTGTTGCCATTCCACGAGTGTGCGCAATTTTAAAGCGTGCCACGTTAGTTATCTATTTACTTGCCATAACATTACCTTTCACATTATATAAAAAAAATTGGGCTAACTTTACTGTTTTTTTTTTTATTTTTGGTTTGAAAGACCGCTGTGCAAATACAGTGTGACATACAAATTTTTGCAATGGCCACTATTTTATTCTCTAGGGTCTCTGCTAATAAAAAAAAAATATATATATATATATATATATATATATATATATATATATATATATATATATATATATATATAATGTTTGGAGTTTCTAAGTCATTCTCTAGTAAAAAATACTGATTTTAACTTGTAAGCAACAAATATCAGAAAAAGGCCTGGTCTTCAAATGGTTAAAGAAGAATTCTGATTGCTTGTGTTGAGCTATTCAATGCTTCTTTCCTTCTCCAGCAATATTGGTCATCTTCTGGCTGTTGCATTTCTGGCAGACTGATATAATGAATCACACTTTACAGTTGCCAAGTTACTTACCAGAGATATAAACCTGGCCCCAACTATCATGCTACTTTTTCCATTATGGATACATTGAATGGTTGCTTCCAATATGTTTAGGTGAAAAGTCTAACATTAAAGAGACAAGGCTTGTTCTGGTCTTATATGGTTCAATGCAAAAATATAGATAGCGCTATATCATACCACAGCGAAATGTGCAGAATCTCAAAGAAACAAGTAGAAGATATCAATGTATTGAACAGCAGCTGGGAAGTGGGTGAGAGGGAAAAATCTCACATTCACATCATAGCAACACGATCTACAGTTCTGTCTGTATGTAGCTGTTTCTACAAATAAAAAATAATATATACAGAACCCTTCATAAATTATTTAATGACAGCAACCTGCTAACTTTGTTGCAGCATTTTGTCTTAATTGCACCATATGTGTAAATCTGGCCATATTTTTTCCTCCTACATAATTAAAAAAAAAAAAAGTTTCAACACCTGCTATTTCTAGGGAGGTTTTATAATCACTTGCTTCCAAATCATTTCATGCAGCACAGCACCAGTAATGGAAATGTAGATGGTTTTAATACTATCATTTGACATTTTGTAAGGGTTGGCAGGAGAGAACAAAAAGGATGTATTGAATTGCATGCTACTGATACCTGCATGTCATTCCAACTGCTGAAAGAGAAAAAAGTAGGATGACCAAAGAGGTTCTACATCAGATGTAACTGAAAGACTCTGTTACCCCAACATTTCATATTCCTGATATGTGCCTGGTGTACCATGTACTTTTAAGCATCCTGTTCTCATTGTATTGCTTCCTTTGTGTGAAACACCTAGTGATCCTGCCAGTCACTCTGATTTCCTATTTTTAAAAAACTGACCACACTAAGCATGAGACCATGTGTTCAGTTTTATGTCTGTGCTGGGAAATCAGCCTGCTCTATTCCAATAATCAGACTTCTGCTGACATGGACATATACCCAACCCCCCCCCCCCCCACCCACACACACACACAGCTATTTACTGGGAAGACCAGTGTAGTGTCTCCTCCCCTAGGTGTCTTATGCAGCTGAGAACAGAAGGTATGTGATCACTTATAAAAGAATGATAAAAAAAAAAAATATATATATATATATTTTTTTTTATGTACTGTATGTATAATGCTTTTTTTCTGTATACACAAATGTTTTGCTGTTTATTTCTATTTTAAACTGAATGGCTTGTTTTACAAGGTGATGGTTCACATATACTTTAACTGATAAACAAGTAAAACACACGTCTAAATGTATGAATCACTGATCATTCCTGACATCCTTGAAGTAAAAAGTAATTTTTCTAATGTAGCACAGGGGTTTTTCCACAAAAGCTATCATGTTAATATGTTGTTCCTTAAGTAAGGGAACGGCTCCCTCTGGTGTCCTTTTTGTGTTAATGCTGTTAGGACTTTTCTTACAATTCTGAGAGACAGCACTGCAAAGCATTAAGGGAAATGTAGTTCAATGTTCAAGTGACTCATATACTTAAATCAGCCTGGGAACTACCTAGCCACAATGCCCAGTTCACTTACCCCCAATTCCGGACCACAGAACAGCCTGCTGGGTAAGCAAATAAAAGGGACAGGCGTGGCTTGCTTTCTCTCTCTCCGGACGCCATCTTACACATAGCAGGAGGCCTGGGTGTAGGCTTATGGCTGGAAGAGCCTGCGGCCTACAGCGGAGAGCGGATCGCCTGCCCTAGAGGGATCCTTGTGAACGGCCCTGCTGATCGAGCAGGAGAATCGGTCTGCGCTTCAGGGCATCTGAAGCCATCTGCTGTTACAGTCACCGGCCATCTGAAAGAGCAGTGCGACGACGCAAGCTTTTGATGAGACTGAACTATCTGGAAAGGAGTCTGGAAGGAAGCATTGCAAGCATCTGGGCCTGTTGTGGTGAGCGGGCACTTGCCCAGATCAATATAGTAAACTGTGACTGTGTGAATTAGCTCCAGACTGCTGGTGGGATCTATAGTCCCACAGGAGTGATCTGTCTTATCCATAGACTGTGTATAGTGGAACTTCAGGGTTTGCTTTTCCTTGTACAGCAAAGTGAATGCTGAGTAGCATCCTTTATTAAGGAAGAAGTTCTACAGGTGCTTATATGTGCAAGCACACAGTTACCAGGATGCCATTTCTACTATAATTTGCTACCTATTTGTTTCTTACCTGGATTTACAAATACTGCAGTCTAATGTAAAGAGCTAGCTGAAGAGGAACAAGACAAGAGACTTTCACCATTTGCTATAAAGCATTGCAACCACGCTATACATTCTGAGTACTGCATTACTACCTAGGGGGAGCCCTTGAGCACATGACATAAATATATGTATTGTATGGCACTGTTGTATTGTACCTGATATTGCGCTGCCAATATGATGTGTGTGTGCTCTGAGATTGGAGTGGGAAGGTGCCCAATATACATGCTTTATCATGTTGGGCATTAGCCACAATTCTTGCCTGTCTGCATACACTCTTCAGGTGACCATTGAGTTCTTGGTTTCAATTACACATTGATTGTGTCTATACCCTTTTTCCTAGTAAACTGCTTAAGTGGTTAACTTACAATTGTGTGAGACTCTATTACTACAGCTGGTGAAGTGACGAGTACCAAGGTGACGGTAAATACACATTGGGTCTTACACTAACATTACTATACAGTTGTGCCAAGGGGGTCAAGTGGTTAACTTACAATTGTGTGAGACTCTATCTATTACTACAGCTGGTGAAATATCTATTTTTTTTGCTCCATATTTGCGTGCATCCACCTCACTATCTTATATGACGCTGTATAAAGGCATCTGATCCCAGTGCTTCAGTTATCATCTCAAAATTATATACTAACTTCACAACTACGTCTCCCCATCTCTCATCTCCCCTCCTATACTACCCGTTAGACTAACGACCTGAACATTCCTCTAGAGTGGGAAGATCGGTATGACATTTGAGCTACAA
Organism: Lithobates sylvaticus; assembly: GCA_028564925.1. Taxonomy (NCBI): domain Eukaryota; kingdom Metazoa; phylum Chordata; class Amphibia; order Anura; family Ranidae; genus Lithobates; species Lithobates sylvaticus. The sequence goes on from CM053028.1 coordinate 79,386,780, forward strand.
CTAATTCCTTGTCCCAAAACATGCTCCCTGTTGAGACAAACTACAAGGTGCTCCTGCACTGGTACTTGGTCCCGGGAAGAATTTCCAAATACATTTTGACCTACCCGCCCACGTGCATTGGGGGTTGCAGAGAACGGGGCACATATGTGCATATCTGGTGAACGTGCCCGATCGCACAGCAGTTTTGGGCAGAATGAAAACCTTATAGATAGTTGGACTCTTATGCTGCCAAAAGAAAAAATGCACATAATTATAACAGACAATATCTATTTTATTAATACAAGTTTTGATGCTAAAAACTACATGTACCCGTATATCTTAAAATAAGTGGAAATATTCATATACTGTATGTCAGCACAATTCAAATACATTTACAAATCTTCAGCCCCTGGTACACAAATAGGGACTTTAACATGGTTGTTTAAAAAGGCTTCAACAGGAAGGAAAATATTACTTGAGCACACATGCCAATTCAGGGTAGGCTAGCAAAGTGCTTGTCACCCCCGTAAGAAAAAACTCCCCAACACCTAAACCTATCCAACGACAGGAATGAGAGGAAGAGAGGAATGAGGTTGCTGACAACTGATGAAATCAAAAAAGTATAGAGCAAAACTATAAGAGGGTGCATGAATAAACTGTGATTATTGTAATAACCAGAAAAGAAAGCCTAAAAAAGAAAATTAACTACTTCTGGATCAAGCTTATTTGTCAGGTCACCTGAGTCCAAGTGACAGATGCACCCCGTTGGGGTCAGGAGTGCACCGCAAGGTAGTGGACCCTACAGCTGACTGCTGTGGATAGAGCTCCAGGTGATTCAGGAGAGCTGGTATTCTGGAGCACCAACACGGATCACATTGGGAGCTAGAGCATGAGATTTCCCAGTGAGCAGAATCTAAAAGTCAGCTGGTATTCAGCAGAGGCCCCTAGTGGTGGGGATAGATTTAGCTGCAGTCTGGCCTTTTTTTGTGTCCATGCAACCATTTTAGCAGCTCCTTACACCCTAAAGATAGTTAGAGACCCTGGCTCAGTGGGCTAGCATTTTACCTCAGGGCAGAAATCTTTGTGGGTGGAATAAATTGGGTGCTAGTCATTTTAGGAAAGTTGAACAGAGTTTACTATAGCCAAAACATCCAGGGAAAGTTGCTGGGTTAAACAGAAAACATTGACTTGATTCTCCAACCCCATACTTGATGTGGATGAGGGAATCCTGCCCACTAGGGATGGGCCCGGTGCTCGATGCGAACCCATGTTCGCATCGAGCACCGGGCGTTCGCTCGCTCGGCGAGCCCAGAACTATTTTGGCCGCTCGCATCACATTCGTGTGATGCGAGCGGCCCCGCAATGCATTGCGGCCGGCGCGGCCGGCGCAGTGCATTGCTGGCTGATGATTGGCCAAGCATGCACTGTGACCCCGCATGCTTGGCCAATCACAGCGCCGGAAACTCGGAGAGCCATAATTGGCGACAGGCAGGACGCCTGTAGCCAATTACAGCTCAGGGGCTTTAGTACACGCCCCACCATTTAAAAGGCCGCCACGCCGTCGGCGCCGGTCACATGAGTTCCGGCTTTAGGAGAGATCAGGCTGATTCTGTGTCTTTGCTAGATTCATTCATATAGAAAGATTTGCTCTACTTTGCTAAACCATTGGCTATTTATTTGCTAAACCATTACTACCTGTCATTGATCGTCCATTGCTGCTGGTTAGTGTGTTTTTAGCTGCTGCTGGGGATTAGTCTGGTGCGTGTTTTACTGTTAGTACAGTATTTCAGTAGTACCAACCGCAGTGCTGTTAGCACAGCATTGCACCCCAAAAGCACCCATAGGACTTCTAGTGTGTTAGTGGCAGCAAACAGAGCTCCTATATTTTCTTCCCAGAAGCACCCATAGGACTTGTACTGTGTTAGTGGCATCACACAGAGTTCCTATATTTTCTTCCCAGAAGCACCCATAGGACTTGTACTGTGTTAGTGGCATCACACAGAGTTCCTATATTTTCTTCCCAGAAGCACCCATAGGACTTGTACTGTGTTAGTGGCATCACACAGAGTTCCTATATTTTCTTCCCAGAAGCACCCATAGGACTTGTACTGTGTTAGTGGCATCACACAGAGTTCCTATATTTTCTTCCCAGAAGCACCCATAGGACTTGTACTGTGTTAGTGGCATCACACAGAGTTCCTATATTTTCTTCCCAGAAGCACCCATAGGACTTGTACTGTGTTAGTGGCATCACACAGAGTTCCTATATTTTCTTCCCAGAAGCACCCATAGGACTTGTACTGTGTTAGTGGCATCACACAGAGTTCCTATATTTTCTAAAAGGCCTTTCCTGGACAGGCAGGATCAACACGGTAAAAATGATGATCTTGCCGGTCATTACATACAAATTCCAGATGCTTCCCCTCCCTCTACCAAAGAATTACCTTGGAAAGCTAAGAGCCATAATAATGAATTTCATATGGAACTCAAAAAAACATAGAATCTCTCTCCAAATTCTAAAACAAGATAAAAACCTGGGGGGCCTGGCGGTCCCAGACATAGAAAGCTACTACCAAGCCATAGTACTACTGAGAATTGCAGAATGGGGTAAAATAGGGAACACTAAGAGATGGGTTAGTATAGAAGAAGCACTGAGTAAAGCCAATCTGGGAAAGATGGTGTGGAATCCCCCGAAATTTAGGTCACTGGGTGAGAATACACACATAATCACAAGCACTACTTTGAAAATCTGGGACAAGACTTATAAAACATACAATAAGACATACAACTCTCCACTTATAGCACTTAAAAATAACCCGATGTTCCCGCCAGGGATCAAGGAAATAGGGGGCGAATGGATTAGTAATGAGGGCACTAGGTTGGGGGAAATTATTTCCAAGGGGAAAGTAATGGCACTGCACGAGTTACAGACAAATAAGGCACTTTCCATAAATGGCTGGCGGTATCGTCAGCTAATTCATTTTGTGGGTTCTCTTCAGGGCCCACTAAGGGGGGCTGAGGATCTAACAAAATTCGAGAAAATATTCACGGCAGAATGTTCTAAAAAAAGAATCTCTAGAATCTATAAATTGCTTCTAGAAAAAGATAGAGCTGAGATACCGCCTTATCTTATCAAATGGGAGAGTGAACTAGGAACACAATTAGAAGTAGGCACAAGTAAAAGGATTTTAAAATTAGCGCACGGGTCTGCCGTAGATGCGAAAACGGCGGAAACAAATTTTAAGTGCATGGCTAGGTGGTACAGAACCCCCGACAGGGTTAGTAATTTTCAGGCGGACGTATCAGCAAATTGTTGGAGGGGGTGCGATCAAAGGGGTACAATGGGTCACCTATGGTGGAAGTGCCATAAAATCCAAAAATTTTGGGAGACTATCTTAAGATTGATTAAAGAGATCACAACGATCGAGGTGAAAAATGATCCCTGGGTAGTCTTGATGCATGCCACATCTATGGGAATTAGGCAATATAAAGACACATTGATCCCACATTTGCTCAATGCGGCGAAAAAGGTAATTCCGAAGAGGTGGAGGGATATGGAATGCCCCCCCCTATGGGAATGGGTAGATGCGGTCGAATCTACATACATGATGGAATGTGTACTGAATTTTAGAGAAGGGGACAGAGAGGCTACGAGGGCCAGATGGGAGAGTTGGAGAAAATTCAAGAGGTCTTGGAGCCTCAGGGAGGCCTTGAGAATTTAGCCTTGACATTAGAAGAGCCTGAGGGGGAAAGAAGCGATAGACTGATTTAGCCGTGGAATAGCAGACCCCACGGGCACACAAGGACACAGGCGAGAGGATCAACAAACAATAAGGAAAATGACGTCCTAGCAGCGGATAGGGAGGGGGGGAGGGGTAGGGGGAGGGGGCGAGGGGATAAGGAAAAATAATAAAGCTGGTAAGGAAGACGAGCCGGGGGTAAAGAGCCTGAAGGGCAGTGGATGCGCGGCTAGACCCACGGGTCCGGTTGGCGTGAGCGGTCAGGGAAACCCTATGTATGGCTGATTTTGAATCTCCCTTTAATGCAATGGAAAAAAAAAAAAAACCAAAGATTCCACAAATGATGCTAAGAAAATAAGAGGGGATGGAGATGCGGGTATAGCTGACACTCCCCCATGAATGTTCTTTCTGAAGTGGAAAAAAAAAAAAAAAAAAAAGAAACAAAAAAAATAAATAAATAAATAATAAAAAAAAAAAAAAATGAATAAATGAGGAATGTTAAAAATAGCCCATGATAATAAGCGTTAAAATTACTAAATTTGAACCTGATGCTATAATGATTGATCACATGACCAATAGATGCCACATCTCTATTATGGTAAAAACGCATGATAATCTATGCAATAAGTAAAAAAGGGGGGGCAGCCTGGGTAAAAGTATATACCGGAAATGACTTGATGACCAATATGTACATTTCATATATACAGTAAACAAAGTATATAACTGCAAATTAAAAGTTACTTAAAAAGCAGTTCAGGTCAAATTCCACATTTAACCCTTCAGGTACTAAAGTTCTCATGGTAAATATCCACATGGATTCTTTCTGGCTAATCGTGCGTATCTTATGACTGCCTCTCCATGTCGGTTTATACTTTTCTATGCCCCAAAACTGCATCTGGGAGGGGTCTCTATTGTGTACTGCATCAAAATGTTTAGATAGATTGTGTTTTGGGAAACCTTTAATAATATTATTGACATGTTCTTTGATCCTGACTTTCAGTTGTCTTTTTGTCCTCCCTATATACTGCAAATTGCAGCTGCACTGTATACAGTAAACAACCCCTTCTGTGTGGCACCCTATGAAGTCACGTATTTTGTGGGTGTGTCCAGTACTAGTGGATATGAATTCGGTCCTTTTTCCTTGAAATTTCTTCGATTTGCAACACGCAAAGCAATTTCTACAAGGGTAAAATCCTATACCTGAAAAAAATGTATATCCTGGTTTGTTGGGTGGTTCTACGACCGATTTCACTACTAAGTCTCTCAAAGTAGGTGCCCTTATATGTCCCCTGTATTACCCACTATGGGCGCATCATCTAGATTTACAGTGCGCACATTTTGTAATTAATTGTTTTAATAAAGGTTTCTTACACATGGCTTCACTGCTTCGCTTTTGATGCCGTGGAGATTTTCATATTACTAATCCCATATAGGCTTCCAGTCATGTGACCAGAGCTTTCTCACTTTAAACTGACACATTGAGCCAGGACTGTCAGCAAAGCAAGTTCAGTCCCCTGTGTCATACACAGCGGTCTATTCCAAAATGGAAGATTCAAATTAACACAACGGGCCACTTGAAAATGGCCGCGGGGGTGTCCTTTTTATATTGTTCAGCCTAACCAGCCCTCATTGCATTGTATGCACTGAACGGCCGTTAGTAACACAACAGGCCACCAGAAAATGGCCGCGGATGTGTTTTAGATACAATTATTTTGTATAGTCTAATTTTTGGAAGGCTACGGTGAGGCACAAATCTGCACACTATAAACACTCATGTGTGAGGACTAATGTATTAGTCCGTTGCAACATACTTATACATATATATTTTTATTAATTTTTGATTTTTATGTCTCAAGTACTAATAGGTGCTATATATGCATGATCCATAGTGGTAATTTTATCCACAAAGGATCACCTTCACCCATACAGGAGTATAGCCCTAACTGCCCTGAGTCACTGTAATAACAATTTTTTCAGTAACTATTGGCGGAACCTGTTCTTTTAAAAAACGGACTACAACAAAATGGCCGCCACATAATTTCCGGTTCTATTCAATATAAACAATGAGGGTTCAGCCAATCCGGTTCCCCTGATGAAGTCACATGACGTAACGCGTAGGGAGGGATCGGAAATAGTCACCCTTTGAACCGGAAGTGACGTGAGATCGGCGTTCAGACGCCATTTGTTTGCTACATGCTTGATTTGTTTTTGCACATTGTAAGAGTCCATCTTTTACATTTTTATATGTTTTAATTGATGAATAAAGCCCCCCTTTTTTCAACATACTTCACTATTGGAGGCATTCCTTTTTGGTTTTGTTTTTTTCCCCTTGATACTTCCCCGGTTGGCGGCTTACTACTGGAGAGTGGCCATATCCTTTATTCAGGTCTCGGCTGTACAGTGGTCCCAGTGACAACTTCCAATACACCGGGGTAAGGCTCCTCTACACAAGGGAAGAAATTTAAAGAATAAGGAAGGATCGTATTCGCCTAGACTACACGCTGAATGAAAGAATGGATGAGGTGAGAGGCTAGATAGCCCACTGTTGGATTGTAGATACTTGGTTTGCTGACAGTTGCTTTCTTCTATTGGTGACATCAACTAAGAGAACTCCCAATACAGAATCCTTTTCCACATTCAGTTTCTTTCCTCTATATGGGACTTCACCCACTGTGATTCACTGATTGAACCGTTCATACATTTGATGTCATTTTCCCTTTTTACTTAGAGACTTTGTCCATAACCATTTTTAGAGACTACACACGTCCATTATTCGTTTTATACATCTATTTGTTTTATTGTTGTTGGTGCACTCGTGGATTGTTTTATTAAGTGCACTTATTTATAGGGACATACCATCACTTTTGTAATCACATGCTTTTAGAATTGTGTTTAATTTATGCGCTAGATCACTTTAGTATCTGTGAGGGGTTGCAGTGTTGTGGCACCAGTGCCTAAGGCACAATTTTTCAGCCCCTGTTGGGGCGTGTAATTACAATTTTTAGGCACTGCTTTGCAACAGGTCTCATTGCTGTGCTAAGAGTACAGTATCTGTGAGGGGTTGCAGTGTTGTGGCACCAGCACCAATGCCTAAGGCACAATTTTTCAGCCCCTGTTTGACAGGGGCGTGTAATTACAAATCTTGATCTAATAGTTCACAGCAGGGCCCATTCCTGCGCCCACCAAGAGTAACTATGAGGGCCTACAGTCTTGTGGCAACACCGTCCACCACCACCGCAAAGGCCCAATTTTTCTGCCCTGTTCAACAGGTGCATGCAATTACAAATCTTGATCTAATAACTCACAGCAGGGCCCATTCCTGCGCCCACCAAGAGTAACTGTGAGGGCTTACAGTCTTGTGGCAACACCGTCCACCACCACCACTACCACCAAAGGCCCAATTTTTCTGCCCGGTTCAACAGGTGCATGCAAGTACAAATCTTGATCTATTAACTCACAGCAGGGCCCATTCCTGTGCCCACCAGTCTTGTGGCTACACCAACATCTAATAGGGCAAATTTCTGCAGAGTATATACGGCAGGCCCCTACTTTCAAACATCCAACTTACAAACGACTCCTACTTGCAAACGGAAAGAGAAAACAGGAAGTGAGAGGAAATCTACCCCTAGGAAGGGAAATTCTATCCTGTTAGATTTAATTTGGGAAAAAGGTATCTCCTCTCTACTGATGCTTTATCACCAATCCTTGTTTCAATTCAAACCCCACTTTTCCAAAAACATTTGTCATTGGGACGGAAAGTGAGGTGACATGTTCTGAACAGATGTGCAAAGACAGCAAATGTTACAGGGTGATAACCCCTCCCTATGTTCTCCAAAAAGCTTAAAAATAGATTTTTTTGGGATGGAGCTACACTTCGTAATGTACCTGTTCAGATTCTACTTAAGAACAAACCTACAGTCCGTGTCTTGTTTGCACCACCTATATACTGCTGTTCAGAGTATATAGGGTTGTAGGTATAGGGTTTTATTTTGGGTGCGGGGTCCCCCTTAATATCCATACAAGACCCAAAGGGGCTGGGGTGGGGGGGGGGGGGGCTGACGGGGTAGCCATGCCATTTTTCTCAAGGATTTTCAGCCATATGGCGGCCAGGACAAGACATGACATTAAAGCCGCAAGTGGTTTTAAATGGCTTCTTTTTTTCCTTTACAAATGTCATTTTGTGCAAGGACAGTTCTAAACACGGGAAACACATGCCACTTCACAGGCATACTTTAGACACCCCCCAGGTACCATATTTAAAGGAAAATTTCACTTTTTTTTTTCACTTCATGCATCATTAAAATGACTGCTCCCGAAAAAACGTTAGTTTTTAAAAGTTCTTTTTGCATTGATATATGTCCCCTGGGGCAGGACCCGGGTCCCCAAACCTGTTTTATGACATTAACATGCATATTGGCCGTTGTAATTAGCACTTTTGATTTCGAACGTTCGCGTCCATTATAACGTATAGGGTTCGAAAATTCACGCAAACTTTCGGTCGGTTCGAAGGTTCTGGTGCGAACCGAACCCGGGGGTGTTCGGCTCATCCCTACTGCCCACTGAGTTATTGTATTTTGACAGCGTGACCCACTGTCACAGTATACTGATCAGTGCCTCTAGCTGATCGAGTGGGGAAAATCCGACAGGCTGATTGTATAGAAGTCCATCCATAGTAAAACTAGCTTGCCCATACATGGATCAAAATTCAACCAGTCCTTGCCAAACTATACAAATTTTGATCCATGTATGGCTAGCTCTAGTACACAGGATACCTGGATAGTCTAAAATGTAGAGGCTGTATCTCTGCTCTTCAAAGGTATTGTTCTGCAGTTAATGCATTACAAGATATTTATACCAGACCAGCACCCTGTGCTCTTCAGACTGTAGAGCAATTTCAACAAACCCCTTGGATGAGCCACCAGAACGTTTACAATGTCCTTCATTAGCAGCTTCAACCTAGCCCTCTAGAATTCTCTTCAGCAGATTAAGTACCCCCCCTTGCACTTCAATCCAGGCAATCACCACCCTATTCCACTTTCTGTAGATATACCAGATAGAAGGAAGCTTAAGGGAAAAATAATACTGAGCTTAAAGCAGAGCTTCATCCAAAGTTCAGTCCTAGCTAGAACCTGATTCTTCCATGTTACCCCAGTCAGTGTAATTTCTTAGCAGAGACTGAATAAGAAAGAAAAACATTGTCTGTATAGAGGGGGGGGGGGGGTCCACGCCGTTTTTTTCAATGATTTTTGATGTATATTTCCGGGATCCGACAATACATTACAGCCATAGAATAGGTAAGGAATTTCGCGCAAATAGGGATAAATAACAGTAAAGTGCACCAGTGCAATGATTGCTAGCTGATTGTAACACTAATAGAGGTTAATGATCTGGAGGTAATAAATAAATACAGTCCTAAATAGGTGTAAAAATAAATACAATCCTAAATAGATGTAAAGATCAGAAATGCATATAAATATCACAAAATGGATGTAAAAATCACATAAAAATATAAAAATCGCATAGAAAAATTAGTGGATGTTGACATACATTACAGCCGCAAGCAATTTTAAATTTAATTTTTTCCTTTAGAAATGTAATTTTGCTGCATGACTGTTATGAACATGGGAAAGATGCGCTACTTTACAGGCAGACTAAGGGGACCCCCCCCCCCCCAGACATGATATTTAAAGGAATATTTCATTTTTATTGTTTCACTTTAAGCATTATTAGGATCACTGCTCCTGAAAAAAACTGCAGTTTTTAAAACTTTTTTGTGCATTGATAAATGTGCCCTAGGGTAGTATCCGAGTCCCCATACACTTTTTATGACAATAAAGTGCATATAAGCCTTTAAATTAGCACTTTGGGTTTTTCATGTTCGTGTCCCATAGACTTTAACGGTGTTCGCACAAATTTTTTGCCTGTTCGCATGTTCTGCTCTGAACCGAACTGGGGAGTGTTCGACTCATCCCTATTTACCAATTAGGTGACTTCTGAAGATAATTGGTTCAACTAGATCTTAGTTAGAGGTATCAGAGAAAAGGGGGCTAAATACAAATGCATGCCATGCTTTTCAGATATTTATTTGTAAAAAAAATTGAAAACCTTTTATCATTTTCTTTCCACTTCACAACTATGTGCCACTTTGAGTTGGTCTATCACATAAAATCCCAATAAAATACATTTACATTTTGGGTTGTAACATGACAAAATGTGGAAACTTTTAAGAGGTATGAATATTTTTTTAAGGCACTGTATATATACACTACCGTGCAAAAGGTTTAGGGAGTTGAAATAAAAAAAAAAATGCTGTAAATGAAGAATGCTTTCAGAAATAGAAGTGTCAATAGTTTATTTTTTATCAATTAACAAAGTGGAAAGTAAATGAACAGAAGTGAAATTCAAATCAATTTAATATAGGTTTCCCTCTGTCTTCCCCCAGATATAGACTTAATATAGGGTCCCCTCAATACTGACCCAGCTATAGACTTAATATGGCGTACCCCCTGTCCTCTCCTCCCAGTTATAGCCCTGTTATGGGTCACTCTCTTTCCCTTCCCCTGATTATAGACCTATTATGGGGTCTCATTCACGCAGCTATAGACATATAATTGAGTTACAACCTGTGGACCAACTATGGGGCCCCCTTTGTAGAAATATTATGGGGTCCCCCTTTGACACTGTGAGGAGCTCTGCCACGTGGCCTCATTGTTTTCATTTGCTGCTGGACACACAGGTCTGGTGGCTGATATCCTGAAGATCTGATATGTCAGATATCCTAGTGCACCTCTCAACCCTGCACTCTGTATGTAGTGCACCTCTCAACCCTGCACTCGGTACGCAGTGCACCTCTCAACACTGCAGTTGGTATGTAGTGCATCTCTCAACCCTGCACTCGGTATGTAGGGCACTTCTCAACCCTGCACACTGTATGTAGTGCACCTCCCAACCCTGCACTCTGTATGTAGCGCACCCCTCAACCCTACACTCAGTACGTAGCGCACTGCTCAACCCTGCACTCTGTACGTAGTGCACCCCTCAACCCTGCACTTTGTATGTAGCACACCCCTCAACCCTGGACTCGGTACATAGAGCACTACACAACCCTGCACTTGTAGGTAGCGCACCTCTCAACCCTGCAGTCTGTATGTAGTGCATATTTACTTAACAAGGCAGTAATGATGTGTACAGTGCCTATAGTAGCCAATCATATTAAACCCTTTTTTATTTATCAGAGTCAGATCAATGAAATATGCTTTATGTTAATAATGTTAAAGTTGTTGTTGTTTATATATATGTTTGGAACTTAACGCTGCATAAAACATTTAACAGTGTCATTTCATGTGATAATTTACGAGGGTGTGTTTAGGGGTGGAATTAGGGGCAGGACAAGGAAGGGGTTGAGTGGGGCAACTGGTGGCGACTAATTTTTAAGGCCTGGCTAGTAGCTCAGGACTTGAAATTTTGAGCCCTGCTCTACATTATTGTAATGTTTCCCAGCTCTGTGATCAACCGTAAACTTGAATGCTTGAAGGGCCAAGAAACACAGCGCTATTTTTCCTTATTTTCACACATCTCAGGGAGGCATTATCATTATTGAGCTTAAACTGCCTTCCTAAAGGATAATTCCTGATGGTTTCCAATGCCCTTTTTGATAGCCAAGCATTCTTTTTCTATAATGGCATAGCTGCTCACATGTATTTTACGTTTTATGCTCAGGTACATCACAGGGTGCTCTTTCTCATCAGTAATCCAGGGATAGCACTGTGCCCACTCCCACCTTAGATGCTTCAGTCTGTACTACAAACTCTTTTGTGAAGTCAGGGTCTCGAACACTGGTTGAACACAAAGAGCTTGCTTCAAAGTCTGGAGTACTTTTTCTGCCTCAGGGTTCCATTTGATGATAACTGACCTTTTGTATTTGATGTAGTATGTCAGTGTGGCTGCAATAGAAGCAAAACTGGCCATGACGTGTCTGTAATAGCCCATAATCCATAGGAAAGTTTTGACTTGATTTCATTTATAGGTTGGGGCCAGTTTATAGAAGCTTCAAGTTTAGTGATTCCATGCTTAATCACACCCAGCCAATGACATAACCCAAGTATTTTGCTTTGTCTAAATGGAGCACTTTGGGATTTGCCATGAGCCCTGCTTTCCTGATCCCACTACTGCTTGCACTCAAGACAGATGCATCTCCCAGTAAGGGCTGTGAATGAAAATATCCAGATAGGCTGCTGCATATTGGCAATGAGGTCTTGGAAGCTTATCCATCACTCTGGAAGGAGGCAGGGGCCCATTGGACAGCAAAAGGCTACCTTTCATACTGGATCTCTTCCATACTAGACAACCTTCCATACAATCTCTCTGGTGTGTGTCTATATATATATATTGTGGTAGTGTGGTACCCGACCAGCAGAATGATGCAGGGTTCTCAACCAGGCAGGTTGAGGGGCTCCAGGGGAGTTGTTTATTTGGGAGGAAACTGGCTTTTCAGTTTCCTCATTGTTTACTAAAATCCACTTTGGGACCTGGAGCCCGGGGATTTCATAGTGATCTGGGTGGGATGAAATCCCCAGTCTTGGGTCCGGGCTTTGAGACCCACCAGCACACTGACTGGTCAGGTGTGTGCTGGGCTATTTGTAGACACCTGACCATGGTTCTGGGCTCCACCCTCCTGAGGAGTCTAGGCAAGCAAGGGAGAAGTGTGTATGTCTGCACAGTTCTGTGTGTCAGAGCAGACAGAGGGTCCAAGCCTGTGGGCTGGAACAGCAAGGAAGCTGGAAGAGTGCTGAGGTACAGAGTGTACAGGAACTCCGTTATAGAGCCGAGAGGGCTGAAGCATAAGCCTGAGCAGCAGTGCTGCTAAAGAGAGCCAGGTGGCTTGGTATTTTCTGTTCAACTTACAGTGTGTACTGTGGAAAGCTGAAACCCCTGTGTGGGCAACCCTTCTGATATTGGACTTGTTTTCTTTCTTTTCTTTTAGTAAAAGTGGGCCAACAAGCCCTTAAATGGCATGACTGGCGTGGACTCTGCTCACTGGTGTGCTCTACACAGAAGCTAAAGAACCCCCAATATTACAATATATATATATATATATATATATATATATATATATATATATATATATATATATATATATATATATATATAGTGCCTTGACCAACACAAAGTGGCACATAATTGTGAACTGAAAGGAAAATCATAAATGTTTTTCAAAATTGTTTACAAATAAAATATCTGAAAAGTGTAGCGTGCATTTGTATTCAGCCCCCTTTACTCTGATACCCCTAACTGGAATCTAGTGGAACCAATTGCCATCACAAGTCACCTAATTGGTAAATAGGGTCTACCTGTGTGTCATTTAATCTCAGTATAAATACAGCTGTTCTGTGAAGCACTCAGAGGTTTGTTAGAGAACCTTAGTGAACAAACAGCATCATAAAGGCCAAGGAACACACCAGACAGGTCAGGGATAAAGTTGTGAAGAAGTTTAAAGCAGGGTTAGGTTATAAAAATATATCACAAATGTTGAACATCTCACAGAGCACTGTTCAATCCATCATCCGAAAATGGAAAGAATATGACACAACTGCAACCTTACCAAGACATGGCAGAAGCAGCCAAGAGGCGCATGGTAACTTGGGAGGAGCTGCAGAGATCCACAAGTCAGGTGGTAGAATATGTCCACAGGACAACTATTAGTCATACACTCCACCAATTTGGCCTTTATGGAAGAGTGGCTTTTGTTGAAAGAAAGCCATAAGAAGTCCTGTTTGCAGTGTGCAAGAAGCCTGAATACACCATCCCAACTGTAAAACATGGTAGTGACAGCATCATGTTGTGGAGATGCTCTTCTTCAGCAGGACAGGGAAGCTGGTCAGAGTTGATGAAAAGATGGATGGAGCCAAATATAGGGCCATCTTAGAAGAAAACCTGTTAGAGTCTGCAAAAGACTTGAGACTGGGGCGGAGGTTTACCTTCCAGCAGGACAACAACCCTAAACATACAGCCAGAGTTACAATGGAATGGTTTAGATCAAAGAATATTCATGCCCAATCAAAGTCCAGACCTAAATCCAAATGAGAATCTGTGGCAGTACTTAAAAATTGCTGTTCACAGATGCTCTCCGTCCAATCTGACACAGCTTGAGCTATTTTGGGCACAAATGTCACTCTCTAGATGTGAAAAGCTGGTAGAGACATCCCCAAATAGACTTGCAGCTGTAATTGCAGTGAAATACAAAGTATTGACTCAGGGGGGCTGAATACAAATGCACACCACACTTTTCACATATTTATTTGTAAAAAAATGTTGAAAACCTTTTATCATTTTCCTTCCACTTCACCATTATGTGCCACTTTGTGTTGGTCTATCACATAAAATCTCAACAAAATACATTTATGTTTTTGGTTGTAACATGACAAAATCTTTAGACAGGTGTGAAGAAATGCTTTAAGAAAGCTTGCCAAAATATGCATGCTTTTTTTTCATGAAATTACAAAATCCAAAGTGAGTGACCCTTTGTCTTCAAATCTGCATCAATTCTTCAAGGTAGAATTGCAAACAGTTGGAAGGAACTCGGCAGGTAGGTTGTTCCAAACATCCTGGAGAACTAACCACAGATCTTCAGTGGATGCAGGCTACTTCAAATCCTCCTGTCTCTTCGTGTAATCCCAGGCAGACTCGATGTTGAGATCTGGGCTCTGTGGGGGCCAAACTATCACTTCCAGGACTCCTTCTTCTGTACACTAAATATTTCTTAATGACATTGGCTGTACATTTGGGGATGTTGTCCTGCTGCAGAAAAAATTGGGGCCAATCACACTCCCTAATAATATGGCATGATGGTTCAGTATCTGTCTGTATTTCTCAGCATTGAGGACACTTGATTCTGACCAAATCTGCAACTCCATTTGCAGAAATGCAGCCACAAACTTGCAAAGAACCTTCACCATTCTTCACTGTTGGCTGCAGACACTCATTATTGTACCGCTTTCCAGACCTTTGGTGAACAAACTGCCTCCTGATACAGCCAAATGTTTCAAATTTTTACTCATCGGTCCAGAGTACCTGCTGTCATTTTTCTGCACCCAAGTTCCTATGTCTTTAGTCACTTAGCCTTGATTCCAGGTCAGAGGTATGGCTTTTTGGCCGGAATTTTTCCATGAAGACCATGTCTGGCCCGACTTCTCCGGACAGTAGATGGGTGTACCTGGGTCCCACTGGTTTCCACCAGTTCTGTGCTGATGACACTGCTGGACATCTTACGATAATAAAGGGAAGTAAGCAGGATGTGTCTTTCATCTGCTGCATTAAGTTTCCTTGGCCAACCACTGCTTCTATGGTCCTTAACATTGCCTGCTTCTTTTACATAGTTACATAGTAGGTGAGGTTGAAAAAAGACACAAGTCAATCAAGTCCAACCTATGTGTGTGATTATATGTCAGTATTACATTGTATATCCCTGTATGTTGTGGTTGTTCAGGTGCTTATCTAATAGTTTTTTGAAACTATTGATGCTTCCCGCTGAGACCACTTCTTCAAAACAGCACATCTTGAAACCCCAGTCTACTTTGAAATATTCCCACCTCAAAATCCAACCCTCTAGAGGTTGGTTCTCTGCATAAATATAGAGAGAGAATGTAACCCATCTGCAGGGGAAGTATGTTATACATGACCCAATCCCTACAGCATAAGCCAGAGAAACATAGGCGTGTGCAGCCTATTGCATTAGGGTGTGCACCTCAAACCAAAGCTCAAACACATGTGCGTCTGTGTCTGTATATATATATATATATATATATATATATATATATATATATATATATATATATATACCCTGTTTCCCCGAAAATAAGACCTAGCGTGATTGTTTGTGATGGCTGCAATATAAGCCCTACCCCCCAAAATAAGCCCTACCCTGTTTTCCCCAAAAATAAGCCCTACCCTGAAAATAAGACCTACAAGGACTTTAACTAGGGCTTATTTGGGGGGTAGGGCCCATATTTCAGCCATCACCGACAATCACGCTAGGTCTTATTTTCGGGGAAACAGGGTATATTGTGACGGTATGCGAGGTGAGATACACGATCATAGGTACATTTCACCTCACATTCGTTACATTGTAAGGGACTAAACCAGAATCCGGCCCGGGTTTTCCAGCCTCTGTGGTGGGCTGGGTTCCGGTCCGGATGTTCTGGTCCACTGGAGTCCACAGTCAGCTGGACTTTAAATCACCAGGAAGAGAGCACAGGAGGGCTCTGGTTTTGAGACTCAGGGAGGAACCTGAGTGAGAGGAGTTCTGGCTTTTGGACCGAGAAAAAGGGTTTGCTTTTCCGTATGTTTTGTGGGTGACAGGGACCAGCTCCGCACTGTATAGAGAGAAGACTGTTTGTTTAGTTAGCGCCGGAAGGCAAGGATTTGATTTACTGTTCGTTTGTTTTTTTACTTTGCAAACCCCTTGCAAATAAACCTGGCATCCGGCAGAATTTTAAGAAACTGCCTGTTTGCGGACTGTCATTCAGAAAAGGAGATCCCCACAAGCTAATTCTCCCACAATATATATATATATATATATATATATATATATATATATATATATATATATATATATATATATATATATATATATATATATATATATACATACACATACACATACACATACACATACACATACACACACACACACACACACACACACACACACACACACACACACACACACACACACACTTACTTTTTTGCTGACAAGCCAGGCAGGGTTCATATTGATTTTAATATTAAAATTTATATATATATATATAACACACACTTACTTTTTTTTTTAAGTCAGGCAGGGAGGGTTTTGGTCCATCGTGTGTCTGGCTACCAGTGCCCCTGTGTCCTGTCGAAAAACGTCCCCGGCGGATAATGCCCCCCTGTACTGCGAAAATAGCCGAAGATGTGAGTCGGCTGTACACAGCGCTTACTGCTCACGTGACCCACCTGCTGCTATCCAGGCTGAGGCTCCGCCCTTCAAGCATGGGAGAGAGAGAAGGCCGAAGGGGGGGGGCAGAGTGCAGATGTATATCACTCCGCCGCCGCCCACGGCCGGAACTATAGAAGTCGCAGCGGCAGCAAACAGATGCTTTTGCTTGCCCGCCGGACCAATTAGGGCTCAGCCAGGGATTAGGGTGTGCCTGTGCACACCCGTCACACAATGTGCGCACGCCTATGCAGAGAAATTAAAGCAACAGTAGCACCACAATAACCAACATATGCAACACATGATAAAACAAAAACATACAACCTGCCTATAAACACTAGTGTAACAAGCCCTGACTGTCATGTTGCAGCTTCCTAGTAAGCAGATAATGTTGTTATATTTTACTAATAGAGGTAGTTACAGCTGGAGTGATTACACAATTTAAATAACATCTATATTCAGTGGTTGTTCTCTATCCCAGCATTGATTTATGGTTAATTCCTTTAATTTCTTTCTTCAGCTGGGTGTTTTTGCTTCGCTTTCTGCAGTGCAGGTTGTCCCAGCATCAGAGGAAGGGAAATGGTTATACTGACATCTTGCTGATACAAACATTTTCTCTTAGTGAGATGCAGCTGCTGTGCCTGGAAGCAGCAGAAAGGAGACCCAGGGGTTTTCTGCATCACACTGCAGTGCATGTGAGAGCCAAAGCTGTTATTTTCACACCACAAGAAAGTCATCTGGGATGTGTTATATCATTGTAAGCAAGCTCCAGGCTACACACTCTCCCTAACTTTCTCTCTTTCCCAATGGCGCAGTGCCTTTTCTCAGCAGATTATCAAGACATTACTTTATCTGAAATGGCATTTACTGTCGTCTTCTGCTTTGAGTTGTATCTAGCTCTTTATTAGCTCTGTATACTGTTCTGGTTCACTCAACTTGGAAATGTCCTGTATTTCTTTAAATCCAAACATTGGACAAATATAAAAGACACAAAGTGAGGTCCTATTCACACCATCACAGAGCATTGACGTGTGTTACGCTGCTCAAAGTGCGTTGCATTAAGGCTGCCTATTCCAGATAAATGGGCTGCCAATACACCAAAAAGGGTAAATGCACTAATCCAGGCAGGTCGGCTGATAGGGGGGGGGGGGGTCACCAGTCCTCCTGTAGGGGGCCCAGGCACACAGGGTGGCCCAAACAGCAGGGGGAATTAGTGCGGTTTGGCGGAGGGGCAGTTACAGAAGGATGCTCTGTGCAGCTCTCTGTAGCAGCTGAAAGACAGTTTCTCCCCCTCCTGCTGGCTTTAAGCTGCTGCAGGGAGAGATACAGGGCGTTCCTGTAATTGGTTCCCTGACACTGATTCCCCTCCCTGTTCTGCCTGCCACTGTAAATAGAATTTTTAATTTTTTAATTGTAAAAAACAAACAAAAAAGGACTAATTTACACAGGTTATCTGTTATGTTTGTGTCCACTAATAATGACTTTAGTGTATTTTTAGTGAAAATATGGTCTTGATATATTGGGTGGGGGCCCTGCCAGGTAGGCTGTATGGGGCCCCGTGATTTATAACAGCAGCCCTGAATCCAGGCAGAGCCTTGCCCCCCAACAAACATTAGTGCATTGTGTTGCACTGCAATGCATGTCTTTGGGCAAGTTGCACTCGGATGCCAGTCAGAATTAATGGCATGGCATTGCACCAACACATGTACCATGTTATGTTGTGCATTACCACAATGTGAGAATGGTTCCTGATGCAGCTCCATAATCAATAATTCTTCTTTAAGGCTGGGTTCACACTATTGCGAATAGGATGCGGCGTACACCGCAACCAATTCACAGAACATTTGCAAAAATGTGATTTTCAATGGGTATGATTCACGGGTATGTGCGTTGCATCTGCACTCCGCATTGCACTAAGATCATATGCGTTTTCTAGGCAGTGGGGTGTGAATTGCAGGCACATAATTTACCATGGGAACACATCTGATTCGCAGATGGGTTTCATTCTGAACAGGAATGCTCTTCCCCTCCTCCTACACCTTCCCCCTCTCCCAGGTTAGCTGATCCATAGCTACAACAGAGAGAAACCGCTGAATTAATCATTTTTATCTTCGCACAGAAAACAGAGCTGCAATTTGCACTGGACTAGTGTGAACCCAGCCTTAATGTATTTTTCAAGCCAAACTCCGGTGCTATGCCCCAACGGGGCATAGCATTTATATAGACTGTTTCCCTAACTATTTTCTATGGACATTTATATTTAGTTCACATGTTGCCATCTAGTGACCTTTTGTGGTAATGCACTTGTTTTCTCATTTTCCCTTTCCTGATGTTCTGACACACTTCCCTTATATGTAATGCTCTACCCTTCTTCCTGTGTTTGTACTTCCTGTGTCATGGATGCAGCTACAAGCCTCATGTAGCAGGGCACATGTATTCTGCATAGTAAGCTATAGACAACATCATCTTTTGACCGCATAAATACTACAACCTATTCATCTGCTTGTATCCTGTCATCTGCTGTAACCTGATGTTCAGAATAAAAGCATCTTTGTGGATGGAATCAGTATTTGGTGAGTTCAAGCTATCTGATGAGGATTGTCCTCAGTGATTATATCTTATACAGGCCAGGCATAGAGGTCTCCCAAGGCATAATCGCTTCACAACAATCGGAGTCAGAATATCCGGGCACAAGTACTTTCATTTTAAATATATTTCTCGGAATTCGCAAAGGCTATGAATGCACTTGTTGTGCACCAGATGCCTTTGCAAAACCAGATGCTATAAAGTAAAAATAGCATTGGCATCATCACTGTGCTGTACATAGCCTGTGCAGAAAGCAGAGCTATGGGAGGGATCCAGCAGCTCCACCCACTACCAGATTTATGCAGAAAACTACAGTAGGGAGTGGAGACAAGGCCAGTCATCCTGCACAAGGAGGGAGAGCAGCAGTAACCGGTCTCCGTTACAATGTATCGTGCTGAATTACTGCACAGATCTGGAGGATATACACAAAACACATAAAGATTCAGTAAGTATACAAATGCATCTTGTATTTAGACAATATTTGCTTAACCTGGAGTTCAGCTTTAAAAGCAAGCAGTATACTGTAAGTGTCTTCATGTGTCCAGGTATTACTCCATTGCAGTCCGTGTACAGCAGCACTGCAGTGTGAGAGGAAGAAGCAGCACAATAAGTGAATTTGTTTATGTACTGACAAGAAGCATGCTGATAGGAAGAGAAAGTGACAGAGAAATTAGTTCAATGCCCAGCCCTAGACCTATATCTACCATATGATACTAGGCTTTTGGTGTTTGAGAGGGCCAAAACATTTACCAATTTTGGTGACTTTTTTTTCCCTACGTGTAGATACCGCTAGATATTTGCTGGTAAGCACAGTGAAAGAATGACATGGAAAAAGATTTCAGAGCCACTTAAAGGTCACCTCCAAATAAAACAGCTAAAAAAAACAGTTGAATTACATTTGTTTTTGTTTTTTTAAATTTGGAATATTTATTATAGCAAAAATGTTGCCGTCAAGAGAGGCACACAGCGAGGCACAGCGCACATTTCCATATTTACGACACTGTGCTCTGGTAACAGAGCTCGAATCCCCCATTTACTATAGTGATCTTGGCGCACAGGAGAATGAAATCTGTGCACCACTATGAACATGGCGCACAGCATCTCCAATTCAATATTAACAGAATATGGAGGTGCCAATATTATGGGGTGATATGAGGATGTTTAGTAACAACTGCCCAAGTAACAAATATGCCCAAAATAGAGTGAGAAAGCCTGCTTAGAACAGCGTGAGATCATTGTAAGCAGTGCGCATGCGCAATCGGCTCTTGCGCTCATTCACATGAGTTTGTTAACTGTGTGGCCAAAATCTTAGTAAATGTTAAGCAATGTACATGCAATTGCATGGGTTGAACGGTCGCACCTCTAAACTTGACAATTTTTTTTTTTTACGCTGGTTCACCTTTATGTATTTTTTTTAGGGAGATTTTCACACAGGTCATGTTAGCATGTTACATTGCCAACATGTGACATGCACACAACAGGGCCAGCTAGGAAAGGGGTGAGAAGAGCGATTGCCCAACCCCTTCCTGAACCATACAAGGCCACATGCACTCAACATAGCTGGCTGCCTTTTGGGCATGTTGGGCTCAGCCCAATACCAGCCACAAAGCACCTTGTACCCACTAGTTTAAAGGGGCTTTCCACATTCTGTAAAGCCCCCTGTTTGCAGCCCCCCACAACCTCAGCCTAGGGTTGTGTGGAAAAGGCCCTTGTCCCCCTTAATATGGGAACAAGGTGATTGACTTTTGGGGTGCCCAAGCCCCTCCTGCCCCCCAAGCATCCACCCCCTTTTATGGGCTGGCTTGCTGTGTGTTTGGCTAGGGGTTTGTGAGTGTGTGGGAGTGGTACAATATTTTTTTAGTTTGGAGTGGTATTTTTCACGTGGGGGGTTCTCATTTTAAGCCTTAACAGACCCAAATGGCATTGTATGTATTGGGGGGCAGGCTATTTTTTGTTTTGGGTTAAAATCTTGCACCGGCAATGTAGATTTGTAAGTTTTCCCTAAAGCTGTACATCTTTGAAGCAGCATTTTGGGTACATGCTACATATGCACCAATTTACAGGCAGAGTAAGCCCCCCCCCCCCCCCCAAGTTACTAGCTTATTTTGTTTTTGGAGTTGTCCAAATTGGTGACATTTATATATGTCCCTAAGGGTGGGACCTGGGCCCCCATACCCATTTTAAGGCCAATAACTATAATATAAGCCTGCCAAGTGGGGACTAGCAAAATTAACAAGTTGGTTCCCATACACTACAATGATATTTGTTGTATAACTTTTGCCCATGTTAGGCTTTTTGCTTGCCCCCCCTGGATGTGGGGTGTTTGTCCCATCTGTAATTTTGTAGCATGCTGGATGATGAGCTTAATTTTGGACAGGGGGTGGCTTATTTTGTGCTAACTGCATTTGTGTTGATATGGGCACGCTCAGGGACTTTGAGTTTTTTTTTTTTTGTGCTTTTAGTGTGTGAACAGCACTTAAATTGTTCTGGGCATACTCAGATAGTGTGTTTTTTGGGTTAGTAATTTAAAGACATCCTTAACAGGTTTACCCACTTTGAAGTAATGTCTCTACACTGGGTGAACTTGCATTTTGTGTGTTTAATGGACTTTGCATGTGTTTTTAATAGCCTCATTAGCACACAAACCTATGTTATATAAAGCTTGCAGGTGTGTGTGTGTTATTTCCTCTTTGCATTTTGTTTGTTATGTCTTTGCAAAACAGATGTGTTTTAGAGCAGGTATCTTTTACTTTAGTTTATTTATTTTGGGGGGGGGGTATTTTTCCCTGAAATATTTTTGATGTTGTCAATGAGTGTTGTTTGTAGGTTGTTAGTTTCACTTTGATTTAATTGTCTGTGCTGCATTGTTTTGCAAAATCTTACTCAAGATGTTGTCAATAATAAATGTTTAAATCCTTAAGAAACTGTCCGTTTGTGGGCGCAGTCCTTTTAACTCCTGTTAATTTCCTCAAAATGGCCAGACCTCAAAACCATATTCTGTTAGTGTCTCAAATTAACATAACATACATTTTGCTTTCCTTGCTCTTTTCCAAGTCCTGTTTTGGTAACCAATAACATTTATAGCAAATTTTTATATTTTATTTGTTTTGCAGATGCATGCTCAATCCAAGTAATGCATTTTACACTCCCCCCCCCCCATTAAACAATTTTCATGCAACAGATTACCCAGCTGCACCTTAACTAGGCTGATTGGCATGGCAAAACAAAAAAAGTTGTGATTTGTCTAAAAGCTACTTTCCGTGTGTCTTCATGGTAGCATATGCATGGATTGTGCATATGCTGCCATGGATAGGCACCAGGAAAGGAAAATTACAGAGAAGTAAGTATTACATTTTCCATTTTAGGGCAGTGGTTCTCAGCCTCAGTCCTCAAGTCCCCCGACAGGACATGTTTTGGGAATTTATCTTAGCTAAAATAGCCATCCAAAATACCAATTCATTGACTCTGATTTAAAGCACCTGTGCAAGATGAAGGAAAACCTGCAAACATGGCCTGCTGGGGGTACTTAAGGACAGGGTTGAGAACCACTGATTTAGAGCAATGAGCTAAAATTTAGCTCAAGACAATCCTATTCTAATTGTGGGCATTTGAGGGTAACCGAGTGTTAGAACCCCTGCTTGTCTTTTTTAGGTTGGGCTTTGTGTACCTTTTCTGAAAATTAGCTTCACTTCCTGTCACATAGCCAAACAGGAAGTGAGGGTAAAACCCTACCAATGCCTTTCCTTGGGGACACACAGGTCAATCTAACTAGTATCCCCATTAGGCAAATTTCACTCTAGCACTTTGTTGTGTACTCCCCAAATCATTAGGTATTTTGGAGTTTATTTAAGGTAAATTCACTCTGCAATACAAGTGTACTCGTTGTTAAACTGAGGGGAAGCACTGGTGATTTTATCATCCAATCATGTAGAAGCAAAGATGCTGTTTTTTTATTCTCCTTGGATGTCCCCCTCGGATCTCCAGCAACTGCACTTGTAGTGCAAATTGGATTTACCCCAAAGTCCAAGATACCTAATAATTTGGGGTGTACACAGCAAAATGCTAGAGTGCAATTTACCTAATGAAAAAACTATTTAGATTGACCTGTGTGTCCCCAAGGAAAGACATTAGTAGGGTTTTACCCTCACGTCCTGTTTGGCTATGTGACAGGAAGTAAATAAATTTGAAGGAGAAACTGGCAAAATTTGGGAGGTGTCTTCACCCTATCAGGGGTGCACACATCCCCAAAAACTGACAAGACTTCAAATCCCTCTGCACTCTATCCCCAAGCAAAAATAAGAAAGGATTTAATTTAGTTAAACTTTTGCAAAGACTCAATCCTTCAACTGTGATGAATGTCAATGGCCCATTTAGACCATGTTTAATAGAAAACACCAGTTGCCTTTCCCTAGAAACACTTGTTAGTCCAGTCCTAGAAATCTGCATCTTCTTTACTATTAATTTCCATAAAAATTGGGTTCCTGCAGCTAGATGCGCGACCGTTGTGTATGTGAGATGCGCGACTGCTGTGTGTGCGGAGGTATATGTACCCGTGGCGCATATCTGGTACCCGGAAGCGGTGGCCAGCACACAGGAATTACATCACGCCCCTCCAGGAAGCTGCTTGTCCTGCTGTGAATTTCTTCCCACCACCATGCCCCGCTCACTGTTCTTTTAGGAAGAGATGATCCTTATTTGCAAATTAAGATAATTTTTTATTTATTTTTACACGGGGTGGTGTTTGTGTGGGTCATGTGTGTATGTCTAAATGATTTAGCCTCAAAACACACACCTACTTACGTGTACAGATTCACTTCCGGGCCAATGTATATTGCTTCTTGCTTCAGTGTGTGTGTGTGTGTGTGTGTGTGTGTATGTATGTATATATATATATATCTCTCTATAGATGTAGGTTCTTGTGTCCACCAGCAGAGAGAAGTTGAGTAGATGCCACACTCCCAATTCTGGTGGTATAATCATGGTCTAGCACAGGGGTCTTCAAACTACGGCCCCCCAGTTGTTCAGGAACTACAATTCCCATCAGGCCTAGTCATCTCTGTGAATATCAGAGTTTTACAATGCCTCATGGGATGTGTAGTTCCACAACAGCTGGAGAGCCGTAGTTTGAAGATTCCTGATCACTCTAGCGTGTCTTGAAAAAAGGTGGTTTCTTGCATGCCTTGTATAATGCCCAAGAAATATCATTTGGAAAATTCAAGTGGTTCATGGCACATCTACATTCCAAATTTGGCACTTAAGATGGTTATGCACTATGCAATCTGATTGGCCAATCTCTCTACAACTCGATATTTAGGCAAAATAGGTAATAGAAAGACGCACTTGAATAATTAATCCAAATTATAGGAAATCAAATAGGCTATTGCACTAAATCTAATTTATTTAAGATCTAACTGATTGCAGTGTATGGTCACGTTTAAAGGTCAAGGTCTGAAAATATTAATTTATTGGGTTTAGAAACACTTCTCTGTTCTTTGTAATGTATTGAAAGATTTGGGGGAAAACACATTTCAAAGATATATAAGAAGTGATATGAATGAGATTAGCATCAAAAGGGTTAATTACCTGAGAACACCTACTAATTGCCTAACAAGACATCCAATGAGATGAAATTAACCAATTGTATTGGGAATGCGCTATTATCAATGAGAAAACCGCAGTTACCCTAGCATCAGTTGCAGTTTACATATGCGGGTATTTATTATCGTTATTTGCGTTTCAATGTGCGCCTGTTCGTAGGTGAGTTTTCCAGCGCACCAATTAATGTATGAACTGGTACAGTGCCTTCTTGTTAGTAAATCACCCTTATTGTGTTTTTTTTCAAAACTGTCCCTCCTCTTTTGTTTATAGCGCAAAAAATAAAAAACGCAGAGGTGATCAAATGCCACCAAAAGAAAGCTTTATTTGTGGGAAAAAAAGGACATCAATTTTGTTTGGGTACAGCGTCATATGTCAGTTAAAGCGATGCAGTGCTGTATCGCAAAAAATGGCCTGGTCTTTGAGCAGTCAAATCTTCAGTGGCTGAAGTGGTTAAAAATGCTAGAAAAAAAAGAAAAATGCTGATAATAGTAGTTTTCTGCCGGCTTGTAACAGCATTTTAGTAGCTTTTAGGAGCGTTAGCGTTTTAATAGCATTTTAACAGTACATGAAGAAAATATAAAACGCTTGAAAAAAGCTGTTAGGAGAATTTTAGTAGCATTTAGAAGCGTTTAGTATTTTTTTTCTGCTGTGAAAACACTCCCAAAATCTCTAAAAAAACAATTTTTCTTCTGCTCCTAAACGCTGAAGCTTGAAAAATGCATAAAATAGTGTGTATGGACACATAGGATAACACAATTAGCTTCTAGGAGCAGAAAAATGTTTCATAACAGCTTCTAGGGGCTTAAAAATTGCCAGTGTTCAAGGAGCCTTAAGCTCCGATTGTTGGCAGGGGATTGTCTGTTGACAGACTGTTTTCCTAAAATCTTACCATTGGTACGGTCCTTTTGACAATTGTTGTCCAACTTTCGGTCAACAAATGTTGGATGACAGCCTAGCAAATTTTCGCCGGACAACGGTTTGACGTCAGATTTTCGTATGGTCAGTACACAAATTCGTCACACGAAAGTTGAAAATACAAACACACACGCTCGGAATCAATGCTCACCAAACACGAAATTGGCAGAAGGGGCCCAAAGGGTGGTGTTCAAGAGCAGAAACTCCTCGTAGTACGTCACTGTGTTTGTGGCACGACAATTGTGTACCATTAGTATGCAAGACAAGATCCTGGCACATGCCCTTTTGACAAAAATCAGACGCTCGCTTGGCCAACAATCGTACCGTGTGTACGGGGCTTAAGGTTGCATTCACACCTGAGCATTTTCAGCTCATAAAACGCTTGTAAAACGCCTGAAAATACGCCCAAAACCGCCCAACAAGCAAAATCCCATTCATTTAAATGGCCAATGTTCACATCTGAGCGTTTTGTAGCCTGAAGCAAAACGCCTGAAGATCAAAAAAGTACATGAGCTTCTTTTTGGGCAGATTACAGGGGTTTTTCTGCTTTTTACATTGGTGACCCTTTGACCTGTGCAAAATTGCGGCAAAAAACACAGTAAAATCGCAGCAAAATCACAGTAAAAAAGTGCAACTTTCTGCCTGAAAATGAAAAGCTCAGGTGTGAATGCAGCCTTGTGGTGCTAAAGGACTACAAAAAATTGTACAAAATGTATTAAAACAAAAGTACAAAAACATTAACATAAAGGCCAAAACTTAAACCGTAAAAAATGTATCCTGCCCAGTACTGTTTGGCAGGTATATAAAGCTCCCTCCTAATTACAGTGAAGGAATGAATGAATGAATAATTTGTATAGTGCTGCAACTGCTAACTGAATCGCCTCAAGGAGCTTGATCCACCCTGTGCTTCCTGCTTCTTAGAAAAGGTAGGTTTTGAGTTTTTTTTCTGAGGCCCGATGGTTTTCTACCATGCGGATGTTGGTGGGTAGAGCGTTCCATAGCCGAGGTCCTTGGACTGCGAACCTTCGTTCTCCCTTTGATTTGTAGCAGGATTTAGGGATGAGGAGGAGGTTTTGGTTAGTTGATCGGAGGCTGCGATTGGGTGTGTAGTGTTTTATTTTGGACACATAGGTACAGTGCATCCAGAAAGTATTCACAGAGCTTCACTTTTTCTACATTTTGTTATGTTACAGCCCTATTCCAAAATAATTACATCGTCTGGCCAAACTGAGCGATCAGGGGAGAAGGGCCTTAGTCAGGGAGGTGACCAAGAACCTGATGTTCACTCTGACAGAGCTTCAGCGTTTCTCCGTGGAGAGAGGAGAACCTTCCAGAAGAACAACCAACTCCACCAATCAGACCTGTATGGTAGAGTGGCCAGACAGAAGCCACTCCTCAGTAAAAGGCACATGACAGCCCGCTTGGAGTTTGCCAAAGGGCACCTGAAGGACTCTAAAGCCCCATACACACGGACGGATTTTCCGATGGATTCTGTCCTATCAGACAATGTTGTCGGAAATTCCGACCATGTGTAGGCACCATCGGACAGTTTCCATCGGATTGTCTGACGGACAAAGTCCTATCTCCTGCTGGATAGATTTTTTGACAACAAAGTTCGATCACACCAAATCCGATCGTGTGTAGCGAATTCCGACGGACAAAGTGCTATGCATGCTCAGATCACATTACAAGACCAAAGCTATTGGCTACTAGCCTCTACGTAGTCCCGTCGTAGGCAACAAACGTCACCACGTTCAGAATGATCGGATTTTCCGACAACTTTGTCCGACCGTGTGTACGCTAAAAACCAACACCGGACAAAGTACGACGGATATGATCCGACGGACCTGGTCCTCGGATAATCCGCGCGTGTGTATGGGGCTTTAGACCATGAGAAACAAATGTATCTGGTGTGATGAAACAAAGATTTAACTCTCTGGCCTGAATGGCAAGCCTCGTGTCTGGAGGAAACTAGGCACCGATCATCACCTGGCCATTACTATCCCTACAGTGAAGCATGGTGGTGGCAGCATCATGCTGCGTGTTTTTCAGCTGCAAGAACTGGGAGACTAGTCAGGATCAAGGTAAAAATGAGTGCAGCAATGTACAGAGACATCCTTGATGAAAAGTTGCTCCAGAGCACTCTGGACCTCAGACTGGGGTGAAAGTTCATCTTCCAACAGGACAACAGCCCTAAGCACACAGCCAAGATAACAAAAGAATGGCTATGGGACAACTGTGTGAATATCCTTGAGTGGCCCACCCAGAGCCCAGACTTGAACCCGACTGAACATCTCTGGAGAGATCTGAAAATGTCTGTGCACCGACGCTCCCCATCCTACCTGATGGAGCTTGAGAGGTCCTGCAAAGAAGAATGGGAGAAACTTGCCAAAAATAGGTGTGCCAAGTTTGTAGCATCATACTCAAAAAGACTTGAGGCTGTAATTGGTGCCAAAGGTGCTTCAACAAAGTATTGAGCAAAGGCTGTGAATACTTATATACATGTCATTTCTTTCCTTTTTTATTTTTAATAAATTTGCAAAGATTTCAAACAAACTTATTTTATGTTGTCATTATGGGGTATTGTTTGTAGAATTTTGAGGAAAATTCTAAATTTAATCCGTCTTGGAATAAGGCTGTAACATAACAAAATGTGTAAAAAGTGAAGCGTTGTGAATACTTTCCGGATGCACTGTAGAAGCTCCCTTGCCATGTGATACCAAGGGAGCTTCTTATTAGGAGAGAATTCAACTGACTTCTGATGAATGGGACTGTTGGAATTTTTTTTCATGATCAGCAGCTGCCACCACTGATCAATGTATTCTGACAGTTGAGAGCCCACGCTTTTTTTTGATCAGCCTACTGACTGATCAAAAAAAAATAAAAAATGTCATCTATACTCAGCATAACACTACAGCTAATTTGCCTGCCTGAATATTTTTTTATATTTTTTAAGGACATATAAGGCTTTTATCTGGTACACAGTTTTTTTTTTTAAAAAATGCGTTCCTCAGGTTATTATTATTATTATTATAAGCCAACAAATGTTCAAAAATGTTTAAAATTTAAGACACCTAAAGCTGGCAGGGTGGTATAAACAAACCTAATTGGTGGTCGTGATAATCACTAGGATCTGGATCCACAATGATTGGTTCTCGATCATTAGTGTAGACCACAGTGGTTAGTGACAGTGCAGTCTTATGCCCCGTACACGCGGTCGGACATTCCGACCACAAAATCCGTCGGATTTTTTCCGACGGATTTTGTCTGAAGCTTGTGTTGCACACACACGGTCGGACAAAGTTTTCGGAAGATCCGATCGTTCCGAACGAGGTGACATATAAAACGTACGATGGGACTACGTAGAGGCCAGTAGCCAATAGCTTTCTTCTCCAAATTTCTTCTGAGCATGCGTGGTATTTTGTGCGTTGGAATTCTCTACACAAGATCGGAAAAAGTCTGATCGGATTTTGTTGTCGGAAAATTTTAGATCCTGCTCTCAAATTTTTTCCGACGGAAAAAGCCGACTAGAGCCCACACACAATCGGATTTTCCAACAACATCATTTGAACGGAATTTTTCCATCAGAATATACGACCGTGTGTACGAGGCATTAAGCTGGTCGTAGATGTTTCAAAATTCAACCAGTTCACCAATCAATCTATAGCCAGCTTTAGAACTATGAAAGTGCACAGCTGCGCTCGACTAGTTTTAAAATAGAACATACTGTAGATTAACATTGTCTGTGCATGGGGAACCATGCTGGGGAATGTTAATAATATATAAGATGCATGGACGAGCTCAGCTATGAGAAAAGCTTAGCTGAACTGAGTTTATTCTCTCTTGAGAACAGGAGATTAAGGGGGGATATGATCATCATGTATAAATACTTAAGTGGCCCATATAGTGAACTTGGTGTACAGTTATTCACCTTAAGGTCATCACAGAGGACAAGGGGATACTCTTTACATCTGAAGGAAAAGATATTTAATCTCCAAACATGGAAAAGCTTCTTCACAGAAGAAAATGTAGCATAGATTGTTTTATAAAAAAGGCCTGGATTCTTTCCTAAATGCACATACACAGTGCGCATGCGCGGGATCTCGGAAGTGGACGCGTTCTAGCCGAGCTCCGCACGCTCCGGTCCTAATAGCTTACATCTAGCCAGACAGCAGACCTACGGACGACCGCACACAACGACCTGTCTTCCCAGAGGGGAATGAACAGAAGGGCGCAAGGACAACCGAAAAAGGGGCAAAAGAAACAGCCAAAAACAAACGGAGGTCCGGGACCCTCCACAGATACTAGGCCGCATTCCAAGATGGCGCCGGGACGGCCCGACACACGAGGCAGCACGGCCTCCAAAAATGACCAGACGCCGCACCAGGCATACAAACGGGACTCCCCACACAGTCAAGGGACCCATTTTCGTCACAATCTACAGCCGACCTTGAGACCGATCGGAGGGGTGAGTCACATTGACAGCCCTTATCTCCGGGCAGCTATATGGCATCACAGGAACTAGTAGATTCCCCTAGATCCTCTATGGACGGGAATATGGCTGAAATAGCTGAGGCCCTGTTTAGCCAGACAAGCCAGAATACAGCTGCACCTCCACAAGTCCAGCAAACACACTACTCCCCAGATGCACTACTACTAGCACGCTTCTCCACAATGCTTCAACAAGAGCTTGCTAAGGCCTGCACCCTTATAACAACAGATTTAAAGAGGGACATGCATAGCTTTGGTGAACGTTTTGACCAGGTAGAAACCAAGCTGGATAATACTGTTAAAAAGGTCAACCAGAATGCTACCATGATAACAGACCTCCAGGACAGGTTGGAAGAGGCCTATACAAAAATAGAAGATTTGGAAAATCGCTCTCGCCGTTAAAATATACGGATACGGGGACTGCCAGAAACTCTCACTGACCTCGAAGAGGTCATGCGAGAACTAATGACAGAGCTGATTCCAGACATACCACCCCATCACATGGAAATAGACCGTATTCACAGAGCCTTAACAGCCCCGAGATCTGATGGCCTGCCACGTGATATAATAGCTAAGCCACATTACTATGGTGTAAAGGAAAAGATGATGTCTGCTGCACGCAATAGAAAAGACCTGACCATACAGGGTGCAGGTATACAGCTATTTACAGATCTGGCACCATCGACCATACAGAAACGCAGAACATTGAGACCCCTCCTACAACAATTGGCGAATAAACAAATAAAATATAGATGGGCATTCCCCTTCGTTATCTTTTACCTTCAAAGGACGGTCCTACTCTTTTTCAACTTTTCAAGCAGGCGAAGACCTCCTGAGTGAACTAGGAATACTTACCCATGACTCCCCAGCTACATCGCCTCGACGTGCAGACCAACTACCTCTTTCGCCCCTGTGGCAAGAACCCAAGCAATCGCAATCCAGGAAATCGCACCGTAACATCTGAAAACACCCCTAACAACCATGGACCCTTCAAAGGTCAAGCATAAGCCCTGATGAAGAACAGAAACCTTAACTGATTCCAGGAAAGACCCCCCTAGGGACCATGTAGGTCACTTCCCAGGGGGATGAGCCTACGATACTGGCTACGTAACCCATACAAACACAAGCCAAGAAATACCCCTATTTTTGTTTTTGTGTTTGTTTTTGATTTCGATTTTTTGATTTTTGACATCTGATTTATAATCTTAGATTTTTGATTTTTGCTCTATTTTTTTTTGATTCCCTTTTGACACTAGATAAATGCGTCTCGATCGCCCACAGTGCCACATAAGAACAGTCCCAAAATTGCTATTTTACTTTCTTATATTTAATTTTCTTTTGATTTTGATAACAAATCTTGATATGGCACTGGAACTTTTCTGAAACGTGAAAAAACCATGCCCAGAACATGGACTATATTCAGCTTTTCTTTTTTGACCAATAGGGAAAGGCCCCTCCAAAGGGGGCGAGTTCGCCTCCTGAGAGTGGTGTCCCCGGGGCAGGAGTAACCGATGGGGACCCGGCCTGCCCCGGGGCCACGACAAAGGAGAGGCCTGACCAAATGCAAAGTCCTTCATATACTATCTCGTCCTAAAAGAGGCTTTAATAATGAGTGATAATATGTATTTAACATGTTAGTCTGACTATAGGCCTAGTTACATGGGCCGGAGCGGTAATACATGTCGCACGCTTGCAAGAATATCCATCCTCCAAGGAGGATGATACGCTTGCACCAACCACCCCGGACATTAAGTCCGGAGGGGGATTACCCCCAGTTATTTAATATTTTAAGCAAACCCATAAGGTTTGAATTGTACAGCCTAAGGCTGTTGAGTTATTTATGTTATTTACTATACTCTCTTATTCTCCCTTTTTCTATCCTTCTATCCCCCCCCCCCCCCCCCGACGAGCTCTGGTCCGGAATCCTACCCATAGATTGAAGCACAAACAAGAAGACGAAAGGCCAACCATAACCTTCTTTACACCGCCGGTTAATCTACCAATACAAGGTAAGAGTGCTCTGCCCAATCACGATGGCTAATAGATACTCCACAGAATATTCGGTCATAACTCACAATGTCCATGGGTTTAATTCACCCACTAAAAGGATGAAGGCATACCAGTTCTACCATAGGCAAAAAAGCAGATGTCCTGCTATTACAGGAAACCCATTTTACCAAGGCCTCGGCCCCTAGATACCTAAATGTAAGATACCCACAAACATTTCTAGCCTGTGGCCCACAGAAGAAGGGAGGAGTGGCGGTCTGCTTTTCAAAGCGGACCCCATTTACCCCCATCTCGATAATCAAAGACAAAGCAGGGAGGTACCCAATGGCCATAGGCCGCCTACATGAGAGACTGGTCTCATTTATATCATACTATGCCCCAAACACGGGACAAGTAGAATTTTTTTAGGCGGATGTTTAACATACTGATGCCCAAGGCCCAAGGACAAGTAATACTAGGAGGAGATAGCAACATATCCTTGGACAGGACCATGGATAAATCAGACACCACTAGACCGATCTTACGACGCCCCCCTAACGACAGTTGCAAGATTGCCCGTCTCATTCATCATCGTGACCTTATTGATACCTGGAGGGAACATAACCCCACTGTAAGAGACTTTACTTTTTACTCACAGGCACATCATACCTACTCCAGAATTGATCACATACTTGTACACACCTCCTTACTCCCATTCATTACATCAGTTAAAATACTCAATACGCCCTGGTCAGACCACTCCCCGATAAAACTTGTGACTAAAGGATTGTGGACAAAGGCGACCCCTTCGCCTTGGCGACTCAATGCTAATTTACTCACTGACCCCATCATATACACCGAAATAGAAAAAGAAATACAGGAATATTTCAGAAACAATAAACCCCAAGACACCTCCCCAGTTAATAACTGGGCGGCCCATAAGGCAACCATACGGAGAAAACTTATACAAATCACGGCCAGAATAAAAAAGAATAGGGACCTTACAATAAAAAATCTAGAAGGGAATCTGGAGGCCCTCTTGGCGGAACAACACAGTAACCCCCGGACAGATATTAGCAAAAAGATAGAAGAAGCCAGATTATCACTGAATCTCAGTTTAACAACGCAGGCAAAAAAGCGTATTAGCTGGTCAAAACATAAATACTATACCATGGGAGATAAACCCACCACTTTACTGGCCAGAAAGTTGGTACCCAGACCGTACACAGCAACTTTACCCAAACTGAAGACGTCGTCGGGACATCTCACACAAAACCCAGAACTGATAATAGAAGAATTTCATAAATTCTACACCAAACTTTATAGTGCACAAAAGCCACCCGAGCAAACTATAGTCGATAGATTTTTCCAAGATATACAGTTGCCCCAACTGACCCAAGACCATGCTGCTTTCATGAATGAAGCAATCACAGAATCGGAAATACTGATGGCTATAAAGGCAACCCATTCCTCCAAAGCACCTGGCCCAGATGGATACCCAGGGATATACTATAAAAAATATAAACACTTACTTACCCCCCATCTTTGTGCATATTTTAATGATCTGAGACGAGGCACGAAGTTACCAGATCAGGAAAATACGGCATACATAAACGTTATACCGAAACCAAGCAAAGACCATACAGACTGTTCAAATTACCGCCCAATCTCACTGATTAACACTGATCTAAAACTATTGACAAAGATTTTAGCTACAAGATTAAATACCTTCCTCCCACAATACATACACCCTGACCAGACAGGATTTGTACCACAAAGACCAAACCCGTAGACTAATTAACTTGATATCAGCAATCCAATCCAACTGGGACTGGGGGGGTACTAGACAGGGAATGTTACTATCGCTAGATATACAGAAGGCGTTTGATTCCCTCTCGTGGGATTATTTATTTCAGGTGCTGAGACGATTTGGGTTTGGAGAATCTTTTCTGGGACTACTGCAGACCCTATACGATACCCCGTCTGCGTCCCTGATGGTCAGGGGCTACTCTTCTAAGCCCCTGGCCATCAGGAGGGGAACCAGACAGGGATGCCCATTATCACCACTACTGCTTTGGCAATCGAACCGCTAGCAATCAAGCTGCGATCGAGTCCTGACATTAGGGGTATAGAATGTGGAGGATTAGAACATAAATGCCTGCTATTTGCAGACGACTTAATATTGACACTGACATCCCCAACCACTACACTCCCCAACCTGTATGCAATTATGGACCCGTTCTCTAAGATATCAGGGCTATATGTTAACCATAGCAAATCTAGGGCATTAAATCTTTCACTCCCCAAGTCTATCCAAGAGTCATTAGAGCAGTCCCATTCCTTTAAGTGGGAGCAAAAGGATATCCCGTACTTGGGCATAAGCTATGAGTAAGCACTGAAATAC
This sequence comes from Lithobates sylvaticus, assembly GCA_028564925.1. Taxonomy (NCBI): domain Eukaryota; kingdom Metazoa; phylum Chordata; class Amphibia; order Anura; family Ranidae; genus Lithobates; species Lithobates sylvaticus. The sequence continues at coordinate 79,421,446 of CM053028.1, forward strand.
AGTGCGAAACGCGTCAGCTCTGTACCCCCCTTTTTCCCGTGTTTGGATTGTGGTGTCTTTTTGCTTTTAAATAAACCCTTTGGATTTTATTTTCCCGGTGTGCAGCTGTCCAGAGTTCTTCCTTTTGATTTCTAATCTAAGTACTTGGGCATACACCTGACCCCGTCTATATATACGCTTTATAAAAGGAACTATCCAACTCTTATTAAGAGACTAACTGACGATATGGCAAAGTGGCAAGTACAACCTCCATCGTGGTTTGGCAGACTGCACTCAGTGAAAATGAATATATTACCAAGGATTTTGTATTATTTCAGGACGTTACCAATAGGGATGAGCCGAACACCCCCGGGTTCGGTTCGCACCAGAACCTTCGAACCGACCGAAAGTTCGTGCGAATTTTCGAACCCTATACGTTATAATGGACGCGAACGTTCGAAATCAAAAGTGCTAATTACAACGGCCAATATGCATGTTAATGTCATAAAACAGGTTTGGGGACCCGGGTCCTGCCCCAGGGGACATATATCAATGCAAAAAGAACTTTTAAAAACTAAAGTTTTTTCGGGAGCAGTCATTTTAATGATGCATAAAGTGAAAAAAAAAAAGTGAAATTTTCCTTTAAATATGGTACCTGGGGGGTGTCTAAAGTATGCCTGTGAAGTGGCATGTGTTTCCCGTGTTTAGAACTGTCCTTGCACAAAATGACATTTGTAAAGGAAAAAAAGAAGCCATTTAAAACCACTTGCGGCTTTAGGTTTGTTCTTAAGTAGAATCTGAACAGGTACATTATGAAGTGTAGCTCCATCCCAAAAAAATCTATTTTTAAGCTTTTTGGAGAACATAGGGAGGGGTTATCACCCCTGTAACATTTGCTGTCTTTGCACATCTGTTCAGAACATGTCACCTAACTTTCCGTCCCAATGACAAATGTTTTTGGAAAAAGTGGGGTTTTAATTGAAACAAGGATTGGTGATAAAGTATCAGTAGAGAGGAGATACCTTTTTCCCAAATTAAATCTAACAGGATAGAATTTCCCTTCCTAGGGGTAGATTTCCTCTCACTTCCTGGTGCTGGTGCCACAACACTGCAACCCCTCACAGATACTGTACTTGGAGCACAGCAGTCACACGTGTTGCAAAGCATTTTTTTTTAAAAAATTGTAAGTACACGCCCCTGTTAAACAGGGGCTGAAAAATTTGCCTTAGGCACTGGTGCTGGTGCCACAACACTGCAACCCCTCACAGATACTGTACTTGGAGCACAGCAGTCACACGTGTTGCAAAGCATTTTTTTTAAAAAATTGTAAGTACACGCCCCTGTTAAACAGGGGCTGAAAAATTTGCCTTAGGCACTGGTGCTGGTGCCACAACACTGCAACCCCTCACAGATACTGTACTTGGAGCACAGCAGTCACACGTGTTGCGAAGCATTTTTTTAAAAAATTGTAAGTACACGCCCCTGTTAAACAGGGGCTGAAAAATTTGCCTTAGGCACTGGTGCTGGTGCCACAACACTGCAACCCCTCACAGATACTGTACTTGGAGCACAGCAGTCACACGTGTTGCGAAGCATTTTTTTAAAAAATTGTAAGTACACGCCCCTGTTAAACAGGGGCTGAAAAATTTGCCTTAGGCACTGGTGCTGGTGCCACAACACTGCAACCCCTCACAGATACTGTACTTGGAGCACAGCAGTCACACGTGTTGCGAAGCATTTTTTTATAAAAATTGTATGTACACGCCCCTGTTAAACAGGGGCTGAAAAATTGTGCCTTAGGCACTGGTGTGGTGGCATGGATCATTGAGGAGGAGGAAGAGGATAGTCAGTGAACATAAGAGGACAGTCACTCAGCATCAGCATAGGCAGTCTTGAAGGGATGTGATATTAAAAATTATTCGGTTATATCCGCCTCAGGTGCCTGGTAGCTGGTGGTGATCCAAGACTGATTCATTTTGATGAAGGTCAGTCGATCAACCGAGGCGGTGGACAGGCGCACCCTATGATCGGTGACAAATCCTCCAGCAGCACTGAATGTGCGTTCGGAAAGAACGCTGGAGGCAGGACAGGCCAGTAGCTCAATTGCATACTGTGCAAGCTCTGGCCAGTGATCCATCCTCAGGACCCAGTAAGCCAGAGGATTTTCGGTGGGAAAGGTGTCCAAGTCTTACCTTGCCCCAAGGTATTCCTGCACCATGTATATCAGACGCTGGCGATGGTTGCTGGAACCGATCATACCTTGGGGCTGCGGACTAAAAAATTGTCTGAACGCATCGGTCAGACGTCCACCTTCCCCACCGCTCCTTCTGCTACTGACCGAAGCCTCAGCAACTCGTCGCCCAGGACCAGGAGTTTGTAGCCTCCCAGTTTCTGGGAACGCGTTGCACAGACCTTTCTGCAAGGCCTCCCTGAGATGTCTCATCCTCTGCTCCCTCTGCGACGGCAAGATAAGGTCCGCAACCTTACCCTTGTACCGCGGATCAAGGAGAGTGGCCAGCCAGTAATGGTCCCTCTCCTTGATCCGAAGAACACGAGGATCCTTCCGCAGGCTTTGCAGGATCAGGGAGGCCATGCAGCGTAGGTTAGCTGAGGCATTCGGTCCGGAGTCTTCTGGGTCACTGAGGATGACATGATCGCCAGCCACCTCCTCCCAGCCACGTACAAGTCCACTGGTTTGTTGGGACTGTACATCATCCCTAAAAGACTGCTGCTGCTGATGCTGAGTGCCAGGCTCCACCTCCATGCTCACACAATCCTCCTCCTCCTCCTCCTCCTCCTCCTCCTCCTCCTCCTCCTCCTCATCCTCTTCCTGTGTGATGGGTGGGACAGAAGGAACACTGTCCGGATAAAGGGGGCCTTGAGAGGCAAGGAAGTCCTCCTCTTCCTGCCTCTGTTCTGCCTCAAGTGCCCTGTCCATTATCCCACGCAGCGTATGCTCCAACAGGTGGACAAGAGGGACAGTGTCACTGATGCATGCACTGTCACTGCTCACCATCCTCGTGGCCTCCTCAAATGGTGAGAGGACAGTGCATGCATCCCTGATCATGCTCCACTGACGTGGGGAAAAAAAACCAAGCTCCCCTGACCCTGTCCTGGTGCCGTAGTCGCAAAGGTACTCATTGATGGCCCTCTGCTGCGTGTGCAGTCGCTGCAGCATGGCCAACGTTGAGTTCCACCTGGTGGGCATGTCACATATTAGGCGGTTCTTGGGCAGGTTCAGCTCCTTTTGCAGCTCAGTCAGCCGAGCACTGGCATTATAAGATCGGCGGAAATGCACACAGACTTTCCTGGCCTGCCTCAGGACATCCTGTAAGCCTGGGAACCTGCCCAAGAACCGCTGCACCACCAGGTTGAGGACGTGAGCCATGCAGGGCACATGGGTGAGCTGCCCCTGTCGCAGGGCGGAGAGGAGGTTGGTGCCATTGTCAGAAACGACCATTCCTGGCTTAAGCTGACGTGGCGTCAACCACCTCTCGGCCTGCCCCTGCAGAGCTGCCAGAACCTCTGGCCCAGTGTGGCTCCTGTCCCCCAAACACACCAGCGCAAGCACGGCATGGCATCTTTTTGCCTGCGTACTTGCGTAGCCCCTTGTACGCCTACGGAGCACCGCTGGTTCCAAGGACAGAGCACTGGAGGAAGAAGAAGAGGAGGGGGTGGAGGAGAGAGGTGTGTCACAACCAGTAGCAGTAGTAGCGTTTTGGAGGCGTGGTGGCGGAACAACCTCCAACACTACTGCACCTTGTCCTGCATCCCTCCCAGCTGCCAATAGAGTGACCCAATGGGCCGTGAAAGAAAGGTACCGTCCCTGTCCATGCCTGCTGGACCATGAGTCAGCGGTAATATGCACCTTACTGCTGACCGCCCTGTCCAGCGAGGCATGGACATTGCCCTCCACATGCCGGTAGAGAGACGGAATCGCCTTCCGTGAGAAAAAGTGGCGTTTGGGAACCTGCCACTGAGGAACCGCACATTGAACAAACTCACGGAAGGGGGCCGAGTCTACCAACTGAAAAGGCAGCAGTTGAAGTGCTAGCAATTTAGCCAAGCTAGCATTCAACCGCTGGGCATGTGGATGGCTGGGAGTGTACTTCTTTCTACGGTCCAGCAGCTGGGGCAGGGAAATTTGCCTGCTGCAATCGGACGTCGGTGTACTGCAAGTACTTGGTTGTGACACACCTAATTCTACACCTTCAGTCCTCTCAGAGCAGCTTTCAGAGAGGACTGAAGGTGTAGTGGGGATGGAGATCCCAGCTGATGAGGAGCAAGGAGAGGTCCGCTTAGTTCTTTGGTGTGGGTCTTTTATGTGTGCCTGCCAACGAGCTGCATGGCAGGTCGACATATGTCTGGTCATGCTTGTGGTGCCCAAGCGGCTGATGTTTTGGCCACGCGAGATACGCTTGAGACAAATATTGCAAATAGCAGTGGTGCGATCTGATGCACTCGTCTCAAAAAAGGCCCACACCAAAGAACTTTTCTGATAACGTGCAGAGGCAGCGCCCTGCACAGGCGGAGCTCTGCGGTGTTGTACAGTTGCTGTGCTGGCCTCTACCTGGCCTCCAGGGGGCATCCTGCCTCGTTGGACATGTGACGCCGCATCCTCCTCCTCCTCATCCTCCTCCTCATCCTCTCTCCCTTCAGGCACCCACGTGGAGTCAGTGACCTCATCATCCCCTCCCTCTTCACCACTAGAGCAAACCTGGCAGTAAGCTGCAGCTGGTGGAACAGTACTGCCAGATTCCTCAAGCTGGGTATCATCATCCGAGCCTTCGAATCGTTGGGCATCCTCTTGGAGCATGTACCCAACACTGTGCTCAAAGAGTTCGGGGGACTCCTCAGGAGGACATGGTGGGTCTAGGGAAGGGGTGGCTGATGATGCTCTGCCAGTACCCTGAGCCTGGGTGAGAGAGGATGAGGAGGATGAGGAGGGCTTGGTCATCCATTCTACCAAGCCTTCAGCATGATGCGGCTCCACATGTCCAGCTGCCGAAAACAAAGACGCGCGTGTCCCATGGCCACGTGCTGATGACGATGCACGACCACGTCCACGGCCACGGCCACGTCCACTAGAAACAGAGCCTGCCTGCCCTGTGTTCTTGGCTCTGCACGCTCTGCCTCCCCTTGGCGGTCTTCCAGCCATTGTAGTCGGTAGTCCTGTGGGTGCTGCTGAGAAGAATATATAGGAGCTCTGTGTGATGCCACTAACACACTAGAAGTCCTATGGGTGCTTCTGCAAAGAAAATATAGGAGCTCTGTGTGATGCCACTAACACACTAGAAGTCCTGTGGGTGCTGCTGAGAAGAAAATATAGGAGCTCTGTGTGATGCCACTAACACACTAGAAGTCCTATGGGTGCTTCTGCAAAGAAAATAGAGGAGCTCTGTGTGATGCCACTAACACACTAGAAGTCCTGTGGGTGCTGCTGAGAAGAAAATATAGGAGCTCTGTGTGATGCCACTAACACACTAGAAGTCCTATGGGTGCTTCTGCAAAGAAAATAGAGGAGCTCTGTGTGATGCCACTAACACACTCGAAGTCCTGTGGGTGCTGCTGAGAAGAAAATATAGGAGCTCTGTGTGATGCCACTAACACACTAGAAGTCCTATGGGTGCTTCTGCAAAGAAAATAGAGGAGCTCTGTGTGATGCCACTAACACACTCGAAGTCCTGTGGGTGCTGCTGAGAAGAAAATATAGGAGCTCTGTGTGATGCCACTAACACACTAGAAGTCCTATGGGTGCTTCTGCAAAGAAAATATAGGATCTCTGTGTGATGGGACTAACACACTTCAAGTCCTATGGGTGCTTCTGGGAAGAAAATGTAGGTCTGTGTGATGGGACTAACACACTTCAAGTCCTATAGGTGCTTCTGGGAACAAAATATATGATCTCTGTGTGATGGGACTAACACACTTCAAGTCCTATAGGTGCTTCTGGGAAGAAAATATAGGTCTGTGTGATGGGACTAACACACTTCAAGTCCTATAGGTGCTTCTGGGAACAAAATATATGATCTCTGTGTGATGGGACTAACACACTTCAAGTCCTTTAGGTGCTTCTGGGAAGAAAATATAGGTCTGTGTGATGGGACTAACACACTTCAAGTCCTATAGGTGCTTCTGGGAACAAAATATATGATCTCTGTGTGATGGGACTAACACACTTCAAGTCCTATAGGTGCTTCTGGGAAGAAAATATAGGTCTGTGTGATGGGACTAACACACTTCAAGTCCTATAGGTGCTTCTGGGAACAAAATATAGGATCTCTGTGTGATGGGACTAACACACTTCAAGTCCTATGGGTGCTTCTGGGAAGAAAATATAGGTCTGTGTGATGGGACTAACACACTTCAAGTCCTATAGGTGCTTCTGGGAACAAAATATATGATCTCTGTGTGATGGGACTAACACACTTCAAGTCCTATAGGTGCTTCTGGGAAGAAAATATATGATCTCTGTGTGATGGGACTAACACACTTCAAGTTCTATAGGTGCTTCTGGAAACAAAATATATGATCTCTGTGTGATGGGACTAACACACTTCAAGTCCTATAGGTGCTTCTGGGAACAAAATATATGATCTCTGTGTGATGTCCTATAGGTGCTTCTGGGAACAAAATATATGATCTCTGTGTGATGGGACTAACACACTTCAAGTCCTATAGGTGCTTCTGGGAAGAAAATATATGATCTCTGTGTGATGGGACTAACACACTTCAAGTCCTATAGGTGCTTCTGGGAAGAAAATATAGGTCTGTGTGATGGGACTAACACACTTCAAGTCCTATAGGTGCTTCTGGGAACAAAATATAGGATCTCTGTGTGATGGGACTAACACACTTCAAGTCCTATGGGTGCTTCTGGGAAGAAAATGTAGGTCTGTGTGATGGGACTAACACACTTCAAGTCCTATAGGTGCTTCTGGGAACAAAATATATGATCTCTGTGTGATGGGACTAACACACTTCAAGTCCTATAGGTGCTTCTGGGAACAAAATATATGATCTCTGTGTGATGGGACTAACACACTTCAAGTCCTATAGGTGCTTCTGGGAAGAAAATGTAGGTCTGTGTGATGGGACTAACACACTTCAAGTCCTATAGGTGCTTCTGGGAACAAAATATATGATCTCTGTGTGATGGGACTAACACACTTCAAGTCCTATAGGTGCTTCTGGGAAGAAAATATATGATCTCTGTGTGATGGGACTAACACACTTCAAGTCCTATGGGTGCTTCTGGGAACAAAATATAGGTCTGTGTGATGGGACTAACACACTTCAAGTCCTATAGGTGCTTCTGGGAACAAAATATAGGTCTGTGTGATGGGACTAACACACTTCAAGTCCTATAGGTGCTTCTGGGAACAAAATATATGATCTCTGTGTGATGGGACTAACACACTTCAAGTCCTATAGGTGCTTCTGGGAACAAAATATAGGTCTGTGTGATGGGACTAACACACTTCAAGTCCTATAGGTGCTTCTGGGAACAAAATATATGATCTCTGTGTGATGGGACTAACACACTTCAAGTCCTATAGGTGCTTCTGGGAAGAAAATGTAGGTCTGTGTGATGGGACTAACACACTTCAAGTCCTATAGGTGCTTCTGGGAACAAAATATAGGTCTGTGTGATGGGACTAACACACTTCAAGTCCTATAGGTGCTTCTGGGAACAAAATATAGGAGCTCTGCCTGCCTGCCACGAACACACTACAAGTCCTATAGGTGCTTCTGGGAACAAAATATAGGAGCTCTGCCTGCCTGCCACGAACACACTACAAGTCCTATGGGTGCTTCTGGGAACAAAATATAGGAGCTCTGCCTGCCTGCCACGAACACACTACAAGTCCTATAGGTGCTTCTGGGAACAAAATATAGGAGCTCTGCCTGCCTGCCACGAACACACTACAAGTCCTATAGGTGCTTCTGGGAACAAAATATAGGAGCTCTGCCTGCCTGCCACGAACACACTACAAGCCCCTCTTTCTAAATCAATCTTTGTAAATGAATCTATCTAACTCAATCTCTCTAAGTAAATCTCTCTAACTAACTAAATCCAGCAGAGTGTCACAGAACTATCCTGCTCTATCTACGCCGGAACAGCATGTGACCGGCGCAGACGGCGTGGCGGCCTTTTATAGGGGGGGGCGTGTACTAAAGCCCCTGAGCTGTAATTGGCTACAGGCGTCCTGCCTGTAGCCAATTATGGCTCTTCGAGTTTCCGGCGCTGTGATTGGCCAAGCATGCGGGGTCACAGTGCATGCTTGGCCAATCATCAGCCAGCAATGCACTGCGCCGGCCGCGCCGGCCGCAATGCATTGCGGGGCCGCGCGCATCACACGAACGTGATGCGAGCGGCCAAAATAGTTCTGGGCTCGCCGAGCGAGCGAACGCCCGGTGCTCGATGCGAACGTGGGTTCGCATCGAGCACCGGGCCCATCCCTAGTTACCAATAGCACTGTTAACTAAAGACCTAAAACAGCTGCAGAACAGGATCCTACAGTATATATGGGGAGACAAGAGGCCTAGGGTCAACAAGAGCACTATGTATACACCAAAACAAAAAGGGGGACTGGGACTACCAGACCTGCAAAAATATTTTTATGCGGCACAACTGGCCCAGCTGACCAGATACCATTCTAAAGCCCCAAAGGCGATCTGGATGACCATGGAGTCATACTCATGCCAACCCACCCCAATATCCCACATCATGTGGCTTCCAAGTAGGGAGCGACGACTAATTTTGTGCCCATCTTTATCTTATTCCATGGAGATATGGGATAGGATAACCAGAATACATAAACTTAAATCCCCCCACACCCCGTTGGCTCCAATACTTAATAATAGTGCGTTTACCCCGGGCCTCACTCCACAAGCCTTTGAATGGTGGACTAATAAAAGCCTGCTAAGAATAGCTGACCTATATAATCACAAAGGGATCCTAACACAACAAACCATGGTAGAGAAATATCAAATGCCACCAGCTGAAAGCTATCGATATGTACAGATACGCCACTTTCTACAACAGTTAGCTCGTAGAGGTGACCTGGGGGTATTGACCCCAATGGAGCAGTTGTGTTCTGAGTATGATAAAGTCAAAGGCCATATATCAATAATATATACGCTACTAACGAATGCCTCAACCAAATTGAATTACATGCTCCAGTGGGAGAGAGATCTCCAGGAAACCCTCGACCTGACACAATGGCACGATCTAGCTGGGGCGGCATCCAAGTCTCTTATTAATACCTCAATAATAGAAGCTAATTATAAGGTACTGTTAAGATGGTATATGGTGCCATCTAGACTGGCTACCTTTGTCCAGGGAGTAACCTCCAGATGTTTTAGAGACTGCGGCCAGGAGGGAACTACATACCATATATGGTGGACCTGCCCTAAGGTCAGGAGATTCTGGATTAGAGTCTATAATCTCCTTTATACCCTTGCCCAGGTAAACCTAACCAAATTAGCTAAACACGCATTGCTGGGGGTGAGCATACCTGGGATCTACGGCCCCAAGAAGCGATTAATCACCTTCATATTTATAGCAGCAAAGATCACGATCGCCAGGAACTGGAGATCCGCAGCCTTACCAATAGGCCAGCTTAAGAGTAAAATCTCATGGTTGATGTTAAATGAGAGACTAACTTCCCTAGTCCAGGACAAAATGGAGCGCTTCCACAAAACCTGGGATCCATGGATAGATTATCTGGCTGGTGACCCCAGACCTTTAGCGACATAAATATGACAATGGAAAATGACAATAAGGAAAAGGGCCAGAGCTTGTCAATACCGCCCCGCCCCCCCCTTTCCTTTTTTTTTTTTTATTTTATTTTTTTTTTTTTTTTTCTCCTTCTATCTTCTCTCTTTTCTTACCTGTCCTCAACATCTTCTCCTTTAAAATACTATCTCACCTCCCTGTTTTGCTCTTTTTCGCAATATCTCTGGGTGAGAACTAAATGACATGGAATAACTAGTGCTCATGGGCTATAACTAAGGAACATGGTGGCGCCGGCCACCAGATATTGATATAGCCCGGTCCCTGGAGCCCACGCTGCCTGGAGGTGAAACCTATGAACCCCCGAATAGTAAGATGGGGGGTGGGTTCGCCCCAGGGGTGGGGGCACAGAGTTGGAGAACAATAGGGGAAAAAGGTCGGTAGCCACTGAGCTCTAGAAACTTAGCTATGAAAAAGTACTAGCCATCACTGTCCGACAGGTTACAGTTCCTTTTGTTCTTTCCTTCTTAATCTTTCTAAGATTGTTACCTCGTTGTGGTAAATAATGGTCTACATTTGCACTATGTTTATATTACCAAACAAATATATATACTGTACAAACTGTATTTTGTATAAATCGAACTTTATTTTGTACAAATACCACTGTATAAAAACTTTAATAAAAACATTGAAACATAAATGCACATACACTATATTACCAAAACTATTGGGACGCCTGTCTTTACACTCACATGAACATTAATGGCATCCCAGTCTTAGTCTGTAGGGTTCAATATTGAGTTCACTCACCCTTTGTATCTATAACAGCATCAACTCTGGTCAAACATTCCCATAGGCACACTCCTAAACCCTGTGGACAGCCTTTCCAGAAGAGTTATAGCTGCAAAGGGTAGGCCAACTCAATATTGAACCCTACAGACTAATGCCCCCTACACACGGTCAGATTTTCCAACAACAAATGTTGGATGTGAGCTTGTTGGCGGAAAGTCCGACCGTGTGTATGCTCCATCCAACATTTGTTGTTGTTTTTTTTCTCCAAAAAATGTTGGCTAGTAGGTTCTCAAATTTTCCGCCAACAAATTTTTGTTGTCGGACTTTCCAATCATGTGTACACAAGTCCGTCGCACAAAAGTCCACGCATGCTCGGAATCAGTTACGAGCCGGAAGCATTTGGTCTTGTAAAACTAGCAATAGTTATGGTGATATCACATGACTATTGAACTTCCTTTTTATCGGCTCACCGTACGTCTTGTGCGTTCCCACGTTCATAATTGTTGGCCAACATTTGTGTGGCCGTGTGTATGCAAGACAAGTTGGAGCCAACAACCTTCAAACAAAATTCCACGGTTTTGTTATCGGAAAGTCTGATCGTGTGTACGGGGCATTAGACTGGGATGCCATTAAAGTTCATGTAGGTGTAAAGGCAGGCATCCCAATACTCTTGGTAATATAGTGTAATATAACTGAATACTAATGTTTATAGGTAAAGTTGATCCAGGGAATATCCAATGGCCCTTGGGGGGATCAGGAAGATTTTTTTTTTTCAAATTGGATCATGCTTCAAATTGGATCATGTTTTTTTTGGTCTTCCTCTGGATCAGCTGCGGGTATAGGGTATGTGGAGCTTTTCTATTTGTGTGTGTGTTTTTTTTCTCTGTTTGTTATACTGAAAAGACTTGTGTCTTTTTTCAACCAAATGACCTATGTAACTATGTAATATACAGATTCTAGGCTTCTAGGCATTAAAGGACTTGAAGGGCAGCACAGAGTAGCCTCTGTTGTTATATAGCATTTATTTCTGCATAGAGCCAAATAACATAAAAAAGGTAAAACATTTGTATAATTTATAAGAATATTTCTGTTATTAATCATGCAACATACACGTATACCCTTTTCCCTCACTCTGCGGTGTTCCGTGCTGTTTAATGTAATTAAACAAGTGAATTTAAATTGCTTTGACAAAAATAGAGCTCTAACATTATTTTAATTATAACAAGTAATATGTGATTATATGTATTTTATTTCTGCCTTCCGAGTTTAATTTGTAAAAGTTTGGGGAAGCAATAAAAATGCATTCATTTCAAATTTAAGTAAAGTCATTAAGTAAATGAAATAATAAATTTAAAAAAATGTTATTTGCATAAGTTTTTTCTTTCTGTACTGTAGTATAGGAATGTAATTAACTGACTACACTAGGGGTAAATACACATGTCATGCAGACATTTGATAAACACCTGCTCCTGCCAAATAATGATATAATGCCAGGTTTATCTATGAGGACAAGTGCTGCCTTTGGGGCACGTAATATGCATGAAATTTGATTTTCATATTGCAAAGTTAGGAGAGAATGAAAAGTGAGTTTAGGTGATTAAGAGAGAATATTGCAAAGAAACTGGAAATAATCTTTAATGAAATTTAAAAATATGCATTATATTTATGATGATTGTCTGAGCAGGGCAGTAATCCTGTATGGCCATATTCAAAGCACTTGCTGAATCAAGTGGATGCAAACAGCAGCGAAGCATTGAAGGGTTTGGAAGCTTCCAAAGTTTTCTGCAATTTTTCCTACTTCTTTTGTCCCCATACTGAGCTGATCTAAATTATCTTCCCTCTTCTCTGCTGTATACTTACCTAGTTCAGGTACCCGGTCCACCCTCCCTTTTTTCTGCTGCATACTTACCTAGTTCTGGTACCCAGTTCAGCTGCGTCTTGATGTTGTGTTTATTGACAATTGGTCCTCTTCTTAACACTGCCTGCGCACGTGCAATACAAGATCATAGAATTCAATGGGGGCTGTCCCAAGCCATCTAACCATAGAGAAGTCCAGTCTGCCAGGGATACCATTGGTAGATAAGACACTGCTACTGAGTATTTGATAGAGTGAGTGGCTCAGGGACAGGGGTCTTAATAACTGTTTCTTTGTCACTCCAGATCAAATATACATCTGCCAATAAATAAAGTGGTTAGCACTTCTGCCAAATACCACTAGGGTCACCATTTCAAATTCCAACCACGACACTACCTGCTCAGAGTTTGCATAGTAATAGTTTTCTCCCACACTCCAAAGAAATGCTGGTAGGTTAATTGGATCCTGTCTAAATTGGCCCTTGTATGTGTATGTATGAATGTGAGTTATGTCACGTACACACGATTGGACTTTCAGGCCGGACTATCCGGCAGACTTAATCCGGCGGACAATCCGGCAGACTTTCCAGCGGAGGTCCGCCGGACTTTCCAGCGGAGGTCCGCCAGACTTTCCAGCGGAGGTCCGCCGGACTTTCCGAATGATCACACACGACCGGACTTCTCCGGCAGACTAGGTACGGCGGACAATCCGCCAGACTTTTGGCTGAGGTCCGCGGGACTTTTGAAATGAACGGACTTGCCCACACATGGAGTAAAGTCCGTTCATTTTGAACGTGAGGATGCTGGGACTGTGACATCATAAGGGGCGGGGTCACCATGTGACATGAGATGGTGACACCGCCCCTTGTCCCTATATAAGTGGCCACGCAACGCTCCCCGGCCATTACAAGCGGAGACAGCATTGTGTCAACATTGGATGAAGGAAGAAGGAGGAAGGAGAAGAAGCAGAAGCAGAAGAAGAAGAAGCAGAAGCAGGCGACAACAGTGACAGAAGACTGGGCCAACGCTAGTAAAAGAGCTGGAAGAAGAAAGCGGAGGCTCGGCCAGAAGAACCGAAGAGCCGGACAAGACCCCCGAAGTTGAAAGAAGACCTCCGGACGGCGGCGGTGACGAAGGAGAAAGCCGGGCTCCTCCGCCAGTAAAAGAGCTAGTAAAAGAGTAGAAGATAGGAGTCCGGCGTCCGGGAGTCCGGCGAGAAGACCCCCGAAGACGGAAGAAGAGAAGACCCCTGGAGCTGTCTAATAAAGTATTTTAAAAACCTGTGTTGTGTTTTTTTTATGTACACTCTTTTTCCCCATGTGAATGGGTAGGGGTACATGGTACCCCATACTCATTCACATAGGGTTGGGTCAGAATCTGGGGGCCCTCTTATTAAAGGGGGCTTCCAGATTCTGATAAGCCCCCCGCCCGCAGACCCCGACAACCAACGGCCAGGGTTATCGGGAAGAGGCCCTTGTCCTCATCAACATGGGGACAAGGTGCTTTGGGGTGGGGGCAGGGCCCCCCCTTCCCCAAAGCACCCCCCCATGTTGAGGGCATGCGGCCTGGTACGGCTCAGGAGGGGGTGCTCACTGGTCCCCACCCCTTTTCCTGACCGGCCGGGCTGCGTGCTCGGATAAGGGTCTGATATGGATTCTGGGGGGACTGGGTTTTTTTTCAGCGTAGGGCTTCCCCTTTAAATCCATACTAGGCGACGAGGCTGGCAAGGTGTCAATCGGCAGCGGCATTGACTTCCTTAACTAGTCCCGTCTACCTGGAGTCACGTTCAAAATGAACAGACTTTACTCCGTGTGTGGGGCAAGTCCGTTCATTTCAAAAGTGCGGCCGACTAGCACACAGACGGACGGATTGTCTGCCGGACTGCCGAGTCCGGCAGCCAATTTGAGTCAAAACTTCTTTCTAAGTCCGCCGGACTTCTGGGAACAAAAAGACAGCCGGAGCCCACACACAGGCGGATTGTCCGGCAGACTCTGGTCCGCCGGACCAAGTCCGCCAGATAATCCGATCGTGTGTATGCGGCATTAGGGACCTTAGATTGTAAACTCCTTGAGGGCAGAGACTGATTTAAATGTACAAAACATATGTGGCGCGCTGCGTAAATTGACAACGCTATATAAGTACCTGTTATAAATAAAAAGCCAAATACCTGTAGTTGAACTCTGGGCAGAAGGACACACCCATTCTGCTTGTCCATCCTTCAACTAATGTATTTTACTTTTCAGAAAATGTTTCATAATGCCAAAAATACTCACCTAAATCTGATGTAAAGTTACAGTGTATTCTGGTTCCTGAATCCCTTATATTTTCTGCAGTGGAGGACAGTCCTTATTTGGGTGCTCATGTCACTGCCTGACTGACAAAGGCATTTCCTATTGGCCATTCATCAGTGGGGTCCTCAGAGGACTGTGGCAAAGAGATGAAGTCAGAAAGAGGGGACTCCTGGATGTGGCCCTGGTGAGGGGTACTGATTGTGGACTTGTGAAAAAAGCATCTAAAGATATTTATCAGAAAAGCAGCCTGCTAAATAAGTGTGGTTGATGGATGGGAGGGGTGATTGGCATGTCCTTAGATAGGCTTTATGTATTCATGAATCCTTTTATATTTGTCATGAGAAAAATAAGTTTGCCATTGATGACCTCTCCCTTAAAATGCGCTAGACATCTGGTTGTGTCTGGTTACAATACCTTTAGGTCAGGTCAATGACTTGGATCAAGCACTAGAACTCAAGATGTCCAGCTAGCTAGCTAGCCAGGGAACTTGCATTTGAGGAAGGTCAAATATGGCAGCCTACATATTTCTTTTATGATATGATTGCTTTCATATTGTCTCCATCAAACTGTCAGATCTCTTTCGGGGCTGAAAACCTCCCAGATCTCAGGATGGATTGTTCCTGACAAGATATAAGAAAATTACACTTTTCTGCTCATAAGAGCTTCTTGTTGAACAAATTTCCACCCAGCAGTAACTTCGTATGACAATTTTCACGCTCTCTTAAAGATTTGCTTCTTGTTTACTTTCCTGCCTCTTGCTATCTTTTCAGGAACGCGAGTGACACGGACAAGAAAGAGCAGTCTTTTCATGACATATTGTCTCTGCTTTTCCAGCTCACTGAGAAATCACTATAGATTTTTTCTACTCCATAAATTTCCGTTTTGCCTGAGGATTGCCAGATATTGCAGCTGAAAAATACAATATATTTTTCTTGCTTTATTGTCCAATAAATGCTGCTTGCATCTGTACTCTGTAAATTTGAAGCCGCTAGAATGTCAAGTTAGCAGAGGCCAATTCATTTAAATATACACCAGCTAATTTAGAATACTGCAATTTACTGCCATTTAAACTGTTCTTCAGTGTATTTGAAATACTGAAAAAAAAAACTTAAACAATTGCACTAAAAACTAAGAAAACGCTCTTTATGAAAACTTGTATCTTTAATGATTTGTTTCATTAAATAGAAAGTACAAGAAAGGTAAAATATGCTATTAAGTAAATGTGCACTGAGGGGAATTTACAGTATATTGTAGGTGGCCCATGCTGACCTCTCCTTCTGAAAATGCTAGTTACTTAGCTATCTTGCTAATCCGCTCACTTAAAGCCCAATTCTAGCTTGGACAAACAAAACATGAAAATGGAGCCACAATCCAGAGAAACTGAAGCACATGTATAGGGATCGTGTGCTGTTGGCTAGACCTAAATGTGGGACAGGCTGAGGACTGTTACCAGAAGGGACCCACAGATGGGGCAAGTCAAACTCTACCTTAGCTCCCATTATTAGGAACAATAGGTCAGGCTTGAGCTACACCTTTGAGGAAGGGCTCATAGACTGTTCTGCAGCATATTTTGACTTTGACTTGATTTGTAATGCAAAAAGGAAAAATTTTGTTGAGTGATTTGACCACAGGTAGGACTGATGTTTTTATTTCGTAATATGCATGAAAAAGCTGTTGGCTGATGATTAGGCATGAGCCCAAGGTTGGGTCTGAAAAAAGTTTCGACTAAACTTTGGCTGTTTGGGCATTCGTCCTAAAGACAGACAGTTTTTTTTTTTTATATCCAGCTGTATTTACTAGTGCAACCTATAACATCCAAGTGAAAAGATATAACACCAACATGTCAGAAGAAATAAAAACATTCCAAAACAGAATCACTGAGTTGGAAAAAGGATCACCCCCTCTTATGTCAGTAATTTGTTGGCCCAAATTTTGCTTTAATTACAGCCTTTAGTCTATTGGGATATGTCTTTACTAACTTTACACATCTAGACTTTGCAATATTTGCCTTATCTTCTTTGCAGAACTGTTCAAGTTCATTTAAATTTGATAGAGACCATTGGTAGACTGCAGTATTCAAGTCGTTCCACATATTTTTAATGGGTTTAAGTCTGGGCTTTGACTAATCCATGCAACCACATTCACCTTTTTCTCCTACAACCGTTGTGTGGTAATTTTTGCTGTGTGCTTTGGGTCATTTTCATGTTGGAAGGTAAACCTTCTTCTCATTGACAACTTTCTGGCAGAGGGCAGCAGATTTCCCTCAAGAATTTAATGGTATTTTGCCCCATCCATTTTTTTTTCTATCCTGACAAATGCTCCAGTCCCTGCTGAAGAGAAACCCCCAAACCAGGATATTACAACCGCCATGTTTTACTTTAGGAATGGTGTTATTTGAATAGTGAGCTGTATTAGTTTTCTGCCAGATATATTGTTTGGTGTAGCCAAATAATTACATTTTAGTCTCATCTGACCACCTTAAATGCACCTTGAAGATTCTGAGGCCAGATGAAAAATGGTTTTATGATAAGATGATCATGGAGCATCCAGTTGCAGGTGAAGGGTCACAGTGGGTCACAGTGGGCCTCAGAGACTCCTGGATCCAGAGAAGCAGAGAGGACACCCAGGCAGCAGGGCAGCACGAGGGTCAGAGGACAAAGAGCAGCAAAGGGCAAGAGTCCTGCCAGGGAAGGTTGCTGGGTCCAAGGAAAGGTTAAGGTATGGGTGATCTTGCCACAGGATCAGGCTCACTGAGTAGCAGGGTAAATCACAGCAGGATGAGGATGGGAAAGGAAAGGATGAGGAGGACCACATGGCACCAGGGAAAGAGGCTTCTTGGTCAAGACAAGCAGAGGGGAGGATACAGGTTTTGTCAGCAAGTGGCTCACTGCACAAAATGGTCTACAAAGTAGGGGGAAGGGGAGTTCCAGTGTCCAGAAAGCAGCCCAGACATTATGGAACTACAAGACCCAGCAGTTCAGTGTCCAGAAATCAAAGCACAGGCCAGAACTCTCAGGAGTTCTAAGCATCTTCTGGATTCCTTCTAGTAAGATTTCCAACCACAAACTCCTCTGCGTCTATCACTGAAGTCAATTTTGAACAGTGGACACTTCTCTCTCTTACACATTGTACTACTTCAGAGACCTCAGTCCTCAATTTGTCAGTGGTTAGTTGGCTGCCTTTGTCCTGGTACAGGAATTGTGTACTGCCTGCTGAGAATGAATTCTTACCTCCAGACTATCTGTGTGCACATAGTAACTCACTGATTAATTATGCAGACAAGCTAACTTATTTACACATTGCAGATTGATTCATTTTCATACAAAAAATGTTCTTTTAGAGATGAATGAGAACCGAGAGAGCATTTTGGAGAGCTTCAGCATCTGGGGCCAGTCATTATCACAGGGCTCATCCAGTTTAAGGCTTGGTTATATGAGATTGAGGCTTGGTTATACGATATTGATAATATCCAAAGGCTTAGCTTCCCATTTCCTATATAAATTTGATGACCCAGCATGGCGTCCCCACCATGGAAGACAGGTGTGACGAAATGCATAGGGCGGAGCCTGCTGTGATGTCATCACGTTATCGGAAGTCAGCGGAAGTTCATTTTGTATATTGGCCAGAGATTGCTTACAAAGCAGTTTGATACTTTCTAAATGTGAGTTTTATTCTATTTTTAATAAAGAGAAAGTTTAACTGGGATACTCTGTGTGGAGTTCTCTATTTATATCTTTGGCGTGAAAACACATGGATGTATGAGTGAGGAATTTATCTGGAGGAATCCTTCATAAGGAGTGAAGTATACCTAACATTATAAGGATCCCTTTGAGTAGTTTCCTATGAGCCATTTGGGGTTGATGTGGGTTTTTACCTTTCTGTAACCAGAAGGTCGTGGCTATCTGGTAAGCCTATAGGACCTTTCAGCTTTTTTTCAGGAAACCTTCATCTTCTAATCGTTATGTGGGTGGATGTGGTTACTTTCATCACATATTTATGTGTATTTCACGTTTGGACTTTGCACATGATTATGTCATTTATATACAGTGGTGTGAAAAAGTGTTTGCCCCCTTCCTCATTTCCTGTTCCTTTGCATGTTTGTCACACTTAAGTGTTTCGGAACATCAAACCAATTTAAACAATAGTCAAGGACAACACAAGTAAACACAAAATGCAATTTGTAAATGAAGGTGTTTATTATTAAAGGTGAAAAAAAATCCAAACCATCATGGCCCTGTGTGAAAAAGTGATTGCCCCCCTTGTTAAAACATACTATAACTGTGGTTGTCCACACCTGAGTTCAATTTCTCTAGCCACACCCAGGCCTGATTATTGCCACACCTGTTCACAATCAAGGCATCACTTAAATAGGAGCTGCTTGACACAGTAAGGTCCACCAGAAGATCCTTAAAAGCTACACATCATGCCGAGACCCAAAGAAATTCAGGAACAATTGAGAAAGAAAGTAATTGAGATCTATCAGTCTGGAAAGGGTTATAAAGCCATTTCCAAAGCTTTGGGAATCCAGCGAACCACAGTGAGAGCCATTATCCACAAATGGCGAAGACATGGAACAGTGGTGAACCTTCCCAGGAGTGGCCGGCCGCCCAAAATTACCCCAAGAGCGCAGCAACGACTCATCCAAGAGGTCACAAAAGACCCCACAACAACGTCCAAGGAACTGCAGGCCTCACTTGCCTCAGTAAGGTCAGCGTTCATGCCTCCACCATCAGGAAAAGACTGGGCAAAAATGGCCTGCATGGCAGAGTTCCAAGGAGAAAACCACTGCTGAGCAAAAAGAACATCAAAGCTCGTCTCAATTTCTCCACAACACATCTTGATGATCCCCAAGACTTTTGGGACAACATTCTGTGGACCGATGAGACAAAAGTGGAACTCTTTGGAAGGTGTGTGTCCAAGTATATCTGGCGTAGGAGGAACACTGCATTTCAGAAAAAGAACATTATACCAACAGTAAACTATGGTGGTGGTAGTGTGATGGTCTGGGGCTGTTTTGCTGCTTCAGGAACTGGAAGACTTGCCGTGATAAAAGGAACTATGAATTCTGCTGTCTACCAAGAGATCCTGAAGGAGAATGTCCGACCATCTGTTCGTGTACTCAAGCTGAAACGAACTTGGGTTCTGCAGCAGGACAATGATCCTAAACACACCAGCAAGTCCACCACCGAATGGCTGAAGAAAAACAAAATGAAGACTTTGGAGTGGCCTAGCCAAAGTCCTGACCTGAATCCTATTGAGATGTTGTGGTATGACCTTAAAAAGGCCGTTCATGCTCGAAAACCCTCTAATGTAACTGAATTAGGACAATTCTGCAAAGATGAGTGGGCCAAAATTCCTCCAGGACGCTGTAAAAGCCTCATTGCACGTTATCGCAAATGCTTGGTTGCAGTTGTTGCTGCTAAGGGTGGCCCAACCAGTTATTAGGTTTAGGGGGCAATCACTTTTTCACACAGGGCCATGATGGTTTGGATTTTTTTTCACCTTTAATAATAAACACCTTAATTTACAAATTGCATTTTGTGTTTACTTGTGTTGTCCTTGACTATTGTTTAAATTGGTTTGATGTTCCGAAACACTTAAGTGTGACAAACATGCAAAGGAACAGGAAATGAGGAAGGGGGCAAACACTTTTTCACACCACTGTATATATATATATATATATTACACTTATTTCTGTGGATATATTTTAATTTTGATTGAAATGTATTTGTTCATAGTGTTGGAGATAGCGCATCATTTTCTTTTAATACATAATTGAGGGGGCTGCAAGTGGAGCTGCATGCAGAAGGTTTTTTACGTTCCTGCATAGAGTGCAGTAAGGTAAAAAAAAAAACGTCTGTATTTACAGCCACTTTAATATTCCTTCTTTGAGAATTTTCTTATAAATGATTTAACCTATTGCATCATACTTATATTATGGTCTTTTGTCCCCAACCACACATCCTTTTGAGATAACTCTAACCCCTTTGGCTGTATAAGCATCTCAGACACCTGGGTACTAAATGATTAGAACCTTAAGCCCCTTTGAGGATAGAAGGTAGAGGTCTCACGCTGGCTAGATATGATTCTCAGCTAGCTGTGCCAAGAGTAGAATGACATTAGCTCTTTTCATATCAAGGCAATGTTTTTAACAGCTTTGTCACTTGATATTTATTGTCTGTTATATGACTATATTTTACCATGTTGTGTAATGCATAACATGATTGGTCCTTAAATAACAATTATATAAATAATAATATTAATAATAATAATAATAATAATAATAATAAAAAATTTGAAAAGTAATCAGCGCTGCTACTCAATAAATATATGTGTACCCAATAAATGAATAGTGTATAACTAAATATTAGCACAATAAAAAATAATATTTTTTCCCAAAATGAATAAACAAAATACAATAAAATGCTGTTGCAAGCTGAAACACTAAAGAGTGATTCGCCCCACCATCCAACTCAATAATACAACAATTAAGTGCAGCGCAAAACACTAATACTTTACATTATAATATCCTAAAGTGCATGTGCAGACTAGTAAAGTCCATGAACAACTAATTAAGTCCCATATAATTTTTGGACTTTAATGGTCTTCTCTTGACATGCACTTTAGGATATTATAATTGTAGCAAAATCCCGGGGCCCCTGAAGCCCAATGGTGACCTCCAGATTTAAGGACAGCTGACATCCTTCAGTGTAGAGTGGGTTACTAGGCAGGGTTGGTGTAATGCAAGATGAACAGGTGGGCGCCAGACACTTTTTGAATGCAAAGAGATTTATTGTCTCTTAAACAGAACTGTGGGAGAGAGGATTAAGGCCAGGACACCCTTAGGTAGATGCAATGTTAATTGGCAGACTCCAAGACTTCTATAAGTAGACAGCTATACAGGTGAAGGCCTCCAGCCGGACACCAATTCTGTATAGGTAGGACCGCTGTCTCCTATGGCCACAATCTTGTAGCTGTTAAAAACAGTAAAGGTATTCAACTATCTGCAACACGAACAGTTTTCTTTACCCCACACTCATTCACTGTGGGTCTTCACTCAACGAGCTACCAGTCTCTCTCACTAGACTTCAGATCCACTAGCCACTGGATCCCTGAGCTCTTTCACTGTAGCACTCGGTATCTTCTGCAAGTGTCACCCCCGCTTCACTGCTGGGTCCCTGGCTTGGCACTCACAGATATTCTTCAAGCTTCACCCCTGCTGACACGTTAAGTCTCTGGCTTGGCACTCCACAAGTGTCACCTCTGCTGTCCTGCTGGGTCCCTGACTTGGCACTTGCTGTTGCTTTCCCACTTCTTCACCGTCCCCGGTTGGTGAGAAGTCTGCTCTGGTACTTGCCTCAGCTTACTTACAATGGTCTCCGGTAGCAAGGTGGATGATCCCTTTGTGGCGACAGCTTCCCCTCTACCTCAGACCACAACTGTTTCCCCCGGACGGTGGGAACCGTTACATCTGGTTGGACTACAAGCCTGCAGTCCCAACCCTTCACTACTTCTAAATAGGCTCTCAGATAGCAGAGCAGCCAGATGTCCACGGGATAGGCCTTAGGTTTCTGGTCTAGCAGCCCGGGGCAATACAACAAACGTCCACCCAGACAACCATCCAGGTGGCACAGAACCCCGATCACCTGACTCCACCCAAATAAAAAGTTTCCCCCAACAAAAATCCCTGCCCATTGGCTGCACACAAAGGCGTTCTGGTGAGGAGGCAGTGGCATCCACCAGCACTACAGTACCTCAGCAAGAAAGGCCAGCGACCTGTGGGGTGTCACCTCAGCCCCAAATGGTTCGGACCCATGCCAGCCTTCCCTTTGCCCTTCAGAACCCCTTGTGGCTTCCTCCTAATTCAGGAGACGCTAACATTCCCCCTTTCACTGCCCAGCCAGGAGTCCAGGTGGACACGGAAAATTTTTCCCCAATCAATTTCTTTGATTTCATTTTTACGGAGGACATGCTAGCATCAATTGTGGCCCAGTGCAACCTGTATGCAAAAAAAAAACATATTTTGTTAGTGTGTCAAATTAACATACATGTGTTTTTTGCTTTGCTTGCTCTTTTCCAAGTCCTGTTTTGTTGACCAATAAAACATAAAAAATTGCTAAAAATTTTATGTGTTTTCTTAATAATTTGTTTTGCAGATAATGCATTTTACACTCCCCCCTAAACAATTTTCATGGAACACATTTCCCAGCTGCAACTTAACTAGGCTGAATGACATGTGGTTCTCAGCCTCAGTCCTCAAGTACCCAAACAGGCAATGTTTTGGGAATTTATCTTAGCTAAAATAGCTGTCCAAAATACCAAGCCATTGACTCTGATTTAAAGCACCTGTGCAAGAAGAAGGGAAACCTACAAACATGGCCTGTTGGGGGTACTTGAGGACAGGGTTGAGAACCACTGATTTAGAGCACTGAACTAAAATCGAGCTCAAGACAATCCTATTCTAATTGTGGGCATTTGAGGGAAACCAAGTGGGTGTTAGAACCCCTGTTTGTCTTTTTAGGTTGGGCTTTGAGTGCCTTTTCTGAAAATTGGCTTTATTTCCTGTCACATAGCCCAACAGGAAGGAACGGTAAAACCCTACCAATGTCTTTCCTTGGGGACACACAGGTCAATCGAACTAGTGTCCCCATTAGGCAAATTGCACTCTAGCACTTTGCTGTGTACACCCCAAATTATTAGGTATTTTGGGGTTTATTAAAGGCAAATTCACTCTGCACTACAAGTGTACTTGCTTTAAATCTGAAGCGAAGCACTGCTGATTTTATCATCCAATCATGTAGAAACAAAAATGCTGTTTTTTATTTTCCTTGCATGTCCCCCCTCGGATATCCAGTGACTGCACTTGTAGTGCAAAGTGGATTTGCCTTTAGTAAATAAACCCCAAAGTCCAAGATACCTAATAATTTGGGGTGTACACAGCAAAGTGCTGAGTGCAATTTACCTAATGGGGACACTATTTAGATTGGCCTGTGTGTCCCCAAGGAAAGACATTAGTAGGGTTTTACCCTCACTTCCTGTTTGGCTATGTGACAGGAAGTGAATACATTTTGAAGGAGAAACTGGCAAAATTTGGGAGGTGTCTTCACCCTATCAGGGGTGCAGACATCCCCAAAAACTTACAAGACTTCAAAACCCTCTGTACTCCCCAAGCAAAAATAAGAAAGGATTTCATTTAATTTAACTTTGCAAACATACATTCCTAAGTTCACTGTGATGCATGTCAATGGCCCATTTAGACCTTGTTTATTAGAAAACACCAGTTGCCTTTCACTAGAAACATTTGTTAGTCCAGTCCTGGAAATCTGCATCTGCTTTCCTATTGTTTGCTAATAAAGTAATGGGCCTGCACCTATATGCATGTCCCCGTGGTGCATATCTGGTTCCCGGAAGCGGTGGCCAGCACACAGGAATGACATCACGCCCCTCCAGGAAGTTGCTTGTACTGCTGCTAATTTCTTCCCACCACCATGCCCCACTCACTCTTCTCTGAGGAAGAGATGATCCTTATTTGCAAATTAAGATTTTTTTTTTTTTTTACATAGGGTAATGTTTGTGTGGGTCATGTGTGTATGTCTAAATGATTTGGCCTCAAAAAACACACCTACTGTCACGGTTCCTACCGTGCCAGGCCATCGGCTGGGTATAAAATACTGCCTCACCCTGAGGGCTGGGTCAGTTCATTGTCTCTTGTATTGCCAAAGGTTCCTGTTTTCCTGTGTTTTTATTTTCAAGTTTCAGTGTTCCAAGACTGACCCAGGCTTCTGACCCTGGCTCTATTCATCGTTAACTCTGACTTCTGGAATCCCTGACTACGGCTTCACCTCGACAATCCTTTGGTAAATTCACTGTCAAGCCCCGTGCACAGATTCACAGCCCAGGTAGCCTTTTACCTTGTTACCGTCAGCTGTGTGTATTTGCAAGGGTGAGCATACATCTCTGCATTCTAACCAAGGTAAGTCCTTACACCTACTTCCTGAGTACAGGTTCACTTACGGGCCAATGTATATTGCTTCCTGCTTCAGTGTGTGTGGATATATCTATATCGACATATAGATATATCTATAGATGCATGTTCTTGTGTCCACCAGCAGAGAGGAATTCGGTAGATGCCACACTCCCAATTCTGGAGTCATAATAACGGTCTAGGGGTCTTCAAACTACAGCCCTCCAGTTGTTCAGGAACTACAATTCCCATCATGCCTAGTCATTTCTGTGAATGTCAGAGTTTTACAATGCCTCATGGGACGTGTAGCTGAAGAGCCTTAGTTTGAAGATTTCTGATCACTCTACCATGTCTTGAAAAAGGTCTGTTCTCATGTGCCTTGTATAATGTCCAAGAAATATAGTTTGGAAAATACAAGTAGTTCATGGCACATCTACATTCCAAATCCGGCACTTAAGATGGTCATGCACTATACAATCTGATTGGCCAATCTCTGTACAACTCAATATTTTTTGACAAAATAGGTAATAGGAAGACGCACTTGAACAATTAATTAAAATGATAGGAAATCAAACAGGCTCTTGCACTAAATCTAATTTATTTAATATCTAACTGATTGCAGTGTATGGTCACCTTTAACCACTTCAGCCCCGGAGGATTTTACCCCCTTCCTTACCAGAGCACTTTTTGCGATTCGGCACTGCGCCGCTTTAACTGACAATTGCGCGGTCGTGCGACTTTGCACCCAAACAAAATTGACGTCCTTTTTTATTTTTTGCGCTATAAACAAAAGAGCGACAATTTTGAAAAAAACACAATATTTTTTACTTTTTGCTATAATAAATATCCCATTTAAAAAAAAAAAAAATGTTTTACTCAGTTTAGGCCGATATGTATTCTTCTACATATTTTTGGTAAAGAAAATCGCAATAAGCGTATATTGATTGGTTTGCGCAAAAGTTATAGCATCTACAAAATAGGGGATAGATTTATTGCATTTTTTTTTTTTTTTTTACTAGTAATGGCAACGATCTGCGATTTTTTTTTTTTTCCGTGACTGCGACATTGCGGCGGACACTTCGGACACTTTTGACACATTTTTGGGACCATTCACATTTACACAGCAATCGTTGCTATAAAATTGCACTGATTACTGTGTAAATGGGACTGTCAGGGAAGGGGTTAACACTAGGGGGCGTTGCAGGGGTTAATGTATGTTCCACCTTGTGGACGTCATATGACAGTGGGCAGTATTGAAGTGGTTAAAGATCAGGATCTGAAAATATTAATTTATTTGGTTTAGAAACACTTCTCTGTTCGTTGTAATGTATTGAAATATTTGGGTAAAAAAACACATTTCAAAGATATATTAGAAGTAATAAGAATGAGATTAGCATCAAAGGGGTTAATTAACTGAGAACACCTATTAATTGCCTAACAAGACACATCCAATTAAATTAACCAATTGTATTGGGTGTGCGCTATTATTAACGAGAAAACCGCAGTTACCCTAGCACCAGATGCAGTTTACATATGCAGGTATTTATTATCGCTATTTGCGCTTCAATATGCGTTGGTTCGATTTACTGCTTGCCATCTAGCGCACAACGATATACGGCAGCACAATGGCATGGCTGCTCAAATGGGCATACCTGTACATCCCCTTTAAATTGTGGGCTAGTAAGCTCGCGTGCGCACGCCGTGTGAGCGTGCCCGCGGGTCCCGCAGACTCGATGTCCGCCGGTGGCCCACGATCGTGACATGGCGAGGCAGAACAGGCATTTCCCTGTTCTGCCTAGCAACATGACAGGGATCTACTGCAGTGATCTGTGTCATGTTCTAGAGAGCCCATTCTCCCAACAGTTAGAACACACTGAGGGAACACAGTTAACCCCTTGATCGCCCCCTAGTGTTTAATCCCTTCCCTGCCAGTGTAATTTACACAGTAATCAGTGAATCTTTATTGCACTGATCGCTGTATAAATGTCACTGGTCCCAAAATATTGTCAAGTGTCCGATGTGTCTGCCCATGTCGCAGTCATGATAAAAATCGCAGATCGCCACCATTACTAATAAAAATAAAATTATAAAAATGCCATAAATCCATCCCCTATTTTGTAGACGCTATAACTTTTGAGCAAACCAATCAATATACGCTTATTGATACTTTTTTTTTTTTTTTACCAAAAATATGTAGAAGAATACATATTGGTCTAAACTGAGGAAGTAATTCATTTTTTTTTTTTTATTATAGTAAAAATTATTGCTTTTTTTTTTTTTTTCAAAATTGTTGCTGTTTATTTGTTTATAGAGAAAAAAAAATGCAGAGGTGATAAAAACCACCAAAAGAAAGCTCTATTTGTGGAAATAAAAGGATGTCAATTTGGTTTGGGTGCAACATCCCATGATCACGCAATTGTCAGTTAAAGCGATGCAGTGCCATATTACAAAAAATGCTCTGGTCAGGAAGGGGGCAAATCCTGAAGTGGTTAATGACTTTTCCGACGCACCAATTAATGTATTTAAAAAAAAAAAAAAAAAAAACGTCAGCATCAGGAGAATATAGTGTTTATTGGTCACCACATCCAGGTTTTAGAGTAAAAGAAGAAAGAACCCCCTTGGGAAATGGGACTTTGAAAGTGACCAATACACCAAATAATATCAAGGAAAATATAATTTATTGTATAAATCTAAACATGATAAAAATTGTCACAGTGAACATAGAATATGAAATACACAATTGATACATAACCTTGATTACATCGCTGAAGCCCTGACGATTCTGGCTAAATGCCTTTCAGGGGTTATTAACAAACAGAGCGCAAATGTCTATAAAGAAACATATATAACATTAAAGGAACAGTAAACACAGGTTGAAACAGACAACTGCAGGCAAATTTTGATAAGAATGTCAAATACATACCAATAATATCAATTGTTTGTTTAAAGAATAAAAGAGAGACCTAGAGGGGGCCCCCTCCAAGAAGAACAGAGACTGGACAAATGGGCCTTGAACGCTAGATCCCTCACATTCAGGGGCGATATCTCAGCGAAGATCCAAATAATGATCACATGTATGACCTCAGAGCTAGTACAATCTAGGTGAACAGAAATAGCACAGTAATAGCCCATACAGTATGTCTTCCAAGTTATACCAAATGGGTGTGTATTAGTATGTGCATAAAAGTATAAAGTATACACACCTATAGAGTAAATACTCATCACATACCCACGGGTATCCCCAAGGAATGGGTCCCACAAAATAGCAGGGAAAGTTCCTCCGCTCAGGAGGAATGCCTGTGCTGGACCAGAAAGGTGGAATGGGGAGAGGAGTGCTGTTAGATTGTTAATCACCAAAAATGGATCAGAAAGCCGAGGGAGTCATGATGAGTAACACCATCTTACCTCCTGTGAATCAATCATGTACACGGCTGATGTCCTGTCCGTCACAGCCCAGTCAGTGACCGGCCGCAGCAGAAGCTTTATACACACTGGGACGCCCGCTCGTGCGCAGTGGTCCCATGTGTACCGCCCATGCACGGACCAAAAGGTCCCACTCCCCCAGGTACAGATTGGCGTAAGATGGGGCACAACAATTTCCCATAGCTACACCCTGTACTTGGAGGTACTTGGAGGTAGTGGGAGCCATCAAAGGAAAAGACGTTATGTTTGAGTATATATTCCAAAGGGGAAAGTCTAAACTCATTGAAAGGCCAACTGTCTCTATGCGATTGGAATTAAAGCATGTGCAATTGCTCCGATGCCCAACTGGTGGGGGAAGGAGCTATATAAAGCTTCAACATCAACTGCCACCAGAAGGGCATCGGAAGGCACAATAATCCCCTCCAAGTTTTGGAGGAGATGCATAGTACCTCTGATGTAGGAGTAAATTAATCACATAGGGTTTGATTTGTTCATCAATGAACTTGCTTAGATTTTCTATTATTCCATCACACCCAGACACTATGGGTCTTCCCGGGGGATTCTTCTTATTCTAATGAATCTCAGGCAGACATTAGAAAGTGGGTACTCTAGGGTGGGGGGTACGTATAAAGTCCTGTTTAATTATTTATTAAATTATTAAGATATGCATTATCAACTAATAAATAAAATGTTTTGTCATATTTGTCAATTAAGGATCTGGGAATTGATCTATAGCATAGTTGGTTAATTAATGTATGAACTGGTGCAGCACCTTCTTCTTAGTGAATGACCCTCATAGTTATTACTTCAGTAAACAATTTAATTCAGCAAGCCCTTACAATTGGGAATACCTCTTGGAATGTACTTGTTCTGTTATTGCAGGGTCCATTGCCGAAAGCCTTTGGAAGCCTTGGAGTGGTTGTTAAGCTGTAGGAAACAAGTATGGGCTAGGTTTGGCTGGGTGTCACCACAGGGTGTGCTGGAGAGGGCAAGGTGACAAAGTGCTGACCAGTGAAGGAGTATCCTGGGGGAGTCTTGTGACAGGAATGCTTGTATGCTGTAAAGGAAATGTAACTCTCCCTTTAGTCAGTCAACAAAAGATATTGGAGTAGTCCTGCTATGTAACAGGGGTATATTTAAAAAAAAGGCACAATCTAGACACGTATTTCTGCCCTAATTTACCTTCAAATGCCGATAATTTGCCCTGCACAGAGGGCAAGCTATAAGCCAGGAGACTAGCACAGTGGGCCAATTTGCAGGGTGATGAATGTGTGGTAAATGTGTGCACCAGGATCATGTAGGAGTAAGAACTGCTGGTCCTCCATGACGAAGTTGAATCATTAACAAAATAATCAACAATTCATGATATCCAAATGACAAAAATTAAAAGACAGCTCAGGGCCACTGACTGTAACTGGCACTTGATGATAACAGGGCCGTAGATATATTTTTTTTCCTCGGGGGGGGGGTTCAGGACTTTCAAACTCAAAGGCATAATTTAGGTAATGAGGATTTGCAATGGAGCACAGCAAAAATGATCTCCATTCAACTGAATGCAGTTGTGGTGCAGTAGTGCAGGGTTTAAGGGATTCAAATATGTGATGAGGAAGCAATACTGCGCCTCCTCGCTGCCTGCCAAATGCTCTTTGAAGAACCATCTGAACACAGATCCTGTTTATGTAGCTGACATCCTAAGGTTTTTTATGTCCTTCCTGAGCTACATTTTTAACTTGTATCCATACTGATTTTGCTCCTTTAACATTTGTATAGTATTTTAAAAAATAATTATAATTGGTACTTACTGCATATTTTCATTGTGTAACATATGCAGCATGTACCTGGTAAATATTTTATTTTAAATAAAAGAAACTGAGCCAACTTCACAAAGGCCTGCTCAGGTTGCACAGTAAGATTGCCTATTATGCAGTCTTAAGCCCCCAAAATCCGTTGGTACAGTAGAAACTGACTGACATTCGGCCCATGTGTATAGGTACCAACAGAAACCTATCTCCCCACCACCAACTCTTGTGAGATGAGCATGCTTGAAAACAAACTGCCAACCAGCATATGATCAGTACTCTCAGCCAATCGCTGCATGCACTGACAGATGCGCTCTGACGGGGGGGGGGGGGGGTACAGTATCTGCACATCAAGTGGTTACCTGCTGTTAGGGACCAGTTTCCGACCCTAGATGCAGAGAGATTTTGAGCCCATCACTCAGGTGTACAGGCTGAGCAGGGATTGGAACATTTGAGATCTCAGGTGCAGGTATTTGCAGTATACTTGCGCCACCATGGTCATGTAGGATGTATGAATGAGACCCAAGACTGGATTGTAGCTAACCTTACTGTGCAACCTGAGCAGGTGCTAGGGACGACATATTGTGGTAGGCAGTAAAATAGTGTCCTAAGAAGTTTTATGAAATGTTTTAAGAGATTTAAAAAAATTAAATGGTGCAGTGCCTACCACAGGTGCACCTGGTCTACCACAGGTGCACCTGGTCAATAAGGTTGGCTCGTATTCAGTCTTAAACTGTAGTAAACCCAGCTTTTGAACTTGTACATACAGGTATGCCTATAATGAGGCTTACCTGTAGGTACAGTGAATATCTCCTAAACATGTGATGTTTAGGAGATATTAACATTGAAAGCAGCAGGTGACATCACCCACGCATGTGCTCTGAAGGGACAGCATACAATTTTGGTCATTTGGCAGTCTGTTCTGCACTTCTGTGATCTGTTTTTAGCTGACAGCTGGATAAAGGCTGCTACATCACTCAGCAGGTCAAGGCTGGGGAAAGACCCCAACATTTGAGTCGGGATTCACCCAGATCACTTGACCAGAAGTTGGATCACCCGCTAAGATCCTGAGCCAGCTGCCCCTTCCACAACTCAGTGCTCTAGTGAGCATGGGGAGTGGTCTCCTAAGAACCCCCCTTCCCTCCTCAAGCAAAGATTCCCACTGCAAAATATCTCCCTCCCTCAAATACTCCCCCAAAAAATTCAACCCCCTGTCTCTCAACTGACCCCCAAAGCAAAAATATCTCCCTCAGTCAACACCCCCCCCCCCCCAGCAAAGATTCCTAATTATGATGAAATTCGTTCAATCAAACTCCCTCCCAGAAGCAAATCCCTGCCATTAATCATCCCTGTAAACTTCTCTACAAAAAATCCCCCCTTCTCCAAAAGTAAACCCACCTATCTTTCCTTAACCCCCCCTCCAAAAGAATCTCCCCCAGGCAGGAATTCTCACCCCATCCTTCTCCCAAACAGAAAGTTTATGCCTCTCCACTTGCCAGACCTAAGATTCAGTGCTGCACAGAAGTAGGAAAACTTCTGCAGCCCCAGTCTCCCTTCTGCTGTGTCATATGTACCTTGAGGAGAAATCTAGGAGTTCCCTTGACCGTGCACTGTCAGTTTCAGGTATCCAAGACCTGTTTGTAGGTATTGCAAGCATCAGGACCTCGCAGGAATTTCATGCCTTTTGGGGGGACCCTTATTAAAAGGATAGGGATTGGGCACAATAGAAGGGGAACTGGCTGCTGCACTCTGGAACTCTTGATTGCTTCTACTATGCAGCGCAGCAACAGGGACACTCCCTGGGTATTTTGGCAGGATACTCTGGGGGGGTTATGAACACCCTGACTCCCCCCTTATCTACGTCCCTGGATAAAAATGGAAAATGTAATGCCGTGTACACACAAGCGGATTTTCCATCAAAAAAATCTTGGATGTTTTTTCCGATGGAATTCAGCTCAAGCTAGGCTTGTATACACGCGGTCACACAAAAATTCGCTGAACTTTCGACCGTCAAGAAAGCGGTGACGTACAACACTATGACGAGCCGATAAAATTAAGTTCAATGCTTCCTAGCTTGCGTCAAATTGTTTCAGAGCATGCGTAGGAATTTTGCGCATCAGAATTGCTACAGACAATCGGTTCCGATCTGAACTTTTTCCGACTGAAAAATTGAGAACATGCTCTCAATCTCAATCTCGCATTTTCCGACCAAAAGCTCTCATGGGTCTTTTGCTGGCCAAATTTCCGATCGTGTGTACGCGGCATTAGAGTCTGGATCTCTTACTGAAATATAATAAATCCACATGTTATAAGCAGGTCTCAATTTGACAAACATTCAGGTGGAGATTGACCTTTATACCTAATGACACAATGACAAATGAGTAACCAACAACCCAACCACAAATAGATTTTTTTGAAGCTAACATGAAGGCAATTATAATAAATGACTGTGGGTTATTAAAAAAATGGTAAATGTATTTTACAAACAGCTTAAAAAAAAAAACACTTTATTAGAGTGTTGCTGCTATTTTATTTTTGAATCACAGGATTGGATGTGTCCTAGACCTGGCTGCATGGATCAAGTGGTCTGTAGGGAGGGTCTGGTGGAGGTTTAGGACCTGTCTGGGATGTCCCCTAATTGGCAACTTAAAAGGCCTGTGTTCCAGACCTTCATCACTTAAACCATAGGGCCCTATTGGAGGGTACCAATGAGTACAGCAATTAACCCTGTCCAGCTGCAGCCTGCCATAGACTTTGACAGGCTACCTGCAGTTGGGCTGGATACTGCACTTGTTCCTCACAAGAAGACTAAAACACCCATGAACAATGCACTACTCCTCGACGGCCCCATGTGCATGGAGCCTTAGAGTCCTAAAACTTTATACACTGCAGTTAAAGGCTGAAAAGTTTCACCAAATGAAAAAATATAAGCCCGGAAAATCAGACTTTATGTTGAACTTTCTTGGCAGAGTTTGGCCTTGGACAATGAATCTTCTGCATCAGTTTTAAGCATGAATAATGCAAATGGAGTCTGGAACACCAGCTGTCCTAATGATATATTAGCAAATAGTGATAGACAACTAACTCTAAAAGTAATAATTTACTCTCCATTTCAAGACAAGGACATTTTATTTTAATGCGAAGCATATGTCATACAAGTGACAAAAGGAAGCTCAAGCACCACAGACGATGATGGAAATATGCTATTGATATATTTAAGTGCCCACAATGTATTGTTTTGCTTTATATTTCCAGATCATTTTATAAAGAGGCCTCCGATAATTGTACACAAGTCTTTCAGATCTGAAATAGCTAATTAAAGAAAAAACATGTTAAGCTATTTGATTGTTTTTAATTAACGACCGATTAGCATAAGCTAATCATCTTGTTCTTGCTTGGTAGCTATTTATAATTTTTGGCAGTCTTGATTATTTAAAGGACTTTATCAGCTGAAGTAACCCTTGCTAAGCTGAAGAAGGAAAGTGTAGCACATTACAGTTACGTATTTCTTTTCCTTTATTGTTATTACTTTCTTTCACTTGAATTATATTAGAAATGATAAGAAACAGAGACACTTAAATAGTGTTAGAAGAATGTACGATAACAGGTACAGATTCAAAAGGAGTTACTGTCCGCTAATATCGAACATTAAGCAATGTAAAGATAAAGAAGATAACCAAGCAACATTAAATTGCAAGGTGTTCAACAATCAGAGCCATGCTTGAGATTGCAATACGTTTCATGTCCAAAGAGAGGGCCCTTCCGCTGGAAACCATAGAACTGAAGACAATGTCATTGTCCATGGGACCAATAAGAGGTACCACTCTTGCCTGTGGACAAAAGGCAGAGAGGATCAAGAGTAAGACATAAAAAGATAAAGGAGGGAGAGGAGGGAGATAGAGAAAAAAAAGGGGGGGCAATCCCTGTCCCGGAGGCTTGCTACAGAGATATAAATGCACCGTTATAAATCCCAGTTCCAGGAGCGCATAGGCGATTGTGTTGATAGGATGTAATCTAACCAGGGCTGCCAGGTACGTAGAAATTTATTGCGTGTATCAGTTAAGATCGCCGTCAATTTTTCATTTACTTCGTCAAAGTTAAGAATCAGTATCTTCCACGCTTTTGCAATAGTCTGTTTCGTGGTCGAGAATATATGGGTCACATTCTTGTTTGGTAGCGCCATCTATTGGTTTGTTGGGAAGTGCCTCCCAAGGGTCGTAGGTAAATTTATGTGTATGACCGTATTAACCATGTTGTAGACCCTTATCCATAGTCGTTTGACATTTGGGCATGTCCACCATATGTGCTTCATATCACCTAGGTCTGAGCATCCCTAAAGCATGTGGGAAGATAGGTAGGGAGATATTTAGCAATTCTAGCCGGAGTAAAGTACCATGGGGACAGCACATTAAAAGAGTTTTATAATGTAGTTATGTTACGGGAAAAACAAAATAATGGCTCCCAGATTTTATGCCAGGTCTCGGCGGTTTGCGTGGCACTAAAGCCCCTTGCCCAGTTGGTGCAGTAAGATGGGGTACGCAAATTCAAATTACTTAGGATTGAGGAGTATAATAGGGAAATGAGACCTTGGGCTGTGGGGCCTGTCCGATATCTGGTTTCAAATGCTGTTGCTGTCGTTGACCAATCTTGGTTTCTTGTTAGGGATTCCACCAGATGGCGAATTTGGAGGTAATGAAATTTCTCAGAATCAGGGATGTCATATGTGTATTTGAGATATTGGAATGTGATGATGCCCCGAGTGAACAACAGATATTGTTATTATTTTGCCAAGTATGTGCAACCAGTAGGCCTTACAGGTAGTTTTGCTAACATTCCTCAACTCTTTTCTTCTGACAGCAACGTTTTGGTAGAAAAAACACTTGACTCTTGTAAACACATGTAACGTGTTTAGGCGCATTTAGACATATCAAGCTCATGGGCGTTAATTTGTTTGATTGGCCAGAATATTACTTTATTCTGGCCAATGAAATTAATTGACGATTAAGTGCTAAATGCCATCAAATATATCCTTGATAACAACGTAATGCATGCATGAATGTGGAAATCATCAGCTACAATTGCAATAAACTTAATATGTGAATACAACAAAGTGCATTGAAAAGTGCATTAAAAATGACATAAAGTGCATCAGCAACTTAGTGAATACAAGAGTCCCAAACAAAGTGTCCTGTGCTTATTTTATCAATACATGAAAGCCCAGAAAGTGACATCATCCCACTGCATACACCCAAAAGTGAGAGGTACACCCGAAACTTCTCAGGAGAAAGCAAAGCTTTGTCAGGGCTGGGACCAGCCCTTCCTTCTCAAAGCTGGCCGCTCAGCTGTCGGCTAATTGCCAGCTCCTATCTCTCCACAGTGACTCACCTGTTGATGATATCCTGCTCGTCAGTCCTGCCTACTTAAACCGTCCAGTCCAGATGATCTCTGCCTTTGCCTTGGTCACATCTCTAACTGTACTTCTGTCTCAGTCTGATTCATGGTTTCTGACAGTAGGCGAATGCCATGAATTCAGAAGATGCAGTCAATCCACTTGTTGGTAATTTATTTTCCAGATTGGATGAGCAGGATCACCACATGGATCAGTTTGCCATGGCATTACAAACGCTCCTGAGTCGCACGGCTCACCGGGAACCTCCTACTGTGGCTGCTCCGGCACAACCTGTGTTGCAGGCCGTCCCTGCTGCTGCTCCAGTCTCTGTGTAGGCACCAGCCTCGAGTATTCCCTCTATAAGAGGTATATCTGGTTCCGCTCCGCTTCCCCAGCGATTTGTGGGGCGAGCCAGTCCAATGCAGAAGGTTTCTCAACCAGGTTGAGATAAACTTTGAGATGCTGCCCCAGGCGTTTCCCACAGACAGAAGCAAAGTAGGTTTTGTGATATCTTTGCTTTCTGAGGGAGCCTTGGCCTGGGCAAACCCTCTATGGGAGATGCAAAAACCTGTTGTCTTGAGTTACCCTGAGTTTGTGGCTTTGTTTAAAAGAGTATTTGATGTTCCTGCATGTTCCTCTTCTGCTGCCAAGTGCCTCATGTCCATCAGAGTACAAGAACTGTTGCCGATTACGCCATTGAATTCCATAGAGGTTGCTTGGAACAATGAGGCCCTCGTGGCTGCTTTTTCTCATGGTCTCACGGATACCATCAAGGATGAGATAGCAGCCCGAGATATACCCACTGGAGAAGTTGATCAAGTTTGCCATCCTCATTGACTCCAGACTCAGACTCCCTTTTAAGGAGCTCTTGCGGAGGCCTCCTGTACATGTGTCTCCGAACTTTGCAGACCCACCCTTGCCTCCCTCACCTCCCATGCCTCCTGGTACTGAGTTGGTCTGTGAAGATGAACCCATACACTTGGGCTTCACGCGTCTCTCTGCGGATGAGAGAACCCTAAGGAGGAGGGAGAGATTGTGCCTTTATTGTGGCCAGGCAGGTCGCTTTTTGAAGTCTTGTTCTACCCATCCAGGGACCACCCAAATATTGAGGTTCTGTCACGGACAGACCTTAGGTGGCGTTGTTTCATCCCCAGTTATCCAGAAGGATAAGCCCCCTAGTTTTAGTCACCCTTTCTTGGGCTGAGTCGTCCGTCGAGATACAGGCTCTAATCAAGCAGGCCTGTTCATTGATGCTGCCTTTGTATCGAAGCACTCGATTCTTCTGCAGCTGCGTGACACTCCACTTGACATTGAGGCTCTTGACAGAAGACCTCTACAGCCTGCCCATGTGAATCAGACTGTTCCATTGTTCATGGCCGTAGGGGCTCTTCACCATGAGATAATCCAATTCCAAGTTTTTTCCTCACCTAAGTTTCCGCTGGTTATTGGTTATCCTTGGTTACAGAGGCACAACCCCTCTTTTGATTGACTCCGTGCTGGGGTTCTCTCCTGGTCGCCACAATGCAGTAAGACATGCTTCCAGAAGGTAGCAAAGGTCCTGTGCACCTGTTCACTCTCCTCCCTGCCGGAGGAGTACCGTGATTTTAGCGATGTCTTCGACAAAGGTCAAGCCGGCAATTTGCCTCCACACTGGTCGTATGATTGCGAAATTGACCTTCAACCTGGTGCCATACCCCCTCGTGTCCGGGTTTACTCTTTGTCGGTCTTGGAGGATAAGGCCATGGAGGAGTATGTTACAGACGCACTTTCTCGAGGTTTCATCCGCAAATCCTCGTCTCCTGCTGGTGCTGGTTTCTTCTTTGTGAAGAAGAGGAGTGGTGAACTGAGACCTTGTATTGCTTATAGAGGTCTCAATTGTTTCACAATTAAGAATTCCTATCCAATTCCCTTGATTATGGAGTTATTTGACCCCTTTAAGGGAGCAACAGTTTTCACAAAGCTTGATTTGAGAGGGAGATACAGTCCCGTGAGGATTAAGGAGGGCGAACTGCATTTAATACCAGAACGGCCCATTATGAGTCCCTCGTAATGCCTTTTGGCTTTGGTAAAGCCCCGGCAGCTTTCCAGGAATTTATTAACGATGTCCTCCAAGATTTGTTGCAGTTATGTGTAGTGGTTTATCTCAACGATATCCTCATATTTTCCAAGTCCCTGGAGAGCCACCACACAGATGTCTGTCGTGTGCTTCAGAAACTAAGAGAGAACAACCTCTATTGTAAATTGGAGAAGTGCAAATTCCATTGTGAACAGGTTAAATTCCTGGGTTATGTAATTTCCACTGCTGGTTTTTCAATGGATCCAGAGAAACTTTCAGCAGTCCTACAGTGGCCCCGACCTGTGGGTTTACGTCCATTGCATCATTTTCTTGGCTTTGCCAACTATTATCGGAAGTTTATTTGTAACTTCTCATCTCTGGTCAAGCCCCTGACTGATATGACCAGAAAGGACGGTAACCCACAGAGTTGGTCTCCGGAGTCCATTAAGGCCTTTGAGAGTCTCAAGGCTGAGTTTGTTTCTGCTCCTGTGTTGGCACATCCTGATCCTATGTTACCTTTTTATCCTTGAGGGTGATGCTTCTGAGACTGCACCCATCCATGCACCCGGCTCCTTTCATGACGCCGGACGCTTGGATTCCTATGACGGGGGCGGGAGGGGTGGTACTTTTTAAAGCACCTGATTAGAGCCAGAAGGCTCTGCACCAATTCATACATTAATTGGGGTGGCAGAAAAGTCATTAATCGAACGTGCGGACCGGCGCACATTGAAGTGCAAATAGCGATAATAAATACCCACATATGTAAACTGCAACTGTTGCTAGGGTAACTGCAGTTTTCTCATTAGTAATAGTGCACGCCCAATACAATTAGTTAATTTCATCTCATTGGATGTGTCTTGTTAGGCAATTAGTAGGTGTTCTCAGGTAATTAACCCTTTTGATGCTAATCTCATTTTTATCACTTCTAATATATCTTTGAAATGTGTTTTTTTTACTCAAATCTTTCAATACATTACAAAGAACAGAGAAGTATTTCTAAATCCAATAAATATATTTTTTCAGATCTTGATCTTTAAAGGTGACCATACACTGCAATCAGTTAGATCTTAAATAAATTAGATTTAGTGCAAGGGCCTGTTTTATTTCCTATAATTTGAATTACTTGTTCAAGTGCGTATTCCTATTACCAATTTTGCCTAAATATCTAGTTGTACAGCGATTGGCCAATAAGACTTCATAGTGCATGACCATCTTAAGTGCCAAATTTTTGGAATGTAGATGTGCCATGACCCACTTGTATTTTCCAAACGATATTTCTTGGGCATTATACAAGGCATATGAAAACAACGTTTTTTCACTATGGCTCTCCAGCTGTTGCGGAACTACACATCCCATGTGAAAGAAAAGGGATAGGGGGTTTCAAGTTCACAGGCCCCTTTTCTAATGGGACAGTGGCAGCTAAGGGGTTTTTAAGGCTCCCCCTAGAAAATAGGTCAGGGTACCTTAAAACAGGTGAAAGGGGGGATCCTTGAAACCTGGAGGATAAGGCCATGGAGGAGTATGTTACAGACGCACTTTCTCGAGGTTTCATCTGCAAATCCTCGTCTCCTGCTGGTGCTGGTTTCTTCTTTGTGAAGAAGAGGAGTGGTGAACTGAGACCTTGTATTGCTTATAGAGGTCTCAATTGTTTCACAATTAAGAATGCCTATCCAATTCCCTTGATTACGGAGTTATTTGACCCCTTTAAGGGAGCAACAGTTTTCACAAAGCTTGATTTGACAGTGGCAGCTAAGGGGCTCCCCCTAGAAAATAGGTCAGGGTACCTTAAAACAGGTGAAAGGGGGGATCCTTGAAACCTGGAAACTTGCCATGCAAGCTTTTAGAAGCCTAGTAGACCCCTTTATAAAGGGGGTTCCATCAGAGACTAACTGCCAGTCACCTCAGGAAGTCATCAGCGGCGGTGCTCTGCAGAAGAGCTATAATACTAAGCTCTTTGCAGCAAACTCCTGTGGTGACATGAAGACTCTACTACGCCAGCTGATTGAGCGAGCGGAGACCGAAGGAGGAGAAGAGTGGCTGCGCCTGTGCCTCGCCTTACCGTCCAGGCTAGAGGCTGAAGAACTGGCTCCTGAAGCGAGCGGCGTTGGATCGGAGAGAATTGGTGACTGCGGCATGATGGAAGCTGTATCAGTGGACATCGCACAGGAAGAAGATTCCCCCCTGCAGGTTCTGGAGCAGCGAGGTCAAGAGGCGGCCGGAAGATCTGGCGTCATCGCTAGAGAGAAGAGGAAGGGGAAAGCTCAGTGTCCATATAGCCCCCCTGTGGAAAGGTGCGGCTGAATGTGAGTGAACGCAATAGAGGCGTGATCAAGACGAGGAGGAGCCGGAGTCAAAAGACAATCTCTTCCGGGAGGTCGCCTAGGCAACTAAGTAAACAAGACACAAGGGCAACGCACATAGCTCTTTTCAAGCAGCAGCTGGGGAGGCAATGAATTTACCAGCAGCAATGAGATACCATTGCCTTCTGCTGCAATACAAGGTGAGTTGGGTAATATTAGTATGATATAACTACCTTGTATAATTCCATTTCTCAATTAGCTTCTTCTTTATCATTTATAAAAGATATGTCAACGGATTTCGTTTTTGAACGTGATTATGTACGACAGGACTAGAAAAGGAAGTTCAATAGCCAATAGCTGCCCTTGCGTCGTATTTGGTCCATCGGACCAGCATACAGACAAACGGTTTTCCCGACAGGAATTGATTCCGCCGGAAAGATTTGAAGTACAAGATTTGAGTACAATTTGTGAAAAATAACCGGAACGTAGTGTGGGTTTATTTCACCACATAGACATCATTCTAGAAGCCTATAAAAATTTTGGAGGGTTTGGTTGGTTCGTCTATGATGAGCAATTTAGACAAAAATTATCAGTACACAAAAATCTTTCATGGGGAAGTAAAGATATTGGCTTGTGGCTCAATCTTTTGTTACCATAGAGACCGCCGATGGTGCGTCCACTGTCCTTACCAGTTAACAGTCCTTCTACATCTTACAAAAAAGGTATTTGTTTCGAGTTTAATGATGCACAATGTAAGTGGGCTACTAATTGCCGATATAGACATGAGTGTGCCTTTTGCTCTGGTCCACACTCGGTGTTGAAATGCTTTAAGAAAATGGCTTTGACTTAAGCACAGGGCAAAGAGTCCTTTCTTAAAAGCTCCCTCACCGGTGATCATTCAAAGCATGCTGCCATGGTTACACAGGTAACCAAATCAGCAGACAGCACTCGTGCTCTATAAAGGTTTTACAGAAGGTTTTAAGTTACCATCATTTAATGGAAAGGGTTGTAAAATTGTAAAAAACATGAATTCTATAGATTCTTTGAAAAATATTGTGAGAAAAAATTGCCAACGATATTAAAGCTCATAGAATTGCAGGTCTTTTTAAAAATCCACCGTTTTTGGACTTCAGAATATCACCTCTAGGAATATTACCGAAAGAAGAACCTAA
The DNA here is from genome assembly GCA_028564925.1 of Lithobates sylvaticus. Taxonomy (NCBI): domain Eukaryota; kingdom Metazoa; phylum Chordata; class Amphibia; order Anura; family Ranidae; genus Lithobates; species Lithobates sylvaticus. The sequence continues at coordinate 79,462,204 of CM053028.1, forward strand.
TAAATTCAGGGTTAGTCATCATTTATCTTTTCCTTAAGGTAAGTCCCTTAATGATCAGATTCCTGATGAAATTTGTTTGGTTGAATATGCATCATTTGAAGATGCGATAAAATTGGTAAGAACATTAGGGGTCCAAATGCGCTATTGGCTAAAACTGATGTGAAATCTGCTTTTAGACTATTGCCTATTCACTCGAACAGTTTCAACTCTTTGGGTTTTTATTTTGACCAAAGGTACTATTTTGATAAATGCTTACCGATGGGGTATTCCCTTTACTGTCGGTATTTTGAGGCATTTTCAAGTTTCATGGAATGGGTAGTAGGAGAAATTTCAGGAACCCCTATATATTTTATGCAGCATGAATTTGTTTTTGATAAATATTTTTGCCTAGCAACTGATTCTGCGGGGTCGATAGGCTTTGCTGCTATATGGACAATCATTGGTGCGCACAAAAATGGCCCTTAAGATGGAAAAATCTAAGTTTATTCAAAAATGTCGTGTTGCTGGAGCTATTCCCTATTGTAGTAGCCATAGAAATCTGGGGAGAATATTTTAGTAACCATCGCTTGCTTATTAGTACGGATAATAATGTTGTTTGCTATTAACTGCTTATCATCTAAATTGCCTCCTGTTACAAAGCTACTAAGGTATCTAGTGTCAAAATGTTTAATGTTTAATATTTGGTTGAAAGCTAAATACATTCCAGGTAAGGATAACATGGTAGGGGATGCTCTCTTTCGGTTACAGATGACACGATTTTTCAAGCTGCTCCCAGAGGCGGACAAGATAGGTATGGTATGCCCATGCAATCTTTGGGACATAGTGTAATCCATGACAATATTAAAAATTCATTAGCACCCAAGACTTGGTTAGGATATTCTTCAGCCTGGTTTTCCTGGATATATCTTACTTTAATTCACATATACCTTGTCAAATTTTAATGAAAATATGGCTCTTTCTTTTCTTACTAGTTTGATGGAAAAAACATTTTTGTGGTCACATATTAACAAAATAATATGTGCAATTAAATTTTTTCTGAAATTGAACGGTTTTCCTTAGCTTTTTCGCTTTTTCTCTTTACGTCAAGCACTGAAAGGTTACGAAAAAAGCTAACTTTTCAGTTGATAACAGACATCCAATTTTGTCGGAGTTATTGGAAAAACTTTGTTTAATTACAGATAGCATTTGCTTTTCTAAATATGAGGCTTGTTTGTTCAAAGCGGCTTTTTCCATTTTTCACAGCTTTGAGAATTTCTGAATTGATAACAGACAACAAGAAAGTCTCAAATGACCTTCGGTTTGAAATGGTAAAAAATTGTGAACATTGCGTTTGTATTTTACTACATCGATCAAAAACTGATCAATTAGGCAAAGGTTCATGGATTACATTGTATAATTGTAATAATCCAGTAATTTGCCTAGTGCAACTTTTAAATAAGTATCTTAGTGTTCGACCTTTTGGTCACGAATTGTTATTTGTTCATGAGAACAGTGTACCATTGATGAGATTTCAATTCAGTAGAGTGTTAACTAAATGTCTGCACACTCTTAAATTGGACAAACTACATCTGTCCTGTCATTCGTTTAGAATAGGTGCTGCAACAGAAGCGGCCAGTCTTGGATTAGATAAGAATAAGATTAAATAAATTGGCAGATGCAAATCTAATGCTTATACTTCTTATGTGAGGACTAATGTCCCGTTTTGAATTTCAGGTACTCCAAAAATTGTATAGATCATTGAACACTCCTTTGTGTTCTGGGCTAATAAGCGAGCATTGAAAAGGGTTTACGGAGAGAATTTGGATTTGGATTCAAACATTTTTCAGATTTATTGGTTTGGTAAAAGAGGGATGGTTTGGGGGGAATTGATGTCGGTGTTGGGGCAATTGACTTATGGATGGCCTTTACCTGATGTTCTGATTATACATCTGGGAGGTAACGATATTGGCAAATTAAAAACCCTGAATATATTGTTTCAAATCAGGTTGGCCATCCAGGAATTGAAATCGGCATCTCCCAGGACCAGCATTGCTTTCTCAGAAATTATTCTTCACTTAGTTTGGTTACAAGAAGATGGGTTTTCAGTTTTTGACAAAGTAAGGAAGCGTATTAATAGAAGAATAGGGGAAGTGATGTCAGTGCCCGGGCACTGAAGGAGACAGACTACGAGGGACCCCCTAGCAACAGGCATTTAGAGGTGAGTAAAAATTTTATTTTTTTCCAATTATTTTATTTATAAATATTTTATGAATTTTAAGCAATTTTTTGGTGGAAACACCACTTTAACAATATAAAGATAAGCAGGTGGCTTATTTACAGTGATGTTATGCTAATAATAAAATTTCTGTAACAAAATGTGAAAGATACAGCAATAATGGAAGAAACTGTAAAAAAAAGGCACAGACCTTATCTGCAAAGAAAACTAAACAAAATTTTACACAAAAAAATGTCTTGTTCTATTAGTGAAAGGGACTTATGTGATGTTCTTTGTATAGTACATAACAAACATAAATTCAATAAAACCAATGTTTTATTATTAAGTTGCCAGTAAAAAAAGATGATAAATAAATGTTCTTTTAATCCATTAACAGGACACCTTTTTTTTTTATCAAGCTTTTACTTTTTACTTTTACTATATTACCAATGTACTAATAAAAATAGTATTTATTGAGTTATGTTGGTTTTGTACAATATTTAAAACTCAACAAAAGACCCTTTCAGTAACAGAAACCAGAAGAAACAGTCTCTTTCCCTGAACACATTATATGTGAAAAATGCCTTATACCCTCAGTTGTGACATGAACTGACATGGAGAAATTACATAGAATTAAGCGCTACAACAATCCAAGGTAATTCTTTAATGGTAAATCGTTACAAACTGAAATATATATAAGCAGACATTACTTTCAGAACAATCTCTATATCAACTCAAGAGTTATATACTTATCCTTATCCTCAATTACCTCTGAAGTGCCGGGCTCCTGACAAGCACGTGCTATGTGTTTTGTAAATTTAATATTCCTGGAACCACAGTTGGGTTTCAGGGTTGATTGTACTAAATTATGGTTTCAGTACCAGTCTGGCTGGATTGCACTGGGTTCTGCTTGGCCATAGGTGTTGCTGTCACTTCTGTTTGAGAACGCAGTTTGGCTGGACACATTGGGTGCCAATCTTTCTCGGAACCAATCAGTGAGTGTATCGTCTTGCTGTGATTTCTGGGAGAGGGTACTTAAGGTACTGAGATCAGGTGCTTTGGGGTTCCGGTCCAGGAGATCTTTCTGTCTGTTTGGTCCTGGTCCTCCTGACCAGCCCTTAGGGCCCTCATGGCCTGGAGTGCGGATCCATCCAATTCCGAGTCTCGGGGCTGGCTAGCCCGAGGCAAAGTAACTGGAAGGAGGATTCCAAGGTGGTCCGGTGCCGTCTCGTCTGTGGAGAGGCCCAGCAACTGAGAAAGCAACCAGGGGAGGACTCTTCGGAAGAGGGCCACAGCAAAGGCTGGTTTCTCAGTAAGAGCCTGGAAGCCAAGTTGAAAGACACCAAGTGAATCTACACTCGTACGGTATCGCCAGGCCGGCTGCAAGATACTGGTATCATACGAGGGCTCTCTAAATTTATCTACCTATTCTTCAGTTACAATCAAGTCTGTGGCAGAGACTTTATTCTTCAGTTACAACCAAGTCTGTGGCAGAGACTTTACTCATCAGTTCTACAACCAATTCTGTGGCAGAGACTTGGCTCTATTTGAACACTCTATCGGCTGCTAGGCCTAGTGAGAGGAGGTTTATCTGATAGCTGTGAAAATCCAGTTGTGAGTGGCTATTCTCTGGATTTATATGTTAAGAGACTTTCAGTTTTGAGCAGTTCCAAGAGTACCTGAACTTTCCACCTAAACCCTTTATCCCTATTGAGAGACTGTGTTTGTCTACCCTTTTTGCAAATAAAAATCCCAAAGCGGATCCAGTGTCAGTTTCTGCAGTTCTTTGGGCCATCGACCTCGGGAAACCCCTAGACGCATACAAGGTCAAGAAGGTAACAGTAAGCTCAAATTAAACCAACAGCTCCTTTGGGGGTTAGTGCTACACCTCCATAATCTCCTTAGGCACGTAAGTGAACTCCAGTACATATTCTATGCCACCCGCTTATTCAGCAGCCGCTGGGACAATGCGAGCCTGGGCAGAGCTCGAGCACTTCCATCCCCGGGAAGCACACAGGAATTTGGTGATTTGCGCGCCATTTTAAAATCAGACAGTCTTTTAGGTCCAGACATACTGACATTTTTAGGCACAGTCTCGCTATGTACAGTGGTAGGGGTTCCCGCCCGAGGCGATGCACTCCTCAAATTAAGGGCTAGCCAGCCCGATAAGTCATTGCAAGTTGCGGCGACATCATCCCCGTTTGCCCATAACATCTCTTGAGATAAGGTCTCGAACAGATCGTCATCTCCACTAACGTCGGAGAGATAATCTAGCTCCAAGTCCCACAACTCTTCTGCCGGTAAATAATTATTTACAGTTCCCCTTAACACAATAGCCCCAGATTTCTCACCGGTAACTGTGGTGGACTTCTCTGGAACGATCTCCTTCCTCCCATCTGGTCTAGATTAAATTTGCGGCGGTCCTCTACTGCGGCCGCAGGAGGCCTTGACATGGCCCACTCTTTTTGAAGTAGGCACGGTGTTGGTGGTGACGGTGGACGAAGCTGTGTCCATAACATCTGGAGTAACTCCTCCGGTAACAGTAGCAGCAGCATCTCCCTCCAGGACACTGGCAGCATCAGGTAACGTAGAGACTGTAGGCCTCACCATAGGAGTGTAGACTGTAGACTCCTTGTGGCAACGCCTGTGGCCCAGTCCATGCGATACGCCCGAGGCAATACGTTGGGCTGCTCCACCTTGGATGCATACTCTCCACACTGTAGGCAGCGGACAAACGGCCGGGGACTTGCGACCAGTCCCCTGCACTTTCCACAGAGCATACCGAGGGCCTCCATGTCTCCCGACGTGTACAGGAAAAAAAGCCCCTGCGGTAACAGGCGAATTCCCGTATCTGTCAGTACAGTCCCAGGTAATCTCACACTCGTGGTATTTCCCACTGAAGGCATCCTGGGTCCCATGATGGACTATGTCCCTGGCACTCGGAACATTTTTTGTTTTTCTCTCTCTGCAATGGAACACAACCTGCTTCGTCTTTCTCCTTAGGCACGCTCACGCGGTGCCTCTCTGCCACAGACTTGAATGTAACTGAGGGACACAGTACACACGATCGGAATTCTCGTCGGAAAAAACTCAGATGGAATTCTGCTCAAGCTGTGTTGCCTACACACGATCAAACCAAATTCCGACGGTCAATAACACAGCGGCATAAAACACGTTCGACACCACTATAAAAGGGAAGTTTAATGCTTCCGAGCATGCGTCGAATTGTTTCCGCGCATGCGTCGGAATTTTGCGTGTCGGAATTGCATACACACGATCAGAAAATCCGATAGAAAGGTTTTCCGTTGGAAAAATTGAGAACAGGTTCTCAATCCAAAGTCTGTCGGAAATTCCGACAGAAAAAGACCGTTGGGCATACACACGGTCGGAAAATCCGATGAAAAGCTCCCATCGGACTGTTTTCATCGGAAATTCCGACCGTGTGTACGCCACATTAGACAAAATTTAGAGAACTATCATACGGTATCAGTATCTTACAGCCGGTCCGGCGATACCGTATGAGTGTAGATCCATTTAGTGTCCTTCAACTGAGCCTCCAGGCTCCTTCAGAGAAGCAAGCCTTGTGCATGGCCTTCTCCCGAAGAGTCCTCCCCTGGATGCTTCTCCAGTTGCTGGGCCTCTCCTTAGATGAGACGGCACCGGACCACTCTTGGATAATTAGGCCCCGATATCCATTCTGGCCTTTCCCTGCAGTTGCTTCGCCTCGGGCTTTCCAGCCCTGAGACTCAGAATTGCATGGATCCGCACCCCAGGCCAGGAGGGCCACGGGGGCTGGTCAGGAGGACCAGGACCAAACAGACAGAAAATATCTTCTGGACTAGACCGGAACCCCGAAGCATGTGATTTCAGTACCTTATATACCTTCTCCCAGAATTCACAGCAGGATAAACACTCCCACTGGGCTGGTTCTGAGAAAGAATGGTACCCAATACGTCCAGCTAAACTGCATTCCCATACTTGCCGGCAGTGACAGCGACACCTGCGGCCAATTAGAACTCAGTGCAGTCCAGCCAGACTGTTACTGAAACCATAGTTTGGCATAATTAGCCCTAAAACCCAACTGTGGTTTCAGGAATATTTAACTTTGAAAAACACATAGCGCATGCTCGTCAGGAGCCAGCGCTACATAACTATGTAAATCATAACTATGTAAAAAGTCAAATACATTTTTCTACTAATTTAGTCGAAAAACAAATGGGAAATTTCGTAAGAACCTTCCTTCCTAGTATCTTATTCCATTCCTCTTCCCGTACACATGTGCTGTTTTAAGCTCTTTATTTCTCCCTATTTCATGATATAGCTCTCTAGCAATCCATAGAGAGCAGCTGTGAAAACTCTGTGTAAAAATTGATTTAGACCTCTAATTCACAAAGTTTCAATAAAACTCACAAAAGATGAAATATGTGAATACAATTTGGATGAGATTGTATGATACACTAGAATATGTTTTACTAGATATAAGTGAATTTCAAGGGAAGTCACGCATATTTCAATCAGATTATACAATCTTCTTTAACTGTAACAACAATATAGTTTGATGGTCTACTGGATTGGGGAAAAAATGTATTCTTGTTTGGGTAGGTCCTTAAAGTAAATAGTGTTTTTAAATTGTAAAGGAAAATACCTAGATAATGTACAATTAAGTTTTAGTGGAGAAACACCTTGCAATCTCCTCTTTAGGCAGCTGGCTTTACCAATCTTCTTGATTGTAAGATGTTTATATTTTAGTACAATCCAACCTAACCTTAGTGGAATAGTAGATTTTGCAGTTAATTAAAATGTTACAATCATGTCAAAATTCAGTGAATTAATAGGCATACCTTCATGGCTTAGGCTAAGCAGATAAGAGGTATATAGAGAGGTATGAAGCACTGCCTTCTTTTTATAGAGAGATATAAGGCATTGCATGTAATAATGAGATGAGATACTGGGTGTACTATAGAGACATGGGGCAATACAAGCAGTAGAGAGTGGTGGTGTTGGTGCTCAATATTTGGGGGGGGGGGGGGAAACCATGCGGCAGATGAGCGGGAATGCGGCGATCCCCGCCCGCGTGAGACGGACGGGAATGCGGCGGCAAACACAGGCCTCCTTACCTTAGGAAGGAGGCAGATCAGGCAAACATGAATCCGGGCTGCAGCTCCACGCTCCGGGGCCATCACTTCTCCTCCAGGCTGAACAGGAAGTGGGTCCTGACTAAGACCCGATTGTTCCGGGAGTCCTAAGACTCCCAGGCCAATCAGGTATCAGGAACTGGGAGGAGAATCAGGAAGATAATAGCGAATATTAATTCGCTATTGTCACACAAGTGGGTGGGCTTGGGGTGCAATGCCCACCCTTTTTTGAAGCCAATTAGGAACTCGGGCTCTAATCATGTTCTTCAGAAAAAGAAAACCCCATTGGAATCCAATGCGTCAGGCGCCCTGCATGTAGATTAGGGGCTGAACGCTTGAATGGGGGGGCGTCCCCCTATGGACGGGCCGCCACTGCAACATACCCACGCATTCATAATGCACCCTCAAATACAATCAAGACACACAGGTATACAATAATCCTCTTATTATATTACACATATTGGTGGCTAATATAAGAAAGATAACATACCAGGATAAAGTTGGTTATTTTCAGTCCAATGAGGTCTGAAAATGGAAGTCACATGGCTAAAACAAAGATACTTATCCTTGTGAAAGAGCCTTGTGAATTGAGCTGTAGGTATCCCTTCACACGCATTCCAATATTAAGAGGGGAATCATTTTAGCATAACACAAATCAAATTAGTTTTGCTTGAATGTCTTTATTTTTCACTGATATGCACTATATTATTGTTACATTTTTGTCATTCATTAACTGAATATAGTGTTATATTTAGTTGAGATTTTTGAGATCATGAAATAATTGAGTATATATTTTTTGAAAACATCAGGTTGATAAAAAATTTGCTCAACAATCATGAGATGTCCTTAAAGTGGTTGTAAACCCTTACAGACCACTTTAACCTACAGGTAAGCCTAGATTAAGGCTTACCTGTAGGTGCAAGAAATATCTCCTTAACCACTTTCAGACCGGACCAATTTGCAGCCAAAGGACCAGGCCCCTTTTTGCGATTCGGCACTGCGTCGCTTTAACTGACAATTGTGCGGTCGTGCGACGTGGCTCCCAAACAAAATTGACGTCCTTTTTTTCCCACAAATAGAGCTTTCTTTTGGTGGTATTTGATCGCCCCTGCAGTTTTTATTTTTTTGCGCTATAAACAAAAAAGAGCGACAATTTTGAAAAAAAAACACATTCTTTTTTATTTTTTGCTATAATAAATATCCCCCAAAAATATATAAAAAAACATATTTTTTCCTCAGTTTAGGTCGATACGTATTCTTCTACATATTTTTGGTAAAAAAAAATCGCAATAAGCGATTATTGATTGGTTTGTGCAGAAGTTATAGCGTTTACAAGATAGGGGATAGTTTTATAGCATTTTTATTAATATTTTTTTTTTATTAGTAATGGCGGCGATCAGTGATTTTTATTGTGACTGCGACATTATGGCGGACACATCGGACATTTTTGACACATTTTTGGGACCATTGTCATTTATACAGCAATCAATGCTATTTAAATGCATTGATTCCTGTATAAATGACACTGGCAGGGAAGGAGTTAACCACTAAGGGGCGAGGAGGGGTTAAGTATGCCTATAGGTGTGTTTCTTACTGTGGGGGGGGCGTGGCTGTCAGCTAGTGAATGCTGATCTCTGCTCCAATCACAGGGAGCAGAGATCGGCGTCACTAGTTGCTAGGCAGAACGGGGAGATGCTGTTTATTTCCGCATCTCCCCGTTCAGCCTTCCCGTGAGACGATCGCGGGTGTCCCCACGGTGATCGAGTCCGCGGGACCCGCGACCGGCCTCGCGACCGGCGGGCGCCCGATGGCACGGCGGCATCTTAAAGGGGACGTATATATACGCCCTTATGCCTGTCCGTGCCATTCTGTCGACGTATATCGTCGTGCGCCAGTCGGGAAGCGGTTAACCTACGCGGTTAAGGACATATTTTCCTAAAAACAGGTACCGAGTGCGGCGTTAGTGAAGGCGATCATGCCGACACTGACTGCTCCCGCGCGAATGCGCCGGAGTGACGTCATCGCTGCTCTGGCCCGTCAAAGCGCCGGAGCAGCGATACCCGGATTCAATATCAGGTAAGTATATTCATAATGAGCTAGTATGCTATGCATATTAGCTCAGTATGCCTTTGTCCTGCAGGGTGTTTTTTTTTTTTTCAAAGGGTTTACTTCATCTTTAAGGCCTATTTAGCTTTGTCAGTTGCAGAAACACATGTTATAATACACAGTTTATTGCAATTTATTGCAGCATGTATCAACACATAAGGCTAACTTTACTGCATTTCAGTTCTTCATGAATGGCACTTCAACAGACTGTATGGTAGTGACAAATGCACAACTTTCAGCAGCACACTACATTATACATACCATGTTGTAAAAAAGAGTCATGTGAGCCTTATTGTCCAGCGCAGTTTTTTGGCAGCCCGTTCATGAAGAATGGGCTGCATCAATGCAAAGCACATAAACATGTTGATGCAACATGCATTAATACACTGCAGTGAAATCCATTGGCGTGAAGCCACCCTCAGTCCTCCACATTTTACTCTTGTAGAAATTGAAGCTGGTGTCTAGCAGTAAAAGGGACTTTTTGCTTTTTTGGTTTTAAATGAACAGATGCCCTTTAAGTTGAAAGAAATTGTGATATTTCTGCCAGTAATAGAAAAGAACAGTCCATCATACTACGTGCTCCTCTAAGGGGGTGATTACTCTTTTATTTTTCCTGCTCTATGTTATTTGCATTGAACTATGCTTTTAAGAGCATCCATAAAAAAAAATAAAAGAAAACAACATTGCCCTCTTGACAGGCCACCTACTACTTTGTACGAGAGAAGAAATCCTGCTTGGCAGCTTGCCCTTAGCAATCTGTAATCTTTGCTTACTTGATTCGAGATGAATTGTAGATAATTCACATTGGGAAAGCCTTACTTCCTCCCCCTTGCTAAAAAAAATAGATTTTAATTCAGCAGAATGTTAGCTCAGCAGAGTGTGAAACCTGAATGTTCTAAGGTGACCTTGTATGTGTGTTATCAGTGATTTACATCCTCTCTGAACTGCGGAAATAAAGAAAGGAAAGTTACAGCTACAGACCTTTTTTTGGATTCGTATAGAAAAAGTCAAATAATCCTTGTCTTAAAGCTGAACTCTGGGCAATCAGTTAAATACATAACTGAAACAAATACTCATGAATTGTTTTACCTGAAAAAAATGTGTATTTCGTTTAGCCAGTTATAATGCAGGCACCCCTGCCAGGCATGACAGTCAGGTTGATAATCTTTTTCTTTCCTGCATTTGCAATACAGTGTGGTCACCTAATAACACCCATTCTGTGACTAGGCAATTAAAAAAAAAGTGGAATACTGATATGATCATCGTTTTGCATCTCCTAAGCATGCTGAAAACTTTGGCTGCGGTACTCAAGGGACAGCAAGGGAGCGCTAAGTGCTGACTCTGCCTCCTGGTGTGAGTGCTACTGTACAGGGAATTCCAGGAGGCTGATTTAACCACTTGCTGTCCAAGCAAATTCTGACACTTCTCACATACATGTACAAATCTGCGTTTTTTTTTTTTTACTAGATAATTACTTCGAACCCCCAAACATTATATATTTACTGAAATCAAAAGCTCTGGATAGAAAAAATGGTGGTTGTTGCAATTTTTAATGTCAAACAGTATTTGTACAGTGGTTTTTCAAACACAATTTTTGGGGAAAAAATACACTTTAATTAATTTTTGTGCACACAAACACAATACAATACCCAATTGATTTGTAAAATATAAAAGATAATGTTAGGCCGAGTAAATAGATACCCAACATGTCTTTCTTTAAATGTCCGCACGCCTGTGGAGTAGCGACAAACTACAGTACTTCAAGATTATTTATACAAATACTAATGCGCTACTATGTGTATCACAAAAAAAATTATAGGTGAAAATGATGTGCCAAAAAATACATATGTGCAAGATTGCTGAACTACTACAACCACTGATATAGTGAACTCCAACCACTAAGACAATAGAATATAAAAATTAAAAATGGTGCGCTGTCCAAAATACACAGACACAGACCTTAAATCAACACAAACCTAACAGATTTCCAGCAAATACCAGTAAAAGTGTCATATATATAAATTTGCAGTGAAGTAACAATGCTACCATACACATAAGATCTTAAATACTCTTCCATAGAGAACACATTGTGTAGTAGTAAGACAAAAAAAAAAACTGAAATGAAAGAAACTCCTTAGTGTGCAAATCAATTAATAGTGTGTGAGAAATATATATCCATCCATAGAACAGCAACTGCGTGTCAGGAAGCCATCACCAAACACCTCCATGTGCAAAGGCTGCTCACCTTAGATTTTAATCCATTACAGGTTATATATCCTTTGTTTATATAAGTAATCTGGTTCCACTCAGGTATTTACTCCTCTTCCACTGGGTAACACTCCGCTGGGAAATGGGTAAATTGCAGTACTTGCCAAATCGCATGTAAAAACAAATCCTTGGGACGGTAAATCTCCTCCTACGTGCCTCGGAGGTGCCGGACGTGATGTCACTGGCTCCGCCCGACATGTTGCGTCACTTCACGTGACTTCCTCATGGTCTGCTGTTCTACGAATTAACTTTATATACAGAATTTCTCACACACTATCGATTGATATACACTAAGGAGTTTATTTCATTTCAGCTTTTTTCTTTTTTTGCCTTACTACTATACAACCTGTTTTCTTTGGAAGAGTATTTAGGATCTTATGTGTATGGTAGCATTGTTACTTTACTGCAAATTTAAATCTAGATGACACTTTTACTGGTGTTTCTGGAAATCTTTTAGGTTTGTGTTGCTTTAAGGTCTGTGTATTTTGGACAGCGCACCATTTTTATTTTTTATAAACTACGGTACTTAAAAATCTCCATAGGCGATGCTTCAAAAGCCTTTACAGGTTACCAGTTTAGAGGTAAAAAGGAACAAGAATTATAGCTAGAATTATTCCTCTCACTCTGTAGTTAGTGGCAATATATGTGTGCGGGTGCAGCCATGACCCTGGTAGAACCATTGAAACCCAAGGATGTTCGGGGAAAGCTCAAGTTTAAATAAGAAAACAATCCCTACATCTTCAGTCACCTTACTTGCCTGTAATGACGGATGTTATAGCAATTTGATTGGTTTCTGTATCAATCATTTTGATTGAATCACACATTTATTGAATTATAAAATGTAAACTTGTATTAGTGATTTAGATCACTAATCAGATTTTTACAGCTATCTGGTGTTCAGATTTAACATTAATTCTTATTAATCTCCATAGATTTTGTTTTCACTTTGCTTTAACTACCCCTCCTTATATTAGAATTTAAGAAGCTCTTGTTTCTCAAATAATGCAGCAAATTAATACATTGCAGTTTTCCAAAAAAAATGTCATATTTTACTGTATTGAAATGCATGTGTAAAGTGGTTAACCTTTAAACTTTTCAGGTCCAGGAGTGTAATGCTTTTACAAAATCTAAATTATCTTTGAAAGACAATTTCAGTCATAGGAGTCCCTTTGGGTCACCATGACAACACTCGGTACAGTGGCAATTTTCACCTACTATCTCAAAAGAAGACTTTTATTGATTTTGTATTGAAGTAAGTTCACAGCAGGTCGAGTCTCGAAACCCCAATTGCCTAGCAACCAGGTTTATGTTATAAAATCAGCTCCTACCACATTAACAGCTTTTATAGTATATTGGAAGCAAGGCCCACTGGCTAAGCATGAACCACACATAATTGCATCCCCAATGAGCAAAATGTAATGACATATTTTGTGTAAGCTAGATTCATTACTGTAGGAAAGATCAGAATTGCAAAAATAATCTTTAGCCTTTCCTAAAAAGTGTAAAGGAGAATTCCAGGCAAATATTTACAGGAAACTCTCCTTCAGTTTCTACAGGAAACTCTCTTCGGTTTATACAGGAATCACCCTTCAGTTCATGTATGTTTTCTTTCAAAAGACATAAAATCATATTCAAGTTCTTCTACAACAACCTTAAATTGGTTGTAAACCCTTACAGACCACTTTGACCTACAGGTAAGCCTAGATTAAGGCTTACCTGTAGGTCCAAGAAATATCTCCTTAACCAACACAGCTAAGGAGATATTTTACAAAAATAGGAGACAGCGGCACGCAGGTGCACCGGGCGCGCCGCAAGTGAAGGTAAACATGCTGTCACTTATGGCTCCCGCGTGCATGCGCTGAAGTGGCGTCATGGATGCTCCAGCCACTCACAGCGATACCTGGAAGGAAGTGCTCCAGGGGACAGCTGGCTCCTGTGTCAGTTAAGTGACACATAATGGGGTACTATAATAGTAGTCCATTATGCTTTACCTTTGCAGGAAAACAAATAGGAAGTAAACCCTTCAGGGTTTACTTCGTCTTTAAAGTGGTTCCAAAGTCTAAATGTTTTTTTACTCTAAAGGAGAAGTAGGGCCAAAGCTCTTTTGGCTCTACTTCTCCTATGGATTACAGGAGTGCACTTTATACCCCTATGCGTAGCGTTACATTTGGGGGCTCATACGGGATTTCCCTCAAGTGCATACAGCCATTTCCAGTGGCCACTGAGTAGAGAATTAAGAGTCAGAGTGCTCTTGTGGACTGTAGAAGTGCATTTACAAAGAGAGGGGATTCCTACAGTTTTATTTGCTGTAAATAAGCAGAGGTCTGCCAAGAAGATAACTGCCAGTGCAGGTGCAGATTCTGTAGGCCAGCAAAGAGTTTACCTACCTGTGTGAGAGGAGTCTGCTTGGCAGGAAGAGAAGTTTGGTGCCATTGAGTCCCGGGAGAGGAAGATCACAGCACTGATTAAAGCTTGGAGCTTCTACAGACATTGTGAAGAGGGTCTACTGGACTTACCCAGATAGCAAGTATAACTTGCCACAAATTTGTGGCAGTGTTGAATTGTAGGCCTGTAAACTTGCTGCACATTTTGACTGGCAAGTTGTACACTTGCAGAGCACTTAAAGTGGTTGAAAACTCTTACTGACCACTTTGACCTACAGGTAAGCCTAGATTAAGGCTTACCTGTAGGTCCAAGAAATTCTCCTTAACCTACACGGTTAAGGAGATATTTTCCAAAAACCGGGCACCGATGTCTACAGCGCATGCATGCTGTAGACAACGGCACATGCACACTGAGCGAGCCGCAAGTGAAGCCAAACATGCCATCAATAACGGCTCCTGCACGCATGCGCCGGACTGACATCATCACGGCTCCGGACAGTCAGAGCGACAGAGCCGCGATACCCGGAAGTCACTCCGGGTATCATGGCGGCGACGGAGGGGAAATGTGACCTCATAGGACTTCCTCAGTTTGCCTAACTCCAGAAGGTAGTGTAGAAGAGAGTTGCACAGAAGTATGGGTATGAATACCCATATGTGCACAAACAAATTATTGAGGAGATCAAAGAAAATCGTTATTGCAGGTGTGATGAGTATATATGGGAGTTTCTAAGGCTCTGCAGAAGCCCCCAATTTCCAAAATGTTGGGAAAAATTTAAAGAAAACATCAAAAGTGAATGAAGCTTGGGGTGCTTCATCTACAAAGACTGTCTACTGACCAAGAAGGCTGGGCATTGGAACCAGGTCTGATCAGCCAGTATCTACAGTCTGGAAGGAAAGATGGTTCAGATTTCACACCCCTGCTTCTACAGGTGAACTGGACATACTTTAAATTATTTTTTTATAGTGTTACCTGTAGATTGCTCCCAGTTGGTAGTAGAAATTGTCACAGAATTGAACTGTTGCTCAACATAGGGAGCAACCTATGTCCAGATCCCGCCTACCATTGTGGAATTCCTCAAGGGGGTTCCTCTGCCATTATACAGAAGTTGCTAAATACTTAAATTTAGGTTATTATGTGCAATTGACTCCGCTGGAGAATTATCTTTGAGCAGATAGTGCTGCAATCCTGGATTGTAATGTCTTAAATGTTCTGCTTACTCTGTTCATTTGCAGGTGAGCAACAATAAAGACCTGCACTTTGGTTGCGTTTCCAATGCACTAACTATTTGTGTTTAAGTAGTGGTAAGGCTCTACCCAGATAGGCTGTACGAGTTTTGACAGCTGACTTGGTCGTGATATGACCTAGTGCTAGTCTCCCACTATGCTGTACAAAGTTTGTACTTGTCCAAAGAAAGCTTTATTATGTGGAATGCCACATACAAATTTGTTGCACTGTTATTTTCCTTGCCCCATCCTTTGTGTCAGGACCTGGATCTAAACCCAGGACTTCTTCTGTGTTCGGCAGTAACTCTTCTTGTGGAGGCATCTTAGATGCTGGACAGCACCCTCTCAGATCTATTAGACAACTTTGCCTTGTGTCTTGTTTGCCTTGAAATTTGAACCCTTTGCTCCTCCCATAAACCTTCTAATAAAGTCATGTCTTAGCACTTCCTGTTATCCAGATTATTGTGCTCTCTCCAGCCAATATCTCACTCCTGTCTCTCCTGCTGCCATCCATATCTTTGCTACCACTCTCATTACCAACCTTTGGCTTGTTCCTTGACTGCACTTCTGCTTGATCTCAACCTGCAACCACTTTTTACCTACCTTTGGTTTGTTTACTGACTACGCTTCTGCTTGATCCCTACCTGCTATACATCCTACTGGACTGTAACCTGCTACTAACACACAGCAAAACCTATCTCCACCATCAGGAGCTCTGGTGAATACTGGTTAGTACTTAGACGTTAGCTGTTTCTGGCTCGTGCTGTAGCCAGAATAACAGTGATTGTTTATTCTGATCTAGTCAGGGCTGCATAGGCTGGGACTTTGCTTCCCCTTGCCTCTAGAAGAGTTTCTGGAGTTTAGGGAGGGTAAATTCAAAAATTCAGTCAATCTCTGGGAAGGTGTGCTCTGTTGGTGACTGGCAAAACAATTAAATAGATTGGAGCCCTGAGGAGATTGTTGTGTCTCTCTCCTGAGGGGACATATCAGAGAGCTGAAAGGAGAGTCTATTTCCCACCAGCACCCCTGAGACTGGATGCTGAGCTGCTTACAAAAGGCTGCACCTCTGGACTGATCTTGTTTTATGATTCTGTGGGACGAGCCTCATATCTGTTTTACAAGTTACGTCATGGACCCAGCTGTGAACCTATAGACAATTCCAGTCTAGCCATGTCTGTTCTGCAAGCTACTTCATGGTCCACAGTCATAATCCTGTAGACTGTTCCAATCTAGCTATATCTGCTCTGCAAGCTACTTGATGGCCCCCAGCCATGAACCTACACTGTGGGGAGGTACAATGCAAGGAAGCTATGTGTGAAGGGGAAAGATGAGGGGTGTGAAGGGAGGTGCCAGCAGAGGTGAGGGAAGGGGGAGAGTGGTACAGTGGTCAGAGCTTATGAGGGGTGGAAGTGAGATGTGGACAGCCTGTGAAGAGCTGAACTCTGAACACTGTATGTGGAGCACTTCTCAACCCTGGACTCTGTACACAGCACACCCCCTGAGCTCTGCACTCTGTATGTAGCGCACCCCTGAACCCTGCGCTCTATACTTAGCTTACTCCTAATCCATGTACCTTGTATATAGCACGCTCCTGCACCCAGTACATAGTGCACTCTTGAACCCTGCACTCTATGTAATGCACTCCTGAATCCTGCATTCTGTACATAAGGCAGCCCTAAAACCTGTACACTGTACATAACACACTACTGAATCCTGTACTCTGTACGTAGCGCACCCCTGAATTCTGCACTCTGTATGTGGCACAATCCTGAACTCTGCACTCTGTATGTAGAGCACCCCTGAAACTACAGTGCTGCCTCTGCACGGTTTTGGGAAAGAACCTTTTACATGCAGTGGATCCTACAGGGGTAGCACTACAAAAGTAAGTTTTCAAACTTCAAGATCACTCAGATAAACAGGAGTAGGCTGCAACTAACTGAAATTCAATGTGGGAATGGATATATGATTTTGAATTTTGATTATAGATACACTTTAGGTACATGGAAGCTAAATAATGTGTAAAGTGTAACACTTACATGTAAGTAATGAAGCAGCTCCACATTTTACAACAGCCTGCCTTGCCAGTTGACTAGATATCTTTAGCTGCAGTCAACATCAATATATATACAGCCTATGTGGCATAATAGACTTTTAGAACCCAGATTACCAGTAGAATCAATTAGGTGATTTGATTAACAACACTGTGGAAATGTTCAGTACGAAAGATGAATGTTAAAATTAGTGCCTTGATCCATTTTAATCACAGAATTAACTGGTGGTAACCAAGTGGTAAACCGTTGTCTGTGCAAAAGGGATTACAGAATCCTGACAATATAAACCTTTAGCACACTGGAAATGACAGGCTACAAAACTATGGCTTATTATTACTGAATGCCTTGTGTTGGCTTATATTACTGTTTCTAAGGTCCTTGGCTATGTGTACACTTTTTTGCACTTTTGCATTTAAGGGCACATGTAAAATACAGAGCCAATATTTTTATTACAATTACACTGTTTTTACTGCATGTTTTGCAATTGAGATCTCATTAATTATTGGATATTCTTTGTTTGGTGTACTGGCCATTTTTTTCATAGTAAAAACAACCTGGAAAAATTAAAAATCAGGTCCAGTGTATTGATATTAGTTTTTTTTTTTTTTTTTTTTTTACATACTTAGTATTCAGTATCCATCTTTAATATCTAATCTAGCAAAAATGGACATAGAAAAGAAAATGTAAAGATTAATGGGGTCAACCTCTGGGATTACATGGAAGCTATCACTTTATAATATTGTGACATTTTGCCTGGAAGATCGTAAATTGAATCAAGTCAAAGGCCTTTTCTAAAATGAATGGGGAAATTATAGAGCAAGACTTGTACACATTATTCAGCTTAAAGCAGTGACATAGTTCATTGTAAATGGTACGTTTGATAGACGCATCAACGTTCTTCTAGACTGGTGTGCCAGTGGATCTTAAGATGGTTCATTATAAATGCATCAAATGGCAAGCAATAAACATTAGGAATAAAATAATGTCATATGGAAAGAACAGAAGCATCAAAACAGAAGACAGACTACCTGACTCACAGAGAGAAAATAGTACTTGTAATGATAATGTTTATTGCATGACACCAGAACAAAGAAAATATGGGTCAGCTAAGTCATTTCATTATTGTTTTTCCACAGTCCTCGCTATATCGTTGCTAAGCCTATTTTTTTCTTCTTGTTTGTGAAACTTCCACATTGAAAATCATGATGTCCAAAGGCAATGTAAAAAGAAGACAAGTAGGTGATTAAGCTTAAAAAACACTCAGAAAACAAACCTGTGTTTAAAACCCATCTCTGCGTAAAAAATGTTTTGTAACAACCCCTTTTTTTTTTTTTTTTTTAATTGCTATTCACCATCTCTGTGCATTAGCGCTGCCCTTTTGCCCCCATGTGTTTATCCACAATAGCTGCTTATCTTGTTTTGAAACAAAAAGCATGTTTTTCTTCATTTCTGTTATAACATTTTGCAAACAAATAATCTTTCTTCATAAATTAAGGCCAAAATGTTGTCTGCTACATTTCTTTGTTAAACATAACCCAAATCAGCGTATATTAATTAATTTATGTGAAATTTATAATTTCTACAAACTGTGGCATATATATTTTTTTTTTTTTTTTTAAATTGTTTTTATTGAATTTTCAGGTAAATACAAACAAAACAGCCTATTGGGCATACCCAGGCACAAGCACTACTATAACTAAACTAACATGAGAAAAAAAAAAAAAAAAATACATAAATTATACAAACCAACAAAACCACTGTACGCTCAACCACCTATGTAGTATGTGTAGAAAACAAAACTATTTAATTCCGCCTATATCTTGCAGGCGTTCATTAGTTAATCACAGGATGAATCGTCTAAAAGCCATACACCGTCTTACTCTCACTCCCCCTCCTCCCCACAGAAAGTTCTCAGGAGCCTAGGAGCGTTTATGAGATCAGGGATGCCGCCCAAGCTATTCCTGGTGCTTAACACTTGATACTTGATAGAGTGCTACTAATCATCGCTTGAGGCTGCATTAGTGGACTGGGATTCAGTCCAAATATTCCATACCTTGTGAAATTTTTCCCCACAACCACGTGACAGGTAAGTAGCTTTATATAGTGGTAGAGCCGTATTCACTAACCTCTTCCAGAAATTTATGGAAGGTGCGGCTGGGGCCTTCCATTTGAGTACTATAGATTTACGGGCATAGTATAACAATAGTCCCAGCAGGGTTCTAATCGCCCGGCTTGGGGCCAGTGGTTCAACCATTCCCAGCAGACATATCTCTACAGACAATGGCACAGGAATAGTGGTGACAGTCAAAATAAATTTGGTTATATCAACCCAAAAAGTTTCAATCTTAGGACAATTCCAGAAAATATGAATGAAATCCGCTGATGAGGAGCTGCACCTCCAGCAGGAGGCGGAGACAGATGGATAAATTCTGTGTAAGCGTACAGGCGTGTAGTATATCCTATGTAGTATTTTAAATTGCACTAATTTATCTCTGGCTGATACTAACTGTGAAAATGGATACTCCCACATTTCTTCCCAATCTTCCGTGTCTAATGCAGGGAAATCTACCTCCCACTGTGCTCTAAGGTTTTCTAGTCCTATGTGGACATTAGGGAGTAATGATTTATATATGGTGGATAAGGGCTTAGATAGAGCTTCGTCTCTGAGTAGAGTCTCCAGATTTGAGGTATAAAAGGCTACAGGACCATTTTCAAATTGAGTATTGAAGGCATGCCTAAGCTGTAGGAATCTAAACAGGTGCGAATTAGGTAAATTATATTGTTCCTTTAACCTGTCAAACGTCTGTAATTTGCCCTCAAGACAGATCTGATTTATATATTTGATGCCCCTGCCAGCCCATACACCGGGGTCGGGAATGGATCCAAATTCTGACAATTTCGGATTTAACCAAAGAGGACTATGCGGGAAAATGTGTCCAGAGGGCATGGGGCGTAGCAATTTTGCCACTGACCATGCCCGCAAGACCGCTCTCATTGCTGAAGTAAGAGGAAAAGGAGCCCTGGGGCCCCGGTAAAGTAGGTTCCATAGCGCCTCATAGGACCCCAACAAAGCTGCTTCCAGGACCACCGCCGCGTTGGACTCGTCCGAGACCAGCCAGTTGTGGGCATGGGATAGCAGAGCCGCTATGTAGTAGGAGTGGAGGTCAGGGCAAGCCAAACCTCCCTCTCCCCAAGGCCTCTGCAGCACCGTCAGCTTAAATCTCGGTTGACCGGAACCCCAAAGAAAGGATAGTAAGATAGTGTTTATCATGCGAAATACCTTTTTGGGGATCCAGACCGGGGCGTGTCTGAGAGCATAGAGAAAGGCAGGCAGAAGTTTCATCTTAAATAAGTTGATCCTCCCTATCAGAGAGAGGGGGAGATTTGCCCACGCCTTCAGTCTCGTCCTCATACTATGTATTAGTGGTTCCAGGTTAAGAGTATGGTAGTCAGAGGTAGAAGTGGATATGTGAATACCTAAATATTTGATTTTGTCTGTCCATAATAAGGGTAAATTGGGATCTGCTACATCTTTTGCTGCACTATCTATCGGCAAAATTTGAGATTTGTCCCAGTTTACTTTGAGTCCCGAGCAGCCAGTGAAATTGGAAAGAATGGTCAACGTCTCTTGAAGAGACTGGGCAGGGTCACTCAGGAAAAGGATAAGATCGTCAGCATATAAAGTGACTTTCTCGTGTATGGATCCCACCTGTATCCCTCTAACCTTGTCTGCTTGTCTGAGGGCCGAGGCAAGTGGCTCCATAACCAAGGCAAAAAGAGCTGGTGACAGTGGACAGCCTTGCCTCGTACCTCTCCCAACAGGAAAGGGTGTCGATAGAGCACCACCAAGTTTAATCTGCGCTGTCGGAGCCTTATATAAAATATCAATCCATTTGCGGAATACCTCTCCAAATCCCATAACCTCAAGGACTGAGGACATGAAAGGCCATGCTACCGAATCAAACGCCTTTTCGATGTCCAGTGTAACCATTACCCTCGTGGAGGACTCAGTGGGGGGTAGCTGAAGGTGGGTAAACACTCTACGTAGGTTTATATCTGTGGACTTCCCCGGCATGAAACCAGTCTGGTCTATATTAATTAGGGATGGTAAAATCGTCCTTAGTCTGGTCGCTAATATTTTTGTCAAAATCTTGAGGTCATAGTTTAGCAGGGAGATCGGCCTGTAAGAAGTACAGAGGGATGTGTCTTTGCCGGGCTTAGGGATAAGAACTATGTGTGCCTGATACATTGAAGGGGGTAATGTCATCTGTTTTTTACTGTCAGAGAAAACTTTTAACAGTTTTGGTGCGATCAAGGAGGCATACATTCTGTACCATTCACCAGGCAACCCATCAGGTCCCGGTGTTTTCCCACTAGGGAATGAACAAATCGCCTCTTCTATCTCCTCGGTGGTAAAATCTTTGTCCAGAAATTCAAGATCCTCCCGCGAAAGTGTAGGTAGATGCAGGGAGTGCAAAAACTCCCTACACCTGTCATCTGGCCAGCCAGGAACTGCCGTATATAAATTTTCGTAGAAGGATCTGAATTCCTCTAGAATTAGTTCAGGAGTAGATATCCGCTGACCATCCAAGCCACAAATTTCCGACACCACGGTCTGCATTTTTGAATCCGCTACTAAATTAGCTAGGAGTTTACCATTTTTGTCTCCAGACTCGAAGACCTTTCCTGCCAGAGTATTCAAGTCTAGGTGAGTGGCCGAGGCAAGGTGCAGCGATAATGCTCTCCTCGCCTCAGCCAGTTGGCTGAAGTGATCCAGAGTCGGTGAGTCAGAAAAAGCCTCTGCCGCCCTAGCCTCATCCTCCTCAAGTGTCTGGACCTGACAGGACATCACAGAGCGAACCGCTTTAATGGCTGAGATGTATTCTCCTCTGGTGGTGGCCTTAAAGGCATCCCAGACTACCTGCACTGACGTTGAGTCCTCATTGATTTCCCAATATTGTTGCAATTTAGGAGAGACCTCCTCCCCCACCCTCGAGTCCTGCAACCATTTGGGTGCTAAACGCCAACAGTCTCGTCTCCTGGTATCCGACAACCCCAAGGTGACCTCCAAGGGTGCGTGGTCAGAGAGGCCCGCAGGCAAATACGAGACCCCTCTCACCGCTGCCAGGGCACAGGTGTTGCCAAAGACCAGATCAATCCTAGAGCCCGATTTATGAGTGGTGGAGTGAAAGGAGTAGGCTCTAGTGTTTTTATGCTTCCATCTCCAAATCTCAGTATAATTAAATGCCTGTGCCCAATGAAGAAGGTCTGGTGAATACACCCTGTTTGGATTGGTCGAATCCAGGGACGGATCTAGAATAGAATTAAAGTCCCCTGCTATATATAATCTGGAATATTGTAGCGGAGCTAAAAGCTCATACAGCTTGTAGAGAACCTGTTGGTGAAAGGGAGGAGGCACATATATATTTACTAGAGCATAGACCACCGCCCCGATCTCCAGTAGTAAAATTATGAATCGCCCGTCTTGGTCAGTGTGTACGTGCAGGACCTTATATGCAAGGGATTTGTTCAGTAAAATGGCCACTCCCCTTGCATAACTAGAATATGTTGCGTGAAACGATTGCCTTACCCAGGGTCTGCGTAGCGCCAGGATCTTATTTCCCAGGAGATGAGTCTCCTGCAGGAACAAGATATGGGGCCTGTGCTTATTCAGGTATTTAAACATTAACGCCCTTTTTACCTTGTCATTGAGACCCCGTACATTCCACGATACCAGTTTTAGCTCCATCGAAGCAGTAACAAGTTATGGCACAGCATCTTGATACCTACTCGTGGGGGGTCAGCCCCCATAGGTCCAAGGGGGAGTGTCAAAAAATAGCATACTTTGTAGTGGGTACAGCGAGCAGTGATAGAAGACATAACATATAAGCAGCAGTCAGTGGATACAGAGCGTACAAAAAAAAACAAAAAACAGTAACCAGTGAACTCCCTACTGACCATGAATACCCCTGAAAGAGAAAAATAGAACAGAACACAATAACTATGGTCAGTTTTATACCCAAAACCTGAACTCAAACGCTTAGATCTTCAGACTTCTTAAAAATAAAAAAAGTTCCAAAGTACAGCGACTCTGTGCCGCTGACGCCTCTTCAATTGGCGGTGAAAATTGAGAACTGGGGTGGGGGGGTGTTGATGCTTCCGTGAGTTCCGTCTAACCAGGTAGCTCCGGGTTAGAATAATGTAGAAGAAAGGCACATCCAATCAGCTTCCAGGGGTGGGATGGACTCCCACCCAACTTAACGGGTAAAAACCTGCATGGGGGGCTCAAGAAACCATCAGCAGCAACATCTGATGAGAAGAACAAGGAGTTTCACATCAGAAACTAATGCATGGAAAAAATTGCCGCCCCGACATGGATCCGGAGGGAAAATGAAATCCTCGTGGTGAATCTTAGATAATGACTTGTGATGGGGATAACAACTTGCAATCACCGTAGGTTGTTCAGCCAGTCGTTTGCATCGGCCGGAGAGTCAAAGAACCTGACTGAGCCGTTGTGAGGGACCCGGAGACGGCTGGGATACAGCATACTGTATTTTATATCTTTTTCACGCAGTCGCTTGCGGACATCATTAAAGGACTTCCTCTTGCGCTGTAGATCGGCCGAGAAATCGGGAAACAGAAGGATTGAGGAATTGCCGTATGGAAGCGAGGGAAGCTTGCGAGCTGCGGAGAGGATCCTGTCCCGGTCCCTGAAATTGAGAAAGCGGACCAGAAAGGGGCGGGGATTTGCACCAGGAATACTGCGTCCCGTGGGTACCCGGTGGGCACGCTCGACGACATAGGTCGGGGAGATATCTGCGAGGCCCAGCAAGTTTTTGAAGAATTCTTCCGCAAACTCTGCCGGTCGGTCACCCTCCTCCCCCTCCGGGAGACCTAAGACACGGACATTGTTGCGTCTTGCTCTATTTTCCGCGTCGTCAGATTTAGCGACAAGCAGTTGTACTGTGCGTTGCAAGTCCGCTATAGTATTGGTGTGGGTAGCTGTAAGATCTTCAGTGGCAGAGATTCTAGATTCTGATTCAGTCAGCCTACCTCTGATTTTATCCAGGTCGTTTCTAATGAGATTACATTCTTCAGCGAGGCGGTCTATCCTCACCAGCATAGAGGTCTTACTTTGTTCAATGGCGGCCAGGATCACTGCAGTGCTGTCCTGGGAGGGTGGGGTAGACTGAGCCGCACTCGGAGAAGCCTCAGGCTCCATGGCGAGTTCCGCCAGCAGGTTCTGCAGCTTCCCTATAAGAGAGGGATCAGGTTGAGCAGCCGGTGCAGGGGTCGAGCGGCCCGGCGTGGACGAGCCCTTGGGCCGGTGCTTAGGGCCCATGAAGGAAGAATAGGCAGCAGACGTCCGCAGTCCTCCGTCTATCCGCGGACAGCGGCCTTTTTAGTAAGTAGGTCAGCTGGAAGTAATATGCAGGAAAGGCCCAGGGAGCCAAATGAAAGTGGAGCATGAGAAGGTTGCTGGTCTCCAGAGGTCTTCAGCCTGCCCACACAGCAGCCCACCCTGATGACTCAGTAGTATATACAGGGAAGGTGGAGGACCAGGAGGGCAATGGCTACCCTGTTCTTTAGTTGGCACCAGCCGAGGTGCTCCCAAGGTGTTGTGGTCTACAGGCTGCACTAGGCCGCGGCGGGGGGTAATTGCGGCCCCACTTAGTACCCAGTGCACACCCACAGATAGGCTGGAGGATGTGGGGAGTCTCCCCCTCTATTGGCAGTGTCCGCTCCCGTACCGGTGCTTCTCTGCCGGCCGGCTGCTCAGGAAAGTCCGGTGGGTAACAGGTCTGACTAGGCCGCACTAGGCCGCGGCCGCTCCGGGTGTTTTCGGCCCCACACACCACACTGGGAGGTAGGTCGGGGGATGGAGGGAGTCTCCCACACTGCAATGGCGATCTTTCCCCCAAAAACGAGGCCCGCCGCGGCGCTCCTCCGCCGGCCGGCCGCTTAGGAAAGTCCGGTGCTCGGCAGGCTCGACTAGGCCGCACTAGGCCGCGGCCGTTCCGGACGTTTTTCGCGGCCCTGCGGACCAACGGGCCACACCAGGCACACAGAGGGGGCAAGCTGGAAGGTGAGGAAAGCCCCTTACCTCGCTGGGTGAGTCCGGATGGTGACTTTTAAAGAACACAGGCCGGGAAGATGGCGGCCGCTTCAGGTGTGGGGGACCAGGCTTTTTCCTGCTGTTCACAGGCCGGACCTCCACAATAGCCACACAGCCACAAGGATGTTGTATCTGGGTCCTCTGGGATGTGTTTTCCCTATGTTTCTTTGTATAGGATGTAGGGATGGCCAAGGATTAAAGTAGGATACTCGGAGCTCCACTCTGGCACGTCTGCTTGCTCCTACATCCGGACACGCCCCCCGTGGCATATATATTTGAAAATTGATTAATCCTGATGTACTGATGCCCTATCTCATCAAATGCCAGGACAGTACAAATACCCCCAAAACAACCCCTTTTTGGAAATTAGACAGTCCAAGATATTTAGTAAGAGGCATGGCGTGTTTTTTTCAGTTGTATTTTTTTTGTCACAATTTTATGGAAAATTTAAGAAATTAAATCATTTATTTTTCACTTTATTTATTTATTTTTTAGTGCAGTACACTACAGCATGTAAAAATAAATAAATAAAATGTTAAACATTTTTTCCTTTTATTTTAAGATTTATTTTCTTTTTATAAGATTTTTTTTTCACAAACTCTCATTGGAGTACTTTAGTGTCACTATAGTGATGTTGTACTACTCTGGGGGTTATCAGAAAGTTTTGTTGAACTTTTATTGTTTATAACAGTGATAGTCACTGTTATAAACAATAGTTTTAGCTAGCATTAATGGCTTTCATTCATGACAGCTTGCTTACTATTGTGATCTGTGATTGGCTACAGCTAATCGCATGGTACAGGGTGCCATGATTGGTCCAGGTTCCATGTGATAGCTGTGGGCCAATCACAGTAGGAAGCAAAACAGTCAAGAATTAAAGCCTTTCATTAAAGTTTTGCTTAAATATAATCACGTGATTGCTATGACCGGGTACCGAGCACCGTGATCCACTGTGTCCACTGGACACAGCGGTCATGGGATTGGGCTACAGCACAGCTGAGCTGCTGCATGCTCGCAGTAAAAGCACTGTGGGTATGCGGCAAGTGGTTAAACCAATTCCTGTGTTAGGTTGGCTAAGGGGGAAGAGGGGGGGCAACACATCCAATCTTACAGTTAGCCTTAGACAGCACCTTGAAATATGGGACAAAGTATTACATGTACATTGTTCCCTGTGGAACAGAACATATTAGGGCCCATTCACACTGAACAGACAGCTGCGCACACTTAAACCACAGTGGTTTTACTGTCCAGAAGCTATGTGCTCTGTCTGTGGTAGGGGGCGGTATGGTGCATGATTCAGCAAATCACAACTCCTTTTTTTATTTTTTAACAAGCTTTATTGGAAGTGCAGAAAAGTGACGCTTCATTCATGTCACTGTACAGCAGTGTGATG
Source organism: Lithobates sylvaticus (assembly GCA_028564925.1). Classification (NCBI taxonomy): domain Eukaryota; kingdom Metazoa; phylum Chordata; class Amphibia; order Anura; family Ranidae; genus Lithobates; species Lithobates sylvaticus. Next base: position 79,489,075 of record CM053028.1, read on the forward strand.
TGCTGTGCTGCTGTACAGTGACATGTGATCCTGTCCAGTGCACACCGATAGAATTTTGAATAGAACACATAGAAAACAATGGTTTTCTGTGTGTCCTTGCAGTGAATGGTGTTTTACAGTGCGTCAAAATGACAGTCACCACACTACTGCAAATTATCCCTTAATATAAATCAAAGAGAGTCATCCTCTTTAACCACTTCCGCCCGGCCTATAGCAGAATGACGTTGGTTGCGTTATCCTGACTGGACGTCCAGCAGGATAAGCCAGGGGCACGCAGCGTGGCGATCAGTGGTGTGGAGTGGGAGGGTCTGTGCTGATAATCAGCACATTGATTATCAGCGCAGCCCCATCAGAGGTGCCCACCACAGCTGCAAATCAGTGCCCATCAGATGCCAGTCAGTGTTCATAAAAATGCCAGTCAGTGCCCACCAAAGTGCCAATCAGTGCCCATCATCAAAGTGCCAATCAGTGCCTATCAGTAATGCCTGTCTGTGACGGACCTCGTACCCAAGATGTCCGCCGTAACTGCTTCCTCCGTCCGGTACCACACAATCCAAGACCCATTAGCTCAGCCAGTCACCAGACAACACCAGTGTAGGCTACATCAGGAATGAATCTTTATTTGACATGTCACACTTATATACAGTTGACAGATGACTAAAGCCTAACCTAATTAGCATGAGCTAATTATCTTAATCAACACTGGGCTCCTTCATTCAATTGCAGGGTTAATTAGCACACACAACAATAGGTGTAACACTTCTACAAGCCAGACTATACTCAATTACATAACACAGGTGGCTGGAGTTCATGAGTCATGACATTAGCGTCTCTTGCTAATATGCCAAATACACATACAGATTCTATGTGTATTGGGGGGCCAGCATGGACCTGAATCCAAGTACCACCAGCTCAGGGGTCCCAGGCTTGCAGCTCAAAGAGCACTGTTCCCCCAAATGCCAGGGCCCATAATCGTAAGGCAACAGGCTCGCACTCAGTCCCCTCCAACAGCCCGTGTCCTGGCTAGGTCCATCACATTTCTCCCCTTTCGGCAGGAGACTAACACAGGAGGAGACCCCAGACGGGTTGACTCCGAAGTTAGTCAGTGGTTCCTGTCCTCTAATGCCTGTACCCACACAGTACCCCAAACAAATTGTTCCAAACAGAGCACGACTCACCCAGCCAACTTCTGCCTCTCTCATAGAACATATCCGCCGCTGGGGAGAGGCCTGGACTGGCCCTTCTCCTTGGAGTCTTTTCAGCCGCTGGAGAGAAGACAGGGTGACTGGGCTCACTCCATCATGCTGTTGGGGATCTGGGCCGACAGCCCAGCATCCCTGGGGTATACAGGTGGGGACTGCAGTCCCATCCCCCTTTACAGGAAATCTGCCCTCTGTTAGTTGTGGGCAGAGGCCAGCAGCACTTTGTTCCGTTGCCAGCAGTTCAGGTGGGTGTAGGAGCTTCCCTACATCATCTCCTCCAGCTAACTGTTGGGGAGAGAGGCCGACTGCCCCGGCTTCCTGGAACTCCACAGTTGTTGCTGGTGCTGGACAGAGGTGGGTAGCACTCTGCCCTGTTGCCAGCACTTCTGCTGGGGACTCCACATCCTCCGCTCTGGCAAACCATTGGGGCAGGAGGCTGGCTTCCTTTCCCATTCCCTCATCTGGCTGCTGGGACAACATGTCTCTGGTACTGTCTCCCAGGTGCACAAATCTTTGCTGGGGAGGATAGATCGCTTTCTCCACCCTGGCCAACTGTTGGGGAGGGACGACAAACACCTCCTCTCCCTTCTCCCCCTGTATCTGCTGCTGGGAAGGGATCGCCACCTTCTCACCCTGAGCCTCCATAACTGCCACCGGTGTGGGGCAGAGGTCTTGGACCCTCTGTCCGGTGACCTGCGCTTCAGCTGGAGAAGTTCCTTGTAACTCCACGGATACTGCCGTTGGTGCTGGGCAGAGCTCAGTGAAGTTTGGCCCTAATACCAGCTCTTCTGATGGAGGCTCATGAGGTTGTTTTTCCTCAGCAGAAAAGTCTATTAAATCCCCAGTCTCTACAACTGATGGCTGGGGATAGAGGTTCACCACCTGTCCGTGGAACCTAGAAGATGCCATCGGTGCTGGGCAGAGGTTAGCAGAGCTCTGCCCTGTTGTCAGCACTTCCTGCATCCGCCATAAGACCTCCGCGTCCATAGCTGCGGGGGCAGGTGGGCAAAGCACTCTGTTACTATGCCACATCGCCGACTCTTCAGCCAGGATTTCAGAGCTGTCTGCTGGTATTTCCTCATAGTCCCAGGCAAAGGGAGCCCCACCCTGCTGCTGAGCAGTGTCTAGCAGCTGTATGTAGGCAATCTCCAGCTCCCATTCCTGAGCGGCCAGGAACTCCAAATCTTCCTGTGCCCAGAGCACTTCCGAGACGTTCAATCTTTGCTCTCTGTGCTCCATTATTTCCTCCAAACGCCACTCCAGATTACTCCCAAAGTCGGGGTCCTCGGACAGCCTCCAGTACAACAATCCCAGGCCATTATAATCAAAGCCTTCCGTGGGCCTGTCATCCGCTGTCCACGGGCACACTTGGGCTACATACCACCGGAGGGCTCTGTAGCTCTCGTCCAAACGCATTTCTGCCCGGATCAGCCTGCTTAACTCAGCTGTCCACTCCTGCTTCGGTTGTTCCCCCAATAACAACATTCGTACTTCATACTGCGACCAGTACCTTACATGGATGGAGGGGAGAACTTTTCCCTGGTGTCGCTGCTCACAGGCTAGCGCTTCTTTCCAGAGTTGTAGGCGAACAGAATCATACCATCCCAGCAGGACCTGCACCGATACTGGTCCTCTGTGCTGTATCCGCATCTCTCGCAACCTCCTTCCGAATTCCTCTTCCATGATGACGTATCTGTACCTCTGCTATCCGGGCCTTGGATCCAGGTGATGGTTTGGATGTGTTCACGACAAGGAAGCACGATCCCACCGCTGCCAGCCAATTGTGACGGACCTCGTACCCAAGATGTCCGCCGTAACTGCTTCCTCCGTCCAGTACCACACAATCCAAGACCCATTAGCTCAGCCAGTCACCAGACAACACCAGTGTAGGCTACATCAGGAATGAATCTTTATTTGACATGTCACACTTATATACAGTTGACAGATGACTAAAGCCTAACCTAATTAGCATGAGCTAATTATCTTAATCAACACTGGGCTCCTTCATTCAATTGCAGGGTTAATTAGCACACACAACAATAGGTGAAATACTCTTACAAGCCAGACAATATTCATTAACACAACAGACAGGTGGCTGGAGTTCATGAGTCATGACATTAGCGTCTCTTGCTAATATGCCAAATACACATACAGATTCTATGTGTATTGGGGGGCCAGCATGGACCTGAATCCAAGTACCACCAGCTCAGGGGTCCCAGGCTTGCAGCTCAAAGAGCACTGTTCCCCCAAATGCCAGGGCCCATAATCGTAAGGCAACAGGCTCGCACTCAGTCCCCTCCAACAGCCCGTGTCCTGGCTAGGTCCATCACACTGTCAGTGTCCTAAACAGATGCCAAACAGTGCCTATCAGTAATGATTGTCAGTACCTCATCATCAGTGCTGCCTATCAGTGCCATCTATTAGTGTCCATCAGCGCCATCTATTAGTGCCCATCAGTGCCGCCTGTCAGTGCTAATCAGTGCCGCCTGTCAATGCCAATCAGTGTTGCTTAGTGCCCATCAGTGCCACCTATCAGTGGCCATCAGTGCCACCTATCAGTGCCCATCAGTGCTGCTTATCAGTGCCACCTATCGCTGCCCATCAGTTCTGCATATCAGCGCTGCCTATCAATGCCCATCTATTCTACATATTAGTGCCTCCTCATCAGTGCCACCATATCAGTGCCAACTCATCAGTGCCCATCAGTTCTGCATATCAGTGCCCATGTATTCTACATGCTGGTGCCTCCTCATCAGTGCCACCATGTCAGTGCTGCCTCATCAGTGCCCATCAGTGCTGCCTCATCAGTGCCCGTCAGTGAAGGAGAAAACTAAATTTTATAACCGAAAAAAAAAATCGGTCTTTTTTAGTTTGTTTAGCAAAAAATAAAAACCCCAGTGGTGATCAAATACCACAAAAATAAATCTCTATTTGTGGGAAGAAATGATAAAAATGTAGTTTGGGTACAGTTTTGCATGACCGCGCAATTGTCATTTAAAATGTGACAGCGCCGAAAGCTGAAAATTGTCCTGGGCAGAAAGGGGGGAAAGTGCCGTATCGAAGTGGTTAAAGCTTACTGAAAACCTGCTGAAGCCTGCTAGCACCTTGATTAAAGTGACAATACTCCCAATAAGATCTATGTGTAGTATTCCCACTCTGGAGCTGAAAATGTCTTTAAAGGCTTCAACAAAGCTGCTTGAAGTTTCTGAAATGCTTTGCAAAAGTTTACTGTACACACCACTCTCATACAATCTAAAGCCCATGTGACCAAGACCTTAGAGAACAAAAATATCTAGCAAAAAGGGAAAGGAGTTTCTTTTTAACTGAAGAAACTTACAAAGTATATTCTACTGAAAAACGGTGGCTACTATAACTTTTTTCAGAGCTCAGTTCTGCTTTAGGCTTCGGCTTTTCATATCTGCTTATAGTTCTTTTTAAACATTTTCAAGCGTGGCATTTTGCCTCCATGCATGTGAAAGTAACACCTATTGTAATACATTCCATTTCTCTTTTAGCTTGAAAAAGGGCTTTCTTAGGCGAAAATGTATTTTTCAAACTGCTCCAGGGTGAGAGAGATGAGAACTGTTCCTCTTTGCCTGTGTGAAGACCCCAAGGGGATCTTCTACGATCGTAGCTGATTCCAAAAAAAACGTTTTTTTTTTTAGCTTTTTATCTTTATATTTCATTTACTGTTTACTCTTATGTGACTGCACCTCTCTGCCCATTCCTTTGACTCTCCCCAAAAACTTAGCAACAAACGTACAGGAAAAAAACACTTTTTCTGCAGGTACAATAAAATGTTCTCACTAATCTTAAGCACAACAAAAAACCTTTCAGCATTTCAGTAAAGACAAATGACAACATTATACCAATGTTATCACCATTGTAAAAAGAAATATGCAAAAAGTCCCATAAAATATCAAGAGATAACATCACTTCTGATATATAAAAACGAACGATGGGCAATGTTGAGAACAAGCTATGTAGGCAAAGGACACCCCCTCCCATGCACAGATCATGAATATTTAAAGGGTAACTCCACTTTCGTGGGGAAAAAAAATAGCAAATAAAGAAAAAATAATATAGCACATATAATTGTGACACTAATCATATTGTACAGTGGAACCTCGGATTACAAGCATATTCCGTTCCAGGAGAATGCTCGTAATCCAAAGTACTCACAGATCAAAGCGAGTTTCCACATTGAAGTCAATGGAAACAAAAATAATTTGTTCTGCATTGACTTCAACGGCATAAAATACCGCATGCGGCCAGAGGTGTGGGGCGCCGGAGAGCCTCGGAAACGTCCGGAAAGGCACGAGCACACCTCGGCTGACCTCGGCAAACCTCGGAAAGACTCCGTTCCCAAGGTTTGCCGAGGTCAGCCAAGCTGTCCTCTGGCCTTTCCGTTCATTTCCGAACGGCGCCAATCGGCGCCGATCGGCTCCGGCACCACCCACCTCAGGCCAAACGCGGTACTGCACACACTTTGGCATGAATCGTGCTCGTTTTGCGAGACAACACTCGCAAACCGAGTTACGATTTTTACAAATACAGTGCTCGTATTGTGAAATGCTTGTTAACCGCGTTACTCACAATCCGAGGTTTCACTGTAATTGAATGTTAATAAAAATTACCTTTGCTTTTCAATCTGCAGCCACTGTAATTTTCTGAGAATGCATTGCAATATGGCTACCTGGAGTTTTTCTGTACACAGAGTGTGTACTGACCACTCCCCAGAAACATAATTTCCTGCTTGTGTGATTGGCTCACCAATTTTCCCAGAAGTCTGCCTAAGATACAAGTCAGATTTCAGGCATCCTCTGCAACAAAAATTTCATTTTTGGAGAGATATTTTCAATAGAAACACATCTAAAGGGATGCAGGCCCAGCAGATTTCCTCATTAGTGCCCTGCAGCTGCACACCTGACAGTTAATTATGAAACCACTCCCATTAGACCCACTCAGTACAGAGGCACAGAGAAATACACATGGATTACTTCAGAATAACAAAAGGTAGGAATCTGCAACAAAGGTTGTTAAAATTCTTGCAATGTACATAGATCATCCAGAGGGGAATGTTTTTTTCTCAACAAAAGTGGAGTTACCCTTTAACCACTTCAGCCCCGGAAGAATTTACCCCATTCCTGACCAGAGCACTTTTTGCGATTCGGCACTGTGTCGCTTTAACTGACAATTGTGTGGTCGTGCGACGTGGCTCCCAAACAAAATTGACGTCCTTTTTTTCCCACAAATAGAGCTTTCTTTTGGTGGTATTTGATTACCCCTGCAGTTTTTATTTTTTGCACTATAAACAAAAAAAGAGCGACAATTTTGAAAAAAACACATTATTTTTTACTTTTTGCTATAATAAATATCCCCCAAATATATATATAAAAAAACTATTTTTTTCCTCAGTTTAGGCCGATACGTATTCTTCTTCATATTTTTGGTAAAATAAAATCGCAATAAGCGATTATTGATTGGTTTGTGCAAAAGTTATGAAGTAAATATTTTTAGGGGATCTGGTACCCAGCCAGAACCACCTTTAGAAGGGAGCTATCGGACTATTACGGTACACTATACATGTGTGGCAAAAAAAATGTATAAACAAGTATATATAAAAATATACAAAGATTTTTTATTAATACAAAAAGAAGATTCAATCATAAAAACAGCTGCATGCGTGGGGTATTTCTATTAGTTTCGCTATTTGTGTAGCTTCTTCAGGAAATACAATGTCTAAATCCCACTTGGATGCCTCATAGGCACATGAACAAACCCAGCGGAGCCTCCCGTGGCGACTGGGGAGGGCCTATATATGGGCAACAGGTCAATCTGTTCAGTATGGTATGGGACATACAATCCCTAGAATTTGACCCGGAGGAACAACTATAATGACAACAAAGCATCCAATGTACAATTAGGTGCCTGTTGGCCAAGAGTAGGGATGAGCCGAACACCCCCGGGTTCGGTTCGCACCAGAACCCGCGAACAGACCTAAAGTCCGTGCGAACATAAGAACCCTATTAGTTACAATGGATGCGAACGTTCAAAATTAAAAGTGCTAATTTTAAAGGCTAATATGAATGTTATTGTCATAAAAAGTGTTTGGGGACCTGGGTCCTGCCCCAGGGGACATGTATCAATGCAAAAAAATGTTTTTAAAAAGTGTCATTTTTGCAGGAAAAAAAGCTATTTAAAATCACTCGCGGCTAATGAATTAACGGCTCCCGTAACACAGAGAACAGTCATTCATTGAAAGTCATTGATAAAAAAAAAGTCATTGATAAAAAAATTTAAAAAAAAAGCGTGTGGCTCCCCCCAAATTCAATAACCAGGCCCTTCAGGTCTGCTATGGATATTAAGGGGAACCCCAGCCAAAAAAAATAAAAATAGCATGGGGTCCCCCTCAAAATCCATACCAGACCCTTGATGCATCCTTTGCAAACTTAACATTGTGTAATCGTTTACTTACATCTCTACTTACATGGCAAATGCTTGAATGTCCAGCGCTGCCATCACAGCCATTTTGTGTAATAAAGTAAATAAGTAAGTAGTGTCCACATAGGTTTGCACAGCCTTCTGCATTAGGGTGTGCACCCCAAAGCTCAAACATATTTGTGTGTGTGTGTGTGTGTGTGTGTGTGTGTGTGTGTGTGTGCATGTGTATATATACTGACGGTGTCATTAGAGCAATGGACAGTGTCAGTAGGGAAGTGGATGGTGTCAGTCGTTTTTATTTTTATTATTATTTTACAATTTTCTTAGGAGCCCCGTTAGAGTGCTTTGTTGAAATATCAGGGGTCTAAACAGCTGGAATTTGTGCCACACAGGATGATTAGGATGTGCCCAGGCACACCTGGCACATCCTGTGTGCACGCCTATGAGGGTCCCCTAAATATGAGAGTGGTTTAACATAAATGGTTGAAGTATCCTGTCCAATTATCCACACTTTCTTTTTTTTCACGAGACTCTCTCTATTTTAAATAGGGTCCCTAATAGATTTGTGAACGTTTGGTGATATATAAAAGATACAACACTTTCTATTCCTCAGTTATGAAAAATGTTCATCATGTGCCCTACTGAGTGCTTCAAATGCATTTCTTTCACCATTTGTAGGCTAACAGACTAAACTGATATGCAAAGTTAAACTTTTTGTTGAATGTAGACATGTGAGCCTTTATTCCCTTCTATAAATTCCCTGGCTTCTAATGTTTGGAAATAGCAGAGACATATGACTGTCATACAATGGGCAAATATGTCTTTGATGTGTCTGACAACTTGGCCACACCTTCTCTTTGCAATGTGAAAGGCAAGATGACAGCACTGAATGAGGTAGTTTTTGTTTGCTGATTATGTATTATAATGCCCCGTACACACGGTCGGAAAATCCGACCACAAAATCCATCGGATTTTTTCCGACGGATTTTGTCCGACACTGGTGTTGCATACACACGGTCGGACAAAGTTGTCGGAAAATCCGATCATTCTGAACGTGGTGACGTTTGTTGCCTACGACGGGACTACGTAGAGGCTAGTAGCCAATAGCTTTGGTCTTGTAATGTGATCTGAGCATGCGTGGCACTTTGTCCGTCGGAATTCGCTACACGCGATCGGAAAAAGTCCGATAGGACTTTGTTGTCGGAAAATTTGAGAGCAGGAGATAAAACTTTGTCCGTCGGATTTTCCAAAAGTCCAAAAGTCCTATGGAGCCTACACACAGTCGGAATTTCCAACAACATTGTCCGATAGGACATTTTCCGTCGGAAAATCCGACCGTGTGTACGGGGCATATGAGTTTATTATATAAGCTAATAGTTCATATTTTGCCACATTTTTTTTGTGAACACTGGCAAAGCAAAGGTTTGCTTTTCAGAGATGTAATTACAAGACACATTTATAAAAATAGCAAGTCATCACTAGTATGCCAATTATTTTGCCTCTGGATGCCATTGGAAGACATATCACACCTATGAGGCCCATTTGATGACTGTATATGCCAGCATACTTTCCATGTTGATTGTTTTTCACTATTTTTTGTAACTAGATTTCCTAAACGTTTCCTTAATGGGCAATTACCAGGCTGGTCTGTACTAATTCTGCTCATTCAGTCTTTGTCACAAACATTTTAAAACAGCTTAAAGCTGAACTTTAACTCCTTCGTGACCATGCTATAGCCGAATGATGGCTACAGCGTGGCCGCACTTTGGTTGTTCTGCTTTATTTGCATTCAGCGTCTACACATCCCCCCAGAAACATATTTCAAGAATGGAGAAAAGGGAGATTGTATTCTGGAGAATGTAACATGTTCAATAATAGGCATGTGGCTGGATTCAGCCTCCTTTGTATAAATAGGCCACTATGTATGAAGTTCTTTGAGGCAGCAGTCTGTAAATCGAGATGTGTTTCCTTTAAAAATACCTAATTGATAATTGACAATGTGTAGTCACTGAGTTGGCTCTTAGCAGGCCACAAAATATGCTTACTCCAATAAAGTGCAGGTAATCAATCTTTCTAAAACTGAGCTTGTAATATTTCCTCCTTCCCGGTCCCCCCCCCCATGACTTTACCATTAAGATCAACAGCACAACCATTGGTCCCTCCACACATGCCAAGGTGCTGGGTGTCATCCTTGATTCTGACCTCTCCTTCAGCCCCCACATCCAATCACTGGCTAAATCCTGCCGCCTTAACCTCCGCAACATCTCCAGAATTCGACCCTTCCTGACTAATGACACCACAAAGCAACTTATTCACTCCTTGATTATTTCCCGCCTTGACTACTGCAACTCTCTCCTTAATGGCCTACCCTTACGCAGGCTATCCCCCCTTCAGTATATTATGAATGCTGCTGCTATACTAATACACCTCACTAACCGATCCGTGACTGCTGCCCCTCTCTGCCAATACATTCACTGGCTTCCCCTACCCCACCGGATAAAATTCAAAATGCTAACCACAACATACAAGGCCATCCACAACATCGCCCCCAGCTACATCACCAACCTCATCTGCAGATATTGCCCAAATCGCCTCCCTGTGCTCCTCCCAGGACCTCCTGATCTCTAGCTCCCTTTTACCTCCTCTCATGCTCGTCTTCAGGACTTCTCCAGAGCCTCTCCCATCCTCTGGAATTCACTGCCCCCGTATATCCGATCAGCCACTAACCTGTCTACCTTTAGGAGATCCCTGAAAACTCACTTATTCAGGGAAGCCTATCCCACACCCACCTAACAACTCCATCAAATCATTCCCTGCATCTATTACCCTTTTTACCACCACCCCCTCCATTTAGAATGTAATCTCTACAAGCAGGGCCCTCCTGTCCCTTCTGTATTGTACTGTAATTGTGCTGTCCCCCCTCTACATTGTAAAGCGATGCGTAAACTGTTGGCACTATATAAATCGTTATTAATAATAATAAAGTACTATAATACAATAAAGTTCAAATGATAAAGTGCTAATAGAGTCCACCTTAAATCCAATCCTTTCTTGAACTGCATATACATTATATTTTAAATGTATTTTTAATAAATACATAACTGTTGTAGTGCTACCCCCAGGGGAACTGCTGGTTGTATTGGGTTCTTCAAACCTCAGGAGGAAAACCTGCCTTGGAAGCGTTTGCACTCACCAACATATATATGGTTGGTTAACAGCTTTATTGGTCAACACTGCCTGGCAGGTAACGAAACAGTGAATCACAACTGCAATCACTAACACACTGGGTGGTAGGTTACCACTAGACTACATGCAACAAGCAATGAGTTTCAGTTACCTAGCCAGCCTTAAAGGTTAAAAATCACAGATATACAAACTGTAATTACAATCTAAGCCTAAGCAATTTTACTCTAAACAGAGTCTAGCAGATATGAAAGGTTCCCTGCAGCACTGGCCAGTGGACTGTTACACAACAGTGTATTGTTGGCCAGGGTTAGGGCCTTGACCCTCACATTGGAGCCCTCACACAAAATGCAAAGAGTCAGGTGGCCAAGAGAGTCTATGAAAGTCTATGAAAGTGCCAGAGGCTCTGTTTGGAGAGGGCAGCTAGATGAATGGTGATACTTGTATGTAAGCTTAGCTTCTCCTGTGTAAGCATTTGTTACAGCAGCTTCACAGAAAAGTGCAATCAAGGCAGTGACTTCTGACAGCTCCTTGTGGCCAGCAGGGGCTATCAGTCTGAATTTGATGACTGTAATTTCTGACAAGCAAAGATGTAATAATTGGATACAGTTCGGTAATGTTCTAGGTGGTAATAATAAAGTTGAGATGAAAAAAAATTCTGTCTCTTTATTCTAGTCTCTATTTAGATATCAGCACACAGCCCTAGGAATCGTTCCAATTGCTGCATCGCTCTCCCGATGCTTTAATCCTATATTCAGATCCTGATTTAATAAAGTAATTTTTTAAAATATTTTAATTGACAATTTTTACACTTCTCCCTGTTCCTGCCACTTTGTGCATAAAAGTACCTTTACCCCAGCCATCCACTAGGCTTGACAAAAGAGGTTGGCTTCCTAAACATGAAAAACAGGGGGAACTAATGTGTAAACCACAATGGAGAAATTAGTAAATGAATCCTAGCGACGTAGCTGCCAACATAAAAGTGTTCTCACACTAAATAAAGATAGAAATAGGAATGGTAATGTGGCGCTTACTCAAAATGGCATTGCAACCATAATAAACTAATTGGCAATAATATATCTTTGGAAATTCCAAAGGGATAAATCCAAAGGAATGTAGCGTCCTTCTGAAACATGTCGCCTAGCAACTTCAGCTGTGCTTCTACCCTCCTAAAGTGTCTGTGTCTCTGCTCCATGAGGACTGCATACTGCCATCTTCCCTTCTCCGCTGTACTATAGCCTGGAACATTACAATCCTGCATCCACCTATTACAAGAAGCTTCTCAATTTTATCTAGTCTCTAACCAGATGTCATGACCTTATCTATATACGGGTCTGAATGAAGCTCGATTATAAAAGCCTTCAAATAGTATCTTCTCGTTGAATGGATAAATACAGCGCTTACAAACATGAAAATATACAAAAAATATCATAACATAAAGTCCATAAAATAACTGAAAAAATGCTTCAAAACCGCAGTGCAGAAAAAACAAAAAATATTTCAGAAATTTTCAAGCGTACCACGACACCCCCACATGTGTCCCCACTCACCGGATCACAACGACCCCCAGCTTTTCAGTCTAGGGGTCACATATAATGATATCCAAAAGCTGGCAGATTCAGTATTCAATATTCAATGTGGAAACTTGATAACAGAAACTTCTTTGAGACGGTCACAAAACTTCTTCAAGATGATATCTCAGCCATATAATCAGGTACCCAGAATGAAAAAGATGGACTGATAGTGAAGTACAGCTAAAAAAAAAGGTTTATTGCGCATGGGAATGCATACTTACATATGTAAGTTAAAATCAGGCATAAAATGGAGATGGTAGTACAGCAAACGCCGTTCCTGGTGTTCTTGCCACGAGACCGGAAGTGATGTCAATTGTGCCGGAAGTTGCGTCAACTTGGAAAGTGAACAGCCTATTTGCCTTTAGTAAATCAACATTTGGTGCAACAATAATGTGCAATATGAAGCATAACGAAGCAGCAAATCACATGTACCTTTCTTCAGTGTGAAAAAGTTGGGAAGGGAAAAAGTAATTTCTGATTGGTTGGTGCGGAACACAGCACTTGAATATAGCTTTCTGCATTATTAGCTGAACTTAAAAAGCGTCTCTAGTTGATACATTTTTTAAATGCATTTTTACATTTTTTGGTGAGATGTCAAATTTTTACTCTATGTAATGATGACTCCCTTCAGTTTTAAATGCACAGAAATGTATATTTGCAAGAAAAAAAAGTTAAAAAGCAAGCAAGCAAATAAAATGTTAGGAAGGCTTTTTTTTCTTGATTTTTTCTTGGTGACAAACAGAATCAACTATCTCAGTAGGAAGTCAGGTGAACAGCTTTGGCATCAAGAATCCTGCAGAGAATGTAGGAGGCAAAGAACAGACCATTAAAATTCTTTCTATTTTTTAGCACATGTAAGCAAGTCAGCTTGTGAAATGTCTTTGATAATAAGAAAAAGAAATTAAACCGCATACTGTCAGTGAGGATAAAAAAAGAGTGTTCTAATATATTCTGTGCTACTTAAAAAACAAAGAAAAGAATTAATATATATATAAGGAAACTGAAACATAACAGCTGAGATAAAAGAATAAATGAAAATAAGAAGCTGCAGAGAAAATATGAAATAACTTCAGCTCTATAATGCATTTTCCGTTTAAAGCCAGTGTCCTCAGCATTAATTATCTTGTTAAACATAATAAAAGTGACATTTGGTTAGGGAAGAGCTAGATGTTAAATATGTGTCATTTAAAGTTGACCTGAACTCAAAGTGTGAAGATTTACTGTAATACAGGAAACATCTGGGAATGTTAATCATGCCTAAGTAGTGCCCTTAAAAGGTACCCTTTGTCTTGAATCTTCCTGAAAAAGAGCAGCAAATTTCCTGTGCCTTGAGCCTCAAAGCTATATATTCTCTTTGGAAGATCATCTAACACTTTGCTGCCTCCGACTGTTAGTTTCACCAGATTTGGAGTGAGATAAGGCAATGTTACTACTGTGCTAATCACTGTTCACCATGCTGGAGAGAAAACTGTACCAAAGAACCTGCGATGCAAGAAACTCCCTGCTTCTGCCCCATTCATTCTGTGGATCTGTGCTTTCCAAACCTCTTCTGTTGCTGTTTGAGTTATTCACCATCAGCCATCAGATCAGCAGTTATTACGTGGGCAGCTCTGATATGAGGAAGCCAAGCCTGGCTCCACCACCAAGATGGCCACCTCCACACAGAGACACAGTGCATAACAAGGCATGGTAAGCCAGTAATAGGGAAAAGATCTGCTACAGAGTGCATGCAAGAAATACTGGTGATTGATCCTTTGTCATGTGCTTGGCATTTTTGGGCAAAGGTTCCAGAGTTCAGGTCTTCTTTATGGGGACTCAAGAACATAGAATCAAGGCCCATGTTTTAAAACATACTTTAAGTAAACGTGCATAATGTCATGTTTAGTGTCATTGGTGCTTTTTTGTATTATTAACTGCAGCACTACCTAAACTTTACAAATCAATTTACAGTTACTAATGGCAAGTTCCCAATGACAGTATTTTTATAGTATACAGGATGTTCCACTGTGGAACTGCACTGTATTTGGTTATATCCAAATATAAATTTCTTGCGGAAAACCAAGAACTTTAAAAAACATAATGTTTACTTCCAATCAGCCCCTTACAAAAGAAGCAAAAAAAAAAAAAAAGAAACAATTAAGGCTGCTATGTCTTTGGAAAGCCACCGAATTTTTTTTTTTTTTAGCTCTATCTAAGAGCCTTTATAAATTCTGAACTCAGAGATCACCATTAGATCCCTTTCACACCGAGCCGCCCATATCGTTGGCAGTAAAACGCTGCTATTTTTAGCGGTGTTTTACCGTGGGATTGGCGGCGCATTTCGACCACTAGCGGGGCGCTTTTACCCCCCGCTGGCGGCCGAGAAAGGGTTAAAACCCCCAGCAAAACGCTGCAATAGTGGCATTTTGCCGGCGGTATTACAGCGCTGCCCAATTGATTTCAATGGGGAGCAGCGCTAAAGGAGTGGTGGAGGAGCGGTGAGTTCACTGCTCCTTCACCGCTCCAAAGAATCTGCTGGCAGGACTTTTCCTGACGTCCTGCCAGCGCACCGCTGCAGTGTGAAAGCCCTCGGGCTTTCACACTACAGACAATGGTGCAGCTGTTTTAGGGCGGATTGCAGGCACTATTTCTAACGCTATAGCGCCTGCAAAACACCCTTGGTGTGAAAGGGGTCTTAGTTTACACTGCAAGGTCAATTGAAATTTTTAAAATTTTGGCAGATTTAGAAAACTCCTTTAAGTACTTACAACACCGATTCTTAAAGAGCACTAAAACAACACAGTCAGAGATGCCAACCCAAGAGAACAGTTTACAGCGTGAGAAAGAAGTGGTACATGCTGCAGAAAAAAACTGGGTGTGGCCAAATTATTAAGGGGCAAGGCTTAAAATGCACCGTAAAAAGGGGACTAATAATCCGAAAAGTAAAAAATAAGTTGAGCAGGCATAGGAAATTGCACAGTGCACTTTGCAAAAAAGAATTTATAGAAAAAAAAATATTTCAGAAATTGGTACTTTGGCATACACTCGGAATTAGACACAGCATACAAAATAAGAGAAGTGCAACAGAACATCATCCATACATAGATAATATAACAGATATCTTCAACTACACCCTCCATACTGAACATACTGAATTTGAACTGAGCAGCACCCACACATACAGAACAAGATACTGAAATTGCACCCAGCATGTAGAAGACCTAAAGTTGACATTAAATGTATCTGATCAACACAAACTGGGAACGCTATTTAATGCATTTTTAATATTCAAAGCAAACTTTCACGGTCTAGGATCAGGCTTGGAGGACAATGGATGATCCAAGTTCCCCTGGAGTTTGGGGTCTGTGTACTAGGTCACCCCACTAGGAAGTGAGTAGAAGCATAGTCAGTATACAAGCCAAAGGTTGGTTGCAAGTATTAGCTGGATGAGATCACACAGAAGCATAGTCGATAAACAAGTCAAAGGTCAAAAACAAGTGGTAGCAAAGATAAGGACAGCAGCAGGCATGCCAGGCGCAAGATATCAGCTGCAGAGAGAACAATAACCTGGCAAACAGGAGGTGCACAGACATGGCTTAAATCAGGAAGTTCATAGAAGGAGCAAAGGGCTCAAGGTTCACTAGAAACAAGTTATAAAGCAAGGTTGCCTAAAGAGCTGTCCAACATCCCTAATGGAACAGTGAGAAAAGCCACAGCCTAAATGGCAGGTTCAGACCCGGATCCTGACACAAACTTATCCATCCATGTCTCTGTGCTGTATTGTGTTAAGAAACCACATTGAAAAATACCCCTCTAGAATTTCCAACCATGGCCATCTTGAGTAAAGGCAGTAGATTCATGTAGCATTTACTTCCTGGGATCCCTCTGCCCTTAGCTCAGGCATGCAAGCAAAAGAGTGTGCTTGTGCTTGTACATGGTTGGATGATAAAATCAGCAGAGCTTCCACTCATTTCAGATCTTCCCCTCAGACCTAAAGCGACTATACTTCCAAGTGTAGTCCCCCCCCCCCCCCGGGTCTACTGGGAGCAAAGAAGTACCTCCAGAGCAGAGGGCAATCTTACATTCACCCCAGGGCTGAGTCCATGGAAGTTAGAACAGAATGTAGGTGCCAGTCACTTTAAGTATTTTTCAATGCTTTAATAAGAACTGGAGAGAAGTAGTAGGAGAGGGGTTTAGGGGAGGTTTCAGATACCCTTTTTAGCAGATCACTTACAGTCTCCTTGAATCCAAAGGGCAAAACAGCTTGTGTTTATAAGATCTTGGATACCTTCATAGGTCTCTCACACAGACCTAGCAACCCATAGAATGTCTGGATAAGCCTCTCTCACAGACTTAGCAGCCAGTAGAACTCCTGGATAAGTCTCTCTCACAGACTTAGCAGCCAGGAGCTAGTTACCTTGTAGAACAGCTTGACAGTACCAGAACCTTTAAGCCCAATTCCACAACCTCAGCTGACTGGACCGGAGGCCTGCTTTAATATGACAGTCCTCCATGATCTGGGCCAAAATTAGTTTGACTGGAACTCAGTCAAACCCAAACTCAACCTTAATCAGGACTACCTTGAACAGTACAGGTCACATTGCAACCATAAAGGGAGGAGAATCAAGTCAACTGAATGAGAAGAATCCAAGGTGATTTGTACATCATACAGGGTGGCAGAGTGAGAGGGGTAA
Source organism: Lithobates sylvaticus (assembly GCA_028564925.1). Taxonomy (NCBI): domain Eukaryota; kingdom Metazoa; phylum Chordata; class Amphibia; order Anura; family Ranidae; genus Lithobates; species Lithobates sylvaticus. The sequence continues at coordinate 79,506,151 of CM053028.1, forward strand.
AAAACAGGGTTTCGGATTTTAGGGCAAGTTGACATGGTTGCATTGTCACTGTAGTTGCTCTAAAATGAAATAATCTATTCTCTGGAATGCCCTAGGTGTTTGTCGTTAATGCAACATACCAGAACAGATAGGTGTGAATGGACCTTAATTGCTTTGTCTCTGTGCCATTTATAATCATGTAACACGGTCAATAATAGAGGTGGCACGTGCATGAAAACGTAGGAATCAGAAATGCACAACATCATTCTAAAATACAGCCCACCGCACAATCCTTATAGTGACTCCCACACGGTTACCATGACAACACTTCCAGTTACAAAGACTGCCACACAGCAGGATATTGGAAGTAGGTGCCACCTGTTATTTTGACACCTGTCCACTGAAAAAATGTGCCAGAAAATTCTCCACTGACAGCCTGTCCAGCAAATACATGCATGTATATTATCCAGCCTTCATTCTGTCTCATTATCAGGTTCAATTTTAGATCATTTCAGACTGCATTATATAAAATGAATAGCAGACCGTGGAAAGAGAAGATCTCACATTTACACCTTGATGCATAACTTTTAAATCTTCATGCTATGTCTTGGGTTAAAATTGAATTATTTTCAGAGATCTGAGCATAAGGGGAGAAAAAAAAAATCATACGGAAAGTGGTAAAACCGTGGGTGTGTCATTATTGGAATAAACTATGTATTATGTTCAAATAACAGGTTCACAACCTTATTAGTTCTCTCACTTGACTGCTCCTCTGAAGCAGCTCCAGGCATTCAATTTGTAGAATTGGAGGGGGCAAGAAAAGAGAATAGTAATTTCAGGCAGAGTATAAATATGGACAGCAGGCCATAAAACGAACCTTCCAACTATTTTATTTGACTGTGTCCCTTAAGTGGTTTCTCATCTGAAGAAACTGTTTCCCAGAGGGACGTGTATTTATTTTCTCAGATCTAGAAGTATATCTGGTTAGCTGCAACAGAAGTAAAATCTTTATAGACCAACTAAATATATTGCTTATGGTGTTGTAAAGCAATCTTCTAAATAATTACAAGAGCAATTTTGGTAAATATGAATCAAAATAATACAGTGGTTGGTTAGAAAAGATAGGCGGGATATAGAAAGCGAGGGGAAAAGAGAGAGTGTATCAAAGGGAGAGCATACAAAAGGGAGAGCGAAAGAAAGAGAGAGAGAAAGAGACAGCGTGCCAGAAAGAGAGTTAAGCCTCGTACACACGATCGGAATTTCCGGCGGGAAATGTTCGATGACAGGCTGTTGTCGGTAAATCCGACCGTGTGTATGCTCCATTGGACAATTGTTGTCGGACTTTCCACGGACAAATATTGGATAGCAGGTTTTTAAATTTTTCCGCAGACAAATGTGTGTTGTCGGAGATTTCCCGAGCGTGTGTACACAAGTCCGTCAGACAAAAGTCCAAATTACAAACACGCATGCTCGGAAGCAAGGAGGAGCCATAAGCGGTCGTTCTTGTAAACTAGCGCTCGTAATGGAGAATTAACATTCGTGATGTGGCAAATAATGAAATTTCGAAATGAAGCGCACAATTCTCTTCTTCTGTAGCCTCCCTGGCGGTATGATTATGTAAGATTTTTGCGTCTCAAAGCGGTACAATTATTTTGCATAGAAATTTGGCGTTTTATATTGTAGGCCTGTAATTCTTAGCAATAACACACTTAAAGAGTCTAGTAGATATCCCGGGTATGATGAAGTTTGAAACACAAAATCATAAATTATAATATAATAAATAAATATAATTAATTATAAAAAATAATAATAAAATGTATTTCCCCACAATTTACTATCGCTTAATTCTGCAAGTGTTCTAATCTATTATCGCTGTTTTCTGGCTGGTCTAAAACCACTTTTGATGTAAAGGGACACTTTTTGGTTGCTATGGACAATCTCAAGTTTCCAGGCAGAAAGAACAGTATATATCATATAAAACTGCATGCAGAGCAATGGATAAAGCACTGGGGACAAAAGGGATGTGAAATAATTTCATACAGTAATGTAGTTTGTAAGATTACAATGTATGTATAATGATTTTTCACTTTTTTTGAATTTGCCGCCTTGCTCCGCCCCCGTGTGTTGCGACACTTGCAGGGAATAGAGCTTGGCACAGAGAGGCTTCAGGCAGAGGACAGAGCCCGCAGACACAGCGGGGGGACATTGCAGTATCCTTGGGACAAGGTAAGTATACTGCACCAGGATCCTGCAATGCAATCCCGAGTGTGGCTCGGGGTTACCGCTAATGATGCTGAAATTTAACCCCGAGCCACACTCGGGAAAACAGCCAGGTAGGTTAATGGGATCATAATGAAGCTGCTTTGCTGGTGATACTGATGGAGTTCTGCCAAACGTATTTCAAAAAACTTTTTTTTCTAGTGATATCAAGAATAATATTATTATGTTTTTTTATTTTTTTTGGTCAGCACCATTATACTGTAGTTTTATATATGAAAGATACAGCTATGTTGGTGTCCTTGTCAATTTTACATTGTATTTTTTAAATGTACCTGCCTATTCCCAAACTGCCATTTGAAGTAAAACACATAGCCAAGTATTATTCTCCACAATTTTTTTTCCTGTGCATTAAAAATAATTATAATAATAATAAAATTAGACATGCTATCTTCCAATAGAACTTAACCAAAAAGTGCATGTATCCAAAAATATAAAAAATATAACAAATCAAATCATTATTCAACCAAAAAAATTATGTCAAAGCAATAACTCCAAGGCCAATAGTAAATAACACGTTATCTCCTCCGATTCCACAACATGGCTGGTTGACGAACTGCCGTTCAGAAACAAACTGAAAAGCGCGAAATGAAAAGTGCAAAATGAAAAGCACGAAATGAAAAGTGTGAAATGAAAAGCACGAATCAACACTCACCAAACTTCTACTAACATGAATATAGTAGAAGGAGCCCAAAGGGTGGCCCTAAAGAGCTGGAAAACAATGTAGTACGTCACTACGTTCGAAATTGTTGACCAACAATTGTGTGGCCGTGTGTGTACAAGACAAGTTTGGGCCAACGCCCTTAGGACAAAAATTTTTTGTTGACGAACAATCTGAACGTGTGTACAAGGCTTAAGAAAGACCAATATACATGTACATACCCAAAAAGATGAGATGTCTGTCTGACTGCTGAATGGCTGCCTAAAGTGTTTGTTACCCCAGCAATTCATATTGCTGATATGTGCTTACTGTGCCATGTACTTGCATGAAAAAAAGTTTCCTGTTCTCTTTGTATAACTTCCTTTGTTGGAAATCCCCGTAGACATGTGCATGACGAAAAAATATGTTTAGTTTCCTTTATAGCTATTTCGTTTAATCCAGTTGATTCGTATTCGGGATTAGTTTTATGTCTTTTTCTAATTTTCTTCAAATTTACTGATATTTTTCAATTCGAAACGTTTGAATTGATACATTTTTAAATCGGTTGAATCAAAAACTTTATATATTTTTTTTTTTTTTTCGATTTGAATGTGGCAAAGTGAACAAACAAAAGAAAAAGCTTCATCAAATGATTACAATGAATCACCTTTGGCTTAACAAAAACAGCATTAGTTTGAAATGTTACTCTAATAACACACACTACTTACTAAAGGCAAATCCACTGCGCACTTCCAAGTGCACGTGCAGTCACTGTAGATCTGGGGGGAGGACATGCAAGAAAAATAAAAAACAGCATTTTTGCTTGCACATGATTGAGTAATAAAATCAACAGAGATTCCCCTCGTTTCAGATCTTCCCCCCAGATCTACAGCGACTGCACTTCCAAGTGTACTTGTAATGCAGAGTGGATTTGGCTTTAGTAAATCAACCCCATTGCTTTTGATTTCAGCAGTATGTGTAGAGTTACTGCCAGTGACATTTTTACAGTAATTAAGGCATTTTTAATCGCACTAATCGCTGTATTAATGCCAATGGTTCCAAAAATGTGTCAAAATTGTCAAAATTGTCCGACATGTCCGCCATTAAGTCACAGATCGCTGCCATTACTAGTAAAAATGCTATAAATATATCCCTTAAATAGGCTATAACTTTTGCGCAAACCAATCAATATATGCTTATTGCAATTTTTTTTGCCAAAAATATGTAGAAGAGTACATATTGGCCTAAATTGAGGGAAAAAAAAGTATTTTTATATATTTTTGGGGGATATTTATTATGGCAAGAAGTAAAAAATAATGTGTTTTTTTCAAAATTGTTGATCAAGTACCACCAAAAGAAAGCTCTATTTGTGGGAAAAAAAGGACGTCAATTTTAATTGGGTACAATGTCGTATGACCACATAATTGTCAGTTAAAGTGACGCAGTGCCGAATCGCAAAAAGTGCTCTGGTCAGGAAGGGGGTAAATTCTTCCGGGGCTGAAGTGGTTAAACTGAAAGGGTTGCTTTACAAGGTGATTGTTTCCAATCACTTTAAACTATTTTGGCATAAGCATGCACTCTTGCACATGTATATGAACCAAGCAGACAACCCAGGTACTAGGTTTTATATTGCAAAACAGTAGAATTCTAGGATGAAGAAAAGTCTTCAAATCTTGAAGGTTTCGTGGGCCTCTTCTATGAACTCTGATCTTTAGTTCTTTCCATAGATTTTCTATTAAATTCAAGTCAGGTGATTGGCTGGGCAATTCTAGCAGCTTTATTTTTTTTCTTTGAAACCAATTGAGAGTTTCCTTGGCTTTGTCTTTGGGATCATTGTCTTGCTGAAATGTCCACCCTTGTTTCATCTTCATCATCCAGGTAGATGGCAGCAGATTTTTATCAAGAATGTCTTGGTATATTTTTCCATTCATCCTTCCTTCAATGATATGAAGTTTGCCGGTATTGTATGCTGAAAAAAAGTCCCACACCATGATGTTCCCACCTTCAAACTTCCCTGTTTGTATGGGGGTGTTTTTGGGGTGATGTGCCATTTGACTTCCTAACATGTTGTTTATTATGGCATCCATATGGCATATGGCAATATGTTCCCCATCTGGATAGTGGATCAGATTGTATGGCCCTCGGATGTAAATGACAAGCAGTCCGTTTACATCTGACCGCCCATAGAAGACAAGAGGACATGGACAAGCCATCTGCCTGCTCAGTGGGGATCAGCAGACAGAGTCCCCATTGAGCAGGCAGACACCCGGTGGAGTCCAATTCATGTAAAAGGGGCCTTAAGGTTAAAGAATAAAATAGGTGGTAAAGGTCCATTTTATGGAAAGGTCAAATATTCAGGGGAGCTTTAGAGTCCATTCACACAGGGACAACACGACTTCCAGCATGACTTTGGGAGGCAACTTGGTCACGACTTGAGGCAACTTACAAGGCAACTTGAAATTGCCTCCAGGACAGAGGACTTTGCCAGTGGCCAATCACATAATAATCAGCTCTGTGGGAGGGAGGGGTTTGCCTAGAAAACTATTTTTACTTCCTGGAAATTTGCTTCAGTTAAGACAGGGGATCCGGCTTGGAGGCAACTTCCATTGAAATCAATGGGTACAAGTTGCCTAGAAGTCGGATTGAAGTAGTACAGGAACCTTTTCTGTGTGTATTAAGACAGCTCTCATTCACTTACATTGATTTTATCATGTCACGCGACTTGAGGCAACTTGGGGCGACTTCAAGTCGGAGCCAAAGTTGCCCCTGTGTGAATGAACTTTTAGTGTAAGGGTCAAATTGTTACTTGTCTGAGTGCTGGGATTCTGCCACTGAGAATAAAAGTATCAATATTTTTAGTATCTCAAAAGTTAGCATTGTTAGGTTAAAAAAAAATATATAATATATATACAATGGTTGCCACCGCACACAAATCAGGGATAGAAAATGGACACGGGTGCACAGCAAAGACTGTAGTGCATATAAACCAAAAAAGAGAGCGGCACTCACAGGTCTTGAAAGGTGAACGAGCGATGGCGGTTTAATTTGACGTTTCGACAAGGCACAAGCTCGTCCTCCTGAGAAAGACAAGCTTATGCCTCGTCGTCAAATCAAATTAATCCACCATCGTGCGCTAACCTTTCAAGACCGGTGAGTGTCACTCTCTCTTTTGGTTTATATATATATATATATTTAGCCAGCACAGTAGCTAAGTGGTTAGTACTTTTGCCTAGCAGCACTAGGGTTGTCAGGTTGAATCTTCTCAACCATGGCACTTCCTGCGTGGAGTTTGCATGTTCTCCTTGTGCCTGCGTAGGTTTACTCCCCATACTCCAAAGGTATGCTTGTGGGTAGGTGCAGCGGGAGCAACAGCACTAAAGACACAGAGGCCGGTTGCAGATAAACTTAGAACTTGTATTGCAGAGAATGCCAACTACAAACAACCCCAGTGGGAGAGCGACGCTAGAGTAACACTCACAGTGAAGTTCAAAGCAGCGGGTAAAGATGCACTGACAGGGTCTGTCTTCAGAGGATGCAATTCAGCCTGGCTGGTCCAGTGACAAAGGGGCAGGGGGGGGGGGGGTTGAGGTACAGTATTGAAAGTTCCTAGCCTGCCCCTACTCATCTGAAACTTTCCCTGACAGGTGGGTGCTCTTTCCCTACTCTAGCAAGAATGCATGCCAAACCCAGGGCCAAGATCTGAAATAGACTCTGCCACACCCAAGGCGGCCACCAGAGCCACATGGGCAGCCAGCATCCAATCAGATTGCTGCCCCAGTGACTTAGGAAGTCGTAGAGGAAACATATTCCTCATGACTTCCTCTCCCTCTGCATTGCTGCTGCAGTTGAGCGCCACCTGCAGTGGAGACAGCAGACTGCACCTGCCTACATGCTAGTAGGTAATATGGCCCTAGTATGTATGAATGTGAGTTAGGTACCTTAGATTGTAAGCTCCTTGAGGGTAGGGACTGATGTGAATGTACAATGTATATGTAAAGTGCTGCATAAATTGATGGTGCTTTATAAGTACCTGAAATAAATAAAAATAGTTTGAAAAAAAAAAAAGTGCATTACATTGCCTAGCTTTTATAAATCAGTTCAAGTGTAGGATGGTTAAAAGCAGAAAAAAAATGATGTTGTCCAACTATAAACAGGTTATTTCTGCAGGTCAGAACAAAATTTCTGCTTCAATTTTCATGCAGTGTAACTTGTAACTGCTCAGAGTAATACATTGTTCCCAGCAGGGATGAAAACGGCAGCGTCAAATTGTGAAATTCTCAAAATGAAACCGAGTTCATGCCTCCAACATGTGTAACATGTAATTTGTGCTTTTTCCAGTGTGACAGACATACTGCATAAATATGTGCCTATTTCACTATTCCCCTGAGAATGCCACAGCTGAAAGCAAGCAACATGTCATTTGAATCTCTGGATATGAGGAAAGGGACTCTGTAGGAAGAGTTGCTGACTGAAAAATAGGAAGGTATTTGCAACGGTCTGCTGCAAAATGCCTTAGATTCTCAGATAGCTAAAATGACATATTTGAGGGTTTATAGATGAAACAACTTGTTAAAAAAAGGAGTACTCTAACATGTGTAGGCAAAATAAATAGATATTAAAAAAAAAAAAATACTTTATATAATATATATAGATATACCCTATATTACCAAAAGTATTCGGACGCCTGCCTTTACATGCACATAAACTTTAACCACTTCAGCCCCAGAAGGTTTCACACCCTTAATGACCAGGCCATTTTTTCCGATACGGCACTGCGTCGCTTTAACTGACAGTTGCGCAGACATGCGACGCTGTACCCAAACAAAATTGATGTCCTTTTTTCCCACAAATAGACCTCTTTTGGTATTTGATCCCCTCTGTGGTTTTTATTTTTGCGCTATAAACAAAAAAAGAGGGACAATTTTGAAAAAAAAAAACTATATTTTTTACTTTCTGCTATAATACATATCAAAAAAAAAATATTATTTTTCAATTTAAGCCAATATGTATTCTTCTACATGTTTTTGGTAAAAAAAAAAAAAATCCCAATAAGCTAATATTGATTGGTTTGCGCAAAAGTTATTGCGTCTTCAAAATAGGGGATAGATTTAGGGACTTTTTAAATTGTTTTTACTGGTAATGGTGGGGATCTGTAATTTTCAGCGGGACTGTGACATTGCGGCGAACAAAACTGACCCTAAGTGACACTTTTTAGGGCCCAGTGACACCAATACTGTGATCAGTGCTAAAGAAATGCACTGATCAATGTATAAATTACACTGGCAAGGAAGGGGTTAACGCTAGGGGGCGATCAAAGGGTTAACTGTGTTCCCTGAGTGTTTTCTTACTTTGTGGGTGATGGGTTCACTGGGACAACACAGAGATCGCTGTTCCTGATCACTAGGAACAGCAGATCTCCATGTTGTCCCGTCAGAACAGGGATCTGCCTTGTTTACACGGGCAGATCCCTGTTCTGCCTCTCTGTACCGCGATCGCGAGTGGCCGGCGGACACAGAGTCCGATGTACCTGCGCGCTCCCCTGGAGCATCCACAGTATCTCATGCATGAAACGACATACAGGTACTTCGTTTAACGCAGCTGGGCTGCCCTGCCGCAGTATATATGTGGTGGGCGGTCCGGAGGTGATTAATGGCATCCCGGTCTTAGTCCGTAGGGTTCAATATTGAGTTGGCTCACCCTTTGCAGCTATAACAGCTTCAACTCTTCTGAGAAGGCTGTCCACAAGGTTTAGGAGTGTGTCTATGGGAATATTTGACCAGACTGGCTAAGTCTTCATAGAAGTTAATGAAGCAAGGGAAAGCAAAACTGAACCACTCGGGCCCCTAGTATAGATGTCCTTTCTGACCTTGAAGGTGTGTTGGATATCCTGTCCATTGGATTTTATGTCCCTTTTGGGTATTTATGCCACTGAGCAGATCTTCTAGCTTCCTGTCTGCTCACCAGTTAAAGTGAGGTGAAATCTCCCCAACAGTGGCACAGACAGGAATAAAAACATGACAAAGGTTCTGACCCTTCCCCAATATAACCCCCATTTAGTTATATGTAAATTCATATGTGGATGTATATGTAAAGTGACAAGTGATGGCGCCAAAGATTGTTTGTGAGTAGTAATGAGTGAAGCTACCCTTTTTAAAATGGAAGAGACCACTCTGAATAAGTGAAAAAGATAAATAAGAAAAAGTGTGGCACTAACTCATGTGATAATTAGAATCAATATAAACAACTTAATCATTTAACATCAGTGATAAAATTCATATGAAAAAACCCATGATAATATAAAAAAGCAATAATCCAAAAAAATGCAATACTTCAAAAAAAAAAAAAAAAAACAATCTCTCAGTAAATCTTCACAGAACAGTCCATTCACCGTGATCCAAAGAAAAGTGCAGGAACAAATGCATCCTTCAAATCGTGGTCCACCACAAATTGTGCGTGAGAAATACAAATTCACCAGAACTTTATAATAAATACGCCTTGTAGCAATATTGATCTCTTTCAACCAGCAACATATATGGAAGCGATGAGTCTAAACCACAAGGTGTCTTCTTGGCAAAGATCAAATATTAAGGCTCGGGAGAAACATATTGAGAATCATAGTGCAATATGTTTATTACATGTATGTAAAAACAGGTAGATAAAACAATGCGCACTTAAATTTAGGAGTGCTGTAAGTCAGCACCAACATGTACAGCTTTAGGTTAATATGCTCGTCGTCTCACCAAGACGCGGCGTGCGTTCCAATGCACAAGAGATAGGAAGATTGTATCACGGTGATGGCAAATATGCTTTCGCCAACGCACATATCCATTCGTCATTGAAACTTTAGGGAAGTGGTAGATAGCTAAATAAGTAGGATTTGAACCCATAACCTGTCTGCTGCTAGATCTAGATAAAAAAATAAAATACAAAAATGGTTATACATTTTAATGTGGAATACGCACATCCAATATGTTTCATTCTTCTATATCTCTAAATAGTATTTATGGAAAACTTACAATCTTCCAGTTTGAAAATTCAGTGTTAAAACTTCCTAAATACTTCCTGACTTGAGTCCTCACTTGATCCACTCACTTGATTCAGCACTATGCATTCATAGGACAAAGAGGCAACAGCAGGAGTCATTGACTCCCAAGCTGCGCTTTGTGTGTCTATGGATGCACACAGCCCAGCGTGGGAGCCTGCACATCGGCCCCATAGCAAGTGGATTACTATGGTGGCAGACACGGAAGAGAAAGAGCCAGGTGTGCCGGAGGGGTACTCGAGAAAAAGAGGTTCGGAGCCGCGCTGTGCAATTTCATTGCAAATAGCAGGTAAGTATAATACATGTTTAATATTTTAGAAAAACATTTTTAACCCTTACAATCGCTTTAGGCAGCTGTGATCTTTGTGCATACCACACATGCCCTAAAAAATGTAATCAACGTACTTTGAGCTTCCTCCCCCAGGACTCCCTGACTGCATTTACTCGCTGTCATTTTGACAGCTGGGACTTGTTCCATATCAAAAGATCAATTCTTACTGCTCCTGTGTAAACTGACACTTGGCAAACAGTGTCTGCAGTGAGAATAAGGCCCCTTTCACATGAGCGGAACGATCGGGTCCACATGTCCATTTTTCAGGCAGAATCGTTCAGGCCACCCATTGTTCTCTCTGGGAGGTAGATGTGAATGAACAGGTGTCCGTCTACACCTGCCTGCAACCGATCTGATCCAGTCCACCAGAAACAGACGGATATGGTTCCATTCCCCATCTGTCTAGCGGATCATATGACAGTCAGATGTAAATGGATAGGTGGTCTGTTTCCATCCGACCGCCCTATAGAGCAGGTCATGTTTTCAGGATTTCCCTCAGATGAAACGGCTGTGGTAATTACTAAGGCAGTGAAACTGATCAAATCACCTGTGCAAAATAATGGAAGGCCTGAAAACATGACCTGTTGGGGCTCCTTGATTCATGGAGTTGAGAAACACTGCCATAGAGGATAGCGGAGTGGACACGGACCTGTTATCCGCCTGCTCAGCGGGGATCAGCAGACAGATTTCCTGTTAAGCAGATGGATCCGCTTGACGGAGTCAGCAAGTGTCAAAGGGGCCTAAGCCTTTGCTATTTTGCTACATTGTATTTACTCTGGTTCTTTCATAGCTTATTAACCTCCCTGGCGGTATTCCCGAGTGTGGCTCGGGGTGGATTTTCAGCACCAAAAGCGGTAACTCTGAGCCACACTTGGGATCGCATTGCAGGATCCAGGTACAGCAAACTTACCTTGTCCCCAGGATACTGCGATGTCCTCCCTGTTCTGTGTGCGAGCCGTCCTTTGCTCGATTCATCACAGAGCCGAGCTCCGTTCCCTGCGATCGTTGCGACGCCCAGGGACGGAGAACAGCGCCAAATTCAAAAAGTAAAAAACACAATACATATACAGTACACTGTAATCTTACAGATTACATTACTGTATCAAATTATTTCACATCCCTTTGGTCCCTAGTGGTTCGTCCAGTGCCCTGCATGCACTTTTATATTATATATACTGTTCTTTCTGCCTGGAAACTGGAGATTGTCCATAGCAACCAAAACCGTCCCTTTACATCAAAAGTGGTTTTATACCAGCTAGAAAACAGCGATAATAAATTAGAAACACTTGCAGAATTGAGCGATTGTGATTTGTGGGGAAATACGTCATCAAACACTGACAGTAATGACAGCGACGATTCTGCAACTAAGCTAATTTCTGTGTTTTTGATTTGATTACATTATTTAATATTTTTTATTAATATTATATTATTATTTGTTATAATTATTTATAGTTTGTTATTATATTATTATTTATGATTTTGTGTTTCAAACTTTATCATACCCGGGATGTCTACTAGACTCTTGTTTGGACAGATTTAAGTGAGTTATTCCTAAGAATTACAGGCATGCAATATAAAACACCAAATTTCCAAGCAAAATAATTGTACTGCTTTCAGCATCAGAAATCTGAAATAATCATACCGCCAGGGAGGTTAAAAAGGTGACCTTTCCATTTCATATAATGTCAGGTAAAGCAACCTTGTAAAAACAAATGAAAATGTAGTCCTACTTATCCCTTAGTTAACCATATTCATCCCTAATTAAAGTGGAATTTTAACTGTAAAACTGAAAATATGTAAAGAGGTGGGCTTTACTATGTATTTATTGCAAATATTTATTATTATACAGTATTTATATAGCGCCAACAGTTTGTGCAGCGCTTTACAACATGAGGGCAGACAGTACACTTACAATACAAATCAATACAGGAGGGATCAGAGGGCCCTGCTTGTTAGAGCTTACAATCTAGAAGGGAGGGTCAAGTTGAATCAAAAGGTAATAACTGTGGGGGATGAGCTGATGGAGAAAATGAATATACATTTGTTAGGTGTGGGTAGGGTAGGCTTCTCTGAAGAGAAGGCTTTTCATGGATCGTCTAAAAGCTAATAAAGTAGGAGATAAGCGGAAAGATTGGGGTAGGGCATTCCATAGGATTGGAGAGGCTTTGGAAAAGTCCTGGAGGCGAGCATGGGAGGGGGTGACGAGGGAGCTAGAGAGCAGGAGGTCTTGAGAGGAACGAAGAGAACGAGTAGGTTGGTATTTAGAGACTAAGCTAGTGATGTAGCTGGGGGCTAAATTGTGGATGGCTTTGTACGTAGTTGTTAGTATTTTGAATTTAATTCTTTGGCTGAATGAAGTACTCTTACCTGCCTGTATGCAATCTTCAATGTACACGGAGTGTTAATAATAATGGTGAAGCTCAGAAATCTTAAGTCACAGGATTACAGCTGAAAGACCATTGCAGAGCCTATGCTAGTGATGGCAAACATTGGCACCCCAGATGTTTTGGAACTACATTTCCCATGATGCTCAACTACACTGCAGAGTGCATAAGAAACATGGGAAATGCAGTTCCAAATCACCTGGGGTGCCAAGGTTCTCCATCACTGGCCTATGCAGTTTAACTGATCCACTTGCTGCCAATGTCAGTGGTCAGAGGCGGCTCTCTAATTAGGCAAATTAGGCGGTCGCGGCCTCCTAAATTGCCTACCGTTTGTTGGAGTGAACGTCCCCTGGTCGGTGCCCTCAGAGCCTTTAAAGGGGTTGTAAAGGCAGAAGGTTTTTTTTATCTTAATGCATTTCATGCATTAAGATAAAACGCCTTCTGTGTGCAGCAGCCCCCCTCAGCCTCCCTAATATTTACCTGAGGTCCCTCTCTGTCCAGCGATGTCCACGAGTGTCTTAGCTGTCCTGATTCTCCTTTCTTATTGGCTGAGACACAGCAGTGATGCCATTGGCTCACGCTGCTGTCAATCAAATTCAGCTAGCCAATCTCTTGTATGATGTCTGCTGTATCTGACAATCCCCTGTATCACGTCTGCATTCTTTTCTGCGGTAATTTCTATTGCTTGAATCATTTTTTCCATAATGGGAGTGAGTGGGGCCTCATGTCTAAGGTTTGCCTAAGGCCTCACAAAGCCTAGAGTCGCCTCTGTCAGTGGTGGACATGGAACGTGCATTCACACACACGTTATGGTGTGCACACAGTTGCCTGTCTACCTAGGCTTCTATGCACAGAATTGGGGAAGCTTACACGCAGGCGCACAAATCTGACGTTTGGCGCAATTAATCTGACAGCCTTATTAAATAAGAATGTGGCCTCCTCTGCACATCAAGGAAAAATACTGATCCACTGATCATAATGGACAGCTAAAGAATAATGTCTATATTCTATTGCTTGTTCCAATTAAAATTATATGGCGCCTTAAATCTCTATCAGAGAGGAGAAACATTCCCAGGGTCTTCATTAAATTGATGTTCACCACAAATATCGGAAGATGTTAGGCTCATAATTGCTCTCAATGCATTTAGTCGAGACAAATAGTGTTGATGAATCGCTGATTCCATTGATTCCTCGTCAATCTCCTAGAGGTTTTTATTGGTCCTGACATTCTCTACATCCTTGAACAGGAGTAAGTTAATATTCATGTCATTTCCTAAACATACAGTAGTATAAACTAAAAATACAACAACCTGCCCATTGCACAGCCTCATCCTGTACTTTAGATCGCTTTATAGTAATTTACAGCTCTAAGAAATATTGTTATGGACAACTTTATGGGCCAAGTTTATGAATATTACATAAAGCACAAGTACAAGGTTACTTGTTAAAAAAATGTGTATTTATACGAAATGAATGCCTGTATAGTTAATATGCTTTCTACATGGGAATTATAGCCTTTTTATAAATATTTCATTTACGTTTTTTTTAAATGATCAAAAACAGAAGAATGCGTTACATATATTTACATTGTATTTTTCCTTTATCTATAACCTTATTTCCTGGAAGAACTGCATACTCCTCCTGGCTCTGAGGTACGATTAAATATGACCCTGGTATTTTAATGGAGAACTTGCTCTGTTGTCAGAATCATAATGAACCGAGGAAACTGGAGCAGTGCATTCTTTTATATGCTGCATTTCAGGAAAACCCAGGCCACTGGAAATAAGTTATTAACATTCACCAATCAGAGTTTTATTGTATGGCAATTATACGGCAATAAAGCACACAAGCCTCTACAGATTGATTTGCTCTATAAATATGCAGGTCACTTACAATGGTAAGCTTAAACCTCCAAATCGATTGGATTAAGAAGATTAATGTCTCCCTCTTTGGGGAATAATTGATGTATCACAAAAAGGGGATACCCTAATAAATTTTAAAGTATACGGTTTGCATGGCTAAAACCGACTCGCGCAACCCTACTGGAAGGTAGCCGAGATAGGTTACTATGATAATGCAGTATATTCATATATCTACTTAATATGTTATTTTTGAGTGAGGAATATTTATGCCAAACTTATATACACTGTGTTGGGACACCTGCTTTTACATGCACATGAACTTGAAAGGCATCCCATTCTTAGTCTGTAGGGTTCAATATTGAGTTGGCCCACCCTTTGCAGCTATAACAGCTTCAACTCTTCTGGGAAGGCTGTCCACAAGGTTTAGGAGTGTGTCTATGGGAATGTTTGACCATTGTTCCAGAAGCACATTTAGGTACTGATGAGGACGAGAAGGCCTGGCTCACAGTCTCCGCTCTAATTCATCTAAAAGGTGTTCAATCGGGTTGATGTCAGAGCTCTGTGCAGGCCAGGCAAGTTCCTCCACCCGAAAGTCGCTCATTCGTGTCTTTATGGACCTTGCTTTGTGCACTGATGCGCAGTCATGTTGGAATAAGAAGGGACCATCCCCAAACTGTTCCCACAAAGTTGGGAGCATGAAATTGTCCAAAATGTCTTGGTATGCTGACGCCTTAAGAGTTCCCTTCACTGGAACTAAGCGACCAAGCCGAACCCCTGAAAAACAACCGCACACCATAATCCCCTATCCAACAAATGATTTGGACCAGTGCACAAAGCAAGGTCCATAATGACATGGACGTGTGAGTTTGGAGTAGAAGAGCTTGACTGGCCGGCACGATAGAACACCTTTGGGATAAATTAAAGCAGGGATTGCGAGTCAGGCCTTCTCACCTACATCAGTGCCTGACCTCACAAATGCCCTTCTGGAAGAATGGTGAAACATTCTCATCGACACACTCTTAAGCTGCAAAGGGTGGGCCAACTCAATATTGAACCCTACAGACTAAGACTGGAATGCCATTAAAGTTCATGTGTGTGTAAAGGCAGGCATCCCAATACTTTTGGCAGCATAGTGTATAAGGCTCATTCTGCCATACTGGAGTATATCTCCCAGAGTAGGTTTGGATTGGTGGTTTTTCATCTTTTTTTCTTATTTTGAATACTGTACATTGCAGGTCTTTTGGGTCTTTATTTTTTGCTATGATTATGTCCTGTAGATACCTTTGAAATTAGTCATTTTTTACTTTTTTTGTTGTTGTTTGTATAGAAAAATATATAAAGATTTATTACAACAACAGAATAATGCAAATTTATACAATGAATGAAAAAAAGAGGGCAATTAAAATCGAGAGACAATATTACAATACAGAATTTTTCCTTATAATTGCACAGTATAGCACATAATTATTGATCCCTGTTATTGGAAGCAATGTAGTGAATTTCAAACTGTCGCAAGATGGCACTCAACATGTTTCGCGGACTAGCCGCTTCTTCAGGAGTATGCAATAAGGGGAGATGTATCTGTATGATTGTCTCTGAAAAAGGGGGAATGGGATGATTAGTAACATATAAATTATAAAAGACAAGCAATGTACCTGGAGACAGCTAGAAAACGCCATCCTGATTCTGCCAGCAGGAAAGGCGGAAATATGCTGGCTCACTATGGTACAGGTCAGCAAGAGAGGGTAGTAATATAAAGGTATAGAAAAAAGGTTGCATCCAATTGTACGTCCATATGAACAAAGAGCACATCATGACTCACCAGCTCAAAGGTGCACGGGGACAGGCGAAGCTAGGGGCCCCAAATGATGGGGCAAATTTCACAGGCTGATATGGGAGCCAGAGTAGGGTAAAGTTAGTATTCAAGGGTATAGCATAAAGCTGTAAAAAAAACATACATGATAATGAATGTAACCAACATGATAAGGACATAAAATCCTACACAGGGGCACCTATAGGATAAACACCGAGTGCACCTAGAAGTCAGACATGTGTACGATAAGAAAGATCCAGAAGTCGGTATACAGAGGTAAAATATTAATAGGGAAAGTGTATATACCTACCCAAAATTAAACGTAAGATGGCCTAGGATAAGCAGGGGTCACAACTTAGGGAGGGAGTGTCAGACGGTTAGCGGGCTGCAAAAGATTATACATACACAACTAAGCACGTATGCACATGATGGGAATTTCTACATCATGTTGGTTACATTCATTATCATGTATGTTTTTTTTACAGCTTTATGCTATACCCTTGAATACTAACTTTACCCTACTCTGGCTCCCATATCAGCCTGTGAAATTTGCCCCATCATTTGGGGCCCCTAGCTTCGCCTGTCCCCGTGCACCTTTGAGCTGGTGAGTCATGATGTGCTCTTTGTTCATATGGACGTACAATTGGATGCAACCTTTTTTCTATACCTTTATATTACTACCCTCTCTTGCTGACCTGTACCATAGTGAGCCAGCATATTTCCGCCTTTCCTGCTGGCAGAATCAGGATGGCGTTTTCTAGCTGTCTCCAGGTACATTGCTTGTCTTTTATAATTTATATGTTACTAATCATCCCATTCCCCCTTTTTCAGAGACAATCATACAGATACATCTCCCCTTATTGCATACTCCTGAAGAAGCGGCTAGTCCGCGAAACATGTTGAGTG
The DNA here is from genome assembly GCA_028564925.1 of Lithobates sylvaticus. Taxonomy (NCBI): domain Eukaryota; kingdom Metazoa; phylum Chordata; class Amphibia; order Anura; family Ranidae; genus Lithobates; species Lithobates sylvaticus. The sequence goes on from CM053028.1 coordinate 79,523,385, forward strand.
CCATCTTGCGACAGTTTGAAATTCACTACATTGCTTCCAATAACAGGGATCAATAATTATGTGCTATACTGTGCAATTATAAGGAAAAATTCTGTATTGTAATATTGTCTCTCGATTTTAATTGCCCTCTTTTTTTCATTCATTGTATAAATTTGCATTATTCTGTTGTTGTAATAAATCTTTATATATTTTTCTATACACACTGTTTTGTGAGTCCTTACCCGTACCATAAAAGTCCATAGTTGCCTCAATTGTTCTGCCATCCCCATTTTTCGTTGTTTGTGATGTGTCTTATGTATCTTTGTATAAACAAAAAGAAAATCAATAAAAATGTATAATAAAAAAAAAAACTCTAATTCCTGACATAAATCAGTAAGCAATAATACCATCAATTGGCTTTTTTTTTCAAATGGCCACCATATGTAGGTAATGTAATAAAGTACCAATAGAGGAAGGGGATAACATCTCTTAGCTCTACAAAGACAGTAGGATCCTAGCGTTTTAGATACATTATGTTGTCTGTCACTGATTGGATGATTCTAGGAGGGGATCCCTGTATGCTGCACACTACTCCTGGCCAGTCCCAGGTTAACAAGCATGGAAAAGAATAAAAAGGAGGCTTCTTGTTTTATTCTATGCTGAAGTATGCAATACAACTTATACATTTAAAAAGGAGGCTACTTGCAGATTTCGAGTGGTTTAATGTGTGGTGTGCATGTCAGATCCCAGTAAGAAGTCATCTTTTCTTATGTGGCAAAGACTATCGTCATCAGCAAGTGGGCCAACTCCTGACAGAAGATCAACCTATGCTTGGGTGGAGCCTAAAGGGCACTGTCTGAGTGCCAGGTAACCCCCTCTCCTATTTTTGGCATTTTGGCACTGGGATGATACATAGCACAGGGGCATGCCAACCTTATCTCTATCACTGTTAATTAAAGGACAACTAATGATGACGCTAAGCAAAAGGTTAATTTTTTAGTGGTTCCTAGGTGTGAGGGTCACATTGTTGCTGTCACCATAATATAACCTTCCAAGTGTGAGAGCTCACTATGAACAGTTTAAAGAAAAGAAAGAAGTAGCCCAGAGCTAGGACAAGGGTGGTTAAGTTATGTTGCTTGAAAAAGATGTACTTGCTGGAGACTGACTATATTAGGGGGCTCCTCTTGTACCTCCTGCCCAACACTCCCGAAGGTGGTGACAGAGAGGGTGAGGGCATAGAGTGGCATGAGTACCAGAGTTTGCAGGCTGAGCTGGGTCTTTGTTGCAGCCAGATGAGTAGAACTGGGAAACTGAAGATCACTGGGCATTGGCCAGGGACAGGAATAACGTGATACCAGATCAGGAGGCAGAGACAGAGTCCAGGAAACAAGCTGAGGTCAGTAACAGCAGGGAAGGATGGTATAAAATCAGAAGGCAAAGACAAAGTCCAGGAAACAATTGAAGATCAGTATCAGCTGGGCACACAGGATACAAGGCAGAAGGTGGTAGCTGAGTACAAAACACAAGCCGGGTGATACACAGTGAGGAAGAATCAGCAGGTCAGGTATAAGGAAAACAAGGACAAGCTAATGACCACTGAGCAACTTCCTTTGGCAGTGTTTCAGTTTATATAGGCCTTTGAGTGTCAAGCATGCACGTGTACCTGCCCAATAATGTATGTCATGAATTACCCTTAAGCACAGAGTTTTGGGCAGCATAATGAGCATGTGCATATGTCTGCACTGGTTTCCTCCTGCTGCTGAGAACCTGGCCTATATTACATAGAGTTTCTGAGCCCTAGAGTTAAGAACACTTCAAGATCACATTGAATCTAGAGTACCGTAACCCAAATAGACTGATATCTTAGCCTAAGCAAAGCAGTAATTCACCATGGATATTTACAGTAACATTTTGGCTAAAGATATTTTTAAAACTAAAGTCTTTGGACCAGTGCCGGGACAAGGTCATCCAAGGCCCAGGGCAAGGATGCCAAACTGCGCTCCCCCTTCCTATAGGGTTCAGGTCAGGGCACCACCGTTCCCTGCAATAAACCATTGCGCTCAGGGCAGCTGCTTTGGACACCAAAGTTGCTTAGATAATCAAAGAGGAACTTTAATCCCTATCATACCAATTACAACAAGGGCGCATTTAGAAATTTTTAGTAATGACAATCTACAACCAGATACACATAATTGCAGGCTTTTTTTTCTTTGCATACTTTAGTTTTCTTTTCCTCCCTATTCTTCTCATGGTGGTCATTTTTACTAAGGGCAGATGAATCTCTTTCCATTTTCCTCCCTATTCTTCTCATGGTGGCCATTTTTACTAAGGGCAGATGAATCCATTTACTTCCTGGAACTTTATCTAGAACTCTAGGTCTGCCTCCTGGAACATGTGACAGGAGGTTTCCAGGATGCAGCTGTGAGGCCAGGGTTACATCACCAGTGCCTTAAGAAACCAGGAAGTGCCATAGCAATAACTGTAATGCCGCGTACACACGGTCGGAATTCTCGTCGGAAAAAGCTCTGATGGTTTTCCCGTCGGAATTCCAACGGAATTTCGCTCAAACTGTCTTGCCTACACACGGTCACACCAAATTCCAACGTTAGCTCCCATTGGACTGTTTCCATCGGAAATTCCGACCGTGTGTACGCGGCATAAGAAAAAGCAGAAAAAAATGTTTGTTAATGAATGTAAGATGATTGCATATCAGCATGCAGAATTGTATGGTGCTCTGATTTTTACTGACATGAGGGAAAGGTCAGTGCTAAATGGCCACATGAAAAGTGTTGATACAACTGTTCTCTGTTCTGTAATCCTATCAACAGTGTATAGCTGTGGCCAAAAGTTTTGAGAATGACACGAATATTAATTTTCACAAAGTCTGCTGCTTCAGTGTTTCTAGATCATTTTGTCAGATGTTACAATAGTATACTGAAGTATAATTACAAGCATTTCATAAGTGTCAAAGGCTTTTATTGACAATTACATTAAGTTTATGCAAAGAGTCGATATTTTCAGTGTTGACCCTTCTTTTTCAGGACCTCTGCAGTTTGCCCCGGCATGCTTTCAATCAACTTCTGGGCCACATCCTGACTGATGGTAGCCCATTCTTGCATAATCAATACTTGGAGTTTGTCAGAATTTGTGGGGATTTTTTTTGTTCACCTGCCTCTTGAGGATTGATCACAAGTTCTCAATGGGATTAAGGTCTGGAGAGTTTCCTGGCCATTGACCCAAAATGTCGATGTTTTGTTCCCCAAGCCATGATGCTGGAAAAGGCATTGTTCATCACCAAACTGTTCTTGGATGGTTGGGAGAAGTTGCTCTCGAACGATGTTTTTGTACCATTCTTTATTCATGGCTGTGTTTTTATGCAAAATTGTGAGTGAGCCCACTCCCTTGGCTGAGAAGCAACCCCATAAATGAATGGACTCAGGATGCTTTACTGTTGGCATGACAAAGGACTGATGGTAGCACTCACCTTTTCTTCTACAGACAAGGTTTTTTATGGGTGCCCCATTCGGAAAGGGTATACATCCAAGAAAATTACTTTACCCCGGTCCTCAGCAGTCCAATTCCTGTACCTTTTTTCAGAATATCAGTCTGTCCCTGATGTTTTTCCAGGAGAGAACTGGCTTCTTTTCTGCTCTTCTTGACACTGGACCATCCTCCAAAAGTTGTCACCTTACTGTGCGTTTAGATGCACTCACACCTGCTTGCTGCCATTCCTGAGCAAGCTCTGTACTGGTGGTGCCTGATACTGCAGCTGAAATCAACTGTAGGAGACAGTCCTGGCGCTTGCTGGAATTTTTGGGTGCCCTGAAGCCTTCTTCATAAATGAAGTGGAAATGTTTTTTATGGGATAAAGTTAATTTTCATGGCAAAGAGGAACATTGCAATTTATTGCAATTCATCTGATCACGATTCATATTCACATTCTGGAGTATATGAAAATCGCCATCATAAAAACTGAGGCAGCAGACTTTGTGAAAATAAATATTTGTGTCATTCTGAAAACTTTTGGCCACGGTTGTATGCTATTGGACACTTTTCCATGCTCATTATACTTTGCATTGGATTCTCTTAATAGACATTCTTTCCTTTATATGATTTAATTGACATTAAAGGGAAACTCCAAGCAAGCAGATAAATATACATTTGACTAAGGGAAGGAAAATGCTCTGTTCTGGCCAGGTTAGGCGTCTGTCCACCATTGTTATCTGTAGGCAATGAAAAAGTATACCTTTGGTATACCTTCTGCGTAAAGCAGGCCATACATTATGCAATTTTCGTTTCCTCCACCATGGGTGGAAGGAAAGAAAATTGCTTGATTTCCCCATCAACAAAGTCAGTGTTGATGGGGGAAACCTCCCGCAGCGCCATTGTCGTCTGCCGGCGGAGGAGCCTTCCTTGCCGACAGAACACAATGGTTAGTGTTGCCGACTATAGCTGGCGGCACTAATCATTCAGGAAACACCTGACAGGATGGTTGTACACAAGTCGATCAATGGATCGACTTGTGTAGAACCAGGGTACCCATACATCAATTGAAATTTGGCCGGTCCCTGCTGAACTAGCCAAATTTAGATCTACGTTTGGCCTGCTTAAATCACTATCTCTGGGATAGTGGGAGCTTTGTGCTGAGGGAACTTTAGGGTTCCTCCAGGGATTGCTGGAATTTAAGCAATTCTTACGTCTCAGATAAGTAACCATTGACACCAATGATGTTTTTAGACATCTGAAAGGAGGAGATTCTTCCCACTGACTACCAAATAGACATGGGAACTGTCAAAAAATTTGTTTCGTTTCGTTTCATCCCGTTTCGTATATAAAAAAATTCGTAATTCGTAATTCGTGTACGAAATTCCGTTCGAATTCGTACGAAATACGAAATTCGGACGAATCGTATTTTTTTTTACGAATCGTTAGTAAAGTTACGAATCGTTACGAATCGTTACGAATCGTTAACGCGGCTAATGCATTGTTGGTTCTCATAACACAGAGAACAATTCGAATCCAACTACAAATATCGAATTTCAATTTCAAGTTACGAATCGTTACGAATCGTTATAAATAGTTACGAATCGTTACGAATCGTTATGAATAGTTACGAATCGTTAGTAAATCCAACTACCAATATCGAATTTCAACTAATTTGAACGAAATTATTATAGCAGATATAACGAATGAATTCGAATGAATTCGAATGAATTCGAATGACAAAGTGTCATTTTTGCAGAAAAAAAAAAAAAAAAAAAGCGTAGGGGTCCCCCCAAATTCAATAACCAGGCCCTTCAGGTCTGGTATGGATATTAAGGGGGACCCCAGCCAAAAAAAAAAAAAAAAAATGGCGTGGGGTCCCCCCCAAATATCCATACCAGACCCTTCAGGTCTGGGATGGATTTTAAGGGGAACCCCGGCCCAAAAAAAAAAAATAAAAAAATGGCGTGGGGTCCCCCTCAAAATCCATACCAGACCCTTTATCCGAGCACGCAACCTGGCAGGCCGCAGGAAAGGAGGGGGGGACGAGAGCGCCCCCCCTCCCGCCTGAACCGTACCAGGCCACATGCCCTCAACATTGGGAGGGTGCTTTGGGGTCCCCCCCAAAGCACCTTGTCCCCATGTTGATGAGGACAAGGGCCTCATCCCCACAACCCTGGCCGGTGGTTGTGGGGGTCTGCGGGCGGGGGGGCTTATCGGAATCTGGAAGCCCCCTTTAACAAGGGGACCCCCAGATCCCGCCCCCCCCCCTGTGTGAAATGGTAAGGGGGTACAAAAGTACCCCTACCATTTCACCAAAAAAGTGGCAAAAATGGTAAAAATGACAGGAGACGGTCTTTGACAATTCCTTTATTAAAATCTTCTTTCTTCTTTCTTCATCCTTCGGTTTCTTCATCTTCTCGTCCCCCCCTCCTTTCCTGCGGCCTGCCAGGTTGCGTGCTCGGATAAAGGGTCTGGTATGGATTTTGAGGGGGACCCCACGCCATTTTTTTTGGCTAGGGTTCCCCTTAAAATCCATCCCAGACCTCTAGGGTCTGGTATGGATTTTGAGGGGGACCCTATGCCATTTTTTTTTTTTTGGCTGGGGTCCCCCTTAATATCCATCCCAGACCTGAAGGGCCTGGTTATTGAATTTGGGGGGACCCCTACGCATTTTTTTATCAATGACTTCAATGAATGACAGTTCTCTGTATTACGGATCCAACAATTCATTTGCCGGCAAATAGCTGCGAGTGATTTTAAATAGTTTTTTTTTCCTGCAAAAATGACACTGCAGGAACATTTCTCTATATTAGATATACTGAATCTCGAATCATTCGAAGCATTCGTTATATCCGCTATTATAATTTCTTTCATATTAGTTGAAATTACATATTTGTTAGTTACAATACAACATTCGAATTGTTCTCTGTATTGCGGGAATCGGCAATTAGCCGCGAGTGATTTTAAATGTCTTTTTTTCCTGCAAAAATGACACATTGTACAGAGAGAGTTGTAAACACGGGAAACATGACCCCCTTCATAGGCATACTATAGAGTATATAGTATATAGAAGGGCGCAGGTTTCCCGTGTTTAGAACTCTCTCTGTACAATGTGTCATTTTTGCAGGAAAAAAAGACATTTAAAATCACTCGCGGCTAATTGCCGATTCCCGTAATACAGAGAACAATTCGAATGCAACAACTAACAAATATGTAATTTCAACTAACATGAAAGAAATTATAATAGCGGATATAACGAATGCTTCGAATGATTCGAGATTCAGTATATCTAATATAGAGAACTGTTCCTGCAGTGTCATTTTTGCAGGAAAAAAAAAACTATTTAAAATCACGAGTCGCAGCTATTTGCCGGCAAATGAATTGTTGGATCCGTAATACAGAGAACTGTCATTCATTGAAGTCATTGATAAAAAAAAAGCGTAGGGGTCCCCCCAAATTCAATAACCAGGCCCTTCAGGTCTGGGATGGATATTAAGGGGGACCCCAGCCAAAAAAAAATAAAAATGGCGTAGGGTCCCCCTCAAAATCCATACCAGACCCTTGAGGTCTGGGATGGATTTTAAGGGGAACCCTAGCCAAAAAAAATGGCGTGGGGTCCCCCATAAAATCCATACCAGACCCTTTATCCGAGCACGCAACCTGGCAGGCCGCAGGAAAGGAGGGGGGGACGAGAGCGCCCCCCCTCCCGCCTGAACCGTACCAGGCCACATGCCCTCAACATTGGGAGGATGCTTTGGGGTCCCCCCCAAAGCACCTTGTCCCCATGTTGATGAGGACAAGGGCCTCATCCCCACAACCGTGCCCGGTGGTTGTGGGGGTCTGCGGGCGGGGGGCTTATCGGAATCTGGAAGCCCCCTTTAACAAGGGGACCCCCAGATCCCCGCCCCCCCCCCTGTGTGAAATGGTAAGGGGGTACAAAAGTACCCCTACCATTTCACCAAAAAAGTGGCAAAAATTGTAAAAATGACAGGAGACGGTCTTTGACAATTCCTTTATTAAAATCTTCTTTCTTCATCTTCTCCTTTCTTCATCTTCTCCTTCCGGCATCTTCTTCCATCTTCTTCTTCCTTCGATTCGCTTCTTCTTCCTCCGGTCTTCTCGTCCTTCTCGTCCGGCGTCGTCCTTCTCGTCCGGCATCAGCGTCTCTTCTCGCAGGCCGCTCCTCGCAATGGGAGGCTCCCGCTCTGTGAGGCTCCGCTCCGGGTGACAGGTCTTGTATAACGAAGGCACCTGGTGACCCCGCCCCCCCTCTGACGTCATGGGGAAAGCCATAGGGAATTCCACATGACGTCCCGTGCGTCAGAGGGGGCGGGGTCACCAGGTGCCTTCGTTATAAAAGACCTGTCACCCGGAGCGAAGCCTCACAGAGCGGGAGCCTCCCATTGCGAGGAGCGGCCTGCGAGAAGAGACGACGATGCCGGACGAGAAGGACGAGAAGACCGGAGGAAGAAGAAGCGAATCGAAGGAAGAAGACGATGGAAGAGGATGGAAGAAGATGCCGGAAGGAGAAGATGAAGAAACCGAAGGATGAAGAAAGAAGAAAGAAGATTTTAATAAAGGAATTGTCAAAGACCGTCTCCTGTCATTTTTACCATTTTTGCCACTTTTTTGGTGAAATGGTAGGGGTACTTTTGTACCCCCTTACCATTTCACACAGGGGGGGGGGCCGGGATCTGGGGGTCCCCTTGTTAAAGGGGGCTTCCAGATTCCGATAAGCCCCCCGCCCGCAGACCCCCACAACCACCGGGCACGGTTGTGGGGATGAGGCCCTTGTCCTCATCAACATGGGGACAAGGTGCTTTGGGGGGGACCCCAAAGCACCCTCCCAATGTTGAGGGCATGTGGCCTGGTACGGTTCAGGCGAGAGGGGGGGCCGCTCTCGTCCCCCCTCCTTTCCTGCGGCCTGCCAGGTTGCGTGCTCGGATAAAGGGTCTGGTATGGATTTTGAGGGGGACCCCCACGCCATTTTTTTTTTTTTTTTTTGGCCGGGGTTCCCCTTAAAATCCATCCCAGACCTGAAGGGTCTGGTATGGATATTTGGGGGGGACCCCACGCCATTTTTTTTTTTGGCTGGGGTCCCCCTTAATATCCATACCAGACCTGAAGGGCCTGGTTATTGAATTTGGGGGGACCCCTACGCTTTTTTTTATTTTTTATATCAATGAATGACTGTTTTTTAAATAGCTTTTTTTTCTGCAAAAATGACACTTTGTCATTCGAATTCATTCGAATGCATTCGAATTCATTCGAATGCATTCGAATTCATTCGAATGCATTCAAATTCATTCGTTATATCTGCTATAATAATTTCGTTTGAATTAGTTGAAATTTGATATTGGTAGTTGGATTCGAATAATTTGGAGCTGAAATTCGTAAACTGAATTTTTCCTGCAAAAATGACACTTTGTCATTCGAATTCATTCGAATCCATTCGAATTCATTCGAATCATTCGGCGACGAAATTCGTAAACGGAATTTCGTATTCCGTACGGAATTCGTAAAAAAAAAATTCGTACTACAGATTCGTAAATTCGTACGAATTTCGAAAAATTCGTACGAATTACGAATTCGTACGAAACGAATCGCACATGTCTACTACCAAAGTAAGGCACATTCTTCTTACTGAACCCCATGCTACAGTATTAAGAGTTGTAGATACAGTAATTATTGTGAGGGATTCCCTGAGAGTTATTTCACAGGTTTCCCCAGCTTAAAAAGGTTTAGAAAAGCTGATGTGGATCATTATTATTCGTATTATTGTCCAGAGTGAATATTGCACTACATTATAAAATTTACCCAGAAACTGGGAAGCTCAAGATGCATACCTTATCTATGAATAATTGTCCAAGCTATGGTTATTGTCCAAGCTTTCTTTTCTTAGTGACAGATCCTCTTTAATGAGAAGATAAATGATTTACAGGAAACACTGATTTGAAATAAATTGGTACTACAATCAAGTGCATTTTGTAATAGAGAGCTGCAGCAAGCCCCTGTTAGATACTAATTTCTTCTTAGAAAGTGTGCAGTTGCAGGTCACGGTTGGACCAGACTGCATCTTAAATGGACAAAAAAAATCTGTGCTAACATGTTGATTACAATCAGGACTTTGCATCTCATCAATCTCCTAGAGAAATTGGTAACTATAAATGTAAATAGCGGCTAGTATTGTACTAAATTTCTGATTATAATTACTGAATGCTGAATGAAGGAAAGAAAATGTGTATATTATCTAGAAAATTTAATAAAACTAAATAAAAAAAAATAAAACATGGCTTATAGAGACCTGCACACTATTACTGCCTTGCAAACAAATGTCAGCGGAGAAAAAGTTTGTGAGAAATGGCAAACAGTCGGCTGGGTGATAGACACTGTAAATGCGATAGTCTAGCGAGGACTGAACAGCCAAGCAAACATGTCAGATGTTAGACATGCATTTCAGGACACTGCTGTAAATCTGACTTGTCTCGATGAACTTTTCTCCAATACTGCTTGCTGCTTGCGCTGCTTAAGGTTTCTTTGCTAGTGTGCCTTAAAATGTATTTCCACGTTTGCAGGCAAATTTAAAAGAAAAAAAAAAAAACACTATACTTTTATGTGTTCCACTTCCCATTCACACAACATACCTTAAAAATGTTAACAATATTTCTTACCTTTTAAATATTTTTCAAGAGAAGGTGTCGGGGCTGACTGCATTAATTTTAGAACAATGCCATAGTGAGTCTGTCCGGGATGAGCTCCCTCCAATAACGTATAATGCAAAAATCCCAGCTACTAAACCTTTAACCCTTTATTACAACAGATAGCCTTCAAATACAGCTGAAGCCGGTAATAAAAATCTGCCTGCATGGTACAGACAGGGTTAAAGCGGTATTAAACCCTAAAACGAAATTTTGATATATTGCAGCTTACTCTTCCAGTGTACTTTTTTTCCTTTATATTCACTTGGTGATTCAGCCAGTAAAATGCTTCCTTGGACACTCTTGGGCAGAATCATTGTCAGTTTGGGGGGAAGGCAATGTTGGCCTCACTAGCCAATTTAGATCTAACTGACTAATAAAATTAGCGTTTGTAATGGAGAGTTAACATTCGTGACATGGCAAATTATGAAATCTCGAAACGCAGCGCACAATTCTCTTCTTCTTTAATGGGATAATAATGAAGCTGCTTTTCTGGTAAATCTGATGGAGTTATTGCAAACTCATTTTCAAAGGCTTTTTTTTTTCTAGTGATATCAAGAATTTTATTATGGGTTTTTTTTTTTGGGGGGGAGGGGGGGCAAGTTACCATTATCCCGTCGTTTTTAAGATCAAAGATACAACTATGTTGGTGTCCCTTGTCAATTTTACATTTTATTTTTTAAAATGTAACTGTCTACTCCCAAAGTGTAATTTGAAGTAAAACACATAGCCAAGTATTATTCTCCACAATTTTTTTTATTGTGCATTAAAAAAAGAAAACAAATAAAATTAGACATGCTATCTGCCAATAGAACATAACCAAAAAGTGCATTCTATGCATCCAAAAATATAGAAAATATAACAAATCAAATCATTATTCAACCAAAAAAATTATGTCAAAGCAATAACTCCAAGGCCAATAATAAATAACACGTTAACTCCTCCGATTCCCCTACATGTCTGGTTGACAAACGGCCGCTCGGAAAATAAACTGAAAAGCACGAAAAGAAAAGTGTGAAATAAAAAGTGTGAAATGAAAAGTGCGAAATGAAAAGTGTGAAACACTAACACAAAATTAGCAGAAGGAGCCCAAAGAGTGGTGCTAAAGATCTGAAAAAGCACGTAGTACGTCACTACATTCCTGTTTGTTGGCCAACAATTGTGTGCTGTGTGTATGCAAGACAAGTTTGGGCCAATGCTCTTTGGACAAAAGTCCACGGTTTTGTTGGCCAACAATCCGATCGTGTGCACGAGGCTTTACTGGCTGGATCACCAGGTAAAAATAAAGCAATAAAGCCTAAAAAATAAAAAATAAATAAAAAATGAATGCAGCCACCACATCCAAGAAGTGGTAAGCTGCATTATAATACATTTTTGTTTATGTTTTTTGCTGCTTTTATTATGGCAAACACAGCTGCCATCCCCCTCATGAAAAGAGAATTATGTAGGATTTTACAATGCTGAAGGTTCTAAAAATAGAACATCTAAAACATCTAAAAAGGAAAACTGTAATTTTTTTTTTAAGTTATGCTATGAGATTAAGAACAAGTAATAAGTATAAAATACGTATTATCTCAATTTGGATGCCAAAGTTATAATACACTTTAAAAAACTGTTTTAACACATAGATTTGTGTTATCCTAAAAGCTTGCATCTTTAAAAACTCAAGTTAGACAATAAAGTGTATGTATAACTTAAACTCCAAACTTTCTGCATTGAGAAACAGTTGAAATAAACCAGACAATGCATTCATATGTAGCACCCTGATGTTTAGACAGGGTTGCCATTAAATTTAGTTGCCAGGTGATAGTTGCCTTTGCCAATTGTTAGGAGATCAATTGATTCCTTTCTAAGGCTTCATGTACACGGGATGTTTCTCAACCTCTCCTGAATGCTGGAACATCACAGCTAGTAATCCACATTTAAAAACGTGTGTTTAGCAGCGTTTACAAACCGCGTTTAGCAGCATTTAGCAGCATTTGCGTTCAGGAGCGTTTACTAAAGATAACCTCAGGAGAAAGTGCCACCACCAATATATAATCTCCTTACCAGATGATTGGTAAAAATAAGCCTCTCAGAATGAGCCCATACAGAAATCCTGACTTCAAAGGCGATACCCAAACGAAGTAGTATCCCAGAGCCTGCCAATCACAGCCAGCAGGCTTCCGACCAGACCCTGCGTGATAATCTAAACCAGATAGCAGCACTCGGCGGTGCATCCAAATAATGCCAAAAGGAAGAAAGGGCAGACCATAGTGTGATATTGTTTTTAAAAACAGATGAGTCTTTTTATTTAAATAGTACTCACATTTAAAACGGAAAAAAGGGCATAAACGAGCTCCAAATAGATAGAACAAAGGACGCCGGCCGGCATCAATAACGGACCCTTCCTCCTTCCTGAGACGCTAAACGCGATGACGTCACTGCACGCCTTCCCAGACGCGTTTCATCATACAAGACGTTTTCAACGGGGATGAAAACATCCCCATTGAAAACGTCTTGTATGACGAAACGCGTCTGGGAAGGCGTGCAGTGACGTCATCGCGTTTAGCGTCTCAGGAAGGAGGAAGGGTCCGTTATTGATGCCGGCCGGCGTCCTTTGTTCTATCTATTTGGAGCTCGTTTATGCCCTTTTTTTCCGTTTTAAATGTGAGTACTATTTTAAATAAAAAGACTCATCTGTTTTTAAAATATCACACTATGGTCTGCCCTTTCTTCCTTTTGGCATTATTTGGATGCACCGCCGAGTGCTGCTATCTGGTTTAGATTATCACGCAGGTTCTGGTCGGAAGCCTGCTGGCTGTGATTGGCAGGCTCTGGGATACTACTTCGTTTGGGTATCGCCTTTGAAGTCAGGATTTCTGTATGGGCTCATTCTGAGAGGCTTATTTTTACCAATCATCTGGTAAGGAGATTATATATTGGTGGTGGCACTTTCGTGTGATGTGGAGCACAGCGGTGTGACAAGAATTTAAAGTCTACAAACTTCTGTCATATAAGAATAGGAATTAACTTCCAGATGATATTCAGCTTGTGAACTTTTTTCTTCCGATTTCTCCTCATCCTGTTTATTATGTGATCACAGTTTAAACATTGTTTTGCCATACTGTGTATTTGTGCCAACCACTTAGCCATTTAGTGTGTTTCATGGTATGCACCTCTCTAGATACCCATGATCAAGGAATATTTATTACTTCAACACAATTTATATACATATTCAATATTTTTATTGGTTATTTATTTTAGTAGTTTTTCATTAGGGAGTGATAGTACCATCATATGGGATACTTAGCTACCCTTACCTGGCGCAATTTCTCTTTTCTTTCTAATCTTATTGTGCTTATCCCACTATTCTGCAGCCGGGTTTAAACATATTTTTAACATAATTTTTATCTTACCACCTACCATATTTAGTCTCTCCTTCCCTCCCCCCCCTTCCCTCTTCCCTTCCCCCCCCCCACCCTATTGGGTTAGCGCGGTCTTTTCGTTTATACTTAACCTCAGGAGACCCTCCCAAATGATTAGAAAGCACTAAAAACAAGCATTTCAGCCGTTCTGTGAGAGAACAGTGTGAGTAGCAGCTGAGAAAGCAGTGTGCTTGTAGCTAGCTGTTATTTTTTTGTAGTTGGTTTGTTAATATGGATCCCATGATGAGCATGTGTGAGGAAATCCTCCTGATGTTGCTTTTGTGTTCTGTCTGCCCTCATGTTGTAAAGCGCTGCACAAACTGTTGGCGCTATATAAATCCTGTATAATAATAATAATAATAAACATTATTGTAGGAGTTGTAAAGCTTAATTTACTTTTTATTAAAATAAAAAAACATGTTATACTTACCTGCTATGTGGGGTTTTGCACAGAGTGACCCTCAAACTCCTCTTCTGGGGTCCCCCACCAGCACTCTTGGCTCCTCCTCTTCTCTGTGTGTCCCGATAGCAATATGGGCACCTGTGTGGGCTCGATCCTGATCTAGGCTGTGTATGTCTATAGACACACACAGCACGACTTGGACCAGCCCCCCACTCCCTCCTCACAGGATTTGAGTGACATTAATGCCCCGTACACACGGTCGGAAATTCCGACGGAAAATATCCGATCGGACCATGTTGTCAGAAAGTCCGCCCGTGTGTGGGCTCCATCTGACTTTTTCCGTCAGAATTTCCGACGGAAAAAATTTGAGAGCAGGATCTCAAATTTTCCGACAACAAAATCCGATCTGACTTTTTCAGATCGCGTGTCGAGAATTCCGACGGACAAAGTGCCACGCATGCTCAGATCAAATTACGAGACCAAAGCTATTGGCTTCTAGCCTTTACATAGTTCTGTCGTCCCCTGTGAGAAGAGAGAGAGGGAAGAAGAGCTACTGCAGATGGGCACAGTACTGGATCCAGATTGGGCTCAGGTAAGTGTTTAAGGGGGGGCTGCGGGAGAACAGCTATTGAAAGATTTTTTTTACCTTATTGCAGAGAATGCATTACAGTAAAAAAAATAAAAAAATTCTTTATAGCCACTTTAAGAAATAGAAATGTTATCTGTCACTGTATTCATGAGAAGTACCTTTAACTGGTAGCCTACAATCTGTTCTATGTGAAAGACCAGCTGCATCACCAAAAGCAAAAACAACCTCCTTGCCAAATTCATGTGCTGTGCTATCTCTCTGTGTACATTGTTTAGCACAAGCAGATGTGAAGGATAGCATTGTAAGAGTAAAATACATCTCCCCAGTACATGATAACGTGCCATATGATAAAGACCTAAGGCGGTGTACATTACTGAATGGAAAACTCAAATATCTTTATAGGAAAAGCCATCTTTGCTAAACCTTCATCAATGAGACTATATAAATTCATGCACAAAAAATTATCAATTTAATCCAAAGGTGATTTTTTTTTTTTTCTAGCTTTCTTTAATACTAGCTTTTGAAAATCAACACGGCAGCATATTGAAGCTGGGATGAAAAGTTTAGAGAATGCAAATACTTTTGGAATTTACATTTATTTTTACAGGAATGCACACAAAAAACCTAAGAAGGTTATCCGAGTACAGAACATATTACAGCGCACACATTCAAGAATGACATTTCATGCAAGGCTAGTTAAAAACACCTGAACATATTCAAAAAATATGGGGGTTTGGTCACACTATATGGTTATATAGTGCTAAGCCCACTTACTGCGACAAAGTACACCGAATTAGTGGGTCCTACCCTAGTAATAGAATGAAGGATCCTGCATCTCAACCATGGGAGCCAAACTCCTCTATGTGGGAGAACTGAAGGGATTCCTCCTATGCACTGGTGGCCACTAAATAAGAGGTAATAGTTACATAGTTACATAGTTACATAGTTAGTTAGGTTGAAAAAAGACACAAGTCCATCCAGTTCAACCACAAATTAAACAAAAAAAAAATATATATATATATATATACATATATATATATATATATATATATCATACAATCCCATATACCCCATTCTATACCCAAAGTTGATCCAGAGGAAGGCAAAAAAAACCCCAGCAGAGCATTCTCCAATTTGCTAAAGCAGGGGAAAAAAATTCCTTCCTGATCCCCCGAGAGGCAATCGGATTTTCCCTGGATCAACTTTACCTATAAATGTCAGTACCCAGTTATATTATGTACATTTAGGAAGGTATCCAGGCCTTTCTTAAAGCAATCTACTGAGCTGGCTAGAACCACATCTGCAGGGAGTCTATTCCACATTTTCACAGCTCTTACTGTGAAGAAACCTTTCCTTATTTGGAGATGAAATCTCTTCTCCTCTAGACGTAAAGAGTGCCCCCTTGTCCTCTTTGTTGACCGTAAAGTGAATAACTCAACACCAAGTTCACTATATGGACCCCTTATATATTTATACATGTTGATCATATCCCCCCTTAATCTCCTCTTATCAAGGGTGAATAAATTCAGTTCCTCTAATCTTTCCTCATAGCTGAGCTCCTCCATGCCTCTTATCAGTTTGGTTGCCCTTCTCTGCACTTTCTCCAGTTCCCCAATATCCTTTTTGAGAACTGGTGCCCAAAACTGAACTGCATATTCCAGATGAGGTCTTACTAATGATTTGAACAGGGGCAAAATGATATCTCTCTCTCTGGAGTCCATACCTCTCTTAATACAAGAAAGGACTTTGCTCGCTTTGGAAACCGCAGCTTGGCATTGCATGCTATTATTGAGTTTATGATCTACCAAAACCCCCAGATCCTTCTCCACTACGGATTCCCCCAGTTGTACTCCCCCTAGCATGTATGATGCATGCATATTCTTAGCCCCCAAGTGCATAACTTTACATTTATCAACATTAAACCTCATCTGCCACATAGTCGCCCAATTTGACAGAGCATTGAGGTCAGCTTGTAAATTGGAGACCTCCTGTAAGGACGTTATTCCACTGCATAGCTTGGTGTCATCTGCAAAGACAGAAATGTTACTTTTGATCCCAGACCCAATATCATTTATAAAGATATTAAAAAGTAAGGGTCCCAGCACTGAACCTTGGGGTACACCACTGATAACCTTAGCCCATTCAGAGTAAGAATCATTAACCACGACTCTCTGAATTCTGTCTTTTAGCCAGTTTTCTATCCATTTACAAACCGATATTTCCAAACCTGTAGACCTTACCTTACACATGAGCCTTGTGTGGGGAACTGTATCGAACGCTTTTGCAAAATCCAAGTATACCACGTCCACAGCCACGCCTCTGTCCAAGGTTTTACTTACCACCTCATAAAAAGAAATGAGGTTTGTCTGACAACTTCTGTCTTTCATGAACCCATGCTGTCTGTTGCTTAAAATATTTTTTTCCTGCAAGAACTCGTCTATGTGGTCTTTTAATAATCTCTCCAGTATCTTCCCAACTATAGAAGTTAAACTAACAGGTCTATAGTTACTTGGTAAAGACTTTGTTCCCTTTTTAAATATAGGCACCACGTTCGCCCTGCGCCAATCCAGTGGTACTATTCCTGTCATTAATGATTCCCTAAAAATTAGATACAATGGCTTTGAAATTACAGAGCTCAATTCTTTTAGGATCCGTGGGTGGATGCCATCAGGTCCAGGTGCTTTATCCACCTTTATTCTGTCTAAATATTTCTGGACCATATCACTTTTGAGCCATTGTGGATTTAGGGCTGTGTCACTACCACCCCCATTGTGGACATGAGCTCCCCCATGCTCCTTTGTATACACAGAGCTGAAGAAAGTATTTAATAAATTAGCCTTCTCTTTGTCCCCAGTCACCCACTCTAGATTATTTTGTAAAGGGCCTACATGCTCAGACTTGACCTTTTTACTATTAATATATTTGAAGAATTTTTTGGGGTTTGTCCTACTATCTTTTGCAATCTGTCTTTCGTTTTGAATTTTTGCATCCTTGATTTCCTTTTTACATATTCTGTTATGTTCTTTGTAACATTTAAATGACACTAGTGATCCTTCATTTTTATATTTTTTTAAAAGCTCTTTTCTTATAGTTTATAGCTTTTTTAACTTTGGCCGTGAGCCACATAGGTTTTATTTTTAGCCTTTTAAATTTATTGCCCATGGGAATATACTTTGCAGTGAGTTCACAAACAGTCTTTTTGAAGAATCCCCATTTCTGTTCTGTGCCCATTGTTGCCAATATTCTCTCCCAGTCTAAGTTCTGGAGAGCAGCCCTCATCCTTGGAAAATTTGCCCTCTTGAAATTAAGTGTTTTTATCTTTCCTGTATGTGATTTTTGCTTACAGCTAACATCAAATGAAATCATGTTATGGTCACTGCTACCCAGATGCTCCTTTATCTGAACATTAGTAATATGCTCTGCATGGTTTGAGATTACCAGATCCAGCAGAGCATCATTCCTGGTTGGGGCCTCAATGAACTGGACCATAAAATTGTCCTGTAATAGGTTTATAAATTTTTGTCCTTTAACTGTCCCAGCAGTGCCATTATTCCAGTCAATTTCTGGGTAGTTAAAATCCCCCATTATTATCACTGTCCCAGCCCTTGCAGCCCTTTCTATTTGAGCAAGGAGCTGAGTATCCACCTCCTCATTAACATTGGGTGGTCTATAACAAACTCCAATGATTAACTTTGAACTACGCACATCTGTATGCAGTTCCACCCATAATGCTTCAGACTCATCACACTCTCCATCCCCCAGGTCCTCTTTCACACTCGCTTTGAGATCACTTCTCACATACAGACAGACCCCTCCACCTTTCCTTTTAACTCTGTCTTTCCGAAAGAGTGCAAAGCCAGGAATATTTATAGCCCAGTCATGTGAGGACTGCAGCCAAGTTTCAGCAATACCGATTACATCATAGCTCTCCTGATGCACCAGAGCTTCCAACTCACCTATTTTGCTTGGCAGACTTCTGGCATTGGTGAACAAACACTTTAATGCATTACTATATTTTGACCAGTCACATACTACCCTCTTGGGTGTTCCGAGATTGCAACTAGGACTTGCTACTATATTTACCTTGGGTTTATGTGCTTTAGTTACCCTACCACTAATGCCCCTAATATTACCCTCTGGAATATGTTCCACGCTGACTATTCCTATCTCTGGCCCCTCCCCCCCATCGCCTAGTTTAAATGTAATGAGGAGGAGGTAATGAGGAGGTGGAGGAGTGCACCAGCCCAAAAAAAATCCTGGTCAGGGTCTATTACAATATACAAAAACATATTTGGGGGGCACACCCTAATGCGTTTAAATTCAAGTTTTTTATAATATAGAAATATATATATATATTTTTTATAGTAGAGAATGGTTAAATCCCTCAAATCTTCTTGAAGAAATAATAGGAAGTAAGAGAAAAATTCTTCAAGGCAAGGTATGTCCCTAAAGCTGGCCATAGATGGGTCAGATTTTTCTGCTCAACCAGGGGGTTGAATGAAAAAAACGGACCCAATTTCCCCATCCATACATTCGTGTGGATGAGTGAGTCCTCCCTGCTGTGTCTTTGTATTCTGACAGCGGATCGACTTCTGAACAACCACAATGCTCATATTATGGTTGGTCCCTGCTGAACTGGCTGAATTTTGATCCATCTATGGGCAGCTTTAGACAGTTATCACTGGGACAAGTGTTCCCCTTGGAACACTTTCCGTTTTGCTTTATTCTTGATTTGGTGACATCTCAAATTTTTTTAATTTTCCCTCACTTTTATTTTTTCTCCAGCAAGGACACAGACAGTAATAAATATTTGACAGAGCTGCAGACTCTTCCTTACTCTAATGCCCTGTACACACGGTCGGATATTCCGATGGGAAAAGTCTGATCGGATTATGTTGTCGGAAAATCCGATTGTGTGTGGGCTCTAGCAGGCTTTTTCCGTCGAAAATTCCGATGGAAAAAATTTGAGAGCAGGATCTAAAATTTTGCGACAACAAAATGCGATCTGACTTTTTTTCGATCGTGTGTAGAGAATTACTACGCACAAAGTGCCACGCATGCTCAGAAGAAATTTGGAGACGGAAGCTATTGGCTACTGGCCTCTATGTAGTCCCGTCATATGTTTTATACGTCACCTCGTTCGGAACGATCGGATTTTCCAACAACTTTGTCCGACCGTGTGTGTGCAACACAAGTTTCGGACACAATATCTGTAGGAAAAAATCCCACGGATTTTGTGGTCGGAATGTCTGACCGTGTGTACAAGGCATAAGACAAGACAAGATCTGACATGACTGTTTCCACTTGGCCTTTCTATCACATCCAAGAGATATTAATCATTAACGTATCGCTGTATGTTTTATGTACAGCAAAGTGGTGGCTGCTTATGTCTGCATTGTTGTTTATAAAATGACACTGCAGAAATCACCCTTGAGCGACTAATGAGCTTGTTAATGGCTGTGATCTGAGCCATAATTTGACAGCTTGGTTTACAGGAACAGTGTACAGAAACATAGAAAAGTGAAAAAAGGCCAGGAGTGATCCATTGAGTCGATTCTGCTATATATATATATATATATATATATATATATATAGCAGACACGACTCAATGGACCACTCCTGGCCTTTTTTCACTTTTCTATGTTCACTATAGTTGAAGAAAGCAGCACCTGGTCCGTATCCAGTGCAATGCAATCTAGTCTTCCCACCGACCAAATATAGAAAAAGTCCAACGGATTGCTGCACTTTAAATATTTATTCATCAATTTAAGAAATTACATAGTCAGATGTTTGAAGATTTCCGTTTCGGGCTCACAACCTTCATCAGATCAAAAGCCATGTGTGGGCTCCGGAGGACTTTTTTTTCCCAAAAGTCCGGCGGACTTAGTAAGAAGTTTTGACTCAAAACTGTCCGCCGGACTCAGCAGTCCGGCGGACAATCCGGCCGGACAATCCAGCCGTCTGTGTGCTAGTCCGTGGGACTTTTGAAATGAAGGGACTTGCCGACACACGGAGTAAAGTACGTTCATTTATAATGTGACTCCAGGTAGACGGGACTAGCGAAGGAAGTTAATGCCGCCGCCTCGATCAGCAAGATTGACACCTTGCTAGCCCCATCACCTGGTATGGATTTAAAGGGGAATCCCTACGACGAGCGAACGCCACCCCCCCCTCCTGAGCCGTACCAGGCCGCGTGCCCTCAACATGGAGGGGTACCTTGGGGAAAGCACCAAAGCACCTTGTCCCCATGTTGATGAGGACAAGGGCCTCTTCCCGACAACCCTGGGCGTTGGTTGTCGGGGTCTGCGGGCGGGGGGCTTATCGGAATCCGGGAGCCCCTTCAATAAGGGGGCCCCCAGATCCCGGCCCCCCACCCTATGTGAATGAGTATGGGGTACGATGTACCCCTACCCATTCACCTGGTAAAAAAAGTGTAAATAAAAACACAACACAAGTTTTTTAAATACTTTATTAGACAGCTCCGGGTGTCTTCTTCTGTCTTGGGGGGTCTTCTCGCCGGACTCCTCCGCTATCTTCTGCTAGCTCTTTTACTAACGGAGGAGCCCGGCTATCTCCTTCGTCGCCGCCGCTGTCTGGGGGTCTTGTTCCAACTTTGGGGGTCTTGTCCCGCTCTTCTGTTCTTCTTGCCTTCTGTTGCCGTCGCTGTCACCTCCGCCTTCTGCTTCTTCTTCTGCTTCTTCTTCTTTCTTCATCCGATGTTGACACGACGCTGTCTCCGCTTGTAATGGCCAAGACGTGTTGCGCGGCCAGTTATATAGGGACAAGGGGCGGGGTCACGGGCTCATTTAACATGGTGGCCCCGCCCCCTTATGATGTCACAGTCCCAGCATCCTCCGGATGTATACATATATACATAATGTACATAACTGTTGGGGTGTAGTTTCCACATAGTAAAACATAATGATAATATGAATTTCAACTGTATTACACAATAATTTACCAGAATCCACCAAAATTGCTATGTGTACAAACGTTAATGACAAGGCATTGCCTTCATGGTCTATGGCCTCACTATTCCCAGTGGAGATTAATTAAATTGTAAGCATAATATATCCAAATTCTGATGACCACATAAAACATATGCCAATGATGCAGGCTTGACCTGATGGATTAGCCAATTAATTGATGAATTAATAGGTATACGGCCGCCAATTAAATATTATATTAATTCCATAGGTGATAACAGTCCATTAAATGAGTTAGATAATTAATGAAATAACTCTTCACATCCACTAATGATATCCGGGACACAATTAGAAATGCAAGAACTGAAAAAAAGAGAAAGAGAAACTTCCCTTTATGCTGGGAATGTGGGGCTTTTTTCCTTTTGGTTCCTCCTGATGTCTTGCTCTGGTATGATATAAAAGAGAAAAAGACACAAGCAAAAAACCATTGCGCAGTGCTCTATTCAACCATCAAACAGATGGGGGGCTGTCAGCCCTTTCCTCCTCACTGTGCTGTGTTGTGCTTAGCACTATCACTTGGGCTCCTCCTCCCGACGCGTATCATCACAGGTCACGTGACTTTCTCAAGGGAATTGAGAAAGTCACGTGACCTGTGATGATACGCGTCGGGAGGAGGAGCCCAAGTGATAGTGCTAAGCACAGCACAGCACAGTGAGGAGGAAAGGGCTGACAGCCCCCTATCTGAGCCTGACCATTAGCAGGATTTGAACGCGCAAACACCTACTGGGTACATGTGAGTTGTATAGCTGTAGGCAACCCCCTAAAGATCTTCTTTGTTTGATGGTTGAATAGAGCACTGCGCAATGGTTTTTTGCTTGTGTCTTTTTCTCTTTTATATCATACCAGAGCAAGACATCAGGAGGAACCAAAAGGAAAAAAGCCCCACATTCCCAGCATAAAGGGAAGTTTCTCTTTCTCTTTTTTTCAGTTCTTGCATTTCTAATTGTGTCCCGGATATCATTAGTGGATGTGAAGAGTTATTTCATTAATTATCTAACTCATTTAATGGACTGTTATCACCTATGGAATTAATATAATATTTAATTGGGGGCCGTATACCTATTAATTCATCAATTAATTGGCTAATCCATCAGGTCAAGCCTGTATTGGCTTTTGGAATTTATATATCCCCATATGCATCATTGGCATAAACTGGATATTTCCTTTCTTTGATACATTATAACACATACTTGTTTTTACTCACATTTTGAAGAACTTTATTTATTTAAAAAACATTGTATCTACTTTTAACACATTGTGTATTTATTTATTTATTAAATTGGTTACAACCTCATTGTAACTTGAAGTTTATATATATTTTTGTGCACTTGGGATTGTCAAGCAAGCACTTATATATTTTACTATACCACAAAATTTGTCTTTTAACCTCACCTGCTGATCTAAATAGACTAAGGTTGATATTGCGCACTATTTATACTCCAGTATTTATTTGCACAAGTCTATTTTCAAACTTTCAGCTCAATTGCTTGCCATCTGTGATGCTGGTCGCTCGCTCCATTGGCTGCGAGCGCTGATCGGATGCTGGTCAGAAGCTGTTTTTTTATCTTGCTCATTCGACAGAAGCGGGTCATGAGATTGGCTTCTGTTGGACAGACAACTGTACATACGGGTCAAAAGTCAGCCAGTTTCTATTGTACTGGCTGATTTTGGCTGATATTTGAACCGTGTGTACCTAGCCTTATAGAGGCTGCAGCATTGAAATCAAGGGGAAGTAGGGCACATGGACCACCAGAGAGTTGAGTAAAAAAATGCTAAAATTACATAGAGATTTTTTTTTACCTGACAGGGTTCATATATCTCGTATACAGTATATTTAAAAAACGAAAAATCTGGTAGCTTTACTTCAAAGACTATTTGTCAAGAAAAAAACAAGAGAAAAAAGAAAACCAAACTGTGAAAACCTTCACAAAGAAAAAAAAAATCAGTAAGCAGTTAAACAACTTAGCAAACTAGAATTTATCCATTTTATACAATCAATCACGGTTTTAAATCAGCTTTTCACCGCTTTACATTCTTCCAGCAGTGTTCACTTTAATACGTGTTAATTACATTTGGCATCCTGATGGCACTCGGCACTTTCTAAAGACTCCAGCGCTTGTATAAATCAATGAGAAAACCACTGGGAGATGCTCTAACCACTCTGTTCAGTTCACATGACCTCTGTTTTCTATTGCCCCAGTTTCTGCAAAAGGAACAATTTACATATCCTGCTAATTAAACATTACCGACTATGCATCCTTTTGCATACCTAATATATCCTCTGATTTGTAGATAAAAAGAACCTAGGGTACACATGCATAATGTTTAATTAGTGGCCTAGAAGATTTTTTTGTTATAGTTTTAAACTTGTTGTGGCATTAGAGAAGACCTTTTGTTTTAAAGTAACAAAAAATCTGAGCTTATATAATAAGGCATAACAAACAGCAATGATGATGCAAACGAAACATTAAGCCACAGCAATATTCAGTCATTGGAGGAGTGGAAGAGGACTCCAGTGTCAACCAGTGAAGCTTTGGTGAACTCCATGCCCAAGAGGGTTAAGGCAGTGCTGGAAAATAATGGTGGCAACACAAAATATTGACACTTTGGGCCCAATTTGGACATTTTCACTTAGGGGTGTACTCACTTCTGTTGCCACTGCCAGCAGTTTAGACATTAAAGGCTGTGTGTTGAGTTATTTTGAGGGGACAGCAAATTTACACTGTTATACAAGCTGCACATTCACTACTTTACATTGTAGCAAAGTGCAATTTCTTCAGTGTTGTCACATGAAAAGATATATTAAAATATTTACAAAAATGTGAGGGGTGTACTTACTTTTGTGAGATACTGTACGTGATCCTGAGCAGTGCGGCTGCCCTGTAGCAGTAAATGTGCTAAAGGGCGGTCGGCAAGCGCTTAATAAATAAGTACAAGTAAAACCAATAAAGTATCATTGTTATGTTTATTATTTAGAAATCTGCAGCTTTAATAAAAAAAAAAAATACATGGTGATTCTGTCATAAAGGTCCTTGTTCAGATACTTCCCTTTACAGTGTGACAACGCTCTGACTGTGCCTCTGAGTTGTACTCCCTGTGCTGTGATTGGCCAAAGCATGCAGGTCAGGTGCATGCTTTGGCCAATCAGCAGCCGTAAATGCACTGTGAACTCACAGTGCATTGACAGTCTCGCCTTTCATTATGGCGTGTTCCGCGCGCACTCAAATTTCCCGTGAATGCCCCATAATGTTTGGAATGCAGCGAACAAACGAACACCCGATGTTCGAGTCAAACTTACGTCATCCCTAGTCTTGGGGATGGACCACTGACCAGAACTTGCTCAATATGCAATTGAGCTACTGGCCTGTCCTGCATCCAGCGTGCTTTCTGAACACACATTCAGTGCTGCTAGAGGGTTTGTAATGGATCAAAGAGTGCGCCTGTCGAGTGAGGGCCCTCACAGAGAATTTAATGGTGTCTATGTCCCATGCCAGCTGACAACCTTAGTAATTTAGACAATCAGGTTATCTTGCGACAACATTGAACATTGATACCAGTCATATATAAAGTTTCTGATTCTATAACAGGATATTGGATATGTACAACAGTCACCTCTCTTCAATTGTCTGCTATGTCATCTTAAGGCCCATTAGTAGTTTTTGCTCAACCCCTACCTTCTCCCCTTCCTTTTTTCTTTACGTATATTTCTTCGTATATACTCTGTATACTGTGTTTTTTCAACAAAAACGAATTAAACAAAGAGTGCGCCTGTCCACAGACTCTGTTGATAGGCTCACATTTATAAAAATGAATAAGTCCTGGATCAGCAGCTATCAAGCACCTGATGCTGATGTAACTGATTGAATTTTTCTTTAGAGACTGCCTATGCTGCCTATCCTATTCCTCCTGAAACTTGATGATGCTAGCTTCCAACAATATTTTTGGTTTAGGGCACCACCGTCACCCAAGGCCCAATTTTTTCTGCCCCTGTTTAACAGGTGCAGGTAATTACAATGTTTTGCATAATATTTAACAGCAGGGCCTGTTCCTGCGCCCAACAAAAATTATGCCCCGTACACACGATCGGACTTTCCGACAACAAAACCGTGGAATTTTTCGAAGGATTTTGTCTCCAACTTGTCTTGCATACACACGGTCACACAAATGTTGGCCAACAATTACGAACGTGGGAACGTGGTGACTGATGGGCCCTAATGGGTGGCACTGATAGGTGGCACTGATGGGTTGCACTGATGGGCACTGGTAGGTGACACTGATGGGCACTAATATGTGGCACTGATGTGCAGCACTGTTGATGAGGCACTGATTGTGGGCACTGATTGTGGGAACTTATAGGTGGCACTGTGGGCACTGATAGGTGGCACTGTGGGCACTGATGGGTGGCGCTGGTGGGCACTGGTAGGCGGCACTGTTGTCTACTGTTAGGTGGCACTGACAGGTGGCACAGGTGGGCACTGAGGAGCTGGCGGCAGCTGTCCGTGATCGGGACTGATGTACCTCTCACGGCCGCTGGTGATCGGCTTTTTTTTTCTCCTCATGCTGTCAGCACGAGGAGAAAAAATAGCCGATTACCGGCTCTGTTTACATCACATGATCAGCTGTCATTGGCTGACAGCTGATCACGTGGTAAGGGGTCGGGATCAACCCCCTACTCTGATCTGTGATCCAGTCTCATAGACTCGCTGATCACAGAGCCTGCCACGTGTGCCCTGCAGGAGGCGCGCAGGCCGCTCGGGCACGGGAGGACGTTGATAGACGTGCTCGCAGCAAAGCAGGTCAACACTGTAGCCGTCATTCGGCTATAGTGCGGATCTGAAGAAGTTAAAGGAATATTACATTTTTATTGTTTCACCTTAAGCATTATTAAAATCACTGCTCCTGAGAAAACTAACGTTTTTAAAAAATGTTTGCATTGATACATGTCCCCTGGGGCAGGACCCGGGTCCCCATGCACTTTTATGACAATACCATGCATATAAGCCTTTCAAATTAGCACTTTAAATTTTTCATGTTTGTGTCCCATAGACTTTAACGGTGTTCGCACAAATTTTTTGCATGTTCGTACAAATTTTTTGCCTGTTCGCATGTAATGCTGTGAACCGGGGGGTGTTTGGTTCATCCGTCTTTACAATCACTTTAAGGCTCATTCTAGGGAATGTCTTTTTAGAGTATATTGCTGAAGTTTAGGGCTCAGGATACTCGAAAATGACCAGTAACAACAGTAAGAGGACAAACTTCTCTCTCTCTAATCTTCCAAAAACAGCTTCTGGATGTAGCAGGGAATCACCAGTATATCTAGGACCCTACTGCAGCAGTCCATATAGTAATCTCTGGTACCCTTTTGGAACTTGCACAACTATCAGTCCCCAACAAGGTTTTTACTCACGGTGTCCCAGGAACTGATAATTCAATTGACTTTAGATATTTGAAGATATTTTTAATTCTTTGCCTTTTCATATTACGTTTTATTTAGTAAACAAATTATTCATGGTTAAAGAGAAAAAAATTCTGTTCCAGTATTGTAATTAAAGTGGTGGGACACCCTAAAAATGAAAACTACAAAAAATGTTAGTAACAATACTTACCAGAAATGGCTGTTGCTAGGCAGATCGTCCTAATCTGCCTCCTCCAACGCCGCAGTGATCTTCTCTTCTTCCGTCTTCAGGTGAATGGGGCGCGGTGTGTTGTGGGAACTGTGTCCCACAACACACCGCGTTCCCCATTCACAAATAAGACTCGCGCATGCGCAGTAGGCCGTGCGCCGACTCGCGCATGCGCAGTAGGCCGTGCGCCGACTCGCGCATGCGCAGTAGGCCGCGCGCCGACTTGCGCATGCGCAGTAGGCCGCGCGAAGCCGCTGCCCTTACTGAGGATGGCGGCGCTGGATCCGGAACGCCGAGGGACATCTCGGCCTCCACGAACGGCAGCGCGGGCGCCCTGGGAGGGTAAGTGTACTTATTAAAAGTCAGCAGCGACTTTTTTTTTAGCTGCTGACTTTTAAATTTTTTTTTTTGAAGCTGAAACACCCCTTTAAAGTGTTTTTTTCATATTGGAATAAAACAAAAGTAATCCTATGTGATAGGAAACGTACTTAGCTGGGCAGCAGAATCTCTGTTTTTTGTATTTAAAAAATATATATTTTATAAAACAAAAATATATTGAGTGTTTGGCTGTGCCATCCCACCAGGTTGCCTGGAACGAGCAGAAGGGGATGAGTCATGTGACAAATATCGAACACAAAAGCTAGGGAATAAAGCAGAAAAAAGAATAGTAACTGAGCAACTATGGAAACTGGTCAATACAACTGTAATTCATGAACTGATTAATTGATCAAATAATTATAATTCCAGTAAGACTGATATCAAAATGTATGTGGTTTTCAGAAAAAAAACCTTTATAAATGATTATCAAATGATAAAAGAAAATAGAGTGTTTCAAGTAAATTTTCATTCAATATGCTATTTCACGGCTCTGTTTTGTTTTATTCAAAAAGATTTGCACTATCCTTGCATATGTTAAATCGTTTCACCTCTTGATTATGTTAAAGCGGGACTGTACTGAAATTTTTTTTTTTAAAAGCCAGCAGCTACAAATACTGCAGCTGCTGACTTTTAAAAAATGGACACTTACCTGTCCCTGGTTCCAGCGGTGTCGGCAGCAGAGGCCGATCGCTCGCTCGGCTCTCTGCTGTAGCCGGCGCCATTCTCGGTGAGGGAATCAGGAAGTGGCTTCACTTCCCAATTCCCTACTGCGCATGCGCGAGTCGCGCGGCGCAATGAGAATCTTCAGCGCTGTCTGCCGGGACACGTGTGTGTCCCGGCAGACAGCGCGCCGGGACAGGAACTTGCGTAAACTCCCACGGGAGTTTATGCCGGAAGTGGGTGCAGATACCTGTCTTAGACAGGTATCTGCACCCCCCTCCCCCCTGAAAGGTGCCAAATGTGACACCGGAGGGGGGGAGGGTTCCGAAAAGCGGGAGTTCCACTTTAGGGTGGAATCCCCCTTTAAAGTGTAAATCTAAACACAACCTATTTTTGGATTTAGATAAAGCATGTAAAATATACTGTATATATATATATATATATATATATATATATATATATATATATATATACAGTATAAAAGAATATAATTAAAATAATTATTGCTTTTTTCATAGGTCATAACTTCACATGCACTTCTTCAGTCCTCACTTCCGTCATCATTTTCTTAAAATTTCTTAACAGAGCTCCACGGGGCAGTGCTTTGTCGAACCCCTGTGAACAAAAATAGTGAACCTTGAAATCACAGTACACAAAAAAAGTGCACAGAGGTACAAAATGGACAAGCGTCCAAAAAGGAAGGGCCTTTTACCCTGCACCCTTGGGACGCAAGGCTCCTGACAGGGACAAGGTAAACAATGGTCTACCTAGGCTGAAGCCAGGTGGACCCTGCTCCTTAGTGACCAATCCATAAAATACAAAAGACCCAAAGGCCACAGAACCTCCCCTGAACATCAGGACAGGCCCCCAATAACCTGCAGTCTCTGTGCAAAAACAAACTGTTCATGAATACATTGTGACAAAACAACAAAAAGTGCTATGTGCACAGCGGGCCTTTCAGCCAGTATAAAATTGACCTGAGTGACCAAAAGGCCCTCCCAAGGCTTTGTGCAAGAAAAGCATAAAGTGATGTGACCTACTGACAGTGAAGAAGCACCATGATGTGGAGCAAGGCAAAGTGTCTTTCTGACACCCCTGAGACACCAACCCAGGAGGCACATCACCTGGAGCTCCTTGTGCCTTCCAGGACCAGGCCAGAAAAATTTAGCTCTATTTAGTTCCATCATTTATCTATTCCAACCATCAGAATCATACAAGAGTCAGTTTGGCTCCTGGCTTTACAGGAGATGGATGGATGTCCCCTGAGCTATCCTTCTTAGAGAGATACTTGCCTGTCTATTACCAGTCTTACCTCTGCTTTCAACTGATTCTACCTAACTTCCTCACTTACATGTTCTAAAGTCATTAAGTACCTCCCCAGAGTGATTTTTACAGGTTTGTTAGAGGTCTGTAAGCAGTAGGAACCAGTACTGTATATACTATATCATTAAAACAGATATACAACTTAAAAACAATTATTGCTTCCTTTGTAAAGAGAAAAAAAAATGGATTTCCTATATTTTTATTCTATACTTCAACAGAACCTAGTAATTGTCATTCTCTCTAATAGCTACTAGAATGAAAAAGTAACTGCTCAGGTTCTATCCTCATGTTTTTTAATCTTTCTGTGACAAACAAAATTGCTAGGAAACCTCTACTTTGCTATTCCATTGTGTTCATCAGAGAGCCTTTTCAGCATTTTTTTGAAGCAAGACTTCAGGCTGAACTATTGATTTTTACAATGTGTGGGAAGGAAGATTCAGAAATAATATTGATTATCTTTCAAAGATTATATACAGTACAGGTGAGCACAGTTTATTTACTTTAATTTGTCCTTGATTTTGCTGAAAGTGTCTGTGCTGACTTTGTTTTCTGCTTTATTAAATTCGAAACTTTTTGCCCTTAGGTTGTGCAAGGTCATAGAAGTGGCGGGATGTGTTCTTTTTTGTTTGCGGAATAATTTTAAGTTAGTTTCAGGATACGCTCAAGCTTAAAGGTTATATGATGGATTATGTACATATATTATTATCAGTTTTTAATGTCAGCATATTTTTCAGGGCTGTGTGATTGGAAGAAACATTGCCCCAGGGAACAGTGGTAGGAGGAAGAGAGGCTCACGAGATTGAATGTTACATAATAAGGAAATACAACAGAGAAATGTTTTTCTGTATACCAAAAAAAGAAAACACGGACGTCATTTTGTCACCTTTGTGTAGGTGTATTGGTTTACTCAAGGCCTGCTGATAGCACAGTTGGGTTTGTGCGCACATCTGGTCTTTTCGAATATTTTCATTATAGATAAAAGAGCGACTAAGGAATGTTGATGGCAATGCAATAACACAGTGCATCTAAAACTGTTGGATGTATCCTGCTAATGATTCATATCCTATAGATACTAGCTGTTCTGAAAATAAAGCCTGTGACAAAAATTATTAAGCAGAGGTTATCATCAGTAAAAACTGTATGTCAGAATGATTAGTCATTTCAGAGGCATACGCAGTCGAGGCTATATGCAAATTTTGACTTTTTCTGTAAAAGTTGATTTTGGGTTCACTCCTCCCACTGTCACAGACAGCCTTATTGGTCAATGAGAGGGCATATCTAATTAAAAAAACATTCCGGAGGTGTAAGATTATTAGCTTTTCACACAAATTTGGCTGCCTATACTTATAATTAATTTTGAAATGTGTTTTTTGCACTGAAAATAGCCTCTGTTTAAGTGATTGTTCACTATATGCTTAGTTTTACATACATATCAATTACCATCTAATAATTTGGATTCATTTTTTCAAACTTAGAGCGACAATTTTGAAAACAATGCAATATTTTTTGCTTTTTGCTATAATAAATATCCCCAAAAAATATATAAAAAAACATTTTTTTTTTTCCTCAGTTTAGGCCGATACGTATTCTTCTACATATTTTTGGTAAAAAAAATCGCAATTAGCGATTATTGATTGGTTTGCGCAGAAGTTATAGTGTTTACAAGATAGGGGATAGTTTTATAGCATTTTTATTAATATTTTTTTTTTATTAGTAATGGCGGCGATCAGCGATTTTTATTGTGACTGCGACATTATGGCGGACACACCGGACATTTTTGACACATTTTTGGGACCATTGTCATTTATACAGCAATCAATGCTATTTAAATGCATCTATTCCTGTATAAATGACACTGGCAGTGAAGGGGTTAACCACAAGGGGGCAGTGTAGGGGTTAAGTAGGCCTAGGGGTGTGTTTCTTACTGTGGGGGGGCGTGGCTGTCAGCTAGTGAATGCTGATCTCTGCTCCAATCACAGGGAGCAGAGATCGGCGTCACTAGTTGCTAGGCAGAACGGGGAGATGCTGTGTACTTCCGCAACTCCCCGTTCTGCCTTCCCGTGAGACGATCGCGGGTGTTCCCGCGGCGATCGAGTCCGCGGGCCCCGCGACAGTACTCACGGGGGTCCCGACCGGCGCGGGAGCGCGCCGCTCCCAGCGCGCTCCCGATGGCACGACAGGCATTAAAGGAGGGACTTATATATACGCCCTCCTGCCTGTACGTGCCATTCTGTCGACGTACATCTGTGTGCGCCGGTCGGGAATCGGTTAAAATGTTAAAAAAAAGAAAAAAATAAGAAAAACAATCTCTGAGGGAAAGGAGAAAAAAAAGAAAAACAAACACATACAAATCAATGTATATGGCATTGGCATGGTACCACAAGTTGCCGGAAAGAAATTCTCTTGATTCCCCCATCAACACAGACAGTGTTACTGTACGAATCTCTCCTGCTGGGCCATTGTCTTCTCCTGGCAGGAGCAGGCAGGGGAAGCCATCCCTGCCAGGAGAAGACAGTGATTATCGGTAGCGGCTATAGCATCTGCTATATAGAAGAAAATCTGGCAGGTTGGTTGTACCCAAGTTGATCAGTTGATCATCTTGGTACATTTAGCCTGCCCATTAGGGGTTTGAATCTTGGCTGGTTCCTGCTAAACTGGCCGAGATTAGAACCGTGTATACATCTTTGTGTTTGTTTACAATAATAAACAACAGTTCTTCTTGATATGCCTTTTGTGATCCCCCTTTCTTGTAACTGGATGTCCATGAATGTACAAGACTGAGCTTTTTAATTTATTGGAACACATGTTGCGTTACTACTATGTAAGTTACATTAGGCTTTGATTATATTGTAAATTGTACAATGCACAAGCATTTTTTATGTACATATTTAACTGTATATTTTTATAATCTTAGATAATAGAAGCGGACACAGGTTCCCTGAAATACCAAGAGAAACTGGGCTCTTTCCACCTGTAATCTTTGGATACAACAGGAGTTAGTTGTATAACTGAAAGTCAAATATAATAATTATCTGAAGTACACGATTATTGGGTAAGTGAATGAAGTCTATTTATATGCAGCAGAAGGACTATAATGGATGTTTTCTTTCTACTCTCTTTTATGGTATTTTATGAAATACAAATAAATATTGTAATTTTTAACAAAATGTGTTCTCAACTTAGCACCATGAAAGTTCAGGCGTATTATTTTAACCACTTTTGTCCTTTTTTTCACACAAATAGAGATTTCTTTTGGTGGTATTTAATCACCGCTGTGTTATTTATTTTTTGCGGTATAAATCAAAGAAGCCTAAAAATTTGGTAAAAAAATTAAAATAATTATTTGTTTCTATTAAAATTTAGTTGAGTATTGGCGAGTATTGGCGAGTATTGGCAGAGTATTGGCGATTATTGCAGTGTTGCAGAGTATTGGCAGAGTATTGCACAGTGTTGGCAGAGTATTGCAGTGTTGGCAGACTATTGCACAGTATTGGCAGAGTATTGCAGTGTTGGCAGAGTATTTCACAGTGTTGCACTGTCATTGAGCAGGGCTGTGGGCACTACACATCCAGCCCACAGTGCTGCTGACATCTCTCCCCCTCTCCGCTTCTCTCCTCTCACTGTACCGATCGGTACAGAGAGGGGAGGGAGGAACCGGCGTCATGATGTGATGCCGGTTTGTATACATGTGATCGCTCCGCTCCTACGGACGTCCACCCAGAATAAGCCGACCGCACTGTAGCCGACATGTGGTTAAAAAAAATGTTTAAAGGATAAGTGCACCCTAACACTAAAATCTCTGCATCTACAGACATCGATGATCTAACACAAACCTATCTAGCCCTGTAAAGAATAAATCAGTATACATACCTTTTTTGATGCGGATCTGACCCCATCCCACGCTGAGCTCTCAGCTGTGGCTTCGATATGAATGTGGGTGCAGAGGACACAGCCGACAACGGAAGCCCCATAGTAAGTTTATGGGTGACATCACTCCCCATTCACTACACCAATTGTCGGCTCTGTCCTCTGCAGAGCTTCCGCCGCTGGAGAACGGACCAGATCGGCTTCAAAAAAGGTATATATACTGATTTCTTCTTTACAGGGATAGATAGGTTAGTGTTAGATCGTGGATGTCTGTAGATGTAGTGATTTTAGTGTTAGGGTGGACTTATAAAATATGGAGCAAGTTTTATGATGTTGTTACTTTCTTTACCTGCAGAAACCCAGCATGTGAATTTGCTGACTAGGAACATAATGATAGGAGGGGAAGGCAGAGTGCGGATTGAATGGTTTCATCAGTTTCCTGCTGCTCTGTCTACGGCCTACAACTGTAAAAGAGAAAATAATGTCATCCACCTGGCTGTGCTGTCTTCAGGGTTTTTCATAAATCTAAGGACTGAATGGACAGAAAAACAAAACAATTACGGTAAATGTATTTCATCTGGGTATTTAACTATTTGTCCAGTGTTCAGCTTTAAATCATTAAATGCAACTTGTTACTGAGATAATAATAATGCAAAATCATGTGGCTTTCACTGAAATCTAGTTAGTGGCTCAATTAAAGGAAGCAATTTTGAAGTATTCCTAATGTATGTACTATGTGTATTTACTTATTTATAGTGCCAAACAGCACGGGGAATGCTCTGCAGAATACATGAAAATCTGGGAGGAACAGCAAGATACCGCACATAATTATTTCCAAGGATCCTTGAATTTAATTAAGAATTCCAAGGAAATCCTCTATACTGTTATGGCTGGGGGATGATGAAAGCTATTTTATTTAGCCTTAGAGAACTGTATTCATAAAGAGAAAAAATATAAATTAGTCTCCAGGGTGCCAGATGGCTACAGGACTTGTAATGTTGAATGTCTAATTTGGGATTTTTACCCCAGCTTTCTCCACAGTCTTCAATTGCTCAAAACATCATTTTTAAGAAACTGTCTGCTTAGTTCTTTTGTCTAAAGGCAAAATCACACCAGGGCATATGTATAAATTGATGTTACTACAACTGCTATGTGCCACTTATGTCACAGTTCAGATTACTATTCAGGAATGCAAAGTATCATCAAACGATGCAACTTTACTAAGGCTGGCCATGCATGTATCGATTTTGCATTCATTTTTTTAGACTGGTTCGGGAATTTCTAAATGTATTTGGAAGCAGTTTATTTCAGTATGCCACACTTGTTTTCTTTTAATTCAATCATACCTGTCCACAAGAGGAAGGGCTTCTGGGAAAAGCTATGTTAAACTAAAGTTTACCTAAATCATTATAGCCTTCCATTAAGATGGGATGGGCGAAACCAAGTTTTTATTTACCTCAAAATTTTGTGACTACCTGAAGATTGCAAAATTTTGATGAAAATGTGTGGTGCAAATAAGGCGTTTTTGGTTGTTTTTCAAACCCAACTTTGAGCAAATAAAATATTATCCCTTCCAGTAGAGCTGTGCCCGCACTGCAAGGGTCAATTGCTAATTTTGTCCTTGGGGAGAGGAGAAATAGATTTACTTAACCGATCCTTGGCTCCCCTAGTAAGCGGCGCTTCCCCACAATCCAGTGGTGCACTGTACTATCCCTCAGCACCCCAGCAGGGCTATAGACTCCTGATGACGTCAGGACCATAGACCAGAGGAACGGGGGGGGGGATACTGTGGGCACCTGATCTTGGGCCAAATTGGCCCCTCATTAGCCTCAGTAAAACAACTACAAAAAATTATTTACAACAAATATATCTCAAATACACAAAACAGAAAAGAAACTAAAGGAAAACAAAATATAAAGAACACTAAATTATAAAAACTGAACAATGCTAAATACAGCCTTTGCCTCACTCAAAAAACACCCAGAAAAATGTCCAGAAATTCACTACTTATTCAATTTTAATAGTATTAAGTTAAAATTTATTTCAGATTTTTCTGAAATTATCTAGTAGCTGTTTTTCAGAGTATAACCAAATATAACAAATTGGTATATACAATTAGGTGTAAAGTAATTACACCCCCAGAAATTACTGACTTTTTCAACATATTTTAACAGGTAAAAAGTTAGACAGACAGACACTCTAAAGCCCCGTACACACGATCGAACTTTCCGACAACAAAACCATAGAATTTTGTTTGAAGGGTGTTGGCTCAAACTTGTGTTGCATACACACGGTCACACAAATGTTGGCCAACAATTACGAATGTAGTGATGTACTTGACGTACTACGTGTTTTTTCAGCTCTTTAGCGCCACCCTTTGGGCTCCTTCTACTAATTTCATGTTAGAAGAAGTGTGGTGATTGTTCATTCGCGCTTTTCTTTTCGCGTTTTTCATTTCGTGCTTTTCAGTTCGTTTCTGAATGGCCGTTCGTCAACCGTACATGTTGCTGAATCGGAGGAGATAACGTCTTATTTATTATTGGTCTTGGAGTTATTGCTTTGACATTATTTTTTTTGGTTGAATAATGATTTGATTTGGTATATTTTCTATATTTTTGGATGCATAGAATGCACTTTTTTTGGTTAAGTTCAATTTGCAGATAGCATGTCTAACTAATTTTTTTTTTAATGCAAAAATAAAAATAAATATTAATATTATTCTTGATATCACTAGAAAAAAAAGCCTTTGAAAGTTAGTTTGCAATAACTCCATCAGTATCACCAGCAAAGCAGCTTCATTATTATCCCATTAAAGAAGAGAATTGTGCAATGCATATGGAGATTTCATAATTTGCCACTTCATGAATGTTCATTCTCCATTACAAATGCTAGTTTACAAGACCGACCGCTTCTACTTCCGAGCATGCGTGTTTGTACTTTGGACTTTTGTCTGACAGACTTGTGTACACACGATCGGAAAGTCCGACAACGTACATTTGTTGGCGGAAAATTTGAGAACATGCTACCCAACATTTGTTGGTGGAAAGTCCGACAACAATTGTCCGATGGAGCATACACACGGTCGGACTTTCTGCCAACAAGCTCACATCCGACATTTCCTGTCGGAAAATCTGATCGTGTGTACGCGGCAAAACAGTGCCTACAGATAAAGGCAATGTACTTGGATAAGAACACAAGAAAATGTTGCCTTTTTTATCCATTCAATCAACAAGATTAGCCATAGATGTATTGGTGTACTGTGAAAAAATAATTAAACCCTTGGCTACAAAAGCTGGTATTGCCCATGTAGCAGAAATTACGTCCTGTAGGCATTTTCCATTGCTGCCCACCAACTGCCCACCAGCTTCTAATATGGGAATAGTGAAACTTTTGACCCAATCTTCATGCAAAATTTTGTTTAGATGCACAATATTTGTGTATTTCCTTGTATGAATTGCCTTGAAACCCCCCACAACATTTCAATATGATTTGAATAAGGACAGTTCATTTCTTTTGAGCCATTGCAGTGGAGTGGATTTGAGTGGATTTTCTAACATGTTTAACATTATATTTGTTTTGAAAGATCAATTTTGGGCTCAACTTTTTGACAGATGGTCACACATTATCTTGCACAGTTTGATGAAGTGACAGTGAATGGCAACTTTATTCACACAACATACAGGAATATGTTTTTTTTGTATTTATTTAATAAAATATTTAAGTGGGTTATTGATGGGTGGGACCCTGTTTGGGTCTATTTGTATTATATTTTCCCAGTTGTTTTAATGAAAGCAGCCCCCCCCCCCCCCCTCAAAAAAAAAAAAAAAACAAGATAAAATTAAAATGCCTGATAAAAATTATATAAACTATCTCCTGGTAGAATGCATTAAGGTGAAAAACCTTGAGGGCTTACCACCCCTTTAATCTTGAGATGTCCCCTGCAGTACTTTATTTTTGTCACTAGATGTTCTTAGTCTGGTAGCCATCATCATTCATCCCACCTCCTCTATGCCCAGAATTTCATAAACCTGCCCCAGTCTTTTACTCAACAATGAAATGACAATTAGCCCAGTGATAAGCTCATCTCTCTGTTTTCACCTTCAGTCAACATGTTCTTTGTGCTACTTCTCTACTTACACTAAAGCCCTGCTTTACAGGGACTATATGAGGCTGATACTAAGGCTATAATATACAATTTTCAATTCAAAATTCAAATTCCTTTAGATTATTCCTTTAGATTTACCTTCAACTATATGTAGTACAAGGGTGTGCTTGATTGCAAATACATTTAAATAGTTTTGGTAAATCTAAAGGAAAATTGTACAAGAAAATTGTATAATGTATGGCCAGCATAGGTCGAAACTGGCTGCTTTAAAAAAAAATGCATTTAATGATGCATTAATGAATACAAAGCTGAGCTCATTTTTTTTTTTTATTATTTCTGCCTGTAGTTCAGTTTTAAAGAACTAAAGGCAATACATTTTTTCCATTTTTCATTTTCTTTTTATATTTGGATAGAGTGGCGAGGGATAAGAATCACTTTTGGGTTTTTTATTGTTGCTGTGTCCCCATTAAAGTGATGTACCCTTTATAATTGTTCTGATCACCAGTGTTACCTGGTGTGAAAGTGATTGTAAATACAACATTTTAAGTTGTCACCTGAACTGGAATAGATAGAAAACCTTCCAATAGGGGAGAACTGTCTTAGAGGGGAATCCCTAACATTGGAATGATATCCTTTCACTTCCTGTTGAGTCTACAGGACAGAAAATGTTGGTAAATCTCCCTAATGACACACTGATGGCCAAAATACCATTGGTACACACACACACATTCTATCCACAATAAAAAAATGGGCTAAAAGTGTTACTAAAACCAGGAGCCTGCATTCACTATATCTGGTCTCCCACAGTACACAGAACATGGAAATGCAATTATTTTACTAAATGTAAACTTCTAAAGCAGTTAAAGCAGTCTTGTGAGTTAACCAGTGTCTGGTTAAAGCTTGTAGGAGGCATTTTCATTCTCTCCTGACTATCCTATCAGGCTGCAGAACCCCCGACCCTCTGTTTGGACAGTGCTGATTGGCCCTGTGCTATTCACATGCCCTATAATAAGAAAGAAAAAACTCTTCAGCAGTACACAACAAACTGAGCATGTGCAGCTTGCCCCCTAATGCTCTGTTCTATCAGAAGATAGATCGGGGACTGTGCAAAAGGGGAGGATTAGAACAGACAGGATCAAACAGCCTTTTTACACAATGCAGAGAATGAACTTCTTAGGATCTACAGAGAGTATAACAAACATGCTTTACTGCATAT
This sequence comes from Lithobates sylvaticus, assembly GCA_028564925.1. Taxonomy (NCBI): domain Eukaryota; kingdom Metazoa; phylum Chordata; class Amphibia; order Anura; family Ranidae; genus Lithobates; species Lithobates sylvaticus. Next base: position 79,562,106 of record CM053028.1, read on the forward strand.
ACAGACTGATTTTACTGATGTGGGTTTAGTAACACTTTAATTGAGCAACCTAAAGTTAGAAGCTGATTGGCTAACCACGCACAACTGCACCGGATTTTGCAGGATTTACTGCATATACAGACTGATTTTACTTTTGTGGGTTTAGTAACACCTTAAATATACGTTATTAAAGGTGAGGAACATTGAGCAATGGTATTTATTTATAAAACTGGAGAGTGCAAAACTGGTGCAGCTCTGCATAGAGAGACCAATCAGCTTCCAGGTTTTATTGTCAAAGCTTAATTGAACAAGCTGAAGTTGAAAGCTGATTGGCTAGCATGCACAGCTGCACCAGATTTTGCACTCTCTAGTTTTAGTAAATCAACCCCCATATGTCTAAGTGAATTTAATGCTTTCAAATTTCTATGAGTGTCTGATCTCTGGGTAGATAGATAGATAGATAGATAGATATGGAATCTGGATGTCTGGAAAAAATAGAGAAGAGACAACTCTTTAAAGTCTAAGCTTCAGTAATGAGCTAAAATTATTATGCACCAGGAAAGGATCACAAAGAAATAAGTATGTCTTGAACAGGAACCAATTTCAATTACAGTGGAAACACAATCCTAAACCAATTAATCTAACTATGTGCAGCAATTAATTAAAGTTTAGTTATTACAGAAAAAAAATATGTACTGCAATATTTGTAACATAAAATGATGCAATGTGAAGATGGACTTTTAACACATTGCTGTCATGCTATATAACACCATTCAAAAAAAATATATATACTAAAATGCGCAGCGCATAATTTTACTTCCAGCACATTATAATTTGAATGTCAGCCCTGAGCATCGGGAAAACTAAGAACAAAGACATATATTTTTATACAAGCAAACATTGAGGCACATAAGATATGCATTATTATAGATAAAAAAAAATGTACAGAATATATTTACAAAAAGGAAGGTTGATATAAAAAGCTGCCAGATTTTTTGGTCAAAATCTTCTATAAAAATTGGAGAAACCATAAAATTGTTCTGACATCAAAAACCTCTATTCAGGAGTAAAAAAATGTAAAATGTATTTATTTAATGATTATAGTTTCCTATATGTTTGGGTACTTATATTTAGATGTGAAAGGAAAATACCAGCCCTATTGTCTACACCAAGGCAACTTGTGATGTTCTTATGGATGCCTATGCAGGATCATCCTCATTCTTAAAGCGGTTCTGCACTCTTTTTTTTTTTTTTGGGCTATATGCCAAGGGCATATAGCTCAATTGGGGGACTTACCTGTTCCATCTTCCATCTCGATCGCCGCCGGTTTTCATCTTCATCTTCTTCTTGTCTTCTTCTTGTCTGCTGGGGTCCATCTTGCCTGTGGGCATGTGAAACCCCACAGGCACTTTAGATGGCCCAGCATGCAACGCCGTTACTCGCGCGTGCGCAGTAACGGCACATCTGCCGACATCTCACAAGATTTCGGAAGATGTGGCCGAAATCTCGCGAGATTTCGGAAGATGTGGCCGAAATCTTGCGAGATTTCGGAAGATGCCCGCACTGACTCCTGGGATCAATGACACCAGATCCCAGGAGACAGTGCGGCGTGACGACGATCGACGCAGAGACCCCGCCCGCCGCCGAAGAGAGAGAAGACCGGAAGTCATCAATTACAAGGTAAGTAAAAAAAAAAACAAAAAAAAAAAACATTTCATTTAGTACTCTTTGCCTGATTTGGAAGGCAAAGAGATTTACTAAATGAAATGGGTGCAGAACCGCTTTAACAATATCTACCTGATAGGAAAACAATGGTAAAAAAAATTATATTGATTGCCTAATTAAAAAAATTAGGCTGATGCTACTAATGCTGTTACTATAGGGAAGAGATACTGTATAGATTCTTGAATCAGAACCATAGATGGGCCCCAAAATCAGTAGAGTAGACTCCATTGAGCAGTTTTCCCTTATAAATGGAGAAGCCCCTTTTATGTTAAAGTAGAAGTGTTAAACAATACACTCTAACTCTGAAAAACATGGCTATTCAGCATTTTTGAGCCATAAGCTCTTGTGGGAGTATAGTTTTGCTAATTTTTAAAAAAAAAACGCAAACGCTAAAAAAAATTTAAACGCTAATGCAAAAACGCTGCAAAATGCGGCAAAACTTTTTGTTTTGTGTTTTTAACGTGACATTTTACAGCTAAAGCTACTGCCGTTTTTACAGCTGCTTCTAGGGGCGTCTGACAGTTTTTTTTCCTGCCCCTAAACACCCCTTTATGTTAGCCTATGTGTCCATGCACACATAGGCTTTTAGCAGCGTTTAGTAGCAGGAGCTTTTAGAGGCAGGAAAAAAAAACACTGCCAGTTTATCCAGTAGCAGCAGAGAAGCTGCTAAAAGCTGCTAAACGTTCCTAAAAGCACATAAACACTAGTGCTTGAGCATTAAAGTGTCTAAAGTTTTTACAAAGCTTTTGCAGGCATCAAGCTCTTGGGCGTTAATTCATTTCATTGGCCAGAATAAATCATTTATTCTGGCCATTGAAATTAATAATGGTAAACTTTAACCACTTCCCGCCTGCCATATAGTAGAATGACTTGCACAAAGTGGTTAAGTTATCCTGACTGGACATCATATGACGTTCAGGTGGATAAGCCACGATCGCACGCCCTCAGAGGGGGGAATACGCGGTGATCATTGGTGTGGTGTGTCAGTCTGACACACCACATCACCGATATCGGTAAAGAGCCTCTGATGTAGGCTCTTTACCATGTGATCAGCTGTGTCCAATCACAGCTGATCACAGTGTAAACAGGATGAGCCATCTATCTGCTTTTCCTCCACTCGCACTGACAGACGTGAGTAGAGGAAACCCGATCGGCTGCTATCATGAGAGGGGGGTATGCGCTGATTGATTATCAGTGCAGCCCCCCAAGGATGCCCACTCGTGCCCACCAGGGATGCCCACCCATGACCTTCAGGGTTGCCAATCAGTGCCCATTAGATGTGCCAATCAGTGCCTATCTGTAATGCCTGCCAATGCTTCCTCATCAGTGCTGTCTATCGGAGCCATCGATCAGTGCCTATCAGTACCACCCATCAGTGCCCATCAGTGCCTTCTATAAGTGCCCATTGGTGCCACCTATAAGTGCCCATCAGTGCGGTCTCTCAGTGCACATCAGTGTCGCCTATTAGTGCCCATCAGTGCCACCTATGAGTGCCCATCAGTGCCGCCTATTAATGCACATCAGTGCTGCATATCAGTGCCACCTATCAGTGCCCATTAGTGCTGCATCTGCCCATCATCAGTGCCACCTCATTAGTGCCACCTCATCAGTGCCCATCAGTGCAGCCTCATCAGTGCCCATCAATAAAGGAGAAAACTTACTTATTTACAACATTTTATTTATTTATTTATTTTTTTCTGTCTTTTTTTATTTGTTTGGCAAAAAATAAAAACCCCAGTGGTGATCAAATACCACCAAAAGAAAGCTCTATTTGTGGGAACAAAAGGGTTAAAAATTATGTTTGGGTACAGCGTTGCATGACTGTGCAATTGTCATTTAAAACGCGACAGCTCTGGGCAGGAAGGGGGGAAAGTGCCCAGTATTAAAGTGGTTAAAATTGATATAAACAGAATGACATTAAAGTATATGTAAACCCTTATCTTGTAAAACAACCCTTTTGGGGGGGGGCGGCAAACAACCACTCCCTCCGGCTGGCGGCACCCCCCCCTGCCCGCCCTAGGTAGGTCGGTCAGCCATCCAGCCCAGCACTTACCTCATCTAAGTTGCAGCACCTCCCCCCGCTCGCTCTAGGTAGGTAGTTAGGTTGGTTGGTCATCCAGCCCGACACTTACTCCATCTAGGTTGCGGGTGGTCAGAGCTCCTATGGGGGGCGGGTTGCAGGCAGCGGCTCTTGTGTCCTCTCCTCCTCTTCTGCATCATGGTGGTTTTCACTGTGCGCCTCCCTCCTCCTCCCTCCTCCTCCTAGGCATCCAATAGGATCGCCTGACCTTTCAGCCGATCGAGTGACAGGTCTCAAGACCTGCTTCCTGATTGGCCGGGAGGAGGATCAGTGTGGTAATAGTGAATATTCAGTGCTATGCACCCCGAACTCATCCTTTTTTAAAGTCTATTAGCGCCTCTTGCTCTAATCACGTGCTTGAAACCCCCCCCCCCCCCATTAGAATCCATTGTTTGGCATCCTGCATGTAGATCAGGGGGCCAGATGCGTGGATAGGGGGGCCGGCACCCATGTGCCCCTAATTGATGGGCCAACACTGAGTAATTGCATACCCTTTGTTCTCAGTTACATAGAGAGGTGAGGGTATATCAAACAAAGAAAGAAACACAAAGAGAACAGGATACTTTTTCATACAAGTACATGGTACACCCGGCACATATCAGGAATATGATGGGTTTACATATTCTTTTAGTTTGATAAAGCACTCCATATTAAGAACAGTTGCTTTAAAGAAAAAAAAATCATTTTTTTTTTCATTCTTTACTGTGGATCTCCTGCCATCATGAGCTTCACCAATTATTTTATTGCATTTCTTAGAACGGATTTCCTAAAGGTGACAGTGGACAGTGCATACATAATTAGTGTTGAAATGACCAGTTGTAGTCTCACATTAAAAGCCCATGTGCCTGGGTGGCAATGCAGGAGCACAGTTATAAAACTGAACTGTCATGCTATAAGAAGGACCTGAGCAAACGCCTTCATGGCCAGGTCACCATGTATTATAATGATGAAAGCTACCTGTTAAAAATACTGAAAATAATTTTGCAATTACATTAGCATGCTATTGAGTTTACATATACTATAACAAGACAGAGTAATGTTTAAAGAGCTGAAATTCATAGCAGCATCACTCATTGCTCTGGCTGCTCAAAACCACATTTTATATTCTGATTAATTTATATGGCTTAATGCATAGTTTGCATCATGTTACATCCTATATGAGATTTTAGTGAATGCATTTACATGTTCTTTAAGAAAACGAAATGTTTCTAAGTTTCCATTCGACTTTAACCACTTCAATACCAGGCACTTATTCACCTTGCTGCTCAGATCAATTTTCAGCTTTCAGCGCTGTCGCACTTTGAATGACAATTGCGCGGTCATGCTACACTGTACCCAAACAAAATTTTTATAATTTTGTTCCCACAAATAGAGCTTTCTTTTGGTGGTATTTAATCACCTCTGGGATTTCTATTTTCTGCTAAACAAATAAATAAAACACATAACAAAACAAATAAAAAAATTTTGAAAAAAATAAGTTTCCTTTGTTTCAGTTAAAAATGTTGTAAATAAGTAAGTTTTCTCCTTCACTGATTGGCACTGATGGGGCTGCACTGACTGGCACTGATAAGGCAGCACTGATGAGGTGGCACCAATGAGGTGGCACTGATGAGGTGGCATTGATGGGCACTGATGATGGGCAGTAATATGCGGCATTGATTAGGCACTGATAGGTGACACTGATATGGGGCATGGATGGGCACTGATAGGCAGCATGGATGGGCACTGATAGGCGGCACAGATGGGCATGGATAGGCGGCACGGATGGGCATGGATGGGCACTGATAGGTGGCACTGATGTACTGTAATGTATTGTACTGATGGATGCCAATCAGTGCCAAACAATAATGCCTGCCAATCAGTGATGCCCATTGTGTGCACTGATTGGCATCCATTGCGGGGACTGATAGGCATCCATGATGGTCTAGGGTGGCATACCTGGTGGTCTGGTGGCATCCCTGGTGGTCCAGTGAAGGCATCCTTGGGGAGGCTGCGCTGATAATCAATCAGCACAGACCCCCCTGTCAGAGGAGCAGCCGATCGGCTCTCCTATACTCACGTCTAACAGACACGAGTGAGGAAAAGCCAATCACCGGCTCTTCCTGTTTACATCGTGGTCAGCCATGATTGGACACGGCTGATCACGTGGTAAAGAGTCTCCGTCAGAGACTTTTTACCTAGATCGGAGTTGCGGTGTGTCAGATTGACACACTGCAACAACGATCGCCGTGATGTGCGCCCCCGGGGCTTAATATCCCGAAGACGTCATATGACGTCCGGTCAGGATATTGAAACCACTTTGCCACCATCATTTTGCTATATGGTGGGTGGCAAGTGGTTAAATCATTTATTTTATATCAGCAATTAATATAATAACTATTTTATCGATAATATCCCACAGATAGGATGTAATATAAAATAGGCAGAATTTAAAGCTGAACTCTCGGCACAGAAGCATTTATGTAAGCATATTACTCAATAGCCACAAAGGGTATAAATCCACTTTGTGTACATTAAATGCCTTTGGAAACCCAGGTATTACCTTGAAAAATTCACAGTGACATCATCTCTGTGCTACACATGGCCTGAGCAGAGAGTAGATCTGTGGGAGGAACCTAGCAGACCCCACCCACTACAGGCAGCCTACAGAAAATACAGGAAGGGGCGGAGACAAGACCAGTCACCATGCACAAGGAGAGAGAGCATCAGTGACCAGTGTCTTTATTACAGGAAGCTCCTGCACAAAGGAAACATTTTACACTGAATGACTGCGCAGATCTGAAAAAAAATACACAAAGCACACAAATATTCAAGGAAGAATACACAAGCCTCTTGTGTTTAGACAATATTTGCATATCTAGGAGTTCATCTTTACATAATGATTTCATTCTCCACTGTTACGAGATGAAGTAAGATACAAATAGAGGTAGCTTTATTAGATACACAAATCAATTTAGATAACAAAAATACAACTTTATAGTTGATAAGACTTCAAGATGTCTTCCACAGCCTTTTGGTTTATAAATCAGCCAACCAGAACAGATGGACAGACCAAAGAAAGCAGTTTTACTGTGAATGAGGAGTGGTGTCTGAAATGCTGTTCATTTCCTTGGAGATTACTCAAGTTCAGAAAGTAACCTAACACACTTTATTTGAAACTCCCTGAAGATGACACTTCTAAATTGAATTCCTCAGCATTTGTTAGTATTGATGTAGCAAAGGTTGAAACGGAATTAGCTAGACAGAATTTGAAATTTCAGGTTTAAAGTAATTCCTTACCCAGAGAGCGCTACAGAAAGTGAGAGCACAAGTGTGTCAGTAAATGGAAAAAGAACGTTTTTTTTAAGCCTTTTAAAGCATTTTGTCAGTTACTCAGCCAGTACAAGAGTTAGAAATGATTTCTTATTTAAATCAATTTGTCTGCAACAGGTGAGGTGTATTTCTTTAACCACTTAAGGACCGGAAGGGTTTTCCCACTTCCTGACCAGGCTGTTTTTTGCGATACGGCACTGCGTCGTTTTAACTGACAATTGTGCGGTCGTGCAACGCTGTACCCATACAAAATTGATGTCCTTTTTTTTTTTTCCCACCAATAGAGCTTTCTTTTGGTGGTATTTGATCACCTCTGCCTGCGGTTTTTATTTTTTGCGCTATAAACCAAAAAAAGAGCGACAATTTTTTTTTTTTTTTAAAACAAATTTCTTCATCAGGCCAATATGTATTCTTCTGTATATTTTTGGTAAAAAAATAAATCGCAATTAGCGTATATTGATTGATTTGAGCAAAAGTTATAGCATCTCCAAAATCGGGGATAGATTTATGGCATTTTTATTTTTTTACTAGTAATGGCAGCGATCTGCAATTTTAAGTGGGACTGCGACATTGCGGCAGACAGATCGGACACTTTTGACTCTTTTTTGGGACCATTGACATTTATACAGCGATCAGTCCTATAAAAATGTACTGATTGCTGTGTAAATGTCACTGGCAGGGAAGGGGTTAACACTAGGGGCGAGCAAAGGGCCAACTGTGTTCCCTCATGTGTGTTTCTAACTGTGGGGGGTGGGACTGACTGGAGGAGGAGACAGATCACTGTTCCTAATTACTAGGAAGCAGCAGATCTGTCTCTCCTCTCCTGTCAGAATGGTAATTTATGTGTTTACATACACAAATCCCCGTTCTGGCTCTCGTGCCTGCGATCGCGGGTGGCCAGCGGACATCAGGGCCGACGGTCACGTGCATCGGGTCCCCCGCCATGCAGCCTGCTATGGCTCTTAAAGGAGCCAATGTGCAGGTACGGTGATTCGCGGGAACGAGTCGACCTGCCGCCGTATAATGACAGCAGCTGGTCGGCAAGTGGTTAAAGAAAACCTGTACTTTGCATATTTTGGGGAAAATCAGGTACCCTTTACATAAATAGTTGTTAAAGGCTAAGTCCACCTTTGTTCACCTTTTTCTTTTTTCTTAATTCCAGCTCCCAAATGTACCAATATAGCAGAAATGTACTTATTTTGCAAAATAAAACAGCTTTACATTTATTCTACACACGCTTACCTCACTGTCTTCATGACTGTTTAAAAACACTGCTCCATTACTTCTTCCTTACTTCCTGGACAGACTTTAGGTCAAGACACAGGAAGGAGTTGACCAGCTGATTTCATTAACAAACACCCTGCATCATCTACCCTCAGCTGGTCAACTCGTTCCTGTGTCATGACCTAAAGTCTGTCCAGGAAGTAAGGCAGAAGTAATGGAGCAGGGAAGAGAGTGAGTACATTAATGCTATATTGGTACATAGGGGACCTGGAATTTAGAAAAAAAAAAAGGTGAACAAAGATGAACTTAGCCTTTAAGGTTGAGTAAAGACACCAGTACATCCAGGTCAACCTGTGGTGTGTGTGAGTTTACGTCAATATTACGGCCTCATGCACACCGGACGTTAAAATAACGTTATAAAAAGGCAGTAGCTTTGCAGTGAGTTTTTCAACTTTTTTCAGCCATTGTTAAAGTTTTTGCAATAGCGTTTTTTAGCATTTATTAGTGTTTTTAATGGTTTTTCCACGTTAGCGCTTTTTAGCGTTTTTTTTTTTTTTTTAAGAAAACATATATTTTTTTCAATGGATTAAAAACATTTAAAAAATCCTGGGGAGCGACGTTCAACAACGTTCAAAGTGTTTAACAACGTTTATCAGCGTTTATCAGCATTAGAGTGTTTTTACAGCTGAAAAACGTCTCTCAGAACCCACTAGTTTTGGGGTTTTTTTACTGCTCAAAAACACCACTGCCCAAAACTGCTGATAACAGCCTATGTGTGCATGGACACATAGGATAACATGATGGAGAGTTTAATGACTGTAGAAAAAAAACATCTACTGCCAAAAACAGCTGCTGCAAAAACATTCAAAAACGTACAGTGTGCATGAGGCCTAAATCCCATATCCCTGTATGTTCCGATCGTTTTTGAAACTAGCAACGAGCTCCAAATCCTCATTACTCTGACAGTAAAGAATCCTCTATGCAGTTTACGGTTAAACCACTTCTCCAGTTTCAATGAATGGCTGCTTGTCTTTGTAAACTCCCTTTCACTGAAATGTTTATTTCCTATGCTGGAGTCACCAGTAAGGTATTTGTATAAGTGTTTCTTCTCCAGAGAGAATAAGTTTAGTGCTTGCAGTCTTTCCCCATTACTGAGATCCTCCTATTAACTTTGTGCTGGAACTCTCTCCAGTTCCAGCACATCCTTCCTGAGGACTGGTGACCAGAACTGGATGACATACTCAAGATGCGGCCAGACCAGAGTCTTGTAGAGTGGCAGAATGGTGCACAAGCTTTTGTTTTTCCTACAAGCAAAAAAGAAAAAAGAAGAAGCTGTGCCTGTCCCAGGGAAGGGGGTGACTGTCAGCAGATCCAGGACTGCTGCACAGAGATATAATCAGGATATTTATCTTGCATTCAGAATTTAGGCAGATACAATATGAGTGCCATGCACAGTACTTTCAAAAAGAGCAGCGCTCAGATGTCAAGCTCCTCTAGCAGAGCCCCACCCATGTCCCTGCATCAGATGGAATGAAAGTGGAGATCAGCAGCAATCTAGTCCCAGAGGGCCATCTAGTGGTCAAGTAATTTATTACATATACATACAAATTGTTAATCAATAATCTGATAAAATGAGAAATAAGACTACACCCTCTGGCCAAGTTTCAGAAGTTGTATTGTTTTCAATTAATAAATACCAAGCTCAGGGAGACACAAACGATGGCACCCATCACACACTCATGATCACATGTGAATGCTGCAGCAACTGACGGGCAACTGTTGAGACCTTGTCTATGGTGACCTATGGTGCTCAGCATACATCACACTCCATGCAACTGCGATGGTAAGACAAGCCCTCAAAAAATTGGTAATTACCTAGCACAGAATAACTTTGGTTTATTTTATTTTTTAATATAAAAGTCACGTAATTGCTTTTCCTTCACTCCACTTTGCATGGCTGGGGTCACAAAAAAGGACTAAGAAGCAGCAAGGTCATATGACATGCTATGGCTTAGTCCAGCCCACTGACCCAGACTGTGACCTGCACAAAATACAAAAAAAGGTATTTTTGCAATTCAGTTTACTGTGTTTTATGAATACATTAATTGAGGTTTATGTGTCCTACCCAAACTCACGGAGATGAGATTAAGGATTTCCAATCACTTAAAAAATGGAAACAGTGTGGCATACCTGTAGATCTGCCAAAAACAGACTGCTCACTAAAAATAGGTGACTGTGTAAATAAGATACTAGTGAGGAATGTATAAGTTTGATCCTTAGGTACAGCTTTGTCCTAGATAGGTCACAGATGTTAAGTGCAGCAGAACTCTATAAGACACCATGGGGATGATTCCATTTATCTTCCACTGGGCTCACAGCTCTGGTCTCCCCCAAGCGAATGTTCCTTGCTAGCCAGTCAGAAAACGGGCAACAGACGAGCGAGCTGCATTCTGAGGAGGCGACACCCCTCGGTTCCCAACACAGTTGGATCCCATTAGGGGTGTTGGGATTGAGGAGTCCTCTCCTTCTTCAGGTTCTGGCAAAGGCTACACTATGGGCAAACTATGCACGTAGGACCATGTATGTTATTGATCTGTTGCACATGTTAAACATGTTTATTATTTGAATTTCTGACTGTTTTCGCTGTACCATGTTATTTTACTCATGCTGATACATCAATAAAAATCTATTGAAAGTAAGAAACTAGTGAGGAAGGCCACTAAGCCACCTATGACCACTCTGAAGGAGCTATACGATTTGGCAGCTAAGATTAATGAGATTTGAGGCTCAGTTCACAAAGCCTTAACATCAGCCTAAGGCACTTAGCCACACAATTGTAACTTGTATATCTCATTGGTTTTTACCCTCATATATACCAAGTAAAGTGACTGGCCTCACGTGATACACAGAGATGAAACAAATCCTCCTGCATACATTGTACCTGTTTATCTGCAACAATCTCTTCTCTGCGCCTGTTTAGAGTGCTGATTTTTTAAAGCTTGTCTGAAAGTTCATAGAAAAGGGGCAGAGAGCTGAAGTTACATTCTGATTGAAGGTAGGAGACACACCCCCCTTCACACAACTCACAGGTATAGAGCTGAGGCTGTCAATTAGATGGAGGTCCCTCCCCTGTCACTATTTTACTCTTGGTGTCAGGAAAACTTGTCAGAAGTGACTCATGCTGATAGCAGAGGAATGAAGAAGCAGACAGAAATGACACTTAGGGGTTGATTTACTAAAGGGAAATTGACTGTGCACCTTTTAGAGTGCAGTTGCTCCAGAGCTTAGCAAATGCGAGAGAGCTGTGCTGATATCCATCATCCAATCATGTGCCATCAAAAATGCTGTTTTGTTATTTTTCTTGCATGTGATTGGGTACTTTTTGTAAAGTGAAGCTTTACCTCATTTACTAAGCCTTGGAGCAACTGCATTTGCAGAGTGCAACTGCACTTTCAAAAGTGCACAGTCCATTTGCCTTTAGTAAATCAATAAATAAAGCCGCGCTAATTGAACAGATAAGGTGATTGGTGACCTATACCATAGTGTAAAATAAAATCCTCAAGCAACAATGTGATATATGCAAAGGAAAAACAGCAAATTATATATCAAACAATATGTATGCACATTTCCAAATGCACCCAAACAATGCAATACACCCGCTCACAACGCGGAACGCACTGACGTCATCGCGTTCCGCGTTGTGAGCGGGTGTATTGCAAGCCGGCCGGCGTATTTTATTTGTCCTGCTTATATGCTTCTTCCTCTGTGTAAGTAGGATTGCTTTTCTTTTAATAAACGTACTATTTGGTATCACACTATGGGAGCATCCCCTTTTCTTCCTGTATTCCATATTGGCTGCTGAATGATTCTGGGGTCGATGCTTTTGTTTGGAGAGTGTGTCCATTCCTGATTGATCCAAGCGGGAAACATCATTGGAACTTCTATCCCTGGTCTAACCTGTCTGAGGAGATCCAGATTGCTGCTGATGCCTGATGGTCCATATCTGTCCCGTTTACATTATACTACAGGCTTTTTTAAGCTTGCCCTCTGGTAAGCGCAATCTTATATTGGTGGTGGATCACGGTGTTTTCGATTTTTATTGTCACCAGAAGTCTGAGTTCACATTGTCACATTTATGAACTATTTTTTCACTCATTATTTTTCCATTTTTTCATTTTTATATTTATTTATTTTTTATGTCACTGGACTTTATTGTTTGGGTGCATTTGGAAATGTGCATACATATTGTTTGATATATAATTTGCTGTTTTTCCTTTGCATATATCACATTGTTGCTTGAGGATTTTATTTTACACTATGGTATAGGTCACCAATCACCTTATCTGTTCAATTAGCGCGGCTTTATTTATTGTTTTATCTTGTTTATGTGTGTATCCACATTTTTTGCTGCTGCTACCTATATACACTTCTTTTTATGTCATTTTTTAGCCCTAATATTTGCTTTATTGGGGCATTTCATCATTTTTGCACCTATTAGTGCGGTGTTTGCTACATTTTTTAGTAAATCAATCCCTTAGTGCTCTTAATACAGACAAGGATACACTATAGAGCAGGGATATGCAATTAGTGGACCTCCAGCTGTTGCAAAATTACAAGTCACATCCTGCCTCTGCCTTTGGGTGTCATGCTTGTGGATGTCAGAGTCTTGCTATGCCTCATGGGACTTGTAGTTCTGCAACAGCTGGAGGTCCGCTAATTGCATATACCTGCTATAGAGGGATATGCTTTGTTCATATTTCATGCCTGAAGTTTACAACCACTTTAACTCAAAATGACTGTCACTTTTTTAAAAATAAGGCTACTTATTCTGGTGTGTTAGCTTTGTGAAATTCGTTTTATGTATGCATCAAATGTTGCCTTGCTGCTTCACAAGATGTTATTTTATCACTTTTACTGCTTTATAAATATCCCCCATAAATAAGGCTCACATAATATCTCCTATACCAAGGACCCCAAAGCATTCTCCCCATGTTGAGGGCATGTGGCCTGGTACAGTTTGGGGTGGGCAAAGCCTGCAGCTTGCAGCCTGCCAGTTTGCATGCTCGGATAAGGATCTGGTATGGATTTTGGGGGACCCCTATGCCAAAGGGCCTTTGGACTGGGGGGGAACCATGCCATTTTTTTCAATGATTTTTATCTATATTGCCGGGATCCAACAATTCATTACGGCCACGAGCAGTTTTAAATTACTTTTTTTCCTTTAGAAATGTATTTTTGCTGTGGTATTGTTCTAAATATAGGAAAGATGCGCTACTTTACAGGCATACCAAGGACACCCCCAGACACGATATTTAAAGGAATATTTCATTTTTATTGTTTCACTTTAAGCATTATTAAAATCACTGCTCCTATAAAAATGCCTGTTTTAAAAACTTTTTTTTTTGCATTGATACATGTCCCCGGGCACAGGACCCGGGTCCCCAAACACTTTTTATGGCAATAACTTGCATATAAGCCTTTAAAATAAGCACTTTTGGTTTTTCATGTTAGTGTCCCATAAACTTTAATGGTGTTCCACGGCTTTCGAATGTGCTGTGAACACTGCATAATGGTTGCTGTTCGGCGAACAGGCGAACATCAGGCTAATCCCTAATGGTATAGACTGGTATTTTAAGTGCCTGCAGTTATGTGATAGTTTTTGTTCCAGTTTTTTCTGCTAAAGGTTTAGGTAACTAAAACTGTCTCTAAAAATCAATATTTAATACATTTGCCCTGTGATGGTTCTGAAAAAAGCACAGAAAGAAGAACACATCAATGGATCTTTTCTGATTTGTTTACCAAAGAGTTTATTATTTAGAGGTTAAATGTCTCAACTTGAATAGAAAATCTATACTTTTTCATTTAGCTTATTTCGGGAAGGAACAATGTCACCCATCTTAAAATGATTATCATAAGGAACTTTGTCAAGAGAATAACAAAAAATGAACTCAATAGATAGCCTGTCGCCTTTCTTTCCAATATAACATATAATTATACTTTGATGGTAACAGAAAAATGGAAAACAAAGCTTTTTAAAAAACAGAATGAAAGCCACAATAAAACTTGGTCTTTTTACAGAAGAGAACATTTATATGCTTAGCATTGTGCAAAAGGTTAGGGTTCAAGCCAATGAACCAAAAAAACAAAAACAATACATGAATAATTTTATTGCTGTCTTAAAGCGGTAGTAAAGTCATTTTAAAAAAAAAGTTTAAAAAATGTCCCCTTTCAAGTTTAAGCCATAATGTACTAATATGCACACGTTCGACGAACACCCAAATTTGCTGCACAGTGCTAGGGTCCTAATTGGATGAAGCCTTGCACCTGACCGCTGGTCAGGTGCAAGTCTTTGCCAATTGGGGCACAGTGCATTGTCAGAGCCCTGATTGGACAAAGTAATGATGACTTTGTCTAATCACATACTACGATCGTAGGCTCAACCTCTTTAGTCGCACCTTGGATAGCGTCACTGGATGACGCTCTACGGTGCGCCGTATGACTGCTATTTAACCATCACCGACAGTGTACATCATTTGGGCAGCACACCGCTATAGGGACTCCGTCTCTGTTGCTTTACCTCTGGGACCACATACACGGGTAAGCGTAATATGGCCATTTATATTTAGTAATGCCTCTCTGGGGCAATCTATAAGCGCAGTTCAGCCTCTTTATCCCATTTTTTAATACCCTTAGGTTATTACAACTATACACATCTCTACACTCTTTCCTCATTGGATATTTATCTAACTGGTGGAATTTTCTGGATGAATTACATATGGTAATTCACCCTACATCTACCTTAAGGATCTTTTTGTGCTCTGGGACTTTGGTAATTGCATACCTGTGCTTATTACGGTAAGTATATTCCCTACAATAAATTCCCCCTGTCCCTCTGCTTATGGTTCTTTTCTGTAAGCATGACTACTTAATTTTGGGGATGTATTTGGTTCCCTTTCTTTGTCTGCCTCCCTCTTGTTATACACCTTTTGGCGGTGGCCCCCTTCTTTGAATAAGCTCACGGTGGCTTTTTCTAGGGACATAGGGGTGGATTTCCTCGTTTCTCTACCATCTTCACTCTCTTTCTTCGTTTTCCCTCCCTTGACACTGTGGGGTGACATGCCCTCTTCTTCTTTTTCCTGGCTTGGTATATATCTCCACCCTCCACCCCCCCCCCCTTTTTTGTCACACTGGGTCTATGGGAATATATATTATTATATCATATATATTTTTCAATTTACTTTACCTTTTAGACCCATATTAAATTATAGTGGACCTACATGTGTGGGATACAAAATATTCAACTCATCGGCGATATATATAAGACCCCATAAATGGAATCTAGCGGTTTCTAGGGGGTACATGTATCCCGCTCCGTTTTTGGAAACTCATCCCGTATTTTGGGCTGTCTGCTCCATTGTGGTATGTTGTAAGATGACTATTTACTTATTTAGTTATTTGTGGAAAACATGCGGTTAAAATTGCATAGTTGTACATGTATATATGTATATATATATATATATTTTTTTTGTTTTATATATGTTTATATTTCTATTTAGCGTACCTCGTTTTTTGATTATTCGATTATCTGTTTCTTTTTATTTTTTATTTTTATTTATTTATTTAATTTTTATGATGATGAGGGATATGGAGGACAAAAATATAAGGGCCAGTGTCTTCATGTGCCGCTTTATAGACTGTTTCATATTCCTATGTATGTCTTTCCCTGATATGTCTTTTGCATTGAGCGACAATTATATCACTAACTCCATCACTCTCCACCCCTGATGAAAGTTCTACAACTTTAAGAACTGGAAACGCGTCGGGTTTTTGGGGGGCATCTTACCCCCACGAGAGTTCTAGTGCTACCAATCTGGTTTTGTTTGTATTTTTTCTTTATGTACTTTTTTGTATTGTTTTTTTACTGAGCTTTTTTTCTGTACTGTATTGTGCACATATTGCATTGTGCGTCCTGTTTTAGACAATAGGCGATTATTCTTTTAGATATCCTAATAAAACTATTTTTTATACACTCTGGTCTAATGTGGTGGTCTAAGTAAAGTCCCAACTCTAGGGGGTTTCTTTTATGATCTATATTTAGGGATGAGACCACCATCAATAACCATAAACCACAATGGGAATTTGCCTCATTTTTTGTAATCATGGCTCAGTGCTCATCATCCCATCCCACACTATAAAAGTTTCCTTCCCATAGGAACCTTCTGCAGTGTTGTTGGAGTGGAGATAGAGTAGGGCTCAGTTTGCTGCTAGTAAGTTAGTGCGTTCACTTATTGTGACTGAGTGTAGAGTGTTAGTGTAGTGTTAGTATAGTGTGACTATAGTGTGTCAGTATAGTGTAGTGTGAGTATAGTGCGCGAGTATAGTGTACTGTGTCAGTATAGTGTAGTGTCAGTGTAGTGTGTTAGTGTAGTGCAGTTTTTAACACAGCATTACATAACATTTAGTGCTGTATACAGTGTTGTATACCCTTTTTTTTGTTTCCTGCCTGTCCCCCTTTTTTTTTATGTCAGCCGCAGCTTTTCAGACCACGGTACTGGTGTTTCTCCTTTTTTATAGATTTTTATAGATTTTACATTTCTGTCAGCATCAGTCCTCAATTTAACTCACCAAACACCACTTTTCATTGAATAAGGTGCATCCAATCACACATTTCCCAGTTTCTAATAAATTTGGGTAATAACCCTGCCTCGCCCCCCCCCCCCCCCATTATGTCTGGCGGTCAACAAGGAGATTCAGACATTCCCATGCCACTATGAAGGGGCCAGCAGCATCTGTGTTCACAGGAAAAGGTGGACGTGGTCCATCCTCAGGCAGGGCACATTTGTCTCTGATTAGTGATGTTGTCTGAGCTATCCAGCTGCAGCATGCAGAGGAGGCTTACTAAACCAGCCTCATCCTCCTCATCCTCTATAACCCAAGCTGAGACGAGTGTGCAGTCCACCGCAGCTGCCAGAGTGGCTTATTCTGCCTCCTTGTCCAGAACTACTCCTGCCACCATGCATGGAGAAGTCAGCTGAATTATTTGAACACAGCGTCAGCCACTTGCTTCTTGATGATGCACAGGCATTACTTGATCCTGATGTTGGTTCTGAGGTTAAGGAAGGGAGTAACATGAGCCTAAAGAGAGGGGAGAACACTGATAAACAACAAACTGGCAGTCATGTTCCCCCAGCCGAAACGTTTTGTCAAGTTGGCTCCAGTGATGATGAGGATGGAGGGGATGATGATAATGTAGTCCCTGACTTTATCTAAAAAAAAATTGTTAATCTTGGCCTGAGTGTACTGTATTTTGGCTTCTTCACATATGGCTTGCTCACTGCGGTGCAAAAATGTGTTATTTCCATCCAAAGTATGTAAAAGGGGGGGAAAGCACTGCGCTAAAATAAATATATAAAAGTGAAAAAATCAGCAGCCAACACTCAAACAAAGTAGACAAAGTTAAAAGAAAAGTAGTGTAGCGCTAGGTATTAGTGTGGGTGTAAAGATGTGGCTAAACACATAAGATAAAATACAATACTCAAAAATAAATATATGTGAATTGGTATATAATAAAGGATGTAGAGTCCAGGATAAGGCTCAAAGTGTTTGTTAGTCCAAACTATAAAGGTGAACTTCTGCAAATGTCCAATGGGGTGATCCACGCAAATATGGAAGTGAATGAGAAGCTTCTCTTATGGAATGGAACCAAAACCAAACAATGGGACTGTGGAGCAGTGGAAGCGGCACAGATGAACAGTTGTCTAAAGGTACATCAACGCTCACTTTATCATAAGTAAAAGATGGGTACTCTTACCGGAGGAGTTGGACACACATGTCGTACGACAGTGGGTCACTAAGGCTTGATAACCTGATAAATCCTGATCAGGTGTGCGAACGTGGGTCGGGTGGATCCTGGTGAGTCCTCACTTCTCCATCTCCAAACTCCAAGGGGCATAAACTCCAGATGATAGGTCCTGGTATCACCGTTTCCATGCTTTGGGTCATGGTCATATTGAAAGGTAAACCTTCTTCCCCTTGAAAACTTTCTAGTAGAGGGCAGTAGATTTTCCTCAAGAATTTGATGGTATTTTGCCCCATCCATTCTTCTTCTATTCTGACTCCAGTCCCTGCTGCAGAGAAACCCCCATAACAGGATATTGTCATCTCCGTGCTTTACTGTAGGAATGGTGTTATTTGCATAGTGAGCTTTATTGGATTTTTTCCACACATAGAGTTTTGTGTTAAGGCCAAATAATTCAATTTTAGGCTCACCTTACCATAACATATTTTTCCATGTGGCCTCAGCATCTTCAAGGTGCGTTAAAGGCGGTCAGATGAGACTAAAATTTAATTATATGGCCTCAACACCAAACGATATGTCTGACGGAAATCCAATACAGCTCACAGGGAGGAAGCTCATCTGCGTTCTAGCTAAAATTATTATAACATATTACTTGTAACTATTAAAAAAGCAAATAGTATGTGCCATAGTTATGGAGAGGTGTGGAAGGAGAAGGGTGTCAGGACTTATTGGAAAGAAGATGACTAGCATCATAAGTCTTTTGATGGTCAATGTATTTGATTCTCCTTCCACACCTTTCCATAAGTATGGCACATATAATTTGCCTTTTTAATAGTTACAGATAATATGGTATAATAATTTTAGCTAGAATGCAGGTGAACTACCCCCCCCCCCCCCACACCTTTAAATACATGATACACCCAAAAAATGATCCTGAACTACTATCCCCTACCGTAGCATCTATTATATATTATGATTTCTTTTATTTTTATGTTAATTTTAAATGATTTTTAACCACATACAGACCGGACCAATTTGCAGCCAAAGGACCAGGCCCCTTTTTGCGATTCGGCACTGCGTCGCTTTAACTGACAATTGCGCGGTCGTGTGACGTGGCTCCCAAACAAAATTGGCGTCCTTTTTTTCCCACAAATAGAGCTTTCTTTTGGTGGTATTTGAACGCCCCTGCCGTTTTTATTTTTTGCGCTATAAACAAAAAAGAGCGTCAATTTTGAAAAAAAAGCATTCTTTTTTATTTTTTGCTATAATAAATATCCCCCAAAAAATATATAAAAAATATTTTTTTCCTCAGTTTAGGCCGATACGTATTCTTCTACATATCTTTGGTAAAAAAATTGCAATAATCGATTATTGATTGGTTTGCGCAGAAGTTATAGCGTTTACAAGATAGGGGATAGTTTTATAGCATTTTTATTAAAAAATTTTTTTTTTTAGTAATGGCGGCGATCAGCGATTTTTAATGCGACTGCAACATGGCGGACACATCGGACATTTTTGGGACAATTGTCATTTATACAGCAATCAATGCTATTTAAATGCATTGATTCCTGTATAAATGACACTGGCAGTGAAGGGGTTAACCACAAGGGGGCTGTGTAGGGGTTAAGTATGCCTAGGGGTGTGTTTCTTACTGTGGGGGGGCGTGGCTGTCAGCTAGTGAATGCTGATCTCTGCTCCAATCACAGGGAGCAGAGATCAGCGTCACTAGTTGCTAGGCAGAACGGGGAGATGCTGTTTATTTCTGCATCTCCCCGTTCAGCCTTCCCGTGAGACTTTTGCGGGTGTCCCCGCGGCGATTGAGTCTGCGAGACCCGCGACCGGCCTCACGGGGGGGTCCCGACCGGCGCGGGAGCGCGCTGCTCCCGGCACGCTCCCGATGGCACGGAGGCATTTAAAAAGGGACTTATATATACGCCCTTATGCCATTCTGCCGACGTACATCGTCGTGCGCCGGTCAGGAAGCGTTTAAAGACAAAGAGATTTGCGATTTAATATGTCTTCTACATTTAATAACGGACATTCATGCACAATTCCTGTGAATACTATGTATATTACTGTGTAATAACATTGTGAAACTTTGGTACATTCAAGTCCGATGCAGCGCTTCTGGTAACCTTAGAATACAAATATTTAGTAATTTCTGAGAATGGCACTAGTAGTTTACATTTGTGACAGACCTAGCCGGGACACAGGCTGTTGGAGGGGACTGAACGCGAGCCTATTACCTTGCGATTATGGGCCCTGGCATTTGGGGGAACAGTGCTCTTTGAGCTGCAAGCCTGGGACCCCTGAGCTGGTGGTACTTGGATTCAGGTCCATGCTGGCCCCCCAATACACATAGAATCTGTATGTGTATTTGGCATATTAGCTCACAACATTGTTTCCACCTTGTCAAACCAAAATCATGACAGCCACCAACCTTTACCAAAAAAAATGCCAACAGAAACTGGCTATGAACCTTAGATACAATGGATGCCACTCCATCTAATTACATTGAAGATATTTAAAGACATCCAGTATGGCCGCCGCTATCCCCTGGATGAAGTCACGTGACGGTGACGTAACGTGTAGGGCGTGAGCAGAGGCAGACGGGAAACTGAAAGGGATGCACGTGAAAGCATAATCTGGTACTCATGGTATTATATGCAATTATACAAGTTGTAAGTGCAATTTTAAGCTTAATAAACATACTTATTTTAAGAAATACTACACTATGGGAGTATTTCTCTGCATTTTCCTATGTTTTGAGCAAGATTATCATTGGAGCAGATACACAAGAGTGTCTTAAAGGAGAAATTACCCACCATCTAGACCAGGAAACTGGGAGCTATCTGTGGAGGGTCCTTTGTAGAGAGTGGACATAGGAGGACTGACATATCTTGGAGGATTATTAGTACATGCTTTAACCTCGATGGCAGGCTGATTATGTCAGTATTTTTGAATGTCAAAGCGGTACATTGCAATTTGTTATTTTATATTATAGACCTGTAATTCTTAGGAATAACTCACTTTTTTTCTTTTAAATAACAAACATGTCATACTACATATATATATAATTTAAATCGTTTTCTATTCAATTTTTAAAACTTTTTTAAGTTTTAAAAATTGTGACACTGGACTACACTGACGCTGAGCTATTTTTTGGGGGGGGGGGGGGGGTCAAGGATTTTTTTTAGCACTATTATTACTATTACTAAACAGGGCTGATCACTGTTATAAGCAACAGTTTTAGCTGTCATGAATGGCTTTCATTCATGACAGCTTGCTTACTATTGTGATCTGTGATTGGCTACAGTTAATCACATTGTACATGGTGCTGTAGATGAATTAATGATTTGTATAGTGCTGCAACTGCGAACTGAATCGCCTCGAGGTGCTGTGATTGACCCAGATAACATGTGACAGTTGTGGGCCAATCACGACTGTTATGCTTACATGTAATCATGTGAGCGCTATGATTCGTCATAACAATCACATGATACCCCGGCCACCCACAGCGGCTGAGTACTAAGCGCCTTGATCCGCTGTGTTCACCAGACACAGCAGTCATGGGATTGCATGCACCAAGGGGTGCACCAGTGCGCATATGCCCCGCAATGTACCAGTACACTGTGGTGCCTGCAACTGCCGTCCTCTCACAGTAAAAGTACTGTGCATGGACCACAAGTAGGTAATGAGATAATGTTAAATTAGAATTCACTTTGCTAAAAAATACCCAATCGTGCGTAAGGAAATGCAAAAAAAAAAAAGCAACATGACTTTTGTTTGCACGTCATTGAATGACTGAAGTCAGTGAAAGTAGACATGGTCTGCTCCTTTAGTAAATCAATCCTACTGTCTAATGTGTGTGTGATAAGGCAAGTATGTTTTGATGGTGGCACAGGAAGGGGCCTTAAGCCATTAATCTGTCTATGGCTTTATTTGCTCTTTATTTTGGTCTGCAATTTGTAGAAAATAAGACTGAAGTCATGACTGATAATAACACATTGGATACTCTTTTTAGCCTTGACCTTTTCTTGGTCTTAAACTTTAAACTTAAAATGTAAAAAACCTTATATACCAATCATAAATGTGTGTGTTAAAAAACATTCACAAAGCAAAAAACATTTAGTGGGATTTTACCGGTGCCATAAAGATAACGAAGAAATATTTATAGTATAAAACATCGTATTTTATTGATACATTGTTAAAATCAACAAGGTAAAATCCAACACATGTCATTTACATGATCGAATGGTGTATTCACATAAACAGTAGTAACGTGGTATGTATTCCCGACATGTTTCGCCACTTAGGGCTTCTTCAAGGGACTTGAAGACCACCACTGATATGATTACCTTACCAAAAGACAAAATGTTCAGTCAATGATGTGGTGAATTTTACGGTACAATAAAATACAACTCTATGCAAATCCGAAAATTATTATTCACTCTGTCCAGCTACCTTGTGCTTACCCAATATGACCTCTAATTGTCACCAACAATGCCGTCTGCACAGTACAGGAGAAGAGGTGCCGTGTGGCTACAGGAGATACACCAAGGCTAAAACAAATATTCATGAAATTCATTTTAATGCACAAGATGTGAAAATTAACTACCCGCTATATTAGCATGAATAGTCTGTTATTGTACTCACATAGTGTGTAGTTAGTCAAGGTTTAGATGAGGTCGCCTGCTTTCTAAGACCAATATATAATTTAAAGGAACTAAAAGAATGGATAAATAGGTTTAAAAAGTCTTCCCCTTTCTAAAAATGTAAATTCTATTCAGGTGCTCCCTCGCTACTAATGAGCAGGAATTTCACCATTCTGAACCTCCACCAATAAGCTCTTTCAATAGCTAATTAAACACAGACACGTTTTCTTCTATTCTTGTACTGCTGTGTAACAGCTTATTATAGAAAATGACGTAAAATATATGTTTCTTTCATAAAGTCCAGCATAGAACACTAGAGTAGGAGGACTAGAAGTCTATTTCTGCTAAAAGCATTATCCCTCATTACATATCTCCTCACACAAGCAAACTGCTACAGATGAGGGGCAGGTCGAACCAAGTATGTTAGAAATTACGGATTACACAATCATCCTTGAAGTCTTTTCTGAACTGTCCCCTCTATATACCCACTACCCATCTTTAAATCTTCACGCAAAATCACGTACCTGTACGTCAATTTGTTGAAGTGGCTGTACCAGGGTGATGCCTGCAGCCAGAGGCATCACCCTGGCACCGTTTTTTAGAGTGGTCAGCTTTTAAATAATACCAACCGATGCAGCTAATGAGCCGCTCGGCTGTTACCGCCTTCCACCGCTCCACCCAGGTCTCCCGTCCCACCGGGAGACCTGGGCGACCAGCAGGCACGCCCGCCGGCTGGCCAGAGTCCCGACTCCCGAACAAAGCCGGAAACGGCTTTGATCAGGTCTCCGATGTAGTAACCCGGTTTACTTGGCTGCCAACAGCGCCAATTTAAAAAATTGAAGGTATTCAAAAACGCAGATTTTGGCGTTTTGAATACTTTGAAGTGCAGAGGAGGGATTTGGTGTCTTTTAGACCCCATATCCCTCCATAAAGAGTACCTGTCACTGCCTATTACTGTCACAAGGGATGTTTACATAAATAAAAGCAATAAAAGAGATCAGATTTTTTTTAATGGAAAAGTATAAAAATAAAAAAATAAATAAGAAAAAAAATGTAACCCCCCCTCCCCGCATGCTCAGCACCAAAGAAAATGCATATGTAAGTTGCGCCTGCAAATGTAAACAGTGTTCAAATCACACATCTGAGGTATTACCTCGATCGTTAAAGCGAGAGCAACAATTCTAGCAAAAGACCTCCTCTTTAACTCTGAACCGGTAACCAGTAAACATTTTTAAACGTCGCCTATGGAGATTTTTAAGTACCGTAATTTGTCGCCATTAGTGTGCAATTTTAAGGCTGGGTTCACACTATCTTCAAACAGCAGGGGTCTGGTGCGTCCCGTTCACCATTTCAGGTTGGATTTCAGCCCAAATTTTTTGATGAATTCGGACCTGAAACGAACCAAAAGACGCTGTGCAAATTCACACTGGAGCCGCTGTGGAGATATGTGAACCGGCTCCGTGGAGGGCCGGTCAAAATCTCTTGCTATTGCGAATTGGATGTGGGGAACCCGCATCCAATTCACAATAGTGTGAACCAAGCCTAAAGCGTAACATGTTAGGTATCTATTTACTCTGCATAACATCATCTTTCACAAAATGCAAAAAAAGTGATAACTTTCCTGTTTTCTTATTTTTTTATTTAAAAAGTGTATTTTTTCCCAAAAAAATGCGCTTGAAAGACCGCTGCGCAAATACCGTGTGACATAAAATATTGACTGCCAAGTTATTCTCTGGGGTCTTTGCTAAAAAAGTATATATAATGTTTGGGAGTTCTAAATAATTTTATGGCAAAAAATACTGATTTTAATTTGTACATAACAAGTGTCAGAAATAGGATTGGTTTTGAAGTGGTTAAATTGTTAGAATGTAAAAAGTAACGGAGCCTGGTTATTTCAAAATGCAAAATATTTCACTCTTGGTCTAAATTCCCATGTGTCAGGGGATTATAATGGAGGTAAAAAAAGAAAAGAAACTCCACATAATTATACTAGTATTGTTTAGAAGTATTATTTAAATGAATGCACAAATTGCCAAAGAGTACGTTTTTATACAGTGCTGTGAAAAAGTATTTGCCCCTTTCTGATTTATTTTAGTTTTTTTGCATACCTATCTGTCACTCTTAATTCTGATTCAGATCATCAAACACATTTTAATATTACACAAAGATAACCTGTGTAAATACAAAATGCCATTTTTAAATGATTTCATTTATTAAGGGAAAATAGCAGTCCAAACCTACCTGGCCCTAAGGCCCCTTTCACACTGGGGCGGTTTGCAGGCGCTATTGCGCTAAAAATAGCACCTGCAAACCGACCCGAAACAGCTGTTGCTGTGTCTTCAGTGTGAAAGCCCCGAGGGCTTTCACACTGAAGCGGTGCGCTTGCAGGACGCTGCAAAATGTCCTGCAAGCTGCATCTTTGGCTCGCTATAGGAAACAATGGGGCAGCGCTCCGAACCCGCCCGCAAAACGCCGCTGCAGTATTGAAACTTTTTCAGCCGCTCGCGGGGGTTAAAACCACCCCGCTAGCGGCCGAAATGCGCTGCTAAATATAGCGCCGCTTTACCGCCAGCGCCCCCACCGCTCCAGTGTGAAAGTAGCCTAAGTGAAAAAGTAATTGCCCCCTAAACCCCCTGCTGCATAATCCAAGTGTGCTTGAGCTTGAGGTCCCAAACTGATGGCTGGAACATCTCCTTCAGGATTTTCTGGTAGAGCGCAGAATTCATGGTTCCATCAATTATGGCAAGTTGTCAATGTCCTGAAGCTGCAAAGCAGCCTCGGACCATGACGCTACCACCACCAAGTTTGACTGTTGGTATGATGTTCTTTTTATGAAATGCTGTGTTCGTTTTACGCCAGATGCAACGGGACAAACACCTTAAAAGTTAAACTTTTGTCTCATCAGTCTACAGAATATTTATCCAAAAGTCTTTGGGATAATCAAGTATGGATGTTTTTGGCAAATGGGAGACAAGCCTTTGTGTTCTTTTTGGTCAGCAGTGGCTTTCACCTTGGAACTCTCCCATGGATACCATTTTTGGCCCATTCTCTTTCTTATTGTTGAATCATGAACACTGATCTTACCCGGGGCAAGTGAGGCCTGCAGTTCTTTAGATGTTCTGGGTTTTTTATGACCTTCTGGATGAGTTGTCGTGCTCTTGGTAGGCCAAGAAAATTTGGTAGGCCTGCCACTCCTGGGAAGGTTTACAGCTGTTCCAAGTTTTCTCCAGTTGTGGATAATGGCACTCACCGTGGTACGCTGGATTCCCAAAGCCTTATGCCCTGTAAACACGATCTGAATATCGTACGACTGTTTTCGGTTAATAATCGCAAATAGAAATTGAATAGCTCAATAAAGTCACGAAAATTCTCGTACGATAGAAAAAAGAAATCAGAAGTGATGTCAGGAGTTGTAATGTATTTGTATTGTATTTTCGGACGACAACTATACTGACTAACCGAAAATCGTACGATCGGGAATCGACGAGGAAAATTATCGTGCATGCCCGATCGAATAAAATCGAATGAACGGTCGTGATCGTCTGTCGAAAGTAGTGTACACATGATCCGAAAATCGTACGATTCTTCCTCGGACGCTCGTTTTCGTACGATATTCAGATCGTGTGTACAGGCCATTAGAATGGTTTTGTAACTCTTTTCAGACATGTAACTGTACTTATACATGTCAATTACTTTATTTCTCATCTGTTATTGAATTTCTTTAGATCGTGACATGATGTGTTGCTTTTTGAGATCTTTTAGCATGCTTCACTTTGTCAGACAGCGTCTATTTATGTGATTTCTTGATTCAACAGGTCTGGCAGTAATCAGGCCTGGGTGTGGCAAGTGAAAGCTCAGCTTTCCAAAAATAGTGGTTATTCGCAATTCATTCATAGTTTAGCAAGGGGAGGCAGTTACTTCTTCACAGCTACCCTGGACAGCTACCCTAATTGAATTAAATCATCATTTAAAAACTGCATTTTGGATTTACTTGAGTTATCGTTGTGTAATTTTAAAATTTGTTTCATGATCTGAGTCATTTATTTGGGAAAGATATGCAAAAATCAAAAAAAAACAGGAAGTTAGCTAATATTTTTTTTTATAGCACTGTATGTGTATGAGTTATACAAAAAAAAGATTTTGAACAATAAACGTGTATAGTTGCTACACCTACTACTTCACCTCTGCGGTTTTTATTTTTTGCGCTATAAACAAAAGAAAAGTGACAAGTTTAAAAATATATATATATATATTTTTTACTTTTTGCTATACCAAATATCCCCCAAAAATATATAAAAAAAACATTTTTTTCCTCAGTTTAGGCCGATACGTATTCTTCAACATATTTTTGGTAAAAAAAACCGCAATAAGCGTATATTGATTGGTTTGCACAAAAGTTATAGCGCCTACAAAATAGAGGATAGATTTATAGCATTTTTTATTATTTTTTTTTTTTAACTAGTAATGGGGCGGCGATCTGCGATTTTTATCATGACTGCGATATTGCGGCGGACATATCAGACACTTTTGACACATTTTTAGGACCATTTACATTTATACAGCGATCCGTGCTATAAAAATGCATTGATTACTGTATAAATGTGACTGGCAGGGAAGGGGTTAACACTAGGGGGCGCTGAAGGGGTTAATATGTTCCCTGGGAGTGATTCTAACTGTAGGGGGAGGGGATTCACAAGGGGAGGAGACTGATCAGTGTTTCTCTGTACTGAGAACACACCATCTGTCTCCTCTCCTCTGACAGGACCGTGGATCTGTGTGTTTACATGCACAGATCCACGGTCCTGATGAGTTACCGGGCAATCGTGGGTGCACGTGCATCAGGTGCCCAGTGACACAGTGGCCATCAATTGACACATCACGCGCATCGGGTGCCCTCCCGCCATGAGAGCGGTCGCTAAGCAGTTAAAGAAGAGAATTGTGCGCTGCATTTGGAGATTTCATAATTTGCCACGTCACGAATGTTAATTCTCCATTACAAACGCTAGTTTACAAGACCGACTGCTTCTGGCTCATCCTTGCTTCCGAGCATGCGTGCTTGTACTTTGGACTTTTGTCCGACGGACTTGTGTACACGCGATCGGAAAATCTGACCACACACATTTGTTGGCGGAAAATTTGAAGACATGTTAGCCAACAACAGCCTGTCATCGAACATTTCCCATCGGAAAGTCCGAGCTTATGTATGGGGCTTAAGACTGCGTAGAGAAATACAGCTTTCTGTTTTTATTTTTCTTCTTCCTCTGAAATCATAAAGTGGTTGCAAACCTCTGAAATGAAATATGAATAAGGCCCCTTTCACACTGAGGCGCTTGATAACTGCCCATAAAACGCCGGGCGCTTTTGTGGCGCTTTTTAAGCGCTTTTGAGGCGCTTCCCATTCATCCCAATAGGGAGGGGTGCTTTTGAGGTGCTTTTTTAGCACTCCAAACGTGCTCCAAAGATACTGCAGGCTTTTTTTAGTGCGAAAGCACCTGAAAAGCGCCTCAGTATGAAAGGGGTCTAAAGCTTATCCTTCTTTAGGCTACTTTCACACTGGAGCGGTGGGGGCGCTGGCGGTAAAGCGGCGCTATATTTAGCGCCGCTTTACCGGCGTTTTAGCGGCGCATTGCGGCCGCTCGCGGGGTGTTTTTACCCCCCGCGAGCGGCCGAAAAAGGGTCAATACCGCCCGCAAACCGCCGCTATTGCGGCGTTTTGCGGGCGGGTTCGGCGCGCTCCCCCATTGTTTTCAATGGGACCGGGCGCTATAGGAGCGGTAAATATACCGCTCCTATAGCGAGCCAAAGATGCGGCTTGCAGGACATTTTTGAGCGTCCTGCAAGCGCACCGCTTCAGTGTGAAAGCCCTCGGGCTTTCACACTGAAGGAACAGCAACAGCTGTTTCGGGTCGGTTTGCAGGCGCTATTCTTAGCGCAATAGCGCTTGCAAACCGCCCCAGTGTGAAAGGGGCCTTAGTGTGTACCCTCTATACAAAGCATGTGATTTCTGTTTCCTCTCTCATTCCTCTGCCATCTGCCCGAGTCACTTCTGACAGTCTATGCCGACACAAGACAATTCTGGAAAACAGCCCCGCACTCCTTCCAGCACACAGCCTGTGATTGACAGCCTTAGATGTGCATTTTATTAGATTGCATAGAACAAAGTGTGTCCATTCTCACCACTAAGGTGGTGGGAATGGACACTCAGCTCTGTGCTCTATGCTGTGCAGTGTGTCTCTGTCTTTTGGAGCTCACAAATGCTGTGTCAATTCTGTACTTTAAGCAGCTGTAGAGATGAAAGGGCTGCAAATAAACAGGTACAATTTATGCAGGAGGATTTGTTTCATCTCTGTGTATCACTTTAATTTAACAGTAAAACTTCACACAAACATTCAGGGCTACATGTAGGCAGTTTGTCCTCCATCCAGTAGGTGGTGCTGTGCCACAAGCTGAAGTTAGAAGCTGTTTGGCCACCATGCGCAGCTGGACCAGATTCTGAGTCCTCCAGTTTTAGTAAATCCCCCCCAGAGTTTTCAACAACTCCTGTATCTTTTCAGTCTCTGGCAATCTCATGTATCATGTTCACAGTTTCTGACCTTTTCTTGTAGCATGCCCATAACATAGTTTCTGATGATCCCTTTTACATACTTCCTTGAACATGGCAAAGAGGGACTTGTTCTGCAGTGAAGAGAGGGTACGGTCATATGGGTGTGGTATAAAGGGGCGTGGTTACACTGTTGATTTTGTTGCTTTCTGTCCACTGCAGATATTTCACACTACTGTGTCAAATACCTCCTTCTCCCACGATAAGCTGTGGTTCCTCTTGCTGGCTTATATGGGGAAATTAGTGTTACAAGTGGGGAGAACAGGGATCTTGGTGGTAAGTGGGGGGAGGGGGGCATTGGTGCTAAGTGTGGAGGGGGGCATTGATGCTTAGTTGGGGTGGTGAATTGGTGGTAAGTAAGGGGAGAGGGGGGACATTGGGGATAAGTGGAGGGGGAGCAATGGTGTTAATTGGGGGAGAGGGGGGACATTGGTGCTAAGCGGGGGGGGGGCATTGGTTGCAAGTGTGGAAAGAGGGGGGCATAAGGTGCTAAGTGATAGAGAAGGACATTGGTACTAAGTGAGGTGAGGGGGGGGCATTGGTGCTAAGTGTTGAGACATGGGGGCATAGGTGCTAATTAGGGGGAGGGGGTATTGGTGCTAAGTGTGGAGAGAAGGGGGGCATTGGTGCTAATTTGGGGGAGAGGGGGCATTGGTTCTAAGTATGGAGAGAGGGGGCATTGACGCTAAGTATGGAGAGAGGGGGCATTGCTGCTAAGTATGGAGAGAGGGGGCATTGCTGCTAAGTATGGAGAGAGGGGGCATTGCTGCTAAGTATGGAGAGAGGGGGCATTGGTGCTAGGTATAAAGAGAGGAGACATTGGTGCTTAGTATGGAGAGAGGGGCATTGGTGCTAAGTATGGAGAGAGGGGGCATTGGTGCTAGGTATGAACAGAGGGGGCATTGGTGCTAAGTATGGAGAGAGGGGGCATTGGTGCTAAGTATGGAGAGAGGGGGGCATCGGTGCTAAGTATGGAGAGAGGGGGCATCGGTGCTAAGTATGGAGAGAGGGGGCATCGGTGCTAAGTATGAAGAGAGGGGCATTGGTGCTTAGTATGAAGAGAGGGGGCATCGGTGCTAAGTATGAAGAGAGGGGCATTGGTGCTTAGTATGAAGAGAGGGGGCATTGGTGCTACGTGGAGTGGGGAAGCATTGATGTTAAAGCGGAAGTAAACCCATCGATTTAACAGTCTAAAAAAAAAAGGCATGCCGTGAATGCTAACTGCACATTGGCTGTGCTCTCAACCAAACAGTCAAACCATCCAATGGCTGGTGTCATAACGGATCACATGTGCAGCACTGTGGCAGTTGAAGATTAAACAGAGGCAAAGATGGCAGCTTCCTTGGCTGAAAACGATAGGGGGGTTTACTTCCACTTTAAGTAGAGGGAGGAGGGAGCATTGATGCTAAGTGTGTGGGTGTGTGTGGGGGGGGGGGGTATTGGTGCTAATTGGGGGACTGATGCTCTGTTTATGTGTGCAGTGTACACTATGTGAGTGTAGTGTACCCTGTGTGTCCGCACTGTAAATGCTAAGTGTCACATACCCCTGTAACAATTTCCCTTTGGGAATAATAAAGTATTCTGATTCTGACCACAATGCACTTACCACAGCCTAACACCCTCCAATTTCAACCGTTTCCAGAAAGCTTTTTGGTACCTATATTTATCTTATAATAAACCAATACAGCTTTTCCTTCTTACCATGTCATTTCCTAGTGTTTAAGTCCATTTGGACACATTTACTGTAGTTCGCCATGGCTTTTCTTTACCTTCACTAATAACAACATTTATATGCTCACAATAAGTGTTATTTGAAGAACAATGCCTCTGACCTATTTTCAGGTATTTTGGGAATTTGTCAGCAGGACAAAATCAATGACTGCATGTAGCATCTTTTTTTCTTTGTCAAAAGATTTTATTTAGTTCATACAAGGTGATAACAGGTAAAATAATGAGATATAAATTAACAAAATAAATGAAGCTCAAAATTATGAAGGTATATATACATACATAGCATCTTTTTTTCAATGCTCATGTTGTATTTCTCTTTATCTTGGAGTTACTATGTTAAAGTGGAAGTCCGGTCAAAAATTAACTAAGCTTAAAACTACTTCCACCCCCATTCTAAGCCCTATACTAACTACCATGTAAAGGAAATATGCTTATACTTACCTAATCTAAAGGTGCTTAAAGTGGTAGTAAACCCGCTGAAAAAATGTTTTCTTTAAGTACACCTGTAAGGCAAAAGGCATAATGAGCTAGTATGCACCGCATACTAGCTCATTATGAAATACTTACCTTAGAACGAGGCATCGGTAACTCACCTGGTCCACGCCAAGGTCGCTGACATGTTGCCTCGGCGTGTCTTCCGGGTATCGCGACTCTAGCGCTGTGAGTGGCTGGAGCCGCGATGTCGTCACTCCCGCGCATGCGCACGGGGGACTTCTTCCCGGCAGTGTTCGGATTCTGCCGGCCCATCAGCCGAGAATCCCCCGTGCGCATGCGCCGCTGCAGTCAGCGGCGCATTGCACGGGGAATATCTCCTAAACCGTACAGGTTTAGGAGATATTTTTTTTACCTACAGGTAAGTCTCATTATAGGCTTGCCTGTAGGTAAAAGTCATTTTTTTAACTTTACAACCACTTTAAGTCCAGTCACATTATCCCCCCAGGTATTGCTGTGCATCAGTGCACCAGTGTACAAAGCAAGATCCATAAAGACATGGCTGAGCGAGTTTGGGGTGGAGTAATTTGTCTGGCCCCTGTAAAAAGAGCGTTAAGCCTCGTTTAGCATTTCTCTGCCTCTATTCAAAATCAAATGCAAAAAGAATATACTGCGCTACCTAAAAGATGTGCAAAAAAATATAAAAAATGGCTGCAGCTAAAAAATTGTGAGATATGCACAATCACAGAAAGTTATAATAGAATGGAAGCTGCGCACAAATTAAATAAAATGTAAAACATATGATATATGAGTGACTGTTGATGTGACCATATAAACCAATACAACAAATATATAATGCAATATTGCAATGTGCAAAAAATTTTAAATAAAACTCAGCAAGTAACAAAAAACAAAATACTCATATTGATGAAATAATAAAAAATATATATATATAAGTCCAGTGATGAAGGTGACAGAAAATTCTATGAATGAATTATCTTCTGTGTGATTAACACAAAACACCACCAAATGAGTGAACCACCACCATGCAGCATATGCGCTTACCAGAAGGCAAGCGATATAGATCCTGTAGTATCAACACAGCATCAAGACCTCAGATCACTTCTTGCGAATACCCTGAGAGCAAACCAGGGAGTTCCAAATCGATAGGCAGTCCAAAGGCAGCAATCACGATCTCAGCAAGGAAAGAAAGCTCACCATAGTGTAACTCAATTTCAGGAAACAATTTATTATACAAAACAGTAATCCACTTACATTTAAAATCTTTAAAAACGCTTGTGTGTAAAATGAAGTAAGTCGGCCGGCTTGTAGACACCCGTCCTAGACAGCGATGGCGTCAGCACGCCTCCCTCCCGACGTCCGTTTCGTCAAAGAGTGACTTAGACCTATGGGAGCCCATTGATTTGAATAGAAGTCGCACCAGAAGTCATGATCCGACCTGCGGTGCGACTTGTGTGCTGAGGATGAAGGGGAACCCCGCCAAAATGGAAAAAAAAATTGGCGTGGGGTTCCCCCCCTCGGACGATACCAGACCCTTCGGTCTGGTATGGATTTTAAGGGGAACCCCCTTCGCCGAAAAAAACGGCATAGGGTCCCCCCAAAAATCCATACCAGACCCTTATCAGAGCACACAGCCTCAGGAAAGGGGGTGGGGACGAGCGAGCGTCCAGTGTTGTGTCAATATCGGAAGAAGAGAAGAGGGAAGCAGACGACAGAGAAGACCGAGCCAACGCTAGTAAAAGAGTGGGCAGAAGATAGCGGAGGAGCCCGGCAGAAGATACCAGACAGCGGCAGAACCGGAGGGTGCGGAGAATAGACCAGAGAGCACGGAGAAGGAAGAAGACCCCTAGAGCTGCCTAATAAATTATTTTAAAAACCTGTGTAGCATGTTTTATTTTTGACACTTTTTTCCCCAGGTGAATGGGTAGGGGTACAATGTACCCCATACTCATTCACATAGGGGGCTCCCAGATTCCGATAAGCCCCCCGCCCGCAGACCCCGACAACCAACGGCCAGGGTTGTTGGGAAGGGCCCTTGTCCTCATCAACATGGGGACAAGGTGCTTTGGGGTGGGGGGCGCAGGGCCCCCCCTGCCCAGAAGCACCTACCCCCCATGTTGAGGGCATGCGGTCTGGTACGGTTCAGGAGGGGGGCGCTCGCTCGTCCCCACCCCCTTTCCTGACCAGCCAGTAAGGGTCTGGTATGGGTTTTTGGGGGGGGGGGGCACGCCATTTTTCCCCTTAAAATCCATACCAGACCGAAGGGTCTGGTATCGTCCAAGGGGGGGAACCCCACGCCAACTTTTTTTTTTCATTTTGGCGGGGGTTCCCCTTCATCCTCAGCACACAAGTCGCACCGCAAGTCGGATCATGATGGTGCAACTTCTATTCAAATCAATGGGCTCCCATAGGGAACCATTGATTTTGAATAGAGGAATAGAGGCAGAGAAACGCTGCTAAAAGCTAGCACCGCTGAACGGCAATGCAAAACGCTGATAAAATCACGTTTTTCAACCAGCGTTTTCTGCCAGTCTGACGTCCAGAAACAGCTTTTTTGAGCTCCAGTGTGCATGGAGCCTAAGAACAATTATAGCAGCTGTTCAGCCACTTTTCATTTTTACAGGCGGCGGGAGGGGATGTTCCCGTGCGATCAGCAAGCCAGAGAAGGAGTCCGCCGGTGCCGGAGGTTTAGCATAGAGATTTCCGGTAACTAGATGGTGCCCGCCCTACTCTATGACCTTCAGAGGCCCGGGCGCGATGTTATGACTTCACGCCTTGTACTCGGCTGGAAAGGCCGAGATTGTTTATTTTTTTGATCTCAGACTTTCCAACCTAGAGAAGAGATGGGGGGGTCTTATAGACCCCACATCTCTCCATAAAGAGGACCTGTCATACCCTATTCCTATTACAATGGATGTTTACATTCCTTGTAATAGGAATAAAGGTGATCAAATTATTTTTTTTAAGAGAAACTGTAAAAAAAAAAAAAAAAATATAAAATATATATATATATATATAAATGAATAAAAAAAATGCAAGCATACGTACGTCGGGCCCTCATATGTAAATGGCGTTCAAATCATACATCATCTTTCACATTATATAAAAAAATATTTTCCAAAAAACGTGTTTAACCACTTGCCGACCGCCGTATGTACATATACGTCGGCAGAATGGCACGTCTAGGCAAATGGGCTTACAGGTACGTCCCTTTGAATTTGCTGCCGTGTAGTCATGTGCGCGCCGCCGGATCCGTGAGTCGGATCGCTGCGGGCCTATCCGCGATCGCGATCATCTCACGGAGCTAAAGAACGGGGAGATGCTAATGTAAACAAGCATCTCCCCGTTCTGCCTAGTGACACTGTCACTGATCATAGCTCCCAGTGGGAGCTATGAGCAGTGAAGTGTCCTTCGCAGCCATGCCCCCTAACAGTTTGAATCACTCCCCAGGACACAGTTAACCCCTCACTAGCCCCCTAGTGGTTAACACCTTCACTGCCAGTGTAATGTTTACAGTAATCAATGCAATTTTATAGAACTGATCTCTGTAAAAATGACAATGGTCCCAAAAATGTGTCAAAATTGTCAGATGTATCCGCCATAATGTCGCAGTCATGTTAAAAATTGCAGATCGCCGCCATTACTAGTAAAAAAAAAATATTAATAAAAATGCCATAAAACGAACCCCTATTTTGTAGATGCTATAACTTATGTGCAAACCAATCAATAAACGCTTATTGCGATTTTTTTACCAAAAATATGTAGAAGTATACGTATCGGCCTAAACTGAGTAGCATTTTTTTTTATATTTTTTGGGGGGATATTTATTATAGCAAAAAGTAAAAAAATAATGCGTTTTTTTCAAAATTGTCGTTCTATTTTTGTTTATAGCGCAAAAAAATAAAACGGCAGAGTTGATCAAATACTACCAAAAGAAAGCTCTATTTGTGGGAAAAAAAAGGACGTCAATTTTGTTTGGGAGCCACGTCGCACGACCGCACAGTTGTGAGTTAAAGCCACGCAGTGCCGAATCGCGAAAAGTGCTCTGGTCTTTGGACAGCAAAATGGTCCGGAGCTTAAGAGGTTAAACAATTTCTGCACACATACCGTGTGACATAAAATGTTGCAAAGACCGCCATTTTATTCTCTAGGGTCCCCGCTAAAAAATATATATAATGTTTGGGGTTCTGAGTAATTTTCTAGAAGGCAAGGTTATTTTTACACGGAGGAAAGGAGTGCCAGAATAGGCCCAGTATGGAAGTGGTTAAATATCAGACTACTTGCCTCGAAGAAAATACTCAGTGATATGAAGAAACAGGGTGGCCACAGTAGCTACATTGGAAGGTGTTAGCCAAGCTTCAGTAGTAAATAATTCCACAAAAAAACAAAGACACATAAAGCATGGAGTGCGCTTTGTGAAGCTAAATCTATTATTCAGTGGTATCTAATTATGCATTCAGCCTACAAAATGGTATTCAGAAGTATTTAAATCTTAAATTACAGTTTTGCTTCAGCTGATTACCAAGACTCACACACAGTTTAAAATAAGAAAATGTGAATCTAGTCTGTTTACCACAATGTTTGTTATGTGTTATTGCCAGTATTACTCACAGTTACAATCAACCCCTAAGTTACTTTTTCAAGACAATAGAAAAGATATATTTTATATTTGGAAAGTAGTAACTTGAAGGAAAACTTCAAAATCGCTTAAAAGTCAAGTAACATAATTGGAAAAATACACAAGTTATTTATGTAAAGAATAAGAATATGTCGTGTTTTTAGTTTATGCGAATCGATAGAGCATGGAAACATGCTACACATGCTGAAATCTATATGAAAATTACTTCTAATTAGCTAACTTATATAACACTTATGCCACGTACACACGGTCGGAATTCTCGTCGGAAAAAGCTCCGATGGTTTTCCCGTCGGAATTCCGACGGAATTTCGCTCAAACTGCCTTGCCTACACACGGTCACATCAAATTCCGACGGTCAATAACACCACGCCTTAAAAAACGTTCGACTGCACTATAAAAGGGAAGTTTAATGCTTCTGAGCATGCGTCGAATTGTTTCCGAGCATGCGCCGGAATTTTGCGTGTCGGAATTGCATACACACGTTCGGAAAATCAGATAGAAAGGTTTTCCGTCGGAAAAATTAAGAACAGGTTCTCAATCAAAAGTCCGTCAGAAATTCCAGCAGAAAAAGACCAATGAGCATACACACGGTCGGAAAATCGGATTAAAAGATCCCATCGGACTGTTTCCATCGGAAATTCCGACCGTGTGTACGTGGCATTAGTCTTATTAGGGCAACGCTATCTAGTGCATTACACTCCAAATCTTTCTGCAATCAGAGAGGGACTGCTGTGCCTAACTTGCTGGATCATTAGTTTTCTGTGCAGATTTTTGGGTGCAGAGTGTACAAACTTATATGTGTGGTATTACCAGCATTCTATCATCATGATAGTGTTCTTTTTGTTGTGACAGATACAGTTGATTTACTAAAACTGGAGAGTGCAAAATCCGGTGCAGCTGTGCATAGTGGCCAATCAGCTTCTAACTTCAGCTTGTTTAATTAAAGTGTTACTAAACTCACATCAGTAAAATCAGTCTGTATGTACAGTAAAGCATGCATGTTATACTCAATGTGGAACATAAGGGGTTAATCCTCTGCATTGTGTGAAAAGGCTGTTTGATCCTGTCTCCTCGGATCATCACCTTCATCCACTCTCCCCAATATAAATATTGATATTTACAGAGCCAGTTTGGTGTGTTTTGTTAAAGAGTTTTTTTTTTTCTAGGGAGAGTGCATGTGAGCAGCACAGGGCCAATCAGCACTGTCCAGACAGAGGGTCAGGGGTCCTGCATCCTGATAGCACAATCATGGGAGAAGGAAAACTCCTCCTACAAGCTTTAACCAGACACTGATAAAAGTCACAAGACTGCTGTAACTGCTGATGACAAACGGTATTTAGCAGTTTATATTTACTAAAATAATTGCCTTTTCATGTTCTGTGTTAGACATTTGCGCCATCAATAAATTTGTTTTGTTTCGTTCCGTTCCGTATTAAAATTAAAATTTGTGTCCGAAATTCAATTTGGATTCGTACGAAACACGAATTTTCGTTAGGTTCGTAAACTTTTCGCAACAATTACGAATGTTCGTTATGATGAATTTATCATTATGAGGGGCTTTCACCATTCCTGTGCTGTGCTGACTTCCTGGGTTTTTAACTGTTAGGTTCGTTAACTTTTCGTAACAATTACGAATGTTCGTTATGATGAATTTCAATTTATCACCAGTCACGTTTCCATTGTTACGGAATTTGTATAAGAAATTCGTAAACTAAATTTTGTATTTCGTACAGAATTCGGAAGCATAGCAATTTGTATTTCTGATCCTCCCGAATGTACGAATTTACGGAATTTTCAATTCGTACGAAACAAATGCACATCTATTCTGTGTAGGGATGGGCCAAACAGACCCCTGTTCAGTTCGCACCAGAACTTCCAAACACCGCGAAAGTTCGAACCCAAATAACGAACCCCATTAAAGTCAATGGGACCCGAACGTCAAAAATCAAAAGTGCCTATTTTGAAGGCTTATATGCAAGTAATTGGGCATACAATGGTTATAGGGGTCCGGGTCCTGCCCTGGGGGACATGTATCAATAAAAAAAAAAGTTTGTGAAAAACTTAATTTTTAAATGAGCAATGATTTTTTGAAAGCCTAAAAATGAAAATATCCTTCCAATATAGTGCCTGGATGGCCCCGTAGTCTACCTGTAAAGTAGCAGATCTGTACCATGTCTAGAATCTGCTGCAGCAATAATTGCATTTAAAAAGCCAAAAAAAATGAAATTTTCCCTGCAAGTTGCCTTTATTTTTCTCAGCAACAGCTGGGGAGGCAGTGTGTATGGTGAGGCCACAATGTAGTGCACTGGGAACAAGATTAGAGATTTTTTGGATACATTCTGGTGTCACTTTGACTTTGTATAGAAGTAACGGGTGCGTAAAAATTGGTCTTTGGGTGTCGATGGTGCCTTCCCACCGTAACCCTATAGAGGTACTCTTGATGAAAGCATGAATTGGCCTTGCTGTAAAAAATTGTAATGATACACACCTGTCAAACAGGTGCAGAAAAATTACTCTCTGGGTGTCGGGGGTGCCTTCCCACCGTAACCCTATAGAGGTGCTCTTGATGAGGGCAAACAAAATTGCAATGATATGCACATGGTTGGTGTTTTTGCCACATTTGATGTGCCTGAGACACAGTTTGCAGATAACAAAAGTGTGATCTGCTGCAGATGTGCTGAAAAAGGCCCAGACATCTGAACTGAATCTGGGAAGTGGGCCGGGAGATAACAGCTGCAGAATGTGATGGAGTAGCTGCTCTCTACTCCTTCTTGATGTCAGCCTCCTCTGAGTTGTGCCGCCTCACCTTCAGTTTCCTCTTCTGCTCTATATGGCAACCAAGTCGCATCAGTGACCTCATCATCATCTCCATCTCCTCCATCTTCATCATTATCACTGGAGACAACTTGGCAATACGCTGCGGCTTGGGGAACATGAATGCCAATTTGTCTACCAGTGTTCCTCCCTTTCTCTAGGCTCATGTTCCTGTCATCCTCATTGTGGTTGGTTCGGGGGGTGAACAAACGGCCGAACGACTCGTTTGTTTGTCTGTTTGTCGAACGTCCGAACAGCGAAAGTTCGGCCTGAACTTATACTTGGCCAAAATCCAGAGTTATTTTATTTCTTGAGGGGGTGTTACCATCACTTATATATTGCAACTTGTTATAAAAAAAAATTTGAGGGGGTGTCAATATCACTAATATGCTGCAATTTTATATTTTGATATTGTTATTTGTTTGAAAGATATAAAGTTGTATATTTGGTTTACAGGACACCACATATACAGTATATGGTATTCAGAGGGAGGGCTCCACCATCACTTAAAGTGGAAGTAAACTTCCTTTACTGCCTTTTACATATGATAGGTACAGTAAATATCTCCCAAACATGTACAGTTTAGGAGATATTTACATTAGATAAAGCCAGTGACATCACTGGCGCATGCACTCTGAAGGAATGGCCACCGCTGTGCTGTTCCTTTAGAACCCTGTGCCATGAACGGTGGCTGCCACGTGCATGCATGGGAGTGACTTCATCATGGCTCCGGCCAGTCACAGAGCCCGCAAACCCAGAAGCAAGATAAGTAAAAATGAGAGCGCCTGCTGCGCTGACTTCTGGGTGCAGGAGGGCTTTGTTTTAAGGTAAGTTTACCATAATGTGATAGTATGCGACCAATACTATCACATTATGCCATTACCTTGCAGGGTAAAGAAAAAAGAAAAGTCTAGCAGTATATAACCAAATTATGCAATTACATTTAAATTGAAACACTAAGGTGAAGAAGGAAGCACAGCATTGTATATTTTATTTTAATTTTAACAAAGTGTTTATACTGGTTATGGCAAGAGGGGAAAAAGGGAGGGGGGAAAGAAGATGGAAGGGGGGAGAGAAAGAGAACTGGGAGGTAGGGAAGGGGGGAGAGAGAGAGAAGGGGGTGCAGGGGGGGGGAGAGAGAGAGAGAGAGAGAGGGAATACAGAATACATCAGAAAGTACAGAGAGAATAAAGAGAGGAGCCCTTGCAGTAAATGTCTCTTCCTGTGCACATTCTCCAGATTACCTTGTCCTGAATTCATTCTTCTGCTTCTCTTGCTCATTTCTCCTCCTTCTCTGCCCCTCCCCAGTCGGCAGCTCTGATCTTTCTCCAGGCTCCAGCATGGCTCCAGTATTCTTTTCTTCTCAATCGAAGGGGGCGGGTTACAACAGCACCCATTGGCTCAGTAAGCAGCAGGAGGCGGATCAGCTCTTGCTGTTAACTCCTTCTTGTCCTGTGGCTTGCTGGCAGCCGTTTCTATAATGCTGCTTCTATATAGTCAATGACAGGACAAGAGGGGGAAGCTGTAGGGCGCTCCTATACACACACACAGCCACTGGGAGAGAAGAGCTGCAGTGTCAGGACTGTGAAGCTGGAGAGGAGGGAGAGCACAGCGCACCTCTCGGCTCCTTTCCCCTCTCTGGCACAGCAGCCTATTTTGAAAATATCCTAGGGGACACCACTGCCTAAATGCCTCTCTCCCTTTGTGCACTGTGCCTCACATGTTTCTTGTGCACTTGGATAAGATGCAGGGAGGAGGTGGGCGGAGCTAAGCAGTGGGCGCGGAGGAGGAAGTTAAATCCTCTCGCTCTGAATGCTGGTCTCTGCCTCTCTCCTCCTCCTGACGTCACTGGTTACTAGACGCCAGGCGGGCCCTGGCTAGCAACCAGTTTGGGCAGTGAGCCAGGGGCCAGTGCTGAATGACCTAAAGCCTCCGCCGGCCAGGATCCCACTCCAGGCTGACAGTGAGCGATACCAGGGCCATTTTAAAAGAGATCTCTGTAAGTGCCTTGCTGCCCAGCCACTCAGGAGCGCCCCCTTCACATGGCGCCCATGGCACTTGCCATATCTGCCATACCCTGGATACGCCACTGCCAAAATCGTTCGCCCATCCCTAGTTCTGTGTACTGTGGGAGACCAGATATAGTGAATGTAGGGTGCTGGGTTTAGTAACACTTTATTTTTTTTTTCTACCCTAGTAATAGAATAAAAGATCCTGTGTCTCAACCATGGGAGCCAAACTCCTCTATGTGGGAGAACTGAAAGGATTCCTCCTATACACTGGTGGCCACTAAATAAGAGGTAATGAAGAGGGGGAGGGGTGCTCTAACCCAAAAAAAAAAAAAACCTGGTCAGGGCTTATTACAACATACAAAAACATATTTGGGAAGCACTCACCAATGCGTTTAAATTCAAGATGGTGCTGCCATAAGACCAACAAGCAATAGCGAACATATTACAGCGCACACATTCAAGAATGACGTTTCCTGCAGGGCTAGTTAAAAACACCTGAACATATTCAAAAAATACGGGGGTTTGGTCACACTATATGGTTATATAGTGCTAAGCCCACTTACTGCGACAAAGTACCCCGAATTAGTGGTAACCTCCTTGTAACCTCCTTGCGACCGCCGGCTGTCAAATGACGGCCAGGCAGCACAGCTCTCAGCGTGGGAGGACGTCATATGACGTCCTCCCCTTCTGTGCACTCCAGGGAGCGCGCGCGCGCCGCCGGGAGCGCGCGCGCGCGCGCTCTCGCCGTGTCACTGGGCACCCGATGCGCGTGCCCAGCGGCCGCGATGTCCGCTGGGCACCCGCGATTGCCCGGTAACACAGCGGGACCATGGATCTGTGTGTGTAAACACACAGATCAACGGTCCTGTCAGAGGAGAGGAGCCGATGGTGTGTTCTCTGTACAGAGAAACACCGATCGGTCTCCTCCCCTTGGGAGTCCCCTCCCCCCACAGTAAGAATCACTCCCAGGGAACATAATTAACCCCTCCCCGCCCCCTAGTGGTTAACCCCTTCACTGCCAGTGTCATTTATACAGGAATCAATGCATTTAAATAGCATTGATTGCCGTATAAATGACAATGGTGCCAAAAATGTGTCAAAAATGTCCGATGTGTCCGCCATAATGTCGCAGTCACAATAAAAAATCGCTGATCAACGCCATTACTAGTAAAAAAAAAATATTAATAAAAATGCTATAAAACTATCCCCTATTTTGTAAACGCTATAACTTTTGCGCAAACTAATCAATAATCGCTAATTGCGATTTTTTTTTACCAAAAATATGTAATATTTTTTATATATTTTTTGGGGATATTTAGTATAGCAAAAAGTAAAAAATATATTTTTTTTTTTAAATTTGTCGCTCTTCTTTTGCTTATTGCGCAAAAAATAATAAACGCAGAGGTGATCAAATACCACCAAAAGAAAGCTCTATTTGTGGGGAAAAAATGATAACAATTTAATTTGGGTACAGTGTCGTATGGCCGCGCAATTGTCATTCAAAGTGCATCAGCGCTGAAAGCTGAAAAATGGCTTGGTCAGGAAGGGGGTGAAAATGCACTGTACTGAGGTGGTTAAGCTTTGCCCAAAAAAAATGAAAGCTGATTGATTTCTATGCAGATTTTGCACTCTCCGGTTTTAGTAAATCAACCCCATAGAGATTATGTTCAGGCTAACGCTAAAGTGTCTATTTATAAGGCAGCAAATGCAAGTCTCACTAAACAAAACTACTAAAACTGGAGGAGACAGAATCTGGTGCAGCTGGGCATAACAACCAATCAGCTTCTAACTTCGGCTTGTTCAGGTAAGCTCTGACAATAAAACCTGGAAGCTGATTGCTTGCCATGCACAGCTGCTCCAGTTTCTAGCTGCTCCAGTCTTAAAGTGGATGTAAACCTGATTCATGAAATTTGATCTAGGCACATATCTGTTGTGTTTTCCCATCTCTCTCCAAAGTCCTAAGTCCCATGTCTTTCTGCCGTTTTGTTCCTCTGTTATCAGCATGATAACTTCTGACAAGTTCTCAGAGATGGGAGATAAAAGCAGCCTGAAAATTGTGTTAGGGTGGGAGCTATACAGTAAATAGATTAGCAGAGAGCTTGTCTTGTCACAGCACAGCTCTGAAAGTATCTTTGTTCCTTTGCCCATGTGGAGTAGGGGTGTGTGCTTTTGCTCCAATCAGCTGCCACACAGTGTATGCCAAGACTACACTCCTACTGCTGAATGAGGAAGTAAAAATTCTACCACGATTTTAGAATTCTAAAGAATATAGCAAGCTGAAGACAGCAAATATACATGTAAAACTTATGTAGGAGATTTGTTTCATCTCTGTGTATCATCTGAGGCTGTTCACTTCACCAGGTATATGTGAGGGTTTAC
The DNA here is from genome assembly GCA_028564925.1 of Lithobates sylvaticus. Classification (NCBI taxonomy): domain Eukaryota; kingdom Metazoa; phylum Chordata; class Amphibia; order Anura; family Ranidae; genus Lithobates; species Lithobates sylvaticus. The sequence goes on from CM053028.1 coordinate 79,605,509, forward strand.
ATCCACTTTAAGCCTTGTACACAATAGTAGTTCAGGCTGAAAGAAAAAAAAACTGACAGCTCCAGAGGAGCCTCTGTACTAACTGTCCAATGTTAATACATCAATCTCCCCTGCTGTTCTATTGTTTTCTGACAGGGGGATGGCCTCGCTGCCAGAACACTCTCAGCCAAGCGCTGATTGGCAAACCTTTTTCGGTCATGGCCCTTCGACAGAAGCCTTCTGTCAGACTGACTCCAGTACACATGGGTCGAATGTCTGCCCGACATTCATCTACAGATTCTCCTACAGAGAAATTTGCTGAATGACGGATTCACTGTTTGATAAATACTTCCATAAGGGTTAAAGCCCAACTTCAGCCTAAACATAAAAGGTAAAAATTAAGGTGGAATTTCAGTCTATAGCTAACTAAGCCTAAAACTGCTCTTGTCCCCTTCTAACTGCTATCCTAACTACCCTTTAGAAGGGAGATGCTCACATTTACCTATTTTCAGAGTGCTCCAGTCCAGATCGGCTCCCAGAGGGAGGAGGGGCAGTCAACAGCAGATTTCCCCTAGTAAGCCTATGGAGGACGTCACCTCTAAGACACTCCATCTGTTGTCTACACTCTCTACTCTTCTCTGAAGCCAGCCACTGGGGAGATCATGTGACTGGACTGGAGTACTGTGAAAATAGGTAAGTATAAGTATCTTTCTTCTAAAGGGCAGTTAGAATAGCAGATAGAAGGGGGGAGAAAAGCAGATTTAGGCTTAGTTAGCTATAGACTGGAGATCCACTTTAATTACCCGGAATGTGTAAGAGGAACCTCCAAAAGTTAGTCAAATTAGCCTACAGACAGAAACAATAGGTGACTCAATTATCAATGGGAATTCATATTTAGGGAGTAAGACACCTAAATATTTCAAGGAAGAACTACACCATGTAAATGATAAAGATGCCTGCAGTTGGGAGCGCATAGCAAGGGGAATATCGAGAGGAAAAATTTTCGACTTGTTAATCTTAAAGTTAGATAGGGAGTGAAATTTCTGAAATTCAGCCATAATGTTTGGAAGGGAAATTAGCGTGTCAGCGACATAGAAGAGTACAAAGCAAACATCATAGCAAGCGTTCAAACAAGCAAAACTATTTCTTAAGCCTCAGATATACCTCTCAGAAAGATCATAAAGTGTCTATTGTATTTAAAGTGAAAGTAAAGATACTGAAGAAGAAATATATCTACCATTTTTATGTAGAATGACAACATTGAACAGTTGAACCGCCATTTGTTATACTTTATTCAACACATGTTTGTACATGCACTGCCTGCTGCTAAATTGTCAGTGTTTATATGAAGAAAAGCTGAAGTTAATTAAGAAGATATCATAGAGGTTTGGTGTGCTCTTTAAACCTACTGCTACCATAGAACGGTGCTAGAGGAATTATAAAGTAAGAGATAGTCCTGTTTGGACTAAAAGGTCAGAGATTAAAATTCTTCTAATGCCACAGCGCATCAGGCACTTCATAGTGCTGTGCCTGCCACACACTGTCTGTCCTGTAGGGCTATATACAGAATTTTTGAGTTTTTACAGCCTGTTTGCAATGTGATTTTAAAAAGAGTCCTGTGCGATTTCAGTCCAGTTCAGGTGCGATTTCTGATCACATATACTACAATTTGCATTAGAATCGCACCTTAACTGCACTGCAAACCGGCCCAGAAGGTATCAGTTTTAGTATCAGAACATTTGCATGAGTACATGTACTTGTGCTAATGTTTAGTATCGGCACCGATACAGATACCGGTATCGGTATCAGTGCAGCCCCACTCTGTAACCTACATGGTGGGAATGCCCCAGACTCTGGGTATTTTGGAATAAAGTGTTTTGCCCTACTAAGACAGGCTACTAAAATATCAATCCCACAATCCCCATTAATTGTTCTATTAAATGAGCCACTTGAGAATGCAGTGGTGGCTGGTGACGTTTTAGGATGGGGGCGTCAGACCCCGCCCTTCCTTTTTGACCCCCCCACTTCTCATTAGCCCTACCTCTTATAGAATCTACTCACTCCGTCCCCTGTATTCCACTTGCTTCCACCCATAGTGTCAGGAGTATACAGCTCAGCATCACAGCACAGAGTTTACAGCCGCAGCATCACAACACAGAGTATACAGCCCCAGCATCACAGATCAGGGTATATAGTGCAGCCTCAATCACAGATATATTACACCCTACTATACATATTACCCCCCTCCCTGTACATATTACCCCCTCCTGTACATATTACCACCTTCCCTGTACATATTACCCCCCTGTACATATTGCCCCTCCTGTACATATTACCCCCATACATGTTACCCCCTGTACATATTACCCCCCTCCATGTACATATTACACCCTCCTGTGCATATTACCCCCTCCCTGCACATATTACCCCCCCCCCTGTACATATAACCTCCTCCCCTGTACATATTACCCCCCCTCCCTGTACATATTACCCCCTCCTGTACCTATTACCCTCTCCTGTACATATTGCCCCCCTTACATATTACCCCCCTTACATATTACCCCCACCTGTACATATTAACCCCCCTCCCTGTACATATTAACCTCCCCCTCTGTATGTAGTATACCCTCCCTGTACACAATACCCCCTCTTGCCCACATTTACCCCCCTTCCTTTTACACATCCCCCCATGTATTGCATCCTCCATGTACACATTGACCCCCATCCCCCTACACATTGCCTTCTTGCACTTGTCCATCATCTCCAAAAATATGGCTGAGATGTTGCAGTAATTACTGCTCAGCCTGGCAAGAGTTAAAGCTGATGCTGTAAAAAATATTACTAATGTGCAAACCACATACGGTACGTAAATTAATGAAATAAAAAAATAGTGAAATAAAAAAGTAGCTGCCAACAAACAGTGTTCCCACACTAAACAGAATTGAAAGGTCAAGAAATGTGGCGCTTACTAAAACCTCAAAAAAAGGCAAATCCTAGATAAATAAGAAATTACTAAATCAATAATCACTAAAAATATATATCTGTGCAACAATAGCAGCTATATAATAAAGTGCAAGAAATAAACAAGCTGGTATAAATACCAGTAATGAAGTGACTGAAATCCAAATAAAGTGCAAAGCGGCAGTAAACAATTCCAAAAGGTGCAAATAAATAAATGATAATGCAAATATAATCAATTTGTGACAACACAGTCTTTAAAAGTGTAATAAATCCACAGAAGCGGTGCTGGATCCCAGTAAACAGGACAGTTCATCCAATATACAGTGCGTCCAAATATAAAGTGCATGTGCCACACTCTAATTAGTGTACTCCATCCGATGTGAATGATACCGTTTCCCCCAACCTCTCACCTCATCAAGAAATAAATCAAGCTTGAGTATTCCACACATAAAGTGCATGTGCCACACTCTAATTAGGGTACTCCATCCAATGTGAGTGATACCGATTCCCCCAGCCTCTCACCTCATATAGAAATTAATCAAGCTTGAGTATTCCACACTAGCCGATCGATTTCTCAGTTGATCAGGGATAATCAGGCTCTCAGATTGGCAGCACTAAATAGCATGGAAAGGCAAAGGCAAGAGGAGGACTCCATGTTGTAGTATTTAACAAATAGTTTTAATAATAATATAATATCAACTTACAATTGAAGAAACTAATAAACAGCATATAACACAGGATACTTCCGGTCTCGGCCGCGACCGGAAGTGATGTCACCACAGCTCCTTTCCCTTAGGGTCGTCTCTACAGTCCTCTGGGATTCTTCTTTATTTCTTCTTTTATTCTTTTCTGCTTTTCCCTTCTACCTCTCTTTCCCTTTTTTCTTTTATTGATCACTAATATATTCAGGTAATTGTGACACAGTCCTTTGCTGTAGATATGTGCCTTATGGTAACTACTATGCCATGTCATGAGCAGTATGTGAAATTCTGCAGGTTCTCTCCTATGCTTGTGTTGGAAGACTATTGTTACATTATTATCGATTCTGATTATCACAAGAATTGTTTCTTACTTTGGATTGCACCTTAACCCCTTAACCTCCCTGGCGGTATGATTTTTTCAGATTTTAGGTGCTGAAAGCGGTACCATTATTTTGCATGGAAATTTGGCGTTTTATATTGTAGGCCTGTAATTCTTAGAAATAATTCACTTAAATCTGTCCAAACAAGAGTCTAATAGACATCCCGGGTATGATAAAGTTTGAAATACGAAATCATAAATTATAATATAATATATATATTATATATATATATTATTTTAATTGTCTCATTGCTTTGATCGTTTTATCAATGCCTGATACTGATATTGGATACTTTTTGTGGTCATGGTGCTATGCAATGTGATGCATTTCTGATACCAATGAACCTCTTCTCTTTCCTGCAGGAAATATTGAGAGTTTTATTACTGTATGCTCCACTGGAAACTGGTGAAGATGAATCTTTGCAGAAATACGAGATTATTGCTCTTTCATGGCATCATGACCATTTACCGAATTGGAACAACCCGATTGCTTGTATAATGTATGATGATCTTAATTGGTTGGATGCTTTATCTTGCTGATAGGGTTAATTTTGAAATCTTCAATTAACAGTGATTAGTGATCTGTGACATACACCTGTGTGTTGTACTCCTGAATGTGGTATATATATGCTTAGTTTGAGATAGTGTGCTACACAAGCCAGAGATAGCCTGACGAAGAGCTGGTGCTCGTAACTGTACAGTGGCTGTGCTTTTGAAATAAGATGTACCTTTGAAATATCGAAGTAAAGGATTTTCGCAATTGAAGTACGTGTCCCGTCTTGATTTTCACATATATATATATATATATATATATATATATATATATAAAAATAATAACAAATAATAAAAATTATTCAATAATGTAAGCAAATCAAAAACACTGAAATTTGCTGAGTTGCCGAATTGTCGCTGTCATTACTTTTAGTGTTTGATGATAAATTTCCCTACAAATCACTATCGCTCAATTCTGCGAGTGATTCTAATTTATTATCGCTGTTTTCTAGCTGGTCTAAAAGCACTTTTGATGTAAAGGGAAATTTTTTGGTTGCTATGGACAATTTCCAGTTTCCTGGCATAAAGAACACTGGACACTGAACACAGGACACTGGACAAACCACTAGGGACAAAGGGGATGTGTAATTATTTGATACAGTACTGTAATCTGTAATATTACTGTATACTGTATCTATACTGTGTTTTTTACTTTTTGAATTTGGCGCCGAACTCCGTCCCCGTGCGTCGCAACGCTTGCAGGGAACGGAGGTCGGCACTGTGAATCGAGCGAGACACGGCGGCTCGCAGATCACAGCGGGGAGACATTGCAGTTTCCAGGGGACAAGGTAAGTAACCTCTACATGGATCCTGCGATGCGATCCCAATCTGGCTCGGGAATACCGCTTTTGGTACTAAAATCTCACCCCGAGCCTGACTCGGAAATACCGCCAGGGAGGCTACGGACCGCCTCCTGCACATTTACGTTGGCAGAATGGCAAGGCTGGGCACAAGCACATATAAGTACTGTACGTTGCTCTTTAAGAGCCCATCCTTGGGTCGCGCGAGCACCCGGTCCTGAGCTCCGTGGCCACAGGACCCGCGGATCCGATCGCCGCCGGTGTCCCGCGATCAGGTCACAGAGCTGAAGAACGGGGAGAGGTAAGTGTAAACAAACCTCTCCCCGTGCTTCCTAGTGAGGCTGTCACTGATCGTCTGTTCCCTGTCATAGGGAAAGACGATCAGTGATGCCACATGCCAAGCCACGCCCCTACAGTAAAAATAAAACACATAGGTCACACTTAACCCCTACACTGCCCCCTAGTGGTTAACCCCTTCACTGCCAGTGACATTTTTACAGTAAGCAATGCATTTTTAATCACACAGATCGCTGTATTAATGCCAATGGTGCCAAAAATGTGTCAAAATTGTCCGACGTGTCCGCCATAATGTCGCAGTCACAATAAAAATTGCTGATCGCCGCCATTACTAATAAAAAAAAAAATTATTAATAAAAATGCCATGAAACTATCCCCTATTTTGTAGACACTATAACTTTTGCGCAAACCAATAAATAAATGCTTATTGCGATTTTTTTTTTTTTACCAAAAATATGTAGAAGAATACGTATCGGCCTAAACTGAGGGAAAAAAAGTTTTTTTTTTTATATTTTTTGGGGATATTTATAATAGCAAAAAGTAAAAAAATATTGCATTTTTTTTCAAAATTGTCGCTCTATTTTTGTTTATAGCACAAAAAATAAAAACCGCAGAGGTGATCAAATACCACCAAAAGAAAGCTCTATTTGTGGGGAAAAAAGGACGCCAATTTTGTATGGGAGCCACGTCGAACAAGCGCGCAATTGTCAGTTAAAGCGATGCAGTGCCAAATCGTAAAAAGGGGCCTGGTCCTTTAGCTGCAAATTGGTCGGGGGTTTAAGTGGTTAAATTCTTAATAAAACACAAAATAAATGTGTTTGGTCTGATCATTCATTTTTCTAAAAAAATAATCCACAGCGTACAAATTCTGCCAGCGGGTATGTAAACTTATGAGCACAACAGTATATTTAATCATCCCCTTGTAATACAAGAAAACAGTTTTGCTGAACTCGTTTTATTTTCTGCACCAAACACATCTGCTTAGCGGCTCATCAATCAATCACTCTCCTTCTTGTCATGCTGATGCTATAATCTTCTACTTTAATACATAAAATACACAAAACTATACATATGTGCCTGATCTTAGTCATTAAAGACTAATTAAATTTCTAAATTTAAACAGAGAAAAAATACAGCAGCAGTTTGTTGACATTTCGCAATGTATAATTAGCAGAACTGACAATGCCTGTTATTCATGCTGAGTCCAATTATAAGACACCAAAATGTTTATCCCTCCAGTGTTCGCTATTTTCTAAACTACAGAATATTTTTTTTTTTAACAAGGACTGTTCTTGAGAGTATCAATTAGGTAAAACTGTGCAGGCTCAGACGACCAGATGCATTAGAAAACCAAATGTGGAAAAGAGTATTGTGACCTAAGAAAAAGTTTAATACCATTACAAGTATTAGACCTCTTGCATAGCTAGAATTGAATCACGAAGGAATACATTTTTCAGCAGGTATCTAACTTTGATGTAAAATTAGACAGGAGGGCGCAAAGGCCTAGTGCAGTGATGGCGAACATTGGCACTCCAGATTTTTTGGAACTACATTTCCCATGATGCTCAGCTACACTACAGAATGCATGAGCATCATGGGAAATGTAGTTCTAAAACATCTGGGGTGCCAAGGTTCGCCATCACTGCCCTAGTGCATTACCAAACAACATTTTATTGAATTATTAACCACTTGACATCTGCGCTATGGCCAAATGATGGCCACAGCACGGATCTCAATTCCTAGGAGGCCGTCATATGACGTCCTCCCCTGTGCACGCTCCCTACGTGCGCCGTAATCACCGAGTCACTGAGACTCAGGTGATCAGCGATCCGAATAAGGGGCGGGTCCCGGCCCCTTACCATGTGATCAGCTGTCAGCCAATGACAGCTGATCACATGATCAAAACAAAAGCTCAGTGATCTTTTTTTTCTCCTCACGCTGACAGTGGAGGAGGAAAAAAAAAAGCCGATAGCCGGCTCATCTTAAAGGGACATCCGTCCCGAAAAGTCAGAGGCAATTATGCCTCATGTAATGCCCACAAGTGCCACCTGTCAATGCCCATAAGTGCCACCTGTCAATCCCCATAAGTGCCACCTATCAATGCCCACAAGTGCCACCTATCAATGCCCACAAGTGCCACCTATCAATGCCCACCAGTGCTGCTAATCAGTGCCACCTAAAAGTGCTGCCTATCAGTGTAACCCATCAGTGCCCATCACTGCCACCCATCAGTGCCCATCACTGCCACTTATCTGTGCCCCTCACTGCCGCCTCATCAGCGTACATCAATGACGGACAAAAATTACCCATTTAAAATTTTTATAACAAAATTAAAAAAAAAAACATTTTTTTTTTTTTTTTTTATTCGGTCTTTTAAAAAAATTTTAACAAAAAATACAAATCGCAGAGGTGATCAAATACCACCAAAAGAAAGCTCTTTTTGGGGGAAAAAAAAGTATAAAAATACATTTCATTTGGGTACAGTGTCGTATGACCGCGCAATTGTCATTCAAAATGCGACAGCGCTGAAAGCTGAAAATTGCTCTGGATAGGAGGGGGGTTTAAGTGCCCAGTAAGCACGTGGTTAAACAACAAAAACATACTCACATAATAATGTCCTCAACAAATCAGCTCTGAGGAAGGGAGTGCGTCTCCCTAAAAAGTGTAGGTTTGCCTAGTGAAAAAAGGGCTTAGACTTGGTGACATTGCCACACAGTTGGACCTTCTTTAGTGTAATTTGTTGACAATATTATTATATTTTTTGTGAGTATGATTTTGTTTTTGCTTAGTAAGGCTCCATTCACATTTGTAGGACTCCAAAGTTGCGCTGACTGTGGAGTGCCACTTTGATGCAACTTTGAAGTAACTTTGGATGGGTGTAACTTGGATACGACTTTGGCTTTGACCAGTGATAATGGACAACTGTTGCACACAAGTTGCATTGCATAACATTCAGGTACGACTTTCATAAAACTTTTGAGGGTTAACGTTGAAGTCTATGGCCCTCAAGTTGCATGAAAGTCGGACCAAAGTAGTGCATGAATTACTTGAAGTCGCTGCAACTTTAAAGAGGAACTGCAGTCTGCTCACATAATTTGTAATAAAAACATCTTTGCCAGTCTGAAGCTTCCCTCTAACCACTTAGCATATTATTGTATATATACTGTGATTCTGTACTTGCCAAATATGCTGCAGAAATCTCCCTCCACTGAGGCTGGCTGCAGCCATTTTAACTGTGGGCAGCTGAAGCTGCTGCCTGTTCACTTCCTGGATTTACACAGACACACAGAAGCGCACCTCCAGCTCTGCAGCTCTCATTGGCTCTCTTATGACTCACCCCACTCCCTTCCTGGCAAACGTTCACGAAAGTGAGAGAGAGCTGTGCATGATGTAATAAGCCTAGGCTAATGACCGGACAAGCAACAGGAAGGGGGCTGTATAAGGTAATTACTGGCAGAAAAAATGTTTTACTATCCAAAGTTAAAACAACAAGGGCAGAGGATTTAATAGATGGAAAGTTGAAAAAATTACTGAAGGTCCGCTTTAAGTTGCACATACAGTATATGAATGGTTATTATTGGAAAACATGGGGGAACGACTAGACTTGTGCACAACAAAAAAATTAGTTTATTTTCGTTAAGTTTTTTTCGTTTCCGTTGATTCGTAACGATTCGTAAATTCGTAAGTCGTCGGTGTTCGTATTCGTAACGATTCGTAAATTCGTAAGTCGTCGGTGTTCGTATTTGTAACGATTCGTATTTTCGGAAGAGTTATTTTTTCGTTGATTCGTTTTTCCGTTAGTTTAATTTCCTTTATTCGTTTATTCGAAATTCGGACGCATTCGTATTTATTCGTACTTTCGTAACATTCGTAGATTCGTAATTGGAGCATAATTCATAATTTTATGTAATGTGTATGCTATTATTACACTTTAAGAGACACGGAAAATTACGAATCGAAAAAAAAAGTTACGAATGTACGAATTTTTTCGTTGAATCCATTCGAAGCACGTTAAGCAGCGCCATTGTAAGAGACACGGAAAATTACGAATCGCAAAAAAAAAAAAAAGTTACGAATGTACGAATTTTTTCGTTCAATCCATTCGAAGCACGTTAAGCAGCGCCATTGTAAGAGACACGGAAAGTTACGAATCAAAAAAAAAAAAAAAAGGTTACGAATGTACAAATTTTTTTGTTCAATCCATTCAAAGCACGTTAAGCAGCGCCATTGTAAGGGACACGGAAAATTACCAATTCAACAAAAAAAAAAGTTACGAATGTACGAATTTTTTCGTTCATTTTGATTTTCGTTGTTCCTGTTTTCGTTTTTCGGATTTTCTTCTTTCGTAGATTCGTTGTTTCTAATTCGTTTTTTTCGGATTTTTGTTGTTTTTCGGATTCGTTCGCTTCGATAGATTCGTTAAAATTTTTAGCGAATCGTTCGTTCATTCGTACGATAACGAATGAACGAATATAACGAAAAAAAACGAAAAACGAAAAAAAAACGAAACAAATTGCACATGTCTAGGAACGACTTGTCATGCAACTTTGATGTCCAATTGCGTGGTCGTGCGACGTGGCTCCCAAACAAAATGAACAAAAATATATTTTTTTCCTCAGTTTAGGCCGATACGTATTCTTCTACATATTTTTGGTAAAAAAAAAATCGCAATAAGCGATTATTGATTGGTTTGCGCAAAAGTTTACAAAATAGGGGATAGTTTTATGGCATTTTTATTAAATAATTTTTTTTTACTAGTAATGGCGACGATCAGCGATTTTTATTGTGACTGCGACATTATGGCAGACACATCGGACATTTTTGACACATTTTTGGGACCATTGTCATTTATACAGCAATCAATGCTATACAAATGCACTGATTCCTGTGTAAATGACACTGGCAGTGAAGAGGTTAACCAGGGGGTGACAGTGTAGGGGTTAAGTGTGTCCTAGGGGCGTGCTACTAACTGTGGGGGGCGTGGCTGTGTGTTACTAAACACTGATCTCTGCTCCAATCACAGGGAGCAGAGATCAGTGTCACTTGTTGCTAGGCAGAATGGGGAGATACTGTTTACTTCCACATCTCCCTGTTCAGTCTTACCGCGAGATGATCGCGGGTATCCCCGTGGTGATCGAGTCCGCGGGACCCGTGACCGGACTCACGGGGGACCCGACCGGCGCACGCACGTGATGGCACAGCGGCATTCTTAAGGGGACGTACCTGTATGCCCTTATGCCTGTCCGTGCCATTCTGCTGACGTACATCGTCATGCGTCGGTCGGGAACCGGTTAAAGATAAAAAAATATTTATTACAAAAATTGTAAAAGAGCCACAATAAACATACTAGGGATCTAACCCCTTAAAAACACAGGTGGTTGTTCCTACACAATCTCAAACCAGCACCCCTGAAGGTAGAGTTTCCATCCCACATGTAATATTATATATATGACACATAAGATAATAAATTGAAAATCCAGTATCAATTACAGCAGGGAATGATAACGTGTCCCATCCCAACGTGTTTTGCCTGTATTGGCTTCTTCAAGGGGTTCAGGGGATGTGTATGGTGTGTAACAACTAAGGAAACAAAAATATATACATATAATAACATTCCATAAACAAAAAACATTTGTACCTTACTTTATTAATTATAATTTGTATAAGAGCACAACATTTAGTGATGTCAGGAGAAATGCATGTATCCCTTGATCCAAAAACAATCAGAGAAGCTGAAAAGTGCGCAAAGACAAGTGTATGGGCAAGGTCGAAGATGGCCCCACCTCCAGAATTCAAAGTTTGTTACAACAAAACGGAATGAATATATTTCATTCAACAAACTGCTTGCTTATAGCAATGAAATTCACTGCTATAAGCAATCAAATGTGTAAGAAAAAAAAAATCCTAATCACTTTCCCAGAGGAGTGCAATGTTACTATAGTAACATTATATTGCTCAGGTCACAGTGTGTTAAAAAAATATAATAACATTTTTCTTTTTTTCTTACTGTCACCAGTCAGTGTTCCTGATCAATGCGTCACCAGTTATATGAGGATGCTGTACTGCACTGGTGACAGTATGTAAAAAAAATAATAATAATAGTAATATTTAAAAAAAAAAAAATTCTTTAATTTTCCCAAAAAATATGACAAAAAATTACAACTTCAAAAAACTTGCTTTCCTGACAGGCTCCATGGCAGCATACGTGTGGGTTGGCCCCGCCTCCATAACTACCCAATAGGACCCCTCTCCCATAAATCTTTGCTCCTGGCTGCTATCCGTGTTCCTTTTTTGTCCTCCTCCGTAGGACCATGTGGTTCTCCTACCTGAAGATGACTTCACAGCGATCGATCGGCCGAATGACTGAATTGTTTCCTCCGATAGGCCCTGACTGTTAAGCAGGGTATGGAGAGTAATTGCAGAGTAGCGCTGAAGAAATGGTTATCTTACCTTAAAGTGCGCCCGGCCTGTTTACCTGTTGCTACAGGTGGCCCTTATCTGCTGGGAGGTCCGGTGTGTGCGTGCCTTGGATCGTTCGGCCAAGTGATCGTTGGTGGAGTGGTGAGTCTGTATTTTTCCATGGCAGCAGTGTTTATGTGTGTGCCCATTGATTATCTTCTTTTCCTGTATCCTATTGCTGTTCCATGCTGTTTTCTGACGCTTCTGCGTTCCAGCAAACTATTCTCTTCAACTTCCGGGTTCGCGGGCGTTCTGCGCATGCGCGGACCCGGCATGAGAGCGAGGCTTGGTTCTCGCGCATGCGCGTTGAGCACCCGGCGTCTGACATCGCCGATGATGTCACGGGCGCCAAATTCAAAAGCCTGCAAAGCTGGGCAAGGTAGGAACAATCCCTTATGCTAGGGATATGTGCCTTTTTGTCTGGTCTGAGGTCTGAAATGTTTTCTCTTGTTACTACAGCGTCAGGTGTTTTGTCTTTGCAATGATGGATGCTTCACTGCCCCCTAGTGGCCAGCCTGCTCATGTTAGGTAGGTTCTAAATACATCTTTTGTATTTTTTAATGTTGAAGAGAGTAAGCATAGGCAGCAAGTATGACCTGTCCCTTCTGTCTGTCTTTCTGTGTTCACAGCCCTTCCAAATCTGATCCACAACCTAGTGCCTATAGACGCAGTGGATCGTCAAAATCGCACCACCACAAGTCCTCCTCAAAATCCAGCCACCATAGGTCCGCCAGGTCGGAACAGCGTGACAGGGATTATTCTCGCCCCCCTGTGGCTCACTCCAGCAAGAGGCCAGAGAAATCATGTTGGGGGTGCAGGATGCCCGTGCCAGCGGATAAATCCCTATGTGACCATTGTTTCGCCAAAGTAGCGGATGAAAGAGACGGCGCTGATCAGCGCTTAGAAGTAATGGTGAGGCGAGTGGTAAAGGAATCCCTGCAGGAAAGGGAAGCCCAACAGCCATGTTAATCCCCATCTGACCCATTAGATCCTACAGTGGGGGAGGGGTTACTACAAGAGACATGGGAATCATCCCAGCCTAGCCGCCACTCGGCTCCTGTCTCAGACAGTGAATCAGATCCGGAAGATCCAGGATTGGGGTTTAATTATGGTCTAGTTCCCTCCCTGGTGAAGGCGGTGGGAGAGGCTCTGAAGTGGGAAGATCCTATCACTTCCTCCCCAAAGCAAAGGAAATTGTTTAAGCAGCTCAATAAGGAGCGCCAATTTTTTTTTTTCCGTTTCTGTCCAAATTGGGTGATATTATTTCAGAGGAATGGAGCAAGATGGACAAAAAGAGTTCCATGCAATCTAAAATCCTTAAACTGTACCCTTTTAAGGAAGAAGATGTGAAGCACCTGGAGTCAGCTCCACTGGTAGACGCAGCGCTTATGCGTTTGGTGAGATATGTGACTCTCCCCTTAGAAGATACTGTGTCATTCAAGGATCCTTTAGAGAGACGGATCGATTCAGATCTGAAGAGAATCTATTTGACCTCAGGGATGGCGTGCAAACCAGTGCTTGCGATTGCAGCAGTATCAAAGGCCATAGAATTCTGGGCTGACAGCATTGAAGAATACCTGAGAGGCATTTCAATGGACACGGCTAAAAGACTCTCCTATTCAGGAGATTAGGAGGCATCCATTGATGTCATTCGCCTGATGTCTCGGGCTATGCTGGCAGCCGTTTCAGCACGCCGTGCGTTGTGGCTCCGTCCGTGGCTCGCAGACCCTGCATCTAAGCAGGCTTGGTGCCGCATCCCCTTTGAAGGGTCCTCATTATTCGGCAATAAGCTTGATTCTGCCATATCCCGGGCCACAGGTGGGAAATCTGGTTTTCTCCCTCAGGACAGGCGTCCTCAAAACCAAAGACGCTCTTTTCCAAGAAGGCAGAATGCGGATCGTGCCAGGGATGCACGCAGCTACAAACCTGGCCGGGAATTCTCCAGGACATGGAGGTCCAGGCAGTCTTCTTTTAAGAAGGCCTCTAAAGGTGGTTCCTCTGGGAAACATGTTTGGGCGGCCTCAATTCGGGACTATTGGACCGCAAAGACGGTGTCGTCTGGTCACAAATGGGTCTTCAGCAACACTCCAAAACTCAGATTTATCCCTACAACTCTTCCAGGCTCAGAAGAGAAAAGACAGGTCCTATTGACCTATGTGAGCTGTTTATTGGAACAAGGCGCAGTCGTACCCGTCCCAGAGGAAGAACGGGGCGAAGGCATGTATTCACCCCTGTTTTTGGTGCAGAAGAAAACGGCACATGGAGGCCAGTAATAGACCTGACCCATCTCAATTCCTTCATTTGCAAGGAAAAATTCAAGATGGAGTCCCTGCTTACCATACAGCAGTCGGTACACCTGGGAGACTGGTTAATATCAATCGACCTGAAAGACGCGTATTTTCACGTGCCTGTGACAAAGGACTTTCACAAATTCCTCCGCTTTGCGGTAGGCAACCAATACTTACAGTTCACATGTCTACCCTTCGGGTTAACCACGTCACCCCGGGTCTTCTCCAAGGTGCTATTGGCGGTAGTGGCTCTTCTCAGGGTCAAGGGTGTTCGTCTCCACCACTACCTGGATGACTTGCTTTTACTATCTCAGAACAAGGATCAGCTATTAGATCACAAAGAGGTTGTCATCTCTACCCTGCAAGAGTTCGGGTGGCTCCTGAATTTAGAGAAGAGTCAGCTGGAACCGTGTCAGTCCCTTGTGTTCTTGGGCGCTCAATTCAACACCGTGGAGGGTACCATCTCCCTCCCAGAGGAGAAAATCGTGGTGATCCGAGACAGGATTCTTGCAGCTCTTGGATCTTCTCACCTTCTGCTCTCCAGTGCCTGAAAATAATTGGCACAATGACAGCAACCATTCCCATGGTGTAGTGGGCCCAGTGGCATACTCGTCTTTTTCAGAAGGGGTTTCTGCATCAATGGAACTCTGTCAATCAGAATCAGCGCATCTTTCTTACCCCATCTATGAGGACATCTCTCCTCTGGTGGCTTCAAGGGAAGAATCTGCGCAACCATCATTTGATTATTCCCATCTCATGGATCACTGTGATTTCAGATGCCAGCAACCAGGGGTGGGGCGCTTATTGCCGTTCGGATGTGGCTCAGGGCAGGTGGACATTCCCGTCCCAAGGAGTCGTCTCCAACATTCTGGAACTGAGGGCAGCCTTTCAGGCACTCCTATCCTTTCGCCATCTAGTGTTGAACTCTTCCGTCATGCTAAGGTTGGACAACACAATGGCAGTGGCATACATAAGGAAACAAGGCGGGACTCACAGCTGGTCCCTGTTACAAGAAGTGGAGCCTTTAATGAGTTGGGCTCGAAAGAACTTAGCCAACATCTTGGCAGTATACATTCCGGGGGTCCAGAATGTGCAAGCAGACTTCTTGTCTCGGGTCGAGTTGGACAACAACGAGTGGTCCCTTCACAGAGAAGTGGCTCCTAACACTGGGAGTGTCTCCGGAGGTCGATCTGTTCGCTTCCCCGTGCAATTTCAAGATGCCCAAGTACCTTGCGAGGTTCAAGGACCCTCAGGCATTCGGGATAGATGCTCTCACGACCAGTTGGGATTTCCAGAGGGCCTATGCCTTCGCTCCAGTCCCGGTGATTCTACAGTTTCTGCGGAGACTCCGAACAGAAAAGGTGGAGATCATTGCGGTCATTCCATTCTGGCCCAACAGGCCGTGGTTTCCTCTGCTGCTACTCCTCAGCTATCAAGATCCAATTTCATTGCCTCTCAGGCCGGATCTATTGTCCCAAGGCACGACGTTACACCGATGCCCATCTTGTCTACACCTCAAGGTGTGGTTCTTGAGAGGGGAAGGCTAGAAGCCCTTGGTTGCCCAGAAGAAGCTATTCCAACCCTTCTTAGCGCCAGACGAAGAAGTACTAATAGGGTGTACGAGCGCATATGGTCCAGGTTTACTGTACACATGTCATTAAGAGAAATTCTCGTAACTCTCCAGCAGTTCATGATATTCTGAGCTTTCCTCAATCTGGACTGGATTTATCTCTGGCAGTCAGCCAGAGTACAAGTGTCAGCCATCTCGGCCTTCACGGGAGTCTCATGGGCGAATCACGCCGTAGTTCGTCAGTTCTTTAAGGGTGCCATCAGGCTCATACCACAAAGAAGACCCAGGTTCCCCAAATGGGACCTTCCATTAGTTCTGGATTTTCTGTCAAATCTTGGGAAAGATTCTGTTGAACCTTTGTCTGTTAAGGATCTCACACGTAAGACTATCTTCCTAGTGGCAATAACGTCAGCGAAAAGGGTGTCGGAGATCAGGAATCTTGGTTCAGAGGAACCCTTTCTGACCTTTTTTGCAGACAGAGTGGTACTGATTCCAATGTTAGGGTCAAACCCAAAAGTAACCACGGTCTTCCATGAGAATCAGGAGATTGTACTCCCTACCTTCAAAACATCAAATGACCAAGATATTCATCCTCTTGATGTAGGTCACACCTTAAAGCAGTATCTGGAAGCAACGGCTCCAGTCAGGCAAACGGAATTCCTCTTCGTCCTTCTTCATGGCAAGAACAAAGGGATGCGAGCGTCAGTTAGGTCAATTTCCACTTGGATTGTGCAGACTATTCAAAGGGCATACAGAGCTAAGGGCTTGGCTCCTCCTGAGGCAGTGACGGCTCATTCAACGCGGAGCATCTCGACCTCATAGGCGGCCTCTCGGCATGTGGAGCCTGAAATTATTTGTAGAGCGGCCTCTTGGTCCACAATTAACACTTTTGTATCTCACTATTGTGTTGAGCCAGCTGCGCTGTCTTCTATTAATTTTGGTTTACAAGTATTGTCGGTGGACAATGATAAATACATTTTGGTTTTCTTTGCTCAACATTTTGCCCACCCGGGTGTGTTTGGCGAGTTATTTCCCACACGTATGCTGCCATGGAGCCTGTCAGGAAAACGGAAAATTTATATCAAATACTTACCGTAATTTTCCTTTCCTGATAGGCTCCATGGCAGCAGGAGTTCCCTCCCAAATGTCTGGAGTAGGCTAGTTACGGAACACGGATAGCAGCCAGGAGCAAAGATTTATGGGAGAGGGGTCCTATTGGGTAGTTATGGAGGCGGGGCCAACCCACACGTATGCTGCCATGGAGCCTATCAGGAAAGGAAAATTACGGTAAGTATTTGATATAAATTTTCCGTTATGCCTCTTACTAAATACCTTGGACTTTCTGTTTTCCAAAAAGGGGTCATTTTTGGTTATTTGTACTGTCCTGGTGTTTTCGGGTCTCAAGAAATGAGAGACAATCAGTACATCAGGATTAATGAATTTTCAGATCTATACCATAGCTTGTGGACTGTATAATTTTCCTACAGACTAAATAATTTACACTGATTTGGGTTATTTTCACCAAAAGAAATGCAGAATACATTTTGGCCTAAATGTATGAAGAACAATTATTTATTTGCAAAATCTTATAACAGCAATGTAGAAAAAATGTTTTTTTTTTTTTTTTGATAGGCGGCACTGATGGGCGGCACGGATGGGCACTGATAGGTGGCACAAATTGGCACTGATAGCTGGCACGGATTGGCATGGATAGGCAGCATGGATGGGCATGCATAGGTGGCACGGATGAGCATGGATGGGCACTGATAGGCGGCATGGATGGGCACTGATAGGTGGCACGGATGGGCACTGATAGGTGGCACGGATAGGCACTGATAGGTGGCACGGATAGGCACTGATAGGTGGCATTGTTTTGTACTGATGGATGCCAATCAGTGCCAAACAATAATGCATGCCAATTAGTGATGCCCATTGTGGGCACTGATTGGCATCCATTGTGGGCACTGTGTGTCATCCCTGGTGGTCTAGGGCGTACCTGGTGCTGGGCATCCCTGGTGGTCTGGTGGCGTCCCTGGTGGTCCAGTGTGGGCATCCTGGCGGGGGGGCTGCGCTGATAATCGATCAGCACAGACCCCCCCTGTTAGAGGAGCAGCCGATCGGCTCTCCTCTACTCACGTCTGACAGACGCGAGTGAGGAAAAGCCGATCACCGGCTCTTCCTATTTACACTGTGATCAGCCGTGATTGGACGCGGCTGATCACGTGGTAAAGAGTCTCCGTCCATCTTGCCCGTAAGAGGGGGGGGCAATGTCATGGATTTGCCACCCAGCGCAGGGGTCACCCAAGGGTTAACGAATAGGTCAGAGTAATTTCAGTGATTGGCGTCAATCACTGCCTTATTTAAACACCTCAGCTACACAAAGACTTTGCTGTCTGTTCTGCAGCTTTTACCTGTGAAGCCTGTTCCTGAGATCCTGATTCTGATTCCTGTGTTTGACCCAGCTTACTCTGACTACGTTGCTCTCTGTTACCCTGACCCCGGCTTGCCTTGTTGACTGCACCTACCAGCCTGCTTCCTGTTCCTGTTTCCTGCTGTACCAGCTGAACTGACAAAACCTACTATTCAACCCGCTGGCCCATCCTAGTAACACATCTGCTACATCAAAGATGAACCAGGCACCCATACACTGCCAGGCTCTTGCAGCCACTGTTGCAACACCAGTGGCCCTTGAGCCGGGGTTGTACGATAAAGCCTTCCCACTGCACGTCAGGCTCATCCAGCAGGTACGCAACACCTTGAGAGGAAAGGGAGTCCTCCTCTTCCTCCTGCTGCTCTGCCTCGACTGCCCTATTCATAATGCCACGCAGAGTCTGTTTCAGCAGGAACACAACAGGGATTGTGTCACTGATACATGCATTGTCATAGCTCACCATCCTTGTGGCCTCCTCAAATCGTGACAGTAGAGTGCATGCATCCTTTATCAGCAGCCATTGGCGTGGGGAACAAAAAAGCTGAGCCGGCCTAAGCCTGTCATTGTGCCATACTCACACAGGTACACGTTGATGGCCCTCTGCTGCATGTGCAGCTGCTGCAGCATTGCCAAAATCAAGTTCCACCTAGTGGGCACTAGTCACAAATCAGGCATTTTACCTATCAGGTACCATGCCAATGACTGGTTGCTGTTTCTCCTTGCGATTACTTATGAACCTCAGTTGTAGTTATGTTACACGCGCCCCATATTTTGGTTGAAAACGAAAAAGAAAAAAAAACTAAAATTTTGAAAAAAATATAAGTTTTTCTTAGTTTCTGTTATAAAAATTTTTAAATAAGTAATTTTTCTCCTTCACTGATGTGCGCTGATGGGCACTGATGAGGCAGCACTGATGGGCACTGGTGAGATACCACTGAAGGGCACTGATGAGGTGGCACTAATATGCAGCACTGATGAGGCAGAACGAATAGGCAGCACTGATTGGCGGCCCTAATGGGAACTGACTGGCGTCACTGATGGGCATTCTTGAGGCTGCACTGATGATTATCAGTGCCCTGATTATCTGTGCAGATCACCCCTGTGAGGAAATGCCACTGATCGGCTTTCCTCTCCTCACACACTGCCAGTAGGAGGAAAGGAATGCCGATAACCAGCATTTCTTTTTTTATTTTTTTTGTGTTAGGACACAGCTGATCACATGGGTAAAGTGCCTCGTCATCGGCTCTTTACCAGGATCGGTGATGTGCTGTGTTCCAGGAACAGAGCGTACCACCAATCGCCGCACCCCCTGGGAAGACGTCATATGGCATTGTTCCAGAATGAGAGAACCAATGCCCGCCCATCATTTGACAATACGGCGGGTGGGAGGTGGTTAATAATATGCTAAGACCTCATGTACACCCCTTTGAATGACTTCAGACCAGGGTCTGAGCAGTTGAATCAACGTTTATTGTAAAACTTGCAACATGTAGAACATGAAATAACATTTTGTTCCTAACTGTGGCTGCCTCAGGTTACCTGCCCAGGTGAAGTCTCTTAGAGGAAAGTCCCAACTTGGTGGTGCTCTAACAGAGAAGTCCATGTTCCAGGATTCTTTCAGTGAATTGGCATTCCAAAGTGGACCAGAGGTCCTAGCAAGTCTTTAGCATACATTCCACGTGTTTCCCCAATTATTCTCCAGAGGCTCCTTAGAATCCGTACCTCTTCCCTTTAATAGAACATGGGAGGGAGGCTGGACCACAGTAAAAGCCAGCGAACATATGGGGAAAGGGGGCAAAACATTAACCCCTTCCCCCTGACCTGGGCAGCCGAGTGCAAAGTACACATACAGTAGTAGTACTAGTTATGGTGACCTCCAGGGATTTCCTGACTTTGTAAATCTCCCCAATGGGACAAAAATAAAAACCTGACATGGGGTATAATCCTCCCTTGCTCTATCCAAAATGAGAAAAAAATAATTATGATGCAATAAACTGTACGCTTAATGTCCGATTCAACAAAACAATGAAATTAGGCATTGGTGTAGTGAGACAAAAATGGCATGGCTGAGCGTTAGGCGACTGATAGTGGTGATTTTGATCAACCCAAATCTATCAATTGTGGCAAAAAAAGAAAAAAAGAATGATGATACAGGGTCGATCAATGGCTATTTCCACACCCTATAGAACTTATTTATTACATAATAATCAAGCGTGATTCTCAAGGGTGAGGAAAAAAAAGACAATTTTATTTTTTTTTATCTTGATCAATGTCCGATTTTATCGTTTTGTTTTGGCCCCCTTTCACACTGCTGCGACTTGAAAGTTGCACGATTTCAGGGAATGCCTGTGTAAATTTGAAGTCTGCGGACCTCAACTTGCATCAAATTCGGAACCAAAGTAGTACAGGGACTACTTTGAAGTTGGTGCAACTTGAATTCGTACAGATATGAATGGTACTCATTGGAAATCATGGGGTACGACTTGTCATGCGACTTTGCAGTCCCAAGTCGCAGGACAAGTGGCACACATGTGAAAGGGGCATCAGACATTGATTGTTTGGTTTTATTGCACCAATTATGGCCACTAGGAGTCCAGGAAAACTGATTACATAGTCTGCAGGGGGAGAGGGGTGACCCCCTCTGCACCCCCCCCCCCCTCTTAACCACTTCAATGCAGGGCACTTTCACTATCTTCCTGCCCAGGCCAATTTTCTGCTTTCAGCGCTGTCACACTTTGAATGACAATTGCGTGGTCATACAACCTTGAACCCAAAATTAAATTTTTATCATTTTTTTGACAGATAGAGCTTTTAGTGGTATTTAATCACCACTGAGTTTTTTATATTTTGCTACTAAAAAAAAATTGCAAATAATTTTTCGTCTTCACTGATAAGCACTGATAATCAGTTTAAGTCTAGGTTCACACTGGTGCGTGCGGAACACTGCATGTGATTCGCACCACATTTTGGTGCACATCACATGTGCTGTCTGTGTGGTATGATTTGAGCCATACATTTTGTACGGCTCAAATTGCATCACATTTGCACCAAAAGGGGCAGGACCATTTTTTTCCTGCACCTGTATCGCATCGCATGGGTGTTCACAGCCATGTAATGCAATTCTAGCAATTGCACTGTGTTTTGCAATCTGTTAGGGTTTTCTTTAATCTAATATTGACACCCGCAGCAGATCACATGGACGCTGTGCTATTTCTATGCAGTGCGATGCGGGGAAACGCAGCACATCTTGTGCGTTTAAAGCATTGTGCCCCTATATCCACCCACAGGACCTGTTTAGCTATATAAAAGTCTGACTGAGAGCTACCTCCCCCATCCTCTGTATAAAACACAAAGATCAGAGGGGGGGGGGGGGGGTTCTTATGCTGCCATGTTTGGCATCAGGAAAGGAAAATTACGGTAAGTAATTGATACAATTTTCCATTTTCCTGACACCAAACATGACAGCATACATATGATACATAATGAGTTTTTGAGAGGGAGGGTTTAATGCTACAAACTTAGTATTTATTTGACAATAATGGTTTGGATGGTTTATCTCCCAAACTCTACTGTAGTAAGAGCTGCTGGATCCACCCTGTAGTGTTTTAGGAATGTATGATGAGATAACCAGCTAGCCTCTTTGCAGACTGTCTCCAGAGACAATCCTGCTCCTGCCACCCAAGAAGACGACATCGCCCTGGTTGAGTGAGCTCTAACCACCTCTGGAGGATCCTTCCCGGCCGCTTTATATGCCCGGTGAATATTTTTTTACTATCCAGGCCGAGATGGTTCTGGTCGAGGCCTCTTTCCCTTTAAATTTTCATGATAATGAAAAAGTCTGTCAGAACCTCTGAATGTAGAAGTAGCCTGGAGATAGGCTTTGAGAACTTTTGGAATGTCCAACTCGTGCAGATCAGCATCTGATTCTGCTGGGAAGGCTGGAAGCACACATTCACTGGAGAGATGAAATATTAATGCCACTTTTGGAACAAAATTATCCAATGGTCTCAGCACAACCCTGTCTGGGAAGTACATGGAATAAGGTTCTGCTGCCCCCAATTCTTGGAGTTCGACACCGTTCCCCCTGAAGTTATGGCTAATAGGAAAGCCGTCTTTTGTCGGAGTACGAGGAGGGTTTTCTAGAAAATTGAGGACTACTGCCAGGTCCCATTGAGGGAACCTATTTCTCTTGGGAGCGCGTAGTCTAAGTACCGCTCTCATGAAGTGCTCCACCAGCAGGTTTGTTGCCCATTTCTTTTGGGTAAAAGCCGAGATGGCTGAAATTTGCACCTTAAGCGAACTGAGCCCCAAATCCAATCCAGATTGCAGGAAAGACAGGATTGGAGATACATTTGGGTCACTAGGGTCAAACTGACATCCAGCTGCAAAGCTTGTGAACCTATTCCATATTCTGGAGTAGAAGGCATCGGTTGACCTCTTTCTGTAACTCTGTAAAGTTATAATACCCTCTGGAGAGCAGCCTAATGCTTGTAACCCCTGCCTTACAATCTCCAGGCTGCTAAGGCCGGTCATGATGGTTGCGGATGTAGGGTATCTCCTTCAGACAGGAGATGAGGAGTCACCGGCAGAGTGATAAGTGTGCACACGCTGAGATCCATTGCTATAGAGACCCATGGTCTGTGAGGCCAGTAAGGAAATACTGTGATGACTGTCAAATTCTGTCAATCGCCTCAGAAATTTCAGGATTAAAGAAATTGGAGGGAAGGCATAGGCCAGTTTCCCAACCCAAGGATGGGTGAAGGCATCCGCTAATGGATGAGGGTAGCATGAGAGGGACCGGCTCACCTTGCAGATGGTTGAGGAGGCAAAAATATCCATCTTGCGGACACCCCCCACTCGTGGATGATCTGTTTGGGGTGAAGGGACCATTTGTTGTGGTCCATGAATTGTCTGGATAGGCGATCTGCTTCCAAGTTCTGACAGCCTGGAAGATATATGGCCCTCAAATCTGGGAGATATTGTTGTGCAAATGTCATGATTGGTTCTGCCTCTCTCAAGAGGGTTTGGCTGTGCATCCCACCTTGTTGCTGTATGTAGGACACTGCTGCCGTGTTTTCCAGAAGGAGTAGGAAAGGGCGACCCTGTATGTGAGGCAGCAAGGTGGCGAACGCCATGAATGCTGTTTGAAGTTCCAGAAAATTGGAAACTAGGCCCCGAGTGGGAAATTCCCCTCTGCCCTGGATCTTGAGTTGTTCACAGGTGGCGCCCCACCCTGCTGTGCTGGCATCTGTGGTAACAATGAACTCTGGACTATGCCGTTTAGCGTTCGTTTAGTCTACCACCAGAGACTCTGGCGCCTCCGCCTGGTGATCCTGATTGGCTGGACTAGACAAACTCTTTCACTTTATCAGGAAGCCTTGTTGGAAAACTGAGTTTCCAGTGAGCCCAGGGGATTATTGGAATACACATCGTCTCGAGAGGACTCATGCACTGGGATGCTGACAACTTCTCTCTGATTTTGGGGGAGTTTCTGAGGTGGCAAAGAAACTGTGGCAGCCTGAGTATTGAATTGGGCCCCTATGTAGACCATATTGTATGTAGGCTCCAGCTGGCTCTGGTAATGCCTGTCCTTCAGGCATTTATAGAAATTGACAGACCTGGAAGAGTTCCATATAAGAGAATACAACATGCCCAGCTGATGGACCTGGACTCCAAAGCAGGCATGCCACGAGACCTCAACCCCAAAAGACCACCAGTAGGGGTTTCCCCACCTTGTTGGTGCGTTTAGCAGCCTAAGATGACTGGGAGAAGCTGACATAGACATAGAAGCTGACATATCCTGAGTGTAACAGTCTGTAGGTGTTGATCTTTTGAGGACAAAAAGGAGAATGGGGGACGTAGCTCTCAGTCAGACTTTTATAGAGCTAAACTGTGGGTGGATATAGGGGCGGAGCTATATCATATGTATGCTGCCATGTTTGGCGTCAGAAATTTTTTTTTTTCATTTTGGATAGAGTACGTTTTTTTTCTATCTTACTTTGGGGAGATTTCCCTTCACTTCCTGTCCCATTACCAAAACAGGAAGTGAGAGGAAATCCCTCCAAAGTGAGAGTTTTGGGTTATCACCAGAACTGGTGTCCCCATTGGAGGATTTCCCCTCTATCCCTGTTCTGGAGTCAAGCCCAAAATTTGGAGTTTATTTAACTTTCAATGATAAAGGGAAACGGGCAACCACTTTAAGTCTTAGTCCCCCAACTACACAGCCAGCTCTCTTCTCTCCTTCCCATACATAGAAAAGAACGCGCCGTACGCCCCTCAGCCAATCACCGCTCTCTTTTCAGACATCACACACCCGACGCACACGAAGGTTGCGCTATCAGTGGCTGTATAACGCTTCTAGTCCGTCTATTGGAGCAACCAAGAGTAGTGGGCGTGGCTACCTGAAGAGGTTGTTTTTGCCTGTGTTGCGGAGTCTCCGTTTCCGGTACAGCGAGACGTCCGTCCCCGGGAGAGCGGAGGTGAGTGTGTGTCCTCCGGGCGGCTTCTGTGACGGGGCCGCTCCTTAGTGCGGGGTGTGTAATAAAGTCCGAACAGACTGCAGCTTCTCTGCTCTCACCCGCTGCAGAGCCCCTCCCCCCCCCCTCATATTTGTGGCGGTGTCTCCATCCTTCACAGGGAGTTCCCTGTACCCCCCCCCCCCCACACACACATGACGTCACATCACTATAGAGGGCATTCCGGTGTCACCTCTCCTTCCACTGACACCGTCCAATCAAGGCTTGTATGACCCCAACACACTCCATTCTTTTCATGATTTAAAGCAGTCTCCTAGTTTCACACGTAATGTGACACTCAGGCCCCATTCGCATTCAGTGTACCCCTCATTCACATTCAGTGTACCCCTCATTCAGTGTACCCCTCATTCACAGGCAGTGTACCCAAAATTCAGTGTACCCAAAATTCAGTGTACTCCTCATTCACAGGCAGTGTACCCAAAATTCAGTGTACCCCTCATTCACAGGCAGTGTACCCAAAATTCAGTGTACTCCTCATTCACAGGCAGTGTACCCGGCATTCAGTGCACCCCTCATTCAGACCGTGTACCCGGCATTCAGTGTACCCAAAATTCACAGGCAGTGTACCTGGCATTCAGTGCACCCCTCATTCAGACAGCGTACCCGGCATTCAGTGTACCCGGCATTCAGTGCATCCCTCATTCAGACAGTGTACCCGGCATTCAGTGTACCCGGCATTCAGTGTACCCGGCATTCAGTGTACCTGGCATTCACAGGCAGTGTACCCGGCATTCAGTGTACCCGGCATTCACAGGCAGTGTACCCAGCATTCAGTGCATCCCTCATTCAGACAGTGTACCCGGCATTCAGTGTACCCAGCATTCACAGGCAGTGTACCTGGCATTCAGTGAATCCCTCATTCAGACAGTGTACTCGGCATTCAGTGTACCCAGCATTCACAGGCAGTGTACCTGGCATTCAGTGTACCCGGCATTCACAGGCAGTGTACCCGGCATTCACAGGCAGTGTACCTGGCATTCAGTGTACCCGGCATTCACAGGCAGTGTACCCGGCATTCACAGGCAGTGCATCCCTCATTCAGACAGTGCACCCCTCATTCAGACAGTGTACCCGGCATTCAGTGCACCCCTCATTCAGACAGGGTACCCGGCATTCAGTGTACCCGGCATTCAGTGCACCCCTCATTCAGACAGGGTACCCGGCATTCAGTGTACCCGGCATTCAGTGCACCCCTCATTCAGACAGGGTACCCGGCATTCAGTGTACCCGGCATTCAGTGCATCCCTCATTCAGACAGTGCATCCCTCATTCAGACAGTGTACCCGGCATTCAGTGCATCCCTCATTCAGACAGTGTACCCGGCATTCAGTGCACCCCTCATTCAGACAGTGTACCCGGCATTCGCCAGCAATGTATCCCACGTTCCTGTCTGCATTGTTGGTGCGTTTTTGTGTACCTTTTTGAATGAGCCACTCTCTGTGCAACAAACACGCTAAATCTAAAGCTCCAGAACATTTTCATACTGCTCACCCCCAATTCAGATGCCATTAAAGTGGTGCTAAAGGCTCAACATTTTTTACCTTCCCTACATCCAAGTGGAGCTCCACTAAAAAAGGCAAGTTCTGCTAGTTTGCAACACCCCCCTGTGCCGTAGAAGACTGTCTGTTTCCCTTACTGCAGATGCCAATGCCTGAAGCTGATTAATGAATCGGCTAGGGGCGCCAACATCACGTGCTCCCCGGACAGGAAAGCACCCTCATATTAAAAGTCAGCAGCTACAGTATGCACTTTTACTGCTACAGGGTGGCCATGCTGTGCAGGTTCACGTGTGTATATGTGTGTATATATATATATATATATATATATATATATATATATATATATATATATATATATATATATATATATATATATATATATATATATATAATCTATTTATCTATCTATCTCTGCATTTTTGGGTATCGGGCGTGCACAGCAGGCCTGGTATCCACTGGCACCCGCCGACCGTTCGGTACACAGGCAGAACGGTAGTCTGCCTAAATAAACAAGGCAGATTGCTGTTCTGTCAGTATGGAAGGCATTGATCCTTTGCCTTCCACTAGTACAAGTACCTCCCCCACAGTACACAAGCACTGTTCAGGCACACATTTAACCCTTTGATTGCCCCTGATGTTAACCTCTTCCCTGCCAGTGTCATTAGTACAGTGACAGTGCATATTTTTAGCACTGATCACTTTATTGGTGTCACTGGTTCCCAAAAAAGTGTCAGGTGTCAAATATGTTCGCCACAATATCACATTACCATTATAAATTGCTGATCGCTGCCATTACTAGTAAAAAATAAATACAAATTCCACAAATCTATCCAATAGTTTGACTTGTGCAAAAATTATAGCGTCTATATAATATACACTTATTGGTTTTTTTATTTTTATTTTTTTTACCAAAAATAAATTGATGAATACATTTTTTTTTTTTCTCATTTTTATATTGGATAGCTTTCATCACAGAAAGGGGGGGAAATATATATATAACAGATCCGCTGCTCCATAGAGGACAATGAAGGGTCCGATTGGGTCGGCTTAAAAAACTGGCAGATGGACAGGACCGGTCCATCAGTGTGAAAGAGGCCTAAAAGAGGAACTTTATCCATAGCAAGGGACATACATTCCACATTAATAATTGTGCTACCAAAATGAGTGTGCTGCAAGTTGCCTCCAGCATTGCTCCTGTCTCTTCTTGCTGAAGGCTATCATTTTGCTGAAGCCCAGACCCCCCTGCGCCGCAGTAAGGCTGGGTTCACATTAGTGCACTGTCCAGCATCGCTGAATTTGCATCACATTCAAAACCAAAGTCGTGCAGGACCTTTTTTTTTGGGCCTCACCAGAATCCTATCCAAACTGACAGTTCACACTGCGATATGCAAACCGACCTGGGGGTGTAAATAACTTTGTGTTGACACTCCCAGTGGTTCACATAAGGCAGTGTGAACTGCCTGTGAGTCAAGTGCGATGCGGGAACCCTTCTGGATTTGCAGGGTTCCCGCATCGCATCCTGTGGTGTGAACTGAGCCTAAGGCCCCTTTCACACTGAGGCGCTAAAGTTCTAAAAATAGCGCCTTCAGAGAAGGGGGGCCAAACTGCTGGGTGACTTGGCCGCAGCGAGATCAGCCGGAAGTGGGGACGGGTACCTTTCAAAACCAGCCCCCCTCCCGCCACGCTCTGGTCCTTTCTGCCTCTTACCGGAGCTGTCGGTAGCGGCGGAGACGATCACATCCTCTCCCGCGCTTGGCTGGCTACCGACTGAGGGGAAGATGGCCCCTGCCTGACTCCATAGCATGGGAGGGTGGAAGAGACCTCAAATGTCAATTACACCCATAGTCCTTAAAGGAGAATTTTATTTTTATTATTTATTTTTATTATTTATTTTTTTATTGCATTTTAGTGTAAATATGAGATCTGAGGTCTTTTTAACCCCAGATCTCATATTTAAGAGGTCCTGTCATGCTTTTTTTTCTATTGCAAGGGATATTTACATTCCTTGTAAGGAATAAATGTGACCCAATTTTATTTATTTTTTTAAACCTGTGTCTAAATAAAAAAAAAAAAAAAAAATTTATATATTTTTTTTTAAAGCGAACGTATACTTTAGTAGTGCACATATATGAAAACGGTGTTCACACATGTGAGGTATTGCTCGAGTAAGAGCAATAATTCTAGCCCTAGCCTCTGGAAACCTGTAGATATTTTTAAGGGTAAAAGTTTTTCGGCTGAAGTGGTTAAAATAACCAAATATGGTCTAAATATAAGAGTTGTGTGTTCGTCCTTGAATCTATGTGTACTTTGTGTATTTCTTCCGTATCTGTGCAGTAATCCAGTGTGACACTTTACCTCTGTTCAGGAGCTTCCATTTACACTCTTGCTGCTGTATATGTGGCTCTTTGGTGGGTGCCAGGTGGGCTTTAAAGTAGAGAGGCTGTATATGAGGGGCCCTATTTAAAACCGACAGTTACCAGCAAGGATCGAAAAGCACCCAATGCCTACTTGCGATAAGGAGCTTTCCTATCATGTGACTACCAATCGCAACGGTCGCATGACCCGAATACCCGATACATAGATGAATAAAAGCTGATCATTGAAGGCATCCCTATCAGTGGTAAATGCTCTCTAACTACCACTTTGGACAGCTTGGTCTGTTAATGGAAGTTGAAAAATAGCTGGATCATCAGGTAAAAATAAAGGAAAGAAGCCCAAAAAAAATAGAAAACCATTGCAGCTGCCAAATCTAATTAAGAGATGCTGCAAAAAAGGACCCGTTAACAATATGTGGGCATCATTGCTCATGTAAATGAGGCCTTAAAGGCTTAGTTCACCTTTCTGGCATTGTTTTATGTTCCATCCATATTTAGGATGTAACATGAAACTTTGTCACACTACCCTGCAGACCTCTGCATTACAATTTTGCTATAGCCCACAGAGCTGTGTCAGAAATTTATAGGCGAAGGCACTCAAATCCGAGTGGAGAACAAGTGTTGTGATGTCCCCACATTTGTTGTCTGGTGATATCTCATTCAGCCTTCTTAAGCCAGTCATAGACAGATCAAATGTTGATACCGGTACAGGCTGGTTGTACTGAAGTAAACCAGTGTTTTTCCTTTGATCCCTGACAGCGGCTATAGCCACCAGCAGTAATCATTGTACAGCCGTGGCCAAAAGTTTTGAGAATGACACAAATATTAATTTTCACAGTCTGCTGCCTCAGTTTTTATGATGGCAATTTGCATCTACTCTGCATGTTATGAAGAGTGATCAAATGAATTTCAAAGTCCCTCTTTGCAATGAAAATGAACTTAATCCCATAAAAATTCCACTGCATTTGTGAAGAAGGCTTCAGGGCACCCAATAAAGTCCAGCAAGCACCAGGGCCGTCCCCTATAGTTGATTCAGCTGCGGGATCAGGGCACCATCAGAGGTTGCTCAGGAATGGCAACAGGCAGGTGTGAGTACATCTGAACGCACAGTGAGGAGAAGACTTTTGGACTGTTAAGAAGGGCAGCAAATAAGCCACTTCTCTCCAGGAAAAACCTCAGGAACAGACTGATATTCTGCAAATGGTACAGGAATTGGACTGCTGAGGACTGGGGTAAAATCATTTTCTCGGATGAATCCCCTTTCCGATTGTTTGGGGCATCTGAAAAAAAAAAAACCTTGTCCGGAGAAGAAAAGGTGATGCTACCATCAGGCTTGTGTCATGCCAACAGTAAAGCACCCTGGGACCATTCATGTGTGGGGTTGCTTCTCAGCCAAGAGAGTGGGCTCACTCAGAATTTAGCCTAAGAACACAGCCATGAATATAGACTGGCATAAAAACATCCTTCGAGAGCAACTTCTCCCAACCATCCAAGAATAGTTTGGTGATGAACAATGCCCTTTTCCAGCATGATGGAGCACCTTACCATAAGGCAAAAAAGATGACCAAGTGGCTTGTGGAACAAAACACCGAATATTTGGATCAATGGCCAGGAAACCCCCCTAGACCTTAATCCCATTAAGAACTTGTGGTCAATCTTTAGGAGGCAGGTGAACAAAAAAAACTCCCCAATTTCTGACAAATTCCAAGCATTGATTATGCAAGAATGGGCTGTCATCCGTCAGGATGTGGCCAAGAAGATGATTGACAGCATTTCAGTGCAAACTGCAGAGGTCCTGAAAAAGGGTCAACACTGCAAATATTGACTCTTTGCATAAACTTTAATGTAATTCTCAATAAAAGCCTTTGACACTTATAAGATGCTTGTAATTATACTATAGTAACATCTGACAAAAAGATCTAAAAACACTGAAGCAGCACTCTATGTGAAAATTAATATTTGTGTCATTCTAAACTTTTGGCCACAGCTGTATTTTGATGGCCGGAAAACCTCCCGCTGTCAGAATACAATAGAACAGCAGGAGGGATTCCCCCATCAACACGGACTCTGATGGGTGAATGGAGCAATTTTCTTTCCTTTAACCCATGGTATTGTATGGCCTGCCTTACCGAAGGTCATACCTGTGATTGTACTCCTACGTAAAAGTTTGACATTTTAGTCTTCTTTCAATGAGTTTTGCACAAAATGAATTCATGTCTATGAAATAATAGATGTTTGTAATATAAATGTCAGGCACCCTATATCTCCTCTGTGAGGTATCGGGGGCTGTGCTGCTTCGCTGCCTTACTAAAGGAAAATCCACTTTGCACTGCAAGTGCACTTGGAAGTGCAGTCGCCGTAGATCTGAAGGGGGACATGCAAGGAAAATATTTGCTTGTACGTGATTCGATGATAAAATCAGCAGAGCTTCCCCCTCATTTCAGATCTTCCCTTCAGATCTAAAGCGACTGCACTTGCAGTGCACTTGTAGTGCAAAGTGGATTTGCCTTTAGTAAAATCAACCCCACTGTCTCCACCATGTGTTGTGGAGATAGCAGAACACCATATTCAGATAAGAGGTGGGTACACACAACAGCAGCCCAGAGAGGTGTGGTGTAACTAGAATTTGTTAGCAGCTCCACTTGTTTCCTGAGAAGAATGTGATTTCATGCTACCTCTTGTATAAAGTGCACCTTTGGGATCTTGGTAAACAGTGAGACATTATTACGCCCCCCTCCCCCCGCAGCGTATTCTGCCTGCAGGGAGCCTACTCCACCAGCAGAATACGATGATCACTGCTGGCCTTTACAACCGCTTTATTGCACATGCCATACATTGTATTGCAGTGCTGTGTGTGTGCGCGCGCGTGTGTGATTTTATATATATATATATATATATATATATATATATATATAAATAAATAAATATATATATATATATATATATATATATATATATATATATATATATATATATATATATATATATATATATATATATATATATATATATATATATATATAAATATCGGTAATGTGTTTTGTACATGCAGATCCCCAAAAGTTTGGATCTGCATGTACAGACGTATGACTAGATTGTTAGTGCTGCTGTTATAACTGCGATCTTTTTATAGATAAGGTTGCTCTCTAAAATTCTTCCCAAGGAAGCGGATACAACACCAAAACATGTTGAGAAGATATGGATATACTCTCTGTGATAGACCATGGGCATCAGTCTCATGGGATTTGTAGTTGGAGCTGATATAATATATTATTTATTTCTATTTAACCACTTGCCGACCGCCTAACTGTAACTGTACGTCATGTTTTTGACATAAAATACCTGGGTTATGGGTGGCTGCTACTAGATGCCATAACCCCGGTATTACATTTTTTTTGTTAGGCGAGTAGCTTTCCGACTTTTAAAAGTGATCTCAGCGCAGATTCGCCGCAAGATCACTTTTATAGGCTTTCAGGAGCCATTTTGTTAAGCCCGGAAACGATCCGATGCAGCCTTTCGCTGAGCTCTATGCTAGAGGTCGACCGATATGGGTTTTTCTCTGGCCGATGCCGATATTTAGAAATTGGGGCGGCCGATGGCCGATATATGATGCCGATTTATTTATTTATTTATTTTTTTTTGGGCCGATATGTTAGGCCGATTTTTTTTTTTTTTTTTTTGTCTTCATCTCATAAAATCTAACAGTTAAAACCTTTCACACTGGGGCATTTTTCAGGCGCTTTTGGGCTAAAAATAGCGCCTGTAAAGTGCCTGCAAAACAGCTCCCCTGCAGTCTCAGTGTGAAAGCACTCGGGCGATGCGCTGGCAGGACGTTAAAAAAAAAAGTCCTGCACGCAGCATCTTTGGAGCAGTGTATACCGCTCCTACGTCACTTCTGCACATTGAAATGAATGGGCACCATTACCGAAGCGCCTGCAATGCGATTTTAAATGCGCTTCATGGGCTGAATAGTGCCGCTAAAATGACAGTAAATCGCCACTAAAACTAGCAGTGTTTTACCGTCAATGCCTGCCCGCTCCAGTGTGTAAGCAGCCTTAAGTAATAAGTGATGCAGAAAATTTCTTACCGTATATACTCGAGTATAGGCCGTCCCGAGTATAAGCCGAGGCCCCTGATTTACCACAAAAAAATGGGAAAAGTTAATGACCCGTGTATAAGCCGAGGGGGGGAAATGGAGCAGCTACTGTAAGTGGAAAAGTGTGTCACCAAATGCCCATCTACATGTCCCCTGTGTCCTATACAACCCCCCCCGTGTCCCCAGTGCAGCCTACCTGTGCCGATCGATCCGGTGTCCCGCTGTCCCGTGTCCCTCGGGGGCCGCTGCCCGGTGTGCGGTGTGCGGTGTCCCTCGGGTGTCCGGTGTCCCTCCTCCGCCTCAGCGTACACGCTGAGGCGCGAGGCGCCATTGCAGGTTTGAAAGCCGCGCCTCCTCCTCCTTCTCGTCCGTGATAGGAGGAACACTCGGTTTTCCCAGCGGTCATGTGCAGTGTTCCGCCTATCACGGATATTCTCTCATCCTCGTCCATGAGATGAGAATGAGAGAACATCCGTGATAGGCGGAACACTGCGCTGCTGGGAAAATTAGTGTCCGCCTATCACGGACGGGCGGGAGGAGGCGGCGCGGCTTTTGAACAGTGCCGTCTGTCTACATGACAAGCTGTTCATGTAGGCAGACCGCACTGACTCGAGTATAAGCCGAGAAGGGGACTTTCAGCCCTAAAAAAAGGGCTGAAAATCTCGGCTTATACTCGAGTATATACGGTACATTTTATTAAACAAAACAAACCTCCAATCAGTTCACTAGTATGTATAATTTAGATAAAAAAAATTATTTTACTGTTTTTTTTTTTTTTTTTTTTAATTAGTGTATTTTTTCCCAAAAAATTGCGTTTGAAAGACTGCTGCGCAAATACTGTGTGACATAAAATATTGCAACAACCGCTATTTTATTCCCTAGGGTCTATGCTAAAATATATATATATTAGAATTTTTGGAGGTTCTAAGTGATTTTCTAGCAGAAAATACAGGATTTTTACTTGTAAGCAACAAGTGTCAGAAAAGATTTAGTCTTTAAATGGTTAAACTGAGAACTTCTCCACACCTATTGATAAGAAACATTGTATCATTTTGGTCTTTTCTTGGCAGAATGCCCAGAGAGGAGACAAGTCGCTTCAGGGGAGGACTGAGGCAACTTGCATTGACTTCTATTACAGAAGTCTTTTGCAAGTAGCGGCTGAAGTTGCCGATTTAATAAAAAGCGCCAAATATAGGCCGATATATCAGTCGACCTCTACTCTATGCCCTTGGAGGACCGGAGCCACCTCTGAGGTCACTTACAATTCTTGGGCATAAACAAAGGATTTGTGTTTTCCCTTAAACGCAAAATGTAAATTTTTTTTTTTTTTTTTTGGCTTTTAAAGGTAAATGAGAGGTCTGGAGTCTTTTTCACCATAGATCTCTCAATAAAGAGGACCTGTCATTCTTATTACAAAGAATGTTTACATTCTTTGTAACAGGAATAAAAGTGATAAAAAATAAAGGGACAGTGTAAAAATAAAAAGTTAAATAAATAAGAAAAAATTGAACGCCCCCCCCCCCCCGAGCTCATGTGCAGAGGCAAATGCATACGTAAGTTGCGTCTGCATATGTAAACAGTGTTCAAACCACACATGTGAGGTATTGTCACGATCGTTGGAGCGAGAGAAATAATTCTAGTACAAGACCCCCCTCTATTACTCTAAACGGGTAATCTGTAAAAAAAAAAAAATGTAAACGTCGCCTATGGAGATTTTAAAGTGCCATAGTTTGTCGCCATTCCACAAGCGTGCACAATTTTAAAGCATGACATGTTAGGTATCTATTTACTCTGTGTAACATAATCTTTCGCATTATACAAAAAAATTGGGGTAACTGTTGTGTTTTCGTTATTTTCTTTTAATTTGTTAAAGTGCATTTTTTCCAAAAAAAATGCGCTTGAAAGATCGCTGCGCAAAATACAGTGTGACCTAAAATATTGCAACAACCACCATTTTATTCTCTAAAGTCTCTGCTTAAAAAAATAGTGTATGTATGTGTTTGGGGGTTCTAAGTATTTTTCTAGCACAAAGAAATGATTGCAACGAATGTCAGAAAAAGGCTGTGTCAGCAAGTGGTTAAGATATTTGCACATTCTATTGCCACTGACTGTATATGTATCTGTATATCAGATTGCAGTTCGCATCCTTGTTGAGTGACTGCAAAGCTAATGGGATAAGCCGTATATTGGTCCATAAAAGTGTCTTTCTTTTGTCTTTAAATTAGGGCTGAAACAACTTATCGATTATGAAATTAATCGATTACTATTTTCATAATCGATCGGCCAGTGGCATAATGGGGTTAAAAGAAATTAAAATGAGCCCTTTATAGTACAAAAAGAGAGCAAATCGCTACTGTAAATTATACTTTCACAGTTCTACAGTAAAAAAAATGAACCCCTTACAGTAGTGAGTTATCTTTTTTTTTTTTTTTACCCCGATTATGTTACTAAACGTTTTAGACCTGGTTCACATCTATGTGTTTTTTGGTGCTTCTTGCAGAAACTCACTACAGTTAATTTAACCTGGTTTCCTATGGGACACGTTCACATCTATGCAGCGGCTGAAAAAAGCGTATTTGGAAAGGGTCAGGGACTTTTTTTTTTTTTTTAACGCAAAATGGTGCTTTTTTTATTTTTTTATTTTTTGCTTCAATATACTTCAATGGAGAAGCTGCAGAAAAGCATGTAATGCCTTTTTGCAGCATATTGTGTTTTTTAATCTGCCTACAACTAATTGGCTGAAAAACATAGTATATGCAGCATATCTCCTCTAATGGTATATATAGCATATCTCCTCTAATGGTATATATAGCATATCTCCTCTAATGGTATATATAGCATATCTCCTCTAATGGTATATACAGCATATCTCCTCTAATAGTGTATATACAGTACATATCTTCTGTCTGTTATTCTCACAGTGGATTCGATATTTTGCTCCCTAACCATATAGTGGGTTGTTTATATTTACCACTGTATTGAGATATTTAAGAATAAATTGCCTTTCTTTTAAAACTTTACATATTAACTAAATTATACACCACACTTTTTTTTTTAAGGTTATTAATTGATTAATCGAAACAATAATCGGCCAAGTAATCGATTTATGAAAAAGTTGCAGCCCTACTTTAAATTGATCCCTGTGTCCTCGTGGACCCCCTGGGGTCCTAGGCCCCCAGGTCTCGACTTTCTTCAAGCTGAGGTCGCAGTTGTTGATCTTTTTAGTATATGTTTGATGGGTTGTTGTGCAGCCTTTTGTAAAATAAGCTTTTAATATAAAAGGAGCCAGTGCATTCAGAGAAATCTCTCCATAATAAAAGCATTCAGCCTTTTGTTAAATTAACATTACATGAGATGTTATGCAACGCTGGCTGGGATTAGGGGGAATACGGTGGCTTATAATAAATGCATTAAACAGTTAATGTGATGGCACATGATTCATTGTGAGTGCTAGTGCTCCCCTGAGACTGATTGTATTGGAGAGTTGGAGCCTCCGAAGCAAGTTCAGCAATGATGCATAAGCATTAGGTTAATCAGGGTTATCTGTGTTCAGATTTGCACTAAAGCTAACAACATTTAATGACATGGTGACATTTTCTGTTTCCCCCTCTGCTTCTTACTTTCTCACTATTTGTCGTACAAAAGCTGGCATCTCTGCTACAGCAACCGGCCTAATTAGCACAGTTTAGTAATTTGGAACTGCTGTCAGAGACCATTATGTTAGTTGGAAACAGAGTGGATTAAATGAAATGCAGTGACCTCATCTCCTTTTTACGAGGCAGTGCATTTCAGTACAAAAACTATAGACCCGTCTTTCGTCTACTAACTGCAAACAGCCTGTCCCTGGAAAATGTTGTTTTTCCAAGGTAGCGGAGTGAGAGCCCAGCTTCTTATGTTCGGTGCACGCTGCATATGTATGTTCAATACCGATGCTGTTTTTAAATGAGCACCTACAGTATATCATTTCCCCTTTAACAGAGAGACGATGTATATTGCTAACACTCTTGCTGTGATGCTTGGTCCAATCATTATCTTTGGCTTCAGCTATTGGCTCAGAGCTATTGACTGCCTGACACCATCTGCAAAGCTGCAATCTCTACTCTTCAGATCCATTCAACACACGACTTGAGTCAGCGAACGGACTATCTCTGCTTTAAGCAGAATCCGATCTTGTTAACCTAATTTAGAATAAGTGATGCAGACAGCTCCATGCACTCTCTTTTCCGTTCTTGCACATTAGGTGGCCCAGCTGTGCTGCTCGTGAAAGAAACCAAATAGGAGACATGTTTGGAATATCTTTATTACATCAAGTGCTGGATCAAACTTGAAGAAAATATTTTTAATTCTGCAAATTAAAAAAAAAGGTTAAGAAAGAAAGGGGAAAAAAAAAGGTCACCTTGCTACTTCCAATGCTGGGTTTTTAGCTCTGAGTAGAAACTACATTTTGGATTTATATTTTGCAGAGTGTCTTGTTCTACTTAGGCTGCTCAGCTGCATGAACTAAAATACTGATGGTAGATGCCAAAGGAAAAAACATGAAATGTCTTACTTTTTTCTTGATGCTTCCAGAATCTGTCAAGAACCGGTCTAAAAAGGGCCCGAAAAAAGCGAGTTCCAGTTCCAGTAGCAGCAGCAGCAGCAACAGCAAGTTGCCCCCAGTTTGCTATGAAATAATTACATTAAAAACCAGAAAGAAGAAGAAGATGGCTGCTGAGATTTTTCCTAGCAAGAAGCCAGCAAACAGCAATTCTAACTCCGTGCAGCAATATCACCAGCAAAATCTCACTAACAATAACACTATCCCTTCCCCGAACTGGCAAGGACTGTATGGGACCATCAGAGAAAGGTAAGATTGTAAAGTTTTGTGTGTGTTTTGGCTGACGTGCTGCAAGGAGCTGTGGTGTGACTAAACTAATTGTGTCTAGATTGTTTGTTTATTTATTTCTTTGGGAAAGAGTTCCTTTTGAAATAATTTTGCTTCTACAGAAATGCAGTTATGTTCAACAATGAGTTGATGGCAGATGTTCACTTTGTGGTTGGGTCATCTGGAGAAACACAACGCTTGCCCGGGCATAAGGTAAAATTCATTTATGTGATTTTTATAAGTTGCATGTTTTTTTTTCTTTTTTTGCCTTCATAAACTTGTAGTATTTGTAGTGCCAAAAAGCAGTCTACATTGTATATGTAGATTATATATTTAATAAGACATGGTACAGTTACCCCTAGGAACCAGTGTTTGAGTTTTTCCTGGATTGACTGCAGTAAACTGAAATTTGGTTACTAAGAGTTACTGCTTCATTATAAAGTGAAATATAATTGTGTAACTTAAAGGCAGGACTCTTTGTTTTTCTTCCTATTGCAGTAGCTTCTTGTATGTTTTTTTTTTTTTTTTTTTTTTTTTATATATATATATATATATATATATATATATATATATATATATATATAAACAAATATTCCCAAAGCAAAGGTTGATGCTATATAAATAGAATAAAACTTGCAAAGCTTATGTCACATGGATGTGTAACTTTCCTTTTGTGCTTCCCCTTTGCCAGTATGTTCTAGCTGTCGGCAGTTCGGTATTCCATGCAATGTTTTATGGAGAGCTTGCTGAGGACAAAGATGAAATCCGTATACCAGATGTTGAACCTGCTGCTTTCCTTGCAATGCTGAAGTAAGCATTATCTCTGCATTATAATAATTTGTCTAGTTACATCAGTGCAAACTGCAGCATTCATTGACAGAATACAGACTGCGTGATTTTCAAGTAGACTTGCTGTTTATAGCAAGTTAATGCTGGTATAAGTCTGGGTATGTTGTTGGGGTTCAGTACTAATAATGTACTAAAGGAGCATTTATTAAATAAAAAAAAAATGTTAACATGTAATACATTTGTAAAAGTAAGTCAGATTATATGAGAGCAGTTTGGTCTGGCATTTCTGTTCTGTTGGTGTTTTAGGGGTTTTTTTCAAAGGAGTTTTTTTTTTAAAGTTTCAAATGAGAAGTAGAATCTGTGCAGCTTTGTAAATCAAATATTGATATGTGGCAGCCCTGCAGTATGCTTTTTGATCACCTTCTGTGGCTGTCAGATGGCATATAATTTATTGGTCAAGTTATAACCAATAGAGATGAGTGGACTGATTAATATATTGGGAGTTATCTTATTCTGCATATTTCCATGATTATTTCAATTCCTATTTGCAGAATCTGCCTACAAATCATTATTGCAAATGCATATCCAGGGGGATTGCAGGAGTCATTATTTGACAATTTTTTTTAAAAAAACTGGATTTTTCAGATGGGTACCAGTTTGCTGGCCATCTTCTGTAAGACTCTATTGCTGTACAGTCGGTGCTGGGAATGAGGTTATACATCTATTCCTAGAAGCTGTGATCCGGTCGTCATACAGATAACCATTAATGATTAGGACTGCTCTTCCTTCCTCTTTCCCCTTCTTTTTTTTTTTTTTTCTTTTGCTGAGATTGCTCCACCATTAACCCCCTCATACAACTCTGTGCTTTCTTTATTGGTATTCGTGTAGGCTATTCTGCATTTGTCACCAAATGTTAAGTGTTGTTTTGGTCAACAGATAAATATTTCTAGCTCAAGTATCAATGTAGAGCTGTTGGAAGCAGCTCAATATACAAACGTTAAAGTGCAATGAAATGGTGCATGAAACTAGATCCCTGAGCACAGAGCATGCAGAAGGGAAGCCAAGGCAGAGCTGCAGTTCAAAGGGTGAGCCTTGCAATACAAATCAGTTCTCACTTCAGTTGTGAAAGCGTGGCAGAAATCCTTGCATCTTTTCTCAAACGCACCACTTTCTTCTACCACAATTGCGATGAAGCAGGAGAGCTGCAAAGCTTAAGGGTTTTGTTGGAAGGTCATTGCTGTACATCAAGGATAGAACTTTGTCTTGTTCCTGCATGTTCTAGGTAGTGCAAAGAGAAGTGATGATGTCTAAAATGGAATATCCTGGAGCAAGCAATTGGATCAGATTTTTTTTTTTTTGTAGTCAGAAGAGGGAAAGGTCAAATCTAATTAAACGTGCAGACCAGTAGCCTAGGTTAGATGCATGCTATATGTGAAATAATTGACTTATGGTTGTGTCAAGTTCACCATCAATGCATTCTGCAATATTCACCTTTTTTTAAAAAAAATATATAGTATTTTTTATTGCTTAGAAAAAAAACTTCCTGCTTCTGTTTGTTGTACTAACTAATAAGTGTTTTATTCTGTGTTGCGTCCCCACATTTGGTAAGTTTACCATGTTTCAAAATTCTTATTTAAAAGGTCAGTCTGCCCAAAATTAAAAACTTAGTTTCTGATCGATGCGGGCGGGTCGAATCACCCACCAGCTTCTACTATCTCTAATCTACAATGTACTGTCCATGCTTACGGACTCCTCATCGTGCTGTATTTGCAGTACTAGGTAAATTGGGAAAAGCAGAGGAACTCTTTTCCCTGTCAGTGCATGCGGGAGTGCTGGGGACTCATTCACTATTGGCATCACTGTGAGATAGAAAAGGGCAATCTTAAGCTTCCACCCAAAACTGAAATTTTTACTTTTCAGTCAACTGTTTTTTTTTTGTAAGGCAGTAACATTTTCACAGGATTGTATAACACACAATCAAATTTCACATATATATGTATGTATGTCTCCAACACTTCACTCACTAATAGCTTGATCATCCCAAAACATTCAATTGGGGCAGCACAGTGGCTAAGTGGTTAGCACTTCTGCCTGGAAGCATTAGGGTCTTCAGTTTGAAACCAAGGCACCACCTGCCTGGAGTTTGCATATTCTCCCTGTGCCTGCGTGGGTTTCCCCTGGGTACTCCTGTTTCCGCCCACACTCCAAAGACCTAATGATAGTTAAATTGGCCCTAGTATGTGTATGAATGTGAGTTGGGGACCTTGGATTGCAAGCTCCTTGAGGGTAGGGACTCATGCGAATGTACAATGTATATGTGTGAATTGACAGCGCTATATAAGTACCTGTAGTAAATTAAAATAAATCATGTTTATATATGCAAGTGTAATATGTGCTTAGAGATATCAAGTATTCATAAATGCAGTCCTTGGTCTTTTTTTTTTTTTTTTACATGTGATATTTTACCTTACTTTTTTTTTCCCCCATAGATACTTGTATTGCGATGAGATAGATTTGGCTGCTGACACCGTCCTGGCAACTCTGTATGCTGCTAAAAAATATATCGTCCCGCATCTAGCCAGAGCTTGTGTTAACTTCCTAGAGACCAGTTTAAGTGCTAAGAATGCCTGTGTTCTCCTGTCTCAAAGCTGCTTGTTTGAAGAACCCGATCTGACCCAGAGGTGCTGGGAAGTGATTGATGCACAAGCAGAACTGGCTTTAAAAAGTGAAGGCTTTTGCGACATCGACTTCCAGACACTTGAAAGTATCCTTAAAAGAGAGACTTTAAATGCCAAAGAAATTTTCGTCTTTGAGGCGGCGCTCTGTTGGGCAGAAGTAGAATGTCAGCGCCAAGATCTACCTCCCACCATAGAGAACAAGAGGAAGGTTTTGGGCAAAGCTCTTTACTTAATTCGTATCCCAACCATGGCACTGGATGACTTTGCCAATGGCGCTGCCCAGTCTGGAGTGTTGACTTTAAATGAGACTAATGATATCTTTCTCTGGTATACAGCTGCTAAGAAACCTGAACTAGAGTTTGTAAGCAATCCCAGGAAGGGGCTTGTCCCTCAGAGATGCCATCGCTTCCAGTCCTGTGCCTATCGCAGCAATCAGTGGCGGTATCGAGGTCGATGCGACAGCATCCAGTTTGCTGTTGATAAAAGAGTATTTATTGCAGGATT
Organism: Lithobates sylvaticus; assembly: GCA_028564925.1. Classification (NCBI taxonomy): domain Eukaryota; kingdom Metazoa; phylum Chordata; class Amphibia; order Anura; family Ranidae; genus Lithobates; species Lithobates sylvaticus. Next base: position 79,647,267 of record CM053028.1, read on the forward strand.
TGGCCTTTATGGCTCCAGCTGTGGCTCAGCAGAGTACAGCGCCAAGATTGAACTTAAGCGCCAGGGTGTGATCTTGGGGCAGAACCTAAGTAAATATTTTTCGGATGGTTCCAGCAATACATTCCCTGTTTGGTTTGAATATCCAGTGCAGATTGAACCAGACACTTTCTACACAGCCAGTGTGGTCTTGGATGGCAATGAATTGAGTTACTTTGGACAGGAAGGAATGACTGAAGTGCAGTGCGGAAAAGTAACTGTACAGTTTCAGTGTTCCTCAGACAGCACAAACGGCACTGGGGTGCAAGGAGGACAGATACCCGAACTTATTTTCTATGCCTGACCGCATACTTTTCTAGGATCTGAAGGAACGTGTGCAGTAGCGTATGGGAGCATACGGAATGTGGTTTACATATATATCCGTGAGAATGCTGTCTGCATCTAGGTTTCTAGTTTGGCATAGATTACTGCTGTATAGAAAGACTGTAAATGATGGCACTTTCTAAAATAGTTTATAAAAAAAAATGTAATTAACGTAAATCCTGCTTAATACAAAAGATAAAATATTTTGCTATATACATCATAAATTAAGCCTGTCAGAGTTTATATCAGATGTATCTTTATATCTTAAATCCGAAAAAAAAAAAAAAAATATATCTATCTATATGATTATTTGTAAATATCAGTAATTCACAGCAACCACCCAGATTTCACTTTAAAGTGCACCTGTCAATAAGTAAGCATAAGCTATTTAAATAGGAGGAGACACCAGCAGGTATCAGTGTGAACTTCCTAGGCTTGGCTACCGTGTCCCACAGCGCAGGAATTAAGTTGTTTGGGGGGGGGGGGTGTTTAAGCACAGCATGTAAACCAGAAAGTCAGCTGAAGTTTGGGACTTCCATGGTGGAGGATAGAGGAGTATTAAAGTGATTGTAAACAATCACATTATAAAACAACCCATTGCGTTTAAAATTAAAATGAAAGGCAAACATTTTGTGTATATAGAAATAAAATTGTATAAATACATTATTGTATCTCTTTTTTTTATTTTATTTTTTTACCCTTTTTATAAGTGATCACATTCCCTCTGTTCTCAGCTGCATATGAGCTAGGGGAGGAAAAGCAACAGCACTCTGAGCTTCCCAGTGAGCGGCTGTGCAGCGGGGGCGTGTCAGGACAAATGTGATCATTGAAGGAGAGCAGCCTGAGTTCCCAGCAGAGCTAGAGAACTGACCATGCTGAGCTCTCCTGGTGTGGTTAGTTTTTACCAGGAAAGCAGAGGGACTGGCAGGAACACCAGGGGTTTGACACAAATGAAGCAATACATAGAAGAGGATACTTTTTCATACAAGTAAAGGGTAGAAGGCACATATCAGGAATTTGAAATTCTGGGGTAACAAACACATTAAAGCTAAACGCAATTGGCTAACCACACATACCAAGACAGGTATGGGAGCTGTTTTACCTACCAAAGGATTTGTTTGTCTGACCAGCCATTTTTGAGATTTCTCATTCAAAAACAACTTTTGAGGGCTGGTTCACACCACAAGCACACACTCCAAATCCTTTCCGGATGCATTCCAGATGCTTTTTTTAATTTATTTATTTTTTACACAGTGCGTTTGGTGCCTTTTACTGCGTTCCAGTGCAGAAAAATGCAGCATGTCCTATTTTTTTTTTTTTTTTTTTCCTGGAACTGACTGCACTGATATGAACTATGCCATTGGAAACCATATAACCTACTTTCCATGCGTTTTTGATGCAAGAAAAAAAACACTGGACTGCATGTGGTGTGAACTGGCCCTGAGAAAAAAAAATAAATGATGAAATTGGCATTACAAAATAAAGGGGGAAAAGAAAACTCAAATATGCCAATCACGTGGCCAATAAACCATTCAATGGTGTAAAATGGCTCTTTACCAACGCATTAATCATAGGTTAGTACATTTGTATGCCAGTAAGACATTGCTTGGGAACAACAAATGAAGAGGGGGGGAAAAAAAACCCCAAAGATTAGTCAATGGCATATAACATGGAATTCAAGATTCCTCACCCAAACATGTATCGGCTTGCACTAGCCAATTTTTTTATAAGGAAGGATATGAGTTCACCTCCCGGCCGTAACCAGGTCTCAAACTTTGGTTGTGTGCAATCACTTTTTGAACAGTGAAGAGCAAAAATATGTTCAAAAATTTGTCTATGGCCCTGTCTAAAATAAAAAAGCGCAAACAGGTTTTGGGATCCAGAGTTGGAGGAGAACCCGTATGGTCATGTAAAAAAAAAAAACATACGACCTGAGCCCAGAACGTCTGAACTATTGGACAGGACTGTAAAAGGTGAAAAAAAAAAAAAAGTGCCCGAATGTTGCCCACAAAGAGGACACAGGGGGATTTACAGCAAGATACACAAACTAGTCAGATGAGCCTTGTGAAAAATATACATCTAGGTCAAACGATCAGCCAGTTCTGAGATTTACACAACTCTGTGGCACTCTGAAAGAAGACCTAATTTTTCTTTAACCACTTTAAGACCAGCCTCGTTTTGGATTTTAGGTGTTTACATGTTTAAAACAGTTTTTTTTGCTAGAAAAAAACTTAGAACCCCCAAACATTATATATTGTTTTTTTTCAAACACCCTAGAGAATAAAATGGCGGTCGTTGCAATACTTTTTTTCACACCGTATTTGCGCAGCGGTCTTGCAAGCGCACTTTTTTTGGAAAAAATTCACTTTTTTGAATAAAAAAATAAGACAACAGTAAAGTTAGTCCAATTTTTTTATATATTGTGAAAGATAATGTTACGCCGAGTAAATTGATACCTAACATGTCACGCTTCAAAATTGCACCCGCTCGTGGAATTGCATCAAACTTTTACCCTCAAAAATCTCCATAGGCGACGTTTAAAAAATTCTACAGGTTGCATGTTTTGCGTTGCAGAGGAGGTCTACGGCTATAATTATTGCTCTCGCTCTACCGATCGCGGCGATGCCTCACATGTGTGGTTTGACCACCGTTTTCATATGCGGGCGCTACTCACGTATGCGTTCGCTTCTGCGCACGAGCTCGTCGGGACGGGGCGCTTTAAAAAAAACATTTTTTGTTTTTCTTATTTTTCTTGATTTTATTTATTTTTACACTGTTTTTTAAAAAAAAATTAATTGGCTCACTTTTATTCCTATTACAAGGAATGTAAACATTCCTTGTAATAGAAAAAAGCATGACAGGTCCTCTTAAATATGAGATCTGGGGTCAAAAAGTCCTCAGATCTCATATTTGGACTTCAATGAAAAAAAAAAAAAAAAATGTCATTTAAAAAAATGACATTTGAAAATTCCTCTTTAAGAGGTATGGGCGGAAGTGACGTTTTTGACGTCGCTTCTGCCCTCCTATGGTATAGAGATGAGTGGCGGCCATCTTAGCGTCACTCATCTCTAGACACATCAGGGGAACGGACCCGATCGCCTCCGCCGCTGCCGACGGTTCCGGTAAGCGGCGGAAGGGAGGGGGGGCACCTCTCCCGCCGCCGATAACGGTGATCCACCATTATCGGACAGCCGACCGGCGCCTGAAGAGATGGATACCTCGGTTGTGGCAGCAGCTGCTGCCGTTACCGAGATATCCCTCTTCAAACAGAAGACGTACATCGTCGTGCGCCGGTCGGAAAGTGGTTAATGCAGGTAACTAGAACCTACAGGACTTGTCCCTCTCCCTGCCTGTGAATGCACTTTTTTTTTTTTTTTTTGACATTCCTACATACAGTATCAGCATGTTCCTTGTGAACACATGAGCACTGCAGCACAACTGATTGGCTCCTTGTGCTGCTTCTTCCCTTTCTGGTCTGAGCTCTGCTGTACAGGGATTGCAAGAGGCTGATAACGGGTCAGATGAGGGTACATAAAATTCTGGTGTTTGGAAAAACAAATTATAGTAATGAATGCATTCATTTTTGTGCTTTTTCCTTCTTTTTATTTTTTTTCCTCCTTATCTGAGCTTTGTGCTAGCACAGCTATACAGAAACGCATAATGGTGGCAGCTTGTGTATCAATGAAGTGATGTGTGCACTTTAATTGCAGTAGAGCAAGTGAAAGAGGAGTTCTGGTTGCTATTTGTTACTGAACTTTGGGCATTGTTCCTCGCTTTGCAGAAGTAGTCTTGCTGGCTTACCTGAAACCATTAACTGCATTTACACATTCCCATGCTGTAATGGAGTAGGTACAAGGGTAGGCAACCTCGGCACTCCGGCTGTGGTGAAACTACAGATCCCATCATGCCTTTGCCTCCAGGAGTCATACCTGGGATTGTCAGGGTCTTGCAATGTCTCATGGGACTTGTAGTTTCACCACAGCTGAAGTGTAGAGGTTTCCTACCCTTGGAGTAGGAGATATTTTACCTCCTGTATATTATCTTATGTGACACTTTTGGAGCCTAAAGAAAGTGACTGAAGTGTTTTTTGAATGGACTAGTGACAGGATGTCAGCTGTGTGCCTCAAAATCTCTCTCCCCAGAGTTGCAACACTGGGAAATATTTCCAGCTCTCATAAGCTTCGGATAGATTTGGAAATGTCTGTAAATGTTGTTCAGGTTTGTTGATCCTTCAAAACAAAAAATGCCTAGCAGATAAAACGACGAACAACCCAAATTTACTGACCGAACAAAACTTAGTGGAGCATTTTTTGTATTTTCAATGTGCGCACTTATCGCATACTGTTTTTTGATTTTTAACACCACGGTCGATCATGCTGTGTAAGACTGCATTATGAAAGTTGTTGGGATTTTAGTTTACATTTCCATCTCTATGCTGATCGTTTTGATTTATAAAAAAAATAAGAAATAGTCTGATTTGAATTTGAGACTGACAGGAATAATAAGTCATGGGTTCCATTTTATATAGAACACTAACTAAATGCAAAGGGGAAAGTTAACTACATACATATTAACCCTTTCATGTGTATTTCTCCATTCGTGTTACAATCAATCCGATCACTCCACTGAGTCCATGTATACACCCAATGCATAGGCAGGCTGGGTCAGCTGGAGGATGTACAATAGCAAGTCTGCACATGCGATTGCTTATCCGTTGCCATTACAGTGGGTCATGTGATCTCTCTAAACAAGTTCATTACTTGGAATTTTATCCCTCTGACAGGTTGGTTCATATATGGAAATCTTTTGGCAACATGTATTGAAGCAAGTCAGTGGGAGAATAACATAAAAACCATATGCCGTACTTGCATGCACATGCGTGCGTGCGTACGTACGTGCAATGCATGCACATCTCTTTTATCACTTTAAAGTGGTTGTAAAGCCTAAACATGTTTTACGTTAATGCATTCCTTGTGTTGGGGTAAAATCTTTTTAGGTAAATATCGCCTCCTTCCTCCATTTTATACTTAACTAAACCCTCACTTGATCCAGCACTGTGCACATCTGCAGTGACTCTCCTCTCACTGCCTGGTCTCGCATGCTTTTGTCATTGGCTCCCACTGCTGTCTGTCAAATCTTGTGACGGGGGCAGGGCCGAGCCACACTGTCTATGGACACAGGGATCGAACCCACAGGTGTGCTATGATGGGAAGCAGCCTCCTATGGTGGCACACCAAGAAGAGGAAGAGCCAGGAGCACCTGCTGGGGACCTGAGAAGAGGAGGTTTGGTGCCCTAGAAGAGGAATCGGGGGGGGGGGGGGGACCGGTTTTAAGTCCCATGTAGGAGTTGGCAGACACTTCTAAAAGAGCAAAGAACTTAGCAATAGAAATTGTTCAGTTATGTGCGAGCAATATTATTTTGGGCACACTGCCTGTCTGGTTCCCTAGATTCGTGCACATCTTTACTAACCCCCACTATAAATGATTTTAGGACTATTTGAATTTGAGTAAACGTAACAATTGTTCTTGTGTATTACAGATTTCAAATGCTTTTTCAGCTGTGAATTATTTTGCCTTTTTTTAACTTGTTCTCACCTAGTAACAACTGTGAGTTGAGAATAAAAATGCATAAATGGATCCTTTGTATTAAGCTGCAGAAGACGAATATAATGTGAGATAACACTAACAACCCTTAACCTGCTACTATACTGATTTTTCTTTCCATTTGTAAACACTGCTTATTCTTTTTTCCTTCAGTGTACAGCAGTAGTTTTGCAAAAGATCTTTCTAATGCTTTTTGGTGTTTTTACAACTTTTCCAGTATCATTGAATGGACCATCAGTCACTGCTAGACTTAAAGGGGAGTTTCATGTCTGTCCAACCCCGCCCCCCTCTAAAAAATAAAATAAAAAATAAAGTCAGCTGCTACAAATACTGTAGCTGTTGACTTTAATAGAAGGACACTTAAAGCGGTTCTGCACAGACAAATTTTTTTTTCCTAAATGAGCAAAAACGATGTTATGTTATTAATATACTTACTTACTTTTAGTGTCTTCTCCCGTTATCCATCTTCTTTTTTTTTTTTCTTCCTAATCGATTCCTTAGAAAGCAAATTTCGGCCGATATCATCTTGCTTGTGGGCATTTGAAGCCCACAAGCAATCACTTCCTCCTTCCCTCATTCGGAGGAACCAGCATTCCTTGCTGGTTCCTGCGCACGCTCAGTGGCTACAGCTACGAGCGGCGTTGTTTGCCCTAGAATAAGGCAAGCGTGATGACGTTGCGTCGTCTAAATCTCGCGAGATTTCGCTACGGCTAGGCGCACTGACTCCTGGGATGGTTTATTCGAGATCCCAGGCGACAGTGCGGAGCTCAGGGGAAATGACGCTGATCCCCGCAGAAACCCCGCCCATCGACGCAGGGAAACATTTGGCGGACAACAACCACCAGCGGAGAACGGAAGGTAGGTGGAAAAAAAAATCAGCATTGAGCAATAAGAAGAGAATTTTAAAAACAATAGCACCAACGTTCAAAAATTGGGTGCAGAACCGCTTTAACTGTCCAGGGATCCAGCGATTGTCCTCAGCTGAGCTGATTTTTCAATCTGCTTCAGGTGCAGACATCGGCTTATCAAATAAGGAAAGCGGGCAGTGAAACCTTGCTGTTTCCTACTGCACATGCGTGAGCCTTGTGAATGGTTCCGCAGTCTTCTGGAACTTGCAGGGGGGCTGAACTTCTGGCTCAGATCACTACATAAATCTGAGCCAGAAGTGGGAGCAGGTATCTATCAAAACCAATTACCCCTCCCCAAGTGCTAAATGTGGTGCAAACCAGCAGAATTTCCCCTCTTTGGTGAAGTTCTGCTTTAAGCTGACCATAGAGTCAAATCTCGGCCAGTTCAGCCGGGACTGGCCGAGATTCGAACCATGTATGGGCAAGATGATTGTACCCACCATTGATCAACTTGTGTACAACCATCATGTCGTATTTTTCATGCAATTCATTGCTAGTGGCTATAGCTGCTCGCATTAATCATTGTGCGTTCTCTCGTCCAGCAAGGCTCCCCGCTGGGAGAACACAATAGTTCTGCAGGAGGAATTCCCCCGTCAACACTAACTGTGATGGCGGAATCGAACGCTATTCTTTGCACCGTCTATGGCCAGCTTTAGCTGGTATTCCATTTTTCTTTTACATACAGGTTAAATTAAACAACACAATATTTTAGATTTCAACAGAGCCGAATTCTAGACAGATAACTTAACACACAGGGCAAATACACATGTATAATCATTTTAACTGCTTAAGGATTTGCAACTCTGTTCAACCACCCTACTGATCCAGAGAGCGCAGCCAGGCAAGTGATGCCATTTGTCCTATTCCAGTAAACAATTCAGCTTGGTTAAAGACCCACCCCAACCTGTCGATTGGACGATGAAGTAGAAACTGCACAGATTGGGCCACCCCTGTGCTCTCTCCTCCTGTCAGCATGCCCCGTGTTAGGTAAAGCACTGTGCAGTTAAACCAACTCTCTTTCCAAGTAGGACTTTGTAGAAGATGGTAGACAGCTAATATAAGGACACTCTGATATTTTATGATTAAATATGTGCTTTGTCAGTTTTCAAAGGCATATTCAGTCAGTTATATGGACTAATTGGTGTCCAACCTAATCTAACTGGGTTTGAATATTACTATGCAAGATAACTGATGAGCCTGCCATAATTCCTACCACAAGTGACAGATCAATAGCACTGACTGATCTAAACCATGGATTGGGTTCCAGCCACTTTGCATTCTTTATGTTATATCATTTTTGGGTAACCATATGCAAAATATTTCAGTTCCATTGTACTTGTATTTAATCACTGCACTCCTATAATATTTGTGCTGACTGACAGATAAGTGACTGGATTATGTCCGCAGTATTTGTGGACACTATTAAGCCATTTGTTTTGATAACTGGAATAACTGGCGGTTTGTAAACGATAATTAAAAAAATATGCTTAAACATGGAGACCTGCTGCATTTCAGCCGCCATTCACACTACCATAGCAGGTTGCATGTATATGCATTTGCACACATGGCAGCCATTTATTCATTGTCCATGCATTCAGCAAAGCAGCTCAGGTATCCTTTTGAGCTTTGCACGTTTTTAACAGTGCATTTGCTGCTTGTTTTTTTGCACATAGAACCATGTGTCTTGCTGTGTTTGGAGTGCCATTAAGGAAGAGTGTTGCCACAAGCATGCCATGCTTTTTTTTGTGTATTTTGTGAATGTACTTGCGTGCGTTCACATACTACACAATTGTGAATGCAGGCTCTGCCTCCTCCCCGTTTTGCACTCACTGATTTGGTTACTTATGGATGTCACTTTTGACAATTGTCCCTGCTATGTTAACATCCAAAATCACAGAAATTTATTTTACCTTTTTGCACTTTATAGTTTATAGCATATTCAGAAACAGTCAATGTTTTGAAATGTATCACTAAGTTTAGTGGGCATAAATTCTAATATAATTTCTTTTTATGCCTGTATTCTGTTCAATCCCTCTCCTCCTTTTTAATGAAATGTTTAATGCTTGTGTATTTGTAACAGGCTGATAGTAACGTTTACAAAACTATACCTTTTTAGTAGTTGTGCTAATGCCATCTTGTTTTAATGCCTGTTAAAGCAGTGTATTGTAATATTGATCTGGTATATAAAATGTTAACCAGCTAAAATTGAGTGTTTTTGTAGAAGGTAACACTGCTTGTTTCCAACAAAATATGAACTTCAAGCATTTTTCTCTTTTAATTTAAATTTCTTTCTTCTTCTTTTTTTTTTTTTTTTAATAAAAGTGACTTTTTTACTATGATATTGTGTTCTTTCAGGTTTACATCAGAAATGTATTTTCGCATTAGGTGCATTCATGCTAAATAATTTGTAAGTGTTACTGTACACTTCTGGGGGTTTAAGTTTAAAGAAAATTTCCAGTGCAATGGTTATTCCATGTGAGGTTGAAAAAAGACAAGTCCGTCAAGTTCAACCTATGTGTGTGATTTATAGGTCAATATTGCATTGTATATCCCTGTATGTTGTGGTCGTTCAGGTGGTTAGCTAATAGTTTTTTGAAACCACTGCCTGTGGAAGGGAATTCCACATCCTTGCTGCTCTTACAGTAAAGAACCTTCTACGTAGTTTAACCACTTGCCTACTGGGCACTTTAACACCCCTCGTGACAATTTTCAGCTTTTAGTGCTCTCACACTTTGAATGACAATTACTCAGTCATGTAATACTGTTCCCAAATAAATTTTTTGTCCTTTTTTTTCATACAAATAGAGCTTTCTTTTGGTGGTATTTGATCACCTCTGTTTTTTATTTTTTGCGCTATAAATGAAAAAAAGACCGAAAATTTTAAAAAAAAAAATACGAATTTTTCTTAGTTTCTGTGATAACATTTTTCAAATTATACATTTTTCTTTATAAATTTTGGCCACAATTTATACTGCTACATATCTTTGGTAAAAATAACCCAAATTAGTGGATATTATTTGGTCTCTGTGAAAGTTAGTCTACAAGCTGTGGTGCAAATCATAAAAAAATTATCACACCTGATGTACTATCTCATTCCTTGCGACTTGAACAAGCCAGGAAAGTACAAATACCCCCCAAATTACCCTTTTTTTTTTTTTTTTTGAAGGTAGACATTCCAAGGTCTTTAGTAAGAGGCATTGTGAGGTTTTTGATGTAATTTTTTTTTTCCCACAATTCTTTGCAAAATGAAGAATTTTTTTTTTTTTTTCCACAAAATTGTAATAGGTTATTTCTCTCACATGGTATGTGTATACCACAAATGAACATATCTACTATCGCAAGTAAATATTCTTGTCTCTTGCCTAGTTTGGGCATGTGTGTAAAATCAAAAATCTGAAGATGAGTGATCTCTCTGCCGCAGCTCTCTTGTGAATGATTTTCCTCTCTCCTTTAGAAAGCACAAAACCAAGCTATTCAACTGTTTCCTGACACCATTGTAGCTTTTTACTAGAATCCTTGTGACCATGATCTGCTAACCAATGTAACAGATCTAAACCATCCTCTCTGCATGCAGCCTGCCTTGGACTACAGAACAAAAAAATCAACATACTGGAGTAGGACGGAACCCTGGCAGGGAGTCCAGGACTGCAGGGTTGCCTGGAGGTTCACTGAGTAGACTACAGGGGAGTCTACATAACCCTGGGGCATTCTACATCATGTCATATGGCGGTTTCTAAAACAAAATGCAAGTATTGGCTGTGTCTCCTCGTCCACCGGGATGGAAAGAAATGTGTTAGTTAAATCAAGCACAGAAATTTTCAGCATTGGATGGAATGGAGGTGAGGAGTGAGTTGTTTATGGCCCTTAGGTCCTGCACAAACCTATAACTGCCATCCAGCTTTTTAACTGGATTTATAGGTGCGTTGAAGAGTGAAACGGTCTCTTTTCAAATTCCCTGTTTAAGAAAGTGCTCCACCATTGGCGCAATTCCCTCCTTAACTCTAATTCATAATCCTCTTTTAACTTTTGCCTTTGTCTTATTGCTTCCTTATCTTTTTCTGAAATTTGGTATTTATCTGGTTTCCAATCTGTCAGTACTAGACTCAGGTGCAGGATTTCTGCACTGCTTTTGCGGTTTGGCATGGTGTCCAGCCAGCAGGTGTACATCTTCTTTTGTGAGACTGGGATAGATTTTGTTTGTGTATGGTGGAGGGTTGAATGGAAGGGGAGGGGCAGTTGGATCTGGTCTCTTTTTCTCTGCCTCATCCTTCTGTTTCTTATCAGTATCCTCTCTATTTAGGGCTTCTTTTATTCCTTACTATTGCTAAGTTCTCCCCTTTTCTCATGTACTCCATGTCCCACTGAGGATCACCAGAATACCATGGGAAGGCTTTCTAGTCTCCAAGACTTAAGCCCTTCACCATATCCATGTGAAATTCGTCATTATCTCCTTCTCGAGGGAATGGGTCACTACTGTGCATACTTTCTGTCCACCCAGCTAAGTTGGATACCCAGCAGTTTATAAACTCATAGTTCCACATACTCTGGCTACATAATCTTTACAATTTTTCCCTGGTGTTTGGAGGAGGTGGGAGATCCTTTCCCTGTGACTGACCCATTATCACAGTGAGAGACTGCCTTACTTTTTACAGTTTGTTCACACAAGTTATTTTATACTTCAATGCGATCGATAAGAAAAGCAAGACGCAGATATGGGCTCCCGGTGGTAATTGCCTTAACACCAACACTTTTTCTCCTTCCCAAAATGAGTGTAGTACTACTTATTTAAACTTTACAAAGTCCTTCCTGAGGACAGGTCTACCTAAGACCGCTTTATCACTTATAAGGTATGGTCCATCTCCTGCCTAATAAATTTAAGGGACTAAAGCTTTATTGGAGCCGAGGCAAGAAAACAATTTGTCAAAGTAAGACGAAATTTACTTACCACGGCTGACTGCTTTATCCCGGACGAGCCCCCAATTTGAAAGGAATTCTAGACAACCCCCCTGGTTAACTTCGGCAGCCACCGTGCCCCCCGGTAACGTGAGAGACCCAATGAAACACGTGAAACAAAATGTGAATTCAAAGGATGTCTGTCTTTATTGAGCATGAATGCAGCTTATATTCAGTATGGAACAAAAGGAGGGGAGTGGCAATTTTAATGCCTAGGGTTAAACCAGTTTTTTACTTTTGATGTGTATCTATAAGCAGATAGGACACCTGGTCATTAGTCATAAGATTTTATCCCAATTTATATCTTCTAGCAAGTTTAGGGAAGTTGGCTCTTTTGAAATTCAGTGTCTTTGTATTCCCCTTATGTTTCCTATTTGTGTGATTTCTACCGAAGCCAATTGACTTGTGATTAGGGATGAGCCGAACACTCCCCCGTTCGGCTCGCACCAGAACCTGCGAACGGACCTAAAGTCCGTGCGAGCTTTCGAACCCTATTAGTTATAATGGATGTGAACGTTCAAAATCAAAAGTGCTAATTTTAAAGGCTAATATGCATGTTATTGTCATAAAAAGTGTTTGGGGACCTGGGTCCTGCCCCAGGGGACATGTATCAATGCAATTTTTTTTTTTAAATCTGCCGTTTTTTCAGGAGCAGTGATTTTAATAATGCTTAAATTGAAACAATAAAAGTGTAATATTCCTTTAAATTTCGTACCTGGGGGGTGTCTATAGTATGCATGTAAAGGGGCGCATGTTTCATGTGCTTAGAACTGTCCCTGCAAAAAGTGTCATTTTTGCAGGAAAGAAAGCTATTTAAAATCACTCGCGGCTAATGTTAATTGACGGCTCCCGTAACACAGAGAACAGTCATTCATTGAAAGTCATTCATAAAAAAGTCATTGATAAAAAAAAAAAAGCGTGGGGGTCCCCCCAAATTCAATAACCAGGCCCTTCAGGTCTGGGATGGATATTAAGGGGAATCCCAGCCAAAAAAAAAATGGCGTAGGGTCTCCCTCTAAATCCATACCAGACCCTTATCCGAGCACCCAACCTGGCAGGCCGCAGGAAAAGAGGGGGGGGGCGAGAGCAGCCCCCCTCCCGCCTGAACCGTACCAGGCCACATGCCCTCAACATTGGGAGGATGCTTTGGGGGTCTGACCCCCAAAGCACCTTGTCCCCATTTTGATGAGGACAAGGGCCTCGTCCCCACAACCGTGCCCGGTGGTTGTGGGGGTCTGCGGGCGGGGGGCTTATCGGAATCTGGAAGCCCCCTTTTAACAAGGGGACCCCCAGATCCTGCCCCCCCCTGTGTGAAATGGTAAGGGGGTACAAAAGTACCCCTACCATTTCACCAAAAAAGTGTCAAAAATTGTAAAAATGACAGGAGACGGTCTTTGACAATTCCTTTATTAAAATCTTCTTTCTTCATCCTTCGGTTTCTTCATCTTCTCCTTTTTGTCATCTTCTTCCATCTTCTTCTTCCTCCGATCTGCTTCTTCTTGCGCTGGTCTTCTCGTCCAGCATCTTCTTCCATGGCGTCGGCATCTGTTCTTCTGTCGGGCCACTCCTCACAATGGGAGGCTCCCGCTATGTGAGGCTTTGCTGCCTCTGACAGGTCTTTTATAACGGAGGGCACCTGGTGACCCCACCCCCCTCTGACGTCATGGGGAAAGCCATAGGGAATTCCCCATGACGTCCCCGTGCGTAAGAGGGGGCGGGGTCATCAGGTGCCCTCCATTATAAAAGACCTGTCAGAGGCAGCGAAGCCTCACATAGCGGGAGCCTCCCATTGTGAGGAGTGGCCCAAGAAGAGACGCCGACGCCATGGAAGAAGATGCCGGATGAGAAGGACGAGAAGGCCAGCGCAAGAAGAAGCGGATCGGAGGAAGAAGTAAATGGAAGAAGATGGAAGAAGATGACAGAAGGAGAAGATGAAGAAACCGAAGGATGAAGAAAGAAGATTTTAATAAAGGGATTGTCAAAGGCCGTCTCCTGTCATTTTTAAAATTTTTGACACTTTTTTTGGTGAAATGGTAGGGGTACTTTTGTACCCCCTTACCATTTCACACAGGGGGGGGGCAGGATCTGGGGGTCCCCTTGTTAAAGGGGGCTTCCAGATTCCGATAAGCCCCCCGCCCGCAGACCCCCACAACCACCGGGCACGGTTGTGGGGACGAGGCCCTTGTCCTCATCAACATGGGGACAAGGTGCTTTGGGAGTCTCAGACCTCCAAAGCATCCTCCCAATGTTGAGGGCATGTGGCCTGGTACGGTTCAGGCGGGAGGGGGGCCGCTCTTGTCCCCCCCTCTTTTCCTGCGGCCTGCCAGGTTGTGTGCTCGGATAAGGGTCTGGTATGGATTTTGAGGGGGACCCCCACGCCATTTTTTTTGGCTGGGGTTCCCCTTAAAATCCATCCCAGACCTCAAGGGTCTGGTATGGATTTTGAGGGGGACCCTATGCCATTTTTTTTTTTTTGCCTGGAGTCCCCCTTAATATCCATCCCAGACCTGAAGGGCCTGGTTATTGAATTTGGGGGGACCCCCACGCTTTTTTTTTTTTTTTTGTTTTTTTATCAATGAATGACAGTTCTCTGTGTTACGGGAGCCATCAATTCATTAGCCGCGAGTGCTTTTAAATAGCTTTTTTCCTGCAAAAATGACACTTTTTGCAGGGACAGTTCTAAGCACAGGAAACCTGCCCCCCTTCGCAGGCAACCTATAGACACCCCCCAGATGTGATACTGCAATGCTGTACTAACAGCACACACACACAAATCCCCAGAAATAGAGCACATATTGTCAGCAGTCAGCAACACACTGACTCGCTGACACTGAAACACAATATGCGATAGTTCTGGGCTCGCCGAATGGGCGAACGCCCGATGTTCGATTCGAACATGGGTTAGAATCGAACACCGGGCCCATCCCTACTTGTGATCGCTGTTTCCTAAATTGCCCCGTATTACCACATCTGTGATCAGGTCTGTATTGTTGGTAATTAGTAGATCTAGTAACTCTTTCTTTCTAGTTGGTGCGTCTACTATCTGACCCATGAAATTGTCCTGCAAGACATTTAGGAACTGGTAAGCCTTATGCCGCGTACACACGAAGGGACAATCCCGCGGGATTATCCGCTGGACTGAAGTCCAGCGGATAATCCCCTCGTGTGTGGGCGCCGGCGGACTTTTTTTGGCCAAAGTACGGCGGACTAAAGTTTTAAGTTTTGTTTTAAAATTATCCGCTGGACTTGGCAGTCCAGCGGATAATCCGGCCGTGTGTAGTATGGTCCGGCGTACCAAAAAGGACGCATGCTCAGTAGCTAGTATGTCACGGACTCGCTCGGTCTGGTAAAACTAGCCTTCGTTTTGAAGCTCGCACAATCGTCACGCTGCAGATTTTTTTTTTTTTTTCTTCTGACAGCGGGATTTGTATGTTATCGTACTTGAAGAATGATTTTGCCTTGCTGCTTGTATATTCACGCAGAGTACTCCCAAACGTTTTTTCTTCAGCATTCTTTAGTGAAGTTATATATTTGTGTATATATATATATATATATATATATATATATATATATCTCTATATATATATATATCTATATAGATATATATATAGATATAGATATATATATCCAAATCACCAAATTAAAAATATATCTATATTTCTCAATAAACCCAAAAAAAGATATATCTATATATACATATATATATATATTTATATTATATATATATATATATATATATAGATATATACGTGTATGTATATATATATATATATATATATATATATATATATATATATATATATATATATCTATTTATATATATATATATTATATATGTACATATATCTCTATTTCGATATATTTTATTATTTGTTGGTTATCAAAAGGATTTGTTATTACACATGATACAATTGTGGAGTCAGCAGAGCTTGCCCTTAATTCAGATCTTAACCCTCACCTTTCCAGCGACTGCACTTGCAGTTCCATTGAAGTTGCACTTTACACTTGTATTGTCAAATGAATGTTTAGACATGTACCTGCCTACTCCTAAAGAAACTATGTTTTTGAATAACAAGCACGTATATCATTATTTTCAGAAAATTAAATTACCATTTATTCTGGTTTAAACAAACAAGGCAAAACAAAATAGGAAGGCAACACTGGAGCCACTTTGCGATTTTGCGAAGACTTTTTGCCCCAACGGCAGACATCAAGTTTGTGAAGCCAAAAATTAAGCTTGGGCACATTTCATCCAATATAGGGAGCACAAGAAGATTGACCATGAATCAGACAGACCAGGAACAGCAGCAGATGACATCTATGTCCCCAAGCTGTGGCACTACAACAGCCTGTGTCTTCTGTGAGACCAGACTGAAGCCAGGCAATCACTTCCGACTCTTCCCACCACGCTGCCCTGCACTCTTCCCTGCAGTCTTCCCTGCACGCTTCCTTGGAGGCTGACTTGTGGTAGGAGGAGGAGGAGGAGGAGGAGAAGAAGGAAGAGGAAGAGGAGGAGGAGGAGGAGGAGAAGTTGGTGTCGGGCCTTCATGTGTCAGGCGGGTGGATTCTCGTAATTGACCCCTCAAACCCCCCTTAATAGCCTCAAAAATGAGGCCCTCACACAGGTGCCGTTGGCCCTTCTCCATTTCCAGCAACCTGCTGGCCAAGTAGGTGGCATAGGCCTCTTCTGGAATGGGGGGTTTGTCGAGAATCGCACTCGCCTTCCTAATAAGTTGGAGTGATTCCTCCTCAACAATGGTCATCCTCCTGGGCCTTCTTGGGGGTAAGGGCAGGGGTGGAGGTAGACTTCTTAAGACAGTCTGGCTGTCACTCTGGCTCGTGCTGGGCCCAGCCACCTCCTGGCTCTCGCTGGTCATGTCCTCCTCCTCCATACCACTTGTCCCGGCATCATCCTGGGTCAGCTCATCCTGTGTGCAAAGAAAAACAAAAATCAAACACCTGTTTTTTGGTTTATGGCCTCCTCAATCATCCAATTGTAAACTTATGAAGGAGCAGATAAATTTTTAAAAAGATCCAAAAGGCTATCATTTGGACCCCTGCATTTTCCAAGCAGATCACCAATGTTGTATAAGGCATTTTTTGCCACTACTGGATGTATGTATACACTATATATGTATCGATATGTTGCACCCACACTTTTTCGAAGTGTGCGCAATTTTTGGCAGCTTTTTTCACAATTCTGAGTTCAGGGTGTTAATTGTTTCACATTTTAACGTTTACAGCATTAATATTCACACAATCACAATTTTGGCTACTAAATATATACCTGGCTCCAGCTGGGCGCATCAGCCTGCTCCAAGGTGGAGGGGTCTTCTCCTTCCGTGGAAGCCTCAGCTGGGGTGGAGGGAAGAGTGGAGGGAAGAGTGGAGGGAAGGGTGGAGGGAAGAGTGGACAGTGATTGCCTGGGTTCCATCTGGTCACCTAGAAAAGCCAGTTGGTTGTAGTACCACAGCTTCGGTACATAAACCATCTCTGCTGCTGCTCCTGATCTGACTGATTCCTCAATCTTCTTGCGCTCCCGCTTGTACATGTGCCTTAAACTTGAAATTCTGGCTTCAACAAACTTGGTGTCTGCGTTGGGGACTTGAGTCTTCACAAAATCCACAAGTGGCCCCAGTGTTGCCTTCCGGACATCCCTATTGCCATATAAAGGGTTCTTGAGCTGCCACAGGTTGGTATTTTTTCTGTACAGCGCAATGAATTCGGACATGAACTGCTGGTCCTTGAATGGATTCAACTGGGCTGCTGACATGTTTGTTTCTGTTTTGTTAGTAATGGCAATACAAAAGACCAAAAACACAAATGTTACTAAAAACGCACATCCAGTTTTTCAAACCAAACATTACACAACACACCCACACACAGGCAGCAACACACCCACACACAGGCAGCCACCCCTACACACAGGCAGCAACCCCTACACACAGGCAGCAACACATCCACACAGGCAGCCACCCCTACACACAGGCAGCAACGCACCCACACAGGCAGCAACCCCTACACACAGGCAGCCACCCCTACACACAGGCAGCAACACACCCACACAGGCAGCAACCCCTACACACAGGCAGCAACACACACATATCCTTAAAAAATGCAGGCCCAAAACCCAATAAACCACAGTAATGCATCCTAGAAAACACTTACCTTCGTACAGAGCGCTCGCTACTTCCGTTCGGGAACATGTGGGGCCCTCAAACAGCCTTATATACACTGCGCACGCGTCGAAGTCCGCCTGCGTCCTCCGCGTCGCCCGCCCATGACGTTCCTCCTGACGAGTATTCCCCGCCCCGCTTCCCCTCGTTGCATTGTGGGTGAATAAATTCATGAAGATGGCGGACACATTCTCAGCCAGTAGCGCGGAGGAAAGCCCAGAAGCGAACACATCTGCATCCAGCAGCAGATATAAGGCCACCAATATGGCCTTTGAAGAGATGGTGGAGATGGTGGACATCCTCCAAAGGGAAGATTACGACGGGGAAAATGGCCCCTACCCTCGACCCAACTTGCGCAAGGACAAGATTCTCACTACAATCGTCAGCACCCTGGAGCAGAAATTCGGCGTACGAAGGGGCAAGGATCAACTGCGCAAGCGATGGTCCGACATCAAATCCAGGGAGCACGATCAGTACAGGAGAATTCGAAAAGCCATCAAAAAAAGTAAGTCAAGCACGTGCGCTACTATGGTTATACTTGATATGTCTAATCTTGCGCAGATGTTATTAGCATTCGTACGTGAAACTTGCGCAGATGTTATTAGCATTCGTACGTGAAACTTGCGCAGATGTTATTAGCATTCGTACGTGAAACTTGCGCAGGTGTTATTAGCATTCGTACGTGAAACTTGCGCAGGTGTTATTAGCATTCGTACGTGAAACTTGCGCAGATGTTATTAGCATTCGTACGTGAAACTTGCGCAGGTGTTATTAGCATTCGTACGTGAAACTTGCGCAGGTGTTATTAGCATTCGTACGTGAAACTTGCGCAGGTGTTATTAGCATTCGTACGTGAAACTTGCGCAGATGTTATTAGCATTCGTACGTGAAACTTGCGCAGGTGTTATTAGCATTCGTACGTGAAACTTGCGCAGATGTTATTAGCATTCGTACGTGAAACTTGCGCAGATGTTATTAGCATTCGTACGTGAAACTTGCGCAGATGTTATTAGCATTCGTACGTGAAACTTGCGCAGATGTTATTAGCATTCGTACGTGAAACTTGCGCAGGTGTTATTAGCATTCGTACGTGAAACTTGCGCAGGTGTTATTAGCATTCGTACGTGAAACTTGCGCAGATGTTATTAGCATTCGTACGTGAAACTTGCGCAGGTGTTATTAGCATTCGTACGTGAAACTTGCGCAGGTGTTATTAGCATTCGTACGTGAAACTTGCGCAGATTTGATGAAAGTTCAGTTTGTCTTCATAACGTTTATTGAGTTTACCTGGCTTTGGGTTGTTGGAGTTGTAAGGTTGTTTATTATTCTCACTATCTATACAATTACTGCTGTAGTAAGGGTTTTAGGGGTAACTTACACAGGGACTCCAGAAGCTGTTTTGGGGGGGGGGATAAATATGTTAAGCAGGGTGTCAAGCTCACAATTCCAGAAAAATGCTCATCACCTACAAATACTGTAGGTGGTGACTTTTCGAAGAAGTACACTCACCTGTCCCTTGGATGGTGCAGCTACAATCTCTGATCTTGCAATCATGAAATTAATCTTTGCGGCTTCACTTCCCGGGTCACTATTGGGCATGCGCCAGTTGCGCAATGCAATAGGACTGGTCCGCGCGAGCTCGGGGACCCCTGTGTGTCCCAGCAGACAGCACGGTGGGACGGGATGTGGCGTATACTTCTGTGGGAGTCTAGGGCCGGATGTGTGTGCAAATACCTGCCTTACACAGGTATCTGCAACCCCTCCCCCCTAAAAGGTTCCAAATAAGACACCACAGGGGTGCAGGGATACAATGAGCGGAAGTTCAAATTGAGGGTTGAAGGGCGGTTTAAGTATTGGAGTTTCATTTAGATAGACATTTCAATTCTGTCTTCAAGTAGGATCTTCTAACAAACTGCTAATAATTGGACAACACTTTTAAACAATGTTTAATAATCCTATTTTGGCACTCAAATATCAGTGTGATTAAAAGTGTACCTTTTTGTGTTCCATTACCATAGGGGGCAAAAGACTCAGACGTCAGTCCGAACCTACGAGGACCTCCCGGCCTCACCAGACTAATTGGGCAGTTAGCCCAAGCCCACGCGTGGATGTGGCGGAACAGGTGGTTGAAGTGGATCAAATATGCACCCCACCAAGTGAGTGTCTCAGAACACAGATTGAGCTAATAAATTAAGGTCTGCATGTTTTTGACACTTTTTTTCTTGTGTTTTATCTACCCAACTTTTAGGTGATGCTGATCTGTTTGTGGAAGGACAAGCTGCGGAGCCATTTTCAACAGACAGTGCCCACAGGCTTATTGGCCAGATCATGGCCTGGAATATGCAGCTGGAAAATATGCAGAAGGAGATGGCCACCATGCAGCAGGGAATGAAGGACATGATTGATGTTTTGGGGAGAATCTAAAGACCCCTTTTCCATTTCTTAACATCAATCATGTCCTTCATTCCCCTTTTGATGCGCTATGTTTTACAAATTTTAGAGGCCAAATTTTTAATATGCACACGGTGTGTCAACATGTGCTATGTGCCATCAGGGGATCTCAATGGACGCATTTTGTGTTTGCAACCCCTAATGCTAGTAGGTGAGAGGGAAGGGGTTTCACACACAAAACACGTCCATTGATTCCCCATGATGGAACATAGCACATGTTGACATTACCCATTTTCCTGTTAAATTAGTGTGCATATTCTAAATTTGGCTTCTACTGTTCATGGGTTACCTGTTGAACTTTGTAAGTTCTGGACTTTTACATTGTGTAAATATTTTCAAATGCTATCCCTAAATTTTTTACCATTTTAAAACATGTTTTTATGTTTGTTTAAAAAAATCAATCACAAAAAAATAAAAAAAATATGTTGTGAGAAAAAGACCAAAAAAATTTAAAAAATATAACATAAAAAAAAGAAAAAAAAATGTTGTTTAAAAAAAAAAAAAAAAAAATATTATCCAAAAATACGAAAAATAACAAAAAAAAAAAAAAAAAAAAAAAAAAAAAAAAACATAAAAAAGGTTTGGATGTGCACTAGAATAAAAAAAAAATGTTTGCACAAATTAAACATTGTGTGGCTTCTTCTTTTTAAATACTACCAGTTTGACCAAAACATGTTGTGGTTCATTGACAAAGGGGCTTATTTACTAAACGCAAAACTAGTTTGCCACTATTAAGATGTGCACTAGGACAACATATAAAACAGGCAAAATTCAAAGCTAAACAATACGAAAATACCAATATTTCAAACATAAATAACTGTATTTATTCTTTGTAAAACAAAAAGATGGTTTAAGGGTCTGCTGCCATTGCAATGGCCCCCCTACCATTAAAATAATGTAAATAACGGTCCCGCACTTGCTGGGCTGATTGTGGGGCCAAACCAAGACGGCGATTATCCAGCCCGGTCATGTCGCCTTCCACTCCGGCCTCAGGCCCGATTGGTAATGAGTAGGTTCCCGAATGTTTGCGTAAATAATTGTGCATGACACAGCATGCAAGAATAATAGTATTCAGTTTGTACTCTGCCAGATGTATGGATGTAAGGAGCAATCTGAAACGGTTGGCCATAATACCAAAGGCATTTTCCACAACCCTTCTTGCTCTGGCCAACCGATAATTAAAAATCCTCCTCTCAGGGGTGAGGGATCGTTGGGGAAATGGCCTCATCATGTGGTCACCCAGACCGAACGCCTCGTCGGCAATGAAAACGAACGGGAGTCCCTCCACATTATCTTCATCTGGTGGCAGCTCCAGGCCACCAGTCTGGAGACGATGACCGAACTCCGTGTGGTTGAAGACTCCTCCGTCCGACATCCGGCCGTTTTTCCCCACATCCACATAAAGAAAGTCATATTGTGCCGACGCCACCGCCATCAACACTATACTATGGAACCCCTTATAATTCCAATAGTAAGACCCCGAATGGGGTGGGGGCACAATTCGCACATGTTTCCCGTCAATCGCCCCTCCGCAGTTGGGAAAGTCCCAACGGGCAGCAAACTGGGAAGCCACAGTCTGCCATTCCTGTGGCGTGGAAGGACACTGTGAAGTCAAACAGAAATATACAAATCGAATTAAAAACCAGGCAAAACACCTAACTAAATGCAACAAATTAACAAACAATTTGGAAGAACATATGTATTTATTTTGTAAGTCCTTGAAATAAAGCCAAAAGATTAAGGATAAGGGACAAATCTCTGATTGATGACGCCTCTGATGGCCCAGAGAAGATAATAATGGGGATGTGGGTGTGGAGTAATTAATTGTAAGGTCACACAATATACACATGCAATTAATTAAAGGGGTGTGTGTGGGGGGTGGGTTAATTACAAGCTGACCAAAACCACATGCAATTAATTAACGGGGGTGTGTGGGGGGGGTGGGTTAATTACAAGCTGACCAAAACCACATGCAATTAATTAACGGGGTGTGTGGGGGGGGTGGGTTAATTACAAGCTGACCAAAACCACATGCAATTAATTAACGGGGTGTGTGGGGGGGTGGGTTAATTACAAGCTGACCAAAACCACATGCAATTAATTAACGGGGTGTGTGGGGGGGGTGGGTTAATTACAAGCTGACCAAAACCACATGCAATTAATTAACGGGGTGTGTGGGGGGGGGGTGGGTTAATTACAAGCTGACCAAAACCACATGCAATTAATTAACGGGGTGTGTGGGGGGGGTGGGTTAATTACAAGCTGACCAAAACCACATGCAATTAATTAACGGGGGGTGTGTGGGGGGGGTGGGTTAATTACAAGCTGACCAAAACCACATGCAATTAATTAACGGGGTGTGTGGGGGGGTGGGTTAATTACAAGCTGACCAAAACCACATGCAATTAATTAACGGGGTGTGTGTGGGGGGGTGGGTTAATTACAAGCTGACCAAAACCACATGCAATTAATTAACGGGGTGTGTGGGGGGGGTGGGTTAATTACAAGCTGACCAAATCCACATGCAATAAATTTAAAAATGAGGGTCAAGGGGGGTGAAAGGGTGAGGGTCAAGGGGGGTGAAAGGGGGGGGGGGTGAGTAAAGCAGTACAATGGAGCTGGTAATATACATTTTTAACCAAAGAAAGTGACTAGGCTAGGGGTGTTTAGGGGGCCAAGATTCCATGCTGGGGAGGTTGGTGCAAGGAAATATGCATGTGACCCACTAAATAATACATTCTTAAAGCTATTTTGATAAGTCAACCATAAAATACTAGACAAAAAACAAATAACAAAAAAAAAAGGAATAGGGGACATTCATAGAATAGTCCTATCATGGTAATTAGCTAATGATGACATTGATGCACTACATTAGCAAACATACAAGACATAGGTAATTTTAAAAGAGAAGACTTACCTTAATGTATTCCTCCTGCAGGACGTGGATAATGGCAGAACAGGTCTCTGGAATAATGAGCCCCAGAGCCTGGGGGGAGATGCCTGTCGTGAACTTGAGGTCCTGCAAGCTTCTCCCCGTCGCCAAGTAACGCAACGTGGCGACTAGCCTCTGCTCCGCACTGATGGCTTGCCGCATGCAGGTATTCTGCCTGGTAATATAAGGGGACAGCGAAGCCAACAGACGGTGAAAAATGGGGTCCGTCATCCGGAGATAATTCCTGAAATCATCAGGATTATTCTCACGGATCTCACGGAGCAAAGGCATATGCGAGAATTGGTCACGCTGGCGCAACCAATTCTTGGTCCATGAACTCCTCACCCTGTTCATGGACTGGGCTCGTGCCAAGGTGTTAACCGCAACACCGAGCCCCTGCACAGCACGAACTCGTTCCCGAGTACGTCCACACTCCATGGCTTCAAAACGGTCGGCTGATCAAACAAACAACTTAACAGAACGCACTGAAGAACAGCAAGGCCTGTGAAGAACGACCTGAAAAACAGGAACGAGCGGACCAGAACGGCCTGAGAACAGGTAGGAACTGATCCACACGCACTGAAAGCCAGATACAAACCTCACAAGCACAAACTGAACGGCAGAAGCGAACGAATTAAGCAGAAGTCTGAGAAGCGCGAATCGTCTCTAACCAAACGTCAACTAACACGCGATACACACGAGATCAGCTGACGGTGCCCAAAGGGTGTCGTTTGGGATCTCGAGCTTCCTTTTTCTAGTCCCGTCGTACGTGCTGTACGTCATCGCGTGAACCGCCGGACTTTTTGCGTGATCGTGTGTGGTCAAGTCCGTTCGCTTTTTAGTCCAGCGTACCCAGCTGGAGAGTCCAGCGGATTGTCCGCTGGACTTAGGTCCGCCGGGAAAAGTCCCTTCGTGTGTACGCGGCATTAGACGAATGCGTGGTTCCCTCTGCCCAGTCTATGTCTGGATAATTAAAATCCTACATTATGATGACACTTGCACATACAATTCATATGAAAAAACACCTTTTTTCAAGACATGCAGAAGTTGATCAGGAATCTTCAAACTACGGCTCTCCAGCTGTTGTGGAACTACACATCCCATGAGGCATTGTGAAACTCTGACATTCACAGACATGACAAGGCATGATGGGAATTATAGTTTCTGAACGACTGGAGGGGCGTTGTTTGAAGACTCCTGTGCTAGACCATTATTATGCCTCCAGAATTATGAGTGTGGCATCTACCCAACTTCTCTCTGTTGGTGGACACAAGAATCTACATCTATAGATATCTCGTATGTGTGTATATATATATACGCACACACACTGATGCAGAAAGCAATATAGATTGGCCTGGAAGTGAATCTGTACACAGTAAGTAGGTGTGTGTTTTGAGGCCAAATCATTTAGACATACAAACATGACCCACACAAACACCACCCCATGTAAAAATTAATTAAAAATTTTGCAAATAAGGATTATCTCTTCCTCAGAGAACAGTGAGCGGGGCATGGTGGTGTCAAGAAATTAGCAGCAGTACAAGCAACTTACTGGATGGGCTTGATGTCATTCCTGTGTGCTGGCCACCTCTTCCGGGTACCAGATATGCTCCATGGGTACATACCTCTGCGCACACAGCAGTTGCGCACCTCACATACACAGCGGTCACGCATCTAGATGCATTTGGCACATCTAGCTGCAGGAACACAATTTTTATGGAAATTAATAGTAAAGCAGATACAGATTTCCAGGACTAGACTAACAAATGTTTCTAATGAAAGGCAACTGGGGAGGGGGGGCGGCAGAGAGGAGAGAGCGTAAAATGCATTACTTGGATTGTGCATGCATCTGAAAAACAAATTATTAACAAAACACATGAAACAAAAATTTGCTACAAATTTTATTGATCAACAAAACAGGAAAAGAGCAAGGAAAGCAAAAAACACATGTATGTTATTTGAGACACTAACAGAATATGGTTTTGAGGTCTGACCATTTTGCAGAGGAAATAAACAGAAGTTAAAAGGACTGTGCCCCCAAACGGACAGTCTCTTAAGGATTGAAACATTTATTAACAAAACTAAAAAACAAAAAACCCTGTTTGCTGTGGAGTAACAACAGTCTTTGTGACCATCCACCGTGTTTTAAAGAATTTTGAACATGCTCTTCTTCATAATATCTCAAGTGCTCCACCACCTGCATAAGTGGAGTGCATTCAGTCTATTGCACTTGGTGGAGCACTTGATATCATTTTGAAGAAGAGCACGTTTAAAATTATTTAAAGCATATTGGATGGTCACAAGACTTGTTATTCCGCAGCAAAGTGGATTTTGAAATATTAATACTTGAATGTATTATTGTAATTTATACAATTTACTTTGGAATTTCTTGCACAATTAATAGTGGGTTGGAGTAAAAGATTTTTTTAAATATTGGGAGTATTCACAAATTTTTGGCGGACACATATTAATTTAAATATAACGACGCCAGACTTTATTAATTAAAAAGTATACACAAATATGTTAGGCAGGATAGGTAATAGGACAGTGGAGGGGATATGTTTAAGCATAGTTAGGTTGGAAAAGGCCTTTCACTTAAAGATCACCTGTTCCTAGACTAGGGGCATTTACAGATTCTCAACAAGCCCTCACTTACAGTTATAGCTCCAGGCACTGTTTACTAATTATTTCTTTAAAATCACAACCGAAATAATAAAGTCTAGTTTTAGTCACTTTCTAGCAGCATGCAGCACCTGCTCTTTGTTTTCATTAGAAGCGTGGTAGGCTTCCAAGCCCCTGCTACCAAATAAAATAAGGGGAGAACTGTGATTTTAGTGCATATGTTAGAAGGGGGTTAAAGGGGTAAAAACGTCCCACAAGCGCACCGCCCCAGTGTGCAACGACACACTGAAATGAATGGTGGATGATTTTCAGGCGCTATTTAGAGGCTATTTCTAGAGCTAAAATGCCTGAAAACCGCCTCAGTGTAAAAGAGGTCTTAATGCTGTATACTCCCTGCTGATGCATTTACAAAGTAAATCAAGTAGCAGTGGTCTAATTATTCACAGGTATGTGGTATGCTGTTAGACTGCCTGTGTTCTTGGCCTTGCTCGTTGGTGACTTGTACAGATAGGAATAACAGAGGGTTGGTGCATATGTGCAGTATTGGGGGTGCTGCAGAGTATAATTGACTTCAGATCACATCGAGTAACATGGAGTGATGTGGAGGGACCTTGGAGGGCTGTTTGGCATCCAAAGAGGAGTAAATGTAACTGTCTATTACAACCCTGGGATCTAGGCAGCAGGCAACTATTACAACCCTGGGATCTAGGCAGCAGGCAATCCCTCACCTTTGCTGCCACACCACATAAATATGTCACCATACACAATTGTAATAACTGGCCCAGGAATGCGGATGCAAATCTTTCCATTCTTAATTTCAGTTTCCTGTGTTGAGACGTTTTGAAAATCAATAATGATCCATAACTTGTGCAGATCATCACTTTTGAAAATAAAATGGAATTTCTCCAAAGTGCGATGATGTTTATTAATTGCAGTAAGCTTTTCGAGAGAAGAGAAAAGCTAAATCCCAGCAGCAGAAGGATGTGTGGACAGGTTTTTCTTTTCGATGAAAAATGTCCTGAATACCTTACAGGTTTTTATGGAATCTTAGTGTAAAGGGTGACCTTCAAGGTATTCACACTTCAAACATTACCCACTCCACTGATCCCTTGCTGTTACCCTTTAAAGGTATGCTTCAGCTAAGCATGGACATTATGCATTTTGACCAACATGCTTATTATTTTTCATCTTTGAATTTTTCTTCGCCTGGCAGGCCTGCTAGCTAAGCCATTTGATATTAGGCTTGGATTTACTCATTACTAGATTCAAGAGGCCTTCAAGTCCAGTCTGGTTGTGTCCTTGTCTACCTTTTATAAGATGTTAAAGATTTTCCCATAGGCATTTATTAGCATCAGAACCTCAAAAAGCATAAAGACATGCTGAAATACTTGCTATGGATGTCACTTACATTAGCTTTGTATATAATTGTAAACAATACACTACGAACCTTCCTACTTCTTCACCCCCTCAGTTTCCTATGTAGGTGAATGGGGCCGCGTTGTAACTCGAGACAAACACATGAATGTAAAGTGTTTACTATCCTACCAACTGGAACAACAATCCTATATAGTGACATAAATTAGATACATTCAAAAATACCATGACAAATATAAAAGTGCTGTGATAGTTACATATTGTGAACATTCAGAATCAAAAAAAAATAAAAAAATATTAAAGTGATGATAGTGAAGTCCGTGAAGTAAACAAAGTAGGTATTCAGTGACAAAAGTAGAAATTCAAATATATGAAGATAATGGAATAATTCCAATGTTTAAAGAAACACTGCTGTGATGCCAGAAACTGATGTGCTGAGCCAGGACTTGTGACCACCCTGGTGAACTGCCACAACCACAAGAATTGGACTCCGACCAGAGCAAAAGAACCCTACTGCAGTCTCAAATCTTCTTGTAGTTGGTATCTTGTCATCAAAAACCTTGATAGGCACCCCTTGGTTAGAGTTTCACACTGTCTCCAGGTTTTCAGCATACATTTTTGTCAGTGTCCTCCATTGACTCCACAGATTACCATGAAATTAAGATGAGGAACCCACATAACGTAAAACCTTTAAAGGGTAACAGCAAGGGATCAGTGGAGTGGGTAATGTTTGAAGTGTGAATACCTTGAAGGTCACCCTTTACACTAAGATTCCATAAAAACCTGTAAGGTATTCAGGACATTTTCCATCGAAAAGAAAAACCTGTTGTTGCCTTTATGAGGGGTTTATGAGTAATCTCCATTAGCAACGGGGAATATTTGTATATAGATGTATATATAATATGATTTTAGCTTCTAGAAGGTTTCTCTGTTAAGGGTTAAACTTGGCTGGAGGACTTTGTCTCTGGGAAAATCTAATCCAATTAACAGTTCCTTTTGTGTCTAGGTATGCTAAATGTGGGGTGGGACGATGCCCTGTCTTCTATCTAATATTCAAAGGCCCAGGCCCTGTGTGTAGTCGGGACGACACCGAATTCATTAGCTGATAAAGGTCTTTGTACTCTTCCGTGCTAATCAACTATTTATCCATCTCAAAAGGTGTCTTATGTGCTTAGCATATTTCTTTTTGACTTGTTCAGGATAACCCAGCTATGACTGCGCATAGTTAAGTGCCCCATTCACGAAAAGAACTTCTCCTTAATTAAGTCCCCTTCAAACTAATTAACGCTAGCATGTTAAATGTGCTATTGATGGGAAATTAAGTTATAAGGAAATTGACCAATCAGGGAAGAGATACGCCCGGAGGGAGGAGAGGGCTAACCAATCAGGGTGGCCCTGTGCAAGTCAATGAGAGGCTGCACTTTATTAGCAAGACACACACCATCATAGGCAGATGAACACTGACCATGGGCCCTGGAATCATAAGATAGGTAATTTATCAGATCATCTCCCAGCACTTATAGGTATACCTACTATAATTAATGTCTGTTTGCTATAAATATTTTCTATGTAATCTTGTGTTTTAACCTAACCTTTACTCCCTTGCTTAAAACTATAAATTGTATTTTCTATGTAATCTTGTGTTTTAACCAAACATTTACTCCCTTGCTTAAAACTATAAATTGTATTTTCTGTGTGTTACCTAGACCTGTTAAACTTTACTCTAATAAATGGTATTATGTTTCAAGCTTCCAAATCTTCTCAAGAGAACTCTTATTTAACCCATATCATATTTTGTGATTAATGAATCAGAAATAGAGATATTACAGGTTTACAGTTGGCGACCACGAAGGGACTTACAGGTTTACACTGTCCACACATCCTTCTGCTGCTGGGATTTAGCTTTTCTCTTCTCTCAAAAAGCTTACTGCAATTAATAAACATCATCGCACTTTGGAGAAATTCCATTTTATTTTCAAAAGTGATGATCTGCACAAGTTATGGATCATTATTGATTTTCAAAACGTCTCAACACAGGAAACTGAAATTAAGAATGGAAAGATTTGCATCCGCATTCCTGGGCCAGTTATTACAATTGTGTATGGTGACATATTTATGTGGTGTGGCAGCAAAGGTGAGGGATTGCCTGCTGCCTAGATCCCAGGGTTGTAATAGACAGTTACATTTACTCCTCTTTGGATGCCAAACAGCCCACAAGTGCCACCAATCAGTGACCATTAGTTATGCCAGTTAGTGCTGCCCATCAGTGCCACCCATCAATGCCTATCTGTGCCGCCTATCAGTGCTCATCAATGCCACATATCAGTACCCATAAGTGCGGCATATTAGTGCCTCATCAGTGCTACCTAATCAGTGCCCATCAGTGCTACCTCATCGGTGCACATCAGTGAAGGAGAAAAATTACTTATTTACAAAATTTACTGACAGAAACTAAGAAAATTTAAAAATGTTTGCAAAATTTTCAGTCTTTTTTTTGTAAAAAATAAAAAACCCATCAGTGATTAAATACCACCAAAAGAAATCTCTATTTGTGTGAAGAAAATTATAAACATGTCACATGGTTACAGTGTAGCATGACCGCGCAATTGTCATTCAAACTGTGACAGCGATGAAAGCTGAAAAATGGCCTGGGCAGGAAGGGGGTGAAAGTTCCCTGTACGCAAGTGGTTAAAAGGGCAGTTCAGAAAGTTATGACAATATGCAAAACTCATAGAGCAGCCAATCAAATGTCACATTTCTTTAAATAAGGGCAGTTGATGAAAAATGATTGCTAATTGGTTGCAAGGGTTACAGCATTTTCACACTTTGTCTCACATTCCCTGATGTATACTTGTCACTGATAACATATTGTATGTTTAAGGGACTACAATGTATATTCACTTGCAGATTGTTTCTGGAGAATGGGAAACGAAAGAACAAGAATCCCTCAAGGGCAAAAAACTGAAGAAATTCTTTCTATATAATGATGTAGGAGCAGGAAAGTAGAGGTCAGCAGGCTGAGCTGTACAGTGCAGTGAATAGAGACGGATTTAACATGAAACCTGCAAATATACGTGAACAGACCCAGAAGAGGTTCAGACATTATTTTCAGCCTGAAGGTTTTATTACTAGGAAAAGCAACCTCTTTAGCTGTCATTTATTGGTTTCATCCTTGCTTTGCATTGCTCATGTTTCTGTACTATTTTCTTACAAATAGAAGATTTCCTACATTCGTTTTTTTTTTTATATTCCCATATTCATGTAGCCCCAACATATCACATGGTGCTTTGAAGGTCACCAATCAGGAACATCCCTATTCAAAAGCAGCTTATATTTATTTTTTGTTTACTTGCGATCGGGAGCTTTTTGATCATGTGACTGCTGTGACAGCCAATCACATCGTTCACATGACCCAAAATTCCCACCCCCGCCTCCCAGCTGTGAGAAATCTTAAAGGGCTGGGAGGCGCTCAGCGTGAAGCAGTTAAACTGGTGCTATGACCACTATCACAGATTTCCTTTTTTGGGGCAGCCCTGTTGTCTAATGGAGCCACCCTTGCATGCAGGGACTAGAGTTGTGCCTTTCTATGCTGTGTGCATCAATAGAGACATGGGCCCCATAACCTAGCATAAGAAGGCACTACCCTAATTCCTTCTTCCTCCATACTTCAAACTAACCAACTGACTCAAGACTGCACTGTTCACTGTTAACTCTTCCCCGTGAAGACTGGAAGTTAAGGAGCACAGAAGCCAGCAGCATTGACATCTGTAAACTGCAAGTGCTTGGGTAAGAATTTAACCACTTGCCTACTGGGCACTTTCATCCCAAGCCAATTTCAGCACTGTCACAATTTGAATGACAATTACACGGTCATGGAACACTGTATCCAAACAAAAATTGTATCTTTTTTTTTACACAAATAGAGCTTTCTTTTGGTGGTAATCACCACTGGGTTTTTTTTTTTTTTTTTGCTAAATAAACGAATAAAGACTAAAAATTATGAAAAAAAAATAGTTTGTTATAAAATATTGCAAACAGGTAATTTTTCTCTTTCACTGATGAGGCTGCACTGATAGGCACTGCTAGGAAGCACCGGTAGGTGACACTGATGAGGAGGCACTGATGGGAATTGATTGGCAGCACTGATGGGAACTGATTGGCAGCACTGATAGGCACTGATTGGCAGAACTTGTGGGCACTGTTGGGACTGCACTGATAATCAGTGCCCTGATTATGAGTGTACATTCCCTTTTACACAAGCTGGTTATCGGCTGTCTTCTCTGATAACCAACTTCTGTTTATATCCCTAATCAGCTGTGTTTGGACACAGCTGATCACATGGCAAAGAGCTGCTGATTTTCTCTTTACCTCAATCTGTTAGAGAGGAAGCCAGGAAGAACATGGTCCCTCTATGGTGTCCTGGGTCCCTAGGAAAGGGATCAGATTGGATGCTCCCACCCCATGTGACTCTGGCGACCATCTTGGGTCAGACAAAACCGTTTTAAGGCACTAGCTTCCTGGTTTGGCATGCTTTTGGCGAGTTGGACAGGTACCCCACCTGTGAGGGACAGTACTAGTGCAAGGGAAAAGTTCCTGATGAGGAGGGAATGCGTAGGGTCACATCTCTTCTGGACACTTTCCTGATTGGGCACAAGACAGTCAGGCCACATTCTGCCCCCTCTTAGCAGATTCACTGATTCACTGATTCTCACTGTTTCTTCAATACAAGTTTTTCACTACACCCAAATGTGTGAATTATTCTCGCTGCACATGCTTCACCCCACCTACACCCAACCTAAATGCCGGGCTGTGTAGCCTATTGAAATGTGAAACAACCCCAAGGGGTTCCGTTGAGTGTTGCCCCATAGAGAACAGAAGAACTTGTTATAGCCAGCAGCTCCTCTAGTGGGTAGCACTGCACATACAATATCCTTGCAGATTGCTATTGGCAGGAAATTAACCCAGAACCGCAATGAGGCAGCATAAGGATGCTAACTATTCAACCACCATACTACCCAGCCTACCCAGCTAATCTCAGTTATAGCTCTAAGGGTAGGCAATGCCTAAGTTCAATTATATGCTGTGCCCCATATTCAGGGCTGTATTTATAACCTTACTGCCCTAAACACATGGGAAAGATGATGACCTTTCATGTTTCATGCACGGCAGCAATTAGACTATAATTTTCATCTGTTATAATCCTTGCAATGTGCATATGCAACTGCAATGTGCAACTGACCAGAAAAGATCATGTTTTCTAGAAAAAACTGACAGTTTGCTTTAGGTAGGATGATTTCAGATAAGGTTTAAGATATAATTCGTGAAAAGGAAGGAAGAGTTTCATGGAGAAGCATTTTACAGCTATTACAAAAGGGGTGTGCAAATCAAACGAATACCTTTTTATTGTGCGTTTTTCTTTACTAATCTACAGTCTGTGTTCTCTTATGTCACTGACTTTTACTGAGAGCTACAGGCTTGCTCAAAATGTACCATGTGTGGCAATGTAATTTTCTTCTCCTATTACAAATCACAAATTGGATCTCCCTCTCTTACAAGCTTCTGTAATGTGCAGCCCCAGCCCTGCTCACTGCTGGTCTAAGACAGTTTGTAATCTCTTTGATACAAAGGCCAGGGTTGCTGACATCACTTTAATCTCTGATATAAAAAATGTTGTTTAAAGCAGGCAACTGCTTGAAGCTGAAGTTTAGTTAACTCCTTGAGGCTGGCACCTCCCGTCCCTTTAAGAGGTGGGGTTTATGATCATGTGACCATTATGATCGGCTGTCGCAGCAGTCACATGATCGGAAAGCTCCCGATCGCAAGTAAACAAAAAATGTTGTTAGCTGTCGGTAAACTTTACATTCTGGTACACAAATATGCGTCTACTCTGTGCCAAGGCCCACCTTGCCAAGAGGATGCATATTTGAATACGGTCAGTGCCAAGATGTTAAAAAAAAAATTTCCTACAGTTTTAGTTATATTACTTACCCGTAAAGAAGTATGCCCCTCAATATGCAGGTTGCTGGATTCTGTAAAAATCTTCACTGCATGGCTGCCCTGTCCTCTTCCTGCTGCTGAACTTCCAGTGCTGTGGGACTCCAAGCTCAGCTGCACTAAAGATGATCCAATGGGGACAAACCCCTCCTGCCCTATCGTCTAGTCAGAAATGTTATTACACTGCCTATAGCATGATTTGTGAATGGAGGAGAGAATTCTGTGACTGATCAGATTCTCCCCCATTCAAAGATAGTGTTATAAGCCATCCATGAGTTTCCTACACCTCTCTACTGGAATTTTGGACCACTCTTCTTTTGCCAACTGCTCCAGGTCTCTCAGCTCAGATTGGAAGGGTTTCTTTTCCCAACTGCTGTTTTGAGATTTCTCCACAGATGCTCTATCGGATTTAGATCTGGACTTATTGCTGGCCAGTTCAGTACTCTCCAGCACTTGGTCTTAAGCCATTTCTGGGTGCTTTTTGATGTGTTCTTTGGGTCATTGTCCTGCTATAACCTCTGATGGAGACACAAACTGTCTACATTGCGTGGGCCCTACATTGCACCCCAGAATTCTTTGGTAGTCTTCAAATTTCATAATGCCATGCACACAGTCCACCCAGTTCCTGAAGCAGCAAAGCAACCCTAAAACACCATTGAACCTCCACCATGTTTGACTGTAGGGACTTTATTATTTTTTAAAGAGCTCATTCCTTTTTCTGAAAGCAGTAGAATGATGGGATTTATATAAAAAGAGCCGTTATTTTGTTTCGTCTGTCCACAGCACATTCTCCCAAAAGGAATTTGGCTTCCTCAGGTAAATTTTGGCAAACTCTTTGATCAATATTTATTTTTACTCCACATCCAGGGAGATTAGCTTCAGTGCCATGGGCTGTAAACTTATTGACAATGTTGCACACAGTGGACTCAGGAACATTACGATCTCTAGAGATGGACTTGTAAGCTTGAGGTTGTCCATGCTTTTCCACAATTTTTGTTCTCTATTCCTTGCTGCTTTTTCTCTTCTCCATGCTCTGTGTGGCACACAGAGGCACACAACAAAAAGGTTGAGTCAATTTCTTTTACCATTTTAACTGGTTGCCGGTGTGATTTCTATATTGTCAGCACTTGTTAATTGATACAAGTGAGTTTAATTACAAATTGCAGTGGCATCACAAACTTAGAATGTGTTAGATTTGGCTTTTTGTTTCTCCGCCTATTTGTGTCATATGAATACAAACAAAATAAATAAACATGAGAATGCCCAAACATTTGTAATTGCAAAAATGTTCTGGGTGAAGTGGTGCATTATCTGACAGAAATGCAGGGGTGCCAATATTTGTGGCCATGACTATATATATATATATATTTATTTAAAACATTTCTTCATTTTTTTAACCCTATTGTTTGTTTTATTTTTAAAATATGTTTTTCACCCAAAAATGTTTTTGCATTGCAAGAAAAGAACCTCTTCTTTCTGTATTTCCCGACTTAACAACATATCATTTTGCTGTGTTGTTAAGTAAGATGCCACTGGCTGATGCAATTAAACTGGAGCAGGGAGCTTTTTTTCTAACCTCTGATCATAACCCTGACAATCGGCAGGCCAAATTATTCAAGGCCTAAGCAATTTCTAGTGCAGAGCAAACTTAATTGACATTAACAAGGTTCTACAAAGATGTAAAGATAAATCAGCCTGTAGATGTAGAGGTATTCTTTCTAGATTAGGGATATTATGCTTCTTACCCACTTATGGATGTGTTATCTGGAGTACTTTTGATGCAGATATACCGATAATTCCGGGAAACCTGGATAGTGCTCATATAATCCTAGAAAATCTTGTCTTGCTGTTTATGTGGTATGGAACTGTATGTATATGGAATTTATATGTTTTAGGCATTTTTTTTATCTCCATTTGTAGCATTAGATTCCAGAGCACTGCAGATGATTGTATCATATAATATGACCCTGTCTTTTTTTTTTATTTCCTTCTTTTTTTTTTTCAAACAGTATACATGTACAATAAATTTTGTTATAGCAGGTTAGGTATACATTTAAAAACATAACCAACCATAATGAAAGTATATCACATTCACATCAAGGTGACATCCTAGAGCAATATAAGCCGGTTATAAATGTTGCTTGAAGAACAGTAACAAATACTGTATAGCAAAATGGAAAAGTGAATTACTGAGAATTGCCAGCATCATATTCTGTTGAATTCTATGTTGTGATATATTATCACAGAAATATTCTGTGTAGTAAACAGTAACAAACACCACTATAATCTAAACTACTTATCGGTAGTTCAGAGAAAGAAAGATAAGAAAAGGAATGCAAGAAAAAATTGTGGGAGAAAGGGGATTGACCAAAGTAAAGTATGGGTTGTTGGGAAGTAAGTGGTATGATAGGGGTCTAGTACCCCTCCTTGCCAGACAAACCCAAATGTGTCAGAACCAATGTTATAAAATCCACAGATGAGATTGGAAGATGAAATATGCTAAGGATACCAGACTTCATTAAATTTATTGACAGAGTTGTTTAGTCTAGCAGTTCAGTATTCCATGTTAGAAACATTATAAATGCATTTATAGAGATCTTCTTTGGATGGTGGGGTGGTCTGTTTCCATTTTAACACCCTACTGCCCGGCCTATAGCAAGATGACGGCCGGGTGGGACTTTTGTCATTCTGAGTGGACGTCACATAACGTCCTCCGAAAATGTGTCTCTCGCTTGGCTGCGGGGGGCGCGTGGCGGCACGATCTGTCACCGGCTGTGTCCAACAGACACAGCTGATGACTGATCACTATACCGGCCCACTGCCAGTACCATGTGATCGCTGTGACCAATCACAGCAGATCTCATGACAATTGTAAACAATGGATGGTTTCCTTTCATGCCATCCGTTGTATACAATTGTGTTGCTAACAGGGATTGGTCACAGTGATAACATGGTTCAGACACAGCCCATCTGTACCATTTGATTAGCTTTGGCCAATCACAACAAAAGACACTGAATGAATCAGTTTCATTCAGTAAAAATGGTTGCTTATACCAATGAATTTCACTGGTATAAGCAATCATAATGTGTAAAAAATAAATAAAAATTCCTGATCACTTTCCCAGAGTAGTACAGTGTTACTATGCTAACACTGTATTGCTTTGGTTAGAGTGTGTTAAAAAAAATTGTAGAAAAAAAAATGTAATAAAAAAACAAATGGAAAAAAAATGATTATTATTAATATTTTTACATACTGTCACCAGACAGTGTCCCTGATCACCGCCACACTAGGTAAACAAAAACGTATAGCTTAAAAAAACTTGCCATGTCTCTTACTAAATACCTTGGACTGTCTACTTTTCAAAAAGAGTTAATTTGGGGGATAATTGTACTGTTCTGGCATTTTCGGGCCTCAAGAAATGAGATGGGAGTCAGTACATCAGGATTGATCAATTTTCAGATACCATATACCATAGTTTGTGGACTCTATAACTTTTCTACAGACTAAATAATCAACTGATTTAAGTTATTTTCACCAAGGAAATGTAGCAGAATACATTTTGTCTTAAAATTTATGAAGAAAGATTATTTATTTGCAAAATCTTATAACAGAAGCAAAGAAAAGTTTGTTTTTGTTTTTTTAAACGTTCGGTCTTTTTTTGTTTAGCAAAAAATCAAAGACCCAGTAGTGATTAAATGCCACCAAAAGAAAGCTCTATTTGTGTGTAAAAAATTGTAAAAATTTCTTATGGGTACAGTGTTATATGACCGCGCAATTGTCATTCAAAGTGTGACAGAAAATTGGCCTGGGCAGAAAGGGGTAAAAGTGCCTAGTATTGAAGTGATTAATACTATCAAACATCTGGCTGCAGATAAAACTAGTTTAATCAACTTTGTAGCCAAATTGCTTGAGTTTGGTAAATGTAAGCCCAAGAGATAATGAGTCAGGTCACCTAAAGGAAATTTTTAAAATGGCGCATTGAAAAGAAGGTTTTGGAAACCTGTCCCACTGCCCGTGCTATCAAGCAAGTGGAATACCTTTTGCGTGAAACATATTTCCACTTATGCAGTCAAATTTAAGAAAACCCCACTATATTTTTGTTATGTGTTCCCATTCAAACAGCATGTCTAAAAAAAATAAAAAATAAAATTGAAAACAAATATTTCTTACATTTTAGACTGTTTCTTAGGAAAAGGTATCATGGCTTACTGCAAGTTGTTTTGTCCTAAGTCTGTCTTCATTAGCATACAATGTAAAAAGCCCAGCCTCTACAACTTTAAGGCAGGCCATACATGGTTCGAATCTCGGTCGGTTCAGCAGGAACCGGCCGAAATTAGAACCAAGTATAGACAGGCTGAATGTTCCTAGTTGATCGATCAATCAAATTGGGTACAACTGGCATGCTGGGTTTTACCTGCGATTATCTCTAGCAGCTGTTATATCTGCTCGTAATAATCACTGTCTTTCCCGCTGGGAAAAGACAATGGCCTGGTAGGTGGGATTCCTGCATCAACACTATCTGTGTTGATGGGGGAATCGAGTCAATTCCTTTCCATCCTTTTCCATTTACTCCATTTACTGTGTATGACCGGCCTAACTCTTTATTAGGACTGACAGTGTTTAAATCCAGTTACAAGTAATATAGAAAACCTGCCTGCTCAGTACAGACAGGGTTAATTATGGCAAACATGACTACCCAGCTCCCTCATAAAAAAGGACTAGAACTAGTAGGATTTTTCCTTGCTGAGGAGTCCAGGATAGAGCATCTAAAAAGGTAAGCTGCAATTTTTAAAGTATAAGTTCACCGTATTGAGGCTGTATAATGCAACATGTTGCTAAGGACTGAACACCCTCATCCCCTGAACCCCTCCCCATGAAAATTATGTGATTTTAGTTTTATCTTACGAGTATTTTTACATTTTATTGTAATCATTTAAACAAGGGGTTAAACACCAGAATGCTCTATGGCTGTGTCTATCCGATACTTATAGCAGCGCTAAGCGATGGTTTTTCAACTTGGTTTGTGCATATATATAAACATAGGTGTATATATAAAAAAAAAGGGGGGTAAGCAAAGGTAAGGAAAGTGCACCTTTAAATACACCTTACAGAGTAAAAAATACCTTTAAATTACGCCTTAAAATATAATGTGCATAAATTGATAAATCAAACGTGCACGTGAACAAATAAATAAATGAATGAAGAAATAAATAAAATTGCACTGCGTGTTTTCATAAAACAAAGAGTCCGCGTGATAAACAAATGATCCTCCAATCTGATGGATCAGCAATATGGCAATGGTGACAGTTCAAACAAACATGCGACAGTATGGTTCTGCGTGGATATTCCGTGAGTGATCCAAAACCTTCCACCTTAGATATCACCGTGTTAGAGGGTTTATCCCCTTTTGGGGGTACACTCACCAGAAGTATACTTAAATAACGCCTGTAGTATTTAGACCATGAGGACCTTCTCCACCAGCATCAGCTGCAGATTTCACCAGCGCGTAAAATACAACCAGAACATCAACTTCCTTCTCCAGTGTTATTCAGTCATATCCCTCTCAGCGCGTTTATTAAAGTTGTGCATGAAAATAAACATGGGGCCACATAGCGTAATATTGCTAAAAATTCATTTATTGAAAAAAAATTTTCCCTTAAAACATGAAAATTCCCCCTAGTGGGTTAAGCGTACCAGAAATGGTTAAAATTGCAGCATTTGGTTAAATGTATGAGCGATACTGTGCCTGCTCTATAGCGCCGGATGTGGAGCCTTTCCGATTCTCTGAGAGAGAGAGAGAGTGGCGTCCTTCCTGTCTGGACCCGCTGGAGCGCACCGTGGACCGCAAACGTATGACGTCACTTCCTGTTGACCTACGCCCTGACGCGTTTCGTCATTTCCGACTTCTTCTCGAATTTTTAGCAATATTACGCTATGTGGCCCCATGTTTATTTTCATGCACAACTTTAATAAACGCGCTGAGAGGGATATGACTGAATAACACTGGAGAAGGAAGTTGATGTTCTGGTTGTATTTTACGCGCTGGTGAAATCTGCAGCTGATGCTGGTGGAGAAGGTCCTCATGGTCTAAATACTACAGGCGTTATTTAAGTATACTTCTGGTGAGTGTACCCCCAAAAGGGGATAAACCCTCTAACACGGTGATATCTAAGGTGGAAGGTTTTAAATCACTCACGGAATATCCACGCAGAACCATACTGTCGCATGTTTGTTTGAACTGTCACCATTGCCATATTGCTGATCCATCAGATTGGAGGATCATTTGTTTATCAAGCGGACTCTTTGTTTTATGAAAACACGCAGTGCAATTTTATTTATTTCTTCATTCATTTATTTATTTGTTCACGTGCACGTTTGATTTATCAATTTATGCACATTATATTTTAAGGCGTAATTTAAAGGTATTTTTTACTCTGTAAGGTGTATTTAAAGGTGCACTTTCCTTACCTTTGCTTACCTCCCCTTTTTTTTATATATACACCTATGTTTATATATATGCACAATTTTTCAAACCAAGTTGAAAAACCATCGCTTAGCGCTGCTATAAGTATTGGATAGACACAGCCATAGAGCATTCTGGTGTTTAACCCCTTATTTATATCATTCCAATCTTACTGTTAATTTTAAGCAGCTGCTACAAAATATATTCAGCACATCACTGAAATTAATTTTTGTAATCACATCATATTACATCTATATACAATTTATATCTATTTATTTATTTATTTATAATTTTGTATACACAGTTTTACATTGAATATTTACTCATTTATTTATTCACTCGCACAATATATATTTATTTATTTATTTATATATCTGTCTACCATACTACTATTTGGGGTCTACATCACTCACTACCCCAAATATTGTAAATACACGCACCCTAGTAGCGCAGAGAGGTGTTGAGCATAGGAGGGCGGAAATCTCAAAACACCACTCATTCACGGTAATCATTTAAACAAGTTATGCAGTAAAGTAAAGTTAAGAAATATGTATGTGAAGGGAAATAGAATTCCCCACAATCCAGTACTCCGAGAAGAAAGTATTAAAGTAACAGTACAACAATAAGTGATGATAAATGTCAGCTATGGTCACTAGGTTCTGAACCCCTGAAGAAGTCTCATGGGTGTGACGCAACCTGTCAGTCATAGCCGAGGATGTCATCATGCAAACATGCACAAACACTAGGGAGAGCGGCGCTGTGAGTGATCTGTCCTCTTAAGGAAACATTACCTATGCTATTAGGAATGTGCACAGAGTTGGTGCACAAAATAATGTGAGTGTTTTAAGCTTTTTTAATAACAATAATAGTTATTACAGAAAGCACTATGATTGCCATCTCTTTTTTTTGAGTCAATATAACGGTGGGGTATACGGAGGAGGAGTTTTGAATTTTATATCAAGAAAATAGTGGAACATCATTAAGAGACTTTATTGTGAACTTTTTTGAATGAATATATTTTCATGGTGTAGGTGTATCACTATTAATGCCCAGCATTGATTAAATTACCATGCATGCAGACATTTTTCACATTTTGTGTTCAAAAGATTTTTGAATTCATTTTTTGTTTGTTGATGCAAGGTTGGCATTAGATACATATACAAGAGTGTTATTGTAGGTAGCGCTGCGCTAAAAAAATTAGTTTATATATGGTGGATGTGGGAACACATGAAAGTGGTGGCGAGCAGAGTACACATAAATTATAGTGCGATAGGTAAGCAAAATACCTTTTTCCACACACCGTTTTTTTTTCACACTGTGTCTTTTAGGTGGTAACGGGGTCACTATAAACCATTACAGGCACATTTTACTTAGAACTGATAATTAAACTTTGAGAGTTATATGGAAAGCGCAGCCCACATTTTTTTCTAGTGCTTCACCTGACACTAAACTCTGGTTTAAAAAGGAAAAAAATCTGTTCAAGCCTGTATTCTTAACTCAACTTTTTTCTGCTGTGATATGACTTCCTGCTAGAGGGTGGCTATGTTCATTCTCCAGGGTCCCATTGTATGTAGGAATATAGCCACCCTCTCTTTCACACTCTAGAGATGAACTGGAGACTGTAGACTATAGGATTTGAAGTGTGAATAGAGCACTGCAACTAACATGCAGAAAGACGTAGTAAGAAACAATTTTAGTCCTTTAGCGCCTGCGCCTCCTGGCCCTTTAAGACATTTCAGATGCCGGGAAACAGACATTCGGGTCATATGACTGATGGGATTGGCCATCACAGCGGTCACATGATTGAAAAGCTCCCGATCGCAAGTATGCAATGGGAGCTTACCGATTCCGGCCTGTTATTATGCATGGAGTGCGCTCTCAGCACGGTAAGTAGTTTACACAGAGGCCGCATATATGCGTACCGCCAGCACCAAGGAAAAACAGATTACAAGGCTATTAAATAGTGGATGTGTACGGATTACTTTTGAAGAACAAGGATATTGTTTAGTGTCACTTCACCTTTTCACAATGATTTGGTGGTCAGAGAACCTCTACTTGTGATGCAAAATAGTTATTCCCAAACACATGCACCGCATGCTTCTTACTTAATCTCATATACAGAACACCTGATGTACAAAACAGAGAATTCATGCCCAGAACTTTTGACAGCTACCAATCTAATTCAAACCTGCCTTAGAAATTTGATTGTAAGAAGGGTTGAAAAAAAGTGCCACACCGCTGCTAAGAGGTCCAGATGCAACTTTATTCCATTAAAGGCCAGGGGTACAATTCAAGAAATGCCAATGCGTCTTGGGGGTCTAAGTGCCCCTTTCATCAGGACTTGACTGGCAACAAAGTGAACAAACCAGTAGTGAACCGGACCTAGTATTTATTCCAGTGAGAGTTAAAAGCACAGGCCTAATCAGCAACTTGTTTGGCAGCCTAAGCTGCAATAGATAAGTAAAAGACTATTTTTTCCAGGCACCAGTGGCGTCACTAGGGGGTGGCTATTGAGGCACTCTAACTGAGTCTGCACTCCGTTCTTCAGAGCCAGGAGATCAGTGTGTGTAAGAACGAGTCTCTTCCTTGCTCCGCCCATATCAGAAGCGGAAGGAACTTTCTCACACAATCTACTGAGTAGGTGAGTGCAGACCATGGGGGAGGGGGAGGGGGGAAACTCTGTACTACCCCATCACTCTGTATACACCAGCCTCTCTGTATATACACCAGCCTCTCTGTATACCCCAGCCTCTCTGTATACCCAGCCTCTCTCTATATACACCAGCCTATACAGTACACCAGCCTCTCTGTATACCTAGCCTCTCTGTATATACACCAGCCTCTCTGCATACCTAGCCTCTCTGTATATACACCAGTCTCTCTGTATACCCAGCCTCTCTGTATACTCTAGCCTCTCTTCTATATACCCTAGCCTCTCTGTATGTAACAATCCGCATCTGATGGGAGGTGACGTGGGG
The DNA here is from genome assembly GCA_028564925.1 of Lithobates sylvaticus. Lineage (NCBI taxonomy): Eukaryota > Metazoa > Chordata > Amphibia > Anura > Ranidae > Lithobates > Lithobates sylvaticus. Next base: position 79,690,083 of record CM053028.1, read on the forward strand.
ACTCAGATGTAATGAGGGGGGCTTTGGGGACCCTGATGTAATGATACTATATAATGTTTTTTTATATATATATATATATATATTAATCCAAATAAGAAAAACAAAAAAAAAAAAAAATATATATATATATATATATATATATATATATATATATATACACACACACACACACACACGTATAGTATATACATGTGTATGCCCGCCCAAGCGTATGACTTTCTTTACTTTGCTGATATGGGCTCTTTTCATGTCTTTAGGCTGTTAAACAATCTAAAACTGGAGAAAGCAAAATCTGGTACAGCTGTCTATGGTAGCCAATTAGCTTCTAACTTTAGTGAACCCCATTGTGTCCATATACTTTTGGCTATTTAATTGAACATATCACAAAGCATCCCAAGAGGACCATTTCCTGCTAAGATCCTTTGCAGGTGAACACTGATCTTTCTTGTTCCCCACTATATTTTTCACACATCCCAGTGTACTGCGGTCTCCCAGATTCTCACTGATATGGCTTCTCTTTTTCTGATACTTTTCTTATTTGGATTAAATAGTTAAATCAATGGCATGTGTGCATAACCATCTAACTATTAAGCTTAATCTCCAAGTTCCCTGCTCATAGGCTTGAATGTAATTTAGCTTTTGTTTCAAATACATGTAAATGTGCTTGTATCATTTTACAGATTTGAAATGGGGGATTATGCACACAGCTCAGAGCTACAGAGTTATAGACATCACCCAGGTAAGTGAGTCATTCACGATTATTCAAAGTGGAGATTTATAGGCTTGATCTATTAACCTGGCTCAATTTAAAACTGTGCATAGGTCAGACTGCAGATATTTATATTCAAAGGATGAAGTGAAGAACAGGCAATCACTCAAGGGAAGTTCATTTGTATTCAATACCCAGAATCCCTAGCGGCAAAGAAAATGCTATAGTCTGTAAAATGTGCAGACACCCTGACAGAACTGATTGCTAAATGCAGTGTTTTAGTAGAAGTCATAATATTGTATAACTACGGCAATTATAAATATCACTGCACTAATTTTGCCACATTCATTCATGGCATGTACCGATTTAATATGCAGGATCATAGTTTTTACAGCAGAGATGATCAACCGATGACAATATCAAGGTAAATATACTGACACAAACATAATTTGTTTATTGCTACTTACAGTTCTATTAAAGAATTCTAGAAATTTTAGCGGTCACGCCTGCACATCTAAAGCCCCATACACACGGTCGGACTTTTTCATGGATTCTGTCCGATCGGACAATGTTGTTGAAAAATCAGACCGTGTGTATGCACCATCGGACAGTGTACGTCGGATTGTCCGACGGACAAAGTCTTATCTCCTGCTGGAAAGATTTGCCGACAACACGGTCCGATCTCACCAAATCCGATCGTGTGTACGGTTGTCCGACCGGACAAAGTGCTACGCATGCTCAGATCAAATTACAAGACCAAAGCTATTGGCTACTAGCCTCTACGTAGTCCCGTCGTAGGCAACAAACGTCACCACGTTCAGAATGATCGGATTTTCCGACAACTTTGTCCGACCGTGTGTACGCAAAACCAACATCAGACAAAGTATGACGGACAGGATCCGACCGACCTGGTCCGCGGATTGTCCGACCGTGTGTATGGGGCTTTACTGTAAATATCAATCTGGTCCTACACAATCAGATTTAGCAAGAATCAGATGAAATTTGTCCAGTGGTCACTTCGCTGTGCAGAACTTCAACATACCCTTTTCAGAAAACTATGTTTGAATACATCTGTCAGCACACTCTAGGATCCCCAGACCTTCCCTCGGCCATCTATGCCTCTCTGAATAATGGCTCATCCTCTACCCTTCTCACTTATGTAGTTCAGTGGGAACGAGACTTGGTTACTACAAAAGACTCAGCGGACTGGAGCAGAGCCTGGTCCTCTGTGGCCAAATGCTCTTTTAACACAGCCACCTTGGAGGCAGCATATAAGGTGCTTTATGCTGGTATTGGGTTCCTGCCCGCATTGCCCATGACAATCGATCTTACAGTGATTGTTGTTTCCAAGTGTGTGGCCATAGAAGGTACATACCTGGTGGAAAAGCCCTAGAATAATTTGATTTTGGTCCTGTGTATTTGGCCTCTTATTCACCCTGTTACATTTGCCCATACCAAAGGAAGCCATGTTTGCCTTACTGCATTGTCCTATCCCGGGTCTGTTCGCTCACCAGTGGTAGCTTGCTTTCTATTTGTTTCTGTCAGCCAAAAGAACAATTGCCCAAGCCTGGAAGAAACCATCCATTCCTTACCTGGGGGTGAGAGTTCCTATGACTGTGGTGATGCTTAACGAACAACTGTCTAGCATCTGCAAGGACTCCCATGCTAAGTTCCTCGAGATCTGGGAACCGTGGCTGTCATATGCCCCCCCTCTCTTGACCTCAAATCTCTTGACCCCCCTTCCTCCCTAGTCTACTTTGGCTTTTCTTTACTTCTCCACATGCTGGGTGCATGTCCTGTTTTGATCTACACCACCCCCTACCCAATTCCCCAATTGGTTTCTACTTGGTCCTTCCTTTGTTGAACTTATACATGATGTATACTATTCAATTATATAAATATTGCAGAGCCCAGGGGATACCCTGCTATTGCTGGGAACCTACCTAGGACCCTCTGGTTATTATGGCCTCTGGCCATGCCTATCTGTTATACATGCTCTCAGGAGGGGTTTTTTTATAAATTTTTTTACTGATCTATTATTCCTTGACTTCTTTTGCAAGCTAACTCCTGTTGCAATTGTCAAAGCTAGCGCCTGTGTGGGCAGAACTTTTGCACATTATCTCCTTGTAAAAAACAAATAAATACTATTGAAACAGAAATTTGTTCAGAGGTTGGCCCTGTCAGCACCATCGGACATTTAGATTGACTTTTGCCAAAAGAAGGCAGGCGGAAAACTCTTGGCCAAAAATTTGCTTTCATGAAATGGGTATGAAAGGTGCTGACTGTCTACATGCATCAGCCAACACTGCAGATTCATTTATGCACACTGTTTTTCATGAATGGGGGTATCTAGTGATTTTTCTCATTAGGTCCACGTTTATTGCCAGCTCAAGAGTGCTGCTTCATAGTGTCTACCCGCACAAGGCCAGCACAGTGCTTATGTCAGTTCCACCTCCAATAATAAGCCACAGAGAGGCCATGACTACTAGGGCTGCGCATCTTCACTGGTCTCACGATTCGATTAAATTATGATTACCCTGTCCACGATTCGATTTCATTCCGCAATGCATCACGATGCATCACGATTACAGTGCATGATTAAAAAAGTTTTATCTGAAAATTCAAGCAGTCAGAGGGATGTTGGGATCAGAGGCAGAGGGATGTTGGGATCAGAGGCAGAGGGATGTTGGAATCAGAGGCAGAGGGATGTTGGGATCAGAGGCAGGGGGATGATGGGATCAGAGGCCGAGGGATGGTGTGAGCAGTGGCAGAGGGATGGTGGGAGCAGTGGCAGAAGTATGGTGGGATCAAAGGCAGAGGGATAGATGTGATCAGGCAGATGGATGGTGGGATCAAAGGCAGACAGATGGTGGGATCAGAGGCAGACAGATGGTGGGATCAGAGGCAGGTGGATGGTGGGATCAGAGGCAGACAGATGGTGGAAATAGAGGCAGAGGGATGTTGGGATCGGAGGCAGATGGATCAGGCAGACGGATGGTGGGATCGGAGGCAGAGGGAGGGTGGGATCGGAGACAGAGGGATGGTGGGATCAGTGACACTGGCACTCAGGGTACAGGCATTCACATAGTAGAAAAACACACTGCTGCCGGGAGGACAGAAGTGATGGAATCTGCTGCTGACAAAAGGAATACAGTGAACTTCACAGATCTCTGCTTAAAATATTTTAATAATAAAAAATTGCACTTACAAGAATGCTTGCAAAGATTTGCGTATAAAAACAATCACAAAGCCGGCCGGCAGATTCGGGAGCCTGTCCTTCCCTCGCGTAGCGTGGTGGCATCATTGCGTGCCATCCCAGATGCGTTTTCGTCACCCCGTCAATGGGGTGATGTTCCCCATTGACGTCACCTATGACGAAACGCATCTGGGAAGGCACGCAGTGACGCCACCATGCTACACAAGGGGAGGATGGGCTCCCGAATCTGGAGGCTGGCTTTGTGATTGTTTTTAAATGCAAATCTTTGCAAGCATTCTTGTAAGTGCAATTCCTTTTTTATTATTAAAATATTTTAAGCAGTTTCACACTATGGGCAGTCTATTTTCCTTTTGAGTACTCATTGGAGGAAGGGTCCTGTGGAAAAACGTGAATACCGATCTTATTACAAGTGCAGATCCAGGGTGCTGTATGATATACCATCTTAGGCTTCAGGCTGATGACGGGGCTGATTACATGCTTATTACGCTTCACAATCTGGTAAGCACAACATTTATTTGGTGGACGGGTATCTTTCACTCCAAACAAGCATATGTGAAGTCACCGTGATGGTCCAATTAGGACTTTGTGGATTATTCATATTTACCAATGAACTTTTCTTTTCCATAACATTTTTTCCATAACCATTAATAATTGATGTGGATCTATTTATAAGCGAATTGAATTGGTGAATAAGGGTTAATTTGTATTTGCCTATTTCTGTCATTCTTATGATAGTATTACATTTCCATACATAGTGTTATTGGCGCAGCTTTTCGATTGTGCATTGTTTCTTGTGTGTGTATCCCACTTGAGCAGCAGCCTACACACTATATAAACAATAATAATTTTTTGTCGTGCGCAGTTTATTTTTCTATACTCTATAACTTCACAGATCTGTCAGTTCCCTGTTGCATATTCCAGCACACTAGGAGTTAACATAGTGGAATGTGTGAACGGGGAAGACAGAACTGAACTCTCCCACGCGGTCAGTACAAGTTGTAAGCAGAGTACACTTATATGTACTCTGCTTACTCATGTTAAACTAACTGTGCCTTATCGAATCCCCTCTTATTGTACATTAAGGGCCCCATTGTAAATGCCTTTTAAAAAAATATGTAGCTATTTAAATACTGCATATTTAAGACTGTTCCTTTGGCTCACATGTAACTCAGACCCAGCTGGCCACTGGCTGCTCTCCTCTCGGCTCACATCAGCAGAGGATTCACAGCCCCGCCCGCTGTAGCTTATAGGTGGAGAGAGGAGAGCTGTGCGCCGGGCAGTCACATGAGGAACAGTCTGAAATATGCTTTATATCGCTAAATATGGCATGTACACTTGAACAGTGGAGCAATTAATGTATTATAAGAGGGGAATCGTTAAGACACATTTATTTTAAAACTTGCAGAATATGATGGGGGCGCATCGCGGACTCCTGAATCCCGATGCATCGATGCTAGGATTATATTCAACACCCCTAATGACTACTGGGACTTTCTTTCTAGTCTATTCCTGCCCCTTCTCTTTCGGTGCAGTGGGAGAGCACATGGCGGAGAGACTACAGATGCATTCATAGGAGAGCAGCAACGATGAAAGGCTGGAGCCACGAAACGTCCCTATCCTGGAGGAGATTTAAGGGCTCAAATATGTCCTTTATAGACATGGTGGACATCTTGAAGAGAGCCGACTATGACAGGAAGCATGGACCGTACCCAAACCCAAATGTGAGAAAGGCCACGATCATGACTAAAGTTGTGAAGAGTCTGCACAGGAATTTTGGGGTACGGCGATCCAAGGATCAACTAAAGAAACGATGGTCAGACCTCAAATTGAGGGAGCACAATCAGTACAGAAAGATCTGGAAACTGCTTCTAAAAAGTAAGTACTTGTCGTGTGTTCCTATTATTATTATTACGTTCGTGCTGCTCCATGTGCTTTCTTTACTGTTGTACAGTTTAAAATGGCAACTTTCATGTTCATGGGCACAGTAATCGGTCGTAGGAAACATTGTTTGTTTTCCCACTTATAAGATGTTTTTGGCAGATACAGGTTAACTACATTTGTTCAGGCCTATTTGTATTAAAATAAGTTTGTTGTCTAGATGGGTTTGTAACTAGAATGAAATGCAAACTTGATTCAGTGTAAGGAGAGGACACTCAGCAGCTGTTTTGACATCTGGACGCAGGAGCACTAGCGTGGGACACAAGAACAAACTTTTTAGGGTGTCCCACACAGGTGCTCCATTGGATACTAGGGGTCTCTACATGTGTGATACTTTAACAAAAAAGGGAAGTATTTCAGCTTTAGAAAGGAAATAAAATGTTCTTCAGCTTAAAACTCTGCCAAAACAGACAATTGTACGACACTTCATGTTTTATGTTTCTTATTACTATTTCTGCCCTCAAATATCTGTGTGCTAAGTATACCTATTTTTTATTCACATAGGGGATAAAAGACTCAGGACATCTGAGGACACCAGGGACCTAAAGAAGGAGAAATCCCAAAACCACAACCAGAGGATGAGGAGGGAGACATTTATGAAGTGGGTGGAATTGTCACCACAACAGGTGAGTGTCTGAGACCACAGCTTCAGGTAATAGATGGATGCCTGCATATTTATAATACATGGTGTGTTTTTTTCTTTTAGGTGATGTGGATGTTGTGGAAGAAGAATTTAATTTCACCAGTGAAAGTGCCCAGATCCTCTTCGGGGAGAGAATGGGATGCAATCGTGATTTCGAAAATATAAAGGAAAACATCAATGATGTTCAACAAAAAATGAAGAATATCATTGATGTTTTAGGCAGAATAAAAAACACACAAAAATTGTACCATTTTCAGTTTTAAAGTATTTTAAAAGCCACATTTTGAAGATGCACACGGTGTGTCAACATGTGCTATCTGCCATCACAGGATATCAATGTACGCATTTTGTGGGTGCAACCCCTTCCTCACAACTCAATTAGGTGAGAGGAAAGGGTTGCACCCCCAAAACACGTCCTTTTATCCCCCATGATAGGAGCTAGCACATGTTGACATTAGGCATGGGATCAGGAGTGAAATCCCCAGATTGAATCCCAATTTGTGTGCATCTTCAAAATTTGGCTTTTACAGGGGTGACATCACCCCATCTGATGAAGGCAATATCAACACAGTTTGGACATGTCTCATATTGCCTTCACTTTATCAAAGTTGAGCTTTGTAAGTTCCTGAGTTGTGTATGTTATGTTTAAAACATGCCTGTTTAACCAAAAAAAGGATATTTACAATGTGAAAAAAAAAAAAAGTTATACACCAAAGATGTTGGTTTGTTCAAAAATGCTTTTCTAACGCACATGTGAATGTGCTTTGAGTAAAATGTTTTCTACTCAACAATGTGTGGCTTCTTCTTTCAATGCTCAATCGCAATTTTTGTAGTAAGTTGGTGTTTACAGTGATAATGGGGGTTATTTACTAAAGGCAAATCCACTTTGCACTACAAGTGCAGTTTCAGTGCAGTTTTGCAGTGCACTTGGAGTGCAAAGTGGATTTTCCTTTAGTAAATAACACCCACAGTGCTTTCTAATTTGCCACAATCACTCCATTTTCATGACTCCACAAAATTCATTCTTGGTGCTGAAAATTATGAATATTTTTTTCAGTAATGCATTACATACATTAACAATAAAAACAAGGTGTGTGTAGCAGACCCACAACATAAAAGTTTGCTGAAGAAGAGATTGTCACCTGATGTATCAAATAAATTACATTTGCACTATTGAAGAAAATGTCCAAAAAGAAAAGCCCATTGGAGAACCTAGGAGACAGCTAAAAGAAACCCAGACAGTAAATCAAAGGAAATCTTCTTTCAGTTTAAGTTCAAAAATTGTTGATAAAATGTTTCTTAAACAGTTTCTGGCATATCAATGGCCCCCCTACCTGCAAAGTACTCAACATACTTCTGTCTTACTTTGCGGGCGCTTTTGGGGGGCAAGCCAGGATGGCCAGCTTCAAGCGCCGTCAGGGTTTCTACGGAGGTCCTCCCAGAAACTTGCTCCCGCGCGCCCCCTGGGGCGCGCACTCGGGAACATCCGTGACCGCCGGGTCCCGAGGACCCGGCGCATCACGAATCACAGTAAACAGCCGCTGATAGCGTCCGTTTACCACGTGATCGCTCCGTCAAATGACGGAGCGATCACATGTACACAGACCGGCGTCACGTCATGACGCCGGTTCCTCCCTCCCCTCTCCGTACCAATCGGTACAGTGAGATGGGAGAAGCGGAAAGGGGGGGAGACGGGACCAGCGCTGTGGGCTGGATGGGTAGTGCCCACAGCGCTGGTCAGTGACAGCAATTTGCAATACACTGCCACCACTGTGCAATACTCTGCCACCACTGTGTGCAATGCTCTGCCCCCACTGTGCAATACTCTGCAACCACTGTGCAATGCTCTGCAACCACTGTGCAATGCTCTGCAACAACTGTGCAATACTCTGCAAACACTGTGCAATGCTCTGCAACCATTGTCCAATACTCTTCAACCACTGTGCACTACTCTGCAACCACTGTGCAATGCTCTGCCACCACTGTGCAATGCTCTGCCACCACTGCAATGCTCTGCAACCACTGTGCAATGCTCTGCCACCACTGTGCAATGCTCTGCAACCACTGTGCAATGCTCTGCAACCACTGTGCAATGCTCTGCCACCACTGTGCAATACTCTGCCACCACTGTGCAATACTCTACCAATACTGTGCCACACTGCAACACTGCAATACTCTGCCAATACTCTGCCAATACTCGCCAATACTCTGCCAATACTCGCCAATACTCTGCAATAATTTTTAATAGAAACAAAGAATTTTTTTTTTTGTACCGAATTTTCTGTATTTTTTGATTTATAGCGCAAAAAATAAAAAACCCAGCGGTGATTAAATACCACCAAAAGAAAGCTCTATTTGTGTGAAAAAAAGGACACAAAATTCATTTGGGTACAGTGTTGCATGACTGAGTAATTGTCATTCAAAGTGTGAGAGCACAGAAAGCTGAAAATTGGTCTGGTTAGGAAGGGGGTTTAAGTGCCCAGTGGGTAAGTGGTTAAATAGTTGTGTAGAATGCAGCATGCAAGGATTATATGGTTAAGTTTATATTCTGCCATGTTGATTGGCATAAGGAATAGGCAGAACCAGCTGGCCATTATCCCAAAAGCGTTCTCCACCACTCTTCTGGCTCTGGCCAGATGGTAGTTATAAACCCTCTGGTCCGAGGTCAGGGTCCTCATGGATTCAAAACGGTTGGCTGGTCAGAACGAACTAACAGAAAGCACTGAAAAACAGAAAGGCCGGAGCTGAAAATCAGAAACAAGCAGACAAGAATGCAATGAGAATCAAATACGTAATAGAAATACGAAGCCACAAGCACAAACTGAAAAGCAGTAACGATTGGAAAAACACAAGGCTAAAAAGCGCGAATCGTCTGTCACCAAACTTCTAATAACACAAGATTAGTGGAAGGAGCCCAAATGGTGGCTTACTTGGTATTCAACTTCCTCTTTCTAGTGCCGTTGTATGTGTTGTACATCACCGCATTCTTGACGTTTGCAAATTCCGACCAGCTTTGTGTGACCGTGTGTATGCAAGACAAGTTTGAGCCAACATCCGTCGGAAAAAAAAACATGAATTTTTTTTTGTCGGAATGTGCGATCGTGTGTACGCGGCATTAGAGTGAAAGGCAAGGAAGTTGATTTACCAAAGAACAATAATTTATGTGAATATTCACATCAGTTATCCAATCTTGTGTAAAGCAAATTCCCCTTACCTTCATCATCGGCACAAAATTGGACAACTGAAGTGAACATTTACGTGATTTATTGTTTGAAGATTCTCAACATCCCAAATGTGCCAGGAAAGTAGACTGAGGAATGGGGAGCCATGGCTGCTAGCAGAGGAAAGCAGGGCATATGAAATAGGAACTGGAGGGGAACGTCTATAGGTACTGAGGAGAAAAGTTTCAATATGGCAGTCAGTCAATACTGCAGAGTACGGAGGGGGCGTAGCGACCGGACTCCAAGATGGCCGCTTAGCCTTGGAGCTCCGCTCGTCCAGCTGAGGCAATTACCGAGCCTACACATTTCCCGGCGGTGATTTCTCCCCAAAGTGGGTCTGCAGCCTCCGGAACCTCCCAGGAACACTCCGGTGATGGCTAGAAATCGTAAGAACCCGCAACAACCGCAGAAACTACCCGGGTATTATGCCGCGAATGGCACCTCACAAAATGGCGGCGGCAGACCCTGTGACGGAGCGCATTCACAAGGACAAAGCTCGGCTCTCCAGGGACATTCCTCCACCACTACGCACCCTCAGAAGGCCCCCAGCGACTCCTCATCCGGCCCTAACACTCCCACCACGAGAAGCCCTGCTAAATCCAGGCCGAGGAGGGACTCACCATATAGGCCGCACTCAGCTGCTGCAATGGAGGTAAGCGCTTCACACACAGCCACCGCTGGTCAGTTCAGTCAGAGAGGAGACCCCATTTCTGAATTTCCCACAGCTGACAGGCCTGTTTCTGACACGGTTTTAAAAGACATGTTACTTTCTCTACAGTCATCACTTCAGGCTGATATGGTCAGAGGAATTAATGAATGCAGGAGGGAAGTTAATTCACTGGGCCTAAGGGTGGACAGAATAGAACACAAAATGGAGGAATTTACCTCATCATATAATATAATGGTGGAATCAAATGCAGCACAAGGGGAAGATATTGGATGGATTAAAGATAAATTATCAGACCTTGAGGACCGCTCCAGGAGAAATAACCTGAAATTAAGGGGTGTCCCTGAAGATGTACCCCCAAATCAGTTACTACCATTTGCCCAAGCCCTTTTCTCAACTTTTTTACCTCAGGCGACTGCACAAGACCTCATTGTGGACAGGATTCATAGAATCCCCAAACCCTCCTTTCTACCAGCAGAAGTCCCTAGGGATGTTCTTTTGAGAATACATTTTTTCCATATTAAGGATCAGATTTTACAAGCATCTAGAAAACAAGAAAATGTTCCTCCACAATATACCAATATTAGACTGCTTCCTGATCTATCCAGGCACACTTTACAGCGACGTCGCAACCTCCTCACAATCACCAAAGCACTAAGGAACCATAACATACCTCACAAATGGAAATATCCAGCCACGTTATCTATTACTCACAATGGTGCCACCTCCATGATCTCCTCTCTAGATGATGGTATAAAATTACTACGCAAATGGAATATACTACCTGATAGTAACATCCAATATCCTGCAACTGACGGGCCGTCGTTGATTCAAAATGAATGGCAAGTTGTCACATACAAGAAATCGCACAAAAAAAACACCGAGGGACACTATACTACGAATCAGCCTACCATATAATTGCCTCTTAGGATGAGTGACTTATACTCTTATCCTATTCACCCCTGGTTACCAGTAGCAGATTGCTCTGCTTTTGGATCGATTATTTGATCCTTTCTTATGATATTATTAATTTTGTTAAAAATTTTTTATTATTTTTGCCTGTATTTTTTCCTTGATATGCACAGATCTTCTGCGAGCAACTTAAAGCCCTCTGTCAACCTCAGAAACCCGTGTGATGCCTGCCAGCAGCTGGAAACGCTCTTGTCGGTCGCAGTGAGTACACTTTTGTCTGCCCTCCATATATCTAACACTGCGGGCCAATGACGATCTCTTGCTTATCAATCAATGCTCATGGTTTAAACCATCCAGCCAAACGATTTTCCTTATGGAAAGAAGCCTATAAACATAAGGCGGACATTTTATGTGTACAGGAAACACACTTTCAACTTGATAAGGCCCCGTCATGCACCCACAAAGACTATCCACATGTCTACTTAGCGTGTAACCCTCATAAAAAAGCTGGAGGTGTCCTTTTAGCCCTGAAGAATTCACTTTCCTTTCAACAAAAGGATTCGTTTCTTGATGCTGCTGGCAGGTTTATCATTGTCTCAGGTGACATCAATTCCCAACCCTTCACTCTGGTTAATCTATATTCTCCAAATACCCATCAAATTCGTTTTTTCAATAAAGTCCTCCGCAAACTTAAGTCTATGCAATATGGTAAGGTTCTGATTTGCGGAGACTTTAACATTACCTCAGACCCTCAAATGGACACATCCTCGGCCAAAATCCGCACAACACCGGCCCTGCAGACCATTCTTCATAAAGAGAAACTATTCGATGCGTGGAGATGTCTCCATGCTGGTGAAAAAGACTTTACTTTTTTTTCCAATAGGCATCGCTCGTATTCCCGTATTGACATGTATTTGACTGATAAATGGTTGTTACAGGATATAGACACGGCTGCCATTCACGACATTACGTGGTCTGACCACGCGGCTATTTCTTTAACCATTATAGAAAAGGGTGTCTCTTCTTCACCTCCCATCTGGCGTTGCAACACTAGATTTATACAGGAACCTTCTTCTGGTAAGCTGCTGGCACAACACCTCACTAATTTTTTCTCAGACAACTATGGCTCGGTTACTGATCCACATACTCTGTGGAACGCTCACAAGGCATTCATGAGAGGCATTCTCATACAAATGGGGGCTAAGGCCAAACGACAAAGATCTCAACAGCTTCAAACTACACTCCATGATCTTAGAAATCTTGAAACACAAAATAAAAAATCCCCTACTTTACTTATATCTAACAAATTATCTATCCTCAGGGAAAAGCTCAGGGAACTTTTGTCCCAACAATATGACAGGCATATAAGACGCTTAAAACTAAATTTTTACCATAATGCTAATAAAGCAGGCAAATTGTTAGCCAATAGACTGAAAGCACTACGCACTAAGACGAGAATAGCACACCTTAGACACCCCACTTTAAACCACAAAATCATACACCCCCAAGCAATAGCTGATCAATTTGCTGAATATTACGGTTCACTTTATAATTTGCATAGGGATCCTGCTACGACACAACCTTCTAGGGAGAACATAAATGATTTCTTGCAGCATATTCATTTACCTTCTCTCTCTACAGAACAACTAGAATCTCTTAATGCTCCCTTTACCACTCAGGAAGTTGAGAAAATTATTACTTCGCTTCCTAATAGTAAGTCCCCTGGCCCTGACGGCTTCTCTAATGAATATCTTAAAGCATTTAAGCATATTATCTCACCTCATCTTACACATTCTTTCAATAAAGCCGCGGAAAATGCCAGTATGCCTCCAGATATGCTTAAAGCTTACATAATCACTCTGCCTAAACCTGGTAAGGAACCAGCCAATTTTAGGCCAATATCATTACTAAATTCTGATACTAAGGTGTATGCCAAATTGTTAGCCACTCGCTTATCGCACATTCTTCCTTTATTAGTTAAAAGTGATCAGATGGAATTTGTGAAGGGGAGACAAACTTCCGATGCCACTAGAAGGATTGTTAATATTTTGTATCATGCTAAATTGCACCGAACGCCTTCTCTGCTGTTATCTATTGACGCAGAGAAGGCGTTCGATAGAGTCCATTGGACGTACATGGAAATGACGCTTATTAAGTTTGGATTCCAGGGTCGTATACTTCAAGCTATTTTGGCATTGTACTCTTGCCCCACTGCGCAGGTATACTCGACAAATGCTTTATCATCACCCTTTGATATTAGAAATGGAACTAGACAGGGTTGCCCCCTGTCTCCTTCCATTTTTAACCTTATGATGGAGCCTCTTGCAGAAACCATACGCACTCATCCACTAATATCGGGTTTCCAGTTTGGTACTACTAAACATTCCATTAACCTTTTTGCTAATGACGTTATCCTATTATTGACCAACCCAAGAATTTCTCTGTCACATGCTCATGATGTCCTCCAAGCCTTCGGTAGAATCTCATATTATAAGGTGAATTTTTCTAAATCTTTGATCCTTGCTCTTAAAATTCCACCCAAACTTAAACTTAATCTCCAATCACAATTTCCATATACGTGGAGCACTGACGGTGTTCCATATTTAGGTATTGTTTTGAAGGCTAAAGTCTCTGAACTAGCTAAATACAATTTGAAGCCACTTATTGCCAAACTGGAAACCCAACTTAAAGATTTTTCAATGAAAGAAGTTTCATGGTTTGGTAGAATTGCAGCATATAAAATGTTGATCTTACCTCAAATACTATATGTTTTTCGCTCGCTGCCACTTCATATCCCACAACACTTTCTCAGAAAACTTACTACTATGTGCTGGAAGTATGTATGGAATGGTAAAAAAGCTTGATGCTCCAGGAACAATCTTACTTCACATAAGAGATTCGGAGGTGCAGGGTTACCTGACATCCATGACTATTACTGGGCAGTTAGATTGGACCAAATTAAGCATTGGTTTCAGACTAATGACCCGCCAGTATGGGTAGATATTGAAAATTCATTGGTTCCACTTCCTGTGTCCAATGTACATACTCTTTTACTGACTGATAGTTGGTCTGCCTGGGACTTACGTAGACTATCCCCTACAATTCAAATATCTTTAAAAGCGTGGAGACACATACTACCTACTACTCAAGATGATATCAAAGACTTGCCCTACAACATACCACTTTCTATTCTTGAGACAAAACTTCCAACCTTATCCGTTTCTGACCTCATTAGTAAAGGGATTACACTAGTATCTGACTTTTTCGATGGCACCCAACTTAAATCTGCTATACAACTGACTCTGCAGTATAACCTCACTACTGACATGACACTTTGTACTCTCCGGATCATAGAATTGCTCAAAACCTTACCTCCTCCACTACTTACCATTCCATGCAAACTTTGGCAGTTTTACTCCCCAGGTAATAAAGAAATGAAAGGAATTTCTTATTTTTACAATCTTTTACATGATAAATTACAATTTATCAAGACACCTGCTATGCTCAAATGGGAAGTGGAGCTTGGTTCTGATTTCTCCGAAGGACAGTGGCGTCACGCCTTCTCTGAAATCCATTCTGCATCTCATTGTGCCAAACATTGGGAACTTACCATTAAATTATCCAATAGATGGCACTACACTCCTTGTCGATTGGCGACTTTTTTTCCAGGTTTTTCTCCGAATTGTTGGAGGGAGTGCGGCCAGTTAGGTAATCTATTGCATATGCTTTGGTATTGTCCTACGGTTAAAAGTTTATGGAATGGTGTTTTTCAACTCATATCTACTATTACGGGTATGCTCACCAACCCAGATCCTGCCTTGGGAATCCTTCATTTAAATATTGATAAGTTTCCTAAATCATTTAGACCAGTTATATCCCATATTTTACTTGAAACCAGATTACTGATTCTATGTAACTGGAAGTCTACCATTGCTATCAATGTATCAGATGTTACCTCTGCGGTACGTAGAAACCATACCTTTGAACGTCTGATAGCAATAAATACCTTTAAGTGTGCACAGTTTGACAAATATTGGTCTATATGGCCTATGGATCTTTCTCAGGGGGACTCCTAGTTCTGTCTCATGCTTGTTATGATTGCTCTATGTTCATTACTGAATATATTTCTATTTTGTACGAATTGTATTTTTATCGGATATTGATATGTATTACACTCAGTGCATATCTTATTGTTTATTTCTTTTGATGTTTATTTATTTTCTGTATATTTTCTTGAAAATACTCAATAAAAATTAAATGATTCAAAAAAATACTGCAGAGTACCTGTGCTGGACACATATTAAGTCTACAGATGTATTAAAAATCATAGGAATACAAAGATGTATAGGATAAATAGAGACAGGATTTTAATGGTGCCAACACACATAGGTATATAAAAATATACATTTTGTTATCAACATTAAAACTGTAGACATTTCATATAAAACCAACAGAGATTATCCATTCGGCTTTAACAGTAATGATACAGTAACTTCATCTCTACATGTTTCACCAGGCTATGGTTTCTTCAGGATTATTTGAATTATTTGATGGTGATTTACCCAAAGCGTGGGTTTAGATGAACTACAGTGCTATAATGTAGTGATTTTGTATGCAGTTTTTGCAAACTCCTGAAGAAGCCAACGCCTAGCGAAACATGTAGAGATTAAGTTACTGCATCATCACTCTTAAAGCTGTATAGATAATGTCTGTTGGTTTGATACAAAATGTCTACAATTTTATATTTGATAATAAAATGTATATTTTTATATACCTATGTGTGTTGGCACTTTTAAAATCCTGTCTCTGTTTATCCTATACATTTCTGACCTTAGGGATGTGGTGCCAGGGACTCACAGACACTGGACAGTTTTTTTATTTATGGGAATAAAAAGGTTGATTATATTTGCAGAAGGAATAAGTGGAACAATTTCAAGTTTTGGATACAACACAGATTGGGTGGACCCCCACTGGGTTCTTCAAACTGTCTGTGATCCTTATAGCAATATTAGCATTATAGAGGATGCTCTCTAGAAAATGTAACTGGCTGTCATAATAGAACAATAGATAATCCGGGGGGTCAAACCTGCCCTATTACATGCAAAGTGGAAAAAAAACTAGATTAAAAATATAAATATACAGTATATGCGTTCAGAATGAAGAAAAAATTTGAAATTTTGCAAACCTCTTCACAGGTACACTAAGTGCCAATTTGGTCATACGGATTTTAATGAGCAAATACTTCACAATTGGAAAACATAAACAACTAAAGAACTAAAGAGAAAATAAAATGATTTCTATTGTGTTTGAGGAAACAAAAAGCAATTAACTTGTAAATATGAGCTGCCGACGAAAACAGTATTTAATGAGAGATGCTCGTGCTCAGAATTAGCAGTATTTCCACTCACTACATATGAGCTTTACATTTAATATTCCAGGTTCTGCAAAAAGAAAAAAACAAGTTTATACAAATTTACCACATCATGACGATCATTTTCGCATACTTGGCAATTGTTTAAGTGTATATAAACCTAAAAACAAAAAAATAAAATATAAAAAGTAACCAGCTACTTTATTAGGTACACCTTGCTAGTACTGAGCTGGACCCCCGTTTGCTTTCCGAACTGCCTTCATTCTTTGTGGCATAGATTTAGCAAAATTTTGAAAACATTCCTCAAAGATTTTGTTCCATATTGGCATGATAGCATCACGCAGCTGCTGCAGATTTGTCGGCTTCCACCACATCCCAAAGGTGCTCTATTGGATTGAGATCTGGTGACTGTGGAGGCCATTGAAGTACAGTGACCTCATTGTCATGTTCAAGAAACCAGTTTGAGATGATTTGAGCTTTGTGACATGGTGCATTATCCTGCTGGAAGTAGCCATCAGAACTGTAGTCATAAAGGGGTGGACAATGGTCATCAACAATACTCAGGTAGGCCGTGGCATTTAAAAAATGCTCAATTGGTACTAAGGGGCCCAAAGTGTGCCAAGAGAATATCTTCCACACCATTACACCACCACCACCAGCCTGAACCTATACAAGGCAGGATGGATCCATGCTTTCATGTTGATGTTGATTCTGACCCTACCATCTCAATGTCAAGACTCATCAGACCAGGCAACGTTTTTCCAATTTTCTATTGTCCAATTTTGGTGAGCATGTGTGAATTGTAGCCTCGGTTTCCTGTTCTTAGCTGACAGGAGTGGCACCTGGTGTGGTCTTCTGTTTCTGTAGCCCATCTGGTTCAAGGTTCGATGTGTTGTGCATTTAGAGATGGTATTCTACATACCTTGGTTGTAATGAGTATTTATTTGAGTTACTGTTGTCTTTCTATCATCTCAAACCTGTCTTCCCATTCTCTTCTGACCTCTGACATCAACAAGGCATTTTTGTCCACACAACTGCCGCTCACTGGACATTTTCTCTTTTTCGGACCATTAGCTGTAAACCCGAGAGATGGTTGAGCGTGAAAATCCCAGTAGATCAGCAGTTTGTGAAATACTCAGACCAGCCCGTCTGGCACCAACAACCATGCCACATTCAAAGTCACTTAATTCCCCTATCTTCCCCATTATGAAGCTCGGTTTGAACTTCAGCAAGTCAATTCCACCACATCTACGTAGATGCCTAAATATATTGAGTTACTGCCATGTGATTGGCTGATTAGCAATTTGCGTTACCAAGCAATTGAACAGGTGTACCTAATAAAGTAGCCGGTAAATATATATTGCAGCTTACCAGTCCTTAGATACAGTGGCTTCATTAGTTTTCATTTTTCAGTCTAAGAAAAATGTCAGCAAGTACAGAAAATAGCTTTTGATCTTGCTTTAAAGAAGGCACAGAGATCTCAAATTTATTGGCGGTAAACAAGGAGGAGAGAGAGATCGATGTTCCTACTTAGTATGAACACACAATCTGTCTCTACTCCCCTGAAAGAACAAGGATTTGTGTATTTACACACACAGATCCCTGTTCCCGGTCTGTCACGAACGATCGCGGGTGCTCGCCCCTAGCAGGCCAAAAGGCGAAGCGACGTAAGGTAACGTCATTTCGCTCAGCCGCGCCATTCTGCCGCAATAAAACTGCAGCAGCTGGTCGGCAAGCAGTTAATCGGCTGTGTCCAATCTCACACAGAGTTCTGTGTTTACAAAAACACAGAACTCTGTGTACAGGGACCAGGGAAAAATAAAAGCAACACACGTTACACACATTACACATTGTTAGGCACACAGCTAACCACTTGATTGCCCCTAGATGTTAACCCCTTCCCAGCCAGTGTCATTAGTACAGGGGCAGTGTACAGTATTATCACTGATCACTGTATTAGTGTCACTAGCGATTTCAGTGTCAGTTAGTGATCCTCCCAGATAGTGTCTGTTAGCTCCAGATTGCCCGCTGAGTCCCACTGATTATCGACATTGCAGTATAGCGTCTATAGCTGCGTAAATTTCAGTATATACAGTGCCTTGAAAAAGTATTCGTACCCCTTGAAATTTTCCACATTTTGTCATGTTAAAACGTAAATGTATTTTATTGGGATTTTATGTGATAGACCAACACAAACTGGCACATAATTGTGAAGTGGAAGGAAAAGGGTAAATGGTTTTCAAATTTTTTTACAAATAAATATGTGAAAAGTGTAGCGTGCATTTGTATTCAGCCCCCTTTACTCTGATACTCATAACTAAAATTTAGTGGAACCAATTGCCTTCAGAAGTCACCTAATTAGTAAATAAAGTCCACCTGTGTGTAATTTATTGGAAATCAAAAAAGGAAGAACTCCGGACAGCCGCACACCGAGAAAATAAAATCCAAAAAGTTTATTTAAAAGCAAAAAACACTGCAATCCATACACGGCAAAAAAGGGGGGTACAGAGCTGACGCGTTTCGCACCACAACTAGTGCTTACTCATAGCTTACAGCTATGAGTAAGCACTAGTTGTGGTGCGAAACGCGTCAGCTCTGTACCCCCCTTTTTTGCCGTGTATGGATTGCAGTGTTTTTTGCTTTTAAATAAACTTTTTGGATTTTATTTTCTCGGTGTGCGGCTGTCCGGAGTTCTTCCTTTTTTGATTTCCAATCATTGTGCTATTAGCCAGCACCTGGGGCTCCCACACAGGAGCAGGAGCATTCGCTTGGGAAGGAGAGTCTTGGAGCGGTGGTTGTTTGTTTCTCATGTGTGTAATTTATTCTCTGTATAAATACAGCTGTTCTGTGAAGCCATCAGAGGTTTGTTAGAGAACCTTAGTGAATAAACAGCATCATGAAGACCAAGGAACACACCAGACAGGTCAGGGATAAAGTTGTGGAGAAGTTTACAGCAGGGTTAGGTTATAAAAGAATATCCCAAGCTTTGGACATCTTGCGGCGCACTAACATGACAAAATGTGGAAAATTTCAAGGGGTATGAATACTTTTTCAAGGCACTGTATATTATAGTTTGTAGACACTTTGGGGCATAGGTGTGCCCAGCCTATTGCATTAGGATGTGCACCCCAAAGCTCAAACACACATGCCTTTCTCTGCAGCCTCAACTGCACAGGCAGAGCCGGGACAAGGGATGGGCAAGAGGGATGGCTGCCCTGGGGGCAATAGCTTATTGCAGGGATGGGGGACCCTATGCCAGATGCTTATTTTACAAGGCTGACAGGAGTAGGGACAGATACATCACTGCTAATCCTAAGGTTATGAATGAACACAGTGAGTGAGTGTGCTCAATGTGTTCATTTAGAAAAGGAACGCTCTTGTAAATAATATATTTACTAGCCCCTTGCCGCACTCTCCATCCTGAAACACCCCCCGCAGCAGCTAGGGGGGGGGGCAGAGGAGGGAAGAGCGAGGGGTGGTGTGGCAACGCGGGGGAAGCCTGGGCAGTAGGGGGAATCGGCACTGCACATAGTGATTAGGGTGTACCCAGGCACACCTGGCACATCCTCTGCGCACGCCTATGCTTTGGGGTTGATTTACTAAAGGCAAATAGTCTGTGCAGTTGCTCTAGATCTGAGGGGAGCGTGAAAGGAAAATAAAAAAAAACAGCATTTTTGCTTGCACAGGATTGGATGATATAAATCAGCAGAGCTTCCTCTCATTTCAGATCTTCCCCTCAGATCTAGAGTGACTGCACTTGCAGTGCACAGTATATTTGCCTTTAGTAAATCGACCTCCCTGTGCTGGAGGCGTATGTGACTTTCTCCCATGATGCAGTGGTTAGGTCAAGCAGCCAATCACCAGGCCCGAATACTCTCATCAAACCTGTGTATGCTCGACTTCCTCTAACAATGAATTTACACAGAGAATTATGTGGAAACTGCAATAGGCCAGGAGTGGGTTTTAAAAAGACACCTAATATTAAAGGCATATTTTTTTTTAAATAACAAACATGTTATACTTACCTGCTCTGTGCAGTGGTTTTGCACAGAGCAGCCCGGATCCTCCTCTTTTTGGGTCCCCTGCCAGTGCTCTTAGCCCCTCCCTCCTGTCAAGTGCCCCTGTATGGAGGCACACGAGCAAGTTCGCTCTGCGTGTCCGTTCACACACTGAGCATGGCGCGGCCCCACACTCTCCTCATTGGCTCACTGGCTGTGACTGACAGTAGCAGGAGCCAATGGCTCCTGCTGCTGTCTCAGCCAATGAGGAGCAAGAGACATGGGGGGCTACTGCACACAGAATGTTTTTTGTTTTGTTTTTTACCTTCATGCATTGAATGCATGAAGGAAAAAACTTTGAGCCTTTAGAACCACTTTAAAGTTTATACCAATCTGAATTATTTCTAGATCAACCCTGCACATCCGAGCAACCTTCTGCTGGTGCTACAGTTGGTTGATATGGGAACTAAGAATACCTGCGACTGTTGTATTGTTCGAACAGCTGTATTTAGCAGAAACATCTTGGCACATTTGGCACATTTGACACATTTTGTATGTTGGCAGTTAAAAAATAGCACTGAATGTTGTGATAGTTCACTTCGTTGATCCATTGCATTTATTTCTGTGCTTATACAATGAATTATCGTTAGGTTGGGGCTTAAGGGGGTTAGGTTCAGTTTTAGGGTTAAAGCGTTTGTTAAACCAAAAATAAAATATATAGATTCTGGTCCCTTAAAGCAGTTTACACAGCACAGTGCTTGTGCTGTGTAATCTGCCCCCCTCTAAACTGTAAAAAAAAAAACCCTGAATCTGCCACTTCCTGTTTGCCCTCTCTAAACAGACCACGATAACCAGGGCCAGGGCTGCCAACTTCCTGCAGCATTTTTTACTGACATAACATGGAAAATTTACTGGCGGAGCACATTTTTTACTGACAGCCTAAGAAATGATAGAACTACTATTGAAAACTAACAGTGAATATTTGAGCAGTATAAACACAATATAGAAACACTGACAATACCTATAACAAAGTAATTTGCTTGATTTACACTTAAAAATTCAACACATCATGAAATGATCAGCCCCTGATATTTACTGGCACTTGTAAAAAAAATCACTGATTTTTACAAACTGTCAGTAAGTTTACTGGCGGTTGGCAACCCTGACCAGGGCTGCTCAAGGAAATCAAGGACCTGTAATTGTTATCATAGCTGTATTTTAAATGATAGAAACAGCATATCAACCAAAAATCCAGAAAAAACACATGATACAAATGTTATAAATTGAGTTGCAGTTCAGTGAGTAAAATAAATATTTGATCCCCTACCAACCAACAATAATTCTGGCTCCCACAGACTGACTACAGTATGTGCTCATGTGGCACACAAATTCGTTCTGTCAATTTAAGAAGGTGCTCCTAATGGCGACTCATTATTTGTATAATATACACCTGTCCACAGAATCTCTTTCTTCCATTCAAACCTCACCATCATGGGCAAAACCAAAGAGCTGTCAAAGGATGTCAAGGAGAAGATTGTAGATCTGCACAAGGCTGGAATGGGCTACAAGACCACCAGCAAGAAGCTTGGTGAGAAGGAGAGAACTGTTGGAGTGATAATTTCTGGCCACGGCCATCTTGATAAAAAGGCAGATGATTCATGTAGCATGTACTTCTTGGAATCCATCTGCCCTGAGCTCAAATATGCATGTAGGAGGGTGTGCTTAGCAGGGAAAGACCCTCCTCCCCTCCCGAAGACTTTTGGGATGTATGACATAATTTGCCTAGGCATAGAAACAAGGAAGTAACTAAAGAAATGGAAGGTGGAGAATTGCAAGGTCTCTAACATCCACCAGCTACATGATGTCATCATGGAGGAGTGGAAGAGGACTCCAGTGGCAACCTGTGAAGCTCTCGTGAACTCCATGCCCAAGAGGTTTAAGGCAGTGCTGGAAAATAATGGTGGCCACACAAAATATTGACACTTTGGGCCCAATTTAGACATTTTCACTTAGGGGTGTTCTCACTTTTGTTGCCAGCGGTTTAGACATTAATGGTTGTGTTGAGTTATTTTGAGGGGACAGCAAATGTAAACTGTTATTCAAGCTGTACACTCACTACTTTACATTGTAGCAAAGTGTAATTTCTTCAGTGTTGTCACATGAAAAGATAGAATAAAATATTTACAAAAATGTGAGGGGTGTACTCACTTTTGTGAGAAACTGTATAATATACTTCCTATTTACTAATGCTAACAGCATAACCATTTTAATACTGGGCACTTAAACACCTTCGCACTTTGAATGACAATTGCGCGGTCATGCTACACTGTACCCAAATGACATTTTTATTATTTTTTTTCTCACAAATAGAGATTTCTTTTGGTGGTATTTGATCACCTCTGAGTCAGAGACTCTTTACCAAGATCGTAGTTACGGGGTGTCAGACTGACACCCCGCAACAACGATCGCCACGATGCGCGCCCCAGGGGGCGTGCATCGGCTCAAAATCCTGAGGATGTCATATGACATCCGGTCAGGATTTTACAACCACTTTGCCGACGTCTTTTGACAATAGGCGGGCGGAAAGTGGATAAGGATGAAAATTAGTCAATGCTACTGGAGAAAGTGATGTTCCACTTTAAGTAAGATCATGAAGTAGTATGTATTTTTTTTATTTCTTTTTTGAAGAGTAAAGATATCGTTTAGTGTCACTTTAAGTTCAATTTAAAATATAAAATAAAGTACGGGTTTACTTTCCATCCACATTTTGTTGAGATGGCCCTGGTGCCTAATTACAAACCAGACCCAAGGGACAGAATAAGTGCTTGAGAATGGTTTGTGTAAAATGGGAATGTATAGAGGATGATCTCAGTGCCTACATGTTCTATCTTTGTCTAATAATGGGAAGAAAGTGGAAATCTGACTTATATTTTCATACATGAATAGCAACTAAGTTGTTAGGGAAATGGCAGTGTAATAAGAGTTAAAATCTCTGTCTAGAATTGAATTTGAAGACACAAAGTGCTCCTGCAGTAGACATGCTGCCTTTTCAGAATAAGTTTAATGTGTTTGATTATTCTTTTTCCTGTAAAGGAGAATAATAAACTAATTAAAATATGAAAATGTGCAGGCGGTATTAGATGTAGCAAGCAG
Organism: Lithobates sylvaticus; assembly: GCA_028564925.1. Taxonomy (NCBI): domain Eukaryota; kingdom Metazoa; phylum Chordata; class Amphibia; order Anura; family Ranidae; genus Lithobates; species Lithobates sylvaticus. The sequence continues at coordinate 79,713,912 of CM053028.1, forward strand.
TACTCCAGAGATAAATCATTAGGGAAGTAACATGTTTTATATTTTCACTGAAAGCAAATGCTTTGAAGTCAGTAAGTTGTCTCTCTTTCCTAGCAGTTCATTTTATCTCCGCTAAAACTGTCAGAGCCCAGTTTTCACATCTTTTTAATCATGCAGGGGTAATATTATGTAACGCAAAGCTTTCACTGGGAAAATACAGAATGTATACACAGATGTTGTGGAATATGAACTTTTAGAATGACACATCTATGAAAGGAAATAACGGCACACTGTCTACATCACTGGAAATGAAAAGATACAGAGGGACGTTAAAAAATGAACCAAAGAAACTAAGTTGTTGCTCGAATAGTTTTACTATTTATGCACATTTCATTTTTAAATAGTTGGCATTGGACTTAAAGCATATCTAAACCTAAAAACAGATAAGGAATTTATTGCAGCCTACCAATACTTAAGCCTCGTACACATGATCGGATTTTCTACGGGACATGTGTGATGACAGGCTGTTGGCGGAAAATCCGACCGTTTGTACGCTCCATCGGACAATTGTTGTCGGATTCTCCACGAAAAATGTTGGATGGCAGGTTTTCAAATTTTCCGTGGACCAATGTCTGTTGTCGGATTTTCAGATTGTGTGTACCCAAGTCCGTTGGAGAAAAGTCCAAAGTACAAACACGCATGCTCGGAAGCAAGAACGAGCCAGAAGCGGTCGGTCTTGTAAACTAGCATTCGTGATGGAGAATTAACATTCGTGATGCGGCAAATGTCGAAATGCAGTGCAAATTCTCTTCTTCTTTAATGGGATAATAATGAAGCTGCTTTGCTGGTGATACTGATGGAGTTCTGCCAAACGTATTTTAAAAGGCTTTTATTTTCTAGTCATATCAAGAATAATATTATTATGCTTTTTTTTTTTTTTGGGCAAGTTACCACAACACCATTATCCTGTAGTTTTTAAGATCAAAGATACAACTATGTTGGTGTCCCTTGTCAATTTTACATAGTATTTTTTTAAATGTAACTGCCTACTCCCAAACTGTCATTTTAAAGTAAAACACGAAGCCAAGTATTATTCTCCACAATTTTTTTATTGTGCATTAAAAAAAGAAAACAAATAAAATTAGACATGTTTTCTGCCAATAGAACTTAACCAAAACATGCATTCTATGCATCCAAAAATATAGAAAATATACCAAATCAAATCATTATTATTCAACCAAAAAATAAAATAAAAGCCTCATGCATGTGTCCTGCTCTTTAATATAGGGGGTCAACAATGCCAAGAGTTGGTGAAAGCAGGGGTCCGTCATCTGGAGATAATTTCAAAATTATTCTCCTGGAGCTCCCGCAGCAAAGGCATATGACATAATTTGTCCCGATTAATAAAGCAAGTAATTTTTGGTCCAAGAAATCCTCCACCTCCTGTTCCTGGACTGGACTTGGGTCAAAGCAAAAACTCCAAGGCCAATAATAAATAACACGTTATCTCCTCCGATTCCGCAACATGTCTGGTTGACGAACGGCCGTTCAGAAACAAACTGAAAAGCACAAAATGAAAACCGCGAAATGAAAACCACGAATTAACACTCACCAAACTTCTTCTAACACAAAATTAGCAGAAGGAGCCTAAAGGGTGGCACATGACAATTGAACTTCCTCTTTATTGGCTCGTAGTACGTCTACTACAGCTAAAAAACACAAAAAAATGCTTAAAAAACTCTGAAAAACGCTACTACAAAAACTCTCTCTTTCTACAGCTAACGTTACTGGCTTTTTTATAAAGTCCATTGTGCATTAGGCTTAGACCCTTTGCACACTGAAGGCGTTTTTCAGGGGTTTTAGCGCTAAAAATAGCACCTGTGCTTGAAAAACGCCCCCCATGCCTCCCCAGTGTGAAAGCCCGAGTGCTTTCACACTGGGGCGGTGCACTTGCAGGACATTAGAAAAAGTCCTGCAGGGCAGTTTGGGAGTGGTGTATACACCGCTCCTAAAACGCCCCGCCCATTGAAATGAATGGGCAGCGCTGCTGAAGCACATGCAAAGCGCTACGGCAGCGCCACAACACAGGCGCTATTAACCCTTTATTCGGGTAAAGCAAAATGCGGCCGCAGCTGAGTGTGAAAGGGGTCTTAGTTTCACCTGGTAATCTTGCAAATACACTTTGGGGTTGATCTATAAAAACTGGGGAGTGCAAAAAAAAATCTGGTGCAGCTGTGCTTTGTAGCCAATCAGCTTCTAACTTCAGCTTGTTCAATTACATTTTGACTATAAAAAAACTGGAAGCAGATTGGTTTCCATGCATAGCTGCACCAGATTTTGCACTCCAATTTTAGTAAATCAACCCCTTCCTGTCCCTGCGTGTTTACTTCTCCACTGTATCTATGGAGGAAGCCAAGGTTGCTACCCAAAGTGAACTTCAGACATGGCTTTCTTTCCTCATTTCATTATATATGAGGTGATGGGATAAGTAGTTTACACATAAAACATAATGGGCTTTATTCACAAAGCGGTATCTTACCACACTTAAGTATGCGATATGATACTGCACAGCGTTTTCAAAAAAAATTGACATTCTTTAAAAAACGCTGCTAAATTATTTTATGAAGTCATGCAGTATTTTAGTGTATATGTGAAGGTACCGGCGCCAATTGTTTAATTTTTTAATTGTTTAAATATAATATTCACTGTGCGTTTACTAATACGGTGTGCTGCAGTCTAGAAACAGTTTCCCTAATTTGGGTAACTGTATATATAAATGTTGTAGAAAGGATAGAACCGCGCCACCCACTTTGGTGCTGTTAACCAACCCCGTGATCCTTGCTATTTTTATGTGCAAACTGCAATAGACAATATACACCTCATAAAGTGCTACGTGCTTAATGTGCAAAAATAAATATACCTTTCACAAAAATATATTATTGTGACAATGGATTAGTGCCCATACAAGTTATTACCCGTATGTAATTTACAAAATATATCATCAATCATGTATCAAACATATGTACCATGCAAATATTTACAAAGAAAAAGGTGCCAAAAAATGTATATATATAAAAAATGTCCAATAATAACACCACTGTGGAAGAAGTTTTTTATATCCTGGCGTTATACAGACACCCTAGATGTGAATCCACCACCTCCTATGTAATGGCCACTCACCAGAACCAGGTGAGTTTGAGCCTTTGGTTTAATTCCTGGATAACCACTCCTGAATCTGTTCACTTCAGTCTCCTATTCCATAGGTTCAGATTGGGCAGTTTCCACTCTCAAAAAGAATAAATTGCTCCCATGGTGTAGTATGTTAAAAATATTTATTTTAAAAAGTAAAAAAACATATAGTTCACTCACATTTGCGTGTGCCTTAGGCCGGCACTGAGCTTTTCCAGCCGTGTATATGAGATCCTCCCAGATACGCGAGTGTGTCCTCTCTGCTCGCATGCGCTCCACGCCTCGCTTCCGTTCAAACTGGAAGTCGCGTCACGAATTTCCCAGCAGCCTCTACGCATTTTGCAAGTAATATTTGCATCATCAGGACAACATGCAGTATTTTAGCAGTGAAAGCCTGCAGTAATTTACCTCCGGCAGGAGCCGGCATCCTTAACAAAACTGTAAATAACTGGTTGTTAAGGAGCAGGCATCCATCGGCATCCTTAACAACCAGTAAACAACATGGTTGTTAAGTAGCAGGCGACTGCCGCGTCCTTAACAACCGATGAGTTATCAGCTGTCAGTTGGGTCCCCCGCTGAACGCTGAATATAAAAAAAAAGTATTGCCCGACAATGAAAAATTAAGAAAAAAAAACATTGTGGTGTCCCCTCCCCCAATTTATACTAGACCTTTGACTGCTCAGTCTAAAAAAATGACGTAGGGCCCCCCCCCCCCCAAAATCCATACCAGACCCTTATCCGAGCATGCAGCCCGGCAGGTCACCTGCTTGGTAATATGATCCAGGAGACCCTGGAGAGGACACACAGGCTAAATCCTGCCTCTGTAGGAGGCAGGGTAAAAGCGCCTTGAGGCGATTCAGTTCACATTGTAGCACTATACAAATTATTCATTCATTCATTCATTCAAAAGGGGGCACTGTCACTAGAGTGAAAAGAGGGGGGGGGGGGCATGACTGTCAGGGGCACTGTAATGGGGGGCTGTGATTGCTAGGGGTACTGTAATATAAAGGGGCACAGTGATATAAAGGGGACTGCACTGTAAAGGGGCACAGTAATCATTACAGTGCCCCTTTACAGTGCAGTCTCCTTTTTATTACAGTGCACCTGTACATTACAGTTCAGAGGACTGACCACCGCCTAAAATTTCACCCCCCCGGTCCCTCTATTAAATTGTCTGCTCGGTCTAAAAAGCCTGGGCCTATTTTTTGTCCCAGTCTAGGCCTGGGAATTTCAGTTAAAAGGAGAGAAGGCATTAGGACAAGGAACATTCTACTGATTGTAACTTGACTCCCTTGTGCTGATTTTTCTGTTTTTTATTTCACTTTCAAGCTTTAGGTGAAAACTTGAGATATAAACGAATTTATTCTGAATTAACAGAAATCTCCTATTCTCTTTTGGATCCTGTATGTGTTAACATGGAATTCAGATAATAATTTATGATGGAATAATAAGGGCAGAATGGGTGGTGACCCCAGATTCCAGGGGGGAAATGGTGAGGTTTAAAAATAGTCTGCCCTTCAGTGCTATTTTTAGTAAGTTGATTTCAGCTTTGTGAGTCCTAATGCTCCGTACACACAGTCAGACATTCCGACCACAAAATCCGTCTGAATTTTTCCGACTGATTTTTTCCGAAACTTGTGTTGCACACACACGGTCGGACAAAGTTGTCGGAAATTCTGATTGTTCCGAACGAGGTGACGTATAAAACATACAACGGGACTACGTAAAGGCCAGTAGCCAATAGCTTTCGTCTCCAAATTTCTTCTGAGCATGCGTGGCACTTTGTGCGTCGGAATTCTCTACACACGGAAAAAGTCAGATCGGATTTCGTTGTCGGAAAATTTTAGATCCTGATCTCAAATTTTTTCCGTCTAAAATTTAACGAAAAAAGCCTGCTAGAGCCCACACACGATCGGATTTTCCGACAACATAATCCGATCTGACTTTTTCCATCGGAATATCTGACCGTGTGCACGGGGCATTAGACATTTTTCAGAACAAGGTCAGAGATGGCAGCCTTCTCATTCTTTCAGGAAAGGTTTCAAGATAATGAAACAATCATACACAATAGGCATGCACTCTTTATATACATAGAAGCATTGCTTCTATATTATCTGTCACTATTGCATATGTAATGCTGCATAAGATCCAGGTCAAACACTGTGTTCCAGATCCTTTAGAAATACTTCACAATGTCAGAAGCAAAGCACATGCATATATACACTGACCCTTATGTGTGATCCAATTAAACTAGTAGAGGAGGGGGAACATGCACTGAATACAGTTGAGTGCCCAAAGTAGACTTATTCAAACTATGCCTTTGGTAACCATTGAAGCTCTACCATGAACTTAGGCCAAGGTGGGTTTTCTGGGATAACAGACCCTGGAGTGTGGAACACTTGGACTAAGACAAAGCTGAAATAGTTCACTTACCTCTTTGTACATCTGCATTATGCAATGATTACAACCCTGTTTACATGTCCAGGGTCATAGTCCATGCTAAGAAGGAAGCAATCAGTACAAGGGATATTTAAAAACAAAGAGCTATTGTAGACATGAGCGCAGAATTATTAGCAGAACAGTGAACAGGTGTGCGCATGCGCACAGGAATGCGCACAGGCGCGCATGTTTGCGCCAGACGGGCTATTTGCTCATGTTTAAGTGCTGACTGGTCTTTCTGCTATTCCCTGCATCCTGCTGCTACTCTGTTTGTTCCCTTGTTGTTGACCCGGCTTGCCTCCAACCTGAACTTGGATCCTGATTCTGCCTTGTTGCCAGTTCCTGACCCCGACTCCATCCTTGACCATGTCTTGCCTTATGATTCTGCACCTCGCTGCCTACCTGCTGCTGACCTTGGTTATTCCTGTGACCACGCTTCTGTTCCTGGCTTTGTTCCCACATCTAGTTTGAGTGCCTACCTGGCTGTCATCTGTATCGGATCTGCTCACCGCAGTGAGTTCCTGTCTCAAGTCTGCTGGGAACTCTGACAAGCCTTGCCTGGGACCGCATCACCTGCTGCAAGCACTTCTATCAACACTTGCTGGCACTCGTGCTCCTCCTGTCTCTCGGTACCCTCTGTTCCATTTTCATTGGGACCTGGGCTGGAGACACAAGGGAGGCCTGCCTCGTCATTTGTGCTAGTTACTTTTTACCAAAATAGGTAATTGCTCACCTGATCAGACAGAAAGTAACTAACATAAAATGCAAAGAATTAATAAGGCAAAACAGGATGGCAAAGACCATGTATACACTGCAGAATAATTTAAAAGAGTTTATAAAAGCCGCATAGACATGGACTCTTCACAGCAATGTATCTGTGGCTCAATCAAAGTAACACGTGGCTGCATAGAGCAGTCTCTTTAAAATTTTGTACAACAGAGAGTCTGGATAAGAAGCACTACTTCAGTAAAACAGTACAGAACACAAACAGTTCCTTGTGATTCTCCACATAAATAGCCTCCCTCTAAGTGTAGCCCAGAAATTGCTCTGGTTACACAGGTAAACAGCTGGAGGGATCCAAGGCCCAAGGAAAAAGAGCCACCTCACTGGTACTGCACTGCTCTGGTAGCAATCAGAAAGGGGCCCCCCAGAGTAGCTGGGCTTTCCAGAAAAGCTGATTAATATTAGGCTTTGGCCCAACTGTCTGTCTGCCCTTTCTGGTAGTGAAGGGTGGCCCACCTTGCTAAGAAGCACATGCCAGGTGCAGGACCTCTTAAACCCCACATTGACCAATCAGCATGCCCTAATTTGATGGCGTCAGGCTGGTCACCTTTTGTATTGCCAAATTGCTGGCCAACACTGGACTGATACCTTGACATAATTTTTTTTTATTTATTTTTTTAAGTATTTGCTTTAAAAAATACTTTAAAACTTTGGGAACCGTAGGCACAGTTTTGGATCTTGAAGAAAGTTGCTTTTCCTTGACTGTCTATTTTTTGTATTGTAAACACATAATAATGAGAATTCAATATCTGTTTTATCAGCACGACCAACTTTTGTGCCATCTCAGTCTTGTCCCCATTACCTTTCCCAAAAAGTTAATAGCTGACAAAGAAGAAAAAAAAAAACTGTAGCTTTGCTGTTTTGTAAATCAGAACTGGTAAATGCTGGATAGGGTTCAGTGAACATGTGAAAATTCCAAGGACTCTAAGCAAAACATAAAGTACAGTTTTAGATGAGTGCAGTAGAAAGCTACTTGCAGCTGTCTGCTATTGTTTCTAGAGACTCTGCTGGGAAGAACGTGTTCTATAAAATCATGGGCTCATAACAGGAAATAATGATTATCTCTGACAGTGTTCCACATCTCTGTATTGTGGACACAAACTAGCTATTACATCTTATTACTGTCCATGAACAGAATGCACTAATGGGAAGCTTGCTCTCAGATGCTACTGCTTACTGTATATTGCAGTACATATACAGCTGCAGCTGATGAATAGGAAATACCAGATGTTTAAATAAAATCTAAATTTGTCCTTTTTTTCCCAAATTTTTGCAACAGCAGGGGGCTCACCTGATCTCCTCTAAAAGGGCAAAGCCCCGTACACACAGGCTGAATGGCAGGTGACATCAGCCGGTTCAATACAAACTGGCCGACATTCGACCCATGTGTATGGCAGCCGGTCTGACAAAGTTGACCGTTTGGCCGGCTTTTGTTAGATGAGCATGCTGAAAAACCAGCAGCTGACTCGCTCCCGTTCAGCGCTCTCAGCCAATGGCTAAGAGTGCTGACCGGAGTGTTCTGGGGAGGGGGAGGCATCCCCCTGTCAGAACACAACAGCTCAGCTGGGGGGAGATCAATGTGCTAATGTTGGAACATTAGTACAGGAGCTCCGACCGGAGAAAGGGTTAATTGCTCATTTTGTTTAGGGTAGTATTTCTCAACCAGGGTGCCATCTGGGTTCCCCTGTAGCCCTGTAGTACCACGAGCAGGGGACCCAGTTATGTGATGGAGATCCTCTGACATTAAAGAATGACTCTGACATGAGGGGGGGGGGGGGGGGCTTCTGATTTGATGGTAGACTCTCATGTAAAGGAAGGCTCTGATGTAACAGGGGTTGCCATTCATGTAAAGGGGGGCTTCTGATGTTAAGTTAATTCCATCAAGACAGTTGTGTACATTATCCGAGGCTCAGGTTTGCCATGGATAAAAAACATGTACATTGCACTAGGGTGTGTCTTGTATATTTTTGGACGCTGAAATACAACTGGAGCTAGTAGCAACATACAGATTGTGGGGGACCGATCACAGGGCTGGAGGGAGCCTGTTAAAGTGAGAAATAACATATTTTCTTCTTAACCACTTGAGTCCCTAGCGCTGCTTTAAAAAGGCACTAGGATAGTGTATAATTGTCTCAGTGCCATTCTAAAGCAGTGGCGGTGGGAATCAGTGGCTCATACAGGTCCTGGCAGGGGTAAACGCTGGAACTGCTGACTGAGTGTAACAACTGCCACCCAGTGCTTTTCTCAGGAGCCGAGACGAAAAGGTCCTGGGCATGCAGTGCTTTCACAGATGGGTCTGGATCAGATCTCCACTGATCAGATCCACACCCCCAAGAAGAAAAACAAAGTGAAATGAAAACAAAACATGTAAAAAAAGTTATAAAAGTTATAAAAATAAGAAATATGAATATTTTTTTTTTAAAGAGAAGTTTGGGAATTATTTTTTTAAGAATCCTACTTACCTAGTTGGATGCAGCATCAGTCCGATGCTGCATTTGTCACCCACAGGCTCTAAGACTGAGAACCGAGCGCTGAAAAACCACTGATCTCTTGGTTCTCAGTGCTCCGCTGTCTGCTCACTGGAGCGCTGGGCTGTGGAGGGGAGTGGGATCGGCTGGCTAAGGCTCTCAGCGGCTCACTGAGAGAATGAGCCAGTTGCTGGCCAGGGTTCTGGGTGTATTCCAACCATATGATTGTGATCTTTCCTGAGCCTGTCCCCCATCGGCTCTAATGCTGGCCATACACTATACGAAAAATCGGTCGAATATCGGTCATTAGACCGCTCGTTCGGTTTTTTGGCCAGTTAATGGGCACAAAATCGATAATCGTTTGGACGTTTTTGAGCCGAAAAAACGAAGGACAAGTTTGGAAATTTTCTGCCGAACGAACGATAAATTGAAAGGTTAATGTGTTTCCCGTCTGACCTGTCTGCTCTAGGTATATGTAAAAAAATGAACATAAAATGTATTTATTTATGTCCACTGAATTATTTATCGGTCATTACATGATGGCAGTATCGTTTGCGCTCACGGCCGAACGTTCGTTTTTCTAAACTGGGTTCGGACGATTCTTCGTGTAGTGTATGGCCAGCATAAGACTGAGAACTGAGCGATCAAACACCACTGATCGCTTGGTTCTCGGTGGTCCAAAAGCAGAGAGCTGATGACTGTCAGTCACTGCTGTCTGCTCTGCCCCCCCCGCGCTCACGGGAGTGCTTGGCTGTGGAGGGGGTGGAAGTGGCTGGCCCAGGCTCTCAGCGCCTAGCTGAGAGGCAGGGCCAGGTGCTGGCTTAGGGTTCTGGGTGGATCGTGGCCATATGGTTGCAATATTTCCTCAGCCTTGACCAGCTCTGTGACGTCAGCCGACAGCGGTCTTCAGCCCGCAACTGCACTCCTAGGATCCACCCAAGAAGTACAGCCAAATGAGATTTGACTGTACTTCTCCTTTAATTCTTTATTTATAAATGTTATCAAGAAAAATACAGTAGTGATCAATCTCAGAAGTAAAGCGTACACAGTACTATACATTGCTAAGAGGTATTCCAGAATACAATATATAGTCAATGTTCAGCCTATATGGCATCCTAAGGATCACGCAGTGTTTTAATCTTTTAACAAAATTAAAAGTTCATGAACAGAAGAGAAATCCAAATTAAATCAATATTTGTTGTAACTATTAACTGAGTATTGAAATCATGTACTAGATGCTTCTTGGATACAGCAAATGGCTTTACTTTTATGGAGGATGTTAGATTATGTCTTACAGCATGAAGAAACATGAACAGGAACAAGGAGCATACAACTATATACACTTAGAGAGATAACACTTACATTACCATAGATACACACTACAGTGCACCTGCTGGATAGATAGGTATAATGCATACTCTATATACTGTTTAGTTCACAATGCTGTACATTACATGTTGTTGTTCTCCCAACACTCCTTCTCAAAAGCATGTGCTTTGTTGAATTACATTCAGCTTCTTCTGGAAATAACTATGACTTTCCTTCAACAAAGGTTTGGTGAGTGCATTGGCAGTCATCTCCTCTGATGGACAGTATTGATTGTCAATAACAGGTTGCTCTTGATTGTCCCTCAGTAGGTGATACTTGAGATCGATGTGTTTGGTCCATACCAGACCTCTTCTTTTTTTCCGTGTAAGGTTTATCCTGTGTAGAGCCTTGATGAAGTGGAGGTGTTGCACCCGAAATGCATTGGTTGTTTTTATATGACTTTTTTTGCCAACAATTAAAATTATTTTGCACTCTTTCATCCAGTTTTGGTCTGGCGCTACTTTTCATATTTCTTGAGCTGTTGTTGGGTGTCCAACGAGGGAAGCCTTGCTGTGTGGGAGCCACCTTGCCTGAGCTATTGAGCTTGTTTGAAGTTTTCTTTTATCTGCAAGTATAAAATCGCCCAGTGCCTCTTTGGATATGTTGTTCTGGAGGTTTGTGCCCTCATTAGGGAAGTTCACCCTCCCCTTTTGTCCTGTTTACAACTTTTGTGTTTTGCAAATTTTGGGTTCTCACTAGAACAGAAATAGTGGGGAATTTTTCAATGCTGACGCTAGTTTTGGTGACAACGAGGGATTCCATCACTTTGAAAGGATTTCCTCTCCTATCCTGTTTTGGTTATGGGACAGGAAGTAAAGAGGAATCTCGCCAATGGGACAGAGATAGCAAAAAATTCTGACAAGGGTTATAACCCCTTTACTCTCTCCAAAATGAAAAACAAAAGTTCTACTTAATAAAAAACATTTATAAAGCTCCCTATAATTGACTGGGTCACGATTTGTGCTAGATTTTCAAGCGGCCATCTGCTTTTTCACGCTGAAGAAAATGGTGTGCACTTATGATTCTGAAAATAGAGGATTCTTTCAGCCGGGGAGCTGTAAAACGTAATTGGTGCGATTTTGTAAATTGCTCACAAAACAACTAGGGAGTGCGTGGTGTAAAGTCGGTTGGCAAGGATGTTTTCGAAACAAGCGTGCCGGCGCTGAGTGCAGTTATTGAAGAGACTTCCCAGATGGAATTGGAAAAGTTTCCAGGCACACAGAACATTTTTTCACGCTTACCACTCAAACAATTATGTAGTCAAAAGAGTCAATGCCATCTTTAACTATACGTTACTGAACAGGCGGATGCCTCGACGCTCACACAATCAGTGAATGAAGTGTTCTAGTACCTGTCAGATCGTTTTTGTAAAAAGTACCGGAATCTGAAAATAATTTTTATTCTCTGTATAATACAATAAACTATTAACTGCCGCAGGAAATTGCCAAGGCTCAGCTATGTATCTGTTACTTAAATACTAGAACAGTTTGTCATAACAGAATATGTCTTTATGCACATCGAGTTATTGTGTTTTTGTTTATTTATTTTTTTCCTATCAATACTCAGTTCATGATTTACGCAATTTGTGACATTTTTCTGAAAAGAATAGAACAGCATTTTCTCCACTGCTTATGCCCATTTTACAGAACAAATAACATCATTAAACTGACTGGCCCTAAAATAATTGAGGATTGTAGCAGGTATGGAACAAACATTTTTGCAGTGCACAATATCAGCATTGTATTTGTTTACTTATTCATTTTCGCACAGGCGTTCTTGTTAAAGAAATATGGACATTGTGATAAATGAAGCCCAGTCATTACTCATTAGTGATATCTTCTTTTCACAAACAAGCAGTAAATAGGATGGATTTTTAGTATTTTTGTTTAAAGAAAAACTGGATATTGTTAAAGTGCACCCAACATCACATATATTTTCCAATATTTTTTATATATTTTTATTTCTAACATATTTATTTTTAGTTTATTTTTTTAATTATTACATGTTTTTTTAGCACCCCCTCAACAGCTGTCCCTGAAGCAGTAAAGGCAGCAGATGGGATATACACATGATGCAACTGCAATGCGTGGCATAGCAAAAATTATTCCCCCCAGCTGCGTTTGGAGGGCAGTACTGCCCATCAAACCTGACCCATTTAAAGGAAATCTATGGTCACAGCAAAGGCTTTCATTTCATAACATTTAATAACAATACAAACAATAGTTATTTTGACAATCCAGTAAAAGCTTACTTGAAAAATCTCCTTTCATGTTGAGAGTGCTGCCCGTCTGCTGGCCATCTCTTTCAACAGCTTCCTGGATTCCCTGCATGCTTTGCAGCTTCTCCTCTGCTGTTTACATTCTCTAAGGACTACATATCCCATGGTGCCATGCTACCTGCAAGCAGTGATTCATGTACTGACTCCACCTTCTGAGACTCCTCTTCTCAGCACCTCTGTGAAATGTGACACAGCAGTGACTACTCACAGGGCATAGTGAATACGTGTCATAGAATTCAAGGAAGTAAATGTGTGGGGATCTTCACAAAGTAAGTTCACACATTTTAAGATCTTTCAAATTTATAGGAGTAAACTAAAAAAAAATTAAAATACAGTGTGGAAGGGACTATATGATTTTACATTTTGACTATAGCTACACTTGAATGAATTGGGCCATGCAAAAAGTGGTCCGCAATACATGTGGTGCAGGTTTTTAGGGTTTAAAACAGGCCATGAGAAGGTGACATAGTGCTTCCTCACCACCTATCAAACACCCTCTGAAACTGATCACCATGAACTGTCTATTATTTATGAGCTCTAGAGATTAGAATACTCCCCCTGACAATACTGTCATCTGATTTTTTATTCTCCAAAAGAATGACACCATCTTTATTCAAGGTTTATTCAGGATCAGTATGTGCTTTCCTGAACAGAGATGTTGGTTCAGCAATGGCACAGTCATGTAAATACTGGTGCCTGTGCAGCTGTAAACCCCATTTTTGACATTTGAACTAAGCATATATTGTATATCAGTAGTGTTTACTTGTCTCTCCAAAGCTCTAAGTGTCGTTTCTCTCGGTGCTTCGTTTCCTTTGTTATGAGTATGAGTAACTTCTGAGAAGTTTTCACGACACATGAGATAAGCATGCAGCTTGTCTATTCAGAATACAGCTGTGCATGTTCCTTCGTATAAGGGAGGGGGGCTGTCCCTTTCTGTGCAGGGACCGACCTGTCAGAGCACCGCTGGGGGATCGGATGAAGATGGACCGTAGAGTCAGTTTTCATCCGATCCACCAGACGGATGGAAAAATAGGGTTTACATCCGTCACACTTTAGCGGATCGGAGCGGGTCAGATGTCAGCGGACATGTGACCGCTGACATCTGTCACTCTATAGACCTGTATGGAGCGTCTGTTCAGGTCCACCTAAAAAACTGACAGGCACACCTGAACGGTCCGCCCGTGTAAAAAGGGTCTTAAACCAATTGTCATGTTAGTCCATTAGGGGTAAGTTCTTAAGGTAAATGGCGGCAGCTATCCTCAGAGAAAGCCAGCTCTGTAAACATGATAAGAAGTAATGGAAAAACATAGGAAGGCAACCTGTGTGGAGTATTAGAGTAAAGTTTTGATAGCAAGGTATGTAGTACACTCACAAAATAGAGATAAAAATCAAGCTCATCTATGTGTCTAGGGTGTAGCTCTCCCGGCGTCCGAGACCTGCATCCAAGCATGGAGGAGATGGCAGGGGATCTGTTTGCAGTCCTGTGGCCACCAGGAAGTTAACCAAAACCAGCGTGGAATGCAAGGAAGTGACTTCACTGGAAGTAGAAGAACATCAGGGAGAGACCGTTCTAAATGGACAGAATAGGCAGGCTACGTGCTCTGAGAATCAGCTCCTTCTACAGGCCTTAGATTCCCAAGGTTCCTGTAACACTGAGCCCTATCCACGGTGGTGAGGGAGACCATATAAAGGAGCTAACAATACCATCAATTTTCTTAAAAGTAGGACTTAGGAATCCAGATGGGAGCATGCTGTAAGAAATAAAGAATGCCAGGGAGAACTTTCATTTTGATAAGGTTAATCTTGTCTATGAGGGATAAAGGAATGTTTTTCCAGGCCTGGACTCTCTTCTTTAGTTGTGAAATCAGTGGGGTCAGGTTCAAGGCCATATAGTCCTCTATGTTGTTTGTAATCTGTACCCCAAGATAAGTGAGCTTGAATACCCAACGCATCGAAAGGTCTGGATCAGCTGCCCCTCTAGCGCCTTCGTCCAGAGGTAAAATAGAAGATTTGGACCAGTTGACATGCAGTCCAGAGTAGGTGGCAAAGTTGTTCCTCCTGCATGGAAGGCCTGTAATACTAAGGAATAAGATCATCTGCATATAGCGCTAAACATTCTTTAATTGAATCCCCCCAGAGAGCCTGTACTGCAGGGGACAACCTTAGTGCTATCACCAGGGGTTCCATCATTAACTCAAAAAGAAAAGCGATAGGGACACCCTTGCCTAGTGCCCCTACCTATGGTCAAAAGAGAGGAAACAGAGAATCCAAGTCTGATTGCCACCTGAGGACTACTATGAAGCTTAGCTATCCACCTACGGAAATGAGGACCAAAGCCCATTAACTCCATTACCTTATGCATGTAGTGCCAGTTGACAGAGTCAAAGGCTTTCTCTATATCGATAGAGACTAAGACTCTGGTAGGCTGACCCTCATGTGGAAGCTGAAGATATGTAAAAACCCTTCTCAAGTTAGTGTCAGTAGATTTGCCAGGCATAAAGCCGATTTGATCAATGCCTACTAGGGATGGGATAACTTTAGCTAATCTAGCGGCTAGCACTTTAGTGAGAATTTATAATTCCAAACAGGAATATGTGCCAGTGGAGGGTATCATCTATCCATTAGTGAAAATTTTGAGGTCTGTGTTCAATAAGGCTATTGGATGGTAGGAAGAACACTCAGTGGGATCCTTTCCTGGCTTGGGCAATATATGCTTCAAGCATTGAACACGGGAGAGTCTGTTGTTCCAGACAATGAGCAAAGAGTGCACTGAGTCTAGGAGCCAATAATTCACCATAAGCCCTATAGAGGTCAACTGGGAACCCATCTGGGCCAGGAGCTTTACGTGGGGGGGAAAGCACATTTGGCAGCCTCAATTTCAAGGGGAGTAATCTTGGCTTCTAGTTCTAGGGTATGCCTATCGGACTCGGATGAGAGTACCGGCAGAGACAGATAACACAGAAGGTTGCTTAGAAAGTCTGTATCGTATGTTGCTATGGGTGAGTAAAGTAAAATAAAATAGCGTACAAACTCAGTTAATATACTCAAGGGATCATTAACTAATTCACCCCCCTCATTCCGAATAGTAGGAATAATGGTACTGATTTTTTTCACCTTGAGACTTAGCCTTATGCCTGGATTCCACATGTACCAAGTTGGAGAAATGTACCGCCTCGCCTCCAACAGAGAAGTATAAGTAACATCCTAATGACACAACTCCTTTCTTTTTCCTGTAAAGCATTAAGCTCAAGATTATGATCCTTACATTACCCTCTCAAGAACGCGAACACCGACTACAGGAAGGGTGGGCAATTCTTCATTATCAGCCCAGTAAGAGGTAATGGCAGTTTGCAATTGTATGAAAACTTGGTCAACTTGTAGTCAACGCAGTGACAATTTCTGTGCTCCTCCTCCAGTGCCTGCAGGGAAATCAAGAGTGATGGATAATGGGTTATGATCAGATATTCTTCCTGCTAAATAGGAGGTGTCCTGTATTAATTATAGTAATGGAGGATTGCCAAATGCTATCTCAATCTTAGCATGCGTGATGCGTTCTAGATAGGTGTGAATAACACTTAGCTGAAGGGTGTTTCCAGTGCCACACCTCACAAAGATCCGCCACAGATGCCCAGGAGGTGAGCTCAGTAGAGTCGGGCCTATTAGGGTTAGAGGAGTCCAGGGCAGCATCAAAAATAGTGTTATAATCTCCTGCAAGCACCAGAGGGAGGTGAGCATAGGGGGTCAGGTTAGTGAGCATGCCATAGAGTAATTGAGGCTGATATGGGGGAGACAAATATACGCTAACTACTACCAACTTGCGGTAAAAGATATCGAGGTCCACTGTAACATATGAACCCCCCGGGTCAGAGACCACCTGATGGATGGTACACGGGATTGCCTTGCTTATAAGAATAAGGACCCCTCTAAAAAGGAATGGGTGGCATGTAATGCTCTTTGGATCCAGGGTCTAAATAAAGACAAGACCTTGCCACCTTCCAGGTGTGTCTCCTGTGGGAGGTCTCCTGAGCAGTTTGAGAAATTAAAACCCAGCAGCTCGCTTGAACTTATCATTAAGCCCTCTAACATTCTATGACACAATCTTAACAGTTCTAGCAATAAGGGGTCCAGAGGCATTTTAAAAACAGGATATGATATAAAAGAGGAAATGCATCTATACCAAGAGGACACATCAGAGTGGCACTATGAGTTGAAATATAAACACTAGTGTGATGATGAAAGGGAGACTTGTTGACCAAACTAAAACCCATCCCTGCTGTTATAACAGAAAAACAAACAAAAAAAGTTCCAGTATGCAGCCTTTTTCCCCAAAACTGTAGAAACCAAATGGAGCTTAACCGCTGTTAGGGGGAAGATGCCACTAAAGACAAGATGGCGGAAGCGAAGGTGGAGGCAGAGTTTTGGCCTCGTGCAGAGCGTTTTGACCACGGGTCTGGTAGAACCTTTCCCTTATGCTTTGAGGCCATAAAAGGGGTCTCCCAACTGTCAGGATGTCAACGCAAGTAGAGGAAATCCGGGGTATGGCAACTGCCCTCCCCTTTTAAACCATTTAACCCCGAATAAATGTGTTGGATCTTACACTATGTGGAGCATCTTTTTTCCGAGTGGGATATCCGTGAGTCTTTGAAAACGAGGGGTACAGGAGAGAGAGTGTCTACAGGATCCCAGTAGCAAACTGTAGCCCAAAGGCCCTTGCGGGGTAAAACAGCCACAGGCGTTTTTGACCTCTTGCAGGTCAGATCTATCTGGTAAGCAGACATCCTTCCTTTGGTGATGGTCACATGCAGGGTTGGTGTCATATGGGACCTGGAATAACTGGAATATCCTATGAGCTGTGAGTTAAGAATCTAAGTGTGTGAGACTACTATCCTTTCACCATCTTTCTCCAAGATTATGGAGAAAGCGGTAGTACAACAGCTACACCGCCACCTAGATACACACAAACTCCTGGACCCTCTACAGGCTTCCGCCCAGGCCATGGTACAGAAACGGCACTCCTGAAGATTTGGGACGACGCCCTTGAAGCAGCAGATGACGGAGAATCATGTCTCCTGGTACTGTTGGACCTCAGTGCAGCGTTTGATACTGTGGACCACAATACTCTACTCATCCGCCTTACAGAAGTAGCAGGAGTCACAGACGCAGATCTACAATGGTTCGCATCCTTCTTAGGAAATCGCTCTCAGACAGTGAAACTAGGAGCTTTCACCTCTGAAACACGGGCAATTTCTTGTGGAGTCCCTCAAGGATCACCCTTGTCGCCAGTGCTTTCAACATATACTTCCGCCCACTCCTCAAAATCATCAGAAGATCAGACCTCTGCTTCCACTCATACGCTGATGACACCCAATTATATTTTCGGATCACCGGACAAAAAGACCATCATCAGCAATTAGAAAACTGCCTCACTCTGATAGACGACTGGATGACTGCCAGCTCTCTTAAACTCAACGAATCAAAAACAGAACTTCTTATTCTACATGCAAACCAAAACTCCCGAACCAAGATCCCTTGGACACCTCCTACCATCTTTGGACAGACCATCTCCCCAAGGACCAAGGCCAAGAGCCTCGGAGTCATCTTTGACTCAGAAATGTCAATGGATGCACAAATAGGCTCGGTAGTTAGCGGATCTCACCATCTCCTTCGCCTGCTACGCAGACTCATCCCCTTCATTCCAAAGGAGGACAAAGCAGTGGTAGTTGGAACAGTCATTAATTCACGACTTGACTATGCAAACTCCCTTTACATAGGATTACCCCAATATCAACTTGCGCGCTTACAACTTTGGCTAACCGTAAAGAATCGGGTAATTTTTAAGACCCTCTGCCTCACCCACAAATGCACCCACGGAGACGCTCCTCAATACCTTCTCGAGAAAATAAAACACTACACACCCAATCACAGTCTTCGATCGTCCGACCAAGTCCCGCTACAAATCAAAAGGGGAACGAAGATTCGCTGTTCAAGGACCACGGCTATGGAATGCACTACAAACCTACATCCGCGTGGAAGAAAACCATCAGGCCTTCAGGAAAAAACTCAAGACCCACCTCTTCTGAGAAGCTTGACAACAAAGCACTAATACAGCGCCTTGAGGTGATTCAGTTCGCATTGTAGCACTATACAAATTATTCATTCATTCATTCATTCATCTTAGTCCTGCACCTGCCTCTCTTCACCTCACAGGATTGTGTTTAACTGGATGCTCATCCTCCTTTGTGAAATTTTCTGTTGAATGAGGACTTTTTAAAGTGTATTTATCAATATTATTCTGACATGCTTATGAATAGTATGATTTACTAAATGTTAGGCGCGACTCTGTTTTTATATTTATTGATCTTTTTGTGATATCACACATGAGCGTTGCTGCTTTTTCTTGATTATATTTTATTTATCATATCGTTCCTAATAAGCGCGTTTTATTCCCCTTACAAATTTTTACCCATGCCATTTGTTTGATAAGTCTTTTCTTATTAGCCTTACAAATGGGAAAAAATTGTATTTGCCAACTTCATTCCCCAAAGACTTCAATGGGATTCGGGGAACTTTCTCAGTATTGAAGGATTTTTTTTAACTGTTTGACCAACATCCTTCGAACCGAACCCAGGCTCCTCTCTAGTTAAAATGTAGGTGGCAGGGCTGATATAAATTGCAACTGATCTCTGTAGATTACTACAAAGATGTAGAAGCTACATAGATATACTGCATAGGTTATAAAATTGGGTTGTATTGCTGAAAATATATGTACAGAAAATGTGATATATATGTTTGAAAATTATAGAGCAGTGGTTATTGTTTAATCACATGACTGAAAAAGAGAATAAAAATAATCATAAAGTTCTGCTATACTCTGAAATCCAATGTCATTGTGTCTAATTATTTCTGAATTATAATCATCATGTCTGAGTTTTCACAGGAAATTAGGAACATTGGACCTGTTCCAGAGGAAGAGCCTAATGCGTTGAATGCAGTCCACAGCATATTGAGAAAAACAGCAGGAATAATTAGAGAAGATGAAGCAGGATAATCCCAGGGACCATGCCATGATTTACACAGAGTAGCGTTGGTATCTCAATCAAAGGTGCAAAATCTGCCTCTTGCATGCATGAACATATTTAACACCATATTTTTTTTATTAATGTGAGTCAGTCCAATTAAGCAATGCTTTGCATATGTGTTTTTAACATCAATTACGTTTTTGGTATTTTTTGCCATCTTTCGTACAATTTCAGTGTTAAAGGAACAGCAGATTTAACATTTTATTAAAATGAATGTAGACCCAAAAGTAAAAGTGAGATAAATAGTAAGGCATGGTCCTTTATTTCAATAGATTTTTATTGAGTTTTAGAAAAGAGTTACAGAAAAATAAGTAGATAATATATTCTTGTCAAATTTTACAACATATACTATACGGATGATTAATGGAATACAATAGAAAACATATGTTATGTTTATAATGAGAGCTAAGGTGAAATAACACAGATCGAAAGGAAGAACGACCCCTCACCTAGACACCCCATCCAGGAGCAAGCTGTGTCTTATGGTGGGAGCCATCTCGATCGATCAATACAGTACATTGCTATACCAGGAACCTTAGATTTGCTTAATGTTTAGTAAACTGCAAAGAGTTGATGAGGTAGAGTGAAGAGGAGGGAAAGATGGAAAAAGAGGAGGAGGGGAGAAGGGAAAGAAGAAAGGTTAAATAGTGATAACTGTACAGGACTACAACCGAAGTGGATTCACGGATAACCACATTGACCAGTTGGAGATGTATTTTGCACTTGAACCATCTCTGAAGGCTAGAATTTTTTCATATTCTGCTACAGTATTAACTTTCACTATTAGTTCTCTTATACTTGGAATTTCGTTGGCTTTCCAGTTACTCATCATTAACTTCCCTGGTGGTATGATTCTTTCTGGTTTTAGGTGCTGAAAGCGGTACAATTATTTTGCATGGAAATTTGGCCTTTTTATATTGTAGACCTGCAATTCTTAGGAATAACTCACTTAAATCTGTTCAAACCAGAGTCTAGTAGACATCCCGGGTATGACAAACACAAAATCATGAATTAAAATATAATAAATAACTATAAAAAATAAAATATTCCCCACAAATCGCTATCGCTCAATTCTGCAAGTGATTCTAATTTATTATCAATGTTTTCTAGCAGGTCTAAAATCACTTTTGACACTTTTTGGTTGCTATGGACAATCTCCAAATTCCAGGCAGAAAAAAACAGTATTTATAATATAAAACTACATGCAGGGCACTGGACAGACTACTAGGGACAAATGGGATGTGTAATTTTTTTAATACAGTACTGTAATATGTAAGATTACAGTACTGTATGTGTTTTGTGTGTTTTTACTTTTTTGAATGTCGTAACGTCGCAAGGAACGGAGCTCAGCGGCACTCGGCACTGTGTGAATCGAGCAAGGAGACAGCTTGCACACACAGCGGGAGGACATCGCAGGATCCAGGGGACAAGGTAAGTAAGTCTCCCTGTATCCTGCAATGCGAGCCCGAGTCTGTCTCGGGGTTACCTATTATGGTACTAAAGTTCCACCCCGAGCCAGACTCTGGATTACCGCCAGGGGGTTAAGGATCTAGCAGCGAATATTATATGCATTGCTATAGATCTGACCATTACTGGATATTCTGACATATTGATACTTAAGATAGCTTTTTCAATTGAGGGCTTTACAAATACCCCAGTGACTTTTACAATTAGTTTGAAAACTTCTGACCAGAACCCACGTAAGTGGGGACACTTCCACACCATGTGAGCAAGAGTCCCCACCTGACCGCACCCTCTCCAGCAAGTATTTGTGCTGGTGGTAGAAAATTTGGCTAGTATATATGGAGTATAGTGCCATCGTGCATGGAATTTTTGTGCTAGTTCATCATAATTTGAACACCTTGAAAATTGATAGTTGCATTTAAATGCTGAGATCCATTGTTTGTCGGTGTAGGTTTTTCCCAATTCCTTTTCCCACTTTATTAGCGGGTTGGACTTGAGAAAGACTGATTTGTGATTGAGCAAGTTATATCATAGATATGCCTTTCACTTTCAAGTTGGAGGAATTCAGGTACGTCCAGAGTTGTGTGGGAATTGGGAGATTATTTACGTTTAGTTGTTGGTAAATGGATGAGATTTGACGATGTGTTAGGAACTCGGATGAGGGCATATTGAATTTAGTTTGAATATCTGGAAATGACATCATGATGTCGTCTTTCATGATATCTTTTAATAGAGATATCTCCCTTCTTAACCAGTGAGAAAGAGAGATATTTGGGATCAACCAGTGCAAAGATTCCAGAGGGACGTGGACCTTTTCAGACTGTGTAGTGTGGTGAATTGAAGGCACGGTCCTTTAAAGAGCAACCTTATTTTGAGTGTGACCAGCATAATCAAATAGTTACCTTAATCACTGCTCCTGAGTTCTCCTGATCCTACTCCTTGCCACAAAGCCTTTGCATCCACAACATCCCAGCTGGGTCTTGTGTCTAGTGTGCATGTATGCCATTGCCACATTTATTCATATGGATGGTCTGTACTCCACTGGATAGCTAGGAGCCATCATGACTATGGGCCATGCCCGGAGCTTGAATGAAGTGATAAGCATAGGGCATACATGACAGGGTGTAAGGAAACCAGGCAGTGGGGGGTTAAATTAGTTGTTAGAATATGAAAGGTCAGGACTTTTACCTTGTTGGCCAAGCAGACAGGGTCATGGGGAGGAGCAGCAGAGATAGTAGTTGGAGGGGAGGAGTGAAGGGCTTCACTTGCAGACTGGAAATCGTAGGAGGAACATCCCTCCTGCCCGCCCACCCTGGTGATGTTTTTTGTTGTTCTGCTAAAGAGGTTGGATGTTGGAGCTTGGGGTCCTTGACGAGGGTCCAAAACATGGTGTCAATTGATAAAACGGTGGTATGGACAGACAGGGTAGTGTAAGGTGGTAGGGGTCTGTGGTCAGTTAGGATAGTCCGTGAGTCGATGTTTGGCAAATGGGGACAGAACCTAGCTTAATGGTACCACAGACTCCAAAGTTGTGGGAGATGGTATCAAGGATCTGCAACCATTCTTTGATCTGGTTTGTTCTTACTGTATTACGCTTTCTGCCACTTATGGTTTTGTTTAACCGATTCAGCACCGGGCCATTTTTCACCCTTCCTTACCAGAGCACTTTTTGCGATTCGGCACTGCGTCGCTTTAACTAACAATTGCGCGGTAGTGCGACGTTACACCCAAACAAAATTGAAGTCCTTTTTTTCCCACAAATAGAGCTTTCTTTTGGTGGTATTTGATCACATCTGCGGTTTTTATTTTTTGCGCTATAAACAAAAGAAGAGCGACAATTTTGAAAAAAAACACAATATTTTTAACTTTTTGCTATAATAAATATCCCATGTTTTTTTAAAAAAACTATTTTTTTCCTCAGTTTAGGCCGATACGTATTCTTCTTCATATTTTTGGTAAAAAAAATCGCAATAAGCGTATATTGATCGGTTTGCGCAAAAGTTATAGCGTCTACAAAATAGGGGATAGATTTATTGAATTTTTTTTTTTTTTACTAGTAATGGCGGCGATCTGCGATTTTTTTTCGTGACTGCGACATTGCGGCGGACACTTCGGACACTTTTGACACATTTTTGGAACCATTCACATTTACACAGCGATCGTTGCTATAAAATTGCATTGATTACTGTGTAAATGTGACTGGCAGGGAAGGGGTTAACACTAGGGGGTGCTGCAGGGGTTAATGTGTTCCCTATAGAAGTGATTCTAACTGTGGGGAGAGGGGACTGACAAGGGGAGGAGACCGATCAGTGATCCTCCGTACTGGGATCTGGGATCACATGATCGTTCTCCTCGCCACTGACAGGACGTGGAGCTGTGTGTTTACACACACAGCTCCACGGTCCCGCACGGTCCCGTTGTTTTAACGGGCAATCAGGGGTGCCCGGCGGACATCGCGGCCGCCGGGCACTCGCGCCGGGTCCCGAGCGATGCCCCCCCAGGCGGCCGGGAATGCGAGGACGTCATATGACGCCCACCCAGGACCCAATGCAGATTTTGTGCCGTTATTTAAAGGTAAAGGGGGGGTGGAGTTGGGTACTGATTTATGTGAATACGGTTAAACAGGTTGGATCTGAACTACCCTAGTCAAGTGCGGTGTCAGGTTAAAGGGAAACTTCACTTTGAAGTTTTCTTTTAAATAAATCCCTTGTATTCCTAGGACCTCATTCACACATATGGCTGTTCTCTGAAAAGTGAACAACTGCAGATTTGACAGATTTCGAGGGGATATGTTGCCGCCTAACCAACAGTGTTAACCATGAAAAGCCCCAAACGCCTGCATTACGTACAGTTGCGTAGCAGTTGTGCATGGCCCTATGTACTTGAATGGGTTGTGTTTCTGGCAGTAGCAATGCCTACCAAACGTGACAAGTTGTTTAATTCATGCTGCTCCGCAGCTGCAGCCACTGCCCGGATTAGTTTGTGGCTGGGCAGTTTGGGGTGGTGAAACCATGGCTCAATCATCTATTTTTACCATCCCTGGCCACCCATATAAAAGAGGCCTTAAAGTTGCACAGTATAAGTTGTTGCTTGTTTTGCATTTTAACAAAATAAATATGACCTAGTGATCCTGCCAGTTATAGTTACAGTATGTACTTTGTTTTTTTTAATTAAGTGACAATGCTCACTTAGCTGTGCTCAATATGGCACGTTTCCCAGTACTGCTGTAATAGGACTGCATATGTAATATGTAGTGATGGCTTTTTTAGGTTTGGTTTTCCTTTTGATTTAACCTTTGTGACTAGTTTTTTACAGTCTAGACAAAGTGTGCCAGTGTCAATATGCATGTTGATATGTGTCAGTAAACATTTATTTATTATAGGTGTTTATAGGGCACCAACAATTTACACAGCTCTATTACATATACACTGTATTGTCAAAAATATTGTGACGCCGTCATTTACATGCACATGAATTTTGAAGGCATTCCAGTCTTAGTCCGTAGGGTTTAATATTGAGTTGGCCCACCTTTTACAGCTATAACAGCTTCAACTCTTCTGGGAAGGCTGTCCACAAGATTTAGGAGTGTGTCTATGGGAATGTTTGACCATTCTTCCAGAAGCGCATTTGTGAGGTCAGGCACTGATGTGGACGAGAAGGCCTGGCTCACAGTCTTAATATATCCCAAAGGTGTTCTACTGGTTTGAGGTCAGGGTTCTGTGCAGGCCAGTCAAGTTCCTCCACCCCAAACTCGCTCATCCATGTCTTTATGGACCTTGCTTTATGGACTGTTCTAAATCATTTGGTGAAGGGGGGATTATGGTGTGGGGTTGTTTTTCAGGGGTTGGGTTTGGCCCCTTAGTTCCAGTTAAGGGAACGCTTAAGGCGTCAGCATAGCAAGACATTTTGGACAGTTTCATGCTCCCAACTATGTGGGAACAGTTTGGGGATGGCCCCTTACTGTTCCAACATGACTGCACACCAGTGTACAAAGCAAGGTCAATAAAGACTTGGATGAGCGAGTTTGGGGTGGAGGAACATGACTGGCCTGCACAGAGTCCTAACCCCAACCCGATAAAACACCTTTGGGATGAATTGGAGCAGACACTCACAAATGCGCTTCTGGGAAAATGGTCAAACATTCCCATAGACACACTCCTAAACCTTGTGGACAGCCTTCCCAGAAGAGCTGAAGCTGTTATAACTGCAAAGGGTGGGCCAACTCAATATTGAACCCTACCGACTAAGACTGGGATGCCATTAAAGTTTATGTGCGTGTAAAGGCAGGTGTCCCAATACTTTTGACAATATAGTGTATATTGTACATGGACATTAGTCCTTGTCCACAAGGAACCTACAATCTAAGGTCCCTAATTCACATTCATACATACAGATACAGTACTGGGGCCACTTTAGACAGGGGTCAAATAATCTATAAGGATGTCTTTGGAGTGTGGGAGGAAATCCATGCAAGCACAGAGAGGACATCGGAACTCCATGCAAGTAGTCTCATGGTTGGGATTCAAAACTAACTTTGCTGCCCTTGACAATAAATACTTATTTACACTTGCGCCATCTCTTGCTACCCCTCTGAAATCAATCTACCACAAATGGACCATGGTTAATCGCTTTTAGAGGGCGGTCGGCAGGTTGCTGGGAGGCGATATGCCATCTCCTCACCACCTGTTTTAACCCTGAAAAGCCTGCAACACAGCACATTACAAGCGGTTATGGGGTATTTGCCACGCAGTTACATTCACTAAAATGGGAAGTACCACCACCGAACACGAATTTGTACAGCATGTGTACAACCTCGTCCGGCTGCCATTTTAGACACAGTGTAAGCCTTATACTGTGATTCGGTTTTCTGATTGGAAACTAAGAATAGTCCAATCTGCACACTCCTAGTTCATTAACAGCCAGGGGCATTTTACATTTGACATTTGGACTACATACCTCCCAACTTTTGAACTTCAGAATGAGGGACACTTGAGGAAGGAAGTAACCTTGCATAGCGCGCTGCTGAAAATGTGGGCGTGGTCAAACTTCTGACAGTGGAAGGAGCTTAAGGGGCATCATTAAACAAAACTAGGGGCTTCCTTGTAACTATAAAATATGCTTTTATTATTGTTCCACAAGCAAGAGTCTCAGGGATACCTACAAACCCCAGCACATTCATTTAAAAAAAACAATAAAAGCATGCAGGGTTTGGAGTGCATTACTTACAGAGTGCAGGGTTCTGGGATGAGCTTTGTACAGAGTGCAGGGTTCTGGGATGAGCTATATACAGAGTGCAGGGTTCTGGGATGAGCTGCGTACAGAGTGCAGGGTTCTGGGATGAGCTGCGTACAGAGTGCAGGGTTCTAGGATGAGATAAGTACACAGTGCATGGTTCTGGGATGAGCTATGTACAGAGTGCAGGGTTCTGGGATGAGCTACGTACAGAGTGCAGGGTTCTGGGATGAGCTATGTACAGAGGGCAGGGTTCTGAAATGAGCTATACACAGGGTGCCGGTTTCTGGGATGATCTATATACAAGGGTGCAGCAGAGGCGTAATTAGAACCTTCAGGGCCCTGGTGCAAGAAACCAAGGACCAAGAAACCAAGGACCAAGAAACCAAGGGCCCCCTAACCTCTGGCCTGGGCCATTCCCTCCGAGCCCAGAGCCCTTCCAACTGACCCCACGACCCTTTATGGTCCCACAGGGAATTCCTTTCACATATTGTACAGTCCTGTGGTCTTGGGCCCCGCCATGATTGCAGAAGGCCAGGGCCCCATCATAAGTGCAACCTTTGCTGGTAGTTCTGCAAGTGGTGTCAGTGTGGCCTGTGAATGATGTCAGTCAGTAGGGCAATGGACATGGCCACTAGAGCAGTGGACATGGTCAGTAGAGCAGTAGACATGGTCAGTAGGGAAGTGGACGCGGTCAGTAGGGCAGTGGACGTAGTCAGTAGAGCAGTGGACGTGGTCAGTAGGACAGTGGACGTGGTCAGTAGAGCCGTAGACATGGTCAGTAGAGCAGTGGACATAATGTGGACAGGATCAGTAGTTTTTCATTTTTGTTATTTTATTTTTTTATAATTTTTTACCATTATATTTAATGTTACAATTTTATTTTTTATAGTTTTTTTTTACAATTTTTGATGGAAGGGGGTGGCAGTGGAGGGCAGTATGATGGGGTAGAGTGCAGTATGATGGGAGGGGTGGCAGTGGAGGGCAGTATGATGGGAGGGGTGGCGGTGGAGGGCAGTATGATGGGAGGGGTGGCAGTGGAGGACAGTATGATGGGTTGGGGGCAGTATGATGAGAGGGGTGGCAGTGGAGGGTAGTATGATGAGGTGGAGGGCAGTATGATGGGAGGGGTGGCAATGGAGGACAGTATGATGGGGTGGAGGGCAGTATGATGGGAGGGGGGGCAGTGGAGGGCAGTATAATGGGAGGGGTAGCAGTGGGAGGGCAGTATGAAGGGGTGGATGGAGTTATGATGGGAGGGGTGACAGTGGAGGGCAGTATGATGGGAGGGTGGCAGTGGAGGGAAGTATGATGGGAGAGGGTGCAGTGGAGGGCAGTATGATGGGAGGGGTGGCAGTGGAGGGCAGTATGATGGGGTGGAGGGCAGTATGATGGGAGGGGTGGCAGTGGAGGGCAGTATGATAGGGTGGAAGGCAGTATGATGGGAGGGTGGCAGTGGAGGGCAGTGTAATGGGAGGGGTAGCAGTGGGAGGGCAGTATGAAGGGGTGGAGGGAGTTATGATGGGAGGGGTGACAGTGGAGGGCAGTATGATGAGAGGGTGGCAGTGGAGGGCAGTATGATGGGAGAGGGTGCAGTGGAGGGCAGTATGATGGGAGGGGTGGCAGTGGAGGGCAGTATGATGGGGTGGAGGGCAGTATGATGGAAGGGGTGGCAGTGGAGGGCAGTATGATGGGGTGGAGGGCAGTATGATGGGAGGGTGGCAGTGGAGGGCAGTATGATGGGAGGGGTGGCAGTGGAGGGCAGTATGATGGGAGAGGGTGCAGTGGAGGGCAGTATGATGGGAGGGGTGGCAGTGGAGGGCAGTATGATAGGGTGGAAGGCAGTATGATGGGAGGGTGGCAGTGGAGGGCAGTATAATGGGAGGGGTAGCAGTGGGAGGGCAGTATGAAGGGGTGGAGGGAGTTATGATGGGAGGGGTGACCGTGGAGGGCAGTATGATGAGAGGGTGGCAGTGGAGGGCAGTATGATGGGAGAGGGTGCAGTGGAGGGCAGTATGATGGGAGGGGTGGCAGTGGAGGGCAGTATGATGGGGTGGAGGGCAGTATGATGGAAGGGGTGGCAGTGGAGGGCAGTATGATGGGGTGGAGGGCAGTATGATGGGAGGGTGGCAGTGGAGGGCAGTATGATGGGAGGGGTGGCAGTGGAGGGCAGTATGATGGGGTGGAGGTCAGTATGATGGGAGGGGTGGCAGTGGAGGGCAGTATGATGGGAGGGGTGGCAGTGGAAGGCAGTATGATGGGGTGGAGGACAGTATGATGGGGGGTGGCAGTGAAGGGCAGTATTATGGGGTAGGGGGCAGTATGATGGGAGGGGGTAGTGGAGGGCAGTATGATGGGAGGGGTGGTAGTGGAGGGCAGTATGATGGGGGAGGGCAGTATGATGGGAGGGGGGCAGTAGAGGGCAGTGTGATAGGAGGGGGGGCCGTAGAGGGCAGTGTGATGGGAGGGGGTGGCAGTAGAGGGCAGTATGATGGGAGGTGGCAGTAGAGGGCAGTATGATGAGAGGGGTGGCAGTGGAGGGCAGTATGATGGGAGGGGTTGCAGTGGAGGGTAGTATGATGGGGGGTAGTGGAGGGCAGTATAATGGAAGGGGGGCAGTATAATGGGAGGGGGGATCGTGGAGGCCAGTATGGGGGGACTGTACAGCATGACTGGAAGGGGGCAGTGTGACCATGAGCGTCCTCGGGGCAGGGAGCATTTCCGGGGCAGGGAGCATTTCTCCAACCTTTTTGTCCAGCGGCAGGAACAGCCTTCAGGCGAGACCCGGAGTCGGGACGGAGCTGTCGGTCCTAGGTATGGATAACTGTGGAGCTTAGGCGCAAGAGGAGGAAGTGAAATCCTCCTCCGGCTCACTCTGAATGCTGGGGCCCCGCTCTCCTCCTTGTCATGACCTCACTGGTTGCTAGATGCCAGACGGGCCGCGACTAGCAACCAGTTGTTTGGGCTGTAAGCCAGGCAGCGCCTGGTGGGGAATAATAAAGTAGGTCTCGGCCAGGAGTACACCTGGCAGTGAAAATCCAGCCTCAAGTATTGACTGTTCTCCAAAGGCAAAGGTAAGCATAATACCCCGTACACACGGGCAGATTTTCTTGGATGGTTTTTCCGACGGAATTCCGCTCAAGCTTGGCTTGCATACACACGGTCACACAAAAGTTTGCTGAACTTTCGACCGCCAAGAACGTAGTGACGTACAACACTACAACGAGCCGATAAAATGAAGTTCAATGCTTCCGAGTATGCATCAAATTGTTTCTGAGCATGCGTAGGAATTTTGCGCGTCGGAATTGCTACAGACGATTAGAATTTCCGATCGGAAAATTTTTCCGACAGAAAAATTTAGAACCTGCTCTCAATCTTTTGCTGGCTGGAATTTGGCCAGCAAGAGTCCGATGGAGCATACACACGGTCGCATTTTCCGACCAAAAGCTCTCATCGGTCTTTTGCTGGCCGAATTTCAGATTGTGTGTACGCGGCATAAGTCTGGTATAGCCAAGCAGAGGGAAGTGTGCACTGGTCTCATTATCCTGTTTTGTCATAACCTCTATGTGGACTGAAAAGGATATTGTGGACCAGTTTTTTTTGTAGAGATAGAAGTAGATAGAAAACCTAAATGAATGACATTCAGCTTCCCAATGCACAGTGTATCCTAAACAATTGGCATTTTTATTTAAATAAAATACTTATATTCACTTTTTTTTATCTTTTGCTGTATCTCAGTACTGCTGGTCTCCTATGGCCGCTTCCTGTCTACAAGCACTCCGCCGATGACTGCATGATGGCATTTCTTAGGATATGTTTTCTGATGGTGACAAGAACAGTGGACCATACCTACACAATGGTGTTGATTTATGAAAGTCAAATAAGCTGTTTACTTTGCAGGGAAAGGTTCCCTTAGCTTAGTTAATGTGGTGAAGATTCACTTTGTAAAGAATACCCAATCACAAGGAAAATAAAAAACTATATTTTTGCATGCACATGATTGAATGATGGGAGTTTGCAGGGCTTCAACACTTTAATTAAGCTAAGGATAAATTCCATTGTAAAGTGCAAATTGTGTTGGATACGAGTAGACCATTAACAAATTCTGCCCCGGAAGGATTTGCCCCCTTAATGTCCAGGCCACTGTTACGGCACTGCGTCTCTTTAACTGACAATTGTGCGGTTATGCGACGCTGTACACAAACAAAATTGATGTCCTTTTTTTCCCACAAATAGAGCTTTCTTTTGATGGTATTTGATCACCTCTGCAGTTTTTTTTTTTTTTTGCGCTATAAACAAAGAGCGACAATTTTGAAAAAAAATAAAATAACATTTTTTTTTTACTTTTTGTTATATTACATATCCAAAAAAATAAATAAAAAAAACACATTTATTCATCAGTTTAGGCCCATATATGTTCTTCTACATATTTTTGGTAAAAAAAAAACACAATACGTGTTTATTGATTGGTTTGCGTAAAAGTTATCGCGTCTACAAACTATGGGATAGATTTAGGGACTTTTATTTATTTTATTTACTTTTGCTAATAATGGCTAATAATTTTAGCAGGACTGCGACATTGCGGTGGATAAATCTGACTACAAATTACACTTTTTGGGGACCAGTGACATTATTACATTGATCAGTGCTATAAAAATGCACGGTTCAATGTAAAAATGACACTGCCAGAGAAGGGGTTAACACTAGGGGGCGATCAAGGGGTTAAGTGTGTTCCCTTAGTGTGTTCTAACTGTAGGGGGGATGGGCTACCTGGGACATGACAGAGATCACTTTTCCTGATCACTGGGAACACTAGATATCTGTCATGTCTCCTGTCAGAACAGGGATCCGCTTGTTTACAGATCCCAGTTCTGCCTCTGTACTAGGCAATCGTGGGTTGCCGGCGGACATCAAGTCTGCTCGACCCGCGGGCACGCAACTGTGCCAGCGCGAGCCGCCATACAGCTACGGCGATTCGCGCAGGAGAGCCAACCTGCCACCGTATAACGACGGCGGCTGGTCGGCAAGTGGTTAAAGTCCATGGTGTGGGATTTTCTTGGATTTGGTTCAACACAAGCACTTCAGTTCATGTCTATTATTATTTTCATTTATATAAATGTTTTTGCTATTCAGCCTGTGTTGCTGTATTGGACTTTGTGAACACATTTGAACTTTAATGGTCTACTCGTATTGATCGCAACTTTATTTATTTATTTTCACTTGATTGGAGGATAACCAGGTAATACTTTAATAAAATAAAAAGACAAAAAAATATATATTTTAAATGACTTAAAGCGATATATATATATTTTTTTAAATAACAAATACATTATACTTACCTGCTCTGTACAATGATTTTGCAGCCCATATCCTCCTGTTCTCGGGTCCCACGCCGACGCTCCTGGCTCCTCCCTTCTGCCGGGTCCCCCCATAGCAAGCAGATTGCTGTGGGGGCACCCAAGCAGACTTACTCCCAAGCTGTGGCTCTGTGTGTCCATTCACACCCACCCCCTCTGTCTACTGATTGTCTCACTGGCTGTGATTGACAGCAGTGGGAGCCAATTGCTCCCACTGCTGCCAAAAGCCTATCAGGAGTGCGAGCCCCCAAAGGAGCAAGGCTCTCGTGGTCATCGCTGGATCGAGAGGGGGCTTAGTTGAGTATTAGGGGGGGGCTGGAGGGCTTCTGCACACAGAAGTTTTTTTTACCTTCATGCATAGAATGCATGAGGATACAAAACCTTGTGCCTTTACAACCAATTTAATATAACATGACCTGTTATAAAGTATATTATGTTTAATTGAATGGATTCACCTACACTTTAATAAGTAAGCCACTGCAAATAGAAACAGTAATGTTAAATCATCTTCTAACCGGTGTGACTATAACAAACTAAAATTAAATTGGATACTGTTCATTACATGATTGTCTGCATTGTATTTGCTTTTTTGCGTTACCTAATTGAATAAATAAATTATTGTACAATGGCTTTCTTGGGCATATTTGGAGCATGTACGTGGTCTGTACCCACAACAGGTAAGATCACCATCAATCAGAAAATCTGAACAGATTACCAAGGAATCATTGATAGAGAGTGGATGCCCCCCACAAATCTACTTGTGCCAACTGGCACTATAAAAGCAAAGTGCAGGCATCTACTTGTGTTCCCATTATTATAGACACTTATTTATAAAGTCTATTGCTGTGGAAACAGTTCCACAATTGGTTCATGTAGTAAGAACATTTATTGTTTTTTTTTTTCTTTCAATGATTACTTTACATCAGTCGATGTTATTAGCATAATGATGTATTCTATACACTAGTATGTTAATAAAGAAAGAATGCCCTTCAAAATTTGCTTGTGAGTGATTAATCAAAGTTCCCTTAAAAGAAAGTTCATTTTTTTCTTTCTTTATGTTTAAAGCTGCTCATCAATGCTGGACATAATTTAGCTCATAAATCCCTATCTACTCAATTTTTTGGCATAGCTGTTCTGCATTGTTCAGAGCAGGCTTCTGCATATCCACATGTCATTTTAGCTAACTGTGCATTTTAGCAGGTAATGATATACTGATTTGATGCATTGATATAGATGTATTTTTCTTAGTATGGATTATACTATTAAAATAGCTAATTGCATATTGAATATGATGTTTTGTAGGTTTATTTCTAAATTATACAAAATTATATTATGATGAAAAAAAGTGCAGAATACAGAGTTTTAAAAGTAAAGGGGTTCATGTCCTTCAAGCATTATAATACAAAACAAAGACAGTTAAATCAGAAAAGAATTACTCTATACCAGGCATGTCCAAAGTTCCGGTTTCGAATGACCTGCCTGGTAATTTGGACATGTATATCTTTTGTGGCCCCCAACGAATCCCTGAGCGTCGGGGGCCACAAAAGATATATATGCTGGCAGCCTTGGAGGGGACGGGGAGAGGACGGGACGAGTGCCATACATACAGGAGAATTTCCTGTTTACACAGCGGCCTCTGTAAAAGAAAGTCCCGTCTCCTGCACTGCCATTGGACGACTGTTCTGTCCATCATAGGAGGCGGGACTTTGTATTAAAGAGGGCGCCAAGAAAACAGGAGTTTCTCCTGTATGTAATCTGTTGGCGCTCCTCCAAATCTGCATTCATGTCAATGGTGGGACTGCATTCTTGGCAATGGTGGAGCTGCATTCATGGCAATGGTGGGGCTGCATTCATGGCACTTGTGAGGCTGCAGATTTTGCTTCACAGCTCTTTATTTAAAATTTCAGATTTTTCCTGAAGCTTCCCTCTTAAAGTGAAGGTGCGTGTTATATGCCGATAAATTTGGTATATCCAAATAACACGCCCAAGCTCATCTCTTCACCACCCACAGCCACAAAGGCAAGAGAATTCTTGTTGGGCAGTGTATTAGTGCTCGAACGAACACACTTAAGCCTCGTACACACAATCTGACTTTCGGACAGGAAATGTTCGATGACAGGCTGTTGGAGGTAAATCCGACCGTGTGTATGCTCCATCGGATAATTGTTGTCGGATTTTCTGCGAACAAATGTTGGCTAGCAGGTTTTAAAATGTTTCGTGGACAAATGTGTGTTGTCGGATTTTCCGAGCGTGTGTACACAAGTCCGTCGGACAAAAGTCCAAAGTACAAACACACATGCTCGGAAGCAAGAACGAGCCAGAAGTGATCGGTCTTTTAAACTAGAGTTCGTAATGGAGAATTAACATTCACGAACGTGGCAAATTATGAAATCTAGAATGCAGCGCACAATTTTCTTCTTCTTTAATGGGATAATAATGAAGCTGCTTTGCTGGTGATACTGATGGAGTTATTGCAAACTCATTTTCAAAGGCCATTTTCTTTTCTAGTGATATCAAGAATAATATTATTATGCTTTTTATCCCGTAGTTTTTAAGATCAAAGATACAATTATGTTGGTGTCCCTTGTCAAAGCAATAACTCCAAGGCCAAGAATAAATAACACGTTATCGCCTCCGATTCCGCAACATGGCTGGTTGACGAACGGCCGGTCAGAAACAAACTGAAAAGCGTGCAATGAAAAATGCAAAATGAAAAGCGCGAATCAAAACTCATCAAACTCCTACTGAATCGAAATTAGCAGAAGGAGCTCAAAGGGTGGTGCTAAAGAGCTGAAAAACAATGTAGTACGTCACTACGTTCGTAACTGTTGGCCAACAATTGTGTGGCCGTGTGTATGCAAGACAAGTTTGGGCCAACGTCCTTCAGACAAAATTCCACGGTTTTGTTGGCGAACAATCCGTTCGTGTGTACAAGGCTTTAGACCGAATTTTATTGGTTCAAAGAATGTCAGGTAAAATGGTAGGCCCACACGCATGTTCACTTCATCAAATCTGGCCCTCTTTGAAACATTTTAAACACCTCTGCTCTATACTATAATGCATAACATCAACTTTGACCATTATTAAGAGACCGGATTTATTTACTATTTAAACAATGCACTGTATAATAAGACTCATGCTCCCTGCATTTTTCAGTACAAGACATCAAAGGGCAGCTTACTTGTTTCATTTTAACTACACATATTTACTATGGCTCTGGCATCACTACTCTGCCTCCCACATGAGGTTTCTTCACACATCTACTTTCTCTCTCAGATTATCCATAGTTGGGAACTACTGTAAAACTCAAACTTGAAATTTACTTAGCATTCTTACCAGCTACTACACAGAAAAAGGAAAAAGGAAGCTACAAAATTCAACAGTCTGTCCCACATTTCCAACCATGATTACTATGGTCCAAATGAGTATCCCTTAATGCCTTGGTTTCTTCAAATCGTTTGGTTGCTCAATCATTTTGTCTTTGGAAATCTTACCAACAGAAATTTCCATCTCTGGAACTCCACTGCCGGCATAATTTTTAGGAGACCCTGCATTCCCTCCAGGATTTCATTGACCTTTGGACTTTTCATGGTGAATTGCTAATGGCTTAACTGACATTGCACCTTCATCATTTTATGAACATATCTGTCTTAACCATTTGCTTACAGGGCACTTATACCCACTCCAAACCTATTTTTAGCTTTCAGCACTCTCACATTTTGAATGACAATTGCGCGGTCATGCAACACTGTACCCATATGAAATTTGTATCATTTTTTTCACACAAATAGAGCTTTCTTTTGGGGGTATTTAATCACCACTGGGTTTTTTATTTTTTGCTAAACAAACAAAAAAGACTGACAATTTGGAAAAAACAAACAAAATTTTTTTCATATTTTGTTATAAAATTTTGTAAACAGGTAATATTATTCCTTCACTGATGTGTGCTGATGAGGCTGCACTGATGGGCACTGATGAGGTGGCACTGATATATGGCACTGACAGGCACTGATAGGCACTAATGAGGCTGCACTGATGGGTGGCACTGATGGGCACTGATAGGTGGCACTGGTGGGCACTGATAGGTGGCAGTGGTGGGCAATGATGGGCTCTGATAGGCGGCACTGATAGACAGCACCGATAAGTGACAATAATGAGGAGGCACTGATAGGCACTGATTGGCATTACTGATGGGCACTAATAGGTGGCACTGGTGGGCACTGATTAGCAGTAGTGATGAGCACTGATAGATGGCACTGGTGGGCACTGATTAGCATCACTTGATGGCACTGATTAGCAGCACTGGTGGGCACTAAGGTGGCCGATGTCCCTCTAACAGAAGCCGGTTAACTGCTTTCTTCTTTTCTTCACGCTGACAGTGTGAGGGGAAAAAAAAATGAACTGGCTTCTGTTTACTTCCGTGATCCGTGGTCATTGGCTGACAGCTGACCACGTGTTGAAGGGCCCGCTGTGATTGGTCCTTTACTCCGATCTGTGATCAACCGAATCCCAGGGGGCACGTGGGCAGCACGAGAATGGGAGGACGTCCATGGACCGTCTCAGATAAATTACTATATATGCACAAATGGGAATTTGACTGTAACATTGATCTTTCCATAGAGAACTGGGATGATTTGTATAACAAGCCTCCGTAAATGCACTAGGTCGCTCACCATAAGAGGGAAACTGCTTTTAAGCTTTTTACATATTTGATATTTTATACCTGTTAGATTGCACTCTATTTTCCTGTCAGTTTCCCCCATTTCTTTTAGAAGGTGCCTATCTCCGGGTTCCTTCCATCATATTGTTTGGGAGTGTGAGAAGGTATCCCACATTTAGCATAAGTTGGAAATCTTTTCCACAACTATAACTGGTAATCCTGTCCACCTTACCATAGCCAATTGTTTACTTTTTAACCCAATTGCAGAGGTGTCAACTCATCAAATGAGACTTATACACACCATTTGTACCTCTATACAGGGGCTTATAGCTAGTGATTGGAAATCCTCCTCTATTCCCATTACACAGTTGAAAGCGCGAGTCCCCATTTGCCATATGGAGAAAATATTTCATACTTTATATAGATCTATGTCCTTTAATGACTGACTCTAAATGGGATTCCTGGTTCACACATTCTAACATATTTCTTTAATTAACTGCATAACGAATTGTTACTTATTTTACAATCTACATCTTATCATCTCATAGTTCAACCTTATTGATACAATTCCATATGTATTTTTTCAGTTTATAATTTGACCCATGTCATAGCTTGTTCCTCTTTATAATTTTTTCTTCTTTTATTTTCAATTTTTTTTTCTTTTTTTCTTTGCCAGTTGTACTGTTTTTTATGTGTATCTAAGTGTATCTTGGCTATACCCTGTCCAGTATGTTTCTACCAATGAGCCGTATGTCTCTGCACCACAATTATCACTCAACTTAAAAGAATTTAAACAAAAAAAATTCAACAGTCTGAACGACAGTGCCTACTGCCATAATCATAAAAATCTCAACATCTTTTTGTTGATTTTAAAGGAAACTATTTAAAAATAGACATTAATATTATACGTAAAACAGAAACTGCAATATAATTAGCATATTTCATGACCAAATGTTTACCCATTTACTTAAAGTGGTTCTAAAGTCAATTTTTTATTTTATTTTTTTACCTCGATGCATTCTCTGCATTAAAGAAAATAACTCCCCACTACTTCTCCTACCCACCCTATCCCTAAACACTTACCTGACTCCTGTCACCGTTCCAGCACTGTCTCATCTGCAGCACTGCTCTTCTCTTTTCCTGGTCTCACAAAAGACACTGAGAGCTCCTGTTGCTGGCTCTGTGTGTCTATGGCTGCACACAGCCTAGCTTGGGAGCACACTCACACAAGTGCCTCCTTAGCACCTGGCTTCCTGAGGAGGCACCTGCAGGAGGGAAGAGCAGAAAGTGGTGGCAGGGAATTGCCAAAGAAGAGCCTTTAATATCACTTTAAATAAACTATCCAAATTAATTATTCTAATTCAAAAAGTTACACATCTTTAAAAATTATTTCTAAGAATGCAACAATAAATTACTGTTCCTCATTCAGGCGGAGGACAATGCAGGCTAATTTGATCAAATTAAACATCATCCTGCTGACAATTTTTTTCCTCACTTCACAGGCACTGTTGGATCTCACAAAATGGGAGCCTGCAAAGCCATGGAGGTCTTTACTGCTAGCAATCTCATGGTGCTTCCCATTTCCTTCTGAGCTCCAGAAGGCCTCTTGCTAACAGTAATGACTACATGACAATTGAGAATTATTTGGGCATAGAAGGAAGGTCGACTGCTTACTGAATCTCTCTCAACATACTGCACCACTCATAGCCTATTAGTAGCTCCCTTTATCACCTGTTCCTTAAAGGGGTGTTTCAGCTGTAAAAAAAATTTTTTTAAAGTCAGCAGCAAAAAAAAAAAAAGTAGCTGCTAACTTTTAATAAGTACACTTACCTTTCCTGGACGCCCGCGATGTCAACCGCCGAGACCGACATGTCCCTCTGCTCTCCGGTCCCAGCGCTGCCATCCTCACTAAGGGAAACAGGCAGTGGAGCCTTGCGGCATGGATAAGGATTAGAACTCACGTCTGTTTTTTACTGCTTGTAATACATCAAACCACAGCAACTACTATACCTCATATTACCTGTCTGCAGGGTTGGGTGTTTGGCTAAATGGTGACTTTGTGCAAATCCAAACATAGAAAAAAAGCCAGCACCCTAACTGAACTTCTAATGTCTCGTACACAAGGTCGGAATTTCCGACGGGAAAAGTCCAATCGGATTATGTTGTCGGAAAATCCGATCGTGTGTGGGCTCTAGCGGACTTTTTCCGTCTGAATTTCGGATGGAAAAAATATGAGAGCAGGACCTAAAATTTTCCGACAACAAAATCCGATCGTACTTTTTCCGATCGTGTGTATAGAATTCCGACGCACAAAGTGCCACGCATGCTCAGAATAAATTTGGAGATAAAAGCTATTGGCTACTGGCCTCTTCGTAGTCCCGTCGTACGTGGTGTACGTCACTGCGTTCTGAACTATCGGATTTTCCGACAACTTTGTGCGACCGTGTGTATGCAAGACAAGTTTCGGCCAAAATCCGTCAGAAAAAATCCGACGGATTTTGTGGTCGGTATGTCCGACCGTTTGTACGGGGCATAAGATGGCTGTTAAGTGAAGTCCTAAATCGGTAGAATTACTTAAGCTTCAAAGATACGCAGACCCATTTTTAAGGGCGACAAGATGAAGATGTCTCTGTCTTGTCACCTTGAAAAAGAAGGTCTACATTGGTGTTTCTAATGATATGGGACTGCACTAAACAGTTATCTTGGAAGTTCAGTTAGAGTGATGTTTTTTTCTGTTTGGTTTTTACTGTTATCCTGAGCTCTATCAGACAGATTTACCCTTAAAGTGGATGTAAACCCAACATTTTTTTTTTATGTCATAATGTAGAGAATACGATTTCCTTTCATTTGAGCCCAGTCTTGTCACACAGATTTACTCGAGCCCTGAGCAATCCTCTTTTATTGTTCAGTTAGAGAAATCTTGACAAAGTCTTGAAAACTTTGTCAAAAACACCCCCTTGCTGTGAGTGACAGGTGATTTACATATCTCATGCACTAGCCTGAGACAGGTTATCATCAGATCACTGGATGTTCTACTCTGCCCAGCTCTGACTACATACATGTCCCCTAAATCACTTGTCTGTCTATAGTCTGCTGACTGTTCACTGCATCCCATGATGAGAAACATCCAGTCAAAACACAGTAAAGCTGGGAGAGCTGGAGGGGAGGGGGATGTGAATTCGGAACTTTTTACACAGGATGTGCCTGTCTCAGGCTAGTGCATGATGTAAATCACCTGTCACTCACAGCAAGGGGGCGTTTTTGACAAAGTTTTCAAGACTTTGTCAAGATTTCTCTAACTGAACAATAAAAGAGGATTGCTCAGGCCTCGAGTAAATCTGTGTGGCAAGACTGGGCTAAAATGAAAGGAAATCTTATTCTCTACATTATGACATAAAAAAAATGAAACATTTTTGGGTTTACGTCCACTTTAAGCCTCATACACAAAATCAGATTTTCAGCAGGGGATTGTGTGATGGCAGACTGTTTGCCTAAAATCCGACTGTTAGTACGCTCCTTCAGACAATTGTTGTCCAACTTTCCGCCAACAAATGTTGGATGGCAGGCTTGTAAATTTTCGGTGGACAACGGTCTGTGGTCAGATTTTTGTTAGACATGGGAACTGTCAAAAAATTAGTTTCGTTTCGTTTCGTCCCGTTTCGTATAAAAAAAATTCGTAATTCGTACTTCGTGTACGAAATTCCGTTCGAATTCGTACGAAATACGAAATTCGGACGAATCGTAATTTTTTTTCCGAATCGTTAGTAAAGTTACGAATCGTTACGAATCGTTACGAACCGTTAACGCGGCTAATGAATTGTTGGTTCTCATAACACAGAGAACAATTCGAATCCAACTACAAATATCGAATTTCAATTTCAAGTTCCGAATCGTTACGAATCGTTACGAATAGTTACGAATCGTTAGTAAATCCAACTACCAATATCGAATTTCAACTAATTTGAACGAAATTATTATAGCAGATATAACGAATGAATTCGAATGAATTCGAATGACAAAGTGTCATTTTTGCAGAAAAAATAAAAGCGTAGGGGTCCCCCCAAATTCAATAACCAGGCCCTTCAGGTCTGGTATGGATATTAAGGGGGACCCCAGCCAAAAAAAAAAAATGGCGTGGGGTCCCCCCAAATATCCATACCGGACCCTTCAGGTCTGGGATGGATTTTAAGGGGAACCCCGGCCAAAAAAAAAAAAAATGGCGTGGGGTCCCCCTCAAAATCCATACCAGACCCTTTATCCGAGCACGCAACCTGGCAGGCCGCAGGAAAGGAGGGGGGGCGAGAGCGGCCCCCCCTCCCGCCTGAACCGTA
Organism: Lithobates sylvaticus; assembly: GCA_028564925.1. Classification (NCBI taxonomy): domain Eukaryota; kingdom Metazoa; phylum Chordata; class Amphibia; order Anura; family Ranidae; genus Lithobates; species Lithobates sylvaticus. The sequence goes on from CM053028.1 coordinate 79,754,539, forward strand.
CCAGGCCACATTCCCTCAACATTGGGAGGGTGCTTTGGGGTCCCCCCCAAAGCACCTTGTCCCCATGTTGATGAGGACAAGGGCCTCTTCCCCACAACCCTGGCCGGTGGTTGTGGGGGTCTGCGGGCGGGGGGCTTATCGGAATCTGGAAGCCCCCTTTAACAAGGGGACCCCCAGATCCCGCCCCCCCCCCCTGTGTGAAATGGTAAGGGGGTACAAAAGTACCCCTACCATTTCACCAAAAAAGTGACAAAAATGGTAAAAATGACAGGAGACGGTCTTTGACAATTCCTTTATTAAAATCTTCTTTCTTCTGGTCTTCCTTCCGTCATCTTCTCCTTCCGTCATCTTCTCCTTCCGTCATCTTCTTCCATCTTCTTCCATCGTCTTCTTCCTTCGATTCGCTTCTTCTTCCTCCGGTCTTCTCGTCCTTCTCGTCCGGCGTCGTCCTTCTCGTCCGGCATCGTCGTCTCTTCTCGCAGGCCGCTCCTTGCAATGGGAGGCTCCCGCTCTGTGAGGCTCCGCTCTGGGTGACAGGTCTTTTATAACGAAGGCACCTGGTGACCCCGCCCCCTCTGACGCATAGGGACGTCATGTGGAATTCCCTATGGCTTTCCCCATGACGTCAGAGGGGGGGGCGGGGTCACCAGGTGCCTTCGTTATCAAAGACCTGTCAGCGGAGCGGAGCCTCACATAGCGGGAGCCTCCCATTGCGAGGAGCAGCCTGCGAGAAGAGACGCCGATGCCGGACGAGAAGGACGACGCTGGACGAGAAGACCGGAGGAAGAAGAAGCGAATCGAAGGAAGAAGAAGATGGAAGAAGATGGAAGAAGATGGAAGAAGATGACGGAAGGAGAAGATGACGGAAGGAGAAGATGAAGAAAGGAAGACCAGAAGAAAGAAGAAAGAAGATTTTAATAAAGGAATTGTCAAAGACCGTCTCCTGTCATTTTTACCATTTTTGCCACTTTTTTGGTTAAATGGTAGGGGTAAGTACCCCCTTACCATTTCACACGGGGGGGGGGCGGGATCTGGGGGTCCCCTTGTTAAAGGGGGCTTCCAGATTCCGATAAGCCCCCCGCCCGCAGACCCCCACAACCACCGGGCACGGTTGTGGGGAAGAGGCCCTTGTCCTCATCAACATGGGGACAAGGTGCTTTGGGGGTCTCAGACCCCTAAAGCATCCTCCCAATGTTGAGGGCATGTGGCCTGGTACGGTTCAGGCGGGAGGGGGGGCCGCTCTCGTCCCCCCCTCCTTTCCTGCAGCCTGCCAGGTTGCGTGCTCGGATAAAGGGTCTGGTATGGATTTTGAGGGGGACCCCACGCCATTTTTTTTTTTTTGGCCGGGGTTCCCCTTAAAATCCATCCCAGACCTGAAGGGTCTGGTATGGATATTTGGGGGGGACCCCACGCCATTTTTTTTTTGGCTGGGGTCCCCCTTAATATCCATACCAGACCTGAAGGGCCTGGTTATTGAATTTGGGGGGACCCCTACGCTTTTTTTTTTTTATATATCAATGAATGACTGTTTTTTAAATAGCTTTTTTTTCTGCAAAAATGACACTTTGTCATTTGAATCATTCGAATTCATTCGAATGCATTCGAATTCATTCGAATGCATTCAAATTCATTTGTTATATCTGCTATAATAATTTCGTTTGAATTAGTTGAAATTTGATATTGGTAGTTGGATTCGAATAATTTGGAGCTGAAATTCGTAAACGGAATTTTTCCTGCAAAAATGACACTTTGTCATTCGAATTCATTCGAATCCATTCGAATTCATTCGAATCCATTCGAATTCATTCGAATCATTCGGCGACGAAATTCGTAAACGGAATTTCGTATTCCGTACGGAATTCGTAAAAAAAAAAAATTCGTACTACAGATTCGTAAATTCGTACGAATTCGAAAAATTCGTACGAATTACGAATTCGGACGAAACGAATCGCACATGTCTAATTTTTGTATCATGTGTACACAGGTCCGTCACACAAGTCCAAAGTACAAACACACATGCTCTGATACAATGCTCACCAAACACAACATTAGCAGAAGGTGCCCAAAAAGGGGGGCACTCAAGAGCTGAAATTCCTTGTAGTACGTCACTACATTCATGTTTGTTGGCTGACAATTGTGTGCTGTTAGTATGCAAAACAAGTTCCTGGCACATGCCCTTCGGACAAAAGTCTGATGCTCTGTTGGGCAAAAATCCGGCCAACAATCCGATCGTGTGTACGAGGCTTAACATCCTGTGCTGCTGACATTTTACTGGACAGGAAGTGAGGGGAAATCTCCAACAGCAACACAGACAGCAATGAAAACACATTTCTTTAGTATTGTTGGGAAAGGATAAACCCCCTTTCTAGTTTGTATTTCTGTTTGTGCCTTTGTTGTTGCAGATTTGCCCTCAATTTTTGTCAGTAAAATGTTATCGGCAAGACAGAAAATGAGAGAAAATCTCTAATGGAGCCCCTGATCACAATAAAAACTTAACAGGAATTATATTCCTTCCCCATTCTACCTCCCAAATTCTTAACGTTTTTGTCTTGGCATGCACTTTAACTCTTAGCATGTTCATATATGTCCATTGTGTTCCAGTTCAGCTAACAAGTTAAAGCGAAACGTCACTTAAAAAACATTTCACTAATTCTTTTCCTCCCCCTTCACTGCACTTATTGGAAGGTAGAGGGTACCTATTTATTTTTTTGTATGCAAACTTTTAATAAATAAATCCAGAAAGGTAATATCAAAATGTTACAGCAGGCATCCTTTGCATACAAAGGCAGTATAGAAAATACAAAACATCAGTATACATCAGCCATTTTGCAAGGAAAGAAATATACAAAATATTCACAGTGCAAACATATACAAAGTTAGAAACAGGCATCATCATAGTTATCCATGAAGCCAATAAAAAGAAAAATACAGGAGTATCCCATATGGCAAAAGGTGTTATGCAGTAAACAAGATGGCTGAAATCATTAAGTTAGAAGGCTCTGTTCCAGCTGAGTGTCACCAGCTCTCTGCTCTGCCCCCCCCCAAGCTGACTGGAGGGGATGGGAGCGGCCAGTTCAGGCTCTCAGCAGCTCGCTGAGAGGCTGCTGGATGCCTGTCTAGGGATCTGGGCAGATCGCGACCATATGATCACGATCATTCCCGAGCCTCGACTGGCTCTGTGACGTCAGCAGACAGTGGACTTCAGACCGGGTAACAGGTAACAGGAGTGTAAAACAAACTGCACTCCTGTGATCCACAGGAGAAGTACAGCCAAACAAGCTTTGCTTGTACTTCTCCTTGATTCATGCATCGAACAGGAAGGGAAGAACAGCTGCAGTAATAATTGGGAGTGGCAGTTAAGAAAATGTTGAAAATCGGATTTTCTTTATTACAATGTTTAAAATTAGAGCTGTCAGAGTCTTCTCTTTGTTTGCTAAACCATTAATGACCATTTTTCACAGACATTTTGGATATTTTTTATGATATTTATTATTTCAGATTTTAGAATTTTCGGGTTTTCGGATTTTCTAATTCCGAATTTACAAATTTTCAAATCTACGAATTTTCAAATCTACGAATTTTCAAATCTACGAATTTTCAAATATTCCAATTTATGAATATTCTGAAAAATTTGTTAAACCGGTTTTTGCTAATTCGGATGTTTCCAAATCAACAAATTTGTCAAAATGAGTTAAAAACTGAATTCGGACTAATTGCACTTGTCTAGAGTTGACTTATATACATAGGGGCTACCTAAAAAATGTCAAAAGACATGGTCCCGGTGGCTGAATTCTAAGGCATCAACCGATTCTTCATTGTTCATGGGAGCAGATGTGGGGAGTTAGATGGTTGCTCTGCCAATGGGGTAGGAAGCTGTATGTCATTCTGTCTGATAAATGTGACCAGTATTACCCTCTGACGTTGAATAGTAATGGGTGTTCGAGTGGTAATTTTCGCTGTGTTATACTTGTTATAGTTTAGGGTCTCTTATACCTGTGATGGCAGGATCTCTAAATCCTATGTTCTCTTTGTATTTTATTATATTTTGAAGTCTATGTGATGCTTCTACTCATTCTGAAGAAGTGTGATATTGTATAAGATGTTCTTGTTTTTGTCTTGTTCTTGATAAAATAAAATCTTTAAAAAAAAAACTACCTGTTTAAAAAAAACTACCTGATTTAAAAAAAAAAAGAAGAATGAGGGAGAAAACAACCCAACAGGTGCCCTGAGCTCTGAGGCCCAAGTCATAGTGTTCCAGTAAATCCCTAGATTGGTGTCCATGCACTATGAGTTTTCCAGGGGTTGATACTGGTCTTAGAAAGCTCCCAGACTGTTATCGAGCAGAGTATTTGATCCATACACACAAGCCCTATCCAGGGCTACAATTCTAAACCTTTAAATTGATTCTTGGTTTAGCAGCCACTTGTGTTGATCACTTTTATGGCATCTATATAGCTGCTATCTCTCACTTTTTGTCTTTTGTAAAAAAAAGACTGAAACAAATATGTGCGAGAGCAGTCAAGCATGAGTGTGTTGGACAGGCAAAGCCTTGTTTAGGAACTCAGGTTCCTTATAATGTATTGCTTTAATTTAAATGCTCTTTACAGTGGCTGCTCTGGGGAATTATTCAGAAGAAAGCTTAATCTTAAAAGCTGCTCAGTAAAAATGTGCGGCGGACGAGGCCCAGAGGAGATCCGTTAACCCCTTTCTGCAAATTCTAAGCTACTTTATTACTTCAATAAAGGCAAGAAATTAGCTCTTCTATCTTAAGCACAAGCTATGGTTAGGTGGCAATAAGCAGTACATGATCTCATTCGTGGCATGGAATGTAGTAAGCACAATTAGAAAACGTAATCTATCCTTGCATTGCTAATCTGCCAGTTCTGAGCATAGGACTATTGAAAGGATTACCTTTTTAGTAAACAGAGATGCTACTAGTTGCTTTCAGATCTTATTTGCCAAGAAATTAACAATTTTGATACATACAATCTGTTTTTCCTATAAATGCAAATTTATTACAGGGTATATCCATGACAAAGGGGTTACAAATTAATAACATAGATGCAAACCCACTAAAATCTTGAATACACTTTAAAATGTTAATTTAATGTCAAGAGTTGTTTTTAATCTTTAAAATATGCTGTTTTTATAGAAAGAACACTTGGTAATCCTACCAGGAAAGTCCCTCTTCATTTTTTCCTGTTCAGGGGGACAACTGTCTCCCAACTGTGTTCCTTGCTTGTCACCCTGCCACATTGTTGACACTACAAGCAGTTGTTTACTTAAGCACTTGACCTTCGGAAGATTTACCCCCTTTATGACCAGGCCATTTTTTGGGATACGGCACTGCATTATTTTAACTGACAATTGCGTGGTCATGCAACACTGTGCCCAAATAAAATGTACCGTATATACTCGAACATAAGCCGAGATTTTCAGCCCATTTTTTAGGGCTGAAAGTCCCCCCCTCAGCTTATATTCGAGTCACCGCCGTCTGCCTACATGAACAGCGTGTCATGCAGACAGACGGCAGTTTTCAAAAGCTGCGCCGCCTCCTCCCGCCCGTCCGTGATAGGCGGACAGTAATTTTCCCAGCAGTACAGTGTTCCGCCTATCACGGATGTCCTGTCATTCTAATCTCATGGACGAGGATGAGAGAATGTCCGTGATAGGCGGAACACTGCACACTGACTGCTGGGAAAACAGCGTTCCTCCTATCACGGACGAGGAGGAGGAGGAGGCGCGGCTTTTGTAATTTTAGAATGGCGCTGTACACGCTGTGGGGGGACAGAGCGAGACTGCATCAGCCGAAGACCGATGACAGATGGCACAGGACGGATACACAGGACAGATGGCACAGGACGGATGGCACAGGACGGATGACAGAGGACCCGCAGATCGGCACAGGTAGGCTGCAATGGGGACACAGGGGGGGGGGTCTGTACAGGGGACAGGCAGCTGCAGATGGGCATTGCTGACCCTCTTTTCCACTTACAGTAGCTGCTGCATTTTTTACCCTCGGCTTATACACGAGTCAATGCATTTTTCCCATTTTTTTGTGGTGAATTAGGGGCCTCGGCTTATACTCGGGACGGCCTATACTCGAGTATAGACGGTATGTCCTTCTTTTTCCCACACATAGAGCGTTCTTTTGTTTGTTTGTTTCCCTGCAAATTTAGTAAATTTGCCCACTTGAAAAGAAATTAAGAGTTTATAATTTTTATCATAGGTGTATTTTAAATGACAGAGACAGAATATCAATCAAAAATCCAGCAAAAACACAATACAAGTGTTATAAATTGAGTTGCAGTTCAGTGAGTAAAATAAGTATTTTGATCCCCTACCAACCAGCATTATTTCTGGCTCCCACAGACTGGCTACAATATGTGCTCATGTGGTACACAGATTAGTCCTGTCAGTTTAAGAAGGTGCTCCTAACTTGTTATGTGTATAAAAGACAACTGTCAGCAGAATCTCTTTCTTCCATTCAAACCTCACCAACATGGGCAAGACCAAAGAGCTGTCAAAGGATATCAGGGACAAGATTCTAGACCTGCACAAGGCTGGAATGGGCTACAAGACCATCAGCAAGAAGCTTGGTGAAAAGAGACAACTGTTGGAGTGATTATTTGCAAATGGAAGAAATACAAAATAACCATCAATCGCTCTCAGTCTGGAGCTACATGCAAGATTTCACCTCTGTAGGGTAAGGATGATCATGAGAAAAGTGAGGGATCTGCCAAGAACTACACAGGAGGAGCTTGTGAATGATCTCAAGGCAGTTGGGACCACAGTCACTAAACAAACCATTGGTAACACAATACACCAACATGGATTGAAATCCTGCAATGCCTGCAAGGTCTCTCTCCTCAAGAAGGCCCATGTACAGGCTTGTCTGAAGTTTGCAAATGAACATCTAAATGATTCAGAGAAGGATTGGGAGAAAATGCTGTAAATGAGACCAAAATTTAGCTCTTTGGCATTAACTCGACTTGCTGTGTTTGGAGAAGAAAAGTGCTGACTATGACCCTAAGAACCCCATCCCTACAGTCAAGCACGGAGGTGGAAACATTATGCTTTGGGGCTGTTTCTCTGCTAAAGGGACAGGCTGACTTTTCCGCATTGAGAGGCCAATGGACGGGGCATGTATTGTAAATCTTGGATGAGAACCTTCTTCCTTCAGCCAGAACACCGAAGCACTGAAGATGGGTCGTGGATAGGTCTTCCAGCATGACAATGACCCAAAACATACCGCCAAGGGAACAAAAGAGTGGCTTAAGAAAAAGCACATTAAGGTCATGGAGTGGCCTAACCATTCTCCAGACCTTAATCCTATAGAAAATTTATGGAGGGAGCTGAAACTTCGAGTTGCCAAGCGACAGCCAAGAAACCTTAAGGATTTAGAGCAGATCTTTAAAGAAAAGTGGACCAAAATTGCCAACAAGGGTTTCTCCACCAAGTACAAAGTCATGTATTGCTTGGAGATCAAATACTTATTTTACTCACTGAACTGCAACTCAATTTATAACATTTGTATCATGTGTTTTTTCTTGATTTTTGCTTTTTTTGGTTGATATTCTGTCTCTATCATTTAAAATACACCTATGATAGACCCTTCATTTCTTTGTAAGTGTCTAAATTTAATTAGAGCTAAACGCCTATCGAAGTGGGTCAGTTTTTTTTTGTCCCTGAGTTTAATCTCTGGAGGTGTTTGGCTGTGAGAGAACCAAGGAAAGTGAAATCCACACAGACAGTCATATTTCACAAGCGAGTCTAATCTCTGTAACAGGGATCCATCACATCTGAGAGAAGGAAAGGAAAAACCAGCAAGGCTGACTTCAATGCCATTTCTTGTTTGTTTCCAATGGATGGATCTTCAATGGTGTGTGTGAATCCATGCTTTACTAGGCTCCTATAACGTGGAGTCTTGCCATCCGGTAAGGGTATAGCTATCTATTTCACCGTGAAAGGTGCACTTTGAATGTTTTTGTCGTCCATCACCCCAAGAATCACAGAGAGCGTTTTGACACTTTATGGACAATTTTTGGGACTAATTATTATCATTCATTGTTTATCAGACATTTTATGTTTTTACACAAATGTTCTGGTGTGAGATTTCCAGATGCTTTTTTTGATAATTTAGCACCATTTCTCACCTGCGCAATCACTACACCTTTTTTTATAAACTTACAAAATCTGCAGGGGATCAAATATTTATTTTCCCCTCTGTATATTGACTGGTTTATGCGAACGTTATAGCATCTACAAATTATGGTATATATTTATAGATTTCATTTTTTTTATATACTAGTAATATCGGTGATAAGAGACCTATAGCAGAACTGCAATATTCTGGTGGACTATTGGACACTAACTGACACTTTTGACAATTAGCAGGAACCAGTCACACTAATGCCTCGTACACACGCTCGGACTTTCCCACGGAAATGTCAGCCGGACCTAGTCCGGTGGACAAACCGCCGGACCTTCCAGCGGGGCTTCGCCGGACTTTCCGAGCGTGTGACTTGCCACCCCAAAGCACCTTGTCCCCATGTTGATGAGGACAAGGGCCTCTTCCCGACAACCCTGGCCGTTGGTTGTCGGGGTCTGCGGGCGGGGGGCTTATCGGAATCCAGGAGCCCCCTTTAATAAGGGGCCCCCAGATCCCGGCCCCCCACCCTATGTGAATGAGTATGGGGTACCCATTCACCTAAGGTGTAAAGTGTAAAAAAAAAAACACACAATTTTTAAAAAATATTTTATTGCACTGCTCCGGGGGTCTTCTTCCGTCTTGGGGGGTCTTTTCGCCGGACTCCTCCGCTATTTTACCTAGCTCTTTTACCGAGCAGAGGAGCCCGGCTACCTTCTTCGTCGTCACTGCCGTCGTCTGGGGGTCTCGATCCGCCTTCGGGGGTCTTTCGGGGTCTCTTCTGTTCTTGCCGCTGTCGTCGCTTTCTGCGCCGCCGCCGCCGCCTTCTTCTTCTTCTTCTTCTTCCGATGTTGACTCGTCGCTCTCTTTGTCCGGAATGGCAGAGACGCGCTGTGCTGGGACTTATATAGGGACAAGGAGGCGGGTCACATGGTCATGTCACATGGTGACCCCGCCCCCCTATGATGTCACAGTCCCAGCATCCTCTGGGACCCCTTTCCTGGCTGGCCGGGCTGCGTGCTCGGATAAGGGTCTGGATGGATTTGGGGGGACCCCCACGCCGTTTAAAACCGGCGTAAGGATTCCCTTTAAATCCATGCCAGGTGACGGGGCTAGCGCGGCGGCATTCACTGCCTTCGCTAGTCCCGTCTACCTGCAGTTACGTTCTAAATGAACGGACTTTCCGATGATCGGCAAGTCCGTTCATTTCCAAAAGTCCGGCGGACTAGCATACTAACCGCGGGATTGTCCGCCGGACTGCCAAGTTCAGCGGACAATTTGAAAACAAAACTTCAAACTTAGTCCGCCGGACTTTTGGCGCCAAAAAGTCCGCCGGCACCCACACACGGGCGGATTGTCCGGCGGACTTCAGTCCGCTCATGTGTACGAGGCATAATACAGTAATCAGTGCTAAAAATATGCACTGTCACTCTCACTGTACTAATGGCACTGGCTGGGAAGAGGTTAAACATCTAGGACGATCAAAGCATTAACTGTGTGCCTAGCCAGTGTTTTTTTGGGTACTGTTTTGGGTGAGTTTACTAGAAGTAGAGCTAGATTCCCCCCCCCCTGTCAGAATGTAGATCTGCCTTATTTACATAGGCAGATGTCAGTTCTGTGTGTTTTACCAACAATCGGCGCGTGCCGGAGGACATCCAGTGCCCAGCACTCGCAGGTCGTCTTCTTTAGCAGATTAATCAAAGTAGAAGCGGGCAGCTGGCGACGTGCGCGTGCACCTTTTGCAGGCAAAAGTACATACTTATATATACGTGATTCTGCACAGGAGAGCCGCCCTGTATATCTGCTATGGGGTGGACGGCAAGTGGTTAACACATATTGCACAGTCAAGCTGGTCCAGAACAATGGCACTCGGTGAACACTGGAGCGAGTGCATGTATACAGCAAATGGTTGGAAGAGGAGTTCAGCAGTAATGAAAAAGTTTTATTTTATGGAAAAAAAACACATGGCAATTGCATATGATACAGTCTTCAGTAAACTAAATGTCACCTCAGGGTTTAGATCTAATTTAAGAATTTTAAAACAAAGCGTACAATGGAAGCTGTTTGGGTATCTAAGGGATTTTGCAGTCCAATATATGTATATAAAAATGCAAAACCTGCTTGAAACAGGCCAAATTGTCAGAAGGAGGTCAACTAGAGGTCAAGTGCACCTGCCAATGAATTATGCATGATCTCAGAAGCAGCTCAAACTGATGTCAGGCTGATGCCATTGACACAAGTCCAAAGCTCATTAGCACAGACCTTAAATTATACATCCTACAGAGCCAAATCAAACTACTAGGTGGGAGGGTAGAGCGAAGGTATTGAGGAGTAAGTCATTGCAGAGACATTTACTTATGTTTGTAAATTTAAGCTGAACTCTGTAAACAGTCGGGTTCTTTCAGCAAAGCAGAGAAGGGTAGACAGGTAAACAAATGAAAAGGAGACTAGAGCTCCACATGCTGGCTGCATATGGAAATACATAATATTTAAGTCCAATATTCAATTTTTACTAACTAAAAGTCAAGAAGGTGGTCAGTTATGTACTACCAGGGCAAATCCCCTAATTGCCAGCTACATAGAAGTAACATTTTTTGAAGACTTACTTTTTGCTACTTTTGACCCTTTTGCTTTTACTGTGGTCCCAATATCGAGGTCCTTTTTGTTGAAAAGATAATGCCGTTCCAGCAAATATAAATTTTATTCTCAGCAAAATAAAATATTTTTTTTTATAAATATAACAAGATTCTTACTGTTTACACACATTTCATCTGTAACATGAGATGTCAGTTCTCAGTATCATTATCTCTCATAAGAATTCCAATTAATTGTCATCCAGTAAATCAACATCATAACAGAAGAAGCAATATAGATTAATTAGCGTAGCTCCAGGGAAAACAGACTTCTAAGTTCTTCCATTAAACAATAAATGTTAGTGATTCTGTAATAATAATCATTCATTTTATATTGGATATAAATTGTGTACACAGAAAGTTGCAGGTAAGCTGTACTAGTAAAAAAAAAAAAAAAAACATTCTCAGCTTTTTTTTACTGTACATCAAAATTTTATTAAACAGAAAAGGTTTAGGGAGGAATAGGCTGTACATAGTTAGGGTATGTACAATAATATAAAAAAATGGTCACACATAATGTTGAATTACACATAACACATCCTTGCTTCCAGCCATATACTGTACAAGAAAAAAGAGTAATTTGTGTATTTTCTAAGTAAACATTTGTTTATCTGTTATGTTTTGTGGTATTGGATGCATTGTTTGGGTAAAAAATGGTACTGGCTTTACATTTTGCGTTATTAAAACGCATTAAAGTTTGTGCATTTTAAAGCGCATTGTGGCAACCATTTTTGTGTGTGTTAACCCACATCAATGTGTATTTTGTTGTATTTTACAGGTTCTTCCGTAACAACAAAAATATTTGCTCTCTGCTGGTGTGCTACAATTAAAGAGAATGTACACAGTTTTTTTATACCTAGTTTCCTTTATTTATTGTGGTCAGGACTCAAAGAGTATCCGTTCCCCTCCATCTAGCCGGATCAGAGGGAAGTTAGGTGTGAATGGACAGCATGAGCGAACACAGACCTGTCAGTCAACCACTCTGCTCAGCTCAGCAGGGGATCTGCGGACAGATCCCCTGCTGATAAAAACTGGATCAAGCCCATGTGAAGATTGCAGCTAGAGTGTAACTAAGGATGGCCATAGACAGTTTGAATCTTGGCTGGTTTAGCAAGGACTGGCCGAGATTTAAAACATATATGGGCAAGCTGAATGTTCCCAAATTGATCAGTCGGTCAACTTTGGTACAACCAGCCTCGCAGATTTTACATACAATTATCGCTAGTAGCTGTTATCGCAGCTAGCAATAATCACTGTGTTCTCCCAGGGGGCTGCTTTCCCCTCACCCCACTGGGATAACACAATGGCTCAACAGGAGAGATTCCCCCATCAACACTGTATGCATTGATGGGGGAATCAAGCTAATTTTTTTTCTGCAATCTGTGGGACACAGATGGGGAGAAAAAAATTAATGGGGTTTTCCATAATTTAGTTAAATGGAAAAATAGGACTGGCTTTATATATAGATTTATATATACATTCGTTTTATACATAACTAGAATATCTAACAGGGTTATGTCATTGCAGGAGATTTCCCCTCACTTCCTGTCTTAGTGTCACCGGGACAGGGAGTGAGGCAATGTCACTGTGGGGATATAGCCAGCAATTGTTTCCTTATATATATATTAAATATAATATATAATATGGACATTATAAGGCAACAATTGCAAGCTATGACCCAACAGTGAGATTCCCCCACTTCCTGTCCTGGTAGCACTAAGATGCCTTTCACACCGGTTGAAATCAATGGGCAGCGCTGCCAAAGCGCTGGGAAAACTATTCGGCAGCGGCGCTTTTCGGGAGCTTTTAACCCTTTCCTCGGCCCCTAGCAGGGGTAAAAGTGCCCGCTAGCAGCCGAAAAGCGTAATATTTACCGCTAGCGTGCCCCCGTCCCCAGTGTAAAAGTGCTCTTAAACACAAAGTGAACAGACATCTCCTGCAATGATCTAACCCTGTTAGATGTTCTAGTTATGTATAAAAAGTATATATGAAGCCAGCACTTTTTTTTTCACATTTTGGCTAAATTATGGAAGAGTTAAAACCCCATTTATTTATTGTCCCCATCTGTGTCCCAGGAGGCTATAGAAGGGGGGATGGGAGTGGAGGAGGACATGGGATAGAGGAGGTGGGCCTGGAGGAGATGGGATGGAGGAGAAAGAGGACATGGGATGGAGGAGATGGGATGGAGGAGGAGGACATGGGATGGGGAGATGGGATTGGGAGAGGAGGACATGGGATGGAGGTGAAGGAGTAGGACATGGGATAGGACTTGGTGGGACGGCCACTTGGGTGGCCCTGGGGAATGTTGATGGTCAGGTTTGGGGGGGGGGGCAAGCCAAAATCTGTGTAAGTATCACGTACCTGATCGGAGGCGGAAATGCTTGGAGGGCTTCCCTTGCGACTAAGTGCAGAGCACCCCCTGAAGGTGGCACAGGGAGAGCTATACTCGGAAGTACCAGGTACCTCGGAAGTACCAGGTGAGATCGTGCAGCAAGGAGAACCAGAAGCAGTGTTAGGAGCCAGGCTGGAGTTCATACACAGGACATCAAGCAGCAGCAAAGTTAATGGAACAAGCCGGGGTCATACACAGGGCAGCAGGTCAAGCGGATAAACAGGAACAAGCCAAGGGTCAAGCCGGGGTCAACACAGATCAGACGGGTCAAGGCAAGCCGGGTCGTTAACAGGTAATCCAAGACAACAAGAACAGAAACTCAGGAACACAAAAGAAGCTGAAGATCTTGCAGCAGTTGGTCACTGCTGCAGCAGGCTTTAAATAGGACACTGGCGCCTGGAGTCTCTCACGTATTGCATGCGCATTGGCGCACATGTGTGCGCTGTCCTGGCCGTTCTTGCCCGTGTGCCCGCGCGCATGCGCATTAACATTGGGGTGTTTGTTGATCCACGATTCTGCTGGCCATTGATGCAAGTTCTCCTCCTGGTTGGTCCCTGACAGTAAGGGGCCCCAAAATTTCTGATGGCTGCCCTGGTTAGGAATTACCAAAGTAGATTTCCATTAGTATAGATGTATGTTTTTTAGGAGATGTGTACTGTAGTTTCCTGCTTCCCATCCCCGGCCTGTTGCTAGGAAACCATACACTACCCTGCGGTGGTAAATTCAAACTCCTGACCTAGGGATCTACCCCACAGCAGACCCATCATCACCTGTTGGTCATATCTGCTCGTATCTGCCTATCCACCACTCCAAGTGGTTATCCTATAGCAGCTGGGACAATTACTTAAACTATACTGCCAAACAGCCTAAAAGTTATTAGACATTCTAGCACCTGAAATTAGACGGTTTAAAACTCTCCTCTATGAGCTCTTCGGACTGGAGCCTAGTGCCTGTCTTGTTGAGTGTCCCAAAGGTACATGCTGGAAAACAAGCATCTCATTAGCGCTAATCAGTGTGTTCTGGACTGGCGGGCAGGTCCCCCTGGCAGAATACAAAGGCACACTGGGGAGATCACTGCACCAACATCTCTTGTGTTGGTAGAGCGATCTGTCAGTTTTTTTTTTTAGCTCACTAGGTTGAATGAAAAAAAGCTAGCAGTGTGAGCTGGCAGTGTGTACTCCTCTATTCTTATTAGCTGAAAGGTGGGCCTGCCTATAGTCAACATATGATAAAACTGTTATAACAAGTAACATACAAATTCAGTTCATTTAATTCCTAATATAGATCACTTCTTTGTTTTATTGTGTTATAACATGAAATATTACCACAATGCATTCATTGGTTTTAAAATGACGGTGACATTTATTAAATGACATGCTATAATTATGTGCCATTTTACACAAAAAGGAAAAAAGCCTTGTTTCAGCTGTGTCAATAATATTTATTTTAACAATGGATGCACTCCATGACAAATCCAAGGTAACAATCAGAGGCAATCACAGAACAGTAATCAGGACAGGTGACTCACCAATCAACAAAATAGAATACAACAGAATTTAAAGCATCTTTAAAAACAATCAATGCGGTACAAGATTATAATGGTATCCAAACCCATGCTAAGCAGTTGTATTGTGGAGCATATTGTGTCCTTTATGATTTCCTGAGCATACTTTGTTATTGGAAATCTGCTACTGGTTCTGTAGTATACAGTGCTTTGGCTTTTTAAATTTGATATGGTTGGTTTGAATATTAAAATTTCACAGCAAAAAAATAAATAAATCAGCACCTAATATCTCCTATCTGTGAATTGTATGTGTTGTGAAGGTTTAGCACAAAACGATGAGGCTCAGAAAGGTCAGTCCACCCACCAGCCCACTTTTATTCATTAGGAAAAAAAAATGGTTTAATAAAAGTCCTTCCTCGCGGGGCTGCATCCAGCACAAACTCAGAATGAACAATGCGGCTGTCCGACCTGATCTGTACACAGACAGTTCAAGCTCACACACAAACCCTCTATTAAAGTGCAAAGCCGGGAGAAGGGAAGATGCAAAATTCTTCGTATTAAAACCGCAAGGTTTGGAGACACCAAATTGTTTATTTTTAAAGCAAGGAATAGATAAAGAAGAGTCTATTTGGCATTTTGAAATGTTTTTAATAAAGAGAATTTTACATATTAATTTTATATGTCTGGCTGCGCACTTTAATAAAGAGCTTTATTGTCAAATCATTGGAAAAGAAGTCCTCTGATGAGACGACTTTTTGTGAAATGGAAATTGGATCTGCCTAATGCGAACTATTAGCCCCCATACACACAGTCGGAAATTCCAACGGAAAATGTCTGATCGGACCATGTTGTCGGAAAATCCACCCGTGTGTGGGCTCCATCGGACTTTTTCCGTCTGAATTTCTGACGGAAAAAATTTGAGATCCTGCTCTCAAATTTTCCGACAACAAAATCCGATCTGACTTTTTCCGATCGTGTGTAGAGAATTCCGACAGACAAAGCGCCATGCACACTCAGATCAAATTACGGGACCAAAGCTATTGGCTACTAGCCTCTACGTAGTTCCGTCGTATGCAACCAACGTCACCACATTCAGAATGATCGGATTTTCCGACAACTTTGTCCGACCGTGTGTATGCAACACCAGTGTCGGACAAAATCCGTCGGAAAAAATCAGACAAATTTTGTGGTCAGAATTTCCGACCATGTGTACAGGGGCTTAGGGTGTCAGTTCTCCTACGTGAGACATATTTAGAATAAAAATGGATTGGAATGCACCCTCATCAGTAACTCCCCATGATACCAGCACCTCCTGTTTTATAAAAAAAAAAAAAAAACTGGCTGCCCATTGTGTCCTGGACTGGTTAACATGGAGCCCGCCCTCAATCTATATACAGTAGTATTAGGGCATTCCTGTTAGCCATCTGGTTTGGAAACATGCGTATATCTTTACTCATGGCTCTGCACATAGAATCGTGGCTAGGCGTGTGCGCATGTTCATTCATATGTTTCACAGTGATTGGCGCCAGACAGCCTTTTTTAGGGATGCGCTAACTCAGTGTCAGTACTGACTTCAGCTTGAGCTTGTTCTTGTGTTCTGACCTGTATCTATAAAGACATGGATAAGTGAGTTTGGGGTGGAGGAACTTGACTGGCCTGACCTCAACCCGATAGAACACCTTTGGGATGAATTCGAGCGCAGACTGCAAGCCAGGCCTTCTTGTCCAAAATCAGTGCCTGACCTCACAAATGAGCTTCTGGAAGAATGGTCAAACATTCCCATAGACACACTCCTAAACCTTGTGGACAGCCTTCCCAGAAGAGTTGAAGCTGTTATAGCTGCAAAGGGTGGGCCAACTCAATATTGAACCCTACGGATTAAAACTGGGAAGCTATTAAAGTTCATGTGCGTGTAAAGGAAGGTGTCCCAATAGGTTTGACAATATAGTGTGTAATAGGTATAATCATGTAATTGGAGTATGCTTCATCTAAAAGGGTTTTAGGATAACCTTTGTCAAGAAATTTGGATTTGGGAACTTGGCTCTGTAACATAAAGTCTTCTTTAAAGGTACAGGTTTGCTTCGGCCTGAAAAGTTGACTCATTGGAATGTTTTTTTTATCCATTTTTGGTGATGACAACTGGTATTGTGGAGATATGAAGTAGGTTTGAAATGATTTTTTGTGATTATGTTGTGGTTATGGGTACTGAGCTCCAATATAGTGTATATATACACAGACACAAACATTTGCCTTGCATTTCAATTTTAAACTGAATGGGTGCTTTTTACAAGTTAAGGGTTCACATATACTTTAACAAGAGATTTAGGCAGGCAGGTTCTAGATACATGACTGCCTTGGTATGTGAAAAAAAACGGCCAACCTAAACTGCTCAGCGCCAAGTTACTTTTAAGTTATTAAACAGATGGATAATATTCAAGCACAAAATTGTGTAAATCCCCTTATATATATTAATAATCAAACGGATGGCCCTGAACCTGCTCTTCTGGGGTCCCCCGGCGGCTCTCGCGGCTCCTTCCCACATCAGATAACCCCCTGGGAGAAGCGCTCTCAAAATTTTAGTAACAATTCTGTCTAAGCCCCCGTACACACGGTCGGAAATTCCGACCACAAAATCCGTCTGATTTTTTTCCCGACGGATTTTGTCCGACACTGGTATTGCATATTGCATATACACGGTCGGACAAAGTTGTCGGAAAATCCGATCATTCTGAACGTGGTGACGTTTGTTGCGTACGACAGAACTACGTAGAGGCTAGTAGCCAATAGCTTTGGTCTCGTAATTTGATCTGAGAATGCGTGGCACTTTGTCTGTCGGAATTCTCTACACACGATCGGAAAAAGTCTGGATTTTCCGACAACAAAATCGGATTTTGTTGTCGGAAAATTTGAGAGCAGGAACTCAAATTTTTCCATCAGAAATTCTGATGGAAAAAGTCCAATGGAGCCCACACACGAGCGGATTTTCCGTCAACATGGTCCGATCGGACATTTTCCGTCGGAATTTCCGACCGTGTGTACGGGGGCTAAAAGGCATGTGATTAAGATGCTCATTTTATCAATACACTTGAGATAATGTCAGGTCCGGGGTGTAATGATTCAGCTGAAGAGATGATGTTGCACTCTGGCTTGTTTATTAGATTGTGCAATGTGTAGGCAGATGATCCGATATGCCGCTTGCATGCACCTATGAGCTGAAGCGAGTGGCACATGAGGGGTAAACAATCTGGGAGACGGACCAATATAAGTCTGGATGTCACGCCGTGAGATCACGCCCTCAGTTAAAGTCAGATATGACAAAACGCGTCACGGCGACCGAAAGTGACGTTTACGTCTCACAGTCAGCTGGATACTATCAGGAAGGACACAGCGCGGCTGTGTAATCTACACAGACGTTATCCTGAGCAGCAGACTGGTGATTATGCTCTTTAAACTTACATGCTCATTGATTTTAACAGTTTGTACGGTTTTAGGCCCGGTTCACACTGCTGCGGTGCGGGAGATCGCATATGATTCGCACCGCACTGCAGTTCAAATCATATGCGATCTCTGTGCGATGCAAATTCAGCCATACAGATAGTATGGCTGAATTCGCATCTCATTCGGCCCAAAATCGGACAGGACCCTTTTTTTCGCTCCGCAGCAGAATCGGATCGCATGGTGTTCTCACCATGCGATCCGATTCCTGTCCGAGTTTGCAGATCACACTGCGATATGCGAGCTGCTATGGGGGTGTCATTAACATTTCATTGACACCCCCAGCAGCTCGCATAGGGCAGTGTGAACTGCCGGCGGGAGACATGCGGTGCGGGAACTCGCAGTGTATTCGCAGCGTTCCCGCACCGCAGCAGTGTGAACCCAGCCTAAAGCCCCATACACACGGTCGGACTTTTTCATCAATTTGGTCCGATCGGACAAGGTTGTTGAAAAATCAGACCGTGTGTATGCACCATCGGACAGTGTTCGTCGGTTTGTCCGTCGGACAAAGTCTTATCTCCTGCTGGAAAGATTTCCCGTCAACCCGGTCCGATCACACCAAATCCGAGCGTGTGTACGCTTGTCCGACGGACAAAGTGCTACGCATGCTCAGAAGAAATTCTGTGACGGAAGCGCTCGGTCAGGTAAAACTACCTTTCCTAATCGACACAGCACATTCGTCACGCTGCAATGTTAAAATGTCTTTAATGCAGCGCATTCTCTTTTTCTTTACAATGCAACAAGAATGACATGTTTTAGCTGCTCCTATTCACCCGCACTTCTCACAAACTTACTTATTACTTTGCAGCATTTATACACTACATGTTTATTTTTACTCTGAACGGAAAAGAATCTTTGTTATTTTTTTACCATGATTTGTCTTTTTTTTTTTTTTTTGGGGAATACATATTTGAATGTTTTTTTTTTTTTTTTTGGAGGGGGGTTGTGTGTCTCAAATTACCAAAAACACATTATTTACATTTGTATTTCTTGCTTAAATTTACTAGGAGGTTGTTTGTTGTTGTTGCCCCTTGTTAATTCTACTTTAGGATTAGTGAAATGTACCAGCCTACTCAAAGAAAAACTGTCATTGTAGCAAAGTAAAACACAATAGTCAATGATTATTTCAAATCAAAAAAAACTTTATTTAGGTCACACCAACAAACCAAAGAGGAACGCAGCCATGGTGAAACTTGGGGAATTTGCAAAGTCTTGGCCCCCCACGGCAACCATCATTGTCCAAGCGTAGAAAATTGGGGGCCTGAGGAGTACGTATATTAAGGGGAGTGCAATCTGGTCGTGAAGTCCAAAGTATCCGGAACTGCAGCAGATGCCATCTAGGTCCCCAGGCTCTGGTACTACAAGAGGCTCCATCTTCTCTCACACCAGACTGATTGCAGGTCGTCACTCTCAGGTCTTCCTTCCACGCTTCCTTCCACGCTGTGGCTGTCGTGCTGGTGGGGTGGCAGAAGGAGGAGGAGGAGGAGGAGGAGGCGGAGCATGGTAACTATGGCAAACATGTGTGACTGGGGTCATCTCCCCAGCCCTACCCTTATTTAGGACATGGAGGATGAGCCCCTCACACATGTTGCGTTGCCCCACCTCCATACCCATCATTTTTGTGACAACCACCGAGCCAAAGGTCTCCTCGTCGGCGGGTGTGGCATGTAGGGAGTCTGAAGCCTCTCTGATCATCCGGAGCGCTGACTGTGCCGCATAACCCCCCCCTTCTCGCCCTTTTGTACGGAGGGCGGAGGGGAGGGGTTTGGGTGTCAGTCAGGCTCCGAGGCCTAGCCCCCTCTTGGCTGCCACTACCCAGCTGGTGGCTGCCACTAACCCCTGCCTCCTCCTGACTGCCACCTTCCACAGCCACCTCCTGGCTGAGGTCTTCCTGTGTAGGAAAAAGGGACATAGTTTCAGTTATTTGTTCATCAAACACACACAATTCTCATCTAGTGACTGGTGCAAAATGTTTACAAATAGAAAACCATACAATTCTCAGCCCAGCAGTTTAGATTCTGGCCCCAAATGTCTCCCACACCACTGTCTGTTGATATGTCAAACACGTTAGGAACTAAGCAATTGGCGATCCTGAATTAAGTGAACATCATTCATTATTCCCATAAATGGTAACAAAACTACTATACCTGGAACAAGCTGGGCTCCTCCACCTCTTCCACACTGGAAGGCCCAGGTTGCTCCTCGGAAGCCTCATCAGGGGTGGGCTGTGCGCAAGGAAGCGTGGAAGGAGGAGTTGAGGTTGGCTCCGTGACATCAGCCTGGTCCTTCAGAAAATGGAGACTCTGATAGTACCAGAGCTTGGGGACATAGACCTCATCTGCTGAAGTTGCAGTTTCCTCAGACTTCACGACCTTCTTCCTCTCCCTGATATACGCACTCCTCAGGCTGCCAATTTTCTTTCTAATATCATCAACAGTTGCCGTGGGGAACCTTGGCTTGACAAATTCCACAAGTTCCTCCAGGGCTGCGTGCCTCTTTGGTTTGTTGGTGTAATGTGGGTGTATACCCTGCCACAATATGGGAAAATCCCTGTATTTGGCAATGAAGAGGGGGAGAAAACTCATGTCGTTGAATCCCTTCATATCAATCTCTGCAAGACACAACAACACACCAAACCCTATAAATTATGTCAGGCTAAACTCTCCTAATCTTCTCCATAAAGAAGCCTCAAGTTCAAATCAGTCTAGGCTAGTTATGTACCAACGTTAAATTGTACCTTTGTTTGTAGCGATCGTCTCGTGTGAGTTTTCTCTCCCCTCGTCTCCCAGATCGTGGCTACGACACAGGCGTGTGACGTTTTATATACACTGCGCATGCTTCAAACTCCGCCCGCCCCTGACGATCTTTCTCGTCTATTCCCCACCCCTTCTCTTTACGGCGTAGTGGGGAGAGCACATGGCGGGGACACAGCAGGTGCGCCACAAATATCCCACCAACGAGGAGGAGGACGAGGAAAGTCCGGAGGCAGAAACGTCCCGATCCCGGAACCTGAAATTCAAGGCCTCCAATATGTCATTTGGAGAAATGTTGGAGATGGTGGACATATTAAAGAGGAGCGACTATGATGGGAAGTATGGGCCTTACCTCAACCCCAATGTCCGCAAGGCCAAGATCATGTCTAAAGTTGTGAGAAGGCTGTACAATAATTTTGGGGTACAACGATCCAAGGAGCAACTCAGGAAACGCTGGTCAGACCTGAAACTGAGGGAGGCCGATCAGTACAGAAAGATCAAGAGAATTCTTCAAAAAAGTAAGTAGTTGTGTTTTGTGTTTGATTTCTTGCTTGCATACTGCTCCATTGTGTTTTGATTTTTACCAAGTTGTACATTCCAAAATGGCCACTTTCAGGTTCGTCTGTGCATTCGATCGTACTCAGCCTCGATCTTTCTGCCACTGTCATGGTCGTGTGTGTGTGCATTCGATCGTACGCAACCTCGATCGTTCGGCCACTTATAATACGATGTTTGGTGTTTTTTTTGGGAAAGGAAGTTTGTTCTCACTAGAAATGTCATCAAGAATGTAAAGCCAATTTATTCAATGTAAAGGAGAGGTCACTCAGTAGCTGTTTACCCATCTGGACTCTAGAGCACTAGTGCTGGGACACCCAAACCCCCTTTTTATTATGCTTTTCCACACATGTGCTCCAGTGGATACTAGAGGGGGGTCTCCATCACACAAACTTCTACCAAAAGCTAGTCAGTTTAGCACCTTTACAAAGTGACTTCATTCATGTAGTTGACATTTGTAACTGGCCAAACTAAAATAGTGTCCGTCACTTTCAAGCAATGTTTGTCATTTCCTATTTCTGCCCTCAATAGCTTGTGTTGCTAAATCTTCCTTTTGGACATTCTCATAGGGGAGCGAAAACTTGGGCCGTCTGAGGAAACCCCCAAACCAACACCTACCAAAAAAGGGGAAAGAGCAGAAGCAGAGGAGGAGGAGGAGGAGGAAGGAGAGATCATCGAACTTGGAGAAATTGTCACCACAACAGGTGAGTGTGGGAGAACACAGCTACTGGTAAGC
This sequence comes from Lithobates sylvaticus, assembly GCA_028564925.1. NCBI lineage: Eukaryota > Metazoa > Chordata > Amphibia > Anura > Ranidae > Lithobates > Lithobates sylvaticus. Next base: position 79,776,756 of record CM053028.1, read on the forward strand.
TAATCCATGTATGGCTGCCTCATTTCCAACACCCCATTTTTGTTTTTTGTGGTTTTTAGGTGACGTGGATGTTGTGGAAGAAAAATCGCACTTTACCACAGAGAGTGCCCACGTACTCATCGGAGAGATAATGGTCTGCAATAGAGATCTAGATTACATAAAGCAAAACATCAATGATGTTCAACAAAAATTGAAGAACATCATTGATGTTTTAGGAAAAATATGAAAACGCACCAAGTAATTAACACACATTTGTGCCAGCTTCAGAACACATTTGCAACTTAAAAACTGTCTGAAATTTGGAACATGCACACATTGTGTCCACATGTGCTAGCTCCCACCATGGTGGATGAATGGCAACGTTTTTTTTGGGGGTGCAAACACTTTACGAACTACGAAAGTGGTTGTGGTGAAGGGTTGCACCCCCAAAAAACGTCCATTCATCCCCATGATGGAAAATGGCACTTTTGAAGCTTCTAGGCATGTGTTTTACCATCTAATGACCATTTTCAGTCCCAAATTGTGTGCATGTTCCAAATTTCCACTTTTCGGGGTGACCCCCCCATGTGATGAAGGCAAGATCAAACACACTTTGAACATATAGTCATGTCTGATCTTGTCTTCACTTTACAAAGTTGAACTTTCCAAGTTCCTAGGTTCTGTTTTGCTCCATGCCTGGTTTTACCAATTGCGGAATGTTTGTAAACAATGTTGTAAATAACCAAGATGTTGTCAGTTTTGGCGTGAAGATTGTAAACGCACTTGGGAATGTTTTCCTAGTAAACTTTTATTTTTCTAAATGTGTGGCTTCCTTATTTAAAAAACACAATGCATTATGTATGTAAAATGAAAAGGATATGGGGGCAATGGGTGTTATTTACTAAAGGCAAATCCACTTTGCACTCCAATTTTCTTTCCCGGGGAACTTTTTCAATGCACTTGTAGAGCATAGCGGATTTGACTTATGTAAATGACACCCACAGTGCTTTGTACGAAAACACGGAGCACAGCATTTTGAGAATACACACATGTCAGACCTGGTGATGAAAAGGAGTATTTTGGGTGTCAGTTATGCAGTACAAACCTTCTCTAGACCAAAGATTAGGTAGCAAACACACAACATGAGAATAATCTTTTGGGAAGAAGAGACTGTTACCTCCTTTTGCCCAGAAAGTGCATTCCCACTGTCGAAGGCAAAGGGAAAAAATGTCAAAGTAAAATAAGCTAAAAAGAAGACTGAAATGACATGAAATCATAGGTTGGTTAAAATATCAGATTTATTAAAAAATGCCTCTCACACATCGTCAGGCAGAGCAATGGCCCCCCTACCCACAAAGTACTGCATATATTGGTCCCGGACCACACGGGCATTTAGAGGGGGCAAGCCTGGACGTGCCACTCGAAGGGCTGTGAGTTCGGCATTTGGAGGGCCCTCCACATCTGGGCCAACGGGGCACCACATAGTTCCTGTTATGTCTTTTGAGGAAGTTGTGCAATATGCAACAGGCAAGAACTATGTGGTTCAGTTTGTATTCCGCCAAGTTAAATGCCGTCAGGAACAGGCGGAAGCGGCTGGCCAGGATGCCAAAAGCGTTCTCCACAACTCTTCTGGCTCTGGACAGCCTGTAGTTGAAGACCCTCTGGTCCGGGGTGAGGGTCCTCATCGGGAACGGCCTCATCACATGGGGAGTCAACGCAAACGCTTCATCTGCGACAAAGACGAAGGGGAGTCCTTCGGCATTCTCCTCTGGAGGTGGCAAGCACAGACTGCCACTTTGGAGACGCCAGTAGAACTCCGTGTGCGTAATGGCCCCACCATCCGATATCCGGCCGTTCATCCCCACGTCCACATACATAAACTCGTATGTTGCCGACACCACCGCCAACATCACTACACTATTAAACCCTTTATAATTATAATAGTAGGACCCCGAGTTGGGCGGTGGGACGATGCGGACGTGTTTCCCATCAATTGCCCCTCCGCAGTTAGGAAAGTCCCAACGGCTGGCAAAGTGGAGGCCACAGTCTGCCATTCCTGTGGCGTGGAAGGGAACTGTGGAGTGAAACAAGAAAAAAAAATTAGTCACTTTGCACCTAAACATTGCAAGCAGATTAGACAATCAACATCTTGGAACAAGAGCATTGTCTAAAATTGGAGGCTGGAAAGTATTTGCACAGAAAAGTAGAGGCTCCCCTTCACAGATTACTCACCCCCCATCAATCCCCCCACTTCTGATGGGCCATTGGCAATAACTAGGGGTTTTGGGGGGGGGTGGTGGACAGCTAACCCTCTGCACTTCATTGATTGGCAAATGGCTCAATAATGTGGGCTAGTTTGGCCAGACCCTCTGTACTTAACACTATTGGCAGGCCACAGGAAAGATCAAATAACATTTCGGGGGGCCCCCCCCCCCCCAAAAAAAGGCAGGCACAGTGTGACATTATTAAATTACCAAGCAAGCTAATAGGAGGGAAAGAAGACAAAAAAATAGGAAATGGAATGTATGGAGGCAGCCCCTTGCACTACATGCTTTGCTGAATTCATCCCTAAAGATGCGCACTATAAAGAGGTAGGTATATAGTGTGTATGGACCTTGGGGAAGCCAGCAGATAAAGGATTGGTACCATCTGACAGAGCAGTTGGGGGAGGGGGTTCCTAATGAGTTTGCCCCCCCCCCCCACCAAAAGAACAAAAAAAGGGGGCTCTACATGAAGTAAACCACACAGCAAACATATTTTAGGGGGTGTTTTGGGGCAAACAATACTATGCAGCAGACAAAAGACATTGCTTAAGTGACTAGGCCATAGGTGTCTATTGGGGCAGAAGAGCATGCTGGTGAGGTAAGTGAAGGGAAAAATGCATGAAGGAGAAAAGGGGCACAGCATATTAGAACATATTGCAATCATGGTAATTAGGGAAGGAGGTCAAAAATACAAGTCATTAGCAAACAGAGCATACATAGAAGGGAATAGTAAAGTAGAAATGTTACCTTAATATAGTCCTCCTGCAGGACCTGAATGATGGCAGAACAGGTCTCTGGAATAATGATTCCCAGGGCCTGGGGAGAGATACCTGAAGAGAACTTCAAATCCTGAAGACTTCTCCCTGTCGCCAAGTACCTCAACGTGGCAACAAGCCTCTGCTCCGGAGTAATGGCTTGTCTCATGCAGGTATCCTGCCGGCTGATAAAGGGGGTCAGCAAAGCCAAAAGACGGTGAAAATCGGGGTCCGTCATCCTGAGAAAGTTCCTGAAATCATCAGGATTATTCTCCCGGATCTCATGAAGCAAAGGCATGTGCGAGAACTGGTCACGCTGAAGCAACCAATTCTTGGTCCACATACTCCTCGTCACTCTGTTCATGGACGGGTCTTGGGTCAAAGCTAAAAGCCCGACACCAATTCCGCGTACAGCACGAACTCGGCGACGAGTACGCACGGGAAACATCGCTCAGAAGGTCACAAAAGGTCGGCTGGTCAGAACGGACAAACAGAAAGCACCGATAAACAGCAAGGCCTGAAAGAACGAAGTGAATACCAGATACGCACGACAAGCACAAACTGAAGAGCAGTAACGATCTGAGTCAGAAAACTGAGAAGCGCGAATCTTAAGTCACCAAACTTCCACTAACTCTCGATAAACACGGGATCAGCAGAAGGAGCCCAACGGGTGCCTGACGTGGTGCTGAACTTCCCTTTTGTAATCTCGTGGACGACGACTTACGTCACAACGTTCTTCCGGACCGGATATTCCGACAACGTAGTCCGACCGTGTGTACGCAACGCCAACATCGGACAAAGTACGTCGGACAAAGTCCGACTGACCTGGTCCGCGGATTGTCCGAGCGTGTGTATGGGGCTTAAGTGTGAGGGACGGGTTCTTGGGTTATAATAAATGTGTGAAACAGGATTACGCTATGTTGGAATCTTTTGTTTTTTTTTATGATTGTATCTGACTGGAGCGATTCACACTTTTCAAACCCGCCTGCAATGTTGATGACTTCTCTTTAACCACTTGCCTACCAGCCACGAACACCTCCTTCCTGACCAAGCCATTTTTTCAGCTTTCAGCGCTGTCGCATTTTGAATGACAATTGCGCGGTCATGCAACGCTGTACCCAAATAAAATTTTTATAATTTTTTCCCCACAGATAGAGCTTTATTTTGGTGGTATTTGATCACCTCTGCGTTTTTTATTTCTTGCGCTATAAACAAAAGAAGAGGGACAAGTTTGAAAAAAAACATAATATTTTTTACTTTTTATTATAATAAATATCCAATTATTATTATTTTTTAAAACAAATTTTTTCCTCAGTTTAGGCCGATACGTATTCTTCTACATATTTTTGGTAAAAAAAAAATCGCAATAAGCGTATATTGATTGGTTTGCGCAAAAGTTATAGCGTCTACAAAATAGGGGATAGATTTATAGCATTTTTATTATTATTTTTTTTTTACTAGTAATGGCGGCGATTTGCGATTTTTATCGTGACTGCGACATTGCGGCGGACACTTCGGACACTTTTGACTCATTTTTGGGACCATTCACATTTATACAGCGATCCGTGCTATAAAAATGCATTGATTACTGTATAAATGTGACTGGCAGGGAAGGGGTTAACGCTAGGGGGCGCTGCAGGGGTTAATGTGTACCCTATCTTGGTGATTCTTACTGTGGGGGGAGGGGACTGACTGGGGGAGGAGACCGATCGGTGTCCCTATGTACAAGGGACACACCATCGGTCTCCTCTCCTCTGACAGGACGTGGGTCTGTGTGTTTACACACACAGATCCACGTCCTGCTCGATTACCGGGCAATCGCGGGTGCCTGGCGGTCATCGCGGCGCGCGCGCCCCCCAGTGGCCAAATTGTAGACGACGTCATATGACGGCGTCCCGCCACAGTAGCTGCACCGTCCCGCCGTCATTTGACAGTGGGCGGTCAGCTAGTGGTTAATAATCAAACGGATGGCCCCGAACCTGCTCTTCTGGGGTCCCCCGGCGGCTCTCGCGGCTCCTCCCCACATCAGATAACCCCCTGGGAGAAGCGCTCTCAAAATTTTATGCCTGTATGATTATTGTAGGACTAATCGTCTAAGATTTTATATTTCATATTGATTTGATTTGTTTATTTATTACTGGTACTAGTTACTTATGTTGTTAGTATAATTAAAATGTATAATGGTTAGGGATATTTAAATTCCGACCACAAAATCCGTCTGATTTTTTCCGACGGATTTTGTCCGACACTTGTATTGCATATTGCATACATACGGTCGGACAAAGTTGTCGGAAAATCCGATCATTCTGAACGTGGTGACGTTCGTTGCTTACGACAGAACTACGTAGAGGCTAGTAGCCAATAGCTTTGGTTTTTTTAATTTGATCTGAGCATGCATGGCACTTTGTCTGTCGGAATTCTCTACACACGATCGGAAAAAGTCCGGATTTTCTGACAACAAAATCGGATTTTGTAGTCGGAATTTTTTTTCCATCGGAAATTCTGATGGAAAAAGTCCGATGGAGCCCACACACGAGCAGATTTTTCATTAACATGGTCCGATCGGACATTTTCCGTCGGAATTTCCGACCGCGTGTACGGGGGCTAAGAGGCATGTGATTAAAATGTTAATTTTATCAATTTAATGTACACTTGAGATAATGTCAGGTCTGGGGTGTAATGATTCAGCTGAAGAGGTGATGTTGCACTCTGACTTGTTTATTAGATTGTGCAATGTGTAGGCAGATGATCCGATATGCCGCTTGCATGCACCTATGAGCTGAAGCGAGTGGCACATGAGGGGTAAAAAATCTGGGAGACGGACCAATATAAGTCTGGATGTCACGCCGTGAGATCACGCCCTCAGTTGAAGTCAGATATGACGAAACGCGTCACGGTGACCGGAAGTGACGTTTGCGTCTCACAGTCAGCTGGATACTATCAGGAAGGACACAGCGCGGCTGTGTAATCTACACAGACTTTATCCTGAGCAGCAGACTGGTGATTACGCTCTTTAAACGTACATGCTTCATTGATTTTAACAGTTCGTACGTATTTTGTATGAGGGACGGGTTCTCGGGTTACAATAAATGTGTGAAACAGGATTACGCTATGTTGGAATCTTTTGTTTTTTTATGATTGTATCTGACTGGAGCGATTCACACTTTCCAAACCCGCCTGCAATGCTGATGACTTCTCTTTAAAGTATTATAAGGATTTACTTTATGGCATGAGATATTCTGAACTCTGGTGAGTGTAATCCCTTGGGGAGTGTGCCTCACGCGTGGTGAAATCTGGGTGTTTGGTGCACGCTTTGACAACTATTTAGGATCACCTGCTATTTTCAGAGCGGAACACACTGTCATCTCATCAAGTTATATGTTTAGGTCAGAAATCTGGTGGACTAACATAAGAGCTGTTATAACATAGGATTGATACAGCAATCTATCTGAACTTATGTTATTGTTTTGTAATGCCATACTGTAGTTTTAACCATTTTTATTACCATTCCTTACCAATCCCAACCATCCATTATGTTCTTTATCATTAGGTTTAAAAATCTTCAGTGTATTGTTACTGTAGTGATGATTGAAAACCTGCATATTTAGCCAATAATGAATAAAATGAAGGAGCAACGCTCTGTATACAGCAGAACACAAGATTACAGCGAGCAGCTTTAAATATATTGCGTGATCAATAATCATGACAAGTTTACCCAAGAATGAGAAATGGGAAGAGCCATTTGCTTATTTCTTGGTAAATAGGTCTAAAATTGTCTGACAAAATGAAATAAATCTATGCCCTTGGAACAAGTATTTATAAACAATGTCATTATTCCGTCTCACGCGGAAAATGGCTTTGCATTCATAACTTGTATTTGAGGAGAAGCAACAAGCAATGTATGTTTTTATTTCAGAACAATGAAAATTATTTACATATGACTTGTTTCTGCCAATATTATTATTTAGTCAAATTTTATTTGTGGAGCCAAGCAGTAATTATCTAGTGCGACCTTGCAGAAGTTGTAATGTTGTTATGCTGAATGACAGAACATTCTGAAATCCTGATAGGGTATGATGAACCTCTTATTGATAGCAGAGCTAGCGCTACTGCAGCTTAAAGTAACACAAAACAAAATATTTATTCTCCAAAAATAACCTATACACATCCACCACTTAAAGTGGTTGTAAACCTTCACATATACACACTGAAATGACTAGCCTCAGATACACAGAGATGAAACAAATCCGCCTATGTAAGTACCTGTTTTTATGCCGCCATCTCCTCTCTACAGCCTTCTAAAGCACACATTTTATACAGCATCTACACACTGCAGAGAATAAAGCACACAGCTGAGTGTAATCTGAGACCTGAGTGGAGGGAATGGACACATGCTCCTCTAGACAGTCTCATAGGGAAACATGCACAGTTCAGGCTGTTAATCACAGGATGTGTGCTGGGGGAGGAGTTTTCCCCTGGGATTCTGTGGTGTTGGCACAGAGCATAGGTGTCAAACACAAGGCCTACGGGCCCAATCCGGCCCTCCAGGCCATTTGCAGTCCAAGGCCACGAAGATTTGCAGTCCAAGGACCACGGCTATGGAACGCTCTACCTACGAACATCCGCTTGGAAGGAAACCATCGGGCCTTCAGGAAAAAAACTCAAGACCCACCTCTTCTAAGAAGGAATCAAATGCAGGTCGGATCAAGCGCCTCGAGGCGATTCAGTTCGCCGTTGCAGCACTATACAAGTCATTCATTTATTTCATGTGGCCCTCGCACCTCTCCTGCAGCTGCAGGAGAGCTCCAGCCCTCCTCTGGTCCTCCTCCAGACCCCTACTTTCTGCTTTCAAACAATGCATCCAGCTTCTTCCCAGCAGCAGCATAAGGAAAGGGGGTGCACTGTGTTGTTAGGGAGAGTGGGGGACTCAACTTCTGATGGTGGGGTGGCTCTTGACATCTAATGTAAGGGGAGAAGATGCGCTGGACATCTAATCTTACAGATACGGCCTCTTTGAGGACAATCATAATGCTGATGCGGCCCACGATGAAATTGAGTTTGACACCCCTGGCATAGAGGAGGGACTCAGGCAAATAGCAAAGGGAAGAGATAGTAGATAATAATCACAGTAGGAGCTTTGGATAGAGGCTAGCACACACTATAGAGGGAAATGCTTTATTAATTTTTCATTTCAGAGGTTTACAACCACTTTAATGGCCCTGTAATTTTTTTTTCATGAAATAATTTCTTACTATGTTTTTCTGCCTCTTTGTGATATCCTATATGAACTCCCAAACCTCTGCATTGCCCTGTCACTTTTATTTGTTTAGAACAAGCAGTGCATGTTCGTTGAGGTCATGTGCACTGCACTATGCATACCACATATCTCAGTCCATAGTCCACCTCATGAGCAAGCAAGAGAGGGTGGCTACATTCTTACATACACCCAGATAGCAAGGGTAACTTTTGTGGCAGTGTTGAATTGTAAGTCTGTTAACGTGCTGCATATTTTCACTGGCAAGGTGTACACTAGCAGAGCAGTTGAAACACAAGTTCTAGTCTCTTGCAAGAGCAAAGTTGCAGTGGTGAGACTACAGCAAGAGTTCTGCAGCATAGAAATTCAGCCACAGTGACCCCCTGTGGTGGGATGACTATTGCACAACATAACTGAACCAGAACTTGCAGCAGACCTGCAGAATGTTTGCAAAGATTTGACCTGGAGACATGCAATGTGGAATTGCTGCAATTGTGCAACAAACTTGTGAAGCCTGGCAAGTCTAGCAATAGCTTAGAAAGTCATTTTCCAACTGGAAGCTCAACTGCTTGCTATTTGGGCAGTGAAACCATGGAGAATGAATGTAGCCACCCTCTAACAAGAAGTCGTAAAGAGAGGAGGAATTGGTAGGTGTATAATAAGAAAACCTGGTCTGTCTAATCCAATATGGAACAACAGAAAAAAGAAAACCTAGTGCTCAAGGCACGGTGTAAACCCTCAGGATTTTAATAGGCAGACCAGGTTTATAAGTAAAAATAGTAAACTATTACATATAAATAAACATTATGTAAAATGAAAATATATTACATCATAAAACACAACAATATACATAATACCCAAATGCCTGCATCTGTATGTAGGGCAAGCTGCCCTGGAGGGTTGGTGGGCTAGCAATGCTGCATACTGGCCGATGACACCTGACATGTTTCGGAATTGAAATAGTCCTTCTTTAGAGGTATTTATGTCATTTGGGTCATGGGAATTAAAATACACAAGCAATTGGTACAATCAGCTGGAGATATGATGGTTAATGGTCTCACAGATCGAACAGTGCAGCCAGATGAACCCAAAGATGGAAGAAGGGAGAGAAGGCGTGAGGGAAGAACAGCAAATGCCTCGACTACAAAGACCCCTTGGCATAGGAGCAGCTGCTCCTGCCAGATATTGACCAGCAGCAAGGTGGATGTGTGTTTGTGAAAGAAGATAATATTTGAATGCTCATCTGAGAGAGAAGTTCTCATATGTGTATGGTGCATCCACCGAGCAGCCCCACATCTAACAAGAAGTCAGATCACAGCAGGAATTTGGAAATTTGGAGGAGGATGAAAGAAATATTGAGTAGCAGCACTAAGAAGGCACTTTTTTGAGTCAAGAGTACGCATTTGGATAGAATATTTTTTAATCCAGAGTTTAGTGTCCCTTTGAGCTAGTCAAACACTGGAGATTTTTTTTTCTTTCAGCCTGCATGCTGGATAAAAAAAAAATCGAACCACTTTTTTTCATTCACACTATATAGTGTGGATGGGTGAATCTGCAGTGCTGGCTATTGTATTCTGGCATTTGGCGTGGGTGACTGTCAGAATACTCAAACAAAAGCTGCTTCTGATTGGATGCACCTGCAGTGCAGCCAATAATTTTGCATTTGGCTCGAATTTTCAATCAATGGATGTTAGGCAGGAGGGTGCCTACAGGACCACCCATGAAGTGAATTTTGTCTGGTTTGCTCAGTGTATGGCCAACTCTAGGTACATTTTATAATGCTGGAGCTGAAGGCTTCTGTAGTACCAAAGCAGGCAGTGCCTGCACAATTACACTAACAATAGTGATACAGGTCATTAATGAATTTGGCAGTCATAGGCAGCAACAGGAGTAAGGTAGCATTACAGGAGGACCTCATAGGGTGGGGTCCTGTCTAGGAATTGTCAAATATAGAATAGAAAAAAACACACTCAGATCCAAACATATTATACAAATACATATAGCGTATATGTAACACTAACTAATAATCTTAATTAAAATAGAGTTAAACCCAGTCATAATAAAACATATTGGATCAATTCAAAAAGTTTTTAAATCTTTTTTAAATATGCAGCTTTTATTATTGGAATCCCTGTTGATCCTACCATGAAGATCCTTGTTTAGGCGCTTCTTGTTATGGGGTGAAAACTGTTTCCCAATTGCATCTCTGTTTCCACTGTGTGACATGTGCTGCTGGCGGAAACTACCAAGGCCTGTGCTAAAACACACTGAGTAGGCATTGTTAACTCTGGTCTTCATGGTCCATCTTCTTATCACTATCAGGAAGTTGATCGCTATGAGCATCGATGTGTGGCTAATGCACCAGAATGCAAAGAAAGGTTAAAAAAACAGGATTTTCGAAAAAAAAAAAAAATTGGGACAATTATTTATATTTAATATACGTTGGTTTAGTCAACAATGTCTTTTCAAGTTAGCGTTTTGGTCCACTTTAAGTTTAAGTCAAATTATATTGCCAAAATTGTTTTCTTTAATAAAGAGTAGAGAATGGTTAGAACCTCTGTCAATTTGTTTTTGTTTTTATTGTGTTTGTTTTTTTTTTTTTTTTTTTTTTCAGTTAATATCCTTTTGGGGAGAATTCCCAGAGAAACATAGGAAGTAAGAGGAAATTTGACCAGAAGGAAAATCTCCCAATCTGAAAATGGCCCTTAAGTCTCGTACACACAGTACGAAAATCAGAAGAGGATAGTCGTTTGACAGGCTGTTGTCCAAAATTCTTACCGTTAGTACGCTCCTTTTAGACAATTGTTTTCCAATTTTCGGACAACAAATGTTGGATGACAGGCTAGTATTTTTGGCGAACGACGGCTCCATGTCTGATTTTCGGACGGTCAGTACACAAATCCGTCACACAAAAGTCGAAAGTACTAACACGCATGCGCGGAATCAAGGAACGACTGGGAAGAGTTCTTGTAAACTACCGTTCGTAATCTAGAATTAACATTCGTGAGGCCTTGCCTCTCTGGGGGCTTGCACTCCTGAGCTGGCCATTAGCTCCTGCTGCTGTCAATCACAGCCAGAGAGCCTGTCAATAAGCCAAGCAGGAGACAGAGGGGGCGGGGCTGAGTCACTGCTCCATGTGTGAATGGACACACAGATCCACGGGTTGGGAGTGCATCTGTTAGGGCACCCGGGAGGAGGGAGGAGCCAGGAGAACTGCCATGGGACCAGAGAAGGGGAGGATGCTCTGTTCAAAACCACTGCACCTAAAGACCTTATATCACTTTAATGCACATAAGGCACTAAGTCAGTTTAATTACCACCTTAATCAGTCAAGAAACCTGTGTACTTAAGATGTTTTCGGGTTAAAAGGGATAAGGTGGCAACCCTACTATGCAAGTTGCACCTTAACTTGCAAAAATTAGTGCAAGAACTACTCTCAAAATCAGTGCAACTCTGATGGAGTCTGAGTCGCACTGATTTCACTACTTCCATTGTGGACAATAGAGTGTGAATTGGCACCGGTGTGACCGGGGACTTAATCCAACATCTTGCCGAATATCATTCAAAATGTAGTTTGCTTTTAATAATTTTTGAATGAATGGACTTTACCAAATGAAAACCACATACACTGTTAAAAATGTGTTTGTTCAAGAATAATTTAAATTCTGCTCCTTTGAATTTTCTCGTTACTGCGGTCAAAATCAAATATTGATTTGACCCCACTAATTATAAAAAAATGGAACAAACGTTCTTCAAACAAAATTCTACTAGTGTATAGCCATCTTTAGTCTCCAGTGAATATACACAAGCTGTGGTATTTTAGGTACGTGTAAGGTGTAGACACTATCCCTTGCTCTTGATAATTAGCAGTCACCTTTTGAAGATGCTCTATACACATGCAGGTGTCTCCTTATGAAGTAGACTCCAGAATAACCAAGCCACATTAATTTTAACGAAAGAATATAAAAGAAGTGTAGGGTGGAGGGGATGCCGGTAACATGGTCTGTCAAAACACATGACTCCGAACAGTGCCAAGACATGGTCATCTAGAGCCCGAGTGAGGATGAGCATTAAATGGCACCCCCCCCCCCCCAAATAGAAATAATTAACACTAGTCTGCATGTTTTTCCTCTAAGCATAAATTCCCCCATTACAAATCTGCTTTCCCTGCTGAAATCCCCACTCCTAACACAAATCCTCTACCCTTAAAATCCCTCAAACTTCCTCTCTGAGTACACAACCTATCCCCCCACTCCTAATCCCCATTCCCAGCACAAATACAACCCTCCAACTCTCCTCCTAGCACAAATCCCCCCCCCCAAATTTCCCCTACTAGCCCAAATACCCCCATTTATCCCTACTAGCACAACCTCCCTCCAAAAAAATGGCCCCTCCAAGCACAATTCCCCTCTACCATATCACCTCTTCTAGAACAACTCCCCCCCCAAATCCCCCTCCTAGTACAAATCCTCTTCCCCCCTCCCAACACAAATCCCCCTAAAACACCACCCCTAACACCCCCCCCCCTATTTCCCCCTCCTAGCACACATACCCCCATTAATCCATACTATAACAAATATCCCCCCAAAAAGTCCCCTCCTAGCACAATTCTTATTAGATTGTAAGCTCTTCTGAGCAGGGCCCCCTTAATCCTCTTGTATTTTATTGTATTATAACTGTATTGTCTCCCTTTTATATTGTAAAGCGCTGCGTAAACTGTTGGCGCTTTATAAATCCTGTAATAAAAAATAAATAAATAATTCCCTTCTACCATATCACCTCTTCTAGCACAAACTCCCCAAATCCCCCCTTCTAGCACAAATCCTCTTCCCCCACCCCCCTTCCAACGCAAATCCCCTAAAACACCACTCCTAGCACCCCCCCCCCCAAATTTCCCTCCCAGAATAATTCTTATGCCCTGCTGCCCCAAAATTCCCCTTCAACGCAAATCCCGTCACCAATCTCCTTGTGGTGCCCCCCACCTCACATGATAACACAGTGCCCAAGGCAGCCTCTCCTCCTGCCCACCCCTTGTCCCAGCCCTGACTCCAATGCAAAGGTTCCATAGTGCACCCTGAACCTAAAATGCAGGCACAATGTGCAGTAAATGCTGAGGTGTTCTACTAAGAGCAGTTACGGGTGTCAACCCACTGTTGAAAATGGGCCCTATAGTCGGGAAACAGAGTATGGTAAGAAGTTTCCTTAAAAAAAAATAGGTCAGACCAATCAGGATATACACCAACACCATCTAATGAAATAGTGGGGATGATTTACTAAAACTGGAGAGTGCAACATCAGGTGCAGCTCTGCATAGAAACCAAGTTAGAAGATGATTGGCTACTATGCACAGACTGTGCACACTCCAGTAAATCAACCCAAGTGTGCTTAGCGGAACCCCTCTACAGCTTGTCTAATAGCATAAAGGAAATCATTGTGCATGTACCTGGGTAAAATAATTTGTTAAAGGATCCAGTGTAGGCAGTAGAAATAGGTACAGCTAATGAGGCACATTCAGGAACAACAGATAGAAGGAGATCAAAGGTAGACGGTGGAGAGAAAGACAAAAGCTTTCTCCAGTGAGTACGGATCTGATCTACATCCATCTTCTCAATGCTTGTCTGAGCCACAGAAAGCTGACTGCAAAGTGGGTTGTGCAACCACCTGGATGAATGAATAGACTGTAGGTAAATAACTGACAGGCAAACAAAGTGGATCGGGTGGATTGCACTCTTTTAAATTGACCTTAAATGCGTACACTGAGAACCTCCTGTCTATATAAAAAAGGTTAGTAAAAGTTTGTTTTTGCTGCATACAATATAATATTGATGTCTTGAACCTTCATGGCTGAGATTCTCACAATCTGGATAATTTAACCGCTACAGGAAAAGTTCTGCTGTAGTCTGTAGGGAACCTTTCTGATAACTTGTATAGTAAGATAGCCCACAGCAACCAATCAGCAGTTAGTGTTGATCGGTAATATCCTAGGAAGACAAATGTAAGTAATAAAAACAAGTCTGTAAGTGGGTGCTATGGAATACTCCATAGTCTCCAAGTCTCTAAATGGTTCCTGTGGAATTAAATTTTCCTGTAACCGCTAGTTTTCTTAAGATCTATAATTCTTTGTATTACAAGGAGGGATGATTGGGCCATTAGAATGTTAATGAGTACACATGCACAAACAAACAAAATGTGATCTTCAATAGAATCTTAACCTTGTAAATGTATCTCCTATACAAAAACTGTGATATTTCACAACTAATAGCTAATGACAGCAACAAACTTACATACACACAGATACAATCGCCCACATACACATGCACATTAGAAATTAGACAGTTTATTGTTTTATCCTTCAGTTTATCCTTCAGTTTATCCTTCAGTTTATCCATTTGCATGTTAGCAGCCTTTCTATTGCAAAAATAAATAAATAAATGTAATTCAAATAAACATTTAATAAAAATAAAAAAACGTAATAACATAATTGATCCAATCACTAAAACAATATCCTACTTTTTAATCACATGCCATAATTAAGTAAAGTGTTATCCAAAAATACTTCATAGTACTTTAAGATGCTTAAGGTGCTTGTACTTGCTGTAGACTCATGAACTGGTTCTGGGCTAGAGTTTTGGGTTCATACATACACATAAGCATAGGGAGGCAAGACGAGTGAAGATAGAGATAGTAGAGGTGCTAAGGGACGCATTGGTACTGAGAAGTTTGGGCAAAAGAGGTAGAGGCCATACAAGATACACTCACAGAAAGACACTTCAGAAAACACTCTGGTAAGAAGCAGGCATAGTGTAGAAAAGCATTGAAGATAAGCAGCACATAGAAGTAGAAAAGTGAGTACACCTAGCGTTATTTAACAAAAAAAAATGCTGGGAAACAATATGGGAAATTAAGGGAACCCAAAGTAAGAGAATGAAAGTGTCATGGATTGGGGTACAGAGGGAAGTGTCATTGACTGGTATGCAGGTGCGGAGGTTTAGGGAAGACTCTTCTCTTTGGCCAGTCACCTTTGGGGATGATACCCTGCCTGGGGTGTGGTAAGTTTTTGCCACAGAAGTAGCCATTAGAGATGAAAATATTATCTAAAAATAAAAAGAAAAACAGTGGGACCCCCCTGGCAAAGCATCGGGTCCCCATGTCAATAAGGGCAAGGGCCTCTTCTTCACAACCCTAGTCCGGTGGTTTTGGGGGTCTTTGGACAAGAGAGCTTATCGGAATCTGGATACCCAGATACCAGTCCCCCCTATGTGAATGAGTAAGGAGTGTATAGTGTCAATAGTAAATAAAGACACTTCCAGAGATATATTTTTATATTATTTAGATTTTTTTACATTGAAAACTAAATGGGGATCCGGTTTAGACCAATGAGATCTAAAATAAATTGTAAAAATGTTACATATGTTGTATGTAGCATTCTACTTCTTTTGTGATCTGAAAAATATAATCCTTACCTCGATTTAGTTCCTCCAAAGCTAAATGTGGTTTAGCTAATGAGGCCTACAAGATATTGTAGAAATACTACATATGCATCTTTTGCATTTTACTTCTACCTTAATTACCAATCTATAACTTTAATTAATTTATTGTCTTTCAAAGCTAAATGGGGATGTTTTTGTCAAATAAGGTCTACTAGAAATGGTACAAAGATTACGTATGCAGTTTGCACAATATTCCTTTGTTTTGCCCGAACAGATGCATACATTGTGTCGTTTTTAAATTGCAGCCTGCCCCAACTGTTAAAAATGCTGTCTATGTAATCTGTATAATATTTCTTGTCTATTTTTGTGACTTTCTGTGACTTTCTGTATATAATATATAATAAGTTTTTGGATGAAAAGCTTGGATGAAAAGCTGCATGCTGTGTGTCCCTTTCAAAATGTGTCCTACTCCAACTGTTTCATTGTTGACTATGGTGTCTGTACAATATTTCTGACGTTCGTCTAAATTGTATTTCTTGATAAATCCTGTCATGTATCTCCCTCTTATATTGCGGCCTTGTAAAATCAACTGTGATATGGAGCATGTCTGTGCTATATTTCTTCCTGTTGTCTTGCTCTCTCTCATCTCTCCCTCTTTATTTGTGGTCTAGTGAAATTGCTTACATAATATGCAGCAATTCTGTACAATATTTCTGACTTCTGTCTATGAAATAATACATTCTAATTTGTATTTATTGATAAAAACTGCCTCTGCTCACATTATGCCCAATCAAGCTGCTTACATACTTTCCAATCACTGTGCTACAAGTCTAGCCATGGTCCCTGAAATATGAAACTGTAAATTAAATTTTAGCTTAAAAAATTTTTTTTATGTTTGCATTGGTGCAGTGCCCAGATCCCCATGCCATTTTTGGCAATCTTTTGCCTATTGGCCTTGAAAATTGCCAGAATAAATTTTCAAGATGTGCCCCTGATTGACTTTGATGGAGTTTAAAATAAAACAGAATTCTAGGTTTCCCGGGACTTTACATTTTTTTATTTGGGCCAGTGTGAACCAAACAAACTATTGGCATGCCAAAATGGATCGGTTGCTGTCTGTCAATTGTAACACATCTCTACCATTTAGGAGAAGCCTTTTACTTTTTCAGTGACCAAAATGCTTCCTCAGATTGACCAAGGTGGAGTTTATGATATCACATGCCTGCCTCTTCACCTTGGTCAATCAGAGGAAGCCTTGTAAGCATTAAAAAAAATGTTTCTCTAAATGGCAGAAGTGTGGTACAACCTACCGTACTCCCTCTATATTCAGTGGTAGAGGGGAAGTCATCCTAGTGCTGCAGCACACAGCATCACTTACTGCACCTAGCACAAGCTCCTACAGAATATTACAGCCTAACAGCAGCCAGTCTGTTCTAACATGCAAATAATTTGCTTGGCCCAAGCTGGTCCAAACTAATTATGACAAGAAACTTGGAATGCTCTTTTAAAGTTTGCAATTTGTGGAATTTATGATCAGTTTGATGGTCCACAAATCAAACATAGCTCTTGATTATTAGCTGAAGGTTATATGGGCAAGTCGGTTGTGATGGCTGGGTCAGAGTTATGCTGGCCATAGATGGTGAGATTTTTTTTCCTGAAGAAAATTGCTCAATACAGTCAGTGTTGATGGGGGAATCTCTCCTGCTGAGCTATTGTGCTCTAGCGGGGGGAGCCATCCCACCCAGAAGAACACACAGTGAGTTTTGCTATCTGCTATAGCGGCTGGCAGTAATCGCATGAAAAATCCGACATGCTGGTTGTACCCAAATTAATAGATTGATTGACTTTGGGTACAATAAGCCCGTACATACATGGTTCGAATCCCAGCTGGTCTCTGCTGAAATGACCAAGATTAGAACCATCTATGGCCAGCTTAAGGCTTTCTGACACCAGTGCATCATTCTGATTGCAGCAAGACCAAACATACCATGACTGCTGAGGGCAGGTTCCATATAACTGTTTAGTCATTACCTAGGTGGTTTTATAATGCCAGGACATGCCATTTTGTGTCTGCATGCAGCTCACATTTGGTGCTATTAGTAGTAGGAATATCTGCCATCTCCCAATGATTAACATCTATTATGAAAGATTAAATATGTTTCCTCTGATCTTTGGGGAATGAATGTTAATCCCAGACAGTTTGGAGCCCAGCAGTCACAGAATCTGGGGGTTAGCAGTCACAGAATCTGGGGGTTTGTTTTCATAGCTTGCCCTCAGTGAGGTAATAATGATTATTTTCATCTTCAGCCATACACTTAAAGAATCTTTTTAGGGCCTGAGTAGGCTCTTAGTGATGTCTGGGTGCCACTGGAATATTATCCCACACTTCCTGTCCAGGTGCTTACTATCTCCAGCACAGGAAGTGGTTTCCTGAACAGAGGCAAAGACAACAAAAATAATATAATAGATTTCAAACTATCCCCACATCTACTTTATTTTTTTTAATATTGTCTGTGTCTGTGTTGGAGAGATTATCCCATACTTTCAGATTTTAGGTGACCACTTGGACAGGATGTGAAAGGAATCCTTCCTGACAGAGTCAAAAACAGTAAAATGGTTTCAGAATCTGAATCATTCCTGATGCAAATCAAAACTAAAAAGTAATGGTTTCAGTTGGAGTTATTTTTAATAACATTTTTAAAACTCGATTTTTATTAACTACTGTGTCTCTGTTGGAGAGATTCCCCCACATTTCTTGTCCTGGTGACCACTTGGACAAAAAGTGAAAGGAATCCCACCAACACAGTCAAAAACCCTTCAAAATCTTAATCCCTACTGACATAATCAAAACTTAAATTAAAATTATATCTTTATATATTATAAAACTGTAAAAAATGGTATTGTTATATTTGGTCCAATAAAAAAGTAGAACTTATTTCTATGCCTATTTATTATTAAACTAATTAATTAATTATTTTTGTATTTACTTCATATTTATTTTATATATTTTTTTTGTGCAGCCCTAGGAATTACCTTTATATATTATGTTACAGGCAAAACTTTCTGAAGTACTTACAGCAGTTTATGTCTTATTAAAAGTTTCAATACTCAATTTAAAAAGTGCTGTAAATTCTTTAGTAGAAATATGGATGGCAGGAGGAATGCTGCATCAGCATTTCTCGGGTGAATTCATTTCAGACAACAAGCAACAATTTTCCAAACCTGCCTACCTAGGCAGGGTTTATATCCCACATTAAGTCTGAGCTGACACCAATGTGCTTCCCTGATGTTCAGTTATACATTGATTCAATCATATGATTACATACAGTATAACAAACTATTTGCTTTGACCTTAGATTCCACTGTTGAGTCCGGGATCTAAGAATAGCTCATGTTAGGGAAAAGTGGGGAATTGCCTTAGGTACAATAGCTAAATATTTCATTTTAGCATTCTTTTCTTTGTAAGCTGCCAGATTGTATCAAGTAATTTTCTTAATAAAAGTCAAACCCACACACATTAGGGGAATTTCCAGTTTGTTGTTATTTACTAGGTATTTTTATATTCTATATAATATTTTAAATATCTTTTTACCTACTTTGGATCTGTAAAAGAGAGCTTTCAAGCATTGGATTAAAGAAGAAGTAAACCCTGATGGGTTTACTTCCTCTTTGTTTCCCTGCAAAGGTAAAGCATAATGGACTACTATGCATCGCATAGTAGCTCATTATGTGTCACTTACCTGACACAGGAGCCAGCGATGTCACCGCTGTCCCCTGTTGCACGAAGCGTCCATTTTCTTTCCGGGTATCGCTGCTCTGGCGCTGTGAGTGGCCGGAGGAGCGATGACGTCACTCCGGCGCATGCGCGCGGGAGCAGTAAGTGACGGCATGTTTGCCTTCACTAGCGGCGCGCCATAGACATCGGTGCCCTATTTTTGTAAAATATCTCCTTAACTGTTTAGGTTAAGAAGATATTTCTTGGACCTACAGGTAAGCCTTAATCTAGGCTTACCTGTAGGTCAAAGTGGTCTGTAAGGGTTTACAACCACTTTAAAGAGGTCCCAATGAGACTATAACATGTTACTAAAGGCAGCAAAACACTTGAGCGTTCAGAAATAAGAAATAGATAGGGGCACACACTCCTAGACTTATGGAGATGGTTTGAATCCCTTAACTTCATCCTGAGCTGGCCTAGACCATTTTGACACTTGGGGCTCATTTAGATGGGTGATTATGCCTGTCCTCCATTCAGGAACACTGATGCATAGCTTCCAACTGGCTCTGATTTTGAGGGACTGTCCCTGATTTGGAGCAATGTCCCTCTGTCCCTCTTTCCTTCTCATTTGTCCCTCATTTTGGTCTATATAGTTGTAAATAAAATGCACTATTTATCTTTCAAAAGGTGTTTCCTAGTGCTAAACCTTTCATCCAAATTTTATATAGCTGCATTTGTACATTTTAAGAGCCAATATAAAGGAATAGTAGTGGTAAAAAAATAAAAAAATGTGATTTAACTAATCTTTTTTTTTTGGTTAATTTTCCGTTAAGCCCCATACACACGCGCGGACAATCCGTGGACCAGGTCCGTCGGACCATGTCCGTCATACTTTGTCTGATGTTGGTTTTGCGTACACACGATCGGACAAAGTTGTCGGAAAATCCGATCATTCTGAACGTGGTGACGTTTGTTGCCTACGACGGGACTACGTAGAGGCTAGTAGCCAATAGCTTTGGTCTTGTAATGTGATCTGAGCATGCGTAGCACTTTGTCCGGTCGGACAAGCGTACACACGCTCGGATTTGGTGTGATCGGACCGTGTTGACGGCAAAGTTTTCCAGCAGGAGATAAGACTTTGTCCGTCGGCCAAACCGACGAACACTGTCCGATGGTGCATACACACGGTCTGATTTTTCAACAACCTTGTCCGATCGGACAGAATCCATGAAAAAGTCCGACCGTGTGTATGGGGCTTTAGAGGGCATGGAGGGGTGTGTGTCCTGTGCCTACATACTTTTTCTAGTAGGTGTCCCTCATTCCCATCTCAAAATGTTGGGAGGTTTTTGTGTGTGCATTTACCTTGGTGCTCTTGTACAGGCCCTGTGTTCAGATATGTGCACCCGTTCCTGCCGGCATATCCAACTTTGACCTGCAATTGTGCCTGTGCAGCCACTGCATGTACATCGACTTCAATGGACTGCCTACATGCAGCTCCGAGGTGGATGCACAAACATCTGCCAACGACTCTGAACAGAGGGTGGGCTTCTTAATGAGCACCTAGACTTGCCTAATTGGATACAAAACACATTCTTGCTTAAAGTGTTACTAAACCCACAACAGTAAAATCAGTCTGTATATGAAGTAAAGCATGCTTGTTACACTCACTGTGAAATATAAGGGGTTAATCATCTGCACTGTGTAAAAGGATGTTTAATCCTGTCTTCTCTGATCCTCCCCTTCTTCCACTGACTTCAAAACAGGTCCGGATAAGACAGAGTTACTGGTGTCAGTCTGCACATGCTGAGTTTGTTGTGTATTGCTAGAGAGTTGTTTTTTTTTTTTCTTGGGAGAGTGCATGTGAAAAAAAAAAATACATTACTAATGTTACCTAAGATGTTTGTAGAAAGTTCTGGGCATTACATACAGGGACAGTATCACAAACAAGGAAACCTTGAAATGCGGTAGTATGCAGAAGCTATAAGATACTGTCACTGATATGAGGCTACAGCTGAACAGACATATCCTGTGCCTACTCAACCACTGCATACCCCAAAACGCAATGTGCTAGACTCCACCACCTAGAAGAAAAAGGAAACAAGGAAGACCACCAAGAAGCTGGTGGGCTACCTTTAAACAGACCTGAAAGACATTGAAGTCCTGTGGGATGAGGCTGAATCAGCTGCAACTCACAGAATTAAATGGAGAGCACTTACTGCCTAATGCAAAGTAAATCTAAGGTTATATTTGGGAGGACTGAGTACTCCGTTTGGAATCTCGTTTCTGCACAGTGCAGGAGATGGTCAGAGTGCCCGAGGTGAGTGCCTTTCCTGCCCTCACGTCAGACTGGCTCCACTTCTTTGTTAGTATATCCCCACATTAGAGAGTAGACTGCTCACTATTTATGGTGATGACCTCACTAGGGTAGAAATTCTTGCTTAATGGTCCCCTACAATGTTAAAAGTGGGATCCCCTTTGGCTCCCTTGGAACATGGCTTCCTGAGTCTGTGGAATAAAAGATGGTAATCTGACTTTGGACCACTATCGGGATGGTTTTTAAGGGTGCAAATGGTAATATTGTGGCAAAATACATTTTGTCAATATCATTTCGCTCATCCCTAATGCTAGCTATCCTCACACATTATTATTCTTGCACTGACTTAAGATGTGTACCTTTTAGCTTTCTTCCTATGTCAGCTGTGTAATTTAATTGCCTTTCTGCTCCAAGCTGAAAGTCCACAGTGCTGGCTTTTTCAAAAATAAATAATGATAATTAACAAAATGGGTCTCCTAAGTATTGTCATCCCTGGTGAAACACGATCATGCAGGATCTTCAGACTTGCATGTTCCTCACTTTGTTGCTTAGGTAAAACACGCCTTTGCTTGGCTTTGAAGAAAGAAATTGTTTAATAATCACTTCTAGAGAGAGAAAAAAAAAAACTGCCTTTGTTGCTCTTAATAAGATGGTTGTTTCAGCAGCTATGAACTAAGAAATGAATTATCCACTGTGGACCAATATCAGTGTAAATTTCTGCCATGGGTCAGCATATTGCTAGTTCTGGAATGGCTTTATCTTTCCATTTTTCTTTGTAAAGTAATGACACCAAAGTTACACATAATGGAATGTCATCTCACCACCTGATTGTGTCAAGAAATATGACTGCATTTCTTTTAGTTTGTCCATGCAATTTAATATGTTAATGACTCCCTAGGAAGCAGAGACTAGGTGAGGAAAAATAACAGTAAGCCCTTGACAGATGCATCTGTAAGCATCGTTTCATCCTGAGGAATGGGCCATTTAAACTAATTTTATAGAGAACGAACACGCCTGACCTGGTCACTGTATGTTAGGTGGCATCACAGCAGGAAAACATGTTTGTAAAGCAGGTGAAAATGCTATATTAAAGATGGATCACAGGTAAATATAAAAAAAAACAAAGTCCTATGGTTTCATTCAAAAATGAAAGTGGTTGTAAACCTCAGACATGAAATATGAACAAATCTATTCGATTTGGGACTCATAAAACAATTTGATTTTAGCTTTTTTTTTTTCATTTTCCGGGTTGTAGACATGTGCACAACAAAAAAATGTGTTTATTTTCGTTTCGTTTTTTTCGTTTCCGAAAAAAATTCGGTTATTTTCGTTTCGTTTTTTTCGTTTCTGTTGATTCGTAACGATTTGTACATTTGTAAGACGTCGGTGTTCGTATTCGTAACGATTCGTACATTCGTAAGTCGTCGGTGTTCGTATTCGTAATGATTCGTACATTCGTATGAGTTATTTCTTCGTTGATTCGTTTTTTCGTTAGTTTAGCATTCGTATTTATTCGTACATTCGTAACATTCGTAACATTCGTAGATTCGTAATCGGAGCATAATTCATAATTTTATGTAATGTGTATGCTATTATTACATTTTAATAATTTACAAATCGAAAAAAAAAAGTTACGAATCGGAAAAAAAAAGTTACGAATTGAAAAAAAAAAGTTACGAATGTACAAATTTTTTCGTTCAATCTATTCGAAGCACGTTAAGCAGCACCATTGTAAGGGACATGGAAAATGACCAATTCAACAAAAAAAAAAAGTTACGAATGAACGAATTTTTTCGTTCATTTTCATTGTTCCTGTTTTCGTTTTTTCGGATATTCTTCATTCGTACATTCGTTGTTTCTAATTTTTTTCAGATTTTCGTTGTTTTTCGGATTCGTTAGATTCGAACGATTCGTTAATCGGATTCGTACGATTCGAACGATTCGTTATTCGGATTCGTTCGATTCGAACAATTCGTTATTCGGATTCGTTCGATTCGAACAATTCGTTCATTCGTACGAAAACGAACGAACAAAAAAAACGAAAAAAAGCGAAAAACGAAAAAAAACGAAACGAATTGCACATGTCTAGTTGTGATTGACAATAGATCTACACTGGGGGACATTTTTTTTTTTTTTTTATTTGTTAATAAAGGACTTGTCAAACCCTTGTGTTGTGGCTTTACTCATTTATTACACTTTTTTGGTGAATGGGTATGGGTACTATGCACCCCTTACTCATTCACATAGGTGGGGATGGGATCTGGGAGCCTCCTTGTTAAAGGGGGCTTCTAGATTCCGAATAAGCTCCCCACCGCAGACCCCCCAACCACCACCCAGGAATGTGGGGAAGAGGCCTTCGTCTCCATCAACATGGGGACAAAGTGCTTTGGGGGGGCAGAGCCCCCCTGCCCTATAGCACCCTCCCATGTTTAGGGCATGTGGCCTGGTATGGTTTAGGAGGGGGCGCTCATACGTCCCCTCCCTTTCTCAACCGGCCAGGGTGCATGCTCAGATTATGGTCTGGTATGTATTTTGGGGGGACCCCATGCCATTTTTTTACCATTTTTTTTATTGCCGGCAGTTCTTCTTTTTACATTCAGTTGTCAGCTGGGAACCGTTCCAGCTATACACATATATATATATAGTTTTTTATGGAAAACAAACTAAGAAAAAAATACAAAAAGCATGTAATAACTCATCAAAGCGCAACACTTGCTTTTGGTGTGGGTCCATTTAAGCAAAATGCAATCTGATGTGGGAAAAAAAAACGCACTAAAGATTGCATAGGTGTGAACCTAGACTTAAAGAGAATATGTCACTTGGCTCTTTTAAGGCAAAGCAACAGATTTGTCATGTAAAAACCCCCACTCACTGATACTATCCTGCTGTCTCCTGTTCCCTCGTTGTTCATTATGGAGAAGCATTTGTCCTCTTCCCATGGTGCAGTGCTTGGGCTTGATTGACCAATTGCCAGGCCTAAACTCTCTTACCTGATGGGCAGGAGGAAAAGCTTATCAGCAGGTTATTGAGTCATGCGCTTGGAAGCTTGTTGTATGCAGAGAATACTTTACTTTTATGGAGGTTTAGCATTGCATGTCTTACATGAAACAGGACAGTACAAGTACACACTTAGATACAGAAGGTACATTACCACAGAGAATACACACTATAATACTGCAGTTCCACCTGCTGGATAAAAAGGTATAATGCATATATATATATATATATATATATATTTCACAATATAAAAAGATACTTGCTGTTGCTTTTCCAGCACCCCTTCTCAACAGCATGTGCTTTGTCAAATTATATTCAGCTTCTTCTGGAAATAGCTATGACATTCCTTCAATAAAGGCTTGGTGAGTGCATCAGCAGTCTTCTCCTCTGATGGGCAGTTTTGAATGTCAATAACACCTTGCTCTTGGTTATCTCCTAGTAGGTGATGCTTGACGTCGATGTGTTTGGTTCTAGGATTGACCCTTTCTGATTGCGTAAGCTTTATACATCCCTGGTTGTCTTTAAAAATGGTAATTGGTTTTGACATGTCTAACCCAATGTCCACAAAAAGTTGACAAATCCATATCGCTCCTTGACATGCGTGTGCTGCTGCAATGTACTCTGCTTCTTTTGAAGATAGAACGACAGTTGTTTGCTTTTGAATAGACCAACTTATTGTTCCTTTCCCATACTGGAAGATGAATTCACTTGTGGATTTGCAGTTTGTGCAGTCCCTGGCCCAATCAGCATCAACATATCCAGCCAGTTTTGGATTTGATGTTGATGGTAACCGTAACTTCATCTGAATTGTTCCTTTGAGGTACTGCATCCCTCTCTGTAGTCTGTTTCAGTCATGCTGACAGGGAGCTGAACCTTTCCTGCATAGTATGCCAACAGCTGCGGCTATGTCTGGTCTTGACACAGTGGCAACATATAGCAGCTTACCAATTGCTCTGCGATACATGTCATTGTTGGGTAGCAAATTGTCTGCTTCATTGCTCTTTAGAAAGCCTGGTTCAATAAGAGTTTTCACAAGAAAGACATTCTGGTAATCCAGCTGTTCGTGGAAGTTCTGTCCACAGAATTCCTATCAGAAGAGCCGACCGGCGCACGCGAATGTGCGTTAGCGTGAACGGGCGCACACGGGTGCGGAATAGCACGAACGGGCGCATTCGGGTGCGCACTGGCGCGAACGGGCGGGTGCGCGATGATGTGAGCGGGTGTGCGATGATGCGAACGGGCGTGCGCATAGACGCACCGTGTGACAGCACTTGGTGTCAAGAGGCTTATTTAAAGGAGTCTGTCACTATGCCTTCTTGCTGTCTGGTCTACAGCATTCCCTGAGACCCTTGCTACTTGTTACCTACCTACCTGATTCCTGTCTACCCGGCCTGTTCCTGGCGACTCCTGTTTGCTGCCTGCCTCTGACCCCGGCTTGTCCCGACTACTCTTCTACCTCTCCCTTTGGTTTGATCCCTGCCCGTTTGTTACCGACCCGGCCTGCACCTCGACTACCCTCCTGCTTCCGTTTGGTACCTGCTCTGCCCGCTAGTGTTGTCCCGGCCTGTCCGACCTTGCCAAGTGTTCCTGTCTGACCACAGAGCACCTCCTTGCAGCCTGCTGACCCAGCACTCCTGCCGATCTACAGAACACCTCCTTGCTGCATGTTGTTTCATAGTTCCTGCCAAGCCACCGAGCACATTCGTGCTGCCAGCAGTTCCAGTGTTCCTGCCATACTACAGAACACCTCTGTGCTACCTGTTGCTCCAGTTGTTCTACAGAACTCCTGCAGTGTTCCAGTTCTCCAGTTCCAGCCTGCTGCTCTTGCCAGTCTGTCTTCAGCCACCTCTGAGGTCCGGTCTAGCCCCACATATGCCACCTGTCAGGCACTTGTGCCCACCTGCACTCTTGAATGAATGAGTGACTTGTATAGCGCTACCTATGCGAACTGAATTGCCTCAGGGCGCTTTTTGCCACCGGTGTCCATCTGTGGCATAGCGCGGTCCTTTACCCCGTAGGGTCCCAACGAGCTTACAAACACATACACATCGACATACACATACACATATTATGGTCAATATTATGGCCCTGGTATAATACACATATTATGTCACTGGTAGTTGAGCCCCTGTCTCCACTACCAGGGGTTCTCGAGTCAGAGGCATATGAGAGGCCGCTCCCTGCATTCTGGGCTCCATCTCCAGGTACGCGACAGTTCCGAAATTTTGGAGATTTTCAGAGGTTGATTGAGAAGATAACTTCCATCTTCTTCTCTTTCTATTTGGATTCCCAGATAGTAGCTAATGTTCCCTAGTTCTTTGATTTCAAATTTTTCTTTCAGCTTGTGAACTATTTAATTGTAATCCCCTTCTTGTTCAAAACTGGTTATAATGTCATCAACATAGACAGGGATGTATATCCATCTGTCTTCTTGATTCCTGGAGTAGAGACAGGGGTCTGCTTTACTTCTTGAGAATCCCTCTCTGGTAAGTCTTTGTTCATTTAATCATTCCACATCCTTGCAGATTGCTTAAGACCGTAGATGCTCTTCTGAAGTTTACACACAAGGTTGTCTCCTTGCTCAAACCCTGGTGGTTGCTCCACGTAGAGGTCTTCCTTAATGTCTCCATATAGGAAAGCGGCTCGCAGTCTCCGCTCAAATTCATCCCAAAGGTGTTCTATCGGGTTGAGGTCAGGACTTTGTGCAGGCCAGTCAAGTTCCTCTACCCCAAACTCGCTCATCCATGTCTTTATGGACCTTGCTTTGTGCACTGGTGCGCAGTCATGTTGGAACAGGAAGGGGCCATTCCCAAACTGTTCCCACAAAGTTGGGAGCATGAAATTGTCCAAAATATCTTGGTATGTTGATGCCTTAAGAGTTCCCTTCACTGAAACTAAGGGGCCAAGCCCAACCCCTGAAAAAGAACCCCACTCCACTAAATGATTTGGACCAGGGCACAAAGCAAAGTCCATAAAGACATGGATGAGCGAGTTTAGGGTGGAGGATCCTCAACAAGGAGTCCTGACCTCAACTTGATAGAACACCTTTGAGATGAATTAGAGCGGAGACTTGAGCCAGGCCTTCTTGTCCAACATCAGTGCCGGAACTCACAAATGTGCTTCTGGAAGAATGATCAAACATTTCCATAGACACACTCCTAAACCTTGTGGACGGCCT
Organism: Lithobates sylvaticus; assembly: GCA_028564925.1. Lineage (NCBI taxonomy): Eukaryota > Metazoa > Chordata > Amphibia > Anura > Ranidae > Lithobates > Lithobates sylvaticus. The sequence goes on from CM053028.1 coordinate 79,804,642, forward strand.
TCCCAGAACAGTTGAAGTTGTTATAGCTGCAAAGGGTGGGCCAACTCAATATTGAACCCTATGGACTAAGACTCGGATGCCGTTAAAGTTCATGTGCGTGTAAAGGTGTCCCAATACTTTTGACAATATAGTGTATTTTGATACCTGGGATATTAATTAGACTAAAAAGGGCCCACTCAGGGGTTAAAGTTAGGTTGTTTACCAAGTGTGAGGTGGCATAGCACGCTACTGAGTGCCAAAAGCCCATACCCTCATACCATGGTTTCCATACCCCTTAGGGTATACCCCAAGGGGCCCCCTTGAGTTAATTGTTCTGTCCTTTGACTTAGTGGTCACTTGAAATAAATAATCCCAAATAATACATCCTAAACATGTTTAATTTGGTGGTCACCTGCAATAATGGCTTTATCAATATTTCCCATACATGTTTGATTAGAGACAAATCAAATGACCTGGCAAGTCAGTTCACGTGGGGTATTTCAACTTATGGAATACTTATGACGTAAGCCAGAAAGTTTTAAATTAAACAGATAGTGTGTTATAACTAAAATCTGGAAACAAATCTTCTTTGAATCAACCATCTGCACTAGGTTTTCTTTTAGTGTCATTTTTAATACAATACAAGAAGTCTAATGCGTCTATCTTTCCAATTTATGCAAGCTACGCTAATGATGTCTGGTCATGCTTTTACGTTAAATCACTCTTGTTAAAACTCGTTTCCATCTGTGCAGGATTCATAAGGTTAATATTAAAAGGTGCAGTTAGTTTCCATAATGGGGAATAGATCTATTTGATAACACAGAGCTGCATACATTAATGACCTCACAGTCAAGCTGGAATCAATAACACTTCCTTTAAATAAGTCTGATTTATTTAAAGTACTTCTGTGCATAGAGCAGATTTTACTGCATCCATAAGAATTGTAAATAGTCATCCATGGCTAAAATGACATTTTCCTTCTGGATTATGCATACCCTCAACTAAAATGATTTGCCCTTTGATTGCCATTTTGAGCACAGCTTCTACAGCAGAGACCCTCTTTAAAATCCCACCTGTTAGCTACAACACCAACTTTGAGCATTTTAACAGTTTCCATGTGAGCAGGGCCGGGACAAGGGGTGGGCAGGAAGGGAAGTTGCCCTGGGGATTGGGGGGAGGGCATTTGTGTTGGCAGGGTGAATTTGGGGGGGGGGGGGGGGTTGCTAGGGGTAAGAATTGTTCTAGGTGGGGAAATTTGGGGAGGTCTGCTAGGAGTAGTGATTTGGGGGGATTTGTGTTGGAATGGGGGTATAGGAACTGTGCTAGGAGGGGCGATTGGGCTAGAAAAGGTAATATAGTAGAGAGGGGGAGGGGATTTGTGCTAAGAGGGGAATTCTTTTTGGTGGGGGGGGTTGTGCTAGTAGGGATGGTGGTGGTGGGGGGATTTGTGTGCTAGGAGTGTGGGGGGAGGTTTTTTTTGGGGGGGATTTGTGCCAGGAGGGGGACTTCAGTAGGGAGGCAGATTTTTACTGGAAGGAAGGGAGGATTTATGCTTAGGGGTAAGCATGCAGATTAGTATTTGATTTTTTTGGCAGGGCGGGATTTTTGCTTACAAATAATCATACATCTTTTGGGGGGGGGGGGGTGTGCAATTTGGCATGTTTGCCCTGGGCTCTGGATGGCTTTGTCTCAGCACTACATGGGAGCCCTGAAATCCAGTTATATTCAAATTATTTCAGAAGATGCTGAGACCTTGCCTGCTTCCTGTGCCATTCTACTGGCCAGAAAGGTCAACCATGACCGTGATGGGACAAAACAAGGTATGGGTGTAAGGAAGGTGCGGACCAGCCACTGACATCTACAGAAAGTATCTGAATTTGCATGTTAAAACGCTCTAAAGTTTTGGGCTCCAACCAAGGGAGCTCACTTTATGGCATATACATGTACCTCTAGGTTCTTGCATGTTATTACCATAGCCAGTTTATCAGGCTGATAGGTGAATTTTAAAAAGGACCCAACCTCAATGTCTTTAATTTTTATCCATTACTGTAATACGCTGAGATACACGTGAATTATAAGAGTAAAAATGTGCTACAGTTGGGTTCTTCTGGCTTTTGAAGATCCCTGTAGTTCAATATTGACTTATAGATTCTTTATTAACTGCTGCATAAATTCATAAAGTAATGTAGTGTGTCAACGACAATTTGGGATCTTAAGCCTTTACGAAGCTGCATTACAATGTATCATCCCATATATAAATCCCCCATGCAAAAGAATCAATCAGAAAACATCAGATGGAGGAAACGAATTACAGTATATATTGTTCATGTCAAAGAGCAACAGACCTGACTTCAAAGAATATTACAGGTGTGAGAATGGCATTTCTAGCACTTTCTAGTTTTGCATGTTCCCAATCGCTTAGGAGGAAATTATTCACAACCATAATCCATCCACAGCTGCTGAAAGCCGTGGTACAGGATGTTGCTGTTGTGGTGCTGCTGGAGGGATGTTACTCAACACAAAATGACTGGCAAGACACTGCAATCTTGCACAAAGGGTACTTAAAAAGTGATGCTTAATTTGTTTGCACGGGGTTAACTGAGAATTGCATTAAAGTTTTTGTTTTGGTTATAGTAGGGAAGAGTTAAAATCTCTGTTAGCTTTTTTTGTCTGTGTCTATCTAGATATATTTACCCTCTCTCTATTTGACCATTTTTACCGAGACAGAAAATGACGAGTAAGATAAAAAAGAAAGTGCCTGATGTCTAAAGAAATGTGACTTCTAAAATAGGGTTCATGGACCTTTAATAAAAATTAGCAACATGTACAGCAAGCCTTAATGTACATGTTGCTAATTTTTATTAAAGGTCCATGAACCATATTTTAGTCACAGTCAAGTCACATTTCTCTGGACACCGGGCGCTACTTTCTTTTTATCTAAGTATACATGTTGAAACGACCTTAAATCAGAGTTCCACCCAAAAGTGGAACTTCCACTTTAAGCACTCCTTGCCCCCTTACATGCCACATTTGGCATGTAATTTTTTTTTGGGGTGGAGTGGGTACCTAGCTTTGACAGGTACCCAGCTCCCACTTCCGCTTTCGCCGCCTAGGTGACACCTCCTCTCCCCCTCCCTCCCTGCAACTTTGTCCCAGTTTCCAGAAGATTGTCCGACCACTGTGAGGCGCAGCACAACTCGCAAGCCGCAAGCTGTCACAGCCAGATGCCCACACTTGCAATGCCGGTGCTGCGGAGCAGAGAGGGAGAGGAGCGAGGCTTTGGGCAGACGCATCACTGGTCTGTGGGACAGGTGAGTGTCTGTTTATTAAAAGTCAGTAGCTACACATTTTGTAGCTGCTGACTTTTAATAAATGTAAAAACGTCTGGAACTCCGTTTTAGAGCAGCAGCCCAACCCCCGAGATGGGCTATCACCACTATCCATCACTGGGCACTATCGACCAGAAGATTTCTTCCTTTTGCCCACATGAATACCCACTCAGGACCAGTGACCTATCCAGTCACTCCAGCGCTGTCTTCAACACAAGCTACAAAATGATGAGTGCAAACTTTCCAATGTGGGAACTTATTCCAGTAACATCTTCTCAGACAAAAATTCTCAACTTCATTCAAGATTTAAAAGATTTTTCTTTGGTCTATACAGTGGTGTGAAAAAGTGTTTGCCCCCTTCCTCATTTCCTGTTCCTTTGCATGTTTGTCACACTTAAGTGTTTCGGAACATCAAACCAATTTAAACAATAGTCAAGGACAACACAAGTAAACACAAAATGCAATTTGTAAATGAAGGTGTTTATTATTAAAGGTGAAAAAAAATCCAAACCATCATGGCCCTGTGTGAAAAAGTGATTGCCCCCTAAACCTAATAACTGGTTGGGCCACCCTTAGCAGCAACAACTGCAACCAAGCGTTTGCGATAACGTGCAATGAGGCTTTTTACAGCGTCCTGGAGGAATTTTGGCCCACTCATCTTTGCAGAATTGTCCTAATTCAGTTACATTAGAGGGTTTTTGAGCATGAACGGCCTTTTTAAGGTCATACCACAACATCTCAATAGGATTCAGGTCTGGACTTTGGCTAGGCCACTCCAAAGTCTTCATTTTGTTTTTCTTCAGCCATTCGGTGGTGGACTTGCTGGTGTGTTTAGGATCATTGTCCTGCTGCAGAACCCAAGTTCGTTTCAGCTTGAGTACACGAACAGATGGTCGGACATTCTCCTTCAGGATCTCTTGGTAGACAGCAGAATTCATAGTTCCTTTTATCACGGCAAGTCTTCCAGGTCCTGAAGCAGCAAAACAGCCCCAGACCATCACACTACCACCACCATATTTTACTGTTGGTATAATGTTCTTTTTCTGAAATGCAGTGTTCCTTCTACGCCAGATATACTTGGACACACACCTTCCAAAGAGTTCCACTTTTGTCTCATCGGTCCACAGAATGTTGTCCCAAAAGTCTTGGGGATCATCAAGATGTGTTGTGGAGAAATTGAGACGAGCTTTGATGTTCTTTTTGCTCAGCAGTGGTTTTCTCCTTGGAACTCTGCCATGCAGGCCATTTTTGCCCAGTCTTTTCCTGATGGTGGAGGCATGAACGCTGACCTTAACTGAGGCAAGTGAGGCCTGCAGTTCCTTGGACGTTGTTGTGGGGTCATTTGTGACCTCTTGGATGAGTCGTCGCTGCGCTCTTGGGGTAATTTTGGCGGCCGGCCACTCCTGGGAAGGTTCACCACTGTTCCATGTCTTCGCCATTTGTGGATAATGGCTCTCACTGTGGTTCGCTGGATTCCCAAAGCTTTGGAAATGGCTTTATAACCCTTTCCAGACTGATAGATCTCAATTACTTTCTTTCTCAATTGTTCCTGAATTTCTTTGGGTCTCGGCATGATGTGTAGCTTTTAAGGATCTTCTGGTGGACCTTACTGTGTCAAGCAGCTCCTATTTAAGTGATGCCTTGATTGTGAACAGGTGTGGCAATAATCAGGCCTGGGTGTGGCTAGAGAAATTGAACTCAGGTGTGGACAACCACAGTTATAGTATGTTTTAACAAGGGGGGCAATCACTTTTTCACACAGGGCCATGATGGTTTGGATTTTTTTTCACCTTTAATAATAAACACCTTCATTTACAAATTGCATTTTGTGTTTACTTGTGTTGTCCTTGACTATTGTTTAAATTGGTTTGATGTTCCGAAACACTTAAGTGTCACAAACATGCAAAGGAACAGGAAATGAGGAAGGGGGCAAACACTTTTTCACACCACTGTACGTACATTTTAAAGAAGAACTGAACTCTGGAAACTGTGCCCAGACAGATGGCTAAGGGTTAGTTGCCAGTATTGCCTGTAGTCTCCCTGCTGTTTATCCTATTATTGACTTACCATGTCTTGTTCTGTAATGTGTCTCTGGGTAGGGGTGGCCATTTTGGTAGAAGTAGGGTTTTCCTTCCTCGTATCAGAGCCTTCATCATGTCAAACTCTAAAGCTACACACATACCATTCCTATTTTTTTCCATTTTTGGAAAATTAGAACTATTTTCCTGACAATAGTGTTTATGGTGCATCAGTGGCCACAACTACTAGTAACCTATACATATTCAGATTCTTAAAGAGGAAAGCATCTACCTTGGGACTTTGTTGCAGCCAAAGAATAACAACACTAAATATAAAAAGCAAATTCACAAATTAAGATCCTAGTCCTAGAGTGTTACCTTTCCAAATCCTAAGAAAATCTGAACCAAGTATTAAAAGACTGACTTATGATGAAAAAATAAAGGCTTTCCTTATTCTAAAGCTTGCATGAGCTGTGCTGCCAATCAACTTAAAGTATTTTTAAAATGGTGAATGCATGCACAGGCGCACAACAAAACGGGTACTTGCAGGGCTGCACATTTGCGTTTGCCTCAGAACTTCAGCTACGCTATGGCCAGTGCGTTCCTGACACTTCCCCAATAGTTTGTTCTTATAAATTGAAAGCAAACAGAAGCCACCGAATAAGCTGTACACCACCGTATGGGCCCCAACAAGAACTGTCAGAAATAACTATCCTAAGACTGCCCCATTCTATCTCACAACAATCTTTAAATATCTTGCCACCCATAGTTCTTTAAAACTGCACCACCTGTTTTATACTAGTAGTCCTACAGGCAGACATGGACTTAGCAGGGTCACTCCAGGGGTTTATACTATCCATCATTAAGCTGCTATTTTGCACTCTTGGTGACCCTGTTATAGTTTAAGTTGGTCAGGGTATATGATGAAACCTGGGCCCAGTTACCTCTGGCGTTGCTTTCTGTATGCAATTTTGGTATAGAATTACTCTGTATAGAAACAGTGGGGGTTATTTACGAAAGGAAAATCCACTTTGCACTGCAAGTGCACTTGAGAGTGCACTGAAAGTGCACTTGGAAGTGCAGTCACTCTAAATCGGGGGGTAGATCTGAAATGAGTGGAAGCTCTGCTGATTTTATCATCCAATCATCAAGCTAAAATGCTGTTTTTTATTTTCCTTGCATGTCCCCCTTGAATCTACAGCGACTTTACTTCCAAGTGCACTTTTAGTAAATAACCCCCAGTGTGTTATTACATTTTGGTCAGAGTTTGTATTACCTTGTTTGTATTTGACCAATACATTTTCTAATATGTCAATTTATTCTGGTGTTGTTCACCTTATTGAAGCAGGGTGTGTCAGAGTGGTAGAGGTTCCAATTAATCGGGAAAGTAATCAATTTCAGAGGGCTTATCACACTAGCCATCCCTACAGGGGTTTAATACAAATTTGATTAAAAAAATTGCCTTTGGAAACACTTTTTATAATGGAAGAGCACATAATGTGTGAGGGGTCAGCTACTGTGCCTGCCTATTGGTTGTTCTCCAATTGAAATGCATTAAAATAAAAGTATTCCTTTGTAATTGATTTCAACAGTGTCTTGTTTAAAACACTATTCCTTTTTAATTGAATGACATTGTCATAATGAAACCAAGGGTTTTGCTTCTTACACATTTTCTCTCTAACTCACAGCTAACATATTAAAAGGAATTAATCAACCTTAATTGAAACATTTAATAAAAGGTCAGTTCACTATAGCAACAGGTATTAGTGAAAAATTATTCCTCCATAGTAACTATTTTAGAGGTAATTGTCTAATGCCATTGTTGTTGCAGCAAATTATTATTTAAAGGTATTTCTGATGATTATTAAAAAAAATTATCTTTAAAATTATCTTTAAATAAAAGAATATTAGAGTCTTTTACATTTATATACAGACAAATCCACTGCAATTTTATGGAAACTTTTAGATAATTCCATCCTCAAGGTTCTTCCATGGGGCCAGTAAGTGTGAATAGCTAGACCTTCATCGGTGTTCTCTGAGAAATCGAAATGTAAGCAAATAAACTCCTCCAAGGGAAAACATGAATTTTGGGTAAATTAAAGTTTTATATCATAGGCCGATAAGTGAACACACTTCCAGTGGGTTTTACGTAAAACCTGTAATGAGAGTTATACAAGAGCTGCCATTGATGACCTACTTCAAGAAATGATTTTTCTAGCTGTCTTTGACTTGAATGTTTCAAGCTCTGTGCATGATGCTTTTTAATTTTTTGGTTGTAAATTTAATTATTCAGGACAAGTTTTGAAGAAATCTACTGTCTTCATCAAGACAACACAGTATTGATACAAACAGATATAACAAAATACCATGACGCATTTTCAATTAAGATAAAAATAAGCATTTTCTTAATTCTAAACTCCAGACAGTTATAAAAGGGACATGTTAATATGAACAGTATGATGAAGGGCAGTATGTGCAGAAGAGGAAGAATGTGGAGGGCTTGACAGTGACCATTATATGCATAATAGGAATGTGGCGTGTATGACAGTGGGTAGTATTTCCAGGAGAGGATTGGGGAGGGTTTGTCAGTGGGCAGCGTGCAGCAGAAGATTGGAGAGGGTATGACAATCAGCCACGTGTCCAGCAGAGAATTGGGGAAGGTATAAAAATTGTCAGTGCTTTAGGAGAGGATTGTGGAGGGTATGACAATAGGCAGTGTGTTCATCAGAGGCTTGGAAGGGCATGACAATGAGTAGTGTGTTCAGAAGAGGTTTGTGGAGGGTATCACAGCGGGCAGTGTATTCAGCAGGGGATTGGAGAGGGTATGATAATAAGCCGTGTGTCCGGCAGAGAATTGGAGACAGTGTGACAATGGGCAGTGTTTTCAGGAGAGGACTACAGAGGGCATGACAATAAATAGTGTGTTCAGGAGAGGATTGGGGAGAGGATCGGGGAGGGTATGACAATTAGCCCTGAGTCTGGCAGAGAATTGGACAGGGTATGGCAATGGGCAGTGTGTTCAGAAGAGGATTGGGGAGGGTATGACAGTGGGCATTGTGTTCCACAGAGAATTAGAAAGGGTATGAAAATGAACAGTGTATTCAGAAGAAGATTGATTTGGGTATGACAATAAGCCGTGCGTGCAGCAGAGAATTGGGAAAGGTATGACAAGGAGCAGTGTATTCAGGAGAGGATTGTGGAGGGTATGACAATGGACAGTGTGTTCTGAAAAGGTTTCTGAAGGGTATAACTAGGGCTTTTTTCTGCCAAAATGCAGTTCCATCACTTCAGTCAGTGTTCATAAAAAAAGGAGGGGTTTTCCGGCACTCCGAATGATGTGATGTTTAGGTGGATGGTACAATGGTAGCTTTTATAGCACATTTAAAACAGTCAGTGTTATTTAAAATATGGAGGCAGCCACCCTCAGAGGGTGTTCAGCAGGGCTCAAGTCCTGCGGGAACGCATGGGAACGGAGTTCCTGTACTTTTTCCACAACAGGAACTCAGTTCCCATTAGCAGCTGTGTCCTGCAAGACTTTGAAGTATGCGAGCTGTGCGGCAGGTGCTACACCAGCAGCTGCCGCACACCTGACCATTCAGGCATTGCCAGTAGGGGGCCCCATGACAGCTTCCGATTCGATCTACCTGTCAATCACAGCTAGCTGACGAGTAGATCAGGTCTAGATCTAGCTGACGGGTAGATCAGCTATTCTGCTCACAGGACATGCAGGGAGAGAGGTGAGCTGAGGGAGGAACATCAGTTTGGGGTGGTAAGCTGAGCACAATACCTGGCAAAGTTTAATGCCAGGAGGGAAGTTTATGTGGAAATATGTGAAGGGTTGGAATAGCAGCGAGTGTGTGTTGGAGCCCTGCAGAGTTTGCAGCCCCTAAAGCTGACATACATCTCCTAAGCAGGAACACATCACTATCTCCCCAAGCATTCTGTCCAGATAATGTGCAGTTAATTTATGACCTTTCCATTTAACCCTGTGTTATCCAAACTCTGTTCAATGAAAAGTGTAAACTCACCACATAAACACTCTATATACAAAATAAAATTCCCCAATAAAGATCAGAACATGATATTCACATTTGCATGGAAGCACAATTGAATGAATGCTGATTATTCAGAGAATTACCGTATTTATGTTTATTGAGGACTGTTTTTTTTATGTACTAACAGTTAAGCTTCATACACACAATACGAAAATTGGATGAAAAATACCACTTTTGAAGCGTTCGTGCATATGAGCGTATCATTTTTTTTTTTTTTGGTGGGGGGAGTTGATCTTGGGTGGGAGTTCCCACACTTTTTTCCCCAGGACTTGACCCCTGGTGTTCAGTACCTCTGTTAGCAAAGAATGTAAAGGAAAGGGGGGTGTGGAGGGGCCAACTGTAGTAGTCCTATTATGTAATTAAATATTAGTGTAGTATAGACGCTTACTAGTTTGCAGGGTGGGGATGCCCTTCAAAGGTGGAGGTGTCCTGGGGTGTACTTTTGCTGCACTGCCGGTTATGGTCACGTTCCTTCAGCCGTCTGGGTGTTGAATCCGGTCATAGGCAATTCTGCGGCATCCACTGGATGGAAAAGCTCCACGCTAACCACTCTGGAGCGCGGAAGCGGAAGTGACGTCACCAACGCTAACCATTCTGGAGCTGTGTGCATTGGTGACGTCACTTCTGCTTCCGCGGTCCAGAGTGGTTAGCGTGGAGCTTTTCCATCCAATGGATGCCGCAGAATTGCCTATGACCGGATACAACACCCCGGAGGCTGAAGGAACATGACCATAACCAGCAGTGCTGCACCAGTACACCCCAGGACACCTCCGCCTTTGTAGGGCATCCCCACCCTGCGAACTAGTAAGTGTATATACTACATTAATATTTAATTACATAATAGGACTACTACAGTTGGCGCCTCCACACCACCTTTTCCTTTACACCACCTCAGTCAGCCCTCTCCTCTGCAGCCTGTCACATAAAACAGAAGCCGGTAGAGGAAGTTTTCTATACAATTCACTTCCTCCTCCAGCTTCTGTATGCTAGCGCTGGCATCCAGGGCACATGCCCCACATCTGGTTGATTGATTGGTGCCCTGGGACTGGGTCCACACAATGCAATTGTCAACGTTAATGGGGATTTCAGAGGCAGCTATCCCTGCCTGTTGCCTGTCAGATCTGTGTAGCACAGAGCTGGGTGAAGCTCTCTGAAACTGCTCCTCGGTTCTGACAGATGGAACTGCACAGTGAGCTGAGAAAAAAAAAAGCCTGATCTGTCAGAACAGAATGGAAGTCTGCTGCACTGCTCTAATACCAATGCAGGTGAGAGAGCTGCAGAGGGAAAGGGGAGGAAGTGGGGTTGGTTGTGCAGTGAGGGTAGAGACTGTGAAGTTGTGGATGTTCTGCAGATGTCAGGGCTGGGGGGTTAGATTGTGCAAAGTGGGATTGTGGGCAGAGCAATTTGTACAGGGTTAAAAGTGCTGTGGAGGGAGGGGTGGCTTGGGGTGCAGAGGTGTAAGGCCCCTTTCACACTGGGGCGGGGAGCCGCGGTGACGGTAAAGCAGCGCTATATTTTTTTACCCCCCGCGAGCAGCCGAAAAAGGGTTAAAGACCCCCCGCAGAGCGCCGCCGTAGCAGCGCTTTGCGGCGGTATTGCCGCGGTATTACCGCGGTTTCCCATTCAAATCAATGGGAAGGAGCGGTATAGGAGCGGTGAATACACCGCTCCTATACCGCTCCAAAGATGCTGCTAGCAGGACTTTTTTGGCCGTCCTGCTAGCGCACCGCTCCAGTGTGAAAGCCTGCCGGCTTTCACACTGGAGTGAATGGGGCCGGATTTTTTCAGGCGGTATACAGGCGCTATTTTTAGCGCTGTACCGCCTGAAAAACGCCCCAGTGTGAAAGGGGCCTAAGAGGAGGGGTTGTAGAGGTTTAGAGCTGTGAATCGGGGTACAGAAGTGAAATGTGGAGGGGGGGAGACAAGCTGTGGATGGGGGAGCAGAGGTGGTTGTGGACTGGGGGTGTAAGCTGTGGATGGGGGGGGGTGCAGAGGTGACATGCTGACAGAAGTTAAAAGCAGAGTTGTGGATGGGTAGGGGGTTGCATGTGCTAATGTGAATTGGGGATGGATGTGGGGGCGGAGAGGGTGAGCTGGCTGTGGATAGGGGGGTGAGCTTCAACTGTGGAGAGGGGGTGAGGGTGAGCTGGGTGGGGGGGGGGGGGTGAACTGTGGACAATATAAGAGAAGGTAACCATGGGAGGGCGGTTAGCTGTAGAGAAGGGGGAGAGAGTAAGTTGTGGGGGGAGGGTAAGCTGTGCGGGGAAGGGGGGGAGGGTGAGCTGTGCGGGGGAAGTAGGTGAACTGTGGACAGAGAAGGTAACCCATAGCTCCCAACTGTCCCTGATTTTGAGGGACTGTCCCTCATTCAGAACAAAGTCCCTCTGTCCCTCTTTCCTCCTCATTTGTCCCTCATTTTTGTCTGATCTATATAGTTGTATATAAAATACACTATTTATCTTCCAAATAGTGTTTCACAGTGCTAAACCTTTCATCCAATTTCTAGATTCTAGATTGTTGCATTTGTAAATTCCAAAATCCAATATAAAGGAATACTAGTGATAAAAAACAATGGTTTTAACCAATATTTTTTTGTACAATTCTCCTTTAAGGGGGGAGTGGCAGGTGGTGTGTTCTATGCCTACAAACTTTTGCTAATAGGTGTCCCTCATTCCCATCTCAGAAAGTTGGGGGGGGGTATGGGCAACCTGTGGATTGGGGAGGTGAGCTGTGGAGAGGGAGGGAGAGAGTAAACTGTAGGGGGAGGTGAACTTTGGATGAGAGAAGAGATGGTAAACTGTGAGTGGGGGTGTGCTCTGGGGGGGGGGGGGTAGGGTAAGCTGTGGGGGGAGGTGAACTGTGGATGAGAGAAGAGATGGTAACCTGTGGAGGGGGTGAGCTGTGGGGGAGAGGAGGTGAACTGTGGGGGGAGAAGAGAAGGTAACCTGTGGGTGAGGGGTGAGCTGTGGAGAAGGAGGAGACAGTGAGCTGTGGGGACACAGAATTGTGGAAGGTATACAGTATCAATGGGCAGTGTTTTAAGGAGAGGATGGGGGTATGACAGTGGGCAGTGTGTTCAGTAGAGGATTATGGAGGGTATGACAATGGGCAATGTGTTTAGGAGATGATTGTGGAGGGTATGACAATGAGCGGTGTGTTCAAGAGAGGGTTGTGGAGGGTATGACAATAAGCCGCGTGTCCAGCAGAGAATTGGAGAAGGTATGACAATGGGCATTTTTCTCAGGAGAGGACTGTGGAGGGTATGACACTGGGTAGTGTGTCCAGGAGGATGGGGGGGGGGGGTATGAGAGTAAGAAGTGTGGAGAGGATTGGGAAGGGCATGACAGTGGGCAGTGTGTTCAAGAGAGGATTGGGGAGTGTATGACAGTGGCCAGGGTGTTCAGGAGCTAAACGTGCTTCGAATGGATTGAACAAAAAAAATTTGTAACTTCTTTTTCCATTCGTAACTTTTTTTTTCCATTCGTAACTTTTTTTTTTTTTTTTTTTCGATTTGTAATTTTCCGTGTCTCTATTGAACCAAAAGATTCGTACATTCGTAACTTTTTTTTCGATTCGTAACTTTTTTTTTTTTCGATTCGTAACTTTTTTTTCAATTCGTAACTTTTTTATTTTTATTTTTTCGATTTGTAATTTTCCGTGTCTCTATTGAACAAAAAAATTAGTACATTCGTAACTTTTTTTTCGATTCGTAACTTTTTTTTTTTTCGATTCGTAACTTTTTTTTTTCAATTCGTAAATTATTAAAATGTAATAATAGCATACACATTACATCAAATTATGAATTATGCTCCGATTACGAATCTACAAATGTTATGAATGTACGAATAAATACGAATGCGTCTGGAAATTAAACTAACGAAAAAACGAATCAACGAAAAAATAACTCTTACGAATGTACGAATCGTTACGAATACGAACACCGACGACTTACGAATGTACAAATCGTTACGAATCCGAACAACGACGACTTACGAATGTACGAATCGTTACGAAATCAACGGAAACGAAAAAAACTAAACGAAAAAAAAACGATTTTTTTTCGGAAACGAAAAAAACGAAATGAAAATAAACAAATTTTTTTTGTTGTGCACATGTCTAGTGGGTAGTGTGTTATGCACAGGATTAGAGAGGGTATGACAATGGGCAGTGTGTCCAATAGAGAATTGTGAAAGGTGTGACAATGGGCAGTATTGTCAAGAGGATTGTGGAGGGTATGACAATAGACAGTGTGTTCAGGAAAGGTTTGTGGAGGGTATGACAGTGAGCAGTGTTTTCAGGAGATGATTGTGGAGGTTATGATAATGAGCAGTGTGTTCAGGAGAGGATTGGGAAGGGCATGACAGTGGGCAGTGTGTTCAAGAGAGGATTGGGGAGTGTATGACAGTGGCCAGGGTGTTCAGGAAGGGATAAGGGAGGGCATGACAATGGGCAGTGTTTTGCAGGAGAGGATTGTGGAGGGTATGGCAGTGAGCAGTGTGTCCAGCAGAGAATTGTGGAAGGTGTGACAATGGGCAGTGTGTTCAGGAAAGGTTTGTGGAGGGTATGACAGTGAGCAGTGTATTCAGGAGAGGATTGGGGAGGGTGCGACAACGAGCAGTGTATTCAGGAGAGAATTGGGGAGGGCATGGCAATGGGCAGAAGTTAAAGAATACAAGTGTGAAGAGTATGATGGTGGCCAGAATATGCAGGAGAGGAGAGGAGAGGGTATAACAGCTGCCATTATGTGAAGGAGGAGTGCAAAGGGTATGGCAGGACATTGTATGTGCAGGAGAAGTATGAAAAGGGTATGATGATGGCTAGTATGTGCAGAAGAGGACTACAGAGGGTGAGATGGGAGCAGTATGTGCAGAAGAGGAGTGCAGTGAGTATTACGAGGGGCAGTATGTGCATAAGAGTTTGTAGGGAATGATGAGTGCTCTATGTGCAGGAGAGGAATGTGGATAGTATGTTGAATGTGTTATTCGCAGAATAGGAGGGTGGAGTGTATGATGGGGGCAGTATGGGCAGGAGAGTGTAAAACATATGATGCCAGTTGGTATGCGCAGAAGAGGAGTGCATAGAGTATGGCAGTTGCAGTATGTGCAGGAGAAGGATGCTGACACTAGGTCAACAGGCAGTAGGTTTAAGAGAAGAGAGTCTGGAAGGTATGAGGGAAGATAGTCTAGGCAGGGAAGGACTGTGGGTGAAGGTATCAATTTAATGCATGGACAATGGGGTGTGGATAGGGCAAAATGAAAAAAACACAGACACATAGAAAACAGAAGAACTGTATATGTGACTTTCATTTTTTTTTATAATTTAAATTCAGTATTTTTCCGTAAGGGATATCCTTTCAGAGCAGGAAATATGCATTTTGCATGTCTGCAAATGTCCTTGTTTGCTTATGTGTTAGATAAAGTATTGTGTTTTATGCTGTGTTTCCATAGATGTGCCGCATATGGCTGATTTGCTGGACCTGGTTTGGGCTCAGCATGTCTCGTGTCCTGCCCATTAGGTCGATAATCATCAACAATGTTTCCTTGAAACATGAACAACCACTATAGTAAGTCTATTTGCTCCTAATTAAGGATTCCATTCAGTGTCCACAAAGCAGCCTGCTTGTGAAGTTTGTTCCTCTCTATGAAAGGTACTTTTACAATGGGATCTCGCCCGACAGTTTAATGTATATGCAATGTGTTTTCCTTCTTGTTAAGTGAAATTGAGTCTGTTGTACAATCAATTGAAACTATGTAGAATGCATTTTGCAAAGCCATTTTTCCCTAAACTTATGTGGAAAATGGATGAAAGTCAAATTGGATTTTTTCACTTTAAATGATAAAAGGTAGCTGCCTGCATTAATCAGTCTGCAGTAATTGAGAATTCCAGCAAAATCACTACCTGCTTGTAATAGTATATTAGACAGGAGAAAGAGCACAAACAAAACAGAGAAAACGGAAGTATCTCAAACTCCGGCTTAAAGTGGACCATTTTGCTTATACTGCCCAGTCATAATGCTGCAGAAGTACCTTAGTAAAAGCAGTGGGGTTGATTTACTAAAGGCAAATAGACTGTGCACTTTGCAAAGTGCAGTTGTTCCAGGACTTAGTAAATTAGGAAAGCTTCACTTTAAAAAGAATACCCAATCACGTGAAAATAAATAAAGTTGCGCTCAATACGAGTAGACCATTAAAGTCGGATGAGGGTCTGACATGGATTTGGGGGGAACCCCCACGCCGTTTTTTCGGCGTGGGGAGTCCCTTTAAATCCATGCCAGGTCACGGAGCTAGCGCGCCGGCACTGCCTACGCTAGCTACGTACCTGAAGTTACGTTCGAAATGAACGGACTGCTCCGTGTGTGGGCAAGTCCGTTCATTTTCAAAAGTCCTGCGGACTTTTGACAGGCGGATTATCCGCCGGAGAAGTCCGTGCGTGTGTGGGCAAGTCCACACGCTCGGAAAGTCCAGCGGACCCAGCTGGAAAGTCCCGCGGGATTGTCCGCTGGACTAAGTCCGCCGGCAAAAGTGCGCACGTGTGTACGCGGCATAACACTACCCTCCCCCAGACTGACAATACTGCTGTCCAAAGGTGTCTCTATTTCACCCCCATCCAGAGTGGAGACACTATAAGACAGAAAATGTGTTACTGAAACTAGATTTAACACCGATTTGACCTTTTCCCCAACACATGTATGCATTATATGAATAGCTAAAGGTTTTTTCTTATTTTGGATGAAATAGTGAAGGTTTTTTTTGCTGCGTCCCTTTAGAAAAAAAATAGGACATTTTCCCAAATACTCTCTAAAACAGATGTCACTGAAACTCCCCCTTTTCCCCTTTTTGGAGATTTCTTCTTATGTTAAAATTTTTTACAGTGAAAACTGTAAAAATAAGGGTTCCCCATCCCTTTCTGAAAAAATGTAGGTCGCAATGGGGGAGCCTTCCCCTCCTTCCTTCTGCCACTGAATAAGATGCCCAGGACATGTTCTGATATCGCTGAAATCTGGAAGGTATTAGTAAGTATTTTTTCTTGGTGTGATATTTTTCTTCATTGACTTTTCTTATTCAAATTCAAAGTGATCTGGTTGGGGGTCTGAATCTGAGGAACCTCTAAAACCAGTTTATAGGCAGAGCCGAAAATAATTTTGGCATAAGGTTTTATTCCCGAGTTATCTCTTGCCCTCCCCTGAGGGGGCATATATAGTGTGCAAGTCAATGCCACATTTACATTACCATTGCACGGCACTTTACCCAGCATTCGCCCAGCTGAGCCAGGTTCCAGATCAGAAAAGGCCAGGAAAAAGGAGGAGACAAGTGCAATAGATTTTCAATGCTTTACTTGAGAAATGGTATTGCAGACAAGAGCTCACATTTCCAGCAGCTGTTTTAGTACCTTCACCAGAGTGGGCATGTTTGGTCCTGTACCTACTACTACTCCCAACTAGGGTACCATGACCTCTTCAGATATTCCCTAGATGGGGAAACACTGCACACTTCCAGGTTTACATGCCAGTGAATAGGGCCCCAACCCTTCCCATGGGGGCCAACTCCAGCAACTACATTTTCTCTAGTCTACATCTCTACCTGAACTGAGTTTAATTTAATTTAATTCTTAATTTAATTTAATAATTTATTTTAATTCTGCACTTAATGTAATATCTATAATAGGATGCTACCTAGTGATTGAAACAAAAATGGTGCTAACACCCCCTTACAAGTTACATAGTTACATAGTTAGCTAGGCTGAAAAAAGACACAAGTCCATCCAGTTCAACCATAAAAAAAGAAATAATAAATAAAAATAAAAAATATTGTACAATCCAATATACCCAATTCTATACCCACAGTTGATCCAGAGGAAGGCAAAAAAAAACAGCAGAGCATGCTCCAATCTGCTATAGCAGTGGAAAAAAATACCTTCCTGATCCCCCGGAGAGGCAATCGGATTTTCCCTGGATCAACTTTAACTATAAATGTTAGTACCCAGTTATATTATGTACATTTAGGAAAGTATCCAGGCCTTTCTTAACGCAATCTACTGAGTTAGCCAGAACCACCTCTGGAGGGAGTCTATTACACATTTTCACAGCTCTTACTGTGAACTTACTGTGAAGTTCACCAGAGAGAGGGGCAGCCACCAACTTGCCCTTTGTGGGGACAGACCTTTAGGTGGTACATAAACCCCTCCCCCTTGCAATTTCTCAGTGAATACTTCATTAATAGATGAACTGTCATTTAAGCATAGAAAGGTCCCAGGGACCACCATTGTTGGGCTGTGCTCACAGTTGGCCTAAATCCACACAGCTTTCCTAATACTCCATAGCGTTTCAAACTTAGCTTTATCTTGAAGCTTTCCTTGATAGAAAATGGCATACAACCCTGCCCTAACTTCATCAAAATCTATCAAAGAAAAACACTCATCAAATCCAGTAGAGATGTAAAATTGGGAAACAGATGGGACAGAATTCCTAACCATTTCACTTTTATTCTCTGCAAGCTGCTTTAAAATCACTTGAGCATGTACAATCCAGCTTCTATATTACTTTTTTTTTACAGTGCACTGCGGAGCACAGGAAGAACAGTAACTGATGCAAATCACAACATCTGGCATATTTACAGAATAATGACAAAGATTTGTGAATGTCTTCCAATAATAAATCACTTTGGCAGATGATGCCCATGTGTACAACAAGGTTATAAAAAAACAAACCTATCCACATTTTACCCCTTTTATCCAAGGTATGGATGACTGTGCTTGGCCTTACAGACATATAAGCATCACATCACGAAGCACGATAGTGAAAGACCATAAATCATTTAATATATGAAATGCATGACTAAAAAAAACTTTTCACGGAGCTTAAACTATTAGATACGCTAAATTTAAAGAATAACTGAACTGAAGAAAAAAACATTTACTATATTGCAGCTTACCAGTTCTAAGTTGTGGTGGTTGCATTGTTTTTTTTTTTCAGGCTTTTTGCCTTTATTTTCCCCTAGTGATCCAGCCAGTATTTATAGACATGTGCACTTTGTTTCATTTTATTTTTGTTTAATTCGTTAAGTGAAGAATTTTCTTTCGTCATATTTGTTATGTTGAACAGATATGTTTTGGGTATTCCTTTCGTATCTTCGGTATTAATGTCATATATTCGTTTGTATTGGAAGGATTCAATATTTTTATTTCATTGCAAAGAATAGCTTGCTGTTCAGGAGTGGGCAGCCGTGTCCTTAGCGACTATGACTTATCTGCTGTCAGCGAGCTGTGGACAAGAATAGCCCAGAATAGCTGGTTGTTAAGGGGCAGATGGCCGCTGCATCCTTAACAGCCATGACTCATCTGCTGTCAGGAGGATTCCCCACTGACAGCAGAATATAAACAAACAAGTGACGGCATTTTTTTTCTAATACAGCGTGAGGGTCCCCCCCCAATCCATACCAGGGCCTTTGTGTCTGGTATGGATTTTAAGGGGAACCTCACGCCAACATTTTTAAAAATCTAAGCATGCAGCCAAGCAGGCCAGAAAAGGAGGGGAGCAAGCATGCCCCCTCCTGTACCATACTAGGCCTCATGCCCTCAAAATAGGGAGATGATTTGGGAGCAAATCACTTTGTCCCCATGTTGATGTGGACAAGGGCCTCTTCCCCAAAAGAGTCCTTCTACAATATGAAAAGAGGTGGATTTATAGCCTCTGTACCCTGACCCCTTCTGGATTAAATACCTAACTAAACCTTGGAGTCTTATTGGATGACTAGTAAAGGCTGCGGGTGATGCTACCTATGGGATTATGGTCTTTCCGTGTTTTGACTTTTATGAAGTTATTGATGATTTTTTTCCCTTTTTTCCTCTTTTTTACTTTATACCCTTTATTATTCAGCTCTTGATCTCCTTCTGCAATGGCTGGGTCTTATCTGAAGATGTGAGCTTGACTTAATAAACATGTGTTTAATTGTTCAATGATCTCAACATCTATGATCACCTTGCTCTATTTAGTACCCAAATATTAATGGTATTGAAAGGAGCTTCCTTTGTAGTGCTACGTTAAGTCTGTGGCGTAAGTTGTAAGAGCGCCATCTATCTCTACAAAATTGGTATTGTTAGAGCCTATAAATGTAGGTTCCTAGAGCACCCCCTCTGGTCCTGAAGAAGCCAGCGGGTACTCATAGTTGGCGAAACGTGTTGACTGTAGTTTCCACTCTACAGAGTCTGGGCTACACTGACAGACAGACCAGCAGCAGGTCAAGCATGTCAGCAGGCAAATTCCTGGATCCACATGCATGGTAGCATTGAAGATTGATGACCACTCGGGAGACAGCCTGAAGTGCCTGACTCGAGGGCGTAAGTTGCCGACGCAATACATACGGCTGGATGATAGACATGGATCACTGAATGTGTGTGAGCACCTAGGCTGTCTGCACTATGCCTATATTCAGGCTTGCCTTTACTTATGCTTGTGCTGATCTACTTGTTACAGCTATTTGGTGCTCCCCCCTATGGGAATGACTGTGGCAGCTTAACGTTTTATATGTGGATGCATGTTCCCCCTATGAAATCAAGATCTGCCCTGCTGCCTTGGCTGGTGTGTGAGATATGATTGTTCGATGTCAGCATAAACAGGAGTAAAGCTGCTATTACAATTACTTGCCTGTCTTGACGTTTTAATCTGCCCAATTTGTGCTCAAGCAACGTACTTGTGCCGACAGACAAATGGCATACAAACTATTGGAATTTACAATTGTCTGACAGTGTAACTTTCTGAATTAATTAACTGAATTGATTACCCCAGCTGACTAGGAAATTACAAGCATACCAGTTTGTCTATACATCCTGCATATCATTGACTGCCATGCAGCATTAGTTGCTACTCCAAACAATAAGAATTTTTTTGTCTGCACTTTATATATTTTGTTTTGGCTACAATTCCTTCACTCTGCTAAGCTGAATTGATACTAACTTGCAACTTGAGCGATCACCTGATGAATCAGGGCAACGGTCTACCTACCATTTAAAAGAGATTTATGGGATTTTTTTTTCAGAATCATACTTACCTAGTTACGGCTGCACCCCGCAATCTCTAACAGTGGGAACTGAGATCAATCGTTCAGTTCCCAGGGCTCCGTGAGCAGAGAGTTGGTGACTGTCAGCTCTGATGGGGATACAGATGTGCGGAAATGCTCTGATGGGAACACAATGTGCAAGGAGGCTCTGATGGGGACACAGACGTGTGGAAAGTCTCCGATGGGGACACAGTTGGGTGGAAAGGCTCTAATGGGGACACAGGCATGTGGAAAGGCTCTGATAGGGACACAGGCATGTGGAAAGGCTCTGATGGGGACAAAGATGTGTGGAAAGACTCTGATGGGGACACAGATGTGTGGAAAGGCTCTGATGGGGACACAGACGTGTGAAAAGGCTCTGACGGGGACACAGACATGCGGAAAGGCTCTGATGAGAACATTTAAATTGTATTCATTTATTTATAAATAACACATTTTTTCAGCCCGCAATTATTTGTAAAATCTACAATGTGGCCAATGGGTAAAAAAAGTTTGGAGACCCTCGGTTTAGGCCAATATATATTCTTTTCCATATTTTTGGTTAAAAAAATCCTGGAGATGATGGAGGACACAGATATGGAGGACACTGGTATTGGGGAGACTCTGATGGGGGACACAGACAGGTGGAAAGGCTCTGATGGGGATACAGATGTGCGGAAATTCTCTGATGGGAACACAATGTGCAAGGAGGCTCTGATGGGGACACAGATGTGTGGAAAGGCTCTGATGGGGACACAAACATTTGGAAAGGCTCTGATGGGGACACAGACATGTGGAAAGGCTTTGATGGAGACACAGATGTGTGGAAAGGCTCTGATGGGGACACAAACGTGTTTAAAGGCTCTGATGGGGACGCAGACGTGTGGAAAGGCTCTGACGGGACACAGATATGTGGAAAGGCTCTGATGAGATCATTTAAATTGTATTAATTTATTTATAAATAAAAAAAAATTTCGGCCCACGAATATTTGTAAAATCGAATATAAATCTAATCTGCACTAAAAGGTTTGGAGACCCCTGGTTTAAGCCAATATATATTCTTCTACATATTTTTGGTTAAAAAAATCACAGTAAGCGTTTATTGGTTGGTTTGCGCAAAAGTTACAAGTCTACAAACTATTCTTTTTTTACAAGTAAAGGTGGTGATCTGCGATTTTTAGTGGTACTGTTCAGACACTTTTGACACATTTTTGGGACCATAGACAATTATACAGCGATGCTATAAAAATGCACTGATTACTGTGTAAATGTCACTGATAGGAAAGGGGTTAACACTAGGGGACGATCAAGGGGTTAAATGTGTTCCCTAGTTAGTGTTTCTTACTGTATGGGGATGGGACTGACTAGTGGAGGAGACATATCGCTGTTCCTACTTACTAGGAACAAACAATCTGTCTTCTCTCCCCTGACAGAACAGGGATTTGTGTGTTTACACACACAAATCCCCATTCTGGCTCCCGTGATTGCATGTGGTTGGCGGCTTTTAAAGGAGACAATGTACCCATACGTTGTTTTGCACACCCGTGCCATTTTGCCGATGTATATCGGCGTGAGCTGGTCGGCAAGTGGTTAATGGATACGCCTGTATAAATATTGCAGATTCACCACCTTCCAAGCCACATTTATTATACATGTATTATAGGCTCTACAACTGAGAAATACATTTTGCCTATGAAGAAAGACTATTTATAGAAAAAGATAATACTAATGGTTTGCCATAAGATGCAGCATTGCATATTGCAGCATAATTTTAATAAGTAAGATTACCCCTAATCTCATTAAATATATCATAGATATATCTGAAATGCTAATGTAATGCAGAAGGTAATTACCAGGCAATCCTCCTTCAACCAAATACATTCTCAAAGTGGTATTAAGTGCATTTTAATTATACTGGCAATTGCAGAATAATACAACAGACTTGATATATGTATTATTACACTAATATTGTCTGTTTGTAGGGAAAAAACTCCAGCTTTTAAATGAGAACTCCAATTTAATGTATAGTTTTAGGTATAGATAGTTTTGGATGGTAAAGTAGTCTAAAGTGTATCTAAATGTAGTGTACTATCTGTTAGACACTGAGAATGCAGCTGGGTACTGGGTTCAATGTATCTCTTGTGTGCATGTTCAGGAGTTACTTTATAAGCAGTGTAATTTCTCTTTCTGGATAGAAGATCGTGCCAGAGTTAATAGACTAGGATAGATAGGCCAACAAACACTTGAATTGATAGACAGTGTAGGTGCCTTAGGAGCCAGTAGCGGTCCGCATAGGTAGGATGCCAATGATAGCGTTAACTCTAGTCCTGACCTTGTCAGCAGTGGAGCACCCTTGGTAAGAGGTTATCCTATAGTTTAGGCAGGGGGCCACCTCTCTCTTTTGGTTAGGAGAACTGATGACCAAGCTATAGGACGATGTAGGCTGTAAGGATCTATCACTTAGCTTCCTCTTATGAGGGAAGAAAGAAATGAGAAGGGCAGGGCTTTGGACCATGCACATTCCTGGCCAGGGATGTAGGACTCTGGGAAACCTCTGTAAGTTTCAGGTTACTCTTTGAGACACTTTAAGCCCCCCTTTTATGAAAATTGAGCAGGTGAACTAACGCCAAAAAAAGTTGTATTTTAACGTATCAAAACAGAGTAACACTGTGGATACACAGATAACAGTGTGCCAACGTCCCAGTAATTGTTAGAAGAGAGTGAAATACGGATATGGACTTTATAGGCACACGCATAAATTTGTAAAAAATTTGAATTTTTTAATTGGATAAAGTTAAAACCCTTATATACAAACACAGATTAAAAAACATATATTTGAGTGACCTCACAGACTCTAGTATCACCTCTAATACACAAATACCACATAGAAAATGTGTAATGATTTTGGCATGTAATGACAATATACATCCAGTGGTTATTAGATACTAGGGATGGTCCCGATTGTTCGAGTCGAACATGAGCTGGTCTGTAACAAAAACCGTCATGTCAGACAGCTTACTGGTGTGCGCCGGCGCGCGCCGACGCGCACTAGTGTGCGCGCTCCTGTGCGCGTTCCCGCGGGTGCGGGCTTGCGTGCGCGCGTGCACGCATCCGGGGGCGCGCGCAGTGGTTTGAGTGCACCTGTGCGCGCTATTGGCGCCAACCAGCCTATTTAATCAGCCAGCACCTGTTGGCCAGTGCTGCCTGATCTTCAGCTTCCCAGAGACCTTGCTCTTGTGTTTGAATCCTGTTATACCTTGTCTGATCCTGTGACCCGGCTTGCCCTTTGGAATTCCTTGACCTCTGCCTGCCTAAAGACCTCTGCCTGCCTGACGACTCTTCTGCCTGCTCCTTTGTACCTCGCCATCTGAACGCTGCCGAACCCTGCATGTATCTGGATTACCCCACTTTCTGCTGAGAGACTTGTGCCTGCTTTCAATACCGCACCTTCTCCCCAGTGAGCCTTTGCTATCTGCATCCGGGACTCTTAACTATATCTCCTGCCCAGTGCACCAACATACCTGGACTTTACCACACCCTCTGGATACCCTGCATATCCCTACCCATCTTGCCACCAGTGGAATCACCATCTGTGTATCCTGCATACCTGTACCCCATCTTGCCACCAGTGGAATCACCATCTGTGTATCCTGCATACCTGTACCCCATCTTGCCACCAGTGGACTCCACCAACTCCCAGAAACCCTGCACCAGGCTCTCATACCCTTCCTGACTCTCGTGCCTCCTGTACCCATCTCCAGGGGCCGTGAGTGGGACCGGTACGGGAGACCTCCCTCTGCCCAAGTGGACTCACCGGTCAGGTACCTACCAGCGTGATATGGTCCAAACAAACAATTTCCATTACCAAGTTACTTGGCCATTGTGAACTCTGTATTATGCTATAGAAGCATCAGCTACATACATTATGCAGTGCCATATTCCACAGTAGTACTGGCAACTACCTTTATGCTTCTGGAATATAATTAACTGTGCTTCTCCCCCATTCAGAGGAAGCCTTGTATTTTTATCAATGAACACAGGGTTTCCTCTGATTGCTTGAGGTGGAGATTGTTATGCCATTAGCCAACCTTTCCACCTCAGCCAATCAGAGGAAATTTTGTATTCATTGATAGAAAGCATAACTCAATTTTGTCATTAAAGCAGACGGAAATCTATTGACTATTTGGCCTCAAAACATCATTAAAATAGCTGCTCTCCTGCAAATTTTTTTTTTTTTTAACATTGCTACATGTCCTTTTTGGCAGTGCCCAGCCTTCCACGACATTTGTTTGACTCTCGCTCCACATGTTGCGCGCATGGGTGTGCTTCTTCAGGAGCTTGCATATCTAATAGATGTGTAAAAAAGCATCATATAAATACATCATAATATCCAACACAAAACATAAACAGATGTAAACAATGGAAGCAATCACTTTGATAGGGTCCAGGAGTTTGTGTGGCCCAGAACAAATGACCACCAGGGGGCAAGAAACAAGGCCCCCCTATGGGGACAGAAACAATTATAACATGTTAACATATTTTTCAGATGGTATTGGGTCAAATATAAGGGTGATATGTATTATATGCATTCTAGCAGTGCAAATATACAATCTATAAAGAAAAAAAATTAAAAAGTGTAGTACCAGAGTCACATGCACACACAAATTCCAACTACAAGCATCATATAACCGACCATATAAAAAGAAGGTTTTTTAGGACTAACATACCAAGAATCCTGGCCCACCCCTTAGACCCTGCTGCATATAATGGACCTTATGCCTTGTGCTGTTGATGTATCAGTAAATACGCTGTAATACACAACCCCAGAGGGAGTATTCATCAAAATGCTTACAATTCTGAGTACCCATTGGTGCTCAAATGCTCTTTTCAGACACCCTTCTCATTGATCAGAATACGGACAGCTACACCGGCGTGGAAATAATGCTCCAGCATTTGAAAATATAGTTAGAAGGGCCCTGCTTAAAAGAGCTTACAATCTACAAGGGTAGGACATTAAAGTAGACACAATAAACAAATCACATTAGAAAAGCAGGAATACAAATCAAGCTAATAACATCCATAACAAATCTTTTTGGTGATCAGAAGTCCTCGCCCCAAACCCCTAAAAAGTTAAATGGCAGAATTATCATAAACAAAATGAATACAAAAGCCAAAAAGGCAGCACACAAACTACAATGACACACACAGCAGGAATGAATAAGCAGGAATCTTCTTTTTCATCTAAACCATTACACAGCAGTTGCAAGTCTAACATGCAAGATTTAGAAGCAATCATCAAACCACAGCCTTAGTGGGGTGTGGGTCAGGAATTATGCACACAAAAAACCCACAAAAACATATCTATTTGTAACCCACTATACACACTGCAAAGAAAGATCCAGGCCTGTTCTTAGGCCAAACACCTGCTACAAATGCAGGCCTTTAAATAACCTAGCTAGGATTGCTCGCACACCCACCCAGTAAAGGACACACCCACCAGTGTAATTGATTCTGTCTCTTCATGTAGGCCTCAAGTGCTAACACTTGGTCAGTAGGAATACACACTCTTTACAAATGAAAAAATGCATCATCATAGATATTTGTGCAGGGTAAACCTCAAAATAACAAATGTCCAAGGCTCTGGCCATGATCAGTGATCCCAAAAATCTCAAAATCAAACTTGTATGTTGTTGGGCATGTGGAGGGTCCAAAAGAGGAAATTACAACTTTGTGAGGGCTGCTTCACACAAATTGGTGACAAAGCGCATTTGTCATTTATCATAAGCATACAACATTAAAATATGTTTGTAGGCTGCATCTCTGTGGTGTAAAACTGTCTTAAGTCCCACTGGTGCAAGAAGTTAATCAATGCAGATGTACTGTACAAGGCCAGAGAGAAACGGAACAACCTGTTTCTGGTATATGCCATCTGTTTTGAATGCTGGTTATGTCTGATTACTGTCAGCATGCTGAGAGATAAACAGCTGTCATTTTGTGGGTTTTGGCTTTGTAAGAGGCTACAATTAGTGCTGGTGGGGAAATGTTAAGTCTGATTATAATCCTTGCCCATGAAAAACATATGACATGCAATGGTGGTGGAACCCTCCTACACATAAATACTACATTTAGACATAATTTATGTAAGAACCTGAGTCAGGAGTTATGTTTAACAACATAGGGAGAACAGACAACTTCTCTACATGAAGTGGCATGTTTGGGATTTGAACCAGCAACCCCAGCAGTGCTAGGCAGAAGTGTTAACCTCTTAGCCACTGTGCTGCCACATGTGAACCCCTCCTATACATAAATACGATATTTCTTTGGACATATAGGTGGTGGAATTGCATTAGGAGTTATTCTTCTTGATTTATTCTGTGATATTTGGTGGTTCTTGGTGTGTGAGTGTAGAATAGTGATGTTACCCTCTGATTTTTGGGAATTACATTTTGATTTCTGATGTTGGTACACATATCAAATTGTTTTTTTTTGGGTTCAAATTATGATCATTTGGAAATATAAAAAACACACAAAATGGTGACTCATTTTAAATTTGCATCAGCGATGGTATTGTTTGTGGTTTGTAAAGACACCTGTATGAGCTTTTGGTAAAGATTTTGGTGAGATGGACATCAACAAGTGAAGCCCCATACACACGGTCGGACTTTTTCATCAATTTGGTCCGATCGGACAAGGTTGTTGAAAAATCAGACCGTGTGTATGCACCATCGGACAGTGTTCGTCGGTTTGTCCGTCGGACAAAGTCTTATCTCCTGCTGGAAAGATTTCCCGTCAACCCGGTCCGATCACACCAAATCCGAGCGTGTGTACGCTTGTCCGACGGACAAAGTGCTACGCATGCTCAGAAGAAATTCTGTGACGGAAGCGCTCGGTCAGGTAAAACTACCTTTCCTAATCGACACAGCACATTCGTCACGCTGCAATGTTAAAATGTCTTTAATGCAGCGCATTCTCTTTTTCTTTACAATGCAACAAGAATGACATCTTTTAGCTGCTCCTATTCACCCGCACTTCTCACAAACTTACTTCTTTATTACTTTGCAGCATTTATACACTACATGTTTATTTTTACTCTGAACGGAAAAGAATCTTTGTTATTTTTTTACCATGATTTGTCTTTTTTTTTTTTTTTTGGGGAATACATATTTGAATGTTTTTTTTTTTTTTTTTTGGAGGGGGGTTGTGTGTCTCAAATTACCAAAAACACATTATTTACATTTGTATTTCTTGCTTAAATTTACTAGGAGGTTGTTTGTTGTTGTTGCCCCTTGTTAATTCTACTTTAGGATTAGTGAAATGTACCAGCCTACTCAAAGAAAAACTGTCATTGTAGCAAAGTAAAACACAATAGTCAATGATTATTTCAAATCAAAAAAAACCTTTATTTAGGTCACACCAACAAACCAAAGAGGAACGCAGCCATGGTGAAACTTGGGGAATTTGCAAAGTCTTGGCCCCCCACGGCAACCATCATTGTCCAAGCGTAGAAAATTGGGGGCCTGAGGAGTACGTATATTAAGGGGAGTGCAATCTGGTCGTGAAGTCCAAAGTATCCGGAACTGCAGCAGATGCCATCTAGGTCCCAGGCTCTGGTACTACAAGAGGCTCCATCTTCTCTCACACCAGACTGATTGCAGGTCGTCACTCTCAGGTCTTCCTTCCACGCTTCCTTCCACGCTGTGGCTGTCGTGCTGGTGGGGTGGCAGAAGGAGGAGGAGGAGGAGGAGGAGGCGGAGCATGGTAGCTATGGCAAACATGTGTGACTGGGGTCATCTCCCCAGCCCTACCCTTATTTAGGACATGGAGGATGAGCCCCTCACACATGTTGCGTTGCCCCACCTCCATACCCATCATTTTTGTGACAACCACCGAGCCAAAGGTCTCCTCGTCGGCGGGTGTGGCATGTAGGGAGTCTGAAGCCTCTCTGATCATCCGGAGCGCTGACTGTGCCGCATAACCCCCCCTTCTCGCCCTTTTGTACGGAGGGCGGAGGGGAGGGGTTTGGGTGTCAGTCAGGCTCCGAGGCCTAGCCCCCTCTTGGCTGCCACTACCCAGCTGGTGGCTGCCACTAACCCCTGCCTCCTCCTGACTGCCACCTTCCACAACCACCTCCTGGCTGAGGTCTTCCTGTGTAGGAAAAAGGGACATAGTTTCAGTTATTTGTTCATCAAACACACACAATTCTCATCTAGTGACTGGTGCAAAATGTTTACAAATAGAAAACCATACAATTCTCAGCCCAGCAGTTTAGATTCTGGCCCCAAATGTCTCCCACACCACTGTCTGTTGATATGTCAAACACGTTAGGAACTAAGCAATTGGCGATCCTGAATTCAGTGAACATCATTCATTATTCCCATAAATGGTAACAAAACTACTATACCTGGAACAAGCTGGGCTCCTCCACCTCTTCCAGACTGGAAGGCCCAGGTTGCTCCTCGGAAGCCTCATCAGGGGTGGGCTGTGCGCAAGGAAGCGTGGAAGGAGGAGTTGAGGTTGGCTCCGTGACATCAGCCTGGTCCTTCAGAAAATGGAGACTCTGATAGTACCAGAGCTTGGGGACATAGACCTCATCTGCTGAAGTTGCAGTTTCCTCAGACTTCACGACCTTCTTCCTCTCCCTGATATACGCACTCCTCAGGCTGCCAATTTTCTTTCTTATCTCAACAGTTGCCGTGGGGAACCTTGGCTTGACAAATTCCACAAGTTCCTCCAGGGCTGCGTGCCTCTTTGGTTTGTTGGTGTAATGTGGGTGTATACCCTGCCACAATATGGGAAAATCCCTGTATTTGGCAATGAAGAGGGGGAGAAAACTCATGTCGTTGAATCCCTTCATATCAATCTCTGCAAGACACAACAACACACAAAACCCTATAAATTATGTCAGGCTAAACTCTCCTAATCTTCTCCATAAAGAAGCCTCAAGTTCAAATCAGTCTAGGCTAGTTATGTACCAACGTTAAATTGTACCTTCGTTTGTAGCGATCGTCTCGTGTGAGTTTTCTCTCCCCTCGTCTCCCAGATCGTGGCTACGACACAGGCGTGTGACGTTTTATATACACTGCGCATGCTTCAAACTCCGCCCGCCCCTGACGATCTTTCTCGTCTATTCCCCACCCCTTCTCTTTACGGCGTAGTGGGGAGAGCACATGGCGGGGACACAGCAGGTGCGCCACAAATATCCCACCAACGAGGAGGAGGACGAGGAAAGTCCGGAGGCAGAAACGTCCGATCCCGGAACCTGAAATTCAAGGCCTCAATATGTCATTTGGAGAAATGTTGGAGATGGTGGACATATTAAAGAGGAGCGACTATGATGGGAAGTATGGGCCTTACCTCAACCCCAATGTCCGCAAGGCCAAGATCATGTCTAAAGTTGTGAGAAGGCTGTACAATAATTTTGGGGTACAACGATCCAAGGAGCAACTCAGGAAACGCTGGTCAGACCTGAAACTGAGGGAGGCCGATCAGTACAGAAAGATCAAGAGAATTCTTCTAAAAAGTAAGTAGTTGTGTTTTGTGTTTGATTTCTTGCTTGCATACTGCTCCATTGTGTTTTGATTTTTACCAAGTTGTACATTCCAAAATGGCCACTTTCAGGTTCGTCTGTGCATTCGATCGTACTCAGCCTCGATCTTTCTGCCACTGTCATGGTCGTGTGTGTGTGCATTCGATCGTACGCAACCTCGATCGTTCGGCCACTTATAATACGATGTTTGGTGTTTTTTTGGGGAAAGGAAGTTTGTTCTCACTAGAAATGTCATCAAGAATGTAAAGCCAATTTATTCAATGTAAAGGAGAGGTCACTCAGTAGCTGTTTACCCATCTGGACTCTAGAGCACTAGTGCTGGGCCACCCAAACCCCCTTTTTATTATGCTTTTCCACACATGTGCTCCAGTGGATACTAGAGGGGGGTCTCCATCACACAAACTTCTACCAAAAAGCTAGTCAGTTTAGCACCTTTACAAAGTGACTTCATTCATGTAGTTGACATTTGTAACTGGCCAAACTAAAATAGTGTCCGTCACTTTCAAGCAATGTTTGTCATTTCCTATTTCTGCCCTCAATAGCTTGTGTTGCTAAATCTTCCTTTTGGACATTCTCATAGGGGAGCGAAAACTTGGGCCGTCTGAGGAAACCCCCAAACCAACACCTACCAAAAAAGGGGAAAGAGCAGAAGCAGAGGAGGAGGAGGAGGAGGAAGGAGAGATCATCGAACTTGGAGAAATTGTCACCACAACAGGTGAGTGTGGGAGAACACAGCTACTGGTAAGCTAATCCATGTATGGCTGCCTCATTTCCAACACCCCATTTTTGTTTGTTTGTGGTTTTTAGGTGACGTGGATGTTGTGGAAGAAAAATCGCACTTTACCACAGAGAGTGCCCACGTACTCATCGGAGAGATAATGGTCTGCAATAGAGATCTAGATTACATAAAGCAAAACATCAATGATGTTCAACAAAAAATTGAAGAACATCATTGATGTTTTAGGAAAAATATGAAAACGCACCAAGTAATTAACACACATTTGTGCCAGCTTCAGAACACATTTGCAACTTAAAAACTGTCTGAAATTTGGAACATGCACACATTGTGTCCACATGTGCTAGCTCCCACCATGGTGGATGAATGGCAACGTTTTTTTGGGGGTGCAAACACTTTACGAACTACGAAAGTGGTTGTGGTGAAGGGGTTGCACCCCAAAAAACGTCCATTCATCCCCATGATGGAAAATGGCACTTTTGAAGCTTCTAGGCATGTGTTTTACCATCTAATGACCATTTTCAGTCCGAAATTGTGTGCATGTTCCAAATTTCCAGTTTTCGGGGGTGACCCCCCCATGTGATGAAGGCAAGATCAAACACACTTTGAACATATAGTCATGTCTGATCTTGTCTTCACTTTACAAAGTTGAACTTTCCAAGTTCCTAGGTTCTGTTTTGCTCCATGCCTGGTTTTACCAATTGCGGAATGTTTGTAAACAATGTTGTAAATAACCAAGATGTTGTCAGTTTTGGCGATAAGATTGTAAACGCACTTGGGAATGTTTTCCTAGTAAACTTTTATTTTTCTAAATGTGTGGCTTCCTTATTTAAAAAAACACAATGCATTATGTATGTAAAATGAAAAGGATATGGGGGGCAATGGGTGTTATTTACTAAAGGCAAATCCACTTTGCACTCCAATTTTCTTTCCCGGGGAACTTTTTCAATGCACTTGTAGAGCATAGCGGATTTGACTTATGTAAATGACACCCACAGTGCTTTGTACGAAAACACGGAGCACAGCATTTTGGAGAATACACACATGTCAGACCTGGTGATGAAAGGAGTATTTTGGGTGTCAGTTATGCAGTACAAACCTTCTCTAGACCAAAGATTAGGTAGCAAACACACAACATGAGAATAATCTTTTTGGGAAGAAGAGACTGTTACCTCCTTTTGCCCAGAAAGTGCATTCCCACTGTCGAAGGCAAAGGGAAAAAATGTCAAAGTAAAATAAGCTAAAAAGAAGACTGAAATGACATGAAATCATAGGTTGGTTAAAATATCAGATTTATTAAAAAATGCCTCTCACACATCGTCAGGCAGAGCAATGGCCCCCCTACCCACAAAGTACTGCATATATTGGTCCCGGACCACACGGGCATTTAGAGGGGGCAAGCCTGGACGTGCCACTCGAAGGGCTGTGAGTTCGGCATTTGGAGGGCCCTCCACATCTGGGCCAACGGGCACCACATAGTTCCTGTTATGTCTTTTGAGGAAGTTGTGCAATATGCAACAGGCAAGAACTATGTGGTTCAGTTTGTATTCCGCCAAGTTAAATGCCGTCAGGAACAGGCGGAAGCGGCTGGCCAGGATGCCAAAAGCGTTCTCCACAACTCTTCTGGCTCTGGACAGCCTGTAGTTGAAGACCCTCTGGTCCGGGGTGAGGGTCCTCATCGGGAACGGCCTCATCACATGGGGAGTCAACGCAAACGCTTCATCTGCGACAAAGACGAAGGGGAGTCCTTCGGCATTCTCCTCTGGAGGTGGCAAGCACAGACTGCCACTTTGGAGACGCCAGTAGAACTCCGTGTGCGTAATGGCCCCACCATCCGATATCCGGCCGTTCATCCCCACGTCCACATACATAAACTCGTATGTTGCCGACACCACCGCCAACATCACTACACTATTAAACCCTTTATAATTATAATAGTAGGACCCCGAGTTGGGCGGTGGGACGATGCGGACGTGTTTCCCATCAATTGCCCCTCCGCAGTTAGGAAAGTCCCAACGGCTGGCAAAGTGGGAGGCCACAGTCTGCCATTCCTGTGGCGTGGAAGGGAACTGTGGAGTGAAACAAGAAAAAAAAATTAGTCACTTTGCACCTAAACATTGCAAGCAGATTAGACAATCAACATCTTGGAACAAGAGCATTGTATAAAATTGGAGGCTGGAAAGTATTTGCACAGAAAAGTAGAGGCTCCCCTTCACAGATTACTCACCCCCCCATCAATCCCCCCACTTCTGATGGGCCATTGGCAATAACTAGGGGTTTTGGGGGGGGGGGTGGACAGCTAACCCTCTGCACTTCATTGATTGGCAAATGGCTCAATAATGTGGGCTAGTTTGGCCAGACCCTCTGTACTTAACACTATTGGCAGGCCACAGGAAAGATCGAATAACATTTCAACCCCCCCCCCCCCCCCAAAAAAGGCAGGCACAGTGTGACATTATGAAATTACCAAGCAAGCTAATAGGAGGGAAAGAAGACAAAAAAATAGGAAATGGAATGTATGGAGGCAGTCCCTTGCACTACATGCTTTGCTGAATTCATCCCTAAAGATGCGCACTATAAAGAGGTAGGTATATAGTGTGTATGGACCTTGGGAAAGCCAGCAGATAAAGGATTGGTACCATCTGACAGAGCAGTTGGGGGAGGGGGTTCCTAATGAGTTTGCCCCCCCCCCCACCAAAAGAACAAAAAAAAGGGGGCTCTACATGAAGTAAACCACACAGCAAACATTTGTGCATATTTTAGGGGGTGTTTTGGGGCAAACAATACTATGCAGCAGACAAAAGACATTGCTTAAGTGACTAGGCCATAGGTGTCTATTGGGGCAGAAGAGCATGCTGGTGAGGTAAGTGAAGGGAAAAATGCATGAAGGAGAAAAGGGGCACAGCATATTAGAACATATTGCAATCATGGTAATTAGGGAAGGAGGTCAAAAATACAAGTCATTAGCAAACAGAGCATACATAGAAGGGAATAGTAAAGTAGAAATGTTACCTTAATATAGTCCTCCTGCAGGACCTGAATGATGGCAGAACAGGTCTCTGGAATAATGATTCCCAGGGCCTGGGGAGAGATACCTGAAGAGAACTTCAAATCCTGAAGACTTCTCCCTGTCGCCAAGTACCTCAACGTGGCAACAAGCCTCTGCTCCGGAGTAATGGCTTGTCTCATGCAGGTATCCTGCCGGCTGATAAAGGGGGTCAGCAAAGCCAAAAGACGGTGAAAATCGGGGTCCGTCATCCTGAGAAAGTTCCTGAAATCATCAGGATTATTCTCCCGGATCTCACGAAGCAAAGGCATGTGCGAGAACTGGTCACGCTGAAGCAACCAATTCTTGGTCCACATACTCCTCGTCACTCTGTTCATGGACGGGTCTTGGGTCAAAGCTAAAAGCCCGACACCAATTCCGCGTACAGCACGAACTCGGCGACGAGTACGCACGGGAAACATCGCTCAGAAGGTCACAAAAGGTCGGCTGGTCAGAACGGACAAACAGAAAGCACCGATAAACAGCAAGGCCTGAAAGAACGAAGTGAATACCAGCAACGAGCAGACAATAAGCAGTGCAAATCAAAGCGTCCTATATCAAGATATAGGCCGCAATGACCAACAAATGCGAACTGACTACACGCACTAATAAACAGATACGCACGACAAGCACAAACTGAAGAGCAGTAACGATCTGAGTCAGAAAACTGAGAAGCGCGAATCTTAAGTCACCAAACTTCCACTAACTCTCGATAAACACGGGATCAGCAGAAGGAGCCCAACGGGTGCCTGACGTGGTGCTGAACTTCCCTTTTGTAATCTCGTGGACGACGACTTACGTCACGACGTTCTTCCGGACCGGATATTCCGACAACTTAGTCCGACCGTGTGTACGCAACGCCAACATCGGACAAAGTACGTCGGACAAAGTCCGACTGACCTGGTCCGCGGATTGTCTGAGCGTGTGTATGGGGCTTGAGAGATACAGAGAAAAATATATTTTACCAAAACATGAAAACATTCCACATTCTAGCATTCTTAAAAACAAGATAGATAAAGAAGAAGCAACATTATAGCAAGGACAATTTCTTTGAGAGAAAGATACATTTAATCTCAACATGAAAAATATTTATTTGGGGAAGTTACAATTGTACCATTAGAATCAATGGATGAAACGTGCATTGGGCTACATAACTCTCATTTTCACTCTCAAAAAACGCTTTTTAACCCAGTGCTCATTTTGGAATTTACTCTAACTCTTGGTAAAAAAAAAAAAGGGAGTTAAAATGAGAATAGTTTGCATGTCTGAGCATGTTCAGTTGTGCTGGCACTTAGTTGTAAAGTGACAAGGAATTTATCTCTTCTCAGATTTTTAAAGATATTTCAGTGTATATAACACTTCTTAACACCGTTTGAAAGCAGATTATCTTTAAACAATATAGCACATATTTCAGTACCATTTAGGCGATCATATCATGCTCTAAACATTATTTTCATAAGCAATACTCCAGGTCCTAGCACAAGTAAGGGATTGGGCGCTATCTGTTGTATGGGTTCTATAGTAAATTCAATTTTGGGAGTATTTTTGTCGCAGAGCTATTATGAATTCCGTTTGGGCACTAATTATCACGATCGTGGTAATTTGAGCGCTAATTAGCACTTGGCGCTATAGTAAATGACCCCCTATGTGTGGCAGAAAACTAATACTGCACATCACCCTGAACACACCATCCCCACCGTGAGAAACATGGTGGTGACAGCAGCATGTTGCTGGGATGCTTTTCTTCAGCAGGGACAGGGAAGC
The DNA here is from genome assembly GCA_028564925.1 of Lithobates sylvaticus. Classification (NCBI taxonomy): domain Eukaryota; kingdom Metazoa; phylum Chordata; class Amphibia; order Anura; family Ranidae; genus Lithobates; species Lithobates sylvaticus. The sequence continues at coordinate 79,840,149 of CM053028.1, forward strand.
TGGTGAGAGTTGATAGGAAGATGGATGGAGCCAAATACAGGGCAATCTTAGAAGAAAACCTGTTAGAGTCTGCAAAAGACTTGAGACTGGGGTGGAGGTTCTCCTTCCAGCAGGCCAATGACCCTAAACATACAGCCAGAGCTACAATGGAATGGTTTAGATTAAAGCATATTCATGTGTTAGAATGACCCAGTTAAAGTCCAGACCTAAATCAAATTGGGAAAACTTTCAAACTGCTGTTCACAGATGCTCTCCATCCAATCTGACAGAGCTTGATGTATTTTGCAAAGAAGAATGGGCAAAAATGTCACTCTCTAGATGGTAGAGACATACCGAAAAAGACTTGCAGCTGTAATTGCAGCAAAAGCTGGTTCTACAAAGTATTGACTTAGGGGGGTTGAATACAAATGCACACCACACTTTTAACATATTTATTTGTAAAGAATGTTGAAAACCATTTATCATTTTCCTTACACTTGACAAACTGGACCAATGTGTAAAAATTTCCATACCTAAAATAATTAAAATAATTTGGAATAGTTCTATTCTCATCATGGGTCTCAATTTTTCAAAGTCTGGCTATAGGTTAAGGTTAATTTCTCCCACCAGCCATTTCCATACATATGGGTTTTTAGCAAAGGAAATTTCAGCCACATTCACTAAGCTAAGGAAAAATTAATTTTGCAAAATGAACATGCTACTCTCCTTTAGCAAATCCACCCCTATGAACACTTCTATGAACACTCCTAGAACCTATGATCATATTGGTTCTAGTAATGGCGGTTCATTTTTAGGATTTCTGGATTTCTGGAGACAGAGATAGCAGAGAAACTGGCTCGGTTAAAGCTTCATAAAGTAATGGGTCCTGATGGTATTCATCCCAGAGTACTTTGAGATATAGTTATTGGACTATTAACGGATCTTTTTAATCCATCTCTTCTAACAGGAGAAGTTCCACATGATTGGCAAACAGCTAATAGTGTACCTATCCACAAGGAGTGCAGCAAGGTAGAAGCTGGTAATTACAGGCCAATGAGTTTAACATCAATTTTAGGAGTCAATCACTTCTGAAAAGAAGGGTCATTGATCACCTAAAAATAAAATACACAGCTTGCTGGACTCAAAGCAGCATCAGACTAATCTGATCATTTTTGGACTATATTACCAATATTTTGGACCAGGGGGGTGCTGTGGACATAGCATATCTTGTTTTTAGCAAGGCCTTTAATACAGTTCTACATATTGATCTAACACAAATGTTGTACAAGCTAGGACTTAACCCTTGGGTGGTTCAGTGGATATGCAGTTGGCTTAAGGATAGATACCAGAGTGTGGTTGTAAATGGAGTTCACTCAGAACAGAGAGAGGTCACTATTGGTGTACCACAAGGCGTTGTACTGGGTCCTGTTCTATTTAATCTATATGTAAGTGATATAACTAAAGGTTTGTTGGGCAAAGTATGTATTTTTTTCTGATGACACAATGGTGTGTAATAGGGTTGATATCCCTGGAGATGCCTGTAACATGGAATATGATTTGGCATTGCTGGGAGATTGGCCAAAGAAGTGGAGACTATCTAAATGTAAAATAATGCACCTAGGAAAAAATAATTCCTTGAGAGAGTATGAAATTGGGGACAGTGTTGGTCAGATGATTGCAAAATTAGCAAATAGTGTGACCAGGCAGTGGGAAAAACAAATAGAATTCTAGGATGCATCACTAGACGGATCACCAGCAGGAGGAAGGAGGTCCTGATTCCTCTATATAGATCATTAGTTAGACCTCATTTAGAATACTGTGTCCAGTTCTGAAGACCTCACTTACACAAAGATATTGATAAGATAGGAGTCCACAATAGGGTAACAAAAATAGTGAAAGGTTGGGGGGATAAAACATATCAGGAGAGACTTGAAGAACTTAATATGTACAGCCTGGAGGAAAGAAGGGAAAGCGGAGACATGATTGAAACCTTTAAATACATGAAGGGGGTGAATGAAGTTCCAGAAGGCAGTTTTTTCAATATGCAACCAAAATCAAGAACACGGGGACATGACCTCAAACTAACTGGAGGAAAGTATTATTTTACTAAAGGGGAGTTGTTGTTTAAAATGAACTATCAGCAGAGGTAGGGAGACAGTCAACAGTAAATGGCTTCAAACATGCTTGGGATAAACGTAGATCTAGACTAGACAATAAAGTTAACTAAAAAAACAAACAAAAAAGAAAACCAAAAACCCCCTAAGTAAATGGACTCGATGGACTACTCTGTCTTTTTCTGCCATCACTTTTCTATGTTTCTACCTACTTTATAATAATTCTGCTGTTCAGATTGTAAACCTTCCTAAATATTAGTGATGAAGATAAGGGAAATTACTCCGCTAACCCAAATGTTAGTAAGAGCACAACATTTTTTTCAAAATTTAAAGGAAAGGTGTAACAAAATGTAGTGCTAAAGTGATAATAATTCAGGGAAGCCTATTCCACACCCACCTAACAACTGTCCCGAGCCACCCCCATCAAATCATTAATTCTCTGCAGCTATTACCTTTTGTACCACCACCCCATCCCTTTAGAATGTAAGCTCTACGAGCAGGGCCCTCTTGTACCTTTTGTATTGTACTGTAATTGTGTTGCCCCCCCCCCCCCTATACTTTGTAAAGCGCTGCGTAAACTGTTGGCACTATATAAATCGTTTATAATAATATAATATAATAATAATAAACCATATAGGTGCAGTATGTCATACAATGATGCAAACATATACTAGTGCAATATGCCATACAATGATATAAAACATGTATGATAAAAATAAAAATAAATATAAAGTGCTGGAAACAAAAATAAAAAGTTCCAAAGGCCAGAACCAATAATGGATCACTGTATAGTGAAGTGGGTTCAAATGAAATAGAACATGGAAATAGTCCACCCTTGAAGTAGAATTGGTATTCAGAAGTAAGATGAAACAGCCATGACAGCACACAGAACACCAAAGGCGGTGCGTCCTCCACCCATGGTGAGGGGTAAATACTCTTACCAAATGAAGTGGACTCACTTGCCAGCGACAGTGAGTCAATCACGCTAAGAACACCAAAACATGGAACTCCAGTGATGAACTCTGGAACTCACACGGATAGGGGTGAAGCTGGAACTCTGATGGTGATCAATCAAGGTGCAGACAGTGGAAGCAAGACACTCTCATCCAAAGAAATATGGAAAGAAAAAATGCCTCCATGTGGTGTAGATCAAAACGGATGGGTTTACTTAAAATACCAACATCAATCCATAGATGTATATATAAAAAAAAAAATAGAAACTGTCAGACAATTTTAGATAAAATCAATAAGCGCAACTTAGCCTAACAATGATAAATGCCCCCTTGGAATAAGTAGTAATGTAATTGCTGTCTAATTATTTTTCTGCACAAGGTATGTTAATAAAAAAAAAGTGCAATGTGTTATTTTATATCAAACTGTGAATTTTGTCTTCATGATTGATGAGCTGGCATTAAATATAAAAGTCACAATGTCCCAGGAAATAAGCTGCCTGTGGCCAATAAATCAAGATTGGTATTAATTAAGTAACATTCGCATAGTAAATCACACCTGTGAGAATTCCTGCAGCTTGTTTGCGCAGCAAATAATAAAATAAATGGAAGAAGAAAATCACAAGTATTCTACCTTTTTTAATAGAAAATACAGTGTATAATTTGTTGCTACCACAGAACGATTTATTTTTATTTTTAACCACTTCATTTCCCGGCTATAGTCATATGACGCCCACAAGGTGGATCCCCCATCCTGGCTGGGCGTCATATGACGTCCTACCATTCCCGGCCGCCTAGGGGGCGTCGCTCGGGACCCGGTGCGTGTGCCCGGCGGCCGCGATGTCCGCCGGGCACCCGCGATTGCCCGTGAAAACAGCGGGACCATGCGGGACCGTGGAGCTGTGTGTGTAAACACACAGCTCCACGTACTGTCAGTGGAGAGGAGACTGATCATGTGTTCCCAATACGCAGGAACACCGATCAGTCTCCTCCCCTTGTGAGTCCCCTCCCCCCACAGTTAGAATCACTACCTTAGAGAACATATTAACCCCTGCAGCACCCCTAGTGTTAACCCCTTCCCTGCCAGTCACATTTACACAGTAATCACTGCAATTTTATAGCAACGATCGCTGTGTAAATGTGAATGGTCCCAAAAATGTGTCAAAAGTGTCCGAAGTGTCCGCCGCAATGTCGCAGTCACGAAAAAAAAATTGCAGATCGCCGCCATTACTCGTAAAAAAATAAAATTAAAAATGCAATAAATCTATCCCCTATTTTGTAGACGCCTTTTTTTTTTTTTTAAATTGATACTTATTATAGCAAAAAGTAAAAAATATTGTGTTTTTTTTTTAAATTGTCGCTCTTCTTTTGTTTATAGCGCAAAAAAATAAAAACCGCAGAGGTGATCAAATACCACCAAAAGAAAGCTCTATTTGTGGGAAAAAAAGGACGTCAATTTTGTTTGGGTGCAACGTCACACGACCGCGCAATTGTTAGTTAAATCAACGCAGTGCCGAATCGCAAAAAGTGCTCTGGTAAGGAAGGGGGTAAAATCGCTCTGTGCTGAAGTGGTTAATTATAGCGATGCAGTAGCCCGGGGTCCTAATGAAGTATGGAGGATGCCATGGTGGACACATCCCCTTCCGAAAAATAATCCTATCCTAGTGGTCAGTCTAGTCCAATGGTAATTGGAAGTTAAGACACTGACCAAAAATATGTCTGTCTCTTTAAAGCATATCTAAAATGTAAAAATCATATATTCCTTTCCACATTGAATTTAATTTTTTTCTAGCCTACTCCTATTGAACTATCTTGAAGTTTGTAAACTTACTTTGTGAAGATCCCCACACATTTACTTTCTTGTATTAGGTGGTGCCTATAAACTATGTTCTGTGAGTAGGCACTGCTGTGTCACGCATTTCACAGAGTCTGCCTTCTGAACTACAGAGGTGCTGAGAGGAGGAGTTTTAGGAGCTGGAGTCAGTATGGAAATCATTGTTTGCAGGCAGCAAGGTACCATGGGATATCCGCCGCAATGTCGCAGTCACGAAAAAAAAATTGCAGATCGCCGCCATTACTCGTAAAAAAATTAAATTAAAAATGCAATAAATCTATCCCCTATTTTGTAGACGCTTTTTTTTTTTTTTTTAATTGATATTTATTATAGCAAAAAGTAAAAAATATTGTGTTTTTTTTTCAAAATTGTCGCTCTTCTTTTGTTTATAGCGCAAAAAAAATAAAAACCGCAGAGGTGATCAAATACCACCAAAAGAAAGCTCTATTTGTGGGAAAAAAAGGACGTCAATTTTGCTTGGGTGCAACGTCACACGACCGCGCAATTGTTAGTTAAAGCAACGCAGTGCCGAATCGCAAAAAGTGCTCTGGTAAGGAAGGGGGTAAAATCGCTCTGTGCTGAAGTGGTTAATTATAGCGATGCAGTAGCCCGGGGTCCTAATGAAGTATTGAGGATGCCATGGTGGACACATCCCCCTCCGAAAAATAATCCTATCCTAGTGGTCAGTCTAGTCCAATGGTAATTGGAAGTTAAGACACTGACCAAAAATATGTCTGTCTCTTTAAAGCATATCTAAAATGTAAAAATCATATATTCCTTTCCACATTGAATTTAATTTTTTTCTAGCCTACTCCTATTGAACTATCTTGAAGTTTGTAAACTTACTTTGTGAAGATCCCCACACATTTACTTTCTTGTATTAGGTGGTGCCTATAAACTATGTTCTGTGAGTAGGCACTGCTGTGTCACGCATTTCACAGAGTCTGCCTTCTGAACTACAGAGGTGCTGAGAGGGGGAGTTTTAGGAGGTGGAGTCAGTATGGAAATCATTGTTTGCAGGCAGCAAGGTACCATGGGATATATAGTCCTGGGAAACTGAAAGTAAACAGCAGAGGAGAAACCGTAAAGCATGCAGGGAATCCAGGAAGTTGTTGAAAGAGTTGTTGAAAGGAGATTTTTCAAGATGGCTTATATTTGAATGTCAAAAATAATGATTGTTTGTATTGTTATTATGAACTAAGTAATAAACAAATGTACAATTGGCCATTCACATCTGAGCAATTTGATTTCCAGAAGTGCTTCAACACTTGCTACCAGAGTTGTGCCTGTTCACATCTAAATGATGTACTGTCACTTAATAATCAGAAAAAGTACAGGAGTTTCTTTAGGCCATGATTACCCCAATAGACTTCAATAGAAGTGGTGAAAAATGCATGTAATGTATGTTTTCATGAATTTTCCCTCCTGTTTCCGCCTCCAAGTAGCTTTCCATTGGCTGAAACAAGAATGCTGAAGTCTGAAAACACATGAAAAAATGGTGCAAAAAAGCACAAAAAAAGCTCCAAAATCATATGAAAACGCTCACAAATGGTAATCCTTGCTAATGCCTATGATGTTTATACTGTGTTAAATAGTTACTTATTTAGTAAGGTTGAATAAAGACACCAGTCCATCCAGTTTAACCTGAGCGAGTGTCAACAATTGTCCCTATCCCTGTACATTGTGTCTCATTAAGATGCTCATTTATTATATTATTATTTATTTTTATATTTTTATTTAAGGTACCCATATAGCGCTGTCAATTTACGCAGCGCTCCCCACATACATCGCACACTCACATCGGTCCCTACCCTCCATTTGCCCACAATCCAAGGTCCTCAACTCACATTCATATCTTTGGAGTGTGGGAGGAAACCGGAGTACCTGGAGAAAACCCACTCAGGCACAGGGAGAACATGCAAACTCCAGGCAGGTAGTTGTTGTTCTTTACGTTAGAGCTGTGCCTGGGTGTGAAGCATATTTCCAATATTTTTTATGCTGACCTTCTCCCAAATCACAGATGAAGGTTCGGGCTTGGTGATTGGTTGCCTAGGCCCCTTTTTGTAAGAGGGATATTTATAATTGTTGGGCTAAGTCAGGCATACTGATTTTACCATATTTGCCAATCTGCAATGGTCCAACACTCCCCCCATTTGATTCAGACCAATAGCTCTGCTATCATCACATATCATGCGCCCTGCTGATTGCAAAACTCTAGATCTGACTCAACAAGGGATGTGCAGGACCACTGCAGAGAGGCCACTGTTTCCACACAGAGAGCAGCCTACTGTCCTATAAAAAGGATTGTATACTGGTTTTGGAGATCAAATAAAAGCCTAATAAATGTAATATATTTGTGCTCTCCTCCAATGATCAGCCATTCACCGGAAACTCAGTGTGCTGCTGCTTCTCCTCCCCCCAACTCTTATGCAGCTGAGAAGCTGTTATCATTTATAAAAAAGGGAAACATTTTGTTTATAATGTTTTTTTTTTATATATGTTTTTTATATCTATACAAAAATGTTCTGCCTTTCATTTCTTTTTTAAACTGAGTTGTTTGTTTTACAAGGTGATCGTTTACAATCACTTTAAGTATGGGATCTACCTGAAGATACTATTCTAAGAAGGCATCTCTACAGCTGGGGCTATGTCACTAGTGCTTTTAGGGGAACCAGGAAGCGGACAGAAAAAAGGTAAGTAAATCAAAACTTATAGTTACCTGTGAGTATTGTAACAATTAGAAGATGCCCATGTGAAGCCAAGCTATCGGCAAGAAGCCCTCGCAAAGTCCCATTGTTGAAAAAACTACACGTGCTGGAGAGGTTACAATATGCTAGCTTAAAGAGAAAGGCACAACATTTTGGGAAGTGATGAACAACGGCAGGGGATCGGTGGGGGTCGGCGTATAACACGCACCCCTGATTTTCCCCTGATTTTAAGGGGAAAAAAGTGCGTGTTATACGCCGATAAATACGGTATATATATATATATATATATATATATATATATATATATATATATATATATATATATACACACACATTTAGATTTTAAGTTTGAATATACTTAAACACGAAATACCAGACAAAGCACACATTAAATATAAATAGAATATATAAATAGAATTATTTTAAACATATTCTTTGAAGGTGAAAGGAAAATCCACACTTGTAGGCAATGTAGCAGAAACAGAATGTGACACAACCCTGCTTCTGTATTTTGCAATTTACATTATGATGTTCCTTCCAACCTTGGCTACTGCCTCCCCATGCACAAAATATTGTGAACTGATATTTTTTCTTTTAGAACTGGTAGAATATGAAGCTCAAAATAAAGTGAAAAGAGCACTCATTGTGATACTATATAAGGGATACGATACAGTTGTGCTCATAAGTTTACATACCCTGGCAGAATTTATGATTTCTTGGCCATTTTTAAGAGAATATGAATAATAACACAAAAAACATTTCTTTCACTCATGGTTAGTGTTTGGCTAAAGCCATTTATTATCAATCAACTGTGTTTACTCATTTTTTAAATCATAATGAGAACATAAACTACCCAAATGACCCTGATAAAAAGTTTACATACCCTGGAATGTTTGGCCTTGGTACAGACACAGAAGGTGGCACATACAGGTTGAAATGGCAATTAAAGGTTAATTTGCCACATTCGTGGCTTTTTAAATCACAGTTAGTGTCTGTGTATAAATAGTCAATGAGTTTGTTAGGTGGCACTGGTGGGTACTTAATTGTAATCAGGGCACTGATGAGTGCCCCGGGGGCGCGCAAGAGCAGTCATTCTGGGAGGCCATCATATGACGTCCACCTAGAACGAGAGCCACACGGCCCAGCCGTCATTTGACGGTGGGCGAGCGGTATCAACAGATCCCCAAATTTCCCACTTCTTAATAAGTGATTAAACAGTACTGACTGGCATATTCAAGATTTGGATATCTTTTTATATCCTTTTCCATCTTTGTAATGTTTCATTACCTTTCATTACCTTACTCTTGCGCGCCCCCGGGGCGGTCATCAGTGCCCTGATTACAATTAAGTGCCCACCAGTGCCACCTAACAAACTCATTGACTATTTATACACAGACACTAACTGTGATTTAAAAAGCCACAAATGTGGGAAATTAACCTTTAATTGCCATTTTAACCTGTGAGTGCCACCTTCTGTGTCTGTACCAAGGCCAAACATTCCAGGGTATGTAAACTTTTGATCAGGGTCATTTGGATAGTTTCTGTTGTCATGATGATGTTGTCATATGATTTAAAAAGAGTAAACACAGTTGATTGATAATAAATGGCTTCAGTCAAACACTAAAGGCCCGTACACACGATCAGAATTTTTGACAACAAACATGCAAATTAGCTGTTTTGGACTAACATCCAACCGCGTGTACGCTCCATCGGACCAACTTTTTCAGTTTTCATCGGACTTTTGGTGGCTGTGCAAATGGTCCAACTTTCTGCCAACAAAAGTCCGATGGAGCAAAGTCCGATAGTGTGTACACTAAACCATCGGACTTTTGTACAAAGTACAAACACGCATGCTCAGAACCAGTGCAAAAGATCAGACAACAATACAGAAGTTGACCAAAGGTGGCGCTGGAGTATTTGAACGTCCTCTTTTGAAGTGTCGTCAGTACGTTGAAACGTCACTACGTTCATGTTTGTTGCCTAAAAAGTCAGATCGTGTGTATGCAATACAAACTTGGGGCCAACGCCCTTTGTACAAAAATCCACGGGAAAGTTTGTAGAAAGTCTGATCGTGTGTATGAGGCTTTAGCATGAGTGAAAGAAATGTTTTTGTGTTATATTCTCTGAAAAATGGCCAAGAAATCATAAATGCTGCCAGGGTATGTAAACTTATGAGCACAACTGTATAAGGAGTTTCTTCTTAACATGTATTGAAAATCTTGCCTTACACGCATAACCTCAAGAGAAGAGAAAGTGTAGATGGAAGAGATTACTGTGATATATTTATTATGATGATGATTATTATACTCCCAAGTTCCGCACCTCTGGAGAAATTGTGGATGACCTCTTTCTTCACGAATGACTGGAATTTCTTTCTTATCGCCAATAATGAAAAAAGAATAATGTCATACAGTGAGAGAATCACCAAGTAACACTGAATAAGCCATTCACTTGGCATAGCACCTTATGTAGACTGTAGAATTATTATGGCAGTCTGTGAAAGCCTACAAGCTTATTTGCAATTTTTCAGTTCCATCAAGAAGCTTTAGTATAATGTGGAAATGAACACTGTAAGCCACACAATACTACTGTGTGCTTTCATTCAGGTTTAAAGATTGCATAAAAATCAATAGCTGCAAAAGACCTTCGAAGCTGTCAGCATGGTTTAACGTATACGCTTTTTGCGTATATGATGTTTCCGTTAATGAAAGCAGCATTTTGCTTTAAACCTGTCAAAAATATAGATTTTGTTTTTCCGTATTCACTAGATTGATCTCACTACGTGTAGCGTTGAAGATTTCCCAGAGGTAGGCTTAAAAGCTGGTCCATTCTCAGGGCTTGGAAAATAATATTTATCTCTTTGACATCTCAGCAATGGAGACCTTTCAGTAGATGAAACATCAGGGTTAAAACCTATCAAAGTACCCTAAATGAGAATCTGGGATTTCCGAAGTGGGTAAATGGGTGGAAAAAATATCTATTTTATGATTATTACATTAGTGTATTGGTCAGGGATCAGACCCATAGACCAGTAGCTATTGCAGTGGAGAGGATCCCACCATCCAACTGGATAAGTGCAGCAGCAGGTCACCCTGGCGGATGACACGGACTCACCCAAGGTGCAAAGTATAAGCACTAACTAGTGTTCACCAGAGCTCTTGATGGTGGAGATGAGTTTTGCTATGTACCAAATCTCGGTCCTCAAGATAGCCCCACCAGGAGGTGAGCAAGCCATGGTCCAGTAGCAGATATAGCAGGTAGGGATCAAGCGTAGTCAGTAAATGAGCCAAAGTTCGGTAACAAGTGGTCACAGATTGTGATCAAGCAGAAGCGTAGTCGAAGAACAAGCCAAAGGTTGGTAATGAGTAGTAGTGAAAATATGGATGGCAGCAGGAATGACAAGAGCAAGATATTCACTCTCGAGAGCACAATATTCAATGATATATATATATAATAACTCAAAGTTCATGGGAGGAGCAAAGGGTTCAAGATTCAAGAAAAACAAGGTTCAAGGCAAAATCATGGAATTGTCCAGGGAGCTGTCTAGCATCCCAGGTGACTCAGCAAGAAAAGACATCACCCTACAGCAGAGGTCGCAGGTCCAGACCCAGGTCCTGACAATTAGCCTTTCTAAAAAGGATGACTAAGCTAGATCTGATTTTTCAGCTATATGTAGGCAGGTTGATCAATTAACAGTTTCCTACATCTCTTGGAGCTCTAATTCTAAGATCTTTAGAGTCAAATTTCACCCACCTGCTACAGACGTTCCCAAAAGTCCTAAAATCTCTAGATGTTGGATTCTAATTTAATTTTTCAACTGTGGAGAAATCAGCAGGCATAGAAACAGGTAAGAAATGTGTAGGTGTACCATGCCTCTGACCTTCATTTTTTAGGAGGATTCAATCCATTACCTGTAGAAACTGTGCCCATTAAAAACAAGCAAAGAGTAGATCTTTTGCTCTTTTCTGTCGTTCCATGCCTCAACACACAGTTTTTCTGTGCGGAGGTGGCCATCTTGGTAGAGGTGCAAGGCCTTGTTTCCTCATGTCAGAGCTGCTCCCATGGTGACTGGTGATCTTATGACTGGTAGGGGTAATGACAAAGAAGGAAGAGACAGCACAAATTCACTGACTGAATAAAGCAGAAGCAGGGAAATCCCTGCACAACCAGATCCTTGGGTACATTTCCTCTTCAGCTCTCAGGAGATCAGTGAGCAGCACAGGAGTGACATCACTAAACTTGAGTCTAGTAGTCAAAGGCAGGAATACCTGAGTCAATCTCACCTTGCTGATACACAGCTATGGTTGCCAACTTTGCTCATTCAAAAAACGGAATAGCAGGTGGAGAAGGGGGATGGACTACTGGGTGGGGTCAATAATGGCATGCCTAAAGTGTCATGCCACATTGTGTTTTATGGACTAAAGGACACTGACATCTGCAATAGATGATGATGTCACCCTCTCTCTGATGCTGCAGGGGAACTTCCCCCTTTACATCAGAGTCCTCTCATTAGAAATCATAGGACGCCGTAAAGCCTTCATGTTGGGGTCCAGTACAGCCTATCTGACAGCTCTGCCTCCACTTAAATAGTGATGGGTCCTCCACACTGCCTACATCAACACAAGACACAGTGGGGGTTATTTACAAAAGGCAAATCCACTTTGTACTACAAGTGCACTGAAAGTGCACTTGGAAGTGCAGTCGCTGTAGATCTGAGGGGGGTATGCAAGGAAAATTAAAAACAGCATTTTAGCTTGTACATGATTGGATGATAAAATCAGCAGAGCTTCCCCTCATTTCAGATCTACCCCTCAGAGTTATAGCGACTGCACTTCCAAGTGCACTTGTAGTGCAAATTGGATTTGCCTTTCGTAAATAACCCCCAGTGTGTCCCATATTTTCATGCATGTCTGTTGAGCACATGAGGTAGAAAGAGCCACCTGTACCCTAGCAACGCTAGATAACAGGGGCCATCTGCACCTTAGCAATAGGACCGAAGGCCCTGTCATGTAGGCAGTGTGGTAGTGTGGATTCCAAACCAAAATGCTACGTTACATCCTGTACTAATTCAATAATCAGTATAGAATGTAGCATAGCATTTTGGTTTGGAATCTGGGATAATCCTCTATAATATGGGACGGGTGGCAACCCTATTCACAGCTATAATACTACAGAGCTAAAGTGCCTAGACACAGTCCCATGTCCTTGGAGTTAAGGAAAATAATTACATTTTTTAGGGTTCTGCTTGGCATAACTAACATTTCTAGGTGTTTTCTATAAGATAGAAAATATTTTTTTTAAAGTGTTACTAAAGCCACAACAGTAAAATCAGTCTGTATATGCAGTAAAACATGCTTGTTATACTCACTGTGAAACCTAAGAGGTTAATCATCTGCATTGTGAAAAAAGGCTGTGAAGATCCTGTCTTCTCTGATCCCCTCCCCAATCCATCTCCTGATAATAAAGAGCCTTTGGAGTCCCTCTGCACATGCTCAGTTTGGTGTGTATTGCTAGAGAGTTATTTATTTACTTTTTTCTTGGGAGGGTGCATGTGAGCAGCACAGAACTAATCAGCACTGTCTAGACAGAGGGTCAGGGGTCCTGCAGCCTAATAGGACAATCAGAGTAGAATTAAAACTCCTCCTACAAGCTTAAACAAACACAGTAGAAGTCACAAGACTGCTATATACTGCTGATGAGAAAAGGTATTTAGCAGTTTATATTTATTTTTAGCAGTTTATATTTACTAAAAAATTTTAGTTTACTAAAATAATTGCATTTCCATATACTGTGTACTGTGGGAGACCAGATATAGTGAATGCGGGGTCCTGGGTTTAGTAACACTTTAGGTAGAACTGCAGTCTGATCACATAATTTGTAATAGAAACATCTTTGCCATACTGAAGCTTCCCTCCAACCACTTTGCATATTATTTTATGTATACTGTGATGCTGCAGAAATCTCCCTCCACTGAGTCTGACTGCGACCATTTTAACTGTTGGCAGCTGAAGCTGCTGCCTGTTCACTTCCTGGATTTACACAGACACACAGAGGCACACCTCCAGCTCTGCATCCATGCAGCTCTCATTGGCCCTCTTATGACTCATCCCCCCTCCCTTCCTGACAAACTCTCACGAGAGTGAGAGCTGTGCATGATGTCATAAGCCTAGGCTTTTTACCAGACAAGAGACAGGAAGTGGGCTGTATAAGGTATTTACGGGCAGAAAAAAAAAATGTTTTGCTATCCAAAGTTAATATTTAATAGATGCAGAATATTTAATAGATGGAAAGTTGAAAGAATTACTGAAGGTCAGCTTTAAGTTCAGGTCCACTTTAAAAAGTGCCTAATCCTCTTTAAACTAACCAAGGAAAATCACACCTATGTGGAAACACAAATCAAATGTGGTCTAAATATATCTTTAAGGCTCCTTACAACAAAGATATCTAACATACTTACAATCTTAAATTTATTCCATGCATACATCTATATTAAAACACAACCCCTAGTCACATGGGTTCTGGATCCTTTTGTCCCCTTTTATACTATCTTAAATCGCATCTTAATTGAAATTTTCTAATTTAATTATGTTTCTAGTTTCACAGTTTGTAGTCTTATCTGTATAGATGATTTCTGATTTTCTTTAATTTTTCTTTTTAATTATTGTGCTTGAAAAGTTCTTTTAACGTGACATATCGAAATACACATATTTCACTTTTAGATGGAAAGTATTCAGAAAAAGAACAATTTTGTGTAATATACTGCGATCAACTTAACCCACTCTTGTCAACATTCCTAAGTCATATTCTGGGCAAATCAGACCCTCCCTAGAATGTGTGTGCTCAGAAATGCCTTAAAGGAGAAGTACAGCCAAAGTTTGTTTGGCTGTACTTCTCCTGTGGATCACAGGAGTGCAGTTCGTTCTGCACCCCTGTGACCGTTTTCAGCAGACAGCGGACTGAAGAGCTGGTCCAGGCTTAAGCAAGATCATGCCCATATGGTCAGGATATGCCCACATGCCTGGACAGCACCCTGCTCAACCTGAGCCAGCCCCTCATGCCCAGTCCACAGTCCCGCATTCCAGTGAGTATGGAGGGGCAGAGCAGAGAGAACTAAGCGATCGGTGGTGTTTGATCGCTCGGATCCAACTATCTGCATCCACCTAGGTAAGTATGAATCTGTTAAAACCCCAATTCACACCACTTGCCGACCGGCGCACGACGATATACGTCGACAGAATGGCACGTACAGGCAGGAGGGCGTATATATATACGTCCCTCCTTTAGCCTGTCCGTGCCATCGGGAGCGTGCCGGGAGCGGCGCGCTCCCGCGCCGGTCGGGACCCCCGTGAGTCCGGCCGCGGTCCCCGCGGACTCGATCGCCACGGGGACTCCCGCGATCGTCTCACGGAGCGGCTGAACGGGGAGATGCCGAGATAAACAGCATCTCCTCGTTCTGCCTAGCAACTAGTGACGCCGATCTCTGCTCCCTGTGATTGGAGCAGAGATCAGCATTCACTAGCTGACAGCCACGCCCCCCCCCAGTAAAAAAAACACCCCTAGGCCTACTTAACCCCTACACTGCCACCTTGTGGTTAACCCTAAACTGCCAGTGTCATTTATACAGAAATCAATGCATTTAAATGCATTAATTGCTTTAAAAATGACAACGGTCCCAAAAATGTGTCAAAAATGTCCGATGTGTCCGCCATAATGTCGCAGTCACAAAAAAAATCGCAGATCTCCGCCATTAATAATAAAAAAAAAATTATTAATAAAAATGCTATAAAACTATCCCCTATCTTGTAAACGCTATAACTTCTGCGCAAACCGATCAATAATCGCTTATTGCGATTTTTTTTACCAAAAATATGTAGAAGAATACGTATCGGCCTAAACTGAGGAAAAAAAATGTTTTTTTATATATTTTTGTTTATAGCGCAAAAAATAAAAACCGCAGGGGCGATCAAATACCACCAAAAGAAAGCTCTATTTGTGGGAAAAAAAGGACGTCAATTTTGTTTGGGAGCCACGTCGCACGACCGCGCAATTGTCAGTTAAAGCGACGCAGTGCCGAATCGCAAAAAGGGGCCTGGTCCTTTGGCTGCAAATTGGTCCGGTCTGAAAGTGGTTAAAGCGCAACTGGAATTACAGAAACATATTCAGAACTTGTCCTTTCAGACCCCACGAATGAATAGGAACCCAGACATCAGATCAGACAAGTGTGTGAAGGACCTTCCAACTACTCAGTGTACTGCCTACAGGTATCTCTTATGCCGCGTACACACGTGCGGACTTTTGCCGGCGGACCTAGTCCAGCGGACAATCCCGCGGGACTTTCCAGCTGGGTCCGCTGGACTTTCCGAGCGTGTGGACTTGCCCACACACGCACGGACTTCTCCAGCGGATAATCCGCCGGCCAAAAGTCCGCGGGACTTTTGAAAATGAACGGACTTGCCCACACACGGAGCAGTCCGTTCATTTCGAACGTAACTTCAGGTTACGTAGCTAGCGTAGGCAGTAAATGCCGCCGCGCTAGCTCCGCAAGCTGGCATGGATTTAAAGGGAATCGCCACGCCGAAAAAACGGCGTGGGGGTTCCCCCCAAATCCATGTCAGACCCTCATCCGAGCACGCAGCCTGGCAGGCCAGGAAAGGGGTGGGGACGAACGAGCGCCCCCCCTCCTGAGCCGTACCAGGCCGCGTGCCCTCAACATGGGGGGTGCCCTGGGGAAAGGGGGGCCGTGCGGCCCCCCCCACCCCAAAGCACCTTGTCCCCATGTTGATGAGGACAAGGGCCTCTTCCCGACAACCCTGGCCGTTGGTTGTCGGGGTCTGCGGGCGGGGGCTTATCGGAATCTGGGAGCCCCCTTTAATAAGGGGCCCCCAGATACCGGCCCCCCCACCCTATGTGAATGAGTATGGGGTACGATGTACCCCTACCCATTCACCTAAGGTGTAAAATGTAAAGTAAAAAAAAACACCCACACTTTTGAAAAAATAGTTTATTGCACTGCTCCAGGGGTCTTCTTCCGTCTTGGGGGTCTTCTCGCCGGACTCCCCCGCCATTTGCCAAGCTCTTTTACCGAGCGGGGGAAGTCCGGCTACCTTCACATGTCACATGGTGACCCCGCCCCCTTGTGTTGTCACAGTCCCGGAGGATGCTGGGACTGTGACATCGCAAGGGGGCGGGGTCACCATGTGACATGAACATGTGACCCTGTCCCCCATGTCCCTATATAAGTCTCAGCGCAGAGCGGCACAGGCATTCCGGGCAGAGAGAGCGTCGGGTCAACATCGGAAGAAGAAAGAACAAGAAGAAGGACAAGAAGAAGGAGAAGGCGCCGGCGGCGCGGAAGACGACGACCGCCGCAAGAACAGAAGAGACCCCCGGAAGACCCCCGAAGGCGGATCGAGACCCCAGACGACGGCGGCGACGACAAAGAAGGTAGCCGGACTCCCCCCGCTCGTGAAAGAGCTAGGTAAAAGAGCAGAAGAGAGCGGAGGAGTCCGGCGAGAAGACCCCCAAGACGGAAGAAGACCCCCGAAGGCGGATCGAGACCCCCAGACGGCGGCGACGACGAAGAAGGTAGCCGGACTTCCCCCGCTCGGTAAAAGAGCTTGGTAAATGGCGGGGGAGTCCGGCGAGAAGACCCCCAAGACGGAAGAAGACCCCCGGAGCAGTGCAATAAACTATTTTTTCAAAAGTGTGGGTGTTTTTTTTTACTTTACATTTTACACCTTAGGTGAATGGGTAGGGGTACATCGTACCCCATACTCATTCACATAGGGTGGGGGGCCCCTTATTAAAGGGGGCTCCCAGATTCCGATAAGCCCCCGCCCGCAGACCCCGACAACCAACGGCCAGGGTTGTCGGGAAGAGGCCCTTGTCCTCATCAACATGGGGACAAGGTGCTTTGGGGTGGGGGGGGCGCACGGCCCCCCTTTCCCCAGGGCACCCCCCATGTTGAGGGCACGCGGCCTGGTACGGCTCAGGAGGGGGGGGCGCTCGTTCGTCCCCACCCCTTTCCTGGCCTGCCAGGCTGCGTGCTCGGATGAGGGTCTGACATGGATTTGGGGGGAACCCCCACGCCGTTTTTTCGGCGTGGGGAGTCCCTTTAAATCCATGCTAGGTCATGGAGCTAGCGCGGCGGCAGTAACTGCCTACGCTAGCTACGTAACCTGAAGTCACGTGCTAAATGAACGGACTTGCCGATGAGCGGCAAGTCCGTTCATTTCAAAAGTCCCGCGGACTTGCCCACTAACGGCGGGATTGTCCGCTGGACTGCCAAGTCCAGCGGATAATTTTAAAACCAAACTTAAAACTTTGGTCCGCCGGACTTTGGCGCCAAAAAGTCCGCCGGCGCCCACACACGAGGGGATTATCCGCTGGACTTCAGTCCAGAGGATAATCCCGCGGGATTGTCCCTTCGTGTGTACGCGGCATTAGAGTAGTTTAACAAAGTGGATATTTGGTCGAGTGATCAGACAGAAAGTAACTGTTATGTACAGTTTACTAAACAGGTGCACAGTTAGAAGCAATAATGCAAAACAAGTTCAGGATGCAAAAAACATCCATACGCCACAGAATAATAAAACATATGAAAGTTGCACAAACATGGAGTGGCTGTATGATTCTATAACAACAGACAGTCTTGCAGAGAATAACTACTTCAGTTAAACATAACGTGGACAAAAGGAGGAAGGACAAAGAGCCACCCCAATGGAACTGGTGTACTCTGGAAGAAATTAGGGAGGTGTTCCCCACAGTAGTTGGTTCTTATGGAGAAGATGCATGTTGTTAGGCTCCGACCCAGCTGTCCACACACTGGTTCTGACAGTGGAGGGTCTCTTACCTGGCTGCAGATCGTTTGTCCACCTTCTGCTGCCTCATCAGCTGTGGCCTATCTGTGCTGCTAAAGAGAGGGAAGCCGAGGAACTTATCTTTCCTGGGTATGTCCAGAAACTCAAGTAGTTGTGGGAAAGAAGTAAAAGGGGCCTGTGCCTACATATGAACATGGTGAGTAAATAGCCTAAACTACACTTGCACTGTGCCTGCACTAGTCTTAAGCCCCATACACACGGTCGGATTTTCCGATGGATTCTGTCCTATCGGACAATGTTGTCGAAAATTCCGACCGTGTGTAGGCACCATCGGACATTTTCCATCGGATTGTCCGACGGACAAACTTGTATCTCCTGCTCTAAATATTTTCGGACAACAAAGTCCGATCACACCAATTCCGATCGTGTGTAGCGAATTCCGACGGACAAAGTGCCACGCATGCTCAGATCACATTACAAGACCAAAGCTATTGGCTACTAGCCTCTACGTAGTTCCGTCGTAAGCAACAAACGTCACCACGTTCAGAATGATCGGATTTTCCGACAACTTTGTCCGACCGTGTGTATTCAACACCAGTGTCGGACTAAATCCGTCGGAAAAAATCCGATGGATTTTGTGGTCGGATTTTCCGACCGTGTGTACGGGGCATTAGACTTCTTCAGGCAGCCTATAGAGCTCTATGCAGCTCAACAGTGTAGGTGCAGTGGTGTGCTCAGCCGTTAAACATCTAAATCCATTTGCTTTACTAATTAAGTCCCAAACTATGGGTTTGCTTACACTTGTGTTGCCATCTAAAGAGTGCTATCAAGTGGATCACTTTTCAGGTGGCATTTGACAGGAGGTAAGGAGATGTTATGTTGCCTCATCACTGCCTATTGCCTCCCCAAAAATGCACTCTACCTTACAATGCACCTGGTTGAAAAAATTTGCCACACCCCAGTGCAAAGCATCATGGTCGCAGCATATGTACATCCCCCGTCTGCTGTCTTTACAGTTTTAGGGGGAGCAGTTGGGGGACAGCAAGTTTACGGGTATAATTTATATATATATTATATTTAAAATAAAATGCACAAAACAGCTAATTTATCATAGCTGTTCTTCGCAAATGTAAAAAGAGTGTAAAATTAAGAACATTTTCGACATTGTTACTGAATCATCCACAAAACTATGATCTAGCTCAACATACAACAATGCTGTTTTAGCTAAACTGTCAAAAATAAGAATGGTTGACAAGTACCACTAAAAGATAATAGTTTTATTTTCGAGTTCTTTTCTCAATGCCAAAATATTTTTTCTTTGGGATTGCTATTCTTGTTTATAATGAATGTTTTCCTCCACTAATCATTAATTAATTGAAATTCTTTCTTCAGTTCTCACAGACCCAATTTTATCATATGGTTTTTGAAGCTGCTTGCTGCCACATTCAGCATAGCTGGTAAATATCTTTCCTATATGGAAGCGACATGTGTTAGATAGAAGTTCAAAGAGACAAGCTGGAAGCTAATAGTAGCTGCAGGGGTCCAGGGGAGAAGCTGCAAGCTTCAAAGATAAAGTACAAGATTGCTACATCTTCCTGATTCAGCTCTGCTATAAGAAAGCTGGGCCAGTACATTTCTGTAATGTAAAGGAATAACACATAATAATGGTGGTAAAAAAATGGATTAAAAAAAAAAACACAACGTAAGATTTGTACAGTATTAAGCTATTATATTAAGTAATAACTGGCGCATGGCTATACATAAGTCTGTTACATAGGTTTTAATATTATAGGAGAAGCTGTGACAAGGCTAAAGTGGTTCTAAAGGCTTTTTTATTCTTAAATAATAAACTTGTTATATATACCTGCTCTGTGCCCCAATCCTCCTCTTCTGGGGTCTCCTGACTCCTCCTCTCCAGTGTCTGCCACAAATGCAAGCCACTTGCTATGGGTAAGGTGTGTGGGTTTGCTCCTGAGCTGGGCTGTGTGCGTACATACACACACATACACACACACACAGTGGCTTAGCCTCACCCCCTGCACTCTGCTCACAGGATTTGATTGACAGCACCAGAATCCAATGGTTCCCACTGTCCTGTAGGCCTCTTTGTCATGTAAATGCAGAAAGAGTGAAGACAGTCGCTACAGGCGGGCACAGCAGTGGATCGAGAGAGGACACAGATAAGTATATAGGTAGGTGAGGGGGCAATAGTGTTACTGGGGATTTTTTTACCTTAATGCAGGAAATGCATTAAGGTAAAACATGCCTTGGCTTTATAACCACTTTAAGGCCCTTAAAGTAGAAGTTCACTCTAACATCTGTGATTTGTAAATCTTCAGGCATCCACAATCTAAGACTAACCCATCTAGCCCTGTAAAGAAGAAATTGTTATACATACCTTTTCTGAAGCCAATCCAGTCCAGTCCTGCGCTAAGCTGTCAGCTGCGGCTTTGCTGTGGAGGCGAGTGCAGAAAAGGCAACCGGCAATGGAAGCCCCATAGTAACTCTATTTGTGACGTTACTTCCCATTAATTTCTTAGCCGGCTGTCTCCTCTACAGAGCTTCCGCCACTGGAGACCGAACTGGTAAATAATGAGGCATTCAATTAACTGCCTAGAGCCCAACACATCAGCTATCCCAGCCTCTGCCCAAATTGCACCATTGCTTACTTCCCTCATATATCAGATCAAAGCTTATTTAACTGAGAAGAATAGAGGGTCCCCAATTAACCCCTCAAAAAAACATGTGCCCATCAGATGTATCCACAAACTAGTGACATAAAAGAATATGGAAAATAAAAACAACATATTTCACTCTTTTTATAGAGAGCTTTGTCAGGGCTGCATAAAAGTAAAATTAATGTGTACAGGGGGTCCCCTACTTACAAACATCGACTTACAAACGACTCCTACTTACAAACGGAAAGAGACAACAGGAAGTGAGAGGAAATCTACCCCTAGGAAGGGAAATTCTATCCTGTAAGAGTTAATATCATCTCCACTGATGCTTTATCACCAGTCCATGCTTCCCTAACAACCCAAAATTTTCAAAATCCAATTGTCATTGGGACAGAAGGTGAGGTGAAATCTTCTGAACAGGGGCACAGATAGCAAAACAAATGTTACAGGGGTGATAACCCTTCTCTATGTTATCTAAAAAACTTAAAAATAGATTTTTTGTCTGGAGCTACACTTAAAAAAAATGTACCTGTTCCGACTTACAAACAGATTCAACTTAAGAACAAACCTAAAGTCCCTATCTTGTTTGTAACCCGGGGACCCCCTGTATTACAGATATGTAGAGGAGAAGGGCATGGGCAAAGAGCATTTTTTGTGATGTATGGGGCACCTAAAGTGTTACTAAACCCACAACAGTAAAATCAGTCTGTATATGCAGAAAAGCATGCTTGTTATACTCACTGTGGAATCTAAGGGGTTAACCCTCTGTATTGTACAAAAAGGCTGTTTGATCCCGCCTTCTCTGATCCTCTCCATCTTCCACTGTTCCCAAATCTATCTCCTGATAAGACAAAGCCTTTGGAATCACTCTGCACATGCTCAGTTTGGTATGTATTGCCAAGTTTTTCTTAGGATGAGCACAAGGCCAATCATCACTGTCCAGACAGAAGGTCAGGGGTCCTGCAGCCTCATAGGACAGTCAGAGTAGAATGAAAACTCCTCCCAAAAGCGTTAACCAGAAACTACTAGAAGGCACAAGACTGCTATACACTGTTAATGAGAAAAGGTATTTAGCAGTTTATATTTACTAAAATATTTGCATTTATAGGTTCTTTGTACTGAGGGAGACCAGATATATAAATGCAGGATCTTGTGTTTAGTAACACTTTAAATGGAGGATGGGGGCAGCAAATACATTCTCTCTTAGCTTCCTCCACCATCCTTCTATAGGCTCAATCCTTTAGACTCCCCAACCCCTCCAAGTCTACATGCAACAGATATAAATATGATGCCACTAAGACTACATTAATACTTTTGGAACAAAATAATGAGTTATCTTTGTAAAATCAACAAGCTTTGGTGAGGAATGGATGTCTCACAAAGTTTTGTCGGTTTTATTAACAAGGTTCTTTTTCACACATTACTGTAAAATGTGAATCCTCTGGGAACGCTCCCTGGAAACAAATTTTGTAGCTGAGAGTCACTTTATGTGTGAATTTGTGAAAGGAATACTTTTATGAATTCTGGAAAGTTTTTTGTTTAAAAGAAAACCACTCAAAAAAGAAGCTGACAACGGAAGACCCATAGTAACTCTATTTGTCACGTCACTTCCATTAATTTCCCAGCCGGCTGTCTTCTCTGCAGAGCTGGAGACCGGACTGGAAAAAATGTATGTATAGCTTAGATTTCTTCTTTACAGGGCTAGATAGGTTAGTCTTAGATCATAGTTGCCTGTAGATTTAGAGATTTTAGTGCTAAGGTAAGCTTCTACTTTAAGGATCCATCCTTTCAATATGCAAAGCAATGGAAGACTGCAGAATAGTATACTGTCCACAGAGAAACTACCACAGTAACAAATTGAGGTGAGCGAAATTGTGAGTTCTCATATCCCTAAGATGTCTCTGAAAATTGGAATACTTTTGCAAAATATTGCCATTTAAAATCAAGCATTACACTTAGGCCCCTTTCACACTGAGGTGTTTTTCAGGCGCCTGTATAGCGGCTGAAAAAAAACGGCCCCTTTCACTCCAGTGTAAAAGCCAGAGGGCTTTCACACTGGAGCGGTGCGCTAGCAGAACGGTAAAAAAAGTCTTGCTAGCAGCATCTTTGGAGCTGTGAAGGAGCGGTGTATTCACCGCTCCTTCACCGCTTGTCAGGAAAGGCATGGCCGTGCAGCAGGAATTGCACAGCAGAAGCACACATTAACGGCGCTTCGGCGCACACGTGCGCCTGTCACCAATGTTGGCGCCAATGGGACTATTTAAAGTGATTGCACCCAGCCAGGACTTCTTGCTGTTCGGTCTGCAGCTTTTGTATATCCTGAAATCCGTTATCTGTGCTGACTTCTGATCTCTGACCCGGCTTGCTCCTACTAACCTTGTCTGCTTGATACCCTGACTTTGGCTTGCTTATTGGACTTCCCTTCTGCCTGCTGCTCTGCCTGATCCGCCAGAACGTTACCGACCCGGCCTGCCTGACTCTGCATCTACGCCTCCAGCCTGCTGCATTTCTGCCCTGTGGATCGCACCAGTTCCTGTTCCTGCTGTATTACAGTCCACCACGGCCTTGGTCTACCCAGCTCTACTGGTCTGCCTGCTGCATCTCCAGCCACGAGCTTCCAGCCATACCAATACTGGACTGAACCCAGGCACTCCTGCGTCACTGTGCTTCTGTGGCTACTGTCTCAACCTCAGGGGCCCACAAGCTGGTGCGGAAAGAGAGGCTTTTCTCTACGCGTCAGGCTCCCGATCCAGGTATGTGACACCGCTCCTACCCATTGAAATCAATGAGGCAGTGTGGCTATACCGGGCAGTTTTAACCCTTTTTCAGCCGCTAGTGGGGGTTAAAACCGCCCGCTAGCGGCCGAATAGCGCCGCTAAAACGACAGTAAAGCAGCGCTAAATATAGCGCTGCTTTACCGCTGACGCCGCTCCCACCCCAGTGTGAAAGGGCCCTTAATGGGGAATCTGAAATGAAAGTGTATGTAGGGAACGGTTGGCAACCCTGCCAGGTCCTTACTGCTGGTTGTGTCTCCACTGGAGAGTTTTACCCTCTTAATTTGCCTGCAACCCTGTCAAGTCCTTATTGATGGTTGTGTCTCCACTGGAGAGCTTTACCCTGTAAATTTGTCCTAGTGACCAGTGTGAGGCGGGGGAGAGAAATAGGGTTGTCCCGATACCGGTATCGGGACCGATACCGAGCATTTGTGCGAGTACTTGTACTCGCACAAATGCTCCCGATGCCAGATCCGAT
The DNA here is from genome assembly GCA_028564925.1 of Lithobates sylvaticus. Lineage (NCBI taxonomy): Eukaryota > Metazoa > Chordata > Amphibia > Anura > Ranidae > Lithobates > Lithobates sylvaticus. The sequence goes on from CM053028.1 coordinate 79,864,484, forward strand.
ACATGTAACCGGAAGTCGGCGGGCTGTTCCGGGCAGAGCGGGCGGAATGAGCGGAACGGGCAGAGCGGGCGGAATGAGCGGAACGGGCAGAGCGGGCGGAGCGGAGATCTAGCTGGTAGCAGTGGAACAGAGGGTAAGCTGGCCAGGGCAGGGATGAAGGGTGCCGCCGTTCCCATTCGGAACAGGAAGTGACGGCTCAGTGTCTTCGTCGGAGGACAAACATCACGGCGCCCATCTTGGTACACCTTTGTACTCGGCTGCAGTAAGCCAGCAGCGGACATCTTGTTACACCCAGCCCATTTAGTTCGGGCTGGGTGTAACAAGATGTCTGCTGCTGGCTTACTGCAGCTGAGTAAAAGGTGTAGCAAGATGGGCGTTGCAGCATACTAAATGTTAAATGACATGAATGATGAGAGGCAAGGGAGGATTTTGCAATGCTATATGCCATATAGCATTGCAAAATCCTTCCTTGCCTCATCATTCATGTCATTTATTATGCAGTTGCAAATCAATGCTGCATTTTAGTGCTCATCAGTGCCTGCCCATAAGTGCTGCCTATCAGTGCCCATAAGTGCCAGCCACCTATCAGTGCCCATAAATGCCTATCAGTGCCATCTATCAGTGCCCATAAATGCCTATCAGTGCCCATAAATGCCTATCAGTGCTCATCAGTCAGTGCCCAAAAGTGCTGCCTATCCATGCCATCTCTCAGTGCCCATAAGTGCTGCCTATCAGTGCCCATAAGTGCCAGCCACCTATCAGTGCCCATAAATGCCTATCAGTGCCATCTATCAGTGCCCATAAATGCCTATCAGTGCCCATAAATGCCTATCAGTGCTCATCAGTCAGTGCCCAAAAGTGCTGCCTATCCATGCCATCTCTCAGTGCCCATAAGTGCTGCCTATCAGTGCCCATAAGTGCCAGCTATCAGTGCCAGCCACCTATCAGTGCCCATAAATGCCTATCAGTGCCATCTACCAGTGCCCAAAAGTGCTGCCTATCAGTGCTCATCAGTCAGTGCCCTTCAGTCAGTACCAGCCATCGGTGCTATCCATCAGTGCCCATAAGTGCTGCCTATCCATGCCATCTCTCAGTGCCCATAAGTGCTGCCTATCAGTGCCCATAAGTGCTGCCTATCCATGCCATCTCTCAGTGCCCATAAGTGCTGCCTATCAGTGCCATCTATCAGTCACCAGTCAGTGCCCATCAGTCAAACAGTCACATGACATTAAAAAAAAGTATCGGTAATCGGTATCGGCGAGTACTTGAAAAAAAGTATCGGTACTTGTACTCGGTCTTAAAAAAGTGGTATCGGGACAACCCTAGTGTGAACCCAGCCTAAATCACTTATCTACCTATTTAAAAATAAAATGTATATTTTAGTTTGGGCAGTAATTGATTTAAAAAGGAAATCTATTTAAACCACTATAAATATGTTTGAAACATGATTGCATTTCAATTACTACTGTTACTGTATAAGCCTATATATATATATATATATGTATGGATTAACTGTGGGTATATGATTGAGTATATGGGATTGTATGATATTATTTTTTATTTTATTTATTTTTATGGTTGAACTAGATGGACTTGTGTCTTTTTTCAACTATGTAACTATATATATATATATATATATATATATATATATATATATATATATATAAATAATTATTTTTATATATATATATATATATATATATATATATATATATATATATATATATATATATACTGTAAAATAGTGCTCTTTAGTGCACCTGTGCCATTCATGTTTTAGCTTCCTCCTGCAAAGTATGTAACTGGCAGTCTTTGTACTCTATATTAGGCACTACTATAAGGGAAATTACACCTGGCTTCAGCACCTGGTACTAATAATTAGGATAGTTCATTCTCCACAGCAGCAATGGAACACACTCACCGGGGATTAAATTAGTCCCACCAAGTCCTGTGCTAGTCTTGCAGCACTTTGGAAAGTATGGAACGTGACACTAAATAAATAACTCGATAGTGCAGACAGTCAGTTTAATAAAGATAAATTAAACTTTATGTACCCTGCCAATTTATGGACAATTGTGTTTGTTGTTTTTTTTTGCTTTATCTTTTTCTTTTTAGGTTTTGTTATTTTTATTAATAAATCTTCATGTACCCTTGTAATATACTGTTAATTATTACTATGTCGATATGTCTCTTGCCAATACTATTGAACTTATGGGGGTTGATTTACTAAAGGCAAATCCACTCTGCACTACAAATGCACTTGGCAGTGCAGTCACTGTAAATCTGAAATCTCTGCTGATTTTATCATCCAATCATGTGTAAGCAAAAATGCATTTTTTGGTATTGTTACATTTCCATGTATATTGGAAGATTGATATGCATTTTTTTTTTAAATAAAAATGAGTTGAAAAAAAAAGATATATAAAACAAAAATTCTTTACACTTACAGATAAAATAGATATATCAGGCATGTGACAAATCCTCAAGTTTTTACAGTATTGATCTCTATCTGAATCGCCCACACTCTCCGAAAGCAGGTCAAAGACGGGAGGTCTTAGGAGGACTTAAAGTATTACTAAACCCACAACAATAAAATCAGTCTGTATAAGCAGTAAAGCATGCTTGTTATACTCACTGTGGAACCTAAGGGGTTAATCCTCTGCATTGTGTAAAAAAGTCTGTTTGATGCTGTATGCACAGATCCTCCCCTTCTTGCATTGCCCACAAAAAATGTCCGGATAAGACAAAGTAAATGGAGTCAGGCTGCACAAGCTCAGTTTGTTGTGTATTGATAGATAATTTTTTTATTTTTTCTTGGGAGAGTGCATATGATAAGGACAGGGCCAATCAGCACTGTCCAGACAGAGAGTCAGGGGTCCTGCATCAGGATAGGACAGCCAGTGCAGTATGAAAGCTCCTCCTACAAGCTTTAACCAGGCACTGGTAGAAGTCACAAGAATGCTATATACTGCTGATGAGAAAAGGTATTTAGCAGTTTATATTTACTAAAATGTCCATCTTCTGTGCACTGTGGGAGACCAGATATGGTGAATACAGGTTCCTGGGTTTAGTAAGACTTTAAAGCGGAACTTGGGGAATGATGAATAAGATTCTCGAGGGCAGCATTTTTTAATATGAGGCCAAGATCGAGAACACAGGGACATGACCTCAAACTAACAGTGAAGGTCAAAACTAATCTTAGAAAGTATTATTTTACCAAAAGAGTTTATGATCCTTGGAATAGATTTTCAGTGGAAGCAGTGAGCCAGTCAATAGTAGGTGGATTCAAATAGGGAATGAGCCGAACACCCCTCTGGTTTGGTTCGCACCAGAACATGCAAACAGGCAAAAAGTTTGAGCGAACATGCAAACCCTATTAAAGTCTATGGGACACATACATGAACAATCAAAAGTGCTCATTTTAAAGGCTTATATGCAAGTTTTGCCATAAAAAGTGTATTGGGACCCGGGTACTGCCCCAGGGCACATGTATCAATGCAAAACAAGTTTTTTAAATTACAGTTTTTTCAAGAACAGTGATTTTAATAATGCTTAAAGTGAAACAATAAAAATCAAATATTCTTTTAACCACTTCCCGCCCGGTCAATAGCAAATTGACGTCCGGGAAGTGGTTTCGTTATCCTGACTGGGCGTCATATGACGTCCTTCAGGATAACAGCCGCCGCGCGCCCGTGGGGGCGCGCATCGCGGCGATCGGTGGAGCGGTGTGTCAGTCTGACACACCGCTACACTGATCTCGGTAAAGAGCCTCCGGCGGAGGCTCTTTACCACGTGATCAGCCGTGTCCAATCACGGCTGATCACGATGTCAACAGGAAAAGCCGGTGATCGGCTTTTCCTCACTCGCGTCTGACAGACGCTAGTAGAGGAGAGCCGATCGGCGGCTCTCCTGACAGGGGGGGTATGCGCTGATTGTTTATCAGCGCAGCCCCCCCTCAGATGCCCACACTGGACCACCAGGGACTCCACTAGGATCACCAGGGAAGTGGGCAACATGTGGATGGCCAGGTATGTACCCCCTGGCCATCCACATGTGCAAATGATGCCCAATCTGTGCCAGTCAGTGCCCACAAATGGGCACTGGCTGGCACCATCAAGTAGCAACCAGTGCCACCCATCACCCAGCAATGCCACCCAGTGTTTTCAGTGCCACCCATCAGTGTAATCAGTGCCACCCATCAGTGTCCAGCAGTGCCACCTATCAGCGTCCATCCGTGCCCATCAGTGCCCACCTATCAGTGCCCATCCATGCCACCTATCCGTGCCACCCATAAGTACCCATCAGTGCCGCCTATGAGTGCCCATCAGTGCCGCCTATGAGTGCCCATCAGTGCCGCCTATGAGTGCCCATCAGTGCCACATATGAGTGCCCATCAGTGCCACATACCAGTGCCACCTATCAGTGCCCATCAGTGCCACCTATCAGTGCCCATCAGTGCCGCCTATCAGTGCCCATCATCAGTGGCCGTCAGTGCCACCTCATCAGTACCACCTCATTGGTGCCACCTCATCGGTGCCCATCAGTGCCGCCTTATCAGTGCCCGTCAGTGCAGCCATATCAGTGCCCATCATTGAAGAAGAAAATGTTCTTATTTACAAAAAAATTAACAGAAACAAAGAAAAACTTGTTTTTTTTTTTCAAATTTTTGGTCTTTTTTTATTTGTTGCGCAAAAAATTAAAAATCGCAGAGGTGATCAAATACCACCAAAAGAAAAGCTCTATTTGTGGGAACAAAATGATAAAAAATTTGTTTGGGTACAGTGTTGTATGACCGCGCAATTGTCATTCAAAGTGCGACAGTGCTGAAAGCTGAAAATTGGTCTGGGCGGGAAGGTGTCTAAGTGCCTGGTATTGAAGTGGTTAAATATCGTGCCTGGGGGTCCGCTTAGTCTGCCTGTAAAGTGGCATATGTGTGCAATGTGTAGAACAGTGCAGCAGCAAAATGACATTTCTAAAGGAACAAATGTCATGTCACCACAAATGGATTTTAAGGGGAACTCCACACCAAAATTTAAAAACAAGATGCCGTGGGTTCCCCCCAAAATCCATACTAGACCCTTATCCGAGCATGCTGCCTGGAGGACAGGATAGGGGAGGCTGCTTGCTTGGAAAAGGTTCTGGTATGGATTTAGGGGGGACCCCACACCAATTTTTTTTTTTGGCATGGAGTTCCCCTTAAAATCTATGCCAGACCCAAAGGGCCTGGTATGGATTTTGGGGGGACCCCACGCTGTTTTTTTTAAAGTTTGGCATGGAGTTCCCCTTAGAATCTATACCAGACCCAAAGGGCCTGGTATGGATTTTGGGGGGGACCCCATGCTGTTTTTTCTTAATTCTGTAATAGGGTTCCCCTTAACCACTTTAATGCACTGTATTATATACTTTGCATTGTACTATATACCCTGGACTGTAGTATATACTGTACACCGCCTGAAGTGTATTATATACTGTACACACTGTATTATATACTTTGTACACTGCCTGCACTGTATTATACACTGTACACCGACTGCACTGTATTAGATACTATGCACTACCTGAAGTGTATTTTATACTGTACACACTGTATTATATACTGTGTACACCGCCTGCACTGTATTATATACTGTACACCGCCTTCACTGTATTAGATACTGTACACCTCCTGAAGTGTATTATATACTGTACACACTGTATTATATACTGTGCACACCGCCTGCACTGTATTATATACTGTACACCGCCTTCACTGTATTAGATACTGTACACCAACTGCACTGTATTATATACTGTACAATCCCCTATAGTGTATTATGTACTGTACACACTGTATTATATACTGTGTACACCGCCTGCACTGTAATATATACTGTACACCGCATGCACTGTATTAGATACAGTACACCGACTGCACTGTATTATATACTGTACACCGTCTGAAGTGTATTATATACTGTACACACTGTATTATATACTGAGTACACCGACTGCACTGTATTAGATACTTTACACCACCTGCACTGTATTATATACTGTACACAACCTGAAGTGTATTATATACTGTATACATTGTATTATATACTGTGTACACTGCCTGCACTGTATTATATACTGTACACCGCCTGAAGTGTATTATATACTGTACACACTGTAATATATACTGTCTACACCACCTGTACTGCCTGCGCTGTATTATATACTGTACACTACTTGCACTTATATACTGTACACCGACTGCACTTTATTATATACTGTACAACACCGACTGCACTGTATTATATACTGTACACTGCCTGCACTTATATACTGTACACCGATTGCACTGTATTATATAATGTACAACACCGACTGCACTGTATTATATACTGTACACTGCCTGCACTTATATACTGTACACAATGTAAGCAGCCTTATATGTGCAGCTTGGACTTAGCCCCCTGAGCCATGATTGGTCAAAGGCACCCAAATGGCTCTCACAGCAGATCACACTGTGATTGGCCAAAGCATGCAGGTCAGGTGCTTGCTTTGGCCAATCAGCAGCTGATCTTGCAGTGCATTATGGGGCGCTCCGTGGCACTCGAATTTACTGCAAACACCCCATATGTTCGTTTGTTCTGTGGACAAACTAACACCTGATGTTCGAGTCAAACTTACATTCGATTTGAACATCAGGGCCATCCCTAGATTCAAACATACTTAGGACAAACATATCTATACTCAGGTAAATAACATTTAAAAATAGTGAAAAAAAAATACAAAAACATACATGAATAAATATAAAATAGGGCAGTCTCAATGGACCACTTGGTCTTTTTTCTACCATCACTCTTCTATGTTTCTTTGTAAACCCATCAATTTAACTTTTTCCCAAAATAGTAACATTCAAGGCAAGCCATGAATGATAACTGTCACAGTTGCCTGTGTACTCAACCCAACTGTTAGGCCATCAAATGGCTGGTGTCATAACTGACCACATGTACAATACCATGGCAACTGCATATCAAACAGAGGCTAAGATTGCAGCTTGCTTAGCAGTAATAAAGAGTAGGAGGTTTTAGTTCTGCTTTAATACCTTGATACATTTCCTACAAGATACCCTGGGGACAACACCCTCAAGGAAAAGACAGGTGCCTGTATACCCCAAGTGCCACTGATGCTATGGACCTGCTGTCACTCTCATGTGTTTTGGGCATCTTCCACTTCATCAGTAGGACAGGTCTGCAGGGAATTAAGATAACACAGATATTGTAATTTTTTTCCAATTTAAATTGCTGCAAAAGTACTGCTCCCTCCATTCTGATGTATGGCCAAATGCCTTATTAAAGAGATTGCTTGAACTATCCAGTGCTCTCTGTTTTTGACTTTTTTAGGGTCAGTTTATTTTGCCAGCCACCTGCCACTCAGAGAATCCATATCCACAGCCATACACCACAGCCTTGCTCCTGGTAGGCTTTACAAGCAGTCAATTCCAGTGGTCACTTCCAGCGCTATGGGGTCATCTGTGGTTGAAAAATTTCCGACAGCAAAGCCAAACTCCAAGCGGATGCAGCCCTCCTCAGACAGGGTGATCCAAAGTAAAGCTATACAAACAGACAAGCACTAAATTTATTCTCGCTGGAGAAACAACGCTTGAAAGGAGATATGATAACAATTTACAAATACCTCAATGGTGATCCCAGAATACGAAAATAACTATTCAGTCTCAAGGAGTGTCAGTGGATAGGGCCACACAATGAGATTGAAGGAGAAGCGGTTTAACCTTAAACTGCGCAGGGGTTTTTTCACTGTCAGGGTAATACGGATGTGGAACTCTCTACCGCAATTGGTGGTGTCAGTGCAGAGTATGGATATTTGTAAGAGACTCTTGGATGCATCTTAAAGAACACAATATACAGGGATAGAGGAAATAATTATAGACGCTCACACACGTGCACCTACACAGGTTGAACTGGATGGATTATGGTCAACCTTACCTACTATGTAAGAAGGCTCACGCACCTAGTGCATTATCGAAAACATTTATTGATGATAAAAGACCACTACAAGTGGATACTCACAAAGTAGCAACTGATATAAGCCAATGAACCACAAGATGCCAAATAATGCGGACACACGTACTCCGATTACCTCATAGGGTTGTAAAGGTGACGTGTTTCGGGGGCACACCCCCTTCCCCAGAGCTAGACTACTCAAGGCAGCACTGCACAGGCTCACAAATGAGGTCACAACTGTAAAGCCCCACCCAAAAAAAGGAGGGGGAGAGAGAGGGTAGAAGAAGAAGAAGAAAAAAACACACAGACCAATGTTTTGACAAAGACTGCCAAGGAAATTATACATTAAAAACATTTTCATTGGATGCTTGTTGATAAGGCTTATGTATTTAAAGTATTATGTAGTCAAAATATTCTGCAGAACAAATGGTGACTTACCCTGTGCAGCACACAGCAGTATGGCTGCTGGAACGAAAACGGCGTTCTCCGGAACACAAGGGGCACCTGTGGGCCGGAAGTGTGAAATCGGAAGTTCCATATACCGGACCCACAGCACGGCCACTCCTGCCAAGGCCAAGTTGGACCAATCCTATGATGTAATCAGAGTACTTGCATCCGCACTATCTGTCATCTTGTGGTTCATTGGCTTATATCAGTTGCTACTTGTAGTGGTCTTTTATCATCAATAAATGTTTTCGATAATGCACTAGGTTTGTGCACCTTCTTGTCTCTTTGTTTTTGTAACTTTACTTTGGATCACCTGGTAGGCTTCAGTTAACACTGCCATTAGCATTAATGTAACCTTTCCAATGCTATGGTGATACACCTAAGTGCACACTGTCACTACTGCCTTGAAGAATGCCCATGTATGCTTAGCCTAACATTTCCTTTGGTCGTATTAACCTTGTCTCTGAGCATCAACAGTACAGTTACTTTTCTACTGTGCAGTAATAAAAACAGCACAGTGTGTAGTATATAAATGAGCAAAGGTTATAAACTAGCTTTTTCTTGTATCTAATTTCAGGAATTTGTCAGAAGTAACAACCTTCCCCCACCGCTCAACATGTGTTCCTGCTGGTAAAAGAAATAGCAACATAAATCTGGTCACTATGGTGCTGAATATTTCAGAATAACAGTGACAGCAGACATAAGGGCAGAAGCAAAAGCGTGTATGATGTGATGATGTAACGGCTTCTATTACTAAGAAAAACAGTGCAACAGAATGGCGGAGAGCAGCAGATTCTTCTGCACACTGCTTACCAGAATATATTGCTTAATCTGAAAAATCAGGGATCGACAATGCATAAATGCACAAAAGAAAGAAGAGGTTTAGCATTTAAAAATCATAAAATACCATTATATTAATATAATTTGTCTTCTAAAAACGGGGGTAGCAATAGGGGTGGCTACCCAATGAAAAAAAGACCATCACACTGGGGATGAAATTAAAAAATAAACTGTAGCTATTCTTAACAATCCACTCTGGCTACAGGATGAAGTGAACCTTTTTGCAGAAAGAGAGCCTAATGCCGGGTACACACGAGCGGAATTTTACATTGCAAAAAACTTGGATGGTTTTTCAGACGGAATTCTGCTCAAGCTTGGCTTGCATACACACGGTCACACAAAAGTTCTCTGAACTTTCGACTGTCAAAAACGCAGTGATGTACAACACTACGACGAGCCGAGAAAATTAAGTTCAATGCTTCCTAGCATGCGTCGAATAGTTTCCGAGCATGCATAGGAATTTTGCGCGTCGAAATTGCTACAGACAATCGGAATTTCCAATCGGAACTTTTTCCGACCGAAAAATAGAGAACCTGCTCTCAATCTTTTGCTGGCGGGAATTCCACCAGCAAAAGTCCGATGGAGCATACACACGGTCAGGAATTTCCGACTAAAAGCTCACATCAGACTTTTGCTGGGGGAATTTCCGCTCGTGTGTACATGGCATAATAACAGCATCTGAGCAATCTCAGTGTGGTAATAATGAGAAAAGCTGTAGTATTTGCAGTGGATGAGCAAAAACGTGACCTTTGAATTTTTTTTTTTTTTACAGTTTTAGAAAGTTACAGTATCTGTGGATTGAAATAAAAAGGTCATTTTTATAACATTGCATTACATGGCTTTAGTTGTGTATATCAGTTTTTGTGCAAAAATTATTTTTTTCTTTAAAACCTTCTTTCCCCTCTCCCCCCAGTCTGCCACCCTCCAAAACCCATTTTTTAAAAGTTTCCTGTCCTGTACACATACCTTTGAAGTCTTCTGGCTGCTCCTGTGATTTTCTAGGGCCCTCAACCAATGGGTATAAATACTTCAGAGGGAGTTGTTGACATGATGACCTTGTGTCTTTTTCTGCAGTAGGGTATTGTGAGCCCAAGTGGTGTGCATGTATGATAAGTGAATCTGATTGATACAATTATTTCAACATTTTTCCAAAATGTTCAGTGTCCAGAAAATTATACCATGCAGCTATGTAGAGGTCATTTGGTATGAATCAGATGCAATATGGAAAACAAAGGGTATGGGCCAGAATTTGTGTATTTGGAAGCCTTTAATATAAACTGTTCAAGAAAAGACACCAATCCTTAATTAAACCTCTTCTCCTGACATTATTTTACTTAATACGCTGCTGCATTTTATTAGTTTTTTTTAGATGCATACTTTATAAAGCTTGTAAGAAATGTAATGAGCCCTAAAGCCTTCAATAGCATTAAATAAAGAATGTACTATGAGAACTGCATATATACTAAAAAATAATAATATCGTGTTCAGGATGATGACTGCCTTCCACATGCTGCTCTTTCTGGGATAGTCTTAAGCCCCTTTCACACTGGGGCACTTTGCAGGTGCTACAGCGCTAAAAATAGCGCCTACAAAGCGCCCTGAAACAGCCGCTGCTCTGTCTCCAGTGTGAAAGCCCGAGGGCTTTCACACTGGAGTGGTGCTCTTGCAGGACGGTCAAAAAAGTCCTGCAAGTCGCTTCTTTGGAGCACTGTAGGAGAGGTGTATTTACCGCTCCTAAAGTGCCCCCTCACCCATTGAAAACAATGGGGCAGCGCTGCAAACCCGCCTGCAAAGCGCCGCTGCAGCAGCACTTTAGGAGCAGTTTTCACTCTTTTTCGGTCGCTAGCAGGGTTAAAACTGCCCTGCTAGCGGCCAAATAGCGCAGCTAAAACAATGGTAAAGCGCCGCTAAATATATGCACCTCTTTACCGCCAATGCCCGCTACGCTCCAGTGTGAAAGTAGCCTTACAACAAAACAAGGGTGTGCATACCCATGCACCAAAAGGCCACCAGTATTAACACGGTACGAAAATCAGAAGGGAAAAGTCTAAAGACAAGCTATCTGCGGATTTTCAGGTCATTAGTACAGTGCATTCGACAGAGAATTTGACTTTTACATCAGACAAAAGCTGGATGTGCAGGCTATAAAACTTTTGTCTGATGTGAACTCAACGTCTGACTTTCGGATGGTCAGTACAGAAATTCGTCACACAAAAGTCGAAAGTACAAAGGCATGCTCGGAATCAAGGAACGACTTGGAAGAGTTTGGTCCTGTAAACAACTGTTCTTAATCTAGAATTAACATTCTTGACGCGGCAATTGATGAAATGTCAAAATTCTCATCTTCTTTAATAAGATAATAAAGCTGCTTTGCATGTAGTTATGCCTAATGTATTTTAAAAGGCATTTGTTTTGTATGATCTGAAAATCGCTAATCAACACTCACTAAACTTCTACTAACATGAAATTAGTAGAAGGGACCCAAAGGGGTGCGCTTGAGAAATGAACTTCCTCTTTATACTCTCATAGTACGCCACTACGTTCGTGTTTGTCAAACGACAATTTGCATATCGTTAGTATGCTAGACATAATCCTGCACACGCTCTTTTGATAAAAATCAGACGCTCGGTCGTCCAACAATCAGACTGTGTGTACGAGGCTTAAACCTACATTTTATTATATTTTCTTAAAACATATCCATCGAACAAATGTATATATATATTTGACTCATAAAGGGTGGGATGGGGATTCTCACATTTTTATACCAATAAATAACTTGGCATGTCCAGAGCTCATATAGTCTGATCTGAAAGTGTTTACATCTCTGTAATCTGCCCAAAGGGCTATTGTTTAGACCCGTTTCACACTGAAGCATTTTTAAGGTGCTTTTGGGCTAAAAATAGCGCCTGCAAAGCACCTGAAAAACGCCTCCCCTGCAGTGCTTTCACACTGGGTCACTGTGCTTGCGGGACGGGAAAAAAAGTCCTGCAAGCAGCATCTTTGGAGCTGTGTATACACCGCTCAAAAATCGCCGTGCCCATTGAAATAAATGGGCAGCGCTGCCGAAGCACCTGCAAATTGCTTCGGCAGCACTGCAACATGTGCCCTATCTTCGGCCCCTAGTGGGGGTTAAAAGCGCCCCGCTAGTGGCCAAAAAGTCCCACTATAACAGCAGTAAAGTGCCGCTAAAACTATCGGCGCTTTACCGCTAACGCCTGCACCGCCCCAGTGTGAAAGGGGTTTAACTGTCTCAGCCTCTGCCCAAATTGCATTATTGCTGACTTCCCTCATAGTCTAGATCAAAGCTCATTTACCTAAGGGGAATGGAGGGTCCCCGTTCACCCCTCAAGAAACCATATGCCCATCAGATACATCCCAAAACTAGTGACATAAAAGAAAAAAAAATACATATTTCACTCTCTTAACTACTTGCCAACCACTCACTGTGGTTTTACTGCTGCAGTGTGGGCCGGCTGGGGAGAATTATGTGTATATATATGTAATTCTTCTCTTACTGGTAGGGAGCGCACATGCACGGGGCTTGTGCTGTGATTAGTAACATCATAAACCGATCAGTGGGCGCTAGCCCATGGATGATCGTCGGCACCCATTGATCAGCGAGAAGGAAGACAGGACAGAGCTCTGTCTATGTAAACAAGATTTTTTATGTGCTGTGCATTCTGTGGGGTGGTATTTAAGGTACCGACGCCATGTTGGCGGGGGGATTATTTTCTGTCTGTTTGGTTCTGGTGGTCCTCCTGACCCAGCCCTATGGCCCTCCTGGCCTGGGGTGCAGAACCATGCATCTTGTGTCTCGGGGCTGGCTAGCCCGAGGCAACGCAACTGAAGGGACAGGCCTGACTGAAGTTCAGAGCCTACTGATCCAAGGAAGGTCCGGTGTCGTCACATCTGAAGGGAGAGGCCCAGCAACTGAAGTACCCCAGTGGAGGACCCGTTCAGGAGAAGGCCGTGCGCTAGGCTGGCTTCTCTGAAGGACCCTGTTGACTTAGTTGAAGGATGCAACCTGGATCAACATTCATACAGTATCGCCGGGTCGGCTGAGAGAGACTGGTACCGTATGTTAGTTCTTTAGAGTTCATCAAATCCTTCAGTGAAGCTAAAGTGTAACATACAATTCTGTGGCAGAGACTTTACCGAGCATCCTACCCGTTGCTAGGCCTAGTGAGAGAGGTTTATCCGGGGGGGGGGGGAATTAATCCAGTTTGTGGAACAACAATATCCTCTGTATCCTTCTAGTATCATCACCCTGCAATCTTAAGTACCTGAACTCACCCCTAACCCTCTACCCTTTATTACGAGACTTTGTCTTCTTTTCTAAATAAACAACCCAAAAGAGGATTCAGTGTCAGTCTCAACATTACTTTGGGCCACTTTCCATGGGATCCCCAAGACAGAGAAGCAAGTAAGTGAGGTAACGGTAAGCCCAAATAAAACCAGCAGCTCCTTCGGGGGTCAGTGCTACACTAGTATAAAAATAAATAAAAATTGCAGTATACCCCAAAGTTTGTAGATGCTACAGCTTTTGCACAAACAAATTATTATATGCATATTGGGATTTTTTGTTACCAATAATATGTAGCAGAATACATATTGGCCTACATTTATGAAGAAATTCGATTTTAATTTTTTTTTTATGGATATGTATTATAGAAAAATTTAAAAAATATTGTATTTTTTTCCAAAATTGTTGCTATTTTTTTGTTTATAGCACACTCAGTGGTGATCAAATACCACCAAAAGAAAGCTCTAATTGTGGGGAAAAAATATAAAAATCTCATTTATGTGCGGCTTTGCATGACCACACAATTGACAGTTAAAGTAAAGCAGTGCTGTATACCAAAAAATGGTCTGGTTATGAAGGTGGGTAAATCTTCCAGGGGTCAAGTGGTTAATAGAGAGCTTTTTCAGGGCTGCGTAAAAGTAAAAGTTTGTCCATCGCCACATTTTTTTTTCTTTTGTTGATCATGTAGTAATGGACTGAATTATAATTAAATATTGTAGCCTCGTACAACAAAATGATGTTCAGAAGATTTTGTGAACATTTTATAGTATTACAGATATTATTATTATACATGATTTATATAGCGCCAATAGTTTACGCAGCACTTTACAATGTAGAGGGGGGAGGGGCAGCACAAATACGATACCATTTTATACAGAAGGGACAGGAGGGCCCTGCTCGTAGAGCTTACATTCTAAAGGAAGTGGGGTGGTGGTAGTACAAAAGGTAATGGCTGCAGGGGATGATTTGATGTGGGTGGCTTGGGTACAGTTCTTAGGTGGGTGTTGGATAGGCTTCCCTGAATAAGTGGGTTTTTAGGGATGTCCTAAAGGTGGACAGGGTATGGGCTTATTGGACATACTGGGGCAGGGAGTTCCAGAGGATGGGAGAGGCTCTGGAAAAGTCCTGAAGGCGAGCATGGGAGGAAGTAACAAGGGAGCTAGAGAGCACGAGGTCCTGGGAGGAGCAGAGGGGACGATTTGGCGATATCTGCAGATGAGGTTGGTGATGTAGCTGGGGGTGATGTTGTGGATGGCCTTGTATGTTGTGGTTAGTATTTTTAATTTTATATGGTGGGGTAGTGGAAGCCAGTGAAGGGATTGGCAGGGAGGGGCAGCAGTCAAGGATCGGTTAGTAAGGTGTATTAGTCTAGCAGCGGCATTCATAATAGACTGAAGGGGGGATAGCCTGTGTAAGGGTAGGCCATTAAGGAGAGAGTTGCAGTAGTCAAGGTGGGAAATAACCAAGGAGTGAATAAGTTGCTTTGTGGAGTCGTTAGTCAGGAAGGGTCGAATTCTGGAGATGTTGTGGAGGTTATGGCAGCAAGATTTAGCAAGTGATTGGATGTGGGGGCTGAAGGAGAGGTCAGAGTCTAGGATTACACCCAGCACCCTGGCATGTGTGGAGGGACCAATGGTTGTGCTGTTGATATGTACAGAGAGGAGAAGGGCACAGAGAAAGAACATTTTTTGTGATGTATGGGGCAGTGAAATGAAGGATGGGGGGCAGCATCCAACCTTCTATCGTCTGAAGACTGCAGACTCACCAACCCTCCAAGTCTACGTGCAACAGAAATAAATGCGTTGCCATAAGATTACTTTAATACTTTTGGAACAAAATAATAAGTTATCTTTTTAAAATCAACAAGCTTTGGTGAGGATGTCTCACAAAGTTTTGTCAGTTTTATTAACAAGGTTCTTTTTCACACATTATTGTAAAATGTGAATCCTCTGGGAGCGCTCCCTGGAGACATCTGAAATATGTGAAATTTTGTAGCTGAGAGTCACTTTATGTGTGAATTTGTGAAAGGAATATTTTTATGAATTCTGGAAAAACAAAGTATTTTATTTAAAAGAAAACCACTCTAAAAAGCTAAAGCATAGGCATATGAAATATGTATATTACAATACAAAAAAAAGTATATATATGTACAGTAGGGATGAGCCGAACACCCCCCCGTTCGGCTCGCACCAGAACCCGCGAACGGACCTAAAGTCCGTGCGAGCTTTAGAACCCTATTAGTTATAATGGATGCGAACGTTCGAAATTAAAAGTGCTCATTTTAAAGGCTAATATGCATGTTAATGTCATAAAAAGTGTTTGGGGACCTGGGTCCTGCCCCAGGGGACATGTATCAATGCAAATTTTTTTTTTAAAAACGGCCGTTTTTTCAGGAGCAGTGATTTTAATAATGCTTAAATTGAAACAATAAAAGTGTAATATTCCTTTAAATTTCGTACCTGGGGGGGTGTCTATAGTATGCCTGTAAAGGGGCGCATGTTTCCCGTGTTTAGAACTGTCTCTGCGCAAAGTGTCATTTTTGAAAGTAAAAAAGCTATTTAAAATCACTCGCGGCTAATGTTAATTCATGGCTCCCGTAACACAGAGAACAGTGATTCATTGAAACTCATTCATAAAAAAAAAGTCATTGAAAAAAAAAAAAAAAAAAAAATGAAAAAAAAAAAGCGTAGGGGTCCCCCCAAATTCAATAACCAGGCCCTTCAGGTCTGGGATGGATATTAAGGGGGATCCCAGCCAAAAAAAAAAAAAAAAAAAAATGGCGTAGGGTCCCCCTCAAAATCCATACCAGACCCTTGAGGTCTGGTATGGATTTTAAGGGGAACCCTAGCCAAAAAAAATGGCGTGGGTCCCCCTCAAAATCCATACCAGACCCTTATCCGAGCACGCAACCTGGCAGGCCGCAGGAAAAGAGGGGGGGACAAGAGCGGCCCCCCCTCTCGCCTGAACCGTACCAGGCCACATGCCCTCAACATTGGGAGGATGCTTTGGGGGTCTAAGACCCCTAAAGCACCTTGTCCCCATGTTGATTAGGACAAGGGCCTCTTCCCCACAACCCTGGCCGGTGGTTGTGGGGGTCTGCGGGCGGGGGGCTTATCGGAATCTGGAAGCCCCCTTTAACAAGGGGACCCCCAGATCCCGGCCCCCCCCCTGTGTGAAATGGTAAGGGGGTACAAAAGTACCCCTACCATTTCACCAAAAAAGTGGCAAAAATGGTAAAAATGACAGGAGACAGTCTTTGACAATTCCTTTATTAAAATCTTCTTTCTTCTTTCTTCATCCTTCGGATTCTTCATCTTCTCCTTCCTTCATCTTCTTCCATCTTCTTCTTCCATTTTCTTCTTCCTCCGATCCGCTTCTTCTTGCGCTGGTCTTCTCGTCCTTCTCGTCCGGCATCTTCTTCCGTCGGCGTCGGCGTCGGTGTCGGTGTCTTCTTGGGCCGCTCCGCGCAATGGGAGGCTCCCGCTGTGTGAGGCTCCGCTCCATCTGACAGGTCTTTTAAAACGGAGGGCACCTGGTGACCCCGCCCCCCTCTGACGTCATGGGGAAAGCCATCATGGAATTCCCCATGACGTCCCTGTGCGTCAGAGGGGGCGGGGTCACCAGGTGCCCTCCATTATAAAAGACCTGTCAGACGGAGCGGAGCCTCACACAGCGGGAGCCTCCCATTGCGCGGAGCGGCCCAAGAAGAGACAGAGACACCGACGCCGACGGAAGAAGATGCCGGACGAGAAGGACGAGAAGACCAGCGCAAGAAGAAGCGGATCGGAGGAAGAAGAAAATAGAAGAAGAAGATGGAAGAAGATGAAGGAAGGAGAAGATGAAGAATCCGAAGGATGAAGAAAGAAGAAAGAAGATTTTAATAAAGGAATTGTCAAAGACTGTCTCCTGTCATTTTTACCATTTTTGCCACTTTTTTGGTGAAATGGTAGGGGTACTTTTGTACCCCCTTACCATTTCACACAGGGGGGGGGCCGGGATCTGGGGGTCCCCTTGTTACAGGGGGCTTCCAGATTCCGATAAGCCCCCCGCCCGCAGACCCCACAACCACCGGCCAGGGTTGTGGGGAAGAGGCCCTTGTCCTAATCAACATGGGGACAAGGTGCTTTAGGGGTCTTAGACCCCCAAAGCATCCTCCCAATGTTGAGGGCATGTGGCCTGGTACGGTTCAGGCGAGAGGGGGGGCCGCTCTCGTCCCCCCCTCTTTTCCTGCGGCCTGCCAGGTTGCGTGCTCGGATAAGGGTCTGGTATGGATTTTGAGGGGGACCCCACGCCATTTTTTTTGGCTAGGGTTCCCCTTAAAATCCATACCAGACCTCAAGGGTCTGGTATGGATTTTGAGGGGGACCCTACGCCATTTTTTTTTTTTTTTTTTTTGGCTGGGATCCCCCTTAATATCCATCCCAGACCTGAAGGGCCTGGTTATTGAATTGGGGGGACCCCTACGCTTTTTTTTTTTGTTTTTTATTAATGAATGACAGCTCTCTGTGTTACAGGAGCCATCAATTCATTAGCCGCGAGTGATTTAAATAGCTTTCTTCCTGCAAAAATGACACTTTTTTGCAGGGAAAGTTCTAAGCACAGGAAACCTGCCCTCCTTCACAGGCTACCTATAGACACCCCCCAGATGTGATACTGCAATGCTGTTCTAACAGCATGCACACACATATCCCCAGAAATAAAGCACATATTGTTGTCAGCAGTCAGCAGCACACTGACACGCTGACACTGTGAGTGAAACATAATATGCGAGGCCGCCGCCGCGGCGGCCTCTTATACCGTGGGGCGTGTATTAAAGCCCCTGAGCTATAATTGGCTACAGGCATCCTGCCTGTAGCCAATTATGGCTCTCCTCGCTGCCGGTGCTGTGATTGGCCAAGCATGCGGGGTCACAGTGCATGCTTGGCCAATCATCAGCCAGCATTGCACTGCGCGGGCCGCAATGCATTGCGGGGCCGCTCGCATCACACGAATTTGATGCGAGCGGCCCCAATAGTTCTGGGCTCGCCGAGCGAGCGAACACCCGGTGCTCGATTCGAACATGGGTTCGAATCGAACACCGGGCTCATCCTTAATGTACAGTATCTCATAAAAGTGAGTACACCCCTCACATTTTTGTAAATATTTTGTTATATCTTTTTATGTGACAACACTGAATAAATTACACTTTGCTACAATATAAAGTAGTGAGTGTACAGCTTGTATAACAGTGTAAATTTGCTGTCCCCTCAAAATAACTCAACACAGTAATGTCTAAACCACTGGCAACAAAAGTGAGTACACCTCTAAGTGAAACTGTCCAAATTGGGCCCAAAGTGTCAATATTTTGTGTGGCCACCATTATTTTCCAGCACTGTCTTAACCCTCTTGGGCATGGAGTTCACCAGAGCTTCACAGGTTGCCACTGGAGTCCTCTTCCACTCCTCCATGACGACATCACAGAGCTGGTGGATGTTAGAGACCTTGTGCTCCTCCAACTTCCATTTGAGGATGTCCCACAGATGCTCAATGGGGTTTAGGTCTGGAAACATGCTTGGCCAGTCCATCACCTTTACCCTCAGCTTCTTTAGCAAGGCAGTGGTCGTCTTGGAGGTGTGTTTGTGGTCCTTATCATGTTGAAATACTACCTTGCGGCCCAGTCTCTGAAGGGAGGGGATCATGCTCTTCTTCAGTATGTCACAGTACATGTTGGCATTCATGGTTCCCTTAATGAACTAAAGCTCCCCAGTGCCCGCAGCACTCACCCGTCCAGGAGAAGTTTGTTCTGGAGGAGCCAGATACTGTTTGCTGCATGCACTCTGCTTTGGAGCACCAGTACACTGCACTTGATCTAAGATGAAAAGGTGGAGCCTAAAGAGGAATGGGTGTGGTTTACAGATGACAGGGCGAGTACTAAACAGGAAGGGTGTGGCTTTGACAGTAAGGGGTGGGTTATATTTAAATTAGGAGGTGCACAAATTTAGTCAGCTGATGCTGTATATTGTGTATATATATATATATATATATATATATATATATATATATATATATATATATATATATATATATATATATATATATTATACAGTGCCTTGAAAAAGTATTCATAGCCCTTGAAATTTTCCACATTTTGTCATGTTACAACCAAAAATGTAAATGTATTTTCTTGGGTTTTTATGTGATAGGCCAACACAAAGTGGCACATAATTTGTGGGAAGAAAATGATAAATGGTTTTCAAAATGTTTTACAAATAAATATGTTAAAAGTGTGGCGTGCATTTGTATTCAGCCCCCTTTACTCTGATACCCCTAACTAAAATCTAGTGGAACCAATTGCCTTCAGAAGTCACCTAATTAGTAAATAGAGTCCATCTGTGTGTAATTTAATCTCAGTATAAATGCAGCTGTTTTGTAAAGCCCTCGGAGGTTTGTTAGAGAACCTTGGTGAACAAACAGCATTGTTTAAGTTTAAAGAAGGATTAGGTTATATAAAATATCCAAAGCTGTGAACATCTCACGGAGCACTGTTCAATCCATCATCCAAAAATGGAAAGAGTATGGCACAACCGCAAACCTACCAAGACTTGGTCGTCCACCTAAACTGACAGGCCGGGGTCTTACTGACTTACTTACTGAAAGGGGTCTTACTTTGGGAAGACAGAAAGTGAAAGGAAATACAGTGGACAAGGTGGATATATCTCTGGAAAGGACATTCTCAAACAACTTATGCTTACCTCATCAGCTTCTCCTGGCAAGTCTTTGCTCCTCTGTAGATGGCAATGTGATTGTCTGTGTTGGCGATCTAGGGGAGAGGTAGTGTCTCTCCCACAGTCACGTGACAGTGCTCTGGCCTAAGCTTTGGCTACTTGGCCCATCCACCCATACAGGGGAGCAGATCACATTATTTCCCATACCCAAAAGTGCTGGGCAAGGAGCTGTGATGGAATGCAGGTGAGGTGAGTATAATTGGGTCAAGGGATGCCCTTTCTGGGCACTCTGCCGCTTTACCCTGCTTGGGCAAGGTGGCATTTTTCTTTTTAATTTGCTTATATATAAAGATGTTTCAAAATGTACCTTTTCTTTAAAAATGCTCTGTCCCTAGAGGGTGAAAGAAGGGGCAAGTTTCTGCAGGCATGAAGTGTAATTATCTACTTTCTCCCCAGTGCCGTGATCTCTTTTTATTCTACTGTAGATCCTATACATTTCATCATTAGCTCCATCACAGTATGAAAAAGAGAAGTGGAATGGTGCAACTTGGAAGACAAACTACTTAAGCAAAATTCAGACAAATGACTTCGAAATAAGGTGAACTGAATTATAAGTCAGTGTAAAGAAAAATTTCCTTCCCCACAGGACCCCCTTAAGTGCTGAAAGTACATGCCAACTTAAAAGATGCCTTTACATCTAGTAAAGATCATTGAGCAGAACACACAGTACTCATATCTAGTTCACGTTTGATGTTCTGTAATGGCTTGTGATTCCCAGAGTAACAAACCTCCAGTGTTTTTACATCAACTCCATTAAGAGTGAAGAAACTCTGCACACATACAAGTTTAATGCTTAGATAAGTAAAATATAAAAGCGTCAAATTAAAATCGAAAAAAGTGCTTGTCAGACTTTTCTGTTGTTCGTTCCCTGACAGTGCCTGGAACCACAGACTTTAAAACACCTGCTTACTGTCGAAAGATTTTCAATTCCACGGAAACTCATCTCAAGAGAAAAGTGAAACTTGCAGTATTTGGATCAGTAAAAGATAATTTACTATCTGTGAAAAAAGAAATATAGGGCATAGAGGCTAGCATATTCAATTAATTTCCAGATTACTTTTTGTGTCTTCTATATTTTCCTATCAAAAAATTTCAACGCTAACATTTCAAAAACATTTCCATGGACACTTGTTTTTTACTATGTGCCAGCAAGCCATTGTAAGGGAGAGAACATACTTTAATTAAGATCGGGGGATCCATTATAAAAGGACATGGTTCTACAAGAGGCATATTGTTAATCTAATTGCATACTTAAATTAAATATATACAGTACGTATAAGAAAGCTGTAGTTATGGAGCTAAAGAAAATCAAAAGTAAAAAAACAGCAACAAAATACTGGTAGTAACAGTACACACGTAAAAAATGATCCTATGATGCTTTTAAAGGAGGATGGCAGATGTTAACTATGTGAACAATAATTCCCCACATTAAAGAAAGTGGGAAAACACTATATACATAAAAATAAAGTTACAAAGCTGTCCTGTGCTTACAATGTATCTGCTGTATTGCTTAGGTCTAAAACAATAGTAACAGGTTTAGTGCTTCCCCCACAGGGGCCGTTGGTGATAACTCTTTTTTCCCTAAAAGTACAGAGGCTGCTCATCACAGTCTAGGGGATATCTTTTTACGATTTATTGTTTGACGAAACTTAACAGGAGAGGGGTTAGGGCTTGAGATACTTCAAAACAATTAGCACATAGCATTTAGAGGACAATCTTCTCCGTAAGTAAATGTGAGTGTTGGACAGTCTGATGTGTTCCTTGGCCTTCATTAGGGATAAGCTGAACACCCCCCGGTTCAGTTCGCATCAGAACATGGGAACAGGCAAAAAATTAGTTCGAACACACGAACACCATTAAAGTCTATGGGACACGAACATGAAAAATCAAAAGTGCTAATTTTAAAGACTTATATGCAAGTTATTGTCATAAAAAGTGTTTGGGGAGCTGGGTCCTGCCCCAGGGGAGATGTATCAATGCAAAAAAAGTTTTAAAAAAAACTTCAGTTTTTTCGGGAGCAGTGATTTCAATAATGCTTAAAGTGAAACAATAAAAGTAAAATATTCCTTTAAATTTCGTACCTGGGGGGTGTCTATAGTATGCCTGTAAAGTGGCGCATGTTTCCCGTGTTTACAACAGTCCCTGCCCAAAATTTAATTTCTAAAGGAAAAAAAGTTATTTAAAAGTACTCGCGGTTATAATGAATTGTCCGCCCCGGCAATACACATAAAAGTCATTGAAAAAAACGGCATGAGATTCCCCCACAGTCCATTACCAGGCCCTGGTTTATTTTTTAATAAAGGACTTGTCCCCAAGCCGTGTCATGTCATTTTTACCATTTTCCCACTTGTTTGGTGAAATGGTAGGGGTACATTTGTACCCCGTTACCATTTCACAAGGGGGGAGGCCAGGATCTGGGGGTTCCCTTGTTAAAGGGGGCTTCCAGATTCCGATAAGCCCCCGCTAGCAGACCCCACAACCACCGGGCAAGGGTTGTGGGGATAAGGCCCTTATCCCCATCAACATGGGGACACGGTGCTTTGGCTACCCCAAAGCACCCTCCCCATGTTGAGGGCATGTGGCCTGGTACGGTTCAGGAGGGGGCGCTCTCTCGTCCCCCTTTTTTTTCCTGCGGCCTGCCAGGTTGTGTGCTCGGATAAGGGTCTGGTATGGATTTTTGGGCGGACCCGCACACCATTTTTTTTTTTTTATTTTGGCACGAGGTTCCCCTTAAAATCCATACCAGACCCAAAGGGCCTGCACAGTGCTCTGGATGGTGGTATGAAAGGCTTGTAATGCTGCACAGTGCTCTGAATGGTGGTATGAGAGGCCTGTAATGCTGCACAGTGCTCTGAATGGTGGTATGAGAGGCCTGTAATGCTGCACAGTGCTCTGGATGGCGGTCTGAGGGGAGGCCTATAATGCACAGTGCTCTGGGATGGTGGTCTGACTCTGAGAGGCCTGTAATGCGGCACAGTGCTGGATGGTGGTCTCGGGTCTGAGGGATGGCCTGTAATGCACAGTGCTCTGGATGTCAGTGGCCAGAGGAGGCCTGTAATGCACATACAGTGCTCTGGAAGGACGGTGGTCTGAGGGGAGTCCTGTAATTGTAATGTACGCACTCACAGTGCTCTCTGCACTGGACGGTCGTCATTGGGAGTGGGACTCTTGTTGGGAGGCCTGTTTCACAGTGCTGATCTGGACAGTCGTCTTAGGCCTGTAATGCTGGCTGCACAGTTCTGCAACGGCTGCTAAGCTAAGCATTCTATGGACTCAATTTGCTTGCTTGCTGGGAGCAGAAGCAGGCAGAGCTCCATGTAAACCAGACATTTACAAGGGTAAAAGTCCCTGCCTCACATTTTCATTTCCTTTTTGTTCGCTAACGAAAATGGAATTAATTTTCGTAATTATTCGTTGTTTTTGTCAGTGGAAATGTGCTATACTTTTCATTTAGTTTTTTTTGTCACTGTAAAAAGGGCGCTGACAAAAACGTTTTTGTCAACTAAATTAACACTGCTGATTATGCAAAGTGGTCATTGCTGTAAAGAGTCTGTAGGAGAGGCGCAACATTGACATGCACCAAGTGGTAAAAAAGGAGGAAAACATGTGGTTTATTAAAAAAAGTGTAAATTATTTATGATGCAGAGTGCTTTAGTAAACTAAATATCCTTCAGTTAGAGTTTACATCTACTTTAAAGTTCCATTTACTGGTGATGATGCATAGGAGCCTTGGATTATGGATTCTTCTTTTTACTCTCCTGTATTATAAAGGGACAATCTGGATGGTTACTACCAAGCGCCACAGTCTGAAAAACTAGTCTATGTGAGCTTCAATTTGCGAGTCCACTATGACATCTATGGGGTATCTGCATGGTAAGTAACTGAACTGTAGCACCCAACCATACACAATCATAACACATACAAAAAAAAAAAAATAGAGACAGTTGTTCCTGTGTGAACGTGATGGATCACGAATCCTGCTTGTATGGTATTATTTCATATATGCAAAATGTATTGCTGTAATGTTCTAACAATGCCATCAAACTCACAGCTATCATCAAAACCTCATTTCCATCCTTTAATGATGTCTATTTCTACCCTCTTCATAGCAGCAATGACGCAATCCCAGACACATAGGACTCCTTTGGATGACAGAGTATGATTCTAAAGTGTTGATCATAATTCTGTATTGTATTGGATAAGTAATCAGCTATCACTCCTTATAACCCGGTTATCAGAGTAACAAGCATGACATTTATGTCTCCTTAATGCTAATAAGTTTAGAACTGGTGACACGTGGGAGTGCATAGATTAGCATATGAATTTAAACATGTGTTAACACTCTTATACAGTAAATGTAGCTATATAGGCAAAACTCAGCACAGTGTTAGAAAAAGAAAGATGAAACTTTAAGAATATCTGCATATGGTACCGATTTAAAGATATTTTATTTAAAAAATAACCGATCCTTAAAATCTAACAAGAATATTTTAAAGTATCACAAGTAATGACATTAGTAATTTTTCAAAGTAATGATGTCATACACAGAACCATGTTATAATTCATGTTGCCATGGGTATGTATATATGAATACTGATGCACATTCATAAGGCTCCACTTTCCTATTACAGCCATATCAAAATGAACCTTGCACTTAATGCAAGGTCTTCTTATTTATTGTGGCCCCATCTGAAACCTTTCTCCTTACATGTGGGAGAAAAAAGTTAGTTATTGTAATTACAATTTTTTAATGTGTACATAGGTGTGTAGTAGGCGGAACACAGCTGGCAGACAAGTTGCATTTTACATATCAAAAGGGCCAAAGAAGTTACCTACAGGGGATTGTAAAATGTAAATGTGTCTGATCAGACTTGAAAGTAATAGTGAGGCCGCGTACACATGAGCGGACTTTCCCGCGGACAATCCGCCCGTGTGTGGGCTCCGGCGGACTTTTTCCTCCCAAAAGTCCGGCGGACTAATTTTTATTTTAGACATGGTGACCCCGCCCCCATATGATGTCACAGTCCCGGAGGATGCTGGGACTGTGACATCATATGGGGGTGGGGTCACCATGTTACATGAGCATGTGACCCACCCCTTGTCCCTAAATAAGTTACATCACAGCGTGTCTCTGCCATAACGGCCAGAGAGAGCGTTGTGTCAACATTGGATGAAGAAAGAAGAACAAGAAGCAGAAGGCGGATGCTGCGGCGGCGACAGCGACAACGGCACAGAAGCCCCGGCCACAGAACAGAAGAGACCACCGAAGACCCCTGAAGTTGGAACAAGACCCTCAGACGACTGCGGCGATGAAGAAGAAAGCCGGGCTCCTCTGCTAGTGAAAGAGCTAGGTAAAAGAGCAGAAGATAGCGGAGGAGTCCGGCGAGAAGACCCCCCAAGATGGAAAAAGACCCCCGGAGCTGTGCAATAAAATATTTTAAAAAATTGTGTCGTTTTTTTTTATTTACACTTTTTTCCTTAGGTGAATGGGTAGGGGTACATCACATCACATCAGTACCCCATACTCATTCACATAGGGTGGGGGGCCGGTATCTGGGGGCCCCCTTATTAAAGGGGGCTCCCGGTTTCCGAAAAGCCCCCAGCCCGCAGACCCCGACAACCAACGGCCAGGGTTGTCGGGAAGAGGCCCTTGTCCTCATCAACATGGGGACATGGTGCTTTGGGGTGGGGGGGCGCAGGGCCCCGCTTTCCCCAGGGCACCCCCCATGTTGAGGGCATGCGGCCTGGTATGGCTCAGGAGGGGGGGGGGGCGCTCACTCATCCCCACCCCCTTTACTGACCGGCCGGGCTGCGTGCTCGGATAAGGGTCTGAGATGGATTTGGGGGGGACCCCCACGCCGTTTTTTCAGCCTAGGGATTCCCCTTTAAATCCATACCAGGTGACGGGGCTAGCGCGGCGGCATTAACTGCCTTCGCTAGTCCCGTCTACCTGGAGTCACGTTCTAAATGAACGGACTTTCCTCCATGTGTGGGCAAGTCCGCTCATTTCAAAAGTCCCGCGGACTTTCGCCAAAACTCCGCCGGAAAAGTCCGGGCATGTGGGGGCAAGTCCACACGTTTGGAAAGTCCGGCGGACCTCCGCTGGAAAGTGCGGCAGTTTGTCCACTGGACAGAGCGTGTGTACGCCACATATAGGGGGTTGTTAATGCAATTTACAAAAGACTGCATTTTTGACCATACATGAAGTATTTATTGATGGTTATTAGACTGGGGGGGGGTGCTCATGGGAAATGGTGATATGTTTGCCTAGTAAACATTTTAGAGACCTTAAATGCTATTGTAAGTAATTACAAGTAGGGTCTTTTCATGTTAAGATCAAACGTATGTTGTCAACCAATCAGGAACCCCTCCAGGTGAAGTTTTGAGCTGTTAGAGGCACGCATTCATTCAGACACACATTCATACATTATGATCTAAGCACAGGTCTAGATTGTATGCATGGAAGCTACCTAGGTTCAGATTATAGGTTGGACATATTATGATGGATTGTATTGTCTCTATGCTTGCTAAATTATGAATAACAATTGGGACTCTGAAGGCTGATGTTCATTGTAATATTTACTTGCTGGATTTTGTCATCTGTTGCAAGTATCTTGTGGACTTTAATACAAGACCCCATCTCTGATTAGGGTCTGGTATTGTTTTTGGGGGACCCTAAGCCATATTTTTGTGTAGGGTCTCCCTTTAAAAATCCATGCCAGATCCCTATTTAAATAATGGTTTGGGAAGTATTTTAAAGGAGACCCCACATAGTTTTTTTTTTCTTCAGCAAGGCATGTGGCCTGGTATCATGGCTATATGTCTGAGTAAAGGTTTGATATGGATTTTAAGATGGAGTCCATGCAGAAAAAAAGTAGTTTCCCTTACAAATCTATAACAGACCCTTATCTTAGATAGGAGTCTGGAATGGATTTTGAGGGGGACCCCACACAAAAAGCCAAACAGAAGATAAAAAATCCATAGCAGATGGTCATCCTTGATAAGGGTCTGGATTTTAAGGGGGACCCATGCAAAAAAATGAACAAAATGATGTAGGGTAACCCCCAAAAAAACATACCGGGTCCTTATCCAGGCATGCAGCTTGTCTGGCTTGGAAAGTGCCTGAATAAGGGCCCGGTATGTTTTTTTGGGGGTTACCCTAACCTACATATTTGTGTTAATTTTTTTGCATGGGTCCCCCTTAAAATCCAGACCCTTTTCTAGGATGACCATCTAGTATAGATCTTTTTATCGTTTGTTTGGCTTTTTGTGTTGGGTCCCCCTCCAAATCCATTCCAGACTCCTATCTAAGAAAAGGGTCTGGTATAGATTTGTAAGGGGGACTACTTTTTTTCTGCATGGGCTCCATCTTAAAATCCACATCAAACCTTTACCCAGGCATATAGCCACGATTCTGTACTGTTGGTAAAAAAATATACATGTAAAAAACCACCCTCTATATCTTCTACCCCCACTGCGTCAAGTGATATATATATTAGGGAAAACGAAATATATGAGTGAAAAATAAATAAATAAAGCTGCTACTTAAATAAATATAACCATGTAAAATCTGTAAAATAGATATAAATAAGAAAGTAGCGCTAGTGCAATAAATCACATAAAAAATTCCAGAAAAAATTAATTAGTGATGAATCAATATATATAAATCACCCAGTGACAAGTGATACACAATCAGTCCTAATTTAGTAAAATGATCCAAAAAAATCTTCAAACAAAATCTTCATAAATTCTTGAATGTTTCCCGTGCTTAGAACTGTCCCTGCACAAAGTGTAATTTCTGCAGGAAAAAAAGTAATTTAAAAGCACATATAATGAATTGTCGGCTCCCCGTAATACAGAGAACAGTCATTGAAAGTCATTAATGAAAAAAAAATGCGTGGGGTTCCCCCCAAATTCAATTACCAGGCCCTTCAGGTCTGGTATGGATATTAAGGGGAACCCCGGGTCAAATAAAAAGAAAAATGACGTGGGGTTCCCCCCAAACATCCATACCAGACCCTTCAGGTCTGGTATGGATTTTAGATTTTAAGGGGAACTCCTTGACAAATTTAAAACAAAATGGCGTGGAGTTCCCCCCCAAAAATCCATACCAGACCCTTTATCCGAGCACACAACCTGGCAGGCCGCAGGAAAAAAGAGTGCCCCCCCTGAACCGTACCAGACCACATGCCCTCATCATTGGGAGGATGCTTTGGGGGTCTGTGACCCCTCAAAGCACCATGTCCCCATGTTGATAGGGACAAGGGCCTCATCCCCTCAACCCTGGCTGGTGGTTGTGGGGGTCTACGGGCAGGGGGCTTATCAGAATCTGGAAGCCCCCTTTAACAAGGGGACCCCCAGATCCCCCCACTGTTTGAAATGGTAAGGGGGTACAAAAGTACCCCTACCATTTCACAAAGAAAAATTGTAAAAAAAACACACTGACACCGTTGGGAAAAGTCCTTTATTAAAAATAAAATGAGGCCCTTGTCCCCATCAACATGGGGACATGGTGCTTTGAGGGGTCACAGACCCCCAAAGCATCCTCCCAATGTTGAGGGCATGTGGCCTGGTATGGTTCAGAAGGGGGGGGGGGCGCTCTCTCATCCCCTCCTCTTTTCCTGTGGCCTGCCAGGTTGCGTGCTTGGATAAAGGGTCTGGTATGGATTTTTGGGGGAACTCCACGTCATTTTTTTTTTAAATTTGACCCGGGGTTCCCCTTAATATCCATACCAGAACTGAAGGGCCTGGTAATTGAATTTGGGGGGAACCCCACGCATTTTTTTTTTATCAATGACTTTCAATGACTGTTCTCTGTATTATGGGGAGCCGACAATTCATTATAACCGTCACTTTGTGCAGGGACAGTTCTAAGCATGGGAAACATGCGCCCCTTTACAGGCATACTATAGACACCCCCCAGGTATGAAATTTAAAGGAATATTACACTTTTATTGTTTCACTTTAAGCATTATTAAAATCACTGCTTCCGAAAAAACTGCAGTTTTTAAAACTTTTTTTTGCATTGATACATGTCCCCTGGAGCAGGACCCAGGTCCCCAAACACTTTTTATGACAATAACTTGCATATAAGCCTTTAAAATTAGCACTTTAGATTTCTCCCATAGACTTTTACAGGGTGTTCCGCGGCTTTTCGAATTTGCCGCGAACACCCCAAATTGTTCGCTGTTCGGTGAACAGGTGAACAGGCATTGTTCGAGTCGAACATAAGTTCGACTCAAACTCAAAGCTCATCCCTAATATATACTATATATATATATATGCATTTAGTGTAGACTAGATATTCATTGTTGTGCAGGCAGTATAGTATTTATAACATATAAGTGTATTGAAGTGGTTAAGGGGAATCCCTCGCCAAAATGTAAAAAAAAAATGATGTGGGGTCCCCCCCCAAAATCCATACCAGGCCCTTCAGGTCTTGTATGTATTTTAAGGGGAATCCCATGGAAAAATTTAAAAAAAGGGCATTAGGGGTCCAATAATAGAGTGGGGGTCCCTCAGACCCTTATCCAAGCATGCAACCTGGCAGGTCAGGATAGGGGGGGACAAGCGAGCGCCCCCTCCTGAACCATACCCTCATACCCTCAACATGAGGAGGGTGCTTTGGAGCCCCCCCAAAGCACCTTGTCGCCATGTTGATGGGGACCAGGGCCTCATCCCCACAACCCTTTCCTGGTGGTTGTGGGGGTCTGCGGGCGGCAGGCTTATCGGAATCTGGAAGCCCCCTTCAACAAGGGGGCCCCCAGATCCCACCCCTGCCCATTCACCAAAAAAGTGTCAAAAAGTAAAAACGACAGGAGACAGTTTTTGACAATTCCTCCTAGGGGAGGGGACAGGATGGCATGAGAAGCAGCCTACATGTTTTAAGAGGAGACGCACATCACCCCCATACCTTTCCGGTATCTTATTTCAGTGATTATTGCTGGCAATAGAGCGGTGCACTTTGAGTACCCTGCATCGGGGTTTGTTTTACTTTTACTTACTGTTCAATAAATAGTTCAAGCTTTACTACACTATCAAGCACTTTTATTTTTTGCATACAACTGAGGTATTTTCACTGAGGAGCCCTGGATGCAGTTTTTCCCTTCTGAGCCCAGAGGAGTTTCAATTGCGTGTTTAGATTGAGCGTGTCCAAGGTGAGTGTTCACTACCTAGGGGATCACTGAAGGGAGGACACCTTGGCACATTTGATCAACTACCAAGCTGTTATTGTGATTGCATGGACTACTCAGCGTATTGCTTAGAAGCACAGCAGGACACTTTGTCTGCACATGAGCACTTTAAAATTTGCTATTTTTTATATATATATATATTTTTCACATACAATTTATGGACTTTTATGTATTTTATGAATCTATATGTTTTTTCACATGAGCACTATATAATTACTGTGATTTGATTTTCCACTCCGTTTATTTGTTGGCACTTCAATATTGATCAATATTTGTGTGTTTTTATGTTACGCATTTGGTATCTTATTACTGGGTGTAGTGCATAACATCTAGCACAGCACTTTCCTCATTTAATGAATTATTATGATTTTAGCTGCTGTATTTTATATTGATCCAATACCGTTTTTATCTATTTACATGATGAGATCATTTGTACTTGTATTTGGCGTAGTATTGACTCTAACACGTTTTCACATTTTTTAGGTCTTAAAATTTTGGGGTAGGGTAATAAGTGTTCTTATGTTTTAGTTTTTTGTTTTTTTTTGCTTTTGCCTCTGTATATCAGCACTCATGTCCTGGTGACTGAGGATTGACTGCTATAAAAATTGCAGAACACTATAAACAGGTAGGGCTGGTGTTTAGTTCCTGCCTTCCAAAATGTCTGTTCTCCAAAAAAACTGGAGGTGATCAAATGTTATACACTCATTTGTATCTTATTTCATCCTGCAAATTAGCAGGGATATGCGCAATATTGTATCTGTTTTACCGTAAACTTAAATAAGAAATATGTGTGCAATTAAAAAGAGCATAGCTTGATTTAGTTTATTCTTTAGAGACATCACATGTGAAAATGGGATTGGCAAAGGTTAAGATAATCTTCATTATCTATACTGTGCACATCATAAGAAGCAAATCTGAAGATGCATTAAAAATAAGAGTACAATTTAATTGGATTTTAAGTAGGTCAATAGGAAAAGGCAGTTGGAGAGATTGAATAATAAGCTTAAAAATGAACTCCACACAGATACTGTATATAAAAAACTCTACTTCATGCAGTTATATATACATTAAAATACAATAATTGTATTTAGCATAAGAGCCTATTTCATAAACAGCTTCCTGTTATCTTCTGCACAGCACTGGGATTAGGAGAAGGTAGGGTTAACAGCAGTGACGGGACAAGTTCAACCAGGGCCCAGGGCAAAGATGCCAAACTGCGCCCCCCTTTCCCTAAGGGTTAGGGTCAGGGTGCCCCCCCCCCAACCCTGCAATAAGCCATTGCGCCAGGGGCAGCCGCCCCTCCTGCCCACCTCTTGTCCCGGCCCTGGTTAGCAGTGCCGGTCAGCTGGGCTCTATTGTATAGCAAAGTGCTGTCAAACTTAATTTTGTCTATAAAAGCAAATGTTAATTAAAATACAGGGTCTGTTCACACCAATCTATGTTGTGGTAACCTATCCTACATTTTGGGCATGCTACATGGTTTTGAAGGAGCACCAATGCAGTAGAAAAAGCTCCTACTTAAATTTTTTCACTGCAGCACACCGGAGTATACATCATAAGTGCATTTGAGTATAAAGCATCATGCTTGGTGCATAATGTATTACCATGCATTGCCACATCACAAATCCAATGGTATTGTGAAGGTAAAAACACAACATACAATATATTACCAATAGTATTGGGATGCCTGCCTTTACACGCACATGAACTTTAATGGCATCCCAGTCTTAGTCCATAGGGTTCAATATTGAGTTGGCCCACCCTTTGCAGCTATAACAGCTTTAACTATTTTGGGAAGGCTGTCCACAAGGTTTAGGAGTGTGCCTATGGGAATGTTTGACCATTCTTCCAGAAGCGCATTTGTGAGGTCAGGCACTGATGTGGACGAGAAGACCTGGCTCGCAGTCTCCATCCCAAAGGTGTTCTATTGGTTTGAGGTCAGGACTCTGTGCAGGCCAGTCAAGTTCCTCTCCCCCAAATTCATTCACCCATGCCTTCTCATCAACATTAGTGCCTGACCTCAGAAATGTGCCTCTGGAAGAATGGTCAAACATTTCCATAGACAAAGTGATGTGTAAAAAATATTGCGCTACTCTGTGAAAAAAGTGAAAAGCTGCTACACACAAATGTGACAAACATTCATAATGAACAATGGGTGAAAATGTAGCGCTATCAAATATAAATGAACAATGTAAAAAATGTGAAAAAAATAAGTGAATTGAGTCCCAACACAATAAATGTAAAGACGCTGAATGAATTCCAAAAAGGCAAGTACAACCAAGTGGGGGGTTCTACCCAAACTGGAAATACGATGACAACTGAAACAATTTGACATCCGTAGACTGATAATATCCAAGAATGGTAGAAATGGTTACTCTTACCAGATCCCAAGGACCTGAGTGCCAGCGGCATAGACACATAGACACCCCTTTAAACCTTGTTGACAGCCTTCCCAGAAGGACTAAGACTGGGATGCCATTAAAAGTTCTTGTATGTAAGTACAACCAAGTGGGGGGTTCTACCCAAACTGGAAATACGATGACAACTGAAACAATTTGACATCTGTAGACTGATAATATCCAAGAATGGTAGAAATGGTTACTCTTACCAGATCCCAAGGACCTGAGTGCCAGCGGCATAGACACATAGACACACTCCTAAACCTTGTTGACAGCCTTCCCAGAAGGACTAAGACTGGGATGCCATTAAAAGTTCTTGTATGTGTAAAGGCAGGTGTCCCAATACTTTTGACAATATAGTGTATGTATGTGTGTATATATATATATATATATATATATATATATATATATATATATATAGGCATACACCTCCTACAACGTACATTGTCTCCAGAAGAGCCTATAGTCTTCTTCAGTTACTAGGTGGGCTGTGGCATACTGCACGTGTGTGACTTTTTCTATAAGATTATTTGGGGTGCTGTTTCCTGAAAACTGAGACAGATGGGTAGGGTACAGAAGAAACAAGGAAAAAGAAAGCATAAAAGAAACATCACAGTCAAGTGGAAGAGAAAAAAATACAAAAACAAAAAGCTAATCTTCAGTACTTTCATACAAGCCTTTGTCTTGTTGATCCTCCACAACTAGCTGCCACTGGGTGTAACAACTGTGCTATCTGTTTCCACAGGATAAAAAAAAAAGGTATACAGATGTTAAATATAAAAAATATAGTCAAGAAGTCAAAGTCAAAGCACACCATTACACTGGGTAAATAAATATTTAAAAACAAATACCTGGTATATAATGCGTGTTCAAGTCCCCATCCTCCAGCACCATAGCCTAGATCAGTGATGGAAACCTTGGCAGCCCAGATGTTTTGGAACTACATTTTCCATGATGCTCATGCACTCTGCAGTGTAGTTGAGCATCATGGGAAATGTAGTTCCAGAACATCTGGGGTGCCAAGGTTCGCCATCCCTGGCCGAGATCAATCAAGCACATAATCTGAGCACACAAGCATTTGTAGAGATATTCTCTTTTATGTTCTTGTTTCTTCTTGGGTATACAACAAAACTTAAAAAAATAGCAATACATCAAGGTAATTTAAAAATAATAATAATAATAAACAAGCAACACAAACCAACTATGCAGCTAGGCCTAACAACATGCATTTTTGCACTTGCATACCTATTATGGAACAGGACAGATTTTACATTTGAGCCAGTGGGGGCCCATTCTTTAGGGGCGCAGGGAAGGCGCCCCCCCCCCCCAATCCATGCTTCCGGCCTATAATCTACATGCAGGGCGCCAGAAGCATGGATTTACATTTTTTTTTTTTTTTTGAAGCACATGATTAGAGCTTAATTGGCTTCAAAAAAGGTTGGGTTTTGGGCGCAGAACTCTGCACCCTGAGCTCACCCATTTGTGTGACAATAGCAAATTAATATTCGCTATTGTCTTCCTGCTTCTCCTCCCAGCCAATCAGGAAGCTGGTCTTAAGACCCGATTGGCCGAGAGGAGAAGCAACCATGTTGTCTACCGAGGGAAGGAGAAGGGAAGCCACCAAGGAGGAAGCTGACGTGAAGCCGGAGACGCAGGGTAAAGCCACAAAGGAGGAAGTCGCCATAAACCTGGAGATGCAGGG
Source organism: Lithobates sylvaticus (assembly GCA_028564925.1). Taxonomy (NCBI): domain Eukaryota; kingdom Metazoa; phylum Chordata; class Amphibia; order Anura; family Ranidae; genus Lithobates; species Lithobates sylvaticus. The sequence continues at coordinate 79,899,123 of CM053028.1, forward strand.
TGAAGCCACCTAGGAGAAAGCCGCTGCCAAGGAGGAAGATACGCAGAAAGGAACCGAAGCTGCCCGCGACCTAGATGGGGTAAGTGCGGGGCTTGTGGGGGGAAGAGCGACAGTGGGGGGTTTGACTGAGCGACCGACTGGGGGGGTGGTAGCGGCAGGTTTCTTCTTTGCCACCCCTCCAAATATACAGCACCAGCCACCACTGATTTGATTCAGCAATAACTGTAAATTATTTAATATACCTCTATGGTTTTCTGGCTTGGGACAAACAAGGTTTTTTTTTTGGGGGGGGGGGGGGGGGGGGGGGGTTGGTAAAGTTGTCTTGAATATTCGTAAGTAATGTTAAAAGAAAAAAAAAAAATCCTGCATGACCAGTTACATTTTAAAACAAACAATGTTACTGTAGATTAAAAATACAAATTGATGTGTGATGTTTATAATGTCACTAACATTGTTTCTAGTAGAAAGCAAGACAACATTGTTTACAATGAAATGAACAGATATACCATAAAAGACACAAATAAAAGCTATGTGATAATTTATACATCATTAAATGTATTTGAAAAAAGAAAAAAAAATCTCTGCGGGGGAAATCTCTTGATTGAAGGTGAATATTGCTGCAAAAGTAAGTTCTGCTAAGCAGTCATAAGGAGTTAAACATGAACACATTTTATCCAACTCTTTTTTTTTTTTTTTACTTCGAGGTTTGCTGAATCTAACATTGTGAGCAGATGGAAAGACAAGCCTTGATCTGCACATTTGAGCTACAACCAAATACAAGATAAAAATATTTTACCTTGCACTTACCTTGCGTTTATGAATGCTTAGTATAACAGTGGTTACACTGTTCATTCACACCTGTGAACTTGTGTTAGCAGAGTTACTGATTTTGCATATGCGGGAACTATTCTATTCTGCTCATCAAGCTTTTAGATAAACTAAATCCACTCTTTTTATTTAGAGGTTGTAGGGGTTTTTTTTGTGTTTTTTTTTTTTTTAATTTAATGTTCTTTGTATGCACGTGTCTGGTATGGATCTCAAAGGGGACTCCACACAAAAAATATATATATATATTGTTGTGTGGGTTGCCCAAGATCCATACCAGACCCTTATCCTTGAAGATGGCCTGATATGAATTTTGAATGAGAACCTCACACACAAAAAAAACTTTGCCAGGCGGGTCTCAAAGCAAAGTACAATGTACCTATGTTGATGGGGACAGAAGCTTTTTCCTTGCATCCCATGCCCATTGGATGTGGGTGGTTTTAAATAAAAGGAGTCCCCCACATACTCCTACCCCACTTGAATAATTAAGGGGTACATCATTTTTTTTAAGTAAAATGTCCTACAGAGTAAATACATTGCCAATCATGCTGTCAAATGATGTAGATCCATTATCACTCACAATGAATGAAGCCCTAAAGAACTCAATGCGAATGAACGCTATGGCTTTGTTTACCCGCTTGCTTGTGTCGAAGCAGGCCAGTGCGTTGGCCTGGCAAATCATTAAAGTGGTTCAAAAGGCATGAACCTTTCAGTATCAGCTCCCCTTAGTCCCCCTAAATACTTACCTGAGTCCAAACCAGATCCAGCTCTGTTCCCCATCCTGCAGCAAGCTGGCACATTCTCCCTCTCTCTCACAGTTTCAGTCATTGGCTCTTGCTGCTGTCAATCAAATCCTGGGAGCAGAGAGTAGGGTAAGTATGTGCAAATGGACACACCCCTGAGGATGTCAAACATATGACGAAATGCTCTGGGCGGTGCCTAACGTGACGTCACCATATACAGTGGCTGCCAGACTCTGTCATCAACATTTTGCTAGCTGAAGCTTTTATGATATTGAGACGCATGTCATTTTCTTCTGAAATGTTAGTGAACTATGTTATGCTTTTAATAAACTTTTACCAGTACATACTACAGCTATGAGCTTTTACGTTATTTACAGTATCTCACAAAAGTAGACTTGTGCACAACAGAAAATTTTGTTTAGTTTCGGTTCGTTGTCATTCGTAAAATACATAATTTCTTTCTGTTATATTCGTTATGTTACGTTAATTCATTTTCGGATAATTCGTTATTTCTGTAGAGTGTCGATATTCGTTATACTGAATCTCGAATCATGTTGAATTCATTCGTTATAACCGCTATAATTTCTTTCATATTAGTTGAAATTCGATATTTATGTATGTATATTGATTCGTGATAATGATTCGTAGTTTGGAAAGTAGTTTGTTTATTGAATCTATTAACACACACAATGACAATATCTCTTCTCCTCTGTTCAAATACAATACAACACCCTTCTCACTCAGTTCTCAGGAATGCAGTAATCCAACCTCAAGCACAAAATGAATCGGCTGATTGGACTGTAAAGCCCCATACACACGGTCGGAAAATCCGACCACCAAATCCATCGGATTTGGTCCGACGGATTTAGTCCGACACTGGTGTTGCATACACACGGTCGGACAAAGTTGTCGGAAAATCCGATCATTCTGAACGTGGTGACGTTTGTTGCCTACGACGGGACTACGTAGAGGCTAGTAGCCAATAGCTTTGGTCTTGTAATGTGATCTGAGCATGCGTAGCACTTTGTCCATCGGAATTCGCTACACACGATCGGATTTGGTGTGATCGGACTTTGTTGTCAAAAAATCTATCCAGCAGGAGATAGGACTTTGTCCGTCGGACAATCTGATGGAAACTGTCCGATGGTGCCTACACACGGTCGGAATTTCCGACAACATTGTCCGATAGGACAGAATCCATCGGAAAATCCGACCGTGTGTATGGGGCTTAAGATTTACTTTGAGTTGACCTTTTGTTTCATTAGATATTTAACGAATTACCGAATCATGTCAAATTCATTCTTTATATTCGCTATAATTTCTTTCGTATTAGTTGAAATTCGTTATTTTTTTAGATGCAAAATTTGGCCGAATTTCAAATTGTTACGAAACTTATTGCACATGTCTACTTTTTGGTTGCTATGGACAATCTCAAGTTTCCAGGCAGAGAGAACAGTATATATAATATAAAACTGCATGCATGGCATTGGACAAAGCACTGGGGACAAAAGGGATGTGAAATAATTTTTATACAGTAATGTTATCTGTAAGATTACAGTGTACTGTATGTATTATGATTTTACACTTTTTTGAATTTGCCGCTGGGCTCCGCCACTGTGCGTTGTGACGTTCGCAGGGAATGGAGCCCAGCACAGAGAGGCTTCGGGCGGAGGACCGAGCCCACGGACACAGCGGGGGGGGGACATCCCAGGATCCTGGGGACAAGGTAAGTATACCGCACCAGGATCCTGCAATGCAATCCCGAGTGTGGCTCGGGGTTACCGCTAATGGTGCTGAAATTTAACCCCGGCTACTCTCTGGAAAACCGCCAGGGAGGTTAAAGGGTTACTAAACCCAGGACCCTGCATTCCCTATATCTGGTCTCCCACAGTACACAGAACATGGAAATGCAATTAGTTTAGTAAATATAAACTGCTAAATAACCTTTTTAATCAGCAGTATATACCAGTCTTGTGACTTCTATCAGTATCTGGTTAAAGCTTGAAGGAGGATTTTTCATTCAACTCTGACTGTCCTATCAGGCTGCCGGACCCCTGACCCTCAGTCTGGACAGTGCTGGTTGGCCCTGTGCTGATCACATGCACTCTCCCAAGAAAAAATAAAAACTCTCTAGGAATACAAACCAAAGTGAACATGTGCAGCTTGTCCCCTAATGCTCTGTTCTATCAGCAGTTGGATTGGAGACTGTGAAAGGAGGGGAGGATCAGAGAAGACAGGATCAAACAGCCTTTTTACACAATGCAGAATAGTAACGCCTTAGGTTCCACAGTGAGTATAACAAGCATGCTTTACTGCATATACAGACTGATTTTACTGTTGTGGGTTTAGTAACACCTTAAATAAATATCCATAATGGTGCATACACCCAGACAATAGAGGGATTTGAGCTGCAGATTTAATCTTGAGTCACAGGATGAAGCTGTAAACTGCAGGTGGTAAAGCCTCTGATGCCGCGTACACACGAGTGGATTTTCCTTCGGAAAAATCTTGGATGGTTTTTCTGACGGAATTCCACTCAAGCTTGGCTTGCATACACACGGTCACACAAAAGTTCGCTGAACTTTTGACCGTCAAGAACGCGGTGACGTACAACACTACGACGAGCCAAATAAAATTAAGTTCAATGCTTCCGAGCATGCGTCGAATTGTTTCCGAGCATTCGTCGGAATTGGTACAGACGATCGGAATTTCCGATCGAAACTTTTTCCGACTGAAAAGTTGAGAACCTGCTCTCAATCTTTTGCTGGCTGGAATTCCGCCAGCAGAAGTCCAATGGAGCATACACACGGTCGCATTTTCCAACCAAAAGCTCTCATCGGACTTTTGCTGGTGGATTTTTCGATCATTTGTATGCGGCATTATCCTCCAAACGGGGCGGGAATAGTGTAGACGGAAATTTGGCACTCTTCTATAATTGTTGAATTCCTTGTGATGCAACAGTGATCATACCAAGGCTTCCCTATTTTGAGTACAAAAGATAAAAGCCATGTCTAATGCCGCATACACATGAGCGGACTTTTCGATGGACTTGGTCCGGCGGACTATCCGACGGACTTTGCAACGGAGGTCCGCCAGACTTTCAAACGAATGGACTTGCCCACACGCGATCACTCCAAAAACCCGAAGGATTCGAACATGATGACGTACAACCGGACTAGAATAAGGAAGTTCATAGCCAGTAGCCAATAGCTGCCCTAGCGTCGATTTTCGTCCGTCGGACTAGCACACAGACGACCGGATGTTTCGACCGGACTCAAGTCCGTCGGAAAGATTTGAAACATGTTTTATTTCTAGGTCCGTCTGACTTTTGGGAAAGAAAAGTCCGCTGGAGCCCACACACCATCGATTTGTCCGACGGATTCCGGTCCGCCGGACCTAGTCCATCGAAAAGTCTGATCGTGTGTATGCGGCATAAGCCTCAAGTCTACTTTCCAATACTTTTGTTGCATACAGTACTGTATACATTTGTTTTAAATGTAGTTTCGGTTACAGCAATGTTGCCACTTCTAGTTTGGTATTTTTTTGTATTTTCTTTTTTTTGTTTAAAAAAATAAAAAATAAATCTGTTAAATGCACAGTGAACTGACTCTGAAGTAAAAGCCTGGCTCCCATTAATTGGCTCCCACTAATTGTCTCTGCAGCCTGTTTTCAATGATAAGTTTGCGGTTCTAGCTGTTTCCAGGCTGAAGGCAAGAAAATGTAAAACAAAGAATTTAGAAACTAAAAGAAACTTGTGTTTAAAAAAACACAAGGAGATGTTACAAATTTAGTCCCAGGAAAAAAACAAAAGTATCATAAATTCTGCTGATCTTTAGTATTTTATATACTTCCCAAACAAATAATCAGAATTCAAATAGCTAATGGGATTTTCGCCAAACCTATTGCTCTGCTGAACACCCACGTCTATGCTGTAAATGAAGAAAACAGTGTCACATTAATGACTTACAGGCCTCCCGTCTTGTACGACTTTGATTTATTTGACTGGCCCTCAGCACTCTATAGGATATCAATTGATGCATCTTGCTGTGGTGCTCATACTGTAGGTGTTGATGTGTTGCTAATGGAAGAACAAAGTCATCACAGGGATCTGTGGGTGTGCAAGAGCTGAGCATGCATAAGGCGGTGGTGGACAAGATGGCTTTCTCTGCAGAGGCAAAAAAGGAGTAAAAGTAAAAGTGAGAGAGTCAATATTTTATGAACTTAGTTATAAAATATTAGAAATGGTTTACTTGCAAAAAATAAATGATTCTTACCTGGCTGTTCAGCAAATTTAGATTGTGCACTGAGGTTTACATGTACAGCTCAGTGTATAATCTTCTCAGCATGCCTTAGTGACTGAATGAAATAACTTCCACGCACATGTGCAGAAGTTACATCAGCCTGAGCCATCCAATGAAAATGGCGGAAGGTGCCAAACCTTGAAGAAGATCAGTTGGAGATGTCCGGCATTGTAGCCTGTGGACATTGTATAGGTGATTTTGAAGGTAGATACTTCTTAGGTTTTTTTTTTTTGCATCAACCCTTTTGATGCCAGAGCCAGTATTTTTTATTTTTTTGCACACGTTAAAATGCACATATTAGACTTCAAAATTACTAGAAACACCAAAATATATATTTTCTGAAAATAACATGGTAGTAGTTGCAATTGTGTTATATTCAATGGTATTACCGTGCTTATCAAACCCATATTTTTAGTAAAAAAAAGAAGTTAAAGGATAAGTTGACCATTTAAAAAAAAAAAATAATAAATGCACATTTGTTTGTAGGTAAAAAAAATTTACATTTACAATTTTTTTTTCATCTTCGGCCCCTTTCACACATGCGGACCGTATGTCCGTTTTTCATCCATCCGTTTTTGGATGAAAAACGGACATACATGCATGTCTATGTCTTGTCCGCCTCCGCAATTGTCCGATTCTGCAGACGGAGGAAAACCCTATTTTTTCATCCGTCTGCAGAGCGGATCGGATGAACACGGACAGACGGTCCGTGTTCATCCGATCCCCCATAGGGGAGAGCGGAGAACTGACAGGGCGGTCCCTGCACAGTGTGCAGGGACCGCCCTGTCATCAGCCGGCTCAGCGGGGAACAGCTGTGCGATCCCTGCTGAGCAGCGGATCTTTACGGGGCGGATCAATACGGATCCGCCCCGTGTGAAAGAGCCCTTCGGAGCCTGGAAAGCATTGATCAGCAGATTGCAGGTGCAATGTCAGGCTCCTGCAAACCATCAGTGTAGCTGTCTGCCCATACCTCTGATATGGCCAGCCAGTTACTTCTAGACATGTGCAATTTGTTTTGGTCCGAATACAAATTCGAACAAATGTTTGGTTATCCAAATGAAATAGTAAGGAATATTAACAAATTTAGTTAAAATCTGTTAAAATTAATTTTGTTTATTTGTTTGCTAACGAATTCCAACTTTTCAGAAAGATTAGAATTTGGATCGGTCCAAAAAACGATCAACCAATTTGAATTCTGTGTGAAGAATGGTTATTAAGCAGCGGCCCAGGAAGCTGGTTGCCCACATCCTTAAAACGAAGTTCCACACAAAAGTGGAAGCTCTGCATAACCGACTTCTCCGCCCCACATTTGGCACCTTTCAGGGGGGAGGGGGGAACAGGTACCTTTATTTGACAGGTACCTGCCCCCACTTATGGGAGACGGCGCCGTGGCACTGTCCCAGGGAAGTTCGGCCTCCCTCCTCCTACCTCCGCCGCCAGGCCAATTATAAAGTTCAGCACGCTTCACACATGCACAGTAGGCTATGCAGCCAAAATGCTACACTGCCTGGTTACGATTGGCGGCGGCAGCAGCACCTGAGAGCTGATCCCAAAATCGGCTGGGGTGTCGACATCATGGGAACCATGGACAGGAAAGTGTCCTAATATTAAAAGTCAGCAGCTACAGTATTTATAGCTGCTGACTTTTAATTTTTTCGTAGGGGCCTGGAACTCCTCTTTAACAACCAAAAGTCATCATCTGTCAGCAGACTTCCCCACTGACAGATGAATGTGAAGAAAACAATTCCGGCAATTGCCCGGGAATAGAAAAATGTTTTAAAAAAACGGCGTAGGGTCCCCCCCCCCCTCAAGTCCATACCAGGCCCTTTGGGTCTGGTATGGATTTTAAGGGGAACCGTGCCAAATTTTTTTTAAAAACGGCATGGGGTAAAGTCTATACCAGACCCTTATCCGAGCATGCAGGAAAGGGGGGGACGAGCGAGCGCCTCCCCTCCTGAACCATACTAGGCCACATGTGCCTCCCCTCCTGAACCATACTAGGCCACATGTGCCTCCCCTCCTGAACCATACTAGGCCACATGCCCTCAACAAGCACCTTGTCCCCATGTTGATGCTATGCATGAATCTATCCATTGGTCATAGAGGGGGTGGCTGGAGAGAGGGGGCGGCACCCGTGCGCCCATATGGACACACCGCCACTGGACACCACTGAATCATTGACATTATTTTCTTCTAGTAAAACCACAGAAGCAGGAGCATTGTTTTTCTTTGCCACTGTTAGCCCCTTATTTGTGTATCTATCTTAAACCGTTCCTTTTGCTGCAGTGTACCACAACTAGTGGTACTATGCCAGTGCATGCCTGAAACATTACATTCTACAGTGAGTGCCACTTTAAGGCCAATCCCCATAGGCGTGCACAGAGGGTGTGCCAGGTGTGCCTGGGCACACCCCAATCACTAAGTACGGTGCCAATTCCCCATACTGCCCGAGCTCCCCCCCATGTTGTCCCCCATTTCCCGCCATGCTGCTGTCTTCCCTCTTCTCCTCCCCCCCCCCCCCAGCTGTTGTGAGGATGTTTCACATAGTTGTCAACAGTCACGATGTACCAGAAAATCCCAGAACATTGTTTTTGTCCTGAGCAGGGACAGACTTGGCCAGGGTGTCTGTTCCCTCTTAAAAAAAATTTGCACTGCTCCACTGTCACCCAGTCTCATCCCAGGCTGCCCACATAGTAAGGTGGGTGGTCTGAGAGTTCTGACTGGGTGATGAAGGGAGAGGGCGGAATCTAAGAGACAACTTCAGGCAGCTAGTGGCCGAGGCGGTAGCAGGAGGCGGGCTGCACTGCATTTCAGCTAATGGGTGCACTGTGGATTAGTGGCATTGAGTTTCTGTCTACCCGCGTTACTAGTTCAGATGTGGAAGAAGTGTCTCATGTTTGAGTAGCACTGGAATGTCTGTCTGTGAAGAAGAAAGTGTAGCGACCCTGTATCTCTCTTTCTCTCTCGCTCTCTCTCTTTCTTTCCTTCTTTCTTTCTTCCCTCCTTCCTCCATCTCTCTTTCTTTCTTTTTTTCTTTCCCTAAATATATTTTAAGAATGTTGGCAACTATGGTTTCAGGATAGCAAGCAGGGGAAGGGGTTAGTAAATATGTAATTTACCTGCCCCTTCCTTTTCTAAATGAACACACTAGCTCACTGTGTTCATTCATAACTTAAGCATAGTAAACTGTGTTTACTATGCTTCTGTTTGTGAATGAACAGGAAGCTGCTCAGCACAGAGCACTTCCCATTCATTCACTGTACAGTTCAGCTGAGGCTGCAGAGAAAGTCATGTGTGTTTGAGCTGACACCCTAATGCAATAGGCTGCACACACCTATGCCCACCTATGCCCATTCCCTCTTCCATCCAAGGGGGTCACAGTTTGCCATCTTTTTCCTAGGCACTGGATGACCTTGTCCTGGCACTGCCCTCATGTTATGGAGAAGGGGGGGGGGGGGTGTTGTGTAGTCTAGGAGGAGAGAACAACCATTTGTCATTTTGGTCATCAATCACTTTTCTGCTACGACTCAGTTTAGCATTATGCTTATTGGGCAGAGGGGATGATATTGATTTATTGTCTGGTGAGCAGGTCAAAACAGAACATAGGATCCCGAATTGCTGAATTAGTAAGCTAGTATGTCGTAAACGTGGCTGTGCACTGTGACAGATGTGTGTAAACCCCAAGCTTTCAAGCTTTGCTGTACAGAACTACAAATCCTTTGGCAGACACAATACTGTATTACAACTTTGTGCTTGTCTTGAATTCCTTTTCAAAGGCAACATATACATCACACCGGATGGACTTTAAGACTGAATGAGTAACTAGCGATTTTATTTTTGATGAAAAATGTTATGTTCTCTGAGAATAAAAGAACATTTGATGAGGGGAAAAAAAAAGAACATTGGTATAGAAAACATATCTACTTCCTCCAATACTGATACAATTCAAAAGGATTTTTTAATGCACGTGTGCTCCACATTCCAAGTACCCTCCATCTCCTGGTGCACATCTGTTCCCAGCATTGTTCTACTTAGACTTTGGATTTTATTCTAAGAATTGTTTTTCGCTTCCCAGTAAACGCAGCAGCAATTACTTAGTGCTTCAGTCACCGAATATATTCCCTATATGCTACTCCGCCATAGGCGCTACAAAACATGCACCGAGGCTCCGTCTAATTATTAAAGCAATTACTTACAAACATAATTAAGTTTGGGATTAAACGTACACGATATTAAACAACAACAGATACATGAATAGACTTCATTTATGTGTTGTCCTCCAGCAAAGTTTTGCAAAGGCATATCACGTCTAATTTAGTCAGACACAATAGCAAAATGCGTTCGTAACGCCGAGCAAAGGTGTTATGTTCACTGAGGCAGAACAGTCTCCGCACCAATCTGCCATTGTGCAGTAATTATTCTCATTTATATTTTGTATAAGTAAGTGCTGAAATAAAGCAGGCGCAGTGGGGGGCATCACTTTACATGGTCTCTTTATAGAAGGAATGCGGTATTAATCATTTTAATATGGCAAATTAATGTACACTTAATTACTGAACAATCATTCAACCAAAGTAACTGGCTTGGTAAATTCACCTCTACAAACAGAGGACATAAAACATAGTAGCTGGTTTGTATCATTTTTTATATCTTTCTGTAGACTGCAGAGCATACACCCTGGAATTCATAAAGCGTGTGATAGGCACTCATTAGAAATCCGTCTCCCGCCGCGCAACAAATGGCGTAACTTGTATATGAATATAAAGCATTCTTCTCCATTCTCAAGCTGGACATTCCCGCCGCCACTTGAACATCAGACCCCGGGCACAAACCGAGCTGGCCATGCTCAAACACACTAAAGAAATGAAAGACTGATAACATCACTGTAATTAGTAAGACCTCATCTGGAATATACAGTTCAGTTTTGGACAACAGTTCACAAGGAGGATTTTGGCAAACTAGAAAAATATGGCCAACCAAACTTATAGGAGGCATGGAGAGGCTCAGCTATGAGGAAAGATTAGCTGTCATGGTCAGTGTAACAGACCCAACCAGGACAGGGGCTTTTGGAGGGGACTACAGGGTAGCTTCTTGTCTACTGACTATGAGCCCTGGCTTTTGAGGGGGCTCTATTCTTTGGGAGGTGTGTGCCTGGGGTGACCTTTGGACTGAGTCCATGTCTCCCCGAAACACACAGACTCTGGGAACTTAGGACCTGGATACAGATTTGGGGCCTCTGCACCCAAACCAGCAATGACTGCTTCAACCCCCTCCTAGACTCAGAGACTCAGTACAGATGTTAATATAATCAGCTCAAAACAACCTTATGCTGGTGTCTCCTGTTGTGTTTATTAAGGTGTCTTTTTCTCATTGTATAAATCCCCATTGTTAATTGAGTCACATATTCTTTCTGTCTGTCTGCTAGTATTATGTCCACTTCACCTTGTTACTGAAGCATTGTAAGATGTTTATGTTAGCTATCCATTTGATGTACTGTTAAAGGTTCTGAAGAAATTACTGTTTACACTCTGCATTGTTTAGGATAATATGATAAGGCTCTTATCTGATTTTGTGTGATATATATTCTGTGTGAATTTACACTAAAGTTAGTTCAAGTTTGCACCTAAGCTTATGTCGTCTAGTTCTTGGGTGTAATTCTCAGCTAAAATACCTGGTTTCTGGTTTCAGAGTGGGGGAAGCTGTATCATGGCGGAGGCACATAGGCTGGGTGCCAGGCGATCTGTCACAGTCAGGGTTCATGCTCGAAGACCAGTAGCTACAGCAGTAGCAAGGCACCCACCAACCAGCTGGATAGGTACAGAAGCAGGTCACTCTGGCGGATAACATGTACTTGCCTGAGGTGAGGAGTCTAAGTATTAACCGATGTTCACAAGAGCTCCTGATGATGGAGATTTTTCTGTATATTAGTACCTGGTCGCGATTCTCAGGATCAGCCAACCAGAAGGTGAGCAGGCCGGGGTTCAATAGCAGATATAACAGGTAGGGGTAAGCTGAAATGTAGTCAGCAAAAAAAAACTAAACAAAGGATAATGCACTTGTGCCTACCTAAAGTCTACAATATGTAAGCTGCAACCACACCTCATAAGATATTTGTCACAGAAATAAAATTATTAATCAATGTGTTGCACTAAAAAAAACTAAATAAATCATCAAAATATAAGTGAATAGTCCCAAGTGTCCCCAATAGAAGCAAAGCTGGAGCCACATCACACTCCTTTCACCGCAAAGGCCGACTGATACCAAAGGGGATCAGGTGTGCACTTACCATGTGGCCAGGCTTTAGGGAGATTCCCCTTAAAATCTGCATTCAGGTTAACAGCCTTAATAAGACCAGCCTCGTTTTGGATTTTAGGTGTTTACATGTTTAAAACAGTTTTTTTGCTAGAAAAAAACTTAGAACCCCCAAACATTATATATTGTTTTTTTTCTAACACCCTAGAGAATAAAATGGCGGTCGTTGCAATACTTTTTTTCACACCGTATTTGCGCAGCGGTCTTGCAAGCGCACTTTTTTGGAAAAAATTCACTTTTTTGAATAAAAAAATAAGACAACAGTAAAGTTAGTCCAATTTATTTATATATTGTGAAAGATAATGTTACGCCGAGTAAATTGATACCTAACATGTCACGCTTCAAAATTGCGCCCGCTCGTGGAATGGCATCAAACTTTTACCCTCAAAAATCTCCATAGGCGACATTTTTACCCTCAAAAATCTCCATAGGCGACTTTTTAAAAAATTCTGCAGGTTGCATATTTTGCGTTACAGAGGAGGTCTATGGCTATAATTATTGCTCTCGCTCTACCGATCGCGGCGATACCTCACATGTGTGGTTTGACCACCGTTTTCATATGCGGGTGCTACTCACATATGCGTTCGCTTCTGCGCACGAGCTCGTCGGGACGGGACGCTTTAAAAAATTTTTTTTTTGTTTTTCTTATTTATTTTTCTTTATTTTATTTATTTTTACACTGTTTTTTAAAAAAAAATTTAATTGGCTCACTTTTATTCCTATTACAAGGAATGTACACATCCCTTGTAAGAGAAAAAAGCATGACAGGTCCTCTTAAATATGAGATCTGGGGTCAAAAAGTCCTCAGATCTCATATTTGGACTTAAAAGCAAAATAAAAAAAAAAAAAAATATATATATATCATTTAAAAAAAATGACATTTGGAAAATGTTCCTTTAAGAGGTATGGGCGGAAGTGACGTTTTGACGTTGCTCCCGCCCTGCTATGGTATAGAGACGGGTGGTGGCCATCTTAGCCTCACTCGCCTCTATACCCAGCACGGAGGAGGACTCGATCGCTTCCGCCACTGCCGACGGCTCCGGTAAGCGGCGGAAGGGGCGGGAGAGCGGCGGGAGGGGGGGCACCTCTCCCGCCGCCGATAACGGTGATCTCGCGGCGAATCCGCCGCAATGACCACCATTATCGGAATGCCGACCGGCGCCTGAAGAGATGGATATCTCGGTTGTGGCAGCAGCTGCTGCCGTTACCGAGATATCCCTCTTCAAAAAAGGGACGTACATCGTCGTGCGCCGGTCGGAAAGTGGTTAATGTAGACATCTGATAGACATCCAATGCTCACGTAGACACACATGCAAATGAGAAAGCACAACAATTCTGTAAAACCTTTAAAACGCAAATGTATTGAATTAAAATCAGATATCTCAGATAGATATATTGGGAATGTGCATTTCCCCAAACAAATCCGGCAGGTAACAATGGCGTTCGCCGTCACTTCCAGTAAACGCAATGACGTAGACACACCTTTCCTCCCTGCATGTTTAATTGCTAAAGGACTTCTTCAGGGACCAACAAGCCATAGGTCGGTTATGAGTGGTTGCAGGTAGGGATCAAGCAGAAGCATAGTCAAGAAACAAGCCAAGAATTGGTAATGAGTGTTTGCCGGTTGGGGTCAAGCAGAAGCATAGTGGAGGAACAAGCCAAGGGTTGGTAAAGAGTGGATGTAGTTTGGGATCAAGCAGAAGTGTGGTCGAGGAACAAGCCAAGGGTTTATAACGAGTGGTAGTGAAGATACGAATGGCAGCACGACTGACAAGAGCTGATATTGGCTAGAGGGAGCATAATAATCTGACAAACAGGAAGTGCAAAGGCATGGCTTTAATAGGAAGTTCATGGGAGGAGCAAGAGGTTTAAGATTCATGACAAACAAGGTTCAAGGCAGGATCATTTATGGAATTGTCCAGGGAGCTGTCCAGCATTCAAGTCCAGTTTCAGACCCTGACATTATATAAACTAAATTTAATATAATAAGGGGATTAAGGGGGAATATGATGACCATGTAGAAATTCATAAGTGGCCCATTTAGTGAACTTGGTGATGAGCTATTCACTATCAGGTTATTACAGAGGAAGACGGGGGCACTTTTTAGGTCTGGAGGAAAAGAGATTTACCTCCACATGTGGAAAGGATTCTTCACAGTAAGACAAAATATGGCGTAAATTCTCTCAAAAGATAGTTTTGGCCAGCTCAATAGATTGTTTAAAAAAGAGCTGGATGCATTCCTAAATAAAGGATACCAATATTAATAGGTAATAACATCAGAGATTAACTAGCGGAAAATGTGGAATGCTGCACACCAATACTCAGCCCAGTTAAAAAAAGCTTCAGCTTATTTCCTCCTGGAAGCCACGCCCCTCTGATTCATTTTACCAGCCCACAGGGTTAGTCATAGAGGACCTCTATAACTAAGCCAAATGCACATGGTTTATTGAAATGTTCCCTAGATTTCCAGTCATTTTAGGAGAACAAGTTAACGCTACCTATGTAATCTGATGTTTGGATAGGTAATTAATGTGCTGCTGTTGATGTTTGGATAGGTAATTAATTTGCATTTCTTTTTCGGTCCCAATTAAAGTAAAACTGTCAAACAGACATGCAACTAAGCAATCTACATTTCCTGCTCTACTAGCAAGTCTTCTCATTAAGCTGCCAGGGATGCTGGACAGCTCCTTTGTCTTGCTTCACATACACTATATTACCAAAAGTATTGGGACACCTGCCTTTACATGAACTGTAATGGCATCCCAGTCTTAGTCCATAGGGTTCAAAATTGAGTTTGCCCACCCTTTGCAGCTATAACAGCTTCAACTCTTCTGGGAAGGCTGTCCACAAGGTTTAGGATAGAAGTGTGTCTATGAGAATGTTTGACCATTCTTCCAGAAGCGCTTCTGGAAGAATGGTCAAACATTCCCATAGACACACTGAAGACCAAGTGAAGACAGAAAATTAGCAGAGAACACTGCTGAAAATGGTGGGCATAGGAGCAGAGTAAAAAAAAAAAATAGTAAGCAGTAAGTGTGGTGTACTAAACCCACAGCAGTAAAAACTGTCTTTATATGCAGTAAAGCATGTTTGTTATGGTCACTGATGAACCTAAGGGGTTAATCCTCCACATTGTGTAAAAAGGCTGTTTAATCCTGTCTTCTCTGATCATCCCCTTTCCCAGCTGTCCCCAATCCATCTGCCTTGGAGGCACTCTGCACATGTTCAGTTTGGTGTGTATTGCTAGAGAGTTTTTCCTTGTTATTGGGAGGGTGCATGTGATCAGCACAGGGCCAATCAGCACTGTCCACACAGAGGCTCAGGGGTCATTCAACCTCATAGAACAGTCACAGGAGAATTAAAACTCCTCCTACAAGCTTTAACCAGTGCTCGGCCGGACACTGATATAAGTCCCAAGACTGCTATGTACTGCTGATGAGAAAATGTATTTAGCAGTTTATATTTACTAAAATATTTGCATTTTCATGTTATGTGTACTTTGGGAGATCAGATATAGTGTATGCAGGGTCCTGGGTTAAGTAACACTTAAGTAACACTTTAATGTACACCACAGTATTTAGAGTGCAATGGTCAAGAGTATGTAAAACAATAAAACATAATGTTTTTTGGTGTATACATCAGCTTTTAGAATGCAGTGATCAAAAGTATGTAACATAAAACATAGTGAGGTGAGTTAACTAAAGCAGGCCATACATTATAAATTTGTTCTTATTCAACTGGTGGGTTGAGCAAAAAAAATGGCCAATTTCCCCATCCACACATTTCAGATAGATGGGGGAATCACTCATAGGCATGCACAGGGTGTGTCCTGGGTGTGCCTGGGCACACCCTAATCACCCCGTGCGGAGCAAATTCCGCCTGCTGATATTTAACCAAAGCCGCCAAAACGGGGCTCCTAAAAAGAATTGTAAAGAATAATAAAAAAAAATTAAATAATAAAAAATGACTGACACCAGACACTGCTCTACTGACACCAACCTCTGCCCTACTGACATTGTCCACTGCCGTACTGGCACCAACCTCGGCCCTACTGACAAGTCCATTGCTCTACGGACACCATCCATTGCCCTACTAACACTGTCCATGTTTTAATACATTTGGGGTGCACACCCTAATGCAATAGGCTGCTCACACCTATGGAATCATTCCCTGCTGTGCTATTGTATTCTTATTGTGGGGAGACTTCCTCGCTATCAGAACACAATGTAGTATAGCCAGTCGCACTGATAGTGTGGAAAAAAACATATAGGGTGGTTGTACAGAAGCCAATTATTAGATTGACTTCTGTACAACCAAGGTGCCCATACATGGATCAAAATTCAGTCGATCCCTGCTGAACCAGCTAAATTTTGATTCATGTATGGCTGGCTTAAGGCTGGAGCAGACAGAATATGGGACAGCTATGCATAGTAACCAAATAGCTTCTAGCTTCAGCTTGTTCATGTAAATTTTGAACATGAAAACTAGAAAATGATTGGTTGCCATGCACAGCTGCACCAGATTCTGGCTGCTCCGGTTTTTGTAAATTCCCATGAGTAAAGGGGTCAGGAATTTGTAACATAATATTTAATGGTGTCAGTAGTTACTTACCTTAGAGATTAGAGAAGCTACCATTATCTGAGCAGGCATTATTGAGAGGAAGCTGGACACTGCAGTCCCTGGCATCAATCTGCTGACTACGGGCATGTGTACCACAGGGGCCCCAATCTAACAGCGCCTCCTGAAAGACAGGAATAAAAACCTGACAAAAGTTCTTACCCATCCCCGTTTCACTTTAGAAAAATATTTTATTGCTGTATGTGCCCCCTTTGGAAAGATTTTGCTCAACTCCAGTCTTGGTGACCACACCATCAGTGAGGCGTAGTCTCGTCAACACCACAGTAACCGTAATAACAACATTTTCTAGCCTTTCTACATTCTATCCAAAACTACCAAAATATTTGCGCTGGAACTGTGCTTTAAAAAGTTTCCAAAAGTTTAACTATACTGTTTCTTTCTATAAAAAATTAATAGGAAAATAAAAGTCTATTAGAACGGTTCATAAATGGATTATTTGTCCTTAGGATAAATAGGATAACCATCAGGTAAAGCAGCAGCTCACAGGACCCTGTGCCACCCATGACATAAATGATTTACTGTAGTCTGTCAACATCTTTGAGGAATGTTCTTCTTAAATAAAAATGAAGATAGCAGGATGCTAAAAAGCATAATTTATCAACACGCGTCTATTTTATAATACAAAGCACATACGCTGCTGCTGGCGTGAAGCTTCAAGCAATCATTATTTTTGTATCCTTACCAAGACACAGTTGTTCCCAACTAGCAGCCTGTGAGCTCCTAAACCATCTCTAGAGCTATAAATTCAAGCATTTAATGGAAAGGGGAGAATATTTTGCATCCTTTTATCAAGCCTTCAACACCACTATAAAACATCCTGACATGTTTGTTGCCTCATCCAGGAGTCTTAAAGGTTTGTTCATACTAGGTACAGTGAGCAAATGTTTTCTATGCGTCCGGTTCACAAGCACACATGTGCAGTCAGTGTTGTGCTGTCCTTAAAAATTCAGCAAAACAGAGAGCGATTTAGGACACTGGGCGTGTTGTATTTCACCAAAAGTTCACTTCTCTGTTAGGGATGAGTCGAACACAACACCCCCCCCCCCCCCTGCGGTTCGGTTCGCAGCAGAACATGCGAACAGGCATAAACATTTGTGTGAACGCCGTTAAAGTCTATGGGACACGAACGTGAAAAATCAAAAGTGCTTATTTTAAAGGCTTATATGCACGTTATTGCCATAAAAAGTGTTTGGGGACCCGGGTCCTGCCCCAGGGGACAAGTACAAATGCAAAAAAAATAACCACCAGTGCCATCTATCAGTGCCCATCAGTGCGGCCAATGAGTGCCCATCAGTGCTTCATCATCAGTGCCACCTATCAGTGCTGCCTATCAGTGTCACCTACCAGTGCCCATCAGTGCCACCTCTCAGTGCCCATCAGTGCCACCTATTAGTGCCACCCAGTGGCGGTGCATCCATAAGGGCGTACAGGCGCCATCCCTTCTCTCCAGCCACCCCCCTATGACCAATGAATAGATTCATGCATTGCATGAATCTATCCATGGCTGCCGCTGCCACCACCTATTCAGGCGCCCAGACCCTTTTCGGGCACTGGGCGCCTGAATTAAAGCGTCGGGGGTGTTTTTGAAGCACCTGGAGGACATGGAGGACATGGAGGAGCAAGTCCATGGAGGAGCATGGAGGACACAGCTCGCCGCCGTCACCTGCTGCCCCACCGAGACAGGGTAAGTGCTGGGCAGACAGCAAGCAGGCGGGGGAGGTCACAGTGGCAGCATTCGATGGGCACGGTGGCTGCATTTGATGGCACAGTGGGAGCATTTGATGGGCACAGTGGGAGCATTTGATGGGCACAGTGACGGCATTTGATGGGCATAGTGGCTGCATTTGATGGCACAGTGGCTGCGTTTAATGGGCACAGTGGCTGCGTTTGATAGGAACAGTGGCGGCAATTGATGGGCACAGTGGCAGCATTTGATCGGCACAGTGGCTGCATTTGATGGCACAGTGGCAGTGTTTAATGGGCATGGTGGCTGCGTTTGATGGGCACAGTGGTGGCAATTGATGGGCACAGTGGCGGCATTTGATGGCACCGTGGCAGTGTTTAATGGGCACAGTGGCTGCGTTTTATGGGCACAGTGGTGGCAATTGACGGGCACAATGGTGACATTTGATGGGCACAGTGGCTGCGTTTGATGGCACAGTGGCTGCGTTTGATTGGCATAGTGAGGCTGCAATTGATAGATTTTTTCCAGAATTTTTCAGTTTGTTTGCGCCCCCCCCCAAAGAAATGTTTGAGACCCAGCTGGCATTGGTGCCACTTATCAGTGCCCTTCAGTGCTGCCCATCAGTGCCACCCATCAGTGCCACCTCTCAGTGCCACCTATTAGTGCCCACCAGTGTCCCTTACCACGTGATCAGCTGTTAGCCAATGACAGCTGATTACGTGATGTAAACAGAAGATTGTAATCAGCTGAAAGCGTGAGAAGAAGAAAAAAAGATTACTGGCTTCTGTCAGAGGGACATCGAACACCCACTGCTGCTAAGCAGTGCCCACCAGTGCCACCTGCCAGTGCCCACCAGTGCCACTGATCAATGCCCACCAGTGCCATCTATCAGTGCCCATCAGTGCTGCCAATGAGTGCCCATCAGTGCTTCATCATCAGTGACACCTATCAGTGCTGCTTATCAGTGTCACCTACCAGTGCCCATCAGTGCCACCTACTAGTGCCACCTATCAGTGCCCTTCAGTGCTGCCCATCAGGGCCCATCAGTGCCACCTATCAGTGCCACCTATTAATGCCCAACAGTGCCACCTCATCAGTGCCCATCAGAGCCACATATCAGTGCCACCATATCAGTGCCTATCAGTGCAGCCTATCCGTGCCCAGCCAGCACGCCCCTTATGCGTTACACCAAGGATGTGGCTTCCTCAGAGGGATCCCCCTGAATCATTTTGGATTGTCATATGGTAGCATACTAGAGTGGGTTCACTCATAGATCCTGACAGCAACACAGTCTTTATCACTTTTGTTTTGTTTATTTGATTGTGGTTCACACTGGTGTACACACAGTTTTTTTTTTTATAATTTTACAAGTTGTATTTTCTCAAGCTGAATACCGAGGAACTCTCTCTTTGCTGGGAGGAGACAGAGGTGTGTGCATTGCTGCTCTTGCGTGCACGTCAACCTGCTACAAGCCTATGGCCGAGGGCTAAGGACCAGAGTCTCTCCAGGCAGATCCAAAAGTGAGCTGACATCTGCTGCCATGAACTTGTTGCTGCTATCAGTGACTGAGCACATAGGAACTTGCCATCTAACTAGCAGCATTATTTACTGCGTGCAGACTTTACTGGGACTGAACTCATGTGCACCACCATAAAGGCTGTGACCCAATGCTAGTCAGGTACATTGTGTGCTGTACATTGCTGTGCTGTAGTGTTTGTTTTGATGGGATGCGACCATGCCAGTGATGTAAGTAACTGAGTTAAAATAAACTGAGTTACCTAACGCAGTTACTTTAGAGGGTAACGAGTAATCTAACTGATTACTTTTCCCCCCATGGTAACTCAGTTCCCATTACTTTGGCTTAGTTACCCCAATTACATCTACCGCCACTAGATGGCAGTAGTGTAATTCCGGTGTCCTGCCGAGAAAGTTCCCCCGCCGGATAAGGACCCCCTGTACTGCGCAGGCGCAGCGCTTGCGCAGTATGAAGGACTACGGAGCTTCCGAAAATTGCCGAACCTAAACAGCTCTGAGTGAACTCTACACCGCGCAGGCGCAGTTAACATGTAATTGTACGAGGTGATGCCGCACGATCCTGATGCTCGTGCTACTCTGCAAGGGGCGTCTATCGTGTAACTAAGGGGCGGGTCTAGTATTACTGTAACCAACGGGCGCATTTATTATTATTGTTATATATCGAGCTCTGCCCATTAATTTAACATTCGCCCTCTTCTGTAGCCATCCGCCCCTTACACGATATAATAATAATAGACCCGCCACTTGCTTACACGCTATAACAGATCTGCCCCTTGGTTAGAGTAATAATAGAGCAGCCCCTTGGTTACACGATGTATAACAATAATAATAAATGCGCCCCTTGGTTACAGTAATACTAGACCCGCCCCTTAGTTACACGTATAGAATATTTAAAAAAAAAGTCACAGTTACTTTGCTGCGTAACTAATTACTTTTCCAATGTAGTAACTGAGTTACTAACGCAATTACTTTTTGGGAGAAGTAATTTGTAACTTAACTAATTACTTTTTTAAAGTAAGATGACCAACACTGGACCATGCTTCTGCGTTAATGAGGCCCATAGTATGCTAAAGCACTGTGGGGTATGAACAGTTGCTTTTTAATTTTTTTGAAATACTGTCTTCACTTTTTTGAATCCTGTTTTACAGCTCAGTGCTACTAATCGCTTACAGACTCTTCCAGTCCACACATACTCCAGCACAGCAGTGGCTGTCCACTTTGCTCAGGGGCAGGCCTCCAAATACATATAATGTTCAACTATGCCTTCACAAGAGCAGTAGTAGTCAGTAGTAGTCTCCATTACAGATGACAATGAAAGACCACAGTTAGGATAAATGGAAACACCATTGTCACCCTATAACCAAAAATGTGTCTAAAAGTAATTTTACTGAAATTTTTTTTTAAAAATGTTGTATTTTATTGTCCTGACTACATTTTTTTTAATAATTAAAGGCAAAATCCCTATTAATTCACTTAATGCAGTTATGAGTGATTTATGAGACAGTATGCTAACTGCATTTTTTTTTTTAATTGCCTGAATTAATGGATGCAGATTTGTCCAGTCTTCGGGGATTCATACAATTCAAAAAGCGCACATGCCTGGATTCTCCACAGATCACATAGATCTGCATGCCAATAGACAGATGAAAAGAACTGCAGAACCGCTGATTCTTCTTTCATGATAGCAGCTAAGGCATGAGAAAACCCATAATAACGTTGTGATCCTGCTTTTGGAACCTGTCATATACACTTTGCACCTTGATATAATAGTGGTCATTGGTGACAACCCACTATGCAGAGTAAACACTCACCTGTTACCACCTGTCATTCCCTCACTGGTCAGTCAAATAAGCCAGCTGTCACCGGCAAGTGACATTCTTCAGTGTTTTCATTAGTGACAGCAACATTATCCAGACAACGAGGGAGCAACACCATCTCATGAGATATTTTTGCAGTTTTATCTGGATGTTGTTTCATCCAGTCTGTTCTTTTGGGGGAATAAAACTAGCAAACAAATAATAACCTTGTGTGCTCCCTAGGAATTGTGGACTCTATTTAAATTGACTTTTGATAAGCACTGCATCCTTTTTATGGGAAATTTCACACTGAGGCGCTGGCCTAAAATTAGCAGCACTTTACCGTAGTTTTAGCGGCGCTTTTTTGGCTGCTTTTAACCCCCGCTAATGGCCGAAAAAGGGTTAAAATCGGCCACAAAGTGCCGCTAAAGCCTCAGTGTGAAAGTGCCTTTAAAAAAAATGCAGCGCTTATCAAAAGTCCATTTAAATAGAGTCCACAATTCCTAGGGAGCACACAAGGCTTCGGCAGCGCTGGCCATTGATTTCAATGACGGGCAGTTTAGGAGTGCTAAATACAGCGCTCCTGCACCGCCCCAAAGATGCTGCTTGCAGGACTTTTTTTCCTGTCCTGCATGCGCACCGCCCCAGTGTGAAAGCACTCAGGCTTTCACACTGGGGCAGCAGAAGAGGCAGTTTACAGGCGCTTTTCAGGCACTATTTTTAGCGCAACAGAACCTGTAAAACGCCTCATTGTGAAAGTGGCCAAAATGTCCTTCCTAAATGCAGAGTACAGAGAAGGTGTACATTGTCATGAGAAGGGAGAGTTCACTGGAGAACAGTTGTGGTGCCAGTGTGCATGGTGTACGTTCATCTCTAATAGTATAAGCCCACGCTAAGGTCACGTATTCTCCCAATGGCAGCCTCAGCCTTGTTACGGGGCATTGATGAAGACAACACAAAGCAAAGATACCCCATGTGTAGTAAAGTGACCCTGTAAAAGGTGCCTAGCATAGCCCAGAAGAACCCACCCTGGGGTAGGCCTCTCTTGTGACCCTTGCTTGGCACCCAACAAGGAGGGAAACATGGAGGATATGATGACCAACCAACCATCTACCCTTACACACTAGTAGTGTGTAGTGGCAGTGAAATAATTTCCAATTTTGTGAGAGTGCATCGGCGCCACTAGCATCCGGAGCCTGACCGACAGTTGCCGCACCATCCACCTCTCCCTGACAGTCCAGCACCAGTTCCCCTCCTTGACTGGTCACAAGTTACGGGGTACAGTAGCCTAACAAATCAACTCAGCGTTAGCTTCCTTCCTTTCCTAACATTTTACCATCCTTTTTTCCCCATCATGTTGTTTTTCATCCAGCCAGTGGGCGATCTAGTCCCCTAGTATAGGTTTTACGTTTACCATGGCATCCATATTATTGAAGTCCCATGAGGACGCAGAAACACAGCTCTTGAAAATACATTAGAGCTTCACAATTATTAAATGGTTTTAACATATCCTTGAACTTTGTGCAATTTTGTTGTGCTCCTTTTGTTTTGTTGCCTTTTCTCCAACTATACTTGTGAGGTTTCTGCTGCCCTAGCCCTCTGGCCCTAAGCAATACTATTCTACATGTAAACCTGTTTGTGCAGGTTTACATCACTAGGGAGATTTACACCTTCGATAATATGTCTTCAGGAGACTCATTTAAGTCCTGAGACGCTACACTATCTAAAAGAACTTCAGTCTCATTCTTAATATAGTGGGATGCAATGAAAGCATATCTTCGAGGTCTCCTTATTGCGCAAATCTCAAAAATAAAGAAGCAATCTAGACAATGGGGAAAAACCCTAGCTGATAATATGATGAGGGCTGAACTTCTATTCATAACTAACCATACTTTGAGGAGGGAGAGGCAACAGGACATCTATTGGCAACTATTGCAAAAGCCCAGTGGCCGGCATCATATATAACTGAAATACAATCATCTTCAAATAAGAAGGTTGACACTACCCAAGAGATATTGGGAGTTTTTAGGGAATATTATCAGGCATTATATAAGATCAGGGTATCCTACTCGAAGGAGTCCTTGAATGGATTCCTTGATACTATTGAATTACCAAACATTTCAAAGGAAGAAAGGGAGGCTTTGGAGGGCCCATTAACATTGGATGAGTTGAGAAAAGCAGCAGTTAATCTACCTAATAATAAAGCAACAGGACCAGATGGTCCTCTAGGGGAAATATATAAAAAATATGGGGATGTGTTTTTACCTGAACTGCTCAATGTTTTTAATTATGCCATGGAGGTGGGTTCACTACCCCCCTCTGTGAATGATGCAGTAATTATTGTCCTATTGAAACCTGATAAGGACCCAAGCAACCCTGACTCATACTGTCCAATATCTTTGCTAACATCAGACATTAAGCTGCTGGCAATGGTATTGGCAACTAGATTATCAAGATACATTTCTAAATTAATCCACTGTGATAAATCAGGCTTTATTCCAAACAGATCTACAGCAAATAATATTAGACGGCTATTTTTAAACTTACAACTCCCAACAGACAATATGGGAAATAGAGCTATAATGTCACTTGATGTGGTTAAAGCATTTGACAGTATAGAGTGGGTCTATTTGTGGAATTGTCTAAAACAATATGGGTTTGGTCCCAGATTTATTAGATGGATACAAACGCAAGGGTACAGGTGAATGGTTGTGTATCGGCCCCTTTTTCGTTGACCAGGGGGACGAGGCAGGGATGCCCTTTATCCCTGCTTCATTTTTCTATGACCATCGAACCATTGGCTGAAGCGATTTATTTGTCAACAAATATTGTGGGATTTCGTAGATCAACAGGCGAAGATAAGATAGCACTCTATGCGGATGATGCGCTAGTGTTTCTGGGGGATACAGGTCCATCCATGTCTGCAGTTATGTCCTTCATAGTCTTTTACGGATCCTTTTCGGGATTTAATATGAACTGGGACAAATCTGTAGTGCTGCTTGTGGACCCCGAGCATGTGGGACACCCACGCCAGACTCATCAGATGGCCCTGGTTACATCATTTAAATAAAGTGGTAATTACACCGAATGTCTCAGAATATACAGATAGGAATATACTTACTCTTATTGCTACAATTTAGACAACTGAGTAAAACATGGAGTAAATTTCCATTGTCTATGGTGGGGAGGGCGAATCTGGTGAAGATGGTGTGGATGCCCTAGATGTTGTATGTACTATATAATTGCCCCATATGGCTGAAGCTACGATTATTTAGAACCATCTCAGTCTTTAGGGATTTTGTGTGCAGAGGAGGAAAACCTAGAATTAGATTTGAAATACTAGGGCGGGAAATGTGATGCCTAATGCAGGATTATACTTTATTGCATCACAATTGCAACATTGGCATGGTTGGGAGGTAGTGAGCGTGGAGGACCCTATACAAAAGATAATAGCATCTCAATTGAAAAAATACTCTTTAGTCCAACTAATAGTAGCCCACCATTTCTATAACAAAAAAAGGTTCCCTACCATCCACATGACTCACAGAGTATGGGAAGCAGTACGAAATATTACTCAACATAAGGGATATACGAGGCAGATGCCCATATAGGATAATTATTGTCTTTATGAACTAAATAAATTATCTGAATTTTCAGACTGGAAAAAGGCGGCCATAGTATTTCTGTATCAGTTATATGAAGGGGATGTTTTACTTTCTTTTAATATAATAAAAGACCGTTATCAGCTAACGAACAAAAACTTTTATCAATACCTTCAAATACGTCATGCATTACAAATCCAAAGCTCAAAAAAACAATTACAGTATGAACACTCTAAAATATTCATAATGGCAACTTCGGTTGCCCGATAGAAACGAGGATTAATAGGAGATCTTTATTCTAATCTACAAATAATTGAGAACAATGAAAAATATAAAAATAGTTTTTCCCGATGGCAAGGAGACATTGAGGGCCTAGATGAGGAGGACTGGACATGTGCCCCGGAAACACTCCCTAGGACATCTCTCTTGCCCTCTCAAAGGCTATCTCAGCTTTTAATCATACATAGGGCTCATTATACCCCACAAAATCTCTATGCTTGGGGAAAATATATAACACCGCTATGCCTGCGATGCTCTTTATTTAACGGCTCTCTCATCCATATGCTCCGTCGATGTCCAAAGCTGCATCGCGATTGGGAAAAAGTATTTACAACCCTGAACTCATTATGCTCCACTGAGATAATAGGGACGCCTAAATTTGCACTATTGGGTATAATACCTGATGGAGCATTACCAGCAGATGTGCATTTTATGTGGATAAAATCCCTATATTTAGCACATAAAGTTATTCTACAAAAATGGACATCCGCTGTTCCTCCAACCCATAAACAATGGATTGAGAAGCTTAATTACATACTTAAAAGAGAAAAATTAACATATAAACATAGAGGTTTGGTAAAATATGGTCACGCTGGATAGACTCTAGCAATGAACTATATGACAGTTTACTGAGTGGATAGGTGTGAAGGTAGAGGAGATAAAGGGGAGCAAAGGGCTGGGACAGTAGGGTGAGGAGTAGAAAATTGTTGGGTAAGGACAGTTTGAGGCTACTTGGAGGAAGATGCCATAGACGTATGACCGATATTGGAGTCCAGGCTATTGCACAGAATGTGTTTATGCTTTCATTATATTTCCTTTATTATATGTCAAGTTATGCTGGCCCGAGAGGTGTAAGGTTTATTTAGTTTGGGTGCTTTCTTACTTTATGATACTTTATGGATTAATTTGACATGTTTTTTTTGGTTTATATGTATTATAACAAAAATATCCTATGGATTAATTTGACATGTTGTTTGTTTATATGTATTATAACAAAAAAATAAAATAAAAAAAATAAAATAAAAAATAATATAATAATCTCCAAGTAGGTAATCTCACCTTACACTCCAGGCCTAGTTTACAATTGCGATCAGGCCAGGGGGTGGTAAAAACACGTGATCGAGCTGTGTTTTTTCCATTCCCCAGCCACCCCCCCCTTAAGCTGCAAAGGCATCACTGTGCCAAAGAAATTTTCCTCCTGTCACGTTCAGAAGGCAGTACCACTCAACGAAAAGTGACCCATTCAACTGAATTCAGCCAGTGCGGTGGTGCAGGTTTTTAGGTTTAAAACAGGCAACATAATGCCTCCTCACCACCTGCTAAACACCCTTCAGAGGGCACTGCTAATGTAAACGAGCCCTAAAATACTCTACCTGAACCCCAGGCTTTTTTCATTTCTTTGGTAAATTCAGAGGCTGGAAGTCAGCTAAATGCCCATGTGAATGAAGCCTAATTTTGTAGTATGTGGGGCTACCTGACTGGATATCATTTGAATGGAGTGTTTAGGTAGGCTTTTTACTACATAGACATTGGTACATTTTGCTGATCTGCAAAAGGGCTCTCTGGTATTTAGGTCCCATTTACATAAGATATGGGTTGAACAGGTGCTTCGACCCCTTCCCATTGTCACATACAGTAGATATTGGCATTGGTCACATCTGGTGCAGATAACAAGTGATGTCTCCAATTCTTCTTCTGGTCTGTGATAACCAAGTTGTGTTGGGTAACTTTCTGTCTGACATGTAGACATGCAGAGTGCTGGAAGTGGAGACAGTGTTTGCTGGCTGATCCCAATTGAATATCATAAACCATGGGAGAGTTTAGGTCATAAAGGTTACTCTTCCCTGCATAGATTTATCTTATCTCTCTATCTTTTTATCTACTCATCTATGGGAGGGGGTAACTGGTTGGCAGTGATTTAAAGGAACCAGGTAAGACAAAGTCTTCTGGCCATTTTCTGGTTTTATGTAATGAATAATGAAAAAATACAGTAATTTGGTAATAATCTCAAGTATTTATATGTACAAATTACAGTTACCTAACAGGGGATTACAAATATGCAGAATTTACATGCAGCAGTGTGCTTGAGGAATGCCCTGCTAAGCAGGTCTGCTTAATTGACAAAGTGTCCCCATAATAGGGTGCTGTGATAGTGCTGTAGGCTATAAACAAGTGCTAATCTAAATACAGACTGGACAAGAAGGTCCTTCCCCAAACTCACAGGAATCTCCAGGGGTAATCCGCACTGTCCCTATTCTGTCCCTGCTTCCCAGGAACCTTTCCCTGCACAAAACCTACATTTTTATAGCCAGCATGCCTCTATTCCTTTTTTACATGCCCTACTAGACCCAGCAGGGGCTCTATATAGCCACCCTGTCTCTAAGATGGAAACCAAAATCTTGGGAAAGCTCTGTGTCCAATCAGACACAGGATCTCACAAAATGGTGTCTGGGGACCATACTGGTGGAGTAGGGGGCAGACACAGCATACTAGTGCCATGTCTGTCCACCCCCTTTCCCCTTTCCCCTTGATTGAACAAAAGGGAAAACTTCCCAGACAAGATAATGCCAGTTATGAAGCTAAAAACAGGTGGGACATCTAGAAGTGAAAATTTAAAATGACATGCATGAATGAAAAGGTGAACAGTTCCTTTTTGGTACCATAATAATCCATCATGTTGGTTCTCTTTTTATGTGAAAATTACATGCCTTAAGCTAGCCATAGCTGGATCGAATCTCAGACAGTTCAGCAGGGACTGGATGAGATTCGATCCATCTTCCGGCAGGCTGATTGCACCAAAATTGATCCATTGATGTCAGATTTTTGGCATACGATTTTCTATATTGCTATAGTAGTAATCACTGTGTTCCCCCGGCAGGGACGGCTAATTGCACCCCCCCCCCCCCTTCTTCCACAGGGAGAACACAATAGGTTTAAAGAAAGGATTCCCCCATCAACACTTACTGCAGAAAGATCTATTTAGTCTATCTATTTTTGTACATGAGCAATAAGTCGAAGGGAAGGGGAGAAAAAATTGGTCTCTTACAGAGGCACTTTGTTGACTACGACCACTATGAGCAGGCAACTTCTCTTCCCTACTGACTCCCGAAATCCTGTGATCTCCACTATGCATATTTCAAAAGTTGTTATTTGTACCTATACTTTCTCCAAGCTTCTTGATAGACTGGTTAGGCACTAGGTATTGTGGGCCAGGGGCACAAAAGAAGAGGGAATTTAGGCCAGCTCTGGGTGGTCCAAAGGGTGCTACCCATGGGATTTTGGATAGTGGCAGCCGCTAATGCAGGGCGGTGGGGCACCACCCCCTTAATCCTTGCATCCGGCCCCTAATCTACATGCAGAGTGCCGGACGCATAGATTCCAATGGGGGTATATTATTTTTAGAAGCACACGATTAGAGCCAGAGGCTCTAATTTGCTTATAAAGAGCAGAGCACTGCGCCTCGAGCCCACCCTCTTGTGTCAGGACCCGGCCAAGCAGGAAGCGGGTCCTGGACCCAATTGGCCTGGAGTCCTAAGGGCCGATTGGCCACAGGTCCTATGTCCTATGTCCTATTGGCCGGGAGGAAAAGCGACCGCTGGGATTAGGGAGGAGATGCAGGGGGAAAGCCACAACCTGGATGGGGTAAGTGCATGGGCTGGTGGGGGGCCTGGGGGGCAACAGGCGAACGATGCGGTGATCGAGCAACAGGGGGGAAGCAGTGATCGATCGAGTGAGCACCGGGAGGGGGAGAGGTGAGTGGTTGGTTGTCTGGCAGGCTGGCTAGGGGGTTGCTGGCTGGGGAGGCCGCTGATTTTGGACATACGGTATAAATGATAGACATCAGCCAGTTATACTATCAGCATTTAAAAAAAAAATATTTTTTTTATATCATTATACAAAAGGGCTGGAGAGTGTTGCATTTTCCCAGGGTCTATATTGAAACTGCAGGAATACAGCCTGTCACAAATGAAGTGGTTAAACATTTTATTGATCTTTTTATCAGCAAAGAATTACTACAAAATGTTGTAATAGCACTTTTTGGCTGTAAAACGTACCTTTGGCACCTTTGAGCAATGCACAGCTCTGGCAGATGAATTGCAGCAATTACAAGCGGCATAGAGGGCAAAGCAGCATTTCAATGCCTGTGTAGTCCATAGTATGACTTTATGATGCATGAAAATGTTCAGCACAGAAAAATGCCTTACATATTTTTTTGAATGAATTCTCCTATTGGGCTGTTGGTGTTGCTAATATTATTATTAATAATAATAAAATTATATTCACCCGAATATAATTCTAGTGTGACTTTCACATTTATGATTCCTATGCTATAACTCCTATACTATTAAAGTGTCTCTATGGTTAAAATTTTAAATCATATAATCATTTTCACATTATATTTCAATTATTTCTTGCTCACTCCTATCAATCTGAATTATCTTAAGCCCCATACACACGGTCGGACAATCCGCGGACCAGGTCGGTCGGATCCTGTCCGTCGTACTTTGTCCGATGTTGGTGTTGCGTACACACGGTCGGACTACGTTGTCGGACTATCCGGTCTGCAAGAACGTCGTGACGTAAGTCGTCGTCCACGAGATTAGAAAAGGGAAGTTCAGCACCACGTCAGGCACCCGTTGGGCTCCTTCTGCTGATCCCGCGTTTATCGCGAGTTAGTCGAAGTTTGGTGACTTAAGATTCGCGCTTCTCAGTTTTCTGACTCTCAGATCGTTACTGCTCTTCAGTTTGTGCTTGTCGTGCGTATCTGTTTATTAGTGCGTGTAGTCAGTTCGCATTTGTTGGTCATTGCGGCCTATATCTTGATATAGGACGCTTTGATTTGCACTGCTTATTGTCTGCTCGTTTCTGGTATCCATTTCGTTCTTTCAGGCCTTGCTGTTTATCGGTGCTTTCTGTTTGTCCGTTCTGACCAGCCGACCTTTTGTGACCTTGTGAGCGATGTTTCCCGTGCGTACTCGTCGCCGAGTTCGTGCTGTACGCGGAATTGGTGTCAGGCTTTTAGCTTTGAGCCAAGACCCGTCCATGAACAGAGTGACGAGGAGTATGTGGACCAAGAATTGGTTGCTTCAGCGTGACCAATTCTCGCACATGCCTTTGCTTCGTGAGATCCGGGAGAATAATCCTGATGATTTCAGGAACTTTCTCAGGATGACGGACCCCGATTTTCACCGTCTTTTGGCTTTGCTGACCCCCTTTATCAGCCGGCAGGATACCTGCATGAGACAAGCCATTACTCCGGAGCAGAGGCTTGTTGCCACGTTGAGGTACTTGGCGACAGGGAGAAGTCTTCAGGATTTGAAGTTCTCTTCAGGTATCTCTCCCCAGGCCCTGGGAATCATTATTCCAGAGACCTGTTCTGCCATCATCCAGGTCCTGCAGGAGGACTATATTAAGGTAACATTTCTCCTTTACTATTCCCTTCTATGTATGCTCTGTTTGCTAATGTCTTCTATTTTTGACCTCCTTCCCTAATTACCATGATTGCAATATGTTCTAATATGCTGTGCCCCTTTTCTCCTTCATGCATTTTCCCCTTCACTTACCTCCCCAGCATGCTCTTCTGCCCCAATAGACACCTATGGCCTAGTCACTTAAGCAATGTATTTTGTCTGCTGCATAGTATTGTTTGCCCCCAAACACCCCCTAAAATATGCACAAATGTTTGCTGTGTGGTTTACTTCATGTAGAGCCCCCTTTTTTTTTTTTTTTTTTTGGTGGGGGGGGGGGGGCAAACTCATTAGGAACCCCCTCCCCCAACTGCTCTGTCAGATGGTACCAATCCTCTATCTGCTGGCTTTCCCAAGGTCAATACACACTATATACCTACCTCTTTATAGTGGGCATCTTTAGGGATGAATTCTGCAAAGCATGTAGTGCAAGGGGCTGCCTCCATACTTTCCATTTCCTCTTTTTTTGTGTTCTTTCCCTCCTATTAGCTTGCTTGGTAATTTCATAATGTCACAATGTGCTTTCCTTTTTTTTGGGGGGGGGGGGGGGGGTTTGAAATGTTAGTTTAGCTTTCCTGGGGGCTGCCAATAGTGTTAAGTACAGAGGGTCTGGCCAAACTAGCACACATTATTGAGCCATTTGCCAATCAATGAAGTGCAGAGGGTTACCTGTCCAACAACCCCCCCCCCCCAAAACCCTAGTTATTGCCAATGGCCCATCAGAAGTGGGGGGATTGATGGGGGGTGAGTAAACTGTGAAGGGGAGCCTCTACTTTTCTGTGCAAATACTTTCCAGCCTCCAATTTTATACAATGCTCTTGTTCCAAGATGTTGATTGTCTAATCTGCTTGCAATGTTTATGTGCAAAGTGACTAATTATTTTTTCTTGTTTCACTCCACAGTTCCCTTCCACGCCACAGGAATGGCAGACTGTGGCCTCCCACTTTGCCAGCCGTTGGGACTTTCCTAACTGCGGAGGGGCAATTGATGGGAAACACGTCCGCATCGTCCCACCGCCCAACTCGGGGTCCTACTATTATAATTATAAAGGGTTTAATAGTGTAGTGATGTTGGCGGTGGTGTCGGCAACATATGAATTTATGTATGTGGACGTGGGGATGAACGGCCGGATCTCGGATGGTGGTGCCATTACGCACACGGAGTTCTACTGGCGTCTCCAAAGTGGCAGTCTGTGCTTGCCACCTCCAGAGGAGAATGCAGAAGGACTCCCCTTCGTCTTTGTCGCAGATGAAGCGTTTGCGTTGACTCCCCATGTGATGAGGCTGTTCCCGATGAGGACCCTCACCCCAGACCAGAGGGTCTTCAACTACAGGCTGTCCAGAGCCAGAAGAGTGGTGGAGAACACTTTTGGCATCCTGGCCAGCCGCTTCCGCCTGTTCTTGACGGCATTTAACTTGGCGGAATACAAACTGAACCACATAGTTCTTGCCTGTTGCATATTGCACAACTTCCTCAAAAGACATAACAGGAACTATGTGGGGGCCCTCCAAATGCGGACCTCACAGCCCTTCAAGTGGCACGTCCAGGCTTGCCCCCTCTAAATGCCCGCGCGGTCCGCGAGCAATATATGGAGTACTTTGTGGGTAGGGGGGCCATTGCTCTGCCTGACGATGGGTGAGAGGCATTTTTTAATAAATCTGATATTTCAACCAACCTATGATTTCTTGTCATTTCAGTATTCTTTTTAGCTTATTTTACCTTGAAATTTTTTCCCTTTGCCTTCGACAGTGGGAATGCACTTTCTGGGCAAAAGGAGGTAACAGTCTCTTCTTCCAAAAAGATTATTCTCATGTTGTGTGTTTGCTACCTAATCTTTGGTCTAGAGAAGGTTTGTACTGCATAACTGACACCCAAAATACTCCTTTTCATCACCAGGTCAGACATGTGTGTATTCTCAAAAATGCTGTGCTCCGTGTTTTCGTACAAAGCACTGTGGGTGTCATTTACATAAGTCAAATCTACTATGCTCTACAAGTGCAGTGAAAAAGTGCCCTGGAAAAGAAACTTGCAGTGCAAAGTGGACTTGCCTTTAGTAAATAACACCAATTGCCCCCCATATCCTTTACATTTGACATACATAATGCATTGTGTTTTTGAAATAAGGAAGCCACACATTTAGAAAAATAAAAAAGTTTACTTGGAAAACATTCACAAGTGCGTTTACAATCTTCACGCCCAAACTGACAACATCTTGGTTATTTACAACATTGTTTACAAACATTCCGCAATTGGTCAAACCAGGCATGGAGCAAAACAGAACCTATGAACTAGGAAAGTTCAACTTTGTAAAGTGAAGACAAGATCAGACATGACTATATGTTCAAAGTGTGTTTGATCTTGCCTTCATCACATGGGGGGGTCACCCCTGGAAAGTGGAAATTTAGAACATGCACACAATTTGGGTCTGAAAATGGTCATTAGATGGTAAAAACACATGCCTAGAAGCTTCAAAAGTGCCATTTTCCATCATGGGGATGAATGGACGTTTTTTGGGGGTGCAACCCCTTCACCACAACCACTTTCGTAGTTCGTAAAGTGGTTGCACCCCCTAAAAAACTTTGGCATTCATCCACCATGATGGGAGCTAGCACATGTGGACACAATGTGTGCATGTTCCAAATTTCACACAGTTCTTAAGTTGCAAATGTGTTCAGAAGCTGGCACAAATGTGTGTTAATTACTTGGTGCGTTTTCATATTTTTCCTAAAACATCAATGATGTTCTTCAATTTTTGTTGAACATCATTGATGTTTTGCTTTATGTAATCTAGATCTCTATTGCAGACCATTATCTCCCCGATGAGTACGTGGGCACTCTCTGTGGTAAAGTGCGATTTTTCTTCCACAACATCCACGTCACCTAAAAACCACAAACAAAAAAAAATCGGGTGTTGGAAATGAGGCAGCCATACATTGATTAGCTTACCAGTAGCTGTGTTCTCCCACACTCACCTGTTGTGGTGACAATTTCTCCAAGTTCGATGATCTCTCCTTCCTCCTCCTCCTCCTCTGCTTCTGCTCTTTCACCTTTTTTGGGAGGTGTTGGTTTTGGGGTTTCCTCAGACGGCCCAAGTTTTCGCTCCCCTATGAGAATGTACAAAAGGAAGATTTAGCAACACAATCTATTGAGGGCAGAAATAGGAAATGACAAACATTGCTTGAAAGTGACGGACACTATTTTTGTTTGGCCAGTTACAAATGCCAACTACATGAATGTAGTCACTTTGTAAAGGTGCTAAACTTACTAGCTTTTTGGTAGAAGTTTGTGTGATGGAGACCCCCCTCTAGTATCCACTGGAGCACATGTGTGGAAAAGCCTAATAAAAAGGGGGTTTGGGTGTCCCAGCACTAGTGCTCTAGAGTCCAGATGGGTAAACAGCTACTGGGTGACCTCTCCTTTACATTGAATAAATTGGCTTTACATTCTTGATGACATTTCTAGTGAGAACAAACTTCCTTTCCCCAAAAAAAACACCAAACATCGTATTATAAGTGGCCGAACGATCGAGGTTGCGTACGATCGAATGGACACGCACGATCATGACAGTGGCAGAAAGATCGAGGCTGAGTACGATCGAATGCACAGACGAACCTGAAAGTGGCCATTTTGGAATGTACAACTTTGTAAAAATCAAACCACATGGAGCAGTATGCAAGCAAGAAAGCAAACACAAAACACAACTACTTACTTTTTTGAAGAATTCGCTTGATCTTTCTGTACTGATCGGCCTCCCTCAGTTTCAGGTCTGACCAGCGTTTCCTCAGTTGCTCCTTGGATCGTTGTACCCCAAAATGATTGTACAGCCTTCTCACAACTTTAGACATGATCTTGGCCTTGCGGACATTGGGGTTGAGGTAAGGCCCATACTTCCCATCATAGTCGCTCCTCTTTAATATGTCCACCATCTCCAACATTTCTCCAAATGACATATTGGAGGCCTTGAATTTCAGGGTCCGGGATCGGGACGTTTCTGCCTCCGGACTTTCCTCGTCCTCCTCCTCGTTGGTGGGATATTTGGGGCGCACCTGCTGTGTCCCCGCCATGTGCTCTCCCCACTGCGCCGTAAAGAGAAGGGGTGGGGAATAGACGAGAAAGATCGTCAGGGGCGGGCGGAGTTTGACGCATGCGCACTGTATATAAAACGTCACACGCCTGTGTCGTAGCCACGATCTGGGAGACGAGGGGAGAGAAAGCTCACGCACGAGACGATCGCTAGAAACGAAGGTACAATTTGACGTTGGTACATAACTAGCCTAGACTGATTAGAACTTGAGGCTTCTTTATGGAGAAGATTAGGAGAGTTTAGGCTGACATTATTTATATTGTTTTGTGTGGTGTTGTGTCTTGCAGAGGTGATGGAGGCCTTCTACGACGTGAGTTTTCTCCCCCTCTTCATTGATAAATACAGGGAATTTCCCCTCTTATGGCAACCAAAGCACCGTGACTATAGCAACAGACCAAAGAGGTACGCAGCCCTGCTGAAACTTGTGGCATTTGTAAAGCCAAACCTGCCCATGGCAACCGTGGCAAACTTAAGAGTAAAAATCAATAACATGAAGACTACCTATTTCCGGGAGCGCAATAAGGTCCGGAAGTCCCAAGCATCTGGAGCTGCAGCAGCTGATGTCTATGTCCCCACGCTCTGGTACTATGAGAGGCTCCACTTTCTCAAAGACCAGGCTAATGTCAGGAAGTCACTCTCGAATCTTCCTTGCACGCGTCCTTCCGCGTACGCCACCCCTGATGAGGCTTCCGAGGACCAACCTGGGCCTTCCAGTATGGAAGATGTGCAGGAGCCCAGCTTGTTCCAGGTATAGTAGTTTTGTAACCATTTTTGGGAATAATGAATGATGTTCAGTTAATTCAGGATCCCCAATTGCTTAGTTCCTAACGTGATTGACATATCAACAGACAGTGGTGT
The DNA here is from genome assembly GCA_028564925.1 of Lithobates sylvaticus. Lineage (NCBI taxonomy): Eukaryota > Metazoa > Chordata > Amphibia > Anura > Ranidae > Lithobates > Lithobates sylvaticus. Next base: position 79,935,249 of record CM053028.1, read on the forward strand.
TGGAGACATTTTTGGGAAGAATCTAAACTGCAGGGCTGAGAATTGTATGGTTTTCTATTTGTAAACATTTTGCAACAGTCACTAGATGAGAATTGTGTGTGTTTGATGAACAAATAACTGAAACTATGTCCCTTTTTCATACACAGGAAGACCTCAGCCAGGAGGTGGCTGTGGAAGGTGGCAGTCAGGAGGAGGCAGGGGTTAGTGGCAGCCAACAGGGGGGTAGGCCTAGGAGCCTGACTGTCTCCCAAGTCTCTCCCCTCCGCCTTCCCTACAGAAGGGCGAAAAACATGGGGGAGGTGGGAGAGTCAGCGCTCCAGCTGATCAAAGATGCCTCAGCCTCCCTATATGCCACACCCACCTACGAGGAGGCCTTTGCCTCCTTGGTTGGCAGTAAAATGACGGGTATGGAGGCGGGGCAACGCAGCATGTGTGAGGATGTCATCCTCAAAATACTAAATGAGGGGATGGCTGGGGAGATGACCCCACTCACACATGTTGGCGAGAGTGACCTTGCTCCGCCTCCTCCTCCTCCTTCTGCCACCCCACCAGCACCAGCACCACGGCGTGGAAGGAAGAGTACAAGGAAGACAAGAGAGTGATGACCTTGATTCAGTCTGGTCTGAGAGAAGATGGAGCCTCTCGTAGTACCAGAGCCTGGGGACCTAGATGGCATCTGCTGCAGTTCCGGATGTTTTGGACTTCAGGACCAGATTGCACTCCCTTATTATTTAGATAGGTACTCCTCAGGCCCCCATTTTTCTAAGCTTGAAAAATGATGGTTGCCGTGGGTGTCCAAGGCTTTGCAAATTCCCCAAGTTTCACCATGGCTGCGTTCCTCTTTGGTTTGTTGCTGAGACCTAAATAAATGTTTTTTGGATTTGAAATAATCATTGACTATTGTGTTTTACTTTTCTACAATGACAGTTTTTCTTTGAGTAGGCAGGGACATTTCACTAATCCTAAAGTAGAATTAACAAGGGGCACCAACAACCAACAAACTCCTAGTAAATTTAAGCAAGAAATACAAATGTTAATAATGTGGTTTTGCTAAGTTGAGACACACAACCCCCCTCCAAAAAAAAAAAAAATCTCCTTCAAATATGTATTCCCAAAAAAAAAAAAAAAGACAAATCATGCTAAAAATATAACAAAGATTCTTTTACGATCTGAGTAAAAATAAACATGTAGTGTATAAATGCTGAAAAGTAATAAAGAACTAAGTTTGTGAGAAGTGCGGGTGAATAGGAGCAGCTAAAACATGTCATTCTTGTTGCATTGTAAAGAAAAAGAGAATGCGCTGCATTAAAGACATTTTAACATTGCAGCGTGACGAATGTGCTGTGTCGATTAGGAAAGGTAGTTTTACCTGACCGAGCGCTTCCGTCACAGAATTTATTCTGAGCATGCGTAGCACTTTGTCCGTCGGACAACCGTACACACGATCGGATTTGGTGTGATCGGACCGTGTTGTCGGCAAATCTTTCCAGCAGGAGATAAGACTTTGTCCGTCGGACAAACCGACGTACACTGTCCGATGGTGCATACACACGGTCTGATTTTTCAACAACATTGTCCGATCGGACAGAATCCATGCAAAAGTCCGACCGTGTGTATGGGGCTTTATAGTTTACAAACTTCATTTGTGAAGATGCCCACACATTTCTTTTGTTGAATAATGTGACTTGTACTCACTATACCCTGTGAGTAGGCACTGCTGTGTCACACATTTACTTTCTTTCATGGTAGCTAACCGTCACCGTCAGTAAATTTTACAGACAGTTTGTAAAAATAAGTGATTTTTTACAAATGTCAGTAAATATCAGGGGCTGATAATTTGTCATGCTGTGTTGACCAGACAAATTACTTGTTATGAGTATTGTCAATGTTTCCATATCGTGTTTATACTGTTTAAAAATCAGAAGTCTTCGTTTTTAATAGAAGTTCTGCTATTTATTCAGGTTGACAGTAAGAAAAATGTGCTCAGTCTGTAAATTTTCTGTTTTGTCAGTAAAAAATGCTTCGGAAGGTTGGCAACACTACACATATTCACTATTCCCTGTGAGTAGGCACTGCTGTGTCACACATTTCGCAGAGCCTGCCTTCTAAACTACAGAGGAGCTGAGAGGAGGAGTTTCAGGAGGCGGGGTCAGCACAGAAATCACTGCTTGCAGGCAGCAAGGTATCATGGGATATATAGTCCTTAGAAATTGAAAGTAAACAGCAGAGGCGAAGCTGAAAAGCATGCAGGGAATCCAGGAAGTGGATAGAGATGGCCAACAGAAACGCAGCACATGAAAAGGGATTTTTTTTTAAGTAAGATTATATCGTATTATTGGATTGTGAAAAAAAACGATTGTTTGTTATTAGAATGCTTATGTTTAACCCCTTCCCGACGAGCCACCACAGTTATACTGCAGCAGGTTGGCTCTCCTGCACGAGCCATCGTAGCTGTACGCCGGCTCTTTAAGACGCTGTAGCAGGCGCGCACCTGCAGCGTGTCCCCGGAGCCAATGCGCGTGCCCAGCGGGTGAGATGACCGCCGGGCACCAGCGATTACTCGTGACAGAGCGAGAACCGGGATCAGTGTGTGTAAACACAGAAATCCAGGTTCTGTCAGGAGAGAGGAGAGAGATCGTGTGTTCCTACTAAGTAGGAACAATGATCTCTCTCCTCCTCTAGTCAGCCACATTCCCCCTACAGTTAGAACACACATAGTGAACACAGTTAACCCCTTGATCGCCCCCTAGTGTTAGCCCCTTCTTTGCCAGTGACATTTATACAGTAATCAATAGCTATTTATAGCACTGATCACTGTATGAATGTCAATGGTCCCAAAAAAGTGTCAAACGTGGCAGATTTGTTGGCCGCAATGTCTCATTCCCAATAAAAATCGCAGATCGTCGACCATTACTAGTAAAAGAAAAAATAATAATAAAAATGCCATAAATCTATATATAAGTATAGAGGTACTAGGTGCAGTATGGAGGATGTGGGTGCAGTATAGAGGTACTATTATTATGTATTATGCAGTCCTGTGCCCTGTGTATTTTGAAGTCCTTAACCCAGTGCTCTGTGTATTTTGCAGTCCTCAGCCCAGCGCTCTGTGTATTATGCAGTCCTGTGCGCTGCTCTCTGTGTATTATGCAGTCCTGAGCCCAGTGCTCTGTGTATTATACAGTCCATAGCCCAGGGCTCTGTGTATTATGCAGTCCTGTGCCCAGCGCTCTGTGTATTATGGAGTCCTGTGCCCAGCGCTATGTGTATTATGCAGTCCTGTGCCCAGCGCTCTGTGTATTATGGAGTCCTGTGCCCAGCGCTCTGTGTATTATGGAGTCCTGTGCCCAGCGCTCTGTGTATTATGCAGTCCTGTGCCCAGCGCTCTGTGTATTATGTAGTCCTGAGCCCAGGGCTCTGTGTATTATGCAGTCCTGTGCCCAGCACTCTGTGTATTATGCGGCCCTGTGCCCAGCGCTCTGTCTATTATGCAGTCCTGTGCCCAACGCTCTGTCTATTATGCAGTCCTGTGCCAACACTCTGTCTATTATGCAGTCCTGTGCCCAGCGCTTTGTGTATTATGCAGTCCTGTGCCCAGCGCTCTGTGTAATATGCAGTCCTGTGCCTAGCGCTCTGTGTATTATGCAGTCCTGTGCTCTATGCTTTGTGTATTATGCAGTCCTGTGCCCAACACTCTGTCTATTATGCAGTCCTGTGCCCAGCGCTTTGTGTATTATGCAGTCCTGTGCCTAGCGCTCTGTGTATTATGCAGTCCTGTGCTCTATGCTTTGTGTATTATGCAGTCCTGTGCCCAGTGCTCTGTGTATTATGCAGTCCTGTGCCCAGCGCTCTGTGTATTATGCAGTCCTGTGCCCAGCGCTCTGTGTATTATGCAGTCCTGTGCTCTATGCTTTGTGTATTATGCAGTCCTGTGCCCAGTGCTCTGTGTATTATGCAGTCCTGTGCCCAGCGCTCTGTGTATTATGCAGTCCTGAGCCCAGCGCTCTGTGTATTATGCAGTCCTGAGCCTAGCGATCTGTGTTTTATCCAGTCCTGTGCTCTATGCTTTGTGTAATATGCAGTCCTGTGCCTAGCGCTCTGTGTATTATGCAGTCCTGTGCTCTATGCTTTGTGTATTATGCAGTCCTGTGCCCAACACTCTGTCTATTATGCAGTCCTGTGCCCAGCGCTTTGTGTATTATGCAGTCCTGTGCCTAGCGCTCTGTGTATTATGCAGTCCTGTGCTCTATGCTTTGTGTATTATGCAGTCCTGTGCCCAGCGCTCTGTGTATTATGCAGTCCTGTGCTCTATGCTTTGTGTATTATGCAGTCCTGTGCCCAACACTCTGTCTATTATGCAGTCCTGTGCCCAGCGCTTTGTGTATTATGCAGTCCTGTGCCTAGCGCTCTGTGTATTATGCAGTCCTGTGCTCTATGCTTTGTGTATTATGCAGTCCTGTGCCCAGCGCTCTGTGTATTATGCAGTCCTGTGCTCTATGCTTTGTGTATTATGCAGTCCTGTGCCCAGTGCTCTGTGTATTATGCAGTCCTGTGCCCAGCGCTCTGTGTATTATGCAGTCCTGAGCCCAGCGCTCTGTGTATTATGCAGTCCTGAGCCTAGCGATCTGTGTTTTATCCAGTCCTGTGCTCTATGCTTTGTGTATTATGCAGTCCTGTGCCCTGCGCTCTGTGCATTATGCAGTCTTGTGCCATTTGCCAATAAGAAAAAAAGAAAAAACATGTCCCTGGATATCATTTTAAAAATCTGTTCACCTTAGCCTAAAAGCTGACCATTGTAAGCACCAGTGGCGGCCTGTAATGCAGGCCTCCCCCTAATCCACGTGTCTGGCCCCCTAATTTTCCCTTATTTTGTATGCGCAGTGATTTCAATGTTTTTTTTGTTTTGTTTTTTGGAAGCACATGATTAGAGCCTGAGGCTCTAATTAGCTTAAAAAGAGCAGAGCACCGCGCCCTGAGCCCACCCAGTTGTGTGACAATGCGAGTGTGGGGGAGAGGTTTGTTTGCCCCCCCAATTATTGAGCACCAGTCGCCACTGATAAGCACTCCTGTTAGTGTTAAATGGTTAGTCTCTATCATCTAACTAGACAGCTTGGTTTGTAAGTGAAAAAATGACCGACTAAGTGCCTGGTTCATCAGGTACAAATAAAGGAAAGAGATACTAAGAAACGAAAACAAATGCAGTCACCACACCTAAGAATTGATAAACTACAATATAATAAATGTTTGTTTTTGGGCTTAATGCTACTTTAACCGCTTGCCGACCAGCCGCCGTCATTATACTGCGGCAGGTCGGCACGATCTCGTGAGCCGTCGTAGCTGTACATCGGATCCTTTGAGTGGGATAGCAGACGACATTGCGCCCGCTGCACTGCGAGGGTGCCGATGCGCGTGACTGGAGGTCCCAGTGACCGGCGGTCGCGACGACCGCCGGCCATGCGCGGTCGCGCGCACGAGAGCCAGAACAGGAATGTGTGTGTGTAAACACACACGTCCCTGTTCTGAGAGGAGAGGCAGATTGTGAGTTCCTACTAGCTAGGAACAACAATCTGTCATCTCCTCTAGTCAGTCCCATCCCCCTACAGTTAGAACACACACATAGGGGAACACAGTTAACCTCTTAATCGCCCCCTAGTGTTAACCCCTTCCCTGTCAGTGACATTTACACAGTAATCAGTGCATTTTGATAGCACTGATCGCTGTATAATTGTCAATGGTCCCAAAAATGTGTCAATAGTGTCCTATCTGTCCGCCATAATGTTGCAGTCCCGATAAAAATCGCAGATCACCGCCATTACTAGTAAAAAAAATTATAATAATAAAAATGCCATAAATCTATTTTGTAGACGCTATAACTCTTTCGCAAACCAATCAATATACATGCAATTTTTATTACCAAAAATATGTAGAATACATATATCGGTCTAAACTGAGGAAAAAATTTGCTTTTTTTAAAAAAAATTGGGGATATTTAGTATAGCAAAAAGTACAAAATATTGTGTTTTTTCCAAAATTGTTGCCCTTTTTTTGTTTATAGCGCAAAGATGCAGAGATGATCATATACCACCTAAAGAAAGCTCTATTTGTGGGAAAAAAAAGGACGTACATTTTGTTTGGGTACAGCGTCGCACGACCGCGCAATTGTCAGTTAAATCAATGCAGTGCTGTATCGCAAAAAAATGGCCTGGTCATTGAGCAGCCAAATCTTCCGGGGCTGAAGTGGTTAAGTGTGCCTCTAGTGCCTTAACATGACCATTGTCCATACACTAGCCAGTGACGGCTGGTGGTAATTTTTTTGGGGTCGGTGCGGCGATGGAAAGTGGAGGCAGCGCCCCTGTGCCCTTAATGGATGGGCCTCCCCTGACAGTAGCAGTACCTTTTATTAAAGCTTCCCTTCTCAGTAAATATGCCAAGTGTCTGCAGTATACATAAATTCAATGGGCAAAAGGCAATACCAGGCACTTTACTCCCTTCCTGTCCAAGCCAATTTTCAGCTTTTAGCGTTGTTGCTTTTTAAATGACAATTGCGCGGTCATGCTACACTGTATCCAAACAAATTTTTTATAATTTTGTTCCCACAAATAGAGATTTCTTTTGGCGGTATTTGATCACCTCTGGGGGTTTCATTTTTTGCTAACCAAATAAAAAAAGACCGAAAATTTAGGGAAAAAAACTTTTTTCTTTGTTTCTGTTATAAAATTTTGTAAATAGGTACGCTTTCTCCTTCACTGATGAGGCTGCACTGACGGGCACTGATAAGGTGGCACCGATGAGGTGGCACTGATGATGGGCACTAATATTTAGCACTGATAGGTGGCACTTATGGGTGGCACTGATATGCAGCACTGATGGGCATTGATAGGCGGCACTGATGGGCACTCATAGCTCACACTAATAAGTGACACTGATGGGCACTGAAAGGCTGCACTGATGGACACTAATGGGTGGCACTGATGGGCATCACTGATAAGCAGGCACTGGCAGGCATTAGTGATGGGCAATGATTGGCATAATTTGTGGGCACTGATTGGTATCATTTGTGGGCACAGATTGGCATTCCTGATGGCCATGCTTAGCATACCTGGTGGGCATCTCTGGTGGTCCTGGTGGCATCCCTGGTGGTCCTGGGTGGGCATCCTCAGGGGGCAGAACCCCTTGGTCGGCTTTCCTCTACTCTCATCTGTTAGACATGATAGAGGAAAAGCCGATACGCGGCTTTTCCTGTTCACACCGGGATCAGCTGTGATTGGACACAGCTGATCACGTGGTAAAGAGCCTCCGTCAGAGGCTCTTTACCTAGATCAGAGTTGCGGGGTGTCAGAACGCTCGATGCGCTGCGTGCCCCCGCGGGCGCGCGCCGGCTCGTCATCCTGAAATATGTCCTGAAATAAAAACGCCATATGAGTCAGGATAACAGAACCACCACCTGGCCATCATTTTACTATAGGCCAAGCGGGAAGTGGTTAATCAGAAGTTATCACGGTGTAAGTGTCATTGTCATTGTGTAGCTAAACATCTTTGGGCCCCTGAGTCTCTGTGCCCTATGGCCCCTGCATTTGTTTTATTATGAAGCAGAAACGTAAAGCTCTCACTACAAGGGAAGACACATTTTCCTTGGCATTGCGGAGTAGTTCCCTTTCTTCTTGGGATGACAGTTAGCCATTACTGGAAAGTTCCCGAACGAGTTGATCCTGAATTTCTCTAGTAGTGTGTTTACTGTTACTTCCCTAATTCCAGATAAAAGAACAACAGATCAATAGATAAAACATCTGAACACCAATAGTCTGTATTCTTCTAAATATAGATCTCTAAGTCTGTCATCCCCATTACAAGAATAAAGTCAGAGTTTACATTTGAAACTGGAAATACCTGTTCTCCGTCATGTGATGAGGGCAGGTTTACACATCATCCATAAACCTCTTGGTCATAGGCACCTGTCTTCCCATACAGCATGTTACTTCAGATAAGACAATCAATATATGGGACTCTTCAGAGATGATAACGTATGGACTGATATACACAGGAAAGGAGACCCTTATCTCTAATCTACTGTTACTTCTCCACGTGATTTTCCGTTTATTATAGTCTGTCTAATCTATCATTCATTTTTCTTATAGCACAAGATGCACTATGTTAACCTCAAAAAGGATTGAACAAAATAATATATGTATGTTCATATAAGTAATAAAAAAAAAACCTAAGAAACAAAAGCAAACTGTTCATAGGTAATGGATCTAGCAGCTAGCTGGGCTGTATGGTCTGATGGTAATGATGGTAATGATGGTAATGGTAATAATGGTCTAATAGTAATGATGGCTTTAGCTGTAAGTTAACATTTAGCGAAGTATGCTTTCTAAAAGGATGGGGCATGCGCTGATGATTGTGTCTACTGTTTTGTGTTAAAAAGCCACTGAATGTAAAATGGTAACAGACATACACTATATTGTCAAAAGTGACTATGGGGTGAGTATGGTCTCAGATAGTAAAAATAATAAAAATCTAATTCAAAGTACCATCATCCATATTATAGTTTTTTTTTTTAAAACAGGGGGTGACAGGGTCAAGGGTTGCTGATACTGTATCTCAGAAACACCAAACCCACAAGAAATGGTTGAAAAGTGGACTATCTTGGTACTGATCAATGTAAGAAAACAACATAGTTTGAAAAAAAATACAAAAATATTTAATAAAGAATTAACATACAAAAAAATACACATCTAAACAACTTATAAATTGTTAAAAGATCTGGTTAACCGCTCCGCAACTAATGTATCGACACCATTTATGTTGGGTTTCCCCGCACGATTGGTTTGAACAAAACGTTGGGGGCGGTTCCTCAACCGGTTTCACGGTCAAAGCCGCTTCGTCAGGAGTATAGTCTGAAAGATATCGTGGCTTTATAAGTATATTATACATACAGCAAATACAGTAGTACTATTGTATTTGCTGTATGTATAATATACTGCACAATAAAAAAATTGTGGAGAATATTTGGCTATGAGTTTTACTTCAAATAACAGTTTGGGAAAAACATTTAAAAAAATACAATGTAAAATTAACAAGGGACACCAACATAGTTGTATCTTTGATCTTAAAAAATACAGGATAATGGTGTTGTGGTAACTTGCACAAAAAAAATAAATACAAGCATAATAATATTATTCTTGATATCACTAGAAAAAAAAAAAGCCTTTGAAAATTTGTTTGCAATAACTCCATCAGTATCACCAGTAGGGATGAGCCGGGCGATTCGATTCGAACATGGGTTCGAATCGAACACCGGGCCCATCCCTAATCACCAGCAAAGCAGCTTCATTATTATCCCATTAACCTCCCTGGTGGTATTCCCGAGTCTGGCTCGGGGTGGAATTTCAGTACCATTAGCGCTTAACCCAGAGCCAGACTCGGGATCGCATCGCAGGATACAGGGAAAGTTACTTACCTTGTCCCCTGGATCCTGCGATGTCTCCCCGATGTGTGTGCGAGCCGTCTCCTCGCTCGATTCACACAGTGCCGAGTGCTGCTGAGCTCCGTTCCCTGCGACGTTGCGACGCACGGGAGCGGAGGTCGGCGCCAAATTCAAAATAGTAAAAACACAGTACACATACAGTACACTGTAATCTTACAGATTACAGTACTGTATAAAAAAATGACACATCCCTTTTGTCCCTAGTGGTCTGTCCAGTGCCCTCCATGCACTTTTATATTATAAATACAGTTTTTTCTGCCTGGAATTTGGAGATTGTCCATAGCAACCAAAAAGTGTCCCTTTATGTCAAAAGTGGTTTTAGACCAGCTAGAAAACATATAAATTAGAATCACTTGCAGAATTGAGCGATAGCGATTTGTGGGGAAATTCGTTATCAAACACTAAATTTAATGACAGCGACAATTCTGCAACTGAGCACATTTCAGTGTTTTTGATTTGATTACATTATTGAATAATTATTATTATTATATTTATTATTATTTGTTATAATTATTTATAGTTATTTTGTATATTATAATTTATGATTTTGTGTTTCAAACTTTATCATACCCGGGATGTCTAGACTCTTGTTTGGACAGATTTAAGTGAGTTATTCCTAAGAATTGCAGGCCTACAATATAAAACGCCAAATTTCCATGCAAAATAATTGTACCGCTTTCAGCACCTAAAATCAGAAATAATCATACCGCCAGGGAGGTTAAAGAAGAAGAGAATTGTGCGCTCCATTTCGAGATTTCATAATTTGCCATGTCACGAATGTTAATTCTGCCTTACGAACGCTAGTTTACAAGACTGACCGCTTCCGGATCGTCCTTGCTTCCGAGCATGCGTGTTTGTACTTTGGACTTTTGTCCAACGGACTTGTGTACACACACTAGGAAAATCCGACAACAGACATTTGTCCGCGGAAAATTTTAAAGCCTGCCATCCAACATTTGTCCACGGAAAATCCAACAACTATTGTCCGATGGAGCGTACACGCGGTCGGATTTTCCGCCAACAGCCTGTCATCACACATTTCCCATCGGAAAATCCGATCATGTGTTCGAGGTTTTAGTCTGTAGGGTTCAATATTGAGTTGGCCCACCCTTTGCAGCTATAACAGCTTCAACTCGTCTGGGAAGGCTGTCCACAAGGTTTAGGAGTGTGTCTATAGGAATGTTTAACCATTCTTCCAGAAGCGCATTTGTGAGGTCAGCCACTGATGTTGGATGAAAAGACCTGGTTCGCAGTCTCCACTCTAATTCATCCCAATTCATGTGCAGGCCAGTCAAGTTCCTCCACCCCAAACTCACTGATCCATGTCTTTATGGACCTTGCTTTGTGCACTGATCCAAATCATTTGGTGGAGGGGGGATTATGGTGTGGGGTTGTTTTTCAGGGTTTGGGCTTGGCCCCTTAGTTCCAGCGAAGGGAACCCTTTCAAGGCGTGAGCATACCAAGACATTTGGGACAATTTCATGCTCCCAACTTGGTGGGAACATTTTGGGGATGGCCCCTTCCTACTCCAACATGACTGCGCACCAGTGCACAAAGCAAGTTCCATAAAGGCATGGATGAGAGAGTTTGGGGTGGAGGAACTTGACTGGCTTGCACAGAGTCCTGACCTCAAACCTCCAACAAATAATGGAACATTCCCATAGACACACTCCTAAACCTTGTGGGCAGCTTTCCCAGAAGAGTTGAAGCTGTTATAGCTGCAAAGGGTGGGCCAACTCAATATTGAACCCTACAGACTAAGTCTGGGATGCCATAAAAATTTATGTGCATTTAAAGGCAGGCATCTCAATACTTTTCACAATATAATGTACATTTTGTACATCTTCTATACAAATACATTTGAAGGACAATACTGATCGAAGGACAAGAGGCCTTGGACAATTCAGAAGGAGACGGGGTGCAGATAGGATATGACCTGCAACCTATGCTGCTTATGTAGTTTATTACTCATGATGGGGCTCACTTTGGCTTTATTGCTCCATGTATAAGCACGCTTTTTTGACATGAGGCCATTTTCAATTTTGTTAGCATAGGGAACTCTCAGACTATGGTAGAAAATAATTGAAGCTGGCACATCTCATTGTTTACAACCCCATTTCTACCATTCATGCCACTACTGCCAGCACCAGTAGTGTTATATAACTAGCAATGGTCCATTCCATGCCAAGCTTTAAAACATATCTAAAAAATTAACTCAAAATGAACTCAAAAATTAAAACTGTTTATATTGCAGCTTACCAGTCCTTAAAGAGTCTATATATAAATGTTTTTGCACAAGATTCACCCAACTTTTACCCAGGATTCACATGTTTTTTTTATTCTTGAGGGAAAGTTGTGGGACTTTTGTGTGAAAAACATTTATGGACTCTTAAATATTGTGAGAAAAAAAAAAAAAAAAAAAACTTGCCAATGTGGGACCTTGTGGTGCTTAATATAGTAAAATTAATGTATGACAATAAAGTATGAAAAAATACGGTAAATTATTTTATTACAACAACATGAAAAAAAGAGACATAGACAATGGTCACACTAAAAAGGACAAACATCACTTGTTCCATGCAGTGTATCCAATTGTCTGTTCAATTTTCCACACATGAATTCAACATGTTTCGCCATATGGCTTCCTCAGGAACATGCGTGGACATTTTTCTCTAATAAATAGATACAAATATATTAATTATACAAATCTCCAAAAAAGATACAAAAAATAAATTTTAACAAATTATATATATACATACATAGGTGCATCCAGGAAATGTGACTAAGAATTCTCAAACGGTGGACTCTAACTCCAATGTTTCCAAAGAACTGGACCCACAGAAATCACCCCCGTCTCCACGGTAGCACCGCGGAGAACAATGTGCTCCCGTGGAGACGGGGGTGGTTTCTGCGGGTCCGGTCCGTGGGTGGCGCTGCCCTCTGGGATCCGGCCTTGCTCTCTCATGCCTTGGGGTCTGCGCACAGGCTTTGAGGATCAGACAGGGCCGTGTTTTTTATTTTTCTTGCATGTCCCCCTCGGATCTACAGCGACTTTACTTCCAAGTGCACTTTCAGTGCAAAGTGGATTTTCTTTTAGTAAATAACCCCCATAGTGTTTTATCACTTTAAAATTACCATAAATAGTTATTAAAATGTATTAAAATACACTCACAATGTTGGTGCAGTAATCCTCAGTAGTGCACCACCTTAACCACAATTTTTATATACAAGGGGTCTTCAAAATGTTTATTTTTTATATATATATAACAGAGTTTAAAAATAAGTGCTGAAACTTTTTGAAAAATCCTTGAATATAGGTACATGTTCCCTTAAGGTTAAGACCACAGAATCACCAGTCAGTGTGAATCCAAGCAAATCCTTCCTGGTAGCATAATGATGTCATTAAGCTCCGGATGCTCAGGATGCATCGCATTTCTGTTACTCTTCATGGGGCTTACAGTCTCTAATTCACTTTCTCAGCAAATGGAAGCATAGCGTATAGCATATCCAAGAAATGTGGATCTTTTCTGTTTTTGATGGCAGCCATTCTGTCTGAACCCCATCTCTTCTTGCCAAAGAGCCTTATATTCCCCTAGGGAGTATGGCTCGTTGGCTTAGCAACCCCTGGGAAGGAGCACACTATAAAGGGCACCTATATCCCATTACATGCAAAAAAAGTTTTCCTGTCCTAGGGTGACAACACTGAACTTATCTAGAGCAGCATTATCAACCTAGGTTGATCTCCTGATTTGGACTACAACACCCTCCCCTCTTCTATACTCTGCTGTATAAAAGAAAACATAGAACTGGTAAGCTGCAACATTTTTGTTCTTGGGTTTAGATAAAATTCAAGTATCCCTACTGGGGTGCAGAGAGGCTAGCTAGTCAGAAGAAGAAGAAAGAGCCCACCAATAATTGAACCTCTCTGTCCCTTATAATCCCCATCCTTCCCGTATTTTTCTGATTCTCCAACCTCCTTGTCATTTTTGGCCCTTAGGCCCCTTTCACACTGGAGCGGTGCGCTTGCAGGACGCTGAAAAATGTCCTGCAAGCCGCATCTTTGGTGCGCTGTAGGAGGGGTGTATTTACCGCTCCTAAAGCACCCCCTCCTATTGAAAACAATGGGGCAGCGCTCCGAACCCGCCCGCAAAGCGCCGCTCCAGCGCTATGAACCCTTTTTCGCCCGCTCGCGGGGGGTGAAACCGCCCGCCAGCGGCCAAAATGCGCCGATAAAACGTCGGTAAAGCGGCGCTAAATATAGCGCCCCTTTACCGCCAGCGCACCCAGCGCCCCAGTGTGAAAATAGCCTTAAGCTGGTAATAGATGGATTGAAATTTCCTGGTAAGAAAAGGGTAAGGGGATTCCCCCATCCACCTCGCTTGTGTGAATAGAGGAATCTATAGCTAGCTTTACACAGCAGCATAAACCCTGATTGTCAATGACTCCTTGCTAGGCACATACAGTGCTTGTGAATTCCTCCACTGGGTTCTGTGTTTGTTCACCCATGGTACAGTGCAATCATTTTCCTCCATTCAAATGTTGCTTGTTAACACATACCTTTAATTTCCCATGGAACCACAATTAGTCATAGTTTGGCACTATGGCTCATGTGAAAAGGCCATTTCTCATAATCCCAGTCCCAGGGATCATTTCTTCGAAAAAGTAGTACTGGAGTTCTTTAAAAAAAAGGAAGTATTGGTAATCTTCAAACAAATTCTGCTGCAGTTCTCTAAAGCAGAGGAAGTATGTAGTTTCATATATACAGTATGAATATTTCACTGGCAATATATAACATGCAAAAAAAAGTTAATGTATTATATTTAACAGATATAATTTGCTATAATCATAAACGATATACAATTATAATATTAAAAGAAACTCTACTGAGAGAAAATTGGAGGCTGCCATTGCTTACCTCTCTGAAAATCCTAGTTGCCTGGCTGTCACTATCACACTAAGCTGGAGTTGATCTCAATGCGTCCTAAATTACCAAACCTGTGATATAAATAATAATTTCTTACTTTACTGTGACTTTGCTGACTGCATGCATGTTTAGGATCAATGACTACGGATCAATTAGCATTTTTAGAGCAGCCTTTACAATTTTCTAGGCATAGGTATCCTTTAATTTATTATCCTTACATAATAAGGATTTCAAATATTAAAGAGATTTTAGTAATTGGGTTTACATTACTTAAATGCCAGGTTGACCCCCTCGAGGTGCACCAGGGCAGATGCTGCCAACATATTCATACAACACACATCCACAAGCTAAATAATTTGATATTTGATTGTTGCTTTTCAAATATTCATCAATCAATATCTGTTACACATGGTGATTACGTGGGTATTATGTGTTAAATGACACAGTCACCCGTTAGAAAGAAAACAGTCAGGGGGTTTCTGGAAAAACTGGCTTCTATGTAAAGGTTCAACTGCCATTTCATGTCCATTTAAAGTTGGCCATACAAAGATGGTAGACAAATAGAACTATCCATCCATCAAGATTGTTTTGTTTCCATTAACTACTTCCGGACCACCCACCGCATATATAGTTCAGCAGTGTGGCCCAGCTGTTGCGAAACAACGTACCTGTACGTTGTTCGCTTTTTATGGGTCTGGGTGCTTGGACACAGCAGGAGCCAATCAGTGGGTC
The DNA here is from genome assembly GCA_028564925.1 of Lithobates sylvaticus. Lineage (NCBI taxonomy): Eukaryota > Metazoa > Chordata > Amphibia > Anura > Ranidae > Lithobates > Lithobates sylvaticus. The sequence continues at coordinate 79,950,389 of CM053028.1, forward strand.
CCGGCGGTCGTTCGTAGAGGCAGAACTGTGGTCTGTCTATGTAAACAGGAACACAGATCTCTCTCTTCCTCCGTCAAACCATCCTTCACGCACTTAGCAAGCACCACCTAGGCACACATTTATCCCTTCGATCGCCCCTGATGTTAACCCCTTCCTGGCCAGTGTCATTTATACAGTGACAAGGCATTTTTACTAGCACTGATCACTGTACTGGTGTCGCTGGTCCCCAAAAAGTGTCCCTTAGTGTCAGATTTCTCTGCCGCAATGTCGCAGTCCCACTAATGCCCCGTACACACGGTCGGAAAATCCGACCACAAAATCTGATTTTTTCCGACGGATTTTGTCCGACACTGGTGTTGCATACACACGGTCGGACAAAGTTGTCGGAAAATCCAATCATTCTGAACGTGGTGACGTTTGTTGCCTACGACGGGACTACGTAGAGGCTAGTAGCCAATAGCTTTGGTCTTGTAATGTGATCTGAGCATGCGTGGCACTTTGTCTGTCGGAATTCGCTACACACGATCGGAAAAAGTCCGATATGACTTTGTTGTCGGAAAATTTGAGAGCAGGAGATAAAACTTTGTCCGTCGGAAAATCCGACGGAAAAAGTCCGATGGAGCCTACACACGGTCGGAATTTCCAACAACATTGTCCGATAGGACATTTTCCGTCGGAAAATCCGACCGTGTGTACGGGGCATAAGAATCACTGATCACCACCATTACTAGTAGAAAAAAATAAACGAAATAAAAAGTCCATAAATCTATCCCATAGTTTGTAGACACGATACCTTTTGCGCAAACCAATCAATATACGCTTATTGGGATTTTTTTTACCAAAAACATGTAGCAGAATACATATTGCCCTAAACTGATGTAAAAATTAGATTTTTAAAAAAAATTTATTGGATGTGTTTTATGGCAGAAAGTTAAAAATATTGTTTTTTTTTTTAAATTGTCGGTCTTTTTTTGTTTATAGCGCAAAAAATAAATCAAATACCACCAAAAGAAAGTTCTATTTGTGGGGAAAAAAAGGACATAAATGTTTGTTTGGGTACAGCATCACACGACCGCACAATTGTCAGTTAAAGCGAAGCAGTGCAGAGATCCATGGTCCAGGTCAGATCTTGGTCCTCTTCCCCCAGGCTAATTTAAACTCCCCTGAGACAGACAGCCAGCGCTCTTGGCCTGGGAACCTCAGACAACTTCTGTCTAGGAGAGCAAAAGGTTGGTGAAAGTGATGTATGTGGAAGCTGACAAGCTGTAAGCTTGCTCAGCCTGGTAGTTAGGATTGTATAGTTAGTGCCGAGACACGGCTAGGTTTTTGTTTTGGCTATTTTTGTTCCTATTTGTTTTTGGAACACTGTACAGCACCTGTATATAGACTTGTATATATCACAAATAAACACTGTACTGTTTGTCACTACTTCACTGGATTTGGTATCTGTGCCTGTAAGACAGCTCATCCCAGGGAGCTTTGTACCTGCTACCTGTCCCCCAGGTTACATATGGTAGAGGCTGCGACCAGCAGTAGTAAGTTACTACTTAAAAGTCCAGTACCTAAAGTGACAAAACATGGAGGAAATCCTCAAACAAATGGTGTCCGACGGACAAAGTCCTATCTCCTGCTGGATAGATTTGCCGACAACATGGTCCGATCACACCAAATCCGATCGTGTGTACGGTTGTCCGACCGGACAAAGTGCTACGCATGCTCAGATCACATTACAAGACCAAAGCTATTGGCTACTAGCCTCTACGTAGTCCCGTCGTAGGCAACAAACGTCACCACGTTCAGAATGATTGGATTTTCCGACAACTTTGTCCGACCGTGTGTACGCAAAACCAACATCGGACAAAGTATGACGGACATGGTCCGACGGACCTGGTCCTCGGATAATCCGCGCGTGTGTATGGGGCTTAAGACTGTTCCAGGGAAGGGGGTGGTAAGCATGGCAAGGAGATAGGGGAGGATTTTTGGTGCCAGGGCTGAAGTTTGGCGTCCCAAGCAAGGGAAGCCATTGCCTGTCAGCAAATCTACCTGGGGCAACATCAGGTGTTTCCGTTGCCAGGAATTGGGACATGTTGTAGCAAACTGCCCATTGACAGATGTACCTTTGCAATATATCTTATAGAAGGCAGTCTATGTTTGCTGATGTTTCATGCGCTGCAGCGCCAAGTGTAGGAAAACACATGTGCCAAATGACTGTTAATAATAAGACTGTTATGGCATTGCTGGACTCTGGAAGTGACTTTGGTTAAAGCTGAGATAATTGAAACTGTGAATTTTTATGCAAAAAATTTGCAAGTGCTAGGAGGTCATTTAGGGGTTGATAAAACCACAGAAAGGGTGTTGTGCAGGTTTTACTGGCCCAGGATACAGAAAGATATTGAGAATAATTGTCAATCCTGTCCTGTGTGCCAAATGTCAGCCCCACTACCCCACTTCTGAAGTCCTTTAGTGCCCTTATTGAAGTGCCCTTTGAGAGGATAGCCATGGACCTGGTGGGCCCACTCCCTAAGTTTGCCCGATGTCATCAGCATATTCCTATTATTACGCACTGTGTCTGCTAAGAACATTGCCAAAGAGCTGTTTATGGTGTTCAGTCGTGTTGGGATCCCTAAGGAAGTCCTTACAACCAGGGCACCCCATTTATGTCATGAGTAACCAGAGCTGGTGCAAGGATTTTTTGACACCCTAGGCGAAACCTCATTTTGCTAGACGAACCCCCATTGGCTCGGCCCCTTGACTCCGCCCATTGACCCCACCCCCTTTTCCCTGCCAATGTATACGCATACCTAACTTTTGAACTTGAGAATGAGGGACACCAGGGAGACAGTGACCTGCGGCATGCTAACTAAGTGGGTCTGACCAAACATGATCGTGGGTGGGGCTTAAGGGCCATGGTTAAACAAAACCTGGGCTTCCTTGTACCTTGCCTACCTCAGACCTAGCCTTACGCCTTCTCCCTCCTCATGGGATATATACAGCAGGTGGGGGATGTGCAGCAGGCAAGCCAGCGGGTGGGTGAGTGAGCGTGGATGTAGGGATGTGTTGCTTGGCACAGAGCGAGGCTCAGTATGGCACGCTCCGGACAGGGGGAGTAGTGGAGTCCAGTGCCGTAACAGGTTACGGCACTGTGCTCTGCTGTCAAGCCCACACCTGCACCACTGGACCTGGTCCGAAGACCAGGAAGCAAGGCTGCTGTTAGAAATCCTGGGGCCCCGTAGCTGAGTATCAGCCAGTTAAACAGAAACTGGCTGATATTCAGCCAGTGTGTATACAGCAACCCATCAAACAGAAGTTGGCCTAATGCGGAAAACCAGCAGCTGATCGGCATCTGATCAGTGCTCGCAGCCAATGGGTGCTGTGGCTCAAAGCACTTGTACTGTGTGCCTATTATCATGATTAGGGATGAGCCGAACACCCCCGGGTTCGGTTCGAACCAGAACCTTCGAACGGACCGAAAGTTTGCGCGAATTTTCGAACCCTATACGTTATAATGGACGCGAACGTTCAAAATCAAAAGTGCTAATTACAACGGCCAATATGCATGTTAATGTCATAAAACAGGTTTGGGGACCCGGGTCCTGCCCCAGGGGACATATATCAATGCAAAAAGAACTTTTAAAAAAACTAACGTTTTTTCGGGAGCAGTCATTTTAATGATGCATAAAGTGAAAAAAAAAAAAGTGAAATTTTCCTTTAAATATGGTACCTGGGGGGGTGTCTAAAGTATGCCTGTGAAGTGGCATGTGTTTCCCGTGTTTAGAACTGTCCTTGCACAAAATGACATTTGTAAAGGAAAAAAAGAAGCCATTTAAAACCACTTGCGGCTTTAATGTCATGTCTTGTCCTGGCCGCCATATGGCTGAAAATCCTTGAGAAAAATGGCATGGCTACCCCTTGTATGGATATTAAGGGGGACCCCGCACCCAAAATAAAACCCTATACCTACAACCCTATATACTCTGAACAGCAGTATATAGGTGGTGCAAACAAGACACGGACTGTAGGTTTGTTCTTAAGTAGAATCTGAACAGGTACATTATGAAGTGTAGCTTCATCCCAAAAAAATCTATTTTTAAGCTTTTTGGAGAACATAGGGAGGGGTTATCACCCCTGTAACATTTGCTGTCTTTGCACATCTGTTCAGAACATGTCACCTCACTTTCCGTCCCAATGACAAATGTTTTTGGAAAAGTGGGGTTTGAATTGAAACAAGGATTGGTGATAAAGTATCAGTAGAGAGACCTTTTTCCCAAATTAAATCTAACAGGATAGAATTTCCCTTCCTAGGGGTAGATTTCCTCTCACTTCCTGTTTTCTCTTTCCGTTTGCAAGTAGGAGTCGTTTGTAAGTTGGATGTTTGAAAGTAGGGGCCTGGCGTATATACTCTGCAGAAATTTGCCCTATTAGATGTTGGTGTAGCCACAAGACTGGTGGGCACAGGAATGGGCCCTGCTGTGAGTTAATAGATCAAGATTTGTACTTGCATGCACCTGTTGAACCGGGCAGAAAAATTGGGCCTTTGGTGGTGGTGGTGGTGGTGGTGGACGGTGTTGCCACAAGACTGTAAGCTCTCACAGTTACTCTTGCTGGGCGCAGGAATGGGCCCTGCTGTGAGTTATTAGATCAAGATTTGTAATTGCATGCACCTGTTGAACAGGGCAGAAAAATTGGGCCTTTGGTGGTGGTGGTGGTGGACGGTGTTGCCACAACACTGTAAGCTCTCACAGTTACTCTTGGTGGGCGCAGGAATGGGCCCTGCTGTGAGTTATTAGATCAAGATTTGTAATTGCAAGCACCTGATGAACAGGGCAGAAAAATTGGGCCTTTGGCGGTGGTGGTGGACGGTGTTGCCACAAGACTGTAGGCCCTCATAGTTACTCTTGGTGGGCGCAGGAATGGGCCCTGCTGTGAACTATTAGATCAAGATTTGTAATTACACGCCCCTGTTAAACAGGGGCTGAAAAATTGTGCCTTAGACATTGGTGCTGGTGCCACAACACTGCAACCCCTCACAGATACTGTACTCTTAGCACAGCAATGAGACCTGTTGCAAAGCATTGCCTAAAAATTGTAATTACACGCCCCAACAGGGGCTGAAAAATTGTGCCTTAGGCACTGGTGCTGGTGCCACAACACTGCAACCCCTCACAGATACTGTACTTGGAGCACAGCAGTCACACGTGTTGCGAAGCATTTTTTAAAAAAAATTGTAATTACACGCCCCTGTTAAACAGGGGCTGAAAAATTGTGCCTTAGGCACTGGTGCTGGTGCCACAACACTGCAACCCCTCACAGATACTGTACTTGGAGCACAGCAGTCACACGTGTTGCGAAGCATTTTTTTAAAAAAATGTAAGTACACGCCCCTGTTATACAGGGGCTGAAAAATTGTGCCTTAGGCACTGGTGCTGGTGCCACAACACTGCAACCCCTCACAGATACTGTACTTGGAGCACAGCAGTCACACGTGTTGCGAAGCATTTTTTTAAAAAATTGTAAGTACACGCCCCTGTTATACAGGGGCTGAAAAATTGTGCCTTAGGCACTGGTGTGGTGGCATGGATCATTGAGGAGGAGGAAGAGGATAGTCAGTGAACATAACAGGACAGTCACTCAGCATCAGCATAGGCAGTCTTGAAGGGATGTGACATTATAAATTATTCCGTTATATCCGCTTCAGGTGCCTGGTAGCTGGTGGTGATCCAAGACTGATTCATTTTGATGAAGGTCAGTCGATCAACCGAGTCGGTGGACAGGCGCACCCTATGATCGGTGACAAATCCTCCAGCAGCACTGAATGTGCGTTCGGAAAGAACGCTGGAGGCAGGACAGGCCAGTAGCTCAATTGCATACTGTGCAAGCTCTGGCCAGTGATCCATCCTCAGGACCCAGTAAGCCAGAGGATTTTCGGTGGGAAAGGTGTCCAAGTCTGACCTTGCCCCAAGGTATTCCTGCACCATGTATATCAGACGCTGGCGATGGTTGCTGGAACCGATCATACCTTGGGGCTGCGGACTAAAAAATTGTCTGAACGCATCGGTCAGACGTCCACCTTCCCCACCGCTCCTTCTGCTACTGACCGAAGCCTCAGCAACTCGTCGCCCAGGACCAGGAGTTTGTAACCTCCCAGTTTCTGGGAACGCATTGCACAGACCTTTCTGCAAGGCCTCCCTGAGATGTCTCATCCTCTGCTCCCTCTGCGACGGCAAGATAAGGTCCGCAACCTTACCCTTGTACCGTGGATCAAGGAGAGTGGCCAGCCAGTAATGGTCCCTCTCCTTGATCCGAAGAACACGAGGATCCTTCCGCAGGCTTTGCAGGATCAGGGAGGCCATGCAGCGTAGGTTAGCTGAGGCATTCGGTCCGGAGTCTTCAGGGTCACTGAGGATGACATGATCGCCAGCCACCTCCTCCCAGCCACGTACAAGTCCACTGGTTTGTTGGGACTGTACATCATCCCTAAAAGACTGCTGCTGCTGCTGATGCTGAGTGCTAGGCTCCACCTCCATGCTCACACAATCCTCCTCCTCCTCCTCCTCCCTCCTCCTCTTCCTGTGTGATGGGTGGGACAGAAGGAACACTGTCCGGATAAAGGGGGCCTTGAGAGGCAAGGAAGTCCTCCTCTTCCTGCCTCTGTTCTGCCTCAAGTGCCCTGTCCATTATCCCACGCAGCGTATGCTCCAACAGGTGGACAAGAGGTACAGTGTCACTGATGCATGCACTGTCACTGCTCACCATCCTGGTGGCCTCCTCAAATGGTGAGAGGACAGTGCATGCATCCCTGATCATGCTCCACTGACGTGGGGAAAAAAAACCAAGCTCCCTTGACCCTGTCCTGGTGCCGTAGTCGCAAAGGTACTCATTGATGGCCCTCTGCTGCGTGTGCAGTCGCTGCAGCATGGCCAACGTTGAGTTCCACCTGGTGGGCATGTCACATATTAGGCGGTTCTTGGGCAGGTTCAGCTCCTTTTGCAGCTCAGTCAGCCGAGCACTGGCATTATAAGATCGGCGGAAATGCACACAGACTTTCCTGGCCTGCCTCAGGACATCCTGTAAGCCTTGGAACCTGCCCAAGAACCGCTGCACCACCAGGTTGAGGACGTGAGCCATACAGGGCACATGGGTGAGCTGCCCCTGTCGCAGGGCGGAGAGGAGGTTGGTGCCATTGTCAGAAACGACCATTCCTGGCTTAAGCTGACGTGGCGTCAACCACCTCTCGGCCTGCCCCTGCAGAGCTGCCAGAACCTCTGGCCCAGTGTGGCTCCTGTCCCCCAAACACACCAGCGCAAGCACGGCATGGCATCTTTTTGCCTGCGCACTTGCGTAGCCCCTTGTACGCCTACTGAGCACCGCTGGTTCCAAGGACAGAGCACTGGAGGAAGAAGAAGAGGAGGGGGTGGAGGAGAGAGGTGTGTCACAACCAGTAGCAGTAGTAGCGTTTTGGAGGCGTGGTGGCGGAACAACCTCCAACACTACTGCACCTTGTCCTGCATCCCTCCCAGCTGCCAATAGAGTGACCCAATGGGCCGTGAAAGAAAGGTAACGTCCCTGTCCATGCCTGCTGGACCATGAGTCAGCGGTAATATGCACCTTACCGCTGACCGCCCTGTCCAGCGAGGCATGGACATTGCCTTCCACATGCCGGTAGACAGACGGAATCGCCTTCCGTGAGAAAAAGTGGCGTTTGGGAACCTGCCACTGAGGAACCGCACATTGAACAAACTCACGGAAGGGGGCCGAGTCTACCAACTGAAAAGGCAGCAGTTGAAGTGCTAGCAATTTAGCCAAGCTAGCATTCAACCGCTGGGCATGTGGATGGCTGGGAGTGTACTTCTTTCGACGGTCCAGCAGCTGGGGTAGGGAAATTTGCCTGCTACAATCGGACGTCGGTGTACTGCAAGTACTTGGTTGTGACACACCTAATTCTACACCTTCAGTCCTCTCACAGCAGCTTTCAGAGAGGACTGAAGATGTAGTGGGGATGGAGATCCCAGCTGATGAGGAGCAAGGAGAGGTCCGCTTAGTTCTTTGGTGTGGGTCTTTTATGTGTGCCTGCCAACGAGCTGCATGGCAGGTCGACATATGTCTGGTCATGCTTGTGGTGCCCAAGCGGCTGATGTTTTGGCCACGCGAGATACGCTTGAGACAAATATTGCAAATAGCAGTGGTGCGATCTGATGCACTCGTCTCAAAAAAGGCCCACACCAAAGAACTTTTCTGATAACGTGCAGAGGCAGCGCCCTGCACAGGCGGAGCTCTGCGGTGTTGTACAGTTGCTGTGCTGGCCTCTAGCTGGCCTCCAGGGGGCATCCTGCCTCGTTGGACATGTGACGCCGCATCCTCCTCCTCCTCCTCCTCATCCTCTCTCCCTCCAGGCACCCACGTGGCGTCAGTGACCTCATCATCCCCTCCCTCTTCACCACTAGAGCAAACCTGGCAGTAAGCTGCAGCTGGTGGAACAGTACTGCCAGATTGCTGTCCTTCAGCATCCCCTCTCTCTGCGCGCACACTACTGACTTCCTCAAGCTGGGTATCATCATCCGAGCCTTCGAATCGTTGGGCATCCTCCTGGAGCATGTACCCAACACTGTGCTCAAAGAGTTCGGGGGACTCCTCAGGAGGACATGGTGGGTCTAGGGAAGGGGTGGCTGATGATGCCATTGAGTACGCGTTGGCAGCTGCTCTGCCAGTACCCTGAGCCTGGGTGAGAGAGGATGAGGAGGATGAGGAGGGCTTGGTCATCCATTCTACCAAGCCTTCAGCATGATGCGGCTCCACATGTCCAGCTGCCGTAAACAAAGACGCGCGTGTCCCATGGTCACGTGCTGATGACGATGCACGACCACGTCCACGGCCACGTCCACTAGAAACAGAGCCTGCCTGCCCTGTGTTCTTGGCTCTGCACGCTCTGCCTCCCCTTGGCGGTCTTCCAGCCATTGTAGTCGGTAGTCCTGTGGGTGCTGCTGAGAAGAAAATATAGGAGCTCTGTGTGATGCCACTAACACACTAGAAGTCCTATAGGTGCTTCTGCAAAGAAAATATAGGAGCTCTGTGTGATGCCACTAACACACTAGAAGTCCTGTGGGTGCTGCTGAGAAGAAAATATAGGAGCTCTGTGTGATGCCACTAACACACTAGAAGTCCTATGGGTGCTTCTGCAAAGAAAATATAGGAGCTCTGTGTGATGCCACTAACACACTAGAAGTCCTATGGGTGCTTCTGCAAAGAAAATATAGGAGCTCTGTGTGATGCCACTAACACACTAGAAGTCCTGTGGGTGCTGCTGAGAAGAAAATATAGGAGCTCTGTGTGATGCCACTAACACACTAGAAGTCCTATGGGTCAGGGTGATGGACGTGCTGACGTAGTTGTCAGCACGGAGGGAGGGGCTTGAGCCCGCAGCCGACGAAAGCTGGAGTGAGGTCGGGAGGAGCGTCGGCTTATCGCTGGAGAGTGAGAGACACGGCGATGGTCCGTCACCCCCCCCGGAGAAAGAAGCTAGACGCCGCAGCGTCCAAAGCATCGAGGAGAGCAGGTGTCCCGACATCTGACCTGGCTCCGCAGAGCAGCGGCGTCCCCCCTAGCTAGACGCCCCACCACATCTCGCCTCGCCTCCCCCTCTACCCCCACCGCTCAACCAGCAAGTAAGCAGGGCGCACTCAAACAGAGGAGAACACTGCAGGAAGCGACGCTACTGTGAGTATGCGCTCCAAACAAAACTTCCAGCTCTAAAATGTGCCCTAAGGAAGGTAAGACGGCAAAACTGTTTTTTTTGGGATGCGATTTTGAAACCCTCCGGAAGGTATAATCAAATTCCCCCCCAAGCCTTTAATATGAATGATTCTATAGGGCAGGTACTTCAAGATAGTTCATGTCCTATACCGCAGGTTGGTCCTTAAAGTGATAAGACCGTAATTGCATTTGAACCGTTGGAACCGTTTGAAAGTCAAGGGTTGGTTGCACGATTGGACGTGCGGACGTAGTCGGGAGACTCGGACGCCGCGGTCCTCCAGCGATGGGAAAGCAATAAACCTATTCCTATTCCTACCAAAGAATGTACCTAAAATGTGTGTCCAGCAATCTATGCGATTCTATATAAATTCTTGGAGAAACTAATTAGGGATTTCGGCTATCGAACCTAAGTATGACTCCCTGATCAGTGGTCACAACAGCAACGTGTGATACATTGGGAAGGCCATTTTTGTGTGCCAGGATATCACTAGTATAGGGAAAGCAGTACAGGACATGTGTTTTTCACCGCACAGGGAAAACCAATATAACCAGTAGACCCAGTAGTGTGAATTTTGATGTATGACCTCGGCTCTCCCCCCCACCATCCCGCCCCAGCAAATGTGGCACTAACAAATACGGTCGGTGCTGCAAGGAAGGCCCCGACCGCACTTTACACATCAGAAGCTGCACTAGAGACTGTTTGTGCGATCCTGATCGGCGCCTGTGAAGCTCTATTTTCCCCATGCTAAAAAGCTGCACTGTCGAATGAAAGTGTGATTTTGATTGGCGCGTGGGAAGATCGATTACCACACACTAAAAGCCGCCATATGGTATGAAAGTGAGATTCTGATCGGGGTCTACGGAGATATGTTGCCATACACCAAATACTGTACTGTGGAATGAAAGTACGACTCAGACTGGTATCTAAACCCACTGGCCATTGTGGCTCGGCCTGACGACAGCTGTTTGAAATAGGACCGGTATTTCAGATTATGTTTGTCTTATTTAAACCTCAGGTTTCTTTTAAACACGAAACTATGGTGAAAATATAAAACTACATATTTGTATGTTGCCCACGTCATCTAGATCAGTGACCCCAAGTAGCATATTGTAAGTATCTACTGATGCTACCAGCAGAGCTATTTGGTAGGACACTGAAAAGGTGTAAACTGCTTATTGTTGAAGCTAACTAGCAGGAAGGGCGAACAAACCCCCCCATTCAAATAAAATAGCCCCAGCCATTGCGTAAGTGTCTAGCACCCCACTCAAAGACCCTACAAAAGGTCTCCCCCAGTCCTTTGCAAACTTGACCGTCCACACTAAAGGGACACGAAGAGGGGTAAAGGACAGCCTTAAAGCAAGGATCTTATTAAAAGGCAGGAGGTGGAAAAGGGCTTGGGAGGCCCAGATCCATAACAAGACTGGGGAAGAGAATCAGGCCCACGAAAAAGACCAACATGAGTAAAGACCCATCTAAACAGCCTAAGAAAGCTACCACCAAAGGCAGTAAAGGGGAGACAAGCACAATTAAACACTATTTAAGACAGGGTGCAAGTCCAAAAACATTGGGAAAAGAAACTCGGGCCGGAGTCTCCCCGGAGAGCAGGGACGGGGTGGAAGGAGAAATTAATGACTCCAGAGCGGACCTTACAATGGAGACTGAGACTGAGCCTAGCAGGGGGGAGGATCAACAATCAGGAACCCACATCCCCAATAAACTTGAAATGGAGGCGATGCTCTTACGCCTGGAAAATGTAATCAAACTTGAAATTAACACCCTACGGGAGGATATGGGCCATCTGTTGTCCAGGGTTGAAGTGATAGAGGGGAGAGCGGACTCCATAGATGTGGAAATCGCGAAGCTGAAAACACAATTAAAAGGCGCCTACCTTATGCAGAGAGACACCCTCTATAAGATAGAGGACCAAGAAAATAGGGACAGGAGGCAAAACCTGAGGCTGCGTGCCGTCCCGGAGCAAGAGAGGGAGGGGAGGAAGGGAGGGGAGGGGATGGGAGGGAGGGTGAGGGGGGGAGGGAAACCACGTCCGCTGTGGGGCTGTTATTACCATCAATACATCAGAGGGAAAAAAAAAAGAAGAGGGGAAGGAAAAAAAAAATCCCAAAAAACATCAAAAAAAAAAATGAAGGACATAGAAATCAAATTTTTATCATATAATGTGAAAGGCTTAAACTCTCCCGGCAAGCGAGCTAAAATTTTGGAGGAAGTAGAGAGATATGGCGCAGGAATAGTGTTCTTGCAAGAGACTCACCTGGCACATTCTTCAAATATTAGACTTTTTTCTCCAGCTCTCCCAAATTGGTTTTATGGAGATACCATCTCGAGCAGGGCAAGAGGAGTGGCTATTGGGATTGCGAGGGACATTGACTTCACAGTGGAGGAGAGAATGACGGACCCCGAGGGGAGGTACCTGTTTCTTAGGGGTTCTCTCCTAGGGGTAGAACTTACACTGGCCAATGTTTATGCCCCCAACGCCAAACCTGTCTTATTCCTTGAAGCAATTCTGCGTAAGCTAAGGGCCTTCAGGAAAGGATATTTGATCCTGATGGGGGACCTCAATTTTGTGATGGACCCCGCGAAGGACAGTACGTCTGGTGGCACGGGGAGGGGCAACATACAACTGAAGCGGATTAAAAAAAAACTAGGAGAGGACCAACTGTTGGATGTGTGGAGGATCCAGCACCCGCAGTCGAGGGACTACTCGTTCTTCTCCCCGGTCCACCAGATGTATTCTCGCCTGGACTACATCTTAATAGATCATGGTATACTGGAAAGGGTCAAAGAAACCGAAATTGGAATCGCTTCCCTCTCGGACCACGCCCCGGTATCCATGAGGCTAAGGTTCCCCGAACACAAACAACCCTCTAGCGGATGGAAACTTAACCCAGAATTGTTACATGACAAAGAAATCAGGGATTATATCAAAAAGGAGCTAGAATGGTTCTTTCAATTCAATGACAACGGAGAGGTCTCAGAAGCACAATTGTGGGACGCTCATAAAGCGTTCATTAGGGGGCTCCTGATAGCTAAAGCCTCATGGAAAAAAAAGGAGAGGGTGGGAAAAACGCAAGCTCTAATGGCCGAGATTAAAACCCTGGAGCAAAAACACAAATCTGGGGGGGCACTTAGCCAGAGCATATACTTAGAGCTTACAGATAAGAGAGAGGAATTGAAAGATTTGGCGGAACAGGAAGTTAGACAGAAGTTCAATAAATTGGCTAGGGAACAATATATATGGGGAAACAAGCCAGGGAAATATTTAGCAAGGAAATTACAAAAAAGAAAACCAGAAATTTTATCGAAAAAATTCAAACAAGAAACGGGGAGATGAAGTTCACCTCCAGTGAAATAGCCTCTACATTTAGAGACTATTACAAAGAACTCTACGAGGTGAAAACCAAGGGAAACAACGATAGCATCGGAAATAACCAGAAAACATCAGAGTTCCTAGAGAGGGCAGGGCTAATGGCTCTAGGGGGGGAGGAAAGAGATGAGCTTGAGAGGCCAATAACTGAGGAGGAGATCTTAGCAGCCATTAACAACTCTCCAATAGGAAAGAGCCCGGGCCCGGACGGCTTCACGGCCTCATATTATAAAACGTACAAAGAGGTTCTTGTACCGAGATTGCTGCGATATATGAATGGACTAGGGATAGACTATGATATGAGCGAAGTGGCCCTAAAAGCTACGATCACTCTGTTGAGGAAGGATGGGAAGGATGGATCGGTGTGCTCGAACTATAGACCTATCTCCTTATTAAATTTCGACACAAAATTATACGCAAAGATACTGGCGGATCGAATAAAGGGGCACTTGGGCACACTGATCCATCCGGACCAGGTCGGGTTTGTCCCGGGCAGAGAGGGGAGGGACAATGGGATTCGGACACTGTTAGCCATACAGAGGATGGGAGACTCGAGAACCCCCAGTCTACTTCTCTCGATAGACGCTGAAAAAGCGTTCGACAGAGTAGACTGGGGGTTCATGTTCAACACTCTACAGAAGATGGGTTTTGGACCCAGAATTATCCAAAAAATTAAAACCCTATATAATCATCCGAAAACTAACATCAAGGTCAATGGAGCGACCTCCGCGGAGTTCAAACTGTTTAATGGTACCAGGCAGGGCTGTCCACTCTCCCCTCTCCTTTTTATTCTATCTTTGGAACCGCTGCTAGCTACAATTCGCGGAAACCCAGAGGTGGAAGGCTGTAAAGTCGGCAGCGAAGAGCACAAACTTGCGGCCTTCGCGGACGACGTCCTCTTTTACATAAGCTCACCCCAGAAGTCAGTCCCTATATTGCTTGAAACCCTAAAGGAATATGGGGAACTAACAAACTTTAGAATTAATGCCTCAAAAACTTTTATCCTCAATATTAACCTTAATAAAATAGAGAAACAGAACTTACAGAAAACAGTCAGTTTCGTCTGGAAAAAAAGGATAAAATACTTAGGAATAGAACTGGCCAACAACCCGAGGAAATTATATAAAATAAATTATATCCCACTCCTAGAAGACATAAAAAAAAAATGCCAAGAGCTGAAGGGGAAAATCCTATCCTGGATAGGCAGGATCAATTCAGTAAAAATTATGATTTTACCACTCATCACATATAAATTCCAGATGCTCCCCCTCCCTCTCCCAAAACAGTACCTCGGCAAACTAAGAGCTATTATAATGAATTTCATATGGAATTACAAAAAACATAGAATCTCCCTCCAAGTTCTAAAACAAGACAAAAGTCAGGGCGGTCTGGCGGTCCCAGACATAGAAAGTTACTACCATGCTATAGCACTATTGAGAATCGCAGAATGGGGTAAAACAGGTAACACTAAAAGATGGGTTAGTTTGGAGGAAGCACTGAGTGAAGTTAGGCTGGGGAAGATTGTGTGGAATCCTCCGAAAAGCCGGACACTGGGAGAAAAAACACACATAATCACTATCACGACTTTGAAAATCTGGGACAAAATACATAAAATATTTAATAAAAATTATAACTCGCCACTTATAGCACTTAAAGAAAACCCCTTTTTCCCACCAGGGTTAAAGGAATTAGGAGGTGATTGGATTAGAAAGGATTGCACGAGACTAGGGGAAGTTATTAGTAAGGGGAAGGTGATGACACTGCACGAGTTACAGAATAACGAGGCTTTCTCCATAGATGGATGGCGGCATCGCCAGCTAGCCCACTTCGTGGGCTCTCTCCCTAGCCCTTTAAGGGAGGCTAAGGATCTAACAAAATTAGAGAAAATCTTTACGGCAGAATGTTCAAAAAAAAGAATATCCAGAATATATAAACTGTTATTAGAAAGAGATAGACCGGAGATGCCGCCATACCTTACCAAATGGGAAAGTGAACTAGGAACACAACTAGATATAGGCACAAGTAAGAAAATTTTAAAATTAGCACATGGGTCAGCGGTAGATGCGAGAACTGCAGAAACAAACTTTAAGTGCATGGCTAGGTGGTATAGAACCCCGGATAGGGTCAGCAATTTTCAGGCGGAAACATCTGCGAACTGTTGGAGGGGGTGTGATCAAAGGGGCACGATGGTTCACTTATGGTGGGGGTGTCCTAAAATCAAAAAATTTTGGGAGACTATCCTAAAATACATAAAAGAAATAACAACGATCGATGTAAAAAATGACCCCTGGGTGGTACTTATGCATGCCACATCCGAGGAAATTAAACAATATAAAGGCGCATTGATCCCCCATCTGCTTAACGCAGCTAAAAGGGTAATTCCAAGGAGGTGGAAGGACAAGGAAAGCCCACCCCTATGGGAATGGGTCGACGCAGTGGAATCCACATATATGATGGAATGTGTGTTGTACACCGGGGAGGAGGACAGAGAGGCCACGAGGGCTAGATGGGAGAGCTGGAGAAAATTTAAGAGGTCTTGGAGCTACAGGGAGGCTTTGCGAGCGCAGCCGTGACATCTGATGGCAGGAGAAAACACTGGGGAGAAAGGGCCACCTCACAATAACAGAACAGCGGACGGGGATGGGGAGGGCGGGGGCATGGGGGGGGACAGGGGGGAGGGGGGGGGGAAATAAAAATAAAAACCCCCAGGGGGGTTAATTGGAAGAGTGATGGAACGGGATTTAGGAAACAGGAAGCGGAGGGGGAGTGGAGGCTGGGTGGGATCTCAGATGTGTATATATGTATTTGTGAGCTTTGTAATCCTCATGGACGCCCGACTCAGGACCCCTATCCCCCCCCAACTCCAGGGGGAAAAAAAAAAAAAAAGGGGGGAGAATGAAACAATCCACTAATGATGCTAAGACAATTAGAGGGACGGAGATGCGGGCATAGCTGACACTCACCCACAAATACTCTTACTGAAGTGGAATAAAAAAAAAAAAAAAAAAAGAAGTCCTATGGGTGCTTCTGCAAAGAAAATATAGGAGCTCTGTGTGATGGGACTAACACACTACAAGTCCTATAGGTGCTTCTGGGAAGAAAATATAGGAGCTCTGTGTGATGGGACTAACACACTACAAGTCCTATGGGTGCTGCTGAGAAGAAAATATAGCTCTGTGTGATGGGACTAACACACTACAGGTCCTATAGGTGCTTCTGGGAAGAAAATATAGGAGCTCTGTGTGATGGGACTAACACACTACAAGTCCTATGGGTGCTTCTGGGAAGAAAATATAGCTCTGTGTGATGGGACTAACACACTACAAGTCCTATAGGTGCTTCTGGGAAGAAAATATTGGAGCTCTGTGTGATGGGACTAACACACTACAAGTCCTATGGGTGCTCCTGGGAAGAAAATATAGGAGCTCTGTGTGATGGGACTAACACACTACAAGTCCTATGGGTGCTTCTGGGAAGAAAATATAGCTCTGTGTGGTGGGACTAACACACTACAAGTCCTATAGGTGCTTCTGGGAAGAAAATATAGGAGCTCTGTGTGATGGGACTAACACACTACAAGTCCTATGGGTGCTTCTGGGAAGAAAATATAGGAGCTCTGTGTGATGGGACTAACACACTACAAGTCCTATAGGTGCTTCTGGGAAGAAAATATAGGAGCTCTGTGTGATGGGACTAACACACTACAAGTCCTATGGGTGCTTCTGGGAAGAAAATATAGCTCTGTGTGATGGGACTAACACACTACAAGTCCTATAGGTGCTTCTGGGAAAAAAATATAGGAGCTCTGTGTGATGGGACTAACACACACTACAAGTCCTATGGGTGCTTCTGGGAAGAAAATATAGGAGCTCTGTGTGATGGGACTAACACACTACAAGTCCTATGGGTGCTTCTGGGAAGAAAATATAGGGGCTCTGTGTGATGGGACTAACACACTACAAGTCCTATGGGTGCTTCTGGGAAGAAAATATAGGAGCTCTGTGTGATGGGACTAACACACTACAAGTCCTATGGGTGCTTCTGGGAAGAAAATATAGGAGCTCTGTGTGATGGGGCTAACACACTACAAGTCCTATAGGTGCTTCTGGGAAGAAAATATAGGAGCTCTGTGTGATGGGACTAACACACTACAAGTCCTATGGGTGCTTCTGGGAAGAAAATATAGCTCTGTGTGATGGGACTAACACACTACAAGTCCTATAGGTGCTTCTGGGAAGAAAATATAGGAGCTCTGTGTGATGGGACTAACACACTACAAGTCCTATGGGTGCTTCTGGGAAGAAAATATAGGAGCTCTGTGTGATGGGACTAACACACTACAAGTCCTATGGGTGCTTCTGCAAAGAAAATATAGGAACTCTGTGTGATGGGACTAAAACACACTACAAGTCCTATGGGTGCTTCTGGGAAGAAAATATAGCTCTGTGTGATGGGACTAACACACTACAAGTCCTATAGGTGCTTCTGGGAAGAAAATATAGGAGCTCTGTGTGATGGGACTAACACACTACAAGTCCTATGGGTGCTTCTGGGAAGAAAATATAGGAGCTCTGTGTGATGGGACTAACACACTACAAGTCCTATGGGTGCTTCTGCAAAGAAAATATAGGAACTCTGTGTGATGGGACTAACACACTACAAGTCCTATGGGTGCTTCTGGGAAGAAAATATAGCTCTGTGTGATGGGACTAACACACTACAAGTCCTATAGGTGCTTCTGGGAAGAAAATATAGGAGCTCTGTGTGATGGGACTAACACACTACAAGTCCTATGGGTGCTTCTGGGAAGAAAATATAGGAGCTCTGTGTGATGGGACTAACACACTACAAGTCCTATGGGTGCTTCTGGGAAGAAAATATAGCTCTGTGTGATGGGACTAACACACTACAAGTCCTATAGGTGCTTCTGGGAAGAAAATATAGGAGCTCTGTGTGATGGGACTAAACACACTACAAGTCCTATGGGCGCTTCTGCAAAGAAAATATAGGAACTCTGTGTGATGGGACTAACACACTACAAGTCCTATGGGTGCTTCTGGGAAGAAAATATAGCTCTGTGTGATGGGACTAACACACTACAAGTCCTATGGGTGCTTCTGGGAAGAAAATATAGGAGCTCTGTGTGATGGGACTAACACACTACAAGTCCTATGGGTGCTTCTGGGAAGAAAATATAGCTCTGTGTGATGGGACTAACACACTACAAGTCCTATAGGTGCTTCTGGGAAGAAAATATAGGAGCTCTGTGTGATGGGACTAACACACTACAAGTCCTATAGGTGCTTCTGGGAAGAAAATATAGGAGCTCTGTGTGATGGGACTAACACACTACAAGTCCTATGGGTGCTTCTGGGAAGAAAATATAGCTCTGTGTGATGGGACTAACACACTACAAGTCCTATAGGTGCTTCTGGGAAGAAAATATAGGAGCTCTGTGTGATGGGACTAACACACTACAAGTCCCATGGGTGCTTCTGGGAAGAAAATATAGGAGCTCTGTTTGCTGCCACTAACACACTACAAGTCCTATGGGTGCTTCTGGGAAGAAAATATAGGAGCTCTGTTTGCTGCCACTAACACACTACAAGTCCTATGGGTGCTTCTGGGAAGAAAATATAGGAGCTCTGTGTGATGGGACTAACACACTACAAGTCCTATGGGTGCTTCTGGGAAGAAAATATAAGAGCTCTGTGTGATGGGACTAACACACTACAAGTCCTATAGGTGCTTCTGGGAAGAAAATATAGGAGCTCTGTGTGATGGGACTAACACACTACAAGTCCTATGGGTGGTTCTGGGAAGAAAATATAGCTCTGTGTGATGGGACTAACACACTACAAGTCCTATGGGTGCTTCTGGGAAGAAAATATAGGAGCTCTGTGTGATGGGACTAACACACTACAAGTCCTATAGGTGCTTCTGGGAAGAAAATATAGGAGCTCTGTGTGATGGGACTAACACACTACAAGTCCTATGGGTGCTTCTGGGAAGAAAATATAGCTCTGTGTGATGGGACTAACACACTACAAGTCCTATGGGTGCTTCTGGGAAGAAAATATAGCTCTGTGTGATGGGACTAACACACTACAAGTCCTATGGGTGCTTCTGGGAAGAAAAAATATAGCTCTGTGTGATGGGACTAACACACTACAAGTCCTATAGGTGCTTCTGGGAAGAAAATATAGGAGCTCTGTGTGATGGGACTAACACACTACAAGTCCTATGGGTGCTTCTGGGAAGAAAATATAGGAGCTCTGTGTGATGGGACTAACACACTACAAGTCCTATGGGTGCTTCTGGGAAGAAAATATAGCTCTGTGTGATGGGACTAACACACTACAAGTCCTATAGGTGCTTCTGGGAAGAAAATATAGGAGCTCTGTGTGATGGGACTAACACACTACAAGTCCTATGGGTGCTTCTGGGAAGAAAATATAGGAGCTCTGTTTGCTGCCACTAACACACTACAAGTCCTATGGGTGCTTCTGGGAAAAAATATAGGAGCTCTGTTTGCTGCCACTAACACACTACAAGTCCTATGGGTGCTTCTGGGAATAAAATATAGGAGCTCTGTTTGCTGCCACTAACACACTACAAGTCCTATGGGTGCTTTTGGGGTGCAGTGCTGTACTAACAGCACTGCGGTTGGTACTACTGAAATACTGTACTAACAGTAAGACACGCACCAGACTAACCCCCAGCAGCAGCTAAAAACACACTAACCAGCAGCAGCAGCAATGGACGATCAATGACAGGTAGCAATGGTTTAGCAAATAAATAGCCAATGGTTTAGCAAAGTAGAGCAAATCTTTCTATAGGAATTTAGCAAAGAGTGACACAGAATCAGCCTGATCTCTCCTAAAGCCGGAACTCATGTGACCGGCGCCGACGGCGTGGCGGTCTTTTATACAGTGGGGCGTGTACTAAAGCCCCTGAGCTGTAATTGGCTACAGGTGTCCTGCCTGTAGCCAATTATGGCTCTCCGAGTTTCCGGCGCTGTGATTGGCCAAGCATGCGGGGTCACAGTGCATGCTTGGCCAATCATCAGCCAGCAATGCACTGCGCCGGCCGCACCGGCCGCAATGCATTGCGGGGCCGCTCGCATCACACGAATGTGATGCGAGCGGCCAAAATAGTTCTGGGCTCGCCGAGCGAGCGAACACCCGGTGCTCGATGCGAACATGGGTTCGCATCGAGCACCGGGCCCATCCCTAATCATGATGATGATCACATTTCCCTGCATCATAGCCAGCAGCCAGGGCATGGGGGCAAGGTGTGTGCATGTGCTGTACCTTTTCTGCAGCATCCCTCCTGCTAGCTGACTGCTGGGTCTGTGTGTCACAGGTGAAGAGGTGGATGGACATAGACTTGCAGCTTCTCTGACTGCTAGACTGATCATTGCCAGCTTGCCATTAGCCTGCCACTGTTCTTCTGCCGCTGATTTTCTTGGCTGGAGCCTGCACTCTCCTCAGCACTTACCTACTGAAGGGGGCAGGCAGTGAGAAAAGCCGATATCAATCCAAAGGGATTGAAGGCTGGGACTTTAATGCAGTGCCGGCACTGGTTGTTGGGTAAGTCCACCCGAAAAATAAAAAAAAGTCTCTCCTGGGCCCCTCTGGATGACCTGTGACCCCTCTCCCCAGCCAAGGGACTATGACGGCATCATAGGAATATGTACTACATGCAGCTTGAAGCTGCTGCTTATCAGCAGCCCTGCCCAGAATCGAAATGGCGCCCTCTAGTGGTGTGAATTCTAGGCCGGCGCCTACCTTACCTATTGGTAGCGCCGGCCCTGTGAGTAACTAGGGAGTTATTTAAGGTGACGCAGTTGCAAACCTCTGTGTACCACCCTCAAGCTAATGGCTTGGTGGAATGCTTCAATAAAACATTAAAGAGCATGTTAAAAAATGCTGTTGACAAGGATGGAGAAAAACTGGGACTTCCTGATTCCATACTTGATGTTTGCCATCAGGGAAGTACCCCAGTCCTCTACGGGGTACTCTCCATTTGAGCTGCTTAATGGGAGACACCCCGGGGGCTTAGCCAAGGAAACCTGGGAGGGGGAGAAGACACCCCACAAAAGTGTCATTGAGCATATCGCTCAAATGCAGGACAGGATTTCAGCAATCATGCCGATGGTAAAAGAACACTTACTGCAGGCCCAAGTAGCCCAACAGAGAATATACAACAGGGGGGGCCCAACTCCATGTTTTCTCACCTGGTGACAGGATCCTGGTGTTAGTTCCCACCGTTGAGTGGCAGGGTCCCTTCAAAGTAATTGAAAGAGTTGGGGAGGTAAATTACAAAGTACATCAACCAGGTAAAAGGAAGCCGAACAGATTTACCACATAAACCTGTTAAAGCCCTGGAAGGATAGACTGGCATTAACTGTGAGGTCCCTCCCGGTAACGCCTAAGGGTACTGAGTCCCCTCTGATCCCTGAGGTCACGATTCCAGACACCCATGACCCTAAGACCCTACCGATGGTATGCAGCAGCCTATCTGGACGATATAGTAGTACATAGCACTGACTGTGAGTCTCACTTGCCCCATGTCCAGGCTGTCCTTGATTCCCTCTTCAAGGAAGGTTTTACGGCAAATCCCCCAAAAATGTGTCCTTGGTTTAGAGGAAGCCAGGTATTTGGCCTACACTATTGGCAGTGGAGTCATTAAACCACAAGTGAATAAAATAGAAGCCATCCAGAAGTGCCCACGTCCTGCAAACAAGAAGCAGGTCAGGGCCTTTCTTGGGATTGCGTTGTATTATAGAAGGTTTATCCCGAATTTTGCAACTATAGCTGTTTTTGAGGCTCACCAATGGTTTACATCTTGTGGTGAACCCTCTGTATTCAGGAGAGTGTTCTTGATCTGGCCAACTGTTGTGAAGGGTGTTTTCTTCAGCAGGGAAAGAATTCTTCGGTCATCCACCACAGTTATTTTCCGTGGCCTTCCGGGTCTTTTGCTGTTGCTAAGCTCACCAGTGTGTTCTTTCTTTTTAAGGATGTTCCAAACAGTTGATTTGGCCACACCTAATGTTTTTGCTGTCTCTCTGATGGGTTTGTTTTTATAACCTAATGATGGCTTGCTTCACTGATAGTGACAGCTCTTTGGATCTCATATTGAGAGCTGACAGCAACAGATTCCAAATGCAAATAGCACACTTGAAATTAACTATGGACCTTGTATCTGCTCCTTGTAAATGGGATAATGAGGGAATAACACTCACCTGGCCATGGAACAGCTGAGCAGCCAATTGTCCCTTTAAAAAGTGGGAGGCACATATACAAACTGTTGTAATTCCTACACCGTTCACCTGATTTGGATGTAAATACCCTCAAATTAAAGCTGGAAGTCTGCAGTTAAAGCACATCTTGTTTGTTTCATTCCAAATCCATTGTGGTGGTGTATAGAGCCAAAAAAATTAGAATTGTGTCGCTGTCCCAGTATTTATGGACCTGACTGTATCACAAATAAACACCTCACTGTTTGTCACTGGGTTTGGTATCTGTGCCTGAAAGACTGCTCATCCCAGGGAGCTTTGTACCTGCTACCTGTCCCCCAGGTTCCAGTTTATAGTAGACATACAGCCTGTAATGCCTCCTGCACACTGCTACCTAAAAACTCAGGATTTTTAACCGCTTCCCGACCGCCTCCTGCACATATACGTCGGCAGAATGGCACGGCTAGGCAAAAGCACCTATATATACATCCCTTTTAACCACTTCAATACAGGGCTTTTAAACACCCTTCCTTACAGAGCACTTTTTGCGATTCGGCACTGCGTCGCTTTAACTAACAATTGCGCGGTCGTGCGACGTTACACCCAAACAAAATTGACGTCCTTTTTTTCCCACAAATAGAGCTTTCTTTTGGTGGTATTTGATCGCCCCTGCGGTTTTTATTTTTTGCGCTATAAACAAAAGAAGAGCGAAAATTTTGAAAAAAAACACAATATTTTTTACTTTTTGCTATAATAAATATCCCATTTTTTTTAAAAAAAACTATTTTTTTCCTCAGTTTAGGCCGATACGTATTCTTCTACATATTTTTGGTAAAAAAAATCGCAATAAGCGTATATTGATCGGTTTGCGCAAAAGTTATAGCGTCTACAAAATAGGGATAGATTTATTGAATTTTTTTTTTTTTTTTTTACTAGTAATGGCGGGGATCTGCGATTTTTTTTTCGTGACTGCGACATTGCGGCGGACACTTCGGACACTTTTGACACATTTTTGGAACCATTCACATTTACACAGCGATCGTTGCTATAAAATTGCAATGATTACTGTGTAAATGTGACTGGCAGGGAAGGGGTTAACACTAGAGGGCGCTGGAGGGGTTAATGTGTTCCCTAAGCGACGTGATTCTAACTGTAGGGGGGAGGGGACTTAAGGGGAGGAGACCGACCATGTGTTCCTCCGTACTGGGACCACATGATCGGTCTCCTCCCCGCTGACAGGACGTGGAGCTGTGTGTTTACACACACAGCTCCACGGTCCCGCCCGGTCCGTTGTTTTAACGGGCAATCGCGGGTGCCCGGCGGACATCGCGGCCGCCGGGCACTCGCACCGGGTCCCGAGCGATGCCGCGGCGCGCGCGCGCGCGCCCCCCAGGCGGCCGGGAATCCGAGGACGTCATATGACACACACCCAGGATGGTAGATCCACCTTGTGGGCGTCATATGACGGTGGGCGGTGCTGAAGCGGTTAATTGCCTAACCATGGGGTCGGGAGCTCCATGACCGCGGCCGCGATCGGGCCACAGAGCTGAAGAACGGGGAGAGGTCTGTGTAAACAAACCTCTCCCCGCGCTTCCTACACTGCCTGTCACTGATCGGTCGTTCCCTGTCATCGGGAACGCCGATCAGTGACGTCAGACGTCAGCCACGCCCCCTACTTGTACAAAAATAAAAACCGCAGGGGCGATCAAATACCACCAAAAGAAAGCTCTATTTGTGGGAAAAAAAGGACGCCAATTTTGTTTGGGAGCCACGTCGCAGGACCGCGCAATTGTCAGTTAAAGCGACGCAGTGCCGAAGCGCAAAAAGGGGCCTGGTCCTTTGGCTGCGAATTGGTCCGGGGCTTAAGTGGTTAAGCATACAGGCTTTTTTTTTTTACTGATTCAAATGCAGCTCATTGTGTTTAATGCGCAGGTACATACAGGTATACAAACGTGCGGTGCGTATAGATAAAATAAATAAATAAAAGAAACTTGAGACGCCGGTCAGTATTTTAAATGCGTATGTGTGCAAATACACACATACGCACGTAAAATTTTAATTTGAAGAGGTTACCCACATGATCTCCGATTCACCATAGCTAGTCACCTAGGAAACAATAGCAGTGATTAATTACACAAAATCCACTTCAGCTCCGGAAGATTTTACCCCATTCAAGACCAGGCCATTGTTTGCTATTTAGCACTACTTTAGCTGGCAATTGTGCGGTCATGCAACACTGTACTCAAACAAAACTGATATCATTTTTTTGCACACAAATAGAGCTTTCTTTTGGTGGTATTTATTCCCCACAGTTTTTTTTAAATTATATTAAAGAATAAAGTACAGAAAATTTTGAAAAAAGAACCAATGTTTTTTACTTTTTGCTATAAAACATATTCAATAAACAAAAATCCAATTTCTTCATACATTTTGGGCCAAAATGTATTCTGCTACATGTCTTTGAAAAAACTGAAAAAAAAAGAAGAAAATGACAATAAGTGTATATTAAATAGTTTTTTGCGTGAAAGTTATTGTCTACAAACTATGATGTATGTATGTGTGTGTGTATATATATATATATATATATATATATATATATATATATATATATATATATATATATATATATATATATATATAAATATGTTTTTTTTTTCCTTTTTTATACTAGTAATGATGGCGATCAGCGACCTATAGTGGGACTGTGATAATGTGGCGGGCAATCTGACACTGACAACTGATACTTTGTGGGAACTGACTAACTGCCACTGCCACTAATACAGTGATCAGTGCTAATACTCAGTGTTGGTCATCTTACTTTAAAAAAGTAATTAGTTACATTACAAATTACTTCTCCCAAAAAAGTAATTGAGTTAGTAACTCAGTTACTACATTGGAAAAGTAATTAGTTACTCAGAAAAGTAACTGTGATTTTTTTTTTTTTTTATATTCTTAGGGGCGGGTCTAGTATTACTGTAAGCAAGGGGTGCGTTCCCCCCTGCACGTCTATTTCCCCTCTGTACCCCCCTGCACGTCTGTTCCCCCCCAACACATATATCTGTTTCCCCTCTGTACCCCACTACACATCTGTCCCCCCCACACACGTATATCTGTTCCCCCTCTGTACCCCACTACACGTCTGTCCCCCCCCCCACACACATATATCTGTTCCCCCTCTGTACATCTGTCCCCCCCAAACTCACGGATCGGATCGTTGCTTGCATCAGAGTCACGGATCGGATCATTTTTCGGATCAGCAAATAATAATTGAATTTGCAAAAACCTGTAAAAAGTCCACCACCATAAAGCCCCCACTGTAATATCCATAATCTCACCCACTGTAATATCCACGTCATCTCCTCAACTGTAATATTGGCTGAGTATGGCTGGGTACGGCTGAGCATGGCTGGGTACGGCTGGGTATCGCCGAGTATGGCTGGGTATTACCGAGTATTGCAGAGTATGGCTGGGTATGGCAGAGTATTGGCAGGGTGTTGCAGAGTATTGGCAGGGTGTTGCAGAGTATTGGCAGGGTGTTGCAGGGTATTGGCAGGGTGTTGCAGAGTATTGGCTGGGTATCGCAGAGTATTGGCTGGGTATTACCGAGTATTGCAGAGTATGGCTGGGTATTACCGAGTATTGCAGAGTATGGCTGGGTATTACAGAGTATTGCAGAGTATGGCTGGGTATTACGGGGTATTGCAGAGTATGGCTGGGTATGGCAGAGTATAGCTAGGTATTACGGGGTATTGCAGAGTATGGCTGGGTATGGCAGAGTATGGATGGGTATTACGGGGTATTGCAGAGTATGGCAGAGTATGGCAGAGTATGGCAGAGTATGGCAGAGTATGGCAGAGTATGGCTGGGTATGGCTGGGTATGGCAGGGTGTTGCAGAGTATTGGCAGAGTATTGGCAGAGTATTGGCAGGGTATTGGCAGAGTATTACCTGGGTATTGGCAGGGTGTTGCAGAGTATTGGCAGGGTGTTGCAGAGTATTGGCAGGGTGTTGCAGAGTATTGGCTGGGTATCGCAGAGTATTGGCAGGGTATTGCAGAGTATTGGCAGGGTGTGTATTGGCAGGGTGTCGCAGAGTATTGGCAGGGTGTCGCAGAGTATTGCAGAGTATGGCTGGGTATTACCGAGTATTGCAGAGTATGGCTGGGTATTACCGAGTATTGCAGAGTATGGCTGGGTATTGCAGAGTATTGCAGAGTATGGCTGGGTATTACCGAGTATTGCAGAGTATGGCTGGGTATTACCGAGTATTGCAGAGTATTGCAGAGTATGGCTGGGTATTACGGGGTATTGCAGAGTATGGCTGGGTATGGCAGAGTATTGCAGAGTATAGCCAGGTATTACGGGGTATTGCAGAGTATGGCTGGGTATGGCAGAGTATGAATGTGTATTACGGGGTATTGCAGAGTATTGCAGAGTATGGCTGGGTATGGCAGGGTGTTGGCAGAGTATTGGCAGAGTATTGGCAGGGTATTGGCAGAGTATTACCTGGGTATTGTCAGGGTATTGGCTGGTATTGCAGAGTATTCGCAGGGTATGTGCTGGCATCCGATCTCTCCCCTCCACTGTACAGATCTGTACACAGAGGGGAGAGAGGAACCGGCGTCATCTTGACGCCGGTTTGTTTACAAGTGATCGCTCCGTCATTTGACGGAGCAATCACATTGTAAACGGCCGACGGGTGCACCAAGATGGCCGCCGCTCCGGAGCTAGGCCGAAGCCGCGGCCTTTCCTAAAGGCCGAGGCCGCGGACGGCTCCGTGGATCGCGGCGCGTAATTGCGGTAACGCCGCCCCAGTAATGGGAACGGCGTTACCGCGAGGGGAAGAGTAATCAGTTAGATTACTCGTTACCCTTTAAAGTAACGGCGTTACGTAACGCCGTTTACTTTAATCGCGTTAGTTACAACACTGCTAATACTATACACTGTCACAGTACTAATGACACTGGCTGGGAAGGGGTTAATATCTAGGGGCATTCAAGGAGTTAATTGTGTGCCTAACAATGTGTAATATGGGCTGCTTTTTACTACAGATCAATTTGTTTATTTTTCCTGCTTTGCAGGTTACATGATTAAACTGAATTTTAGAATGCAATTTTAACTGCTTGCTTCCCTGTCGCAGTAGGAGCTCTAAGAGCAGGCTGTATGACTGAAGGTGGGAGTCCAGGTAAGTCCTTTGCCTGAATATTATGTACTGATAGGTGTCCTTGTATCGCAATACAGAAAGTAGGAAGGTGTGTAGAGGGACGGCATACTCTTTGCCTGACAGATTATGGTTAATGGATGATAAAAACAGATCGAGGGCAATTTCCACCCTCACTGAGCTATGTTTATGCTTGGCTAATTTTTTACTAAGTAACATTACAAGGCTCATATACATGTATTCATTCATAGACCTGAACTGTAGCTACTTTAAAGTTGGATTACACCCAAAAGCAAACATTTATTATATTGCAGCTTGCCAATCGTTAAATTTGGTGGCTGCATTAGTTTTGTTTTTAGGCTTTTTTTCTTTTACTTTCATCTGGTGATCCAGAAAGTAAGTCTGTTTTTCAACAGAAAAACTCTCCTACAAATGTGGCAGTTAGGGTGTTGAGACAAACCATTAACCATTTATAGGGGTGCTTACAATGATCAGCTTTTATTTATTAATGTAAAACCTTTATCCAGAAAAAAAAACTGTTGCCGTGGCCCTCTAGCTGTTGCAGAACTACAATTCCCATCATACCTTTGCCTTGTCATGCTTGTAACTGTCAGCCTTGTAATACCTCATGGGACTTGTAGTTTGGCAACAGCTGGAGGGTTGCAGTTTGGCACCTATGCATGTAACTGCTTGAGTAAATTCTTGTTACTGCATGTGTATCTGTCTTCTTTGGACTTGTTCATTAAAGCAAAATGTTATATTCCCTTACAGTATTTACATATTCTTAACAAGTAGTAAAAGAGTTTTAAAACAAGACATCCCTAACTTCAGTAGCCGCATGTGTTGTGGAGTAATTTATCTCTAAAAACTAATTTCAGGTTTACTTTCGTTCACCTTAAGGGGGAATATTACTAAAGGCACACATTATTGCAGAAAAAAAAATGTCGCAGTCGCAATGTCAGGCACCTACAGACATGTATGGGTTTTCATCGGCGCCCTCGCAGTTTATTGAGAACTGAACAAGAGAATGGAGAAATCCCCAATGACAGCTATTGTACTCAAGCAGCCACAACCCCTGTAGCTGCCTAAATACCCAAACTGTGATTGCAACTGATAGGATGCAGTCATTGTTTGGCTGCCAATTTACCACCTGGCCCAGTCAGTTTATAAATTGGCTTTGGTTAAGCTCGGTGGTGCTGGCAGGGCCACCCACAACCCAAATTCCGGTCAATTCAGTAGGAAATTTGATGAAATTACAGCTGTGTATGGTCAGTTTAAATACAACCAATGCATTTGATGGCTGGATGACAAGTGTAACACAACAACACTTCTGATAGTCATAGTCAATAGTACTTTCATTTTTACAGAGCTATACATCAAACTATGCTTGCCACCTGTCCCTGTTTGCTGGAGACAGTCCTTGTTTTCTGGATGACGTCCCCAGCAGTGTAGACCTATCACATTGTACATGTGCCACGATAATCAAATCTAAAAGCTGGACAATGAAAGCCAGCCCACCTCTTAAGATGAGTGTGCAACTGGCTCTAGCAGTGTAATACACTTTGGTCTACACTGCTATGGACATTGGAGCAGTGCCTATACAGTGAAATAGGACTACACTCCATAGACAAAATTTGGATGGCAAATAGGCATTATTTCGATTCAGCCCTCTGATGACCTCCTTACCACAGCCCAGTAACCACCAGCCTGTGCCTAACTCCAACATAGTGGCCACCGGTCTGCTTCGGACCACAGCCCAGTGACCACCAGTCTGCCCCTCAGCCTAGCCCAGCGACCATCGGTCTGCTCCTCAGCCTAGCCCAGCGACCATCGGTCTGCTCCTCAGCCTAGCCCACTGACCATCGGTCTGCTCCTCAGCCTAGCCCACTGACCATCGATCTGCTCCTCAGCCTAGCCCACTGACCATAGGTCTGCTCCTCAGCCTAGCCCACTGACCACTGATCTGCTCCTCAGCCTAGCCCACTGACTGGAAAAGGAAAGCCAGACCACCTCTAAAGATGAGTGTGCAACTGGCTCTAACAGTGTCATATTGGGGTGGCGCAGTGTAATACACTTTGGTCTACACTGCTATGGACATTGGAGTGGTGCCTATACAGTGCAATAGGACTACAATCCATAGACAAAATTTGGATGGGAGAAATGCCTTATAAAGAGAGTGGAGTCGAAATATAAGACATCATGCTCAGCAAATAGGTATTATTTCGATTCAGCCCTCTGATGACCTCCTTACCACAGCCCAGTGACCACCAGCCTGTGCCTAACTCCAACATAGTGACCACCGGTCTGCTTCTGACCACAGACCAGTGACCACCGGTCTGCTCCTCAGCCTAGCCCAGTGACCACCGGTCTGCTCCTCAGCCTAGCCCAGTGACCACCGGTCTGCTCCTCAGCCTAGCCCAGTGACCAACAGTCTGCTCCTCAGCCAAGCCCAGTGACCACCAGTCTGCTCCTCAGCCAAGCCCAGTGACCACCAGCCTGCTCCTCAGCCAAGCCCAGGGACCACCAGTCTGCTCCTCAGCCTAGCCCAGTGACCACCGATCTGCTCATCAGCCAAGCCCAGTGACCACCAGTCTGCTCCTCAGCCAAGCCCAGTGACCACCAGTCTGCTCCTCAGCCAAGCCCAGTGACCACCAGTCTGCTCCTCAGCCAAGCCCAGGGACCACCAGTCTGTTCCTCAGCCTAGCCCAGGGACCACCAGTCTGCTCCTCAGCCTAGCCCAGTGACCACCAGTCTGCTCCTCAGCCAAGCCCAGGGACCACCAGCCTGCTCCTCAGCCTAGCCCAGGGACCACCAGTCTGCTCCTCAGCCTAGCCCAGTGACCACCAGTCTGCTCCTCAGCCTAGCCCAGGGACCACCAGTCTGCTCCTCAGCCTAGCCCAGTGACCACCAGTCTGCTCCTCAGCCTAGCCCAGGGACCACCAGTCTGCTCCTCAGCCTAGCCCAGTGACCACCAGTCTGCTCCTCAGCCAAGCCCAGGGACCACCAGTCTGCTCCTCAGCCTAGCCCAGGGACCACCAGTCTGCTCCTCAGCCTAGCCCAGTGACCACCAGTCTGCTCCTCAGCCAAGCCCAGTGACCACCAGTCTGCTCCTCAGCCAAGCCCAGTGACCACCAGTCTGCTCCTCAGCCAAGCCCAGTGACCACCAGTCTGCTCCTCAGCCAAGCCCAGTGACCACCAGTCTGCTCCTCAGCCTAGCCCAGTGACCACCAGTCTGCTCCTCAGCCAAGCCCAGTGACCACCAGTGTGCTCCTCAGCCAAGCCCAGTGACCACCAGTGTGCTCCTCAGCCTAGCCCAGTGACCACCAGTCTGCTCCTCAGCCAAGCCCAGTGACCACCAGTCTGCTCCTCAGCGTAACCCAGTGACCACCAGTCTGCTCCTCAGCCAAGGTTGGAGTGTGACACGTTATTTGAGGGGACATGATTTTGTGGGTAAAAGGTCATGAAGTGTTGGGTCTGATGTCCCTGGAATGAAGTGTCCTCTTGAGCCCGGGACTCCGGGGTCACCCCCATGCCGGGACAGAGGTGACAAGGTCCCGGGGATCTCCGGTCGGTCTTGCCTGTAGAAAGGTGAGAGAGGGTGATGAGGAAGGGCCAGTCCTCCTCCTCCTCTTCTTCCTCCTCCCCCTGCCGGGGCCGCCACACCCTTCCCCGGAGAATCCTGACAGACGAGTTGTCTACCTGTGTGCTCCGATCTATGGATCTACTACATGAGTGCGCTACAGCCTCTGCTGCCGACACCCTCTCCGCCATGGCCGAGCCCCGACCTCGCTCCAATCACTGTAATGGGACACACAAGTCTCCTCCATATCATCTCAATGGACTGACCAAGAGGAACGGCTTCTCCAAGACTGTGCAGGTGAGCCGGGCACACAGGTGTGGGCGGACATCATGGATCCCAGTGCCGGGAGAAGTCCTAATAAAACTACTGTGCTAGATCCGGTGTACACTGTGCGATCTGATTGTACGATCTCCTCTACATCCACTATTAACTATGTACTACAAGGTCCTTATGGGACGCAAAGTGAATGGATTGTTTTTAGCTGTTAAGTAAATCACTATTCCTGACATTGCCTTGTTGAATGGGAATAGATTGTACAGACACAGAAAGCTACTTTGTCATTGCCAAGCAGATGAAGGGCAACATCTGGCTGCCATGGGTTACAGCATCATAGAGAATATCTGGTTTCCATGGGTTACAGCATCATATAGAATATCTGGTTGCCATGGGCTACAGAGGCAGAGGGAATATCTGGTTGCCATGGGCTACAGAGGCAGAGGGAATATATGGTTGCCATGGGCTACAGAGGCAGAGGGAATATATGGTTGCCATGGGCTACAGAGGCAGAGGGAATATCTGGTTGCCATGGGCTACAGAGGCAGAGGGAATATCTAGTTGCCATGGGCTACAGAGGCAGAGGGAATATCTGGTTGCCATGGGCTACAGAGGCAGAGGGAATATCTAGTTGCCATGGGCTACAGAGGCAGAGGGAATATCTAGTTGCCATGGGCTACAGAGGCAGAGGGAATATCTAGTTGCCATGGGCTACAGACACAGAGGGAATATCTGGTTGCCATGGGCTACAGAAGCAGAGGGAATATCTGGTTGCCATGGGCTACAGACGCAGAGGGAATATCTGGTTGCCATGGGCTACAGACGCAGAGGGAATATCTGGTTGCCATGGGCAAAAAGGCATAGGGGATATCTGGTTGCCATGGGCTACAGACACAGAGGGAATATCTGGTTGCCATGGGCTACAGAGGCAGAGGGAGTATCTGGTTGCCATGGGCAAAAAAGCATAGGGGATATCTGGTTGCCATGGGGAAAAAAAAGCATAGGGGAATATCTGGTTGCCATGGGCTACAGAAGCATACCAGGATATCTGGTTGCCATTGGTTACTGAAGTAGAGGGAACATTGGGTTGCCATGAATGACAGAAGTATAGGAAATATCTGGTTGCCATAGGTTACAAAAACATAAGGTGTATATATGGTTGCCATGGGTTACAGAAGCATACCAAGATATCCAGTTGCCATGAGGTGGGAATATCTGGTTGCCATGGGCTACAGAAGCATACCAGAATATCCGGTTGCCATTGGATTGGTTACTGAAGACACTAGAGTATATGGTTGCCATGAGCTACAGCAGAATAGGTAATGCTTCTGTAGCCCATGGCAACCAGATATAGGAAAGATTGGGTTGCCAGAGGATACAGTACCATAGTGAAATGGTTGAGCTCCCTCAATACATAAAGCCATGATGTTAGCCATGGACATGAACTTTGTGTTCTGGGTGATCATGTGAGATAATGAGGAAGCTGTGATAAGTATTTTCAGTTTCCGGATGAGTGCTTAGCTGATGTATGGAGAGTGTAATATAGGAAATGTTTGCTTGTTGTCCATAGCAACCAATCAGCTGTCATTTTGTCCAGGTGTGAAAATGGAACCCAGAATTGAATGGACAGAGCCAGCAGAAGTTTTCCTCTCGGCACTCATTTCATAGTCAGCCGCCAGTTAATCGGTTGTTGTTAGCATCAGAGCAGTGCGGTGGCGTCACTCTACCAATCGTGATGAATTGCCATATACGTAAACACGTGCTAAAGCAAATATTTCTTTTTTTGTATTGCTGCACTTGTCTGCTGACCAGTGACTTGACTATGGTCCATAGGCACAGTATTAATGATCAAAGTGGATATGGATTTCAAACCGCATGGCAATCGCTGGAAAGCGTGTTTGGGTGATATTGTTTCTAAATGGCAGTGCGATTATGCGGTGATTGGTCGTATGACAAAATCGGGTATCAGTTGCTGCAAAACATGCCTTTTAAAAATAGTTTTAAGCTTGTCACCCAGAAAGGAGCAGGAGCTTCTTTTGGGTGACAAGCGCACATAGGGCAGCCCATTAAAGTGAATGAGCTGCCCTATGCATGACATTCAGAATCGTGTTAAAATCGCCCCCACAAAATTGCGAGATCGTGTTCCTGCTACGTAAGTATGATTGGGGCCTTGTATCTGCCATCTACTATGTAGTGCAAGGCCGTCATTGATTTGATACAATATATTGCATAAACCCATCCTAAGGCCTGGTTCCCCCCAAAAAATACATGTGAATCGCACAGGAACTGCACCAAATTTCTGTGTAATTCACATGTGATTCAGTGCAGTGCAATTGGAACCCGTTAATGTTGAATGGGCTCAAAACGCACCGCATGGCACCACAGCAACCAATCAGAGTATCCCCATTCTTCTTCCAGTCTGTCTAGCAGGATGAAAGGGAGCATCCGATTGGTTGGTATGGGAACATAGTAGGGCTGATTTTACAAAAACTGCAATATTGCTGGTAGCAACCAGTCAGCACAAATTTTTCAACCAATGGCAAGAACATGGGCGTCCGCAGAACTTTTTTCAGGGGGGGGGGGTGTCATAATTTAAAGGTCACCCATGCTCCACCCCTTTTTGACAATGTCATTATCACGGTTAGACTGCGGACGTAGTACAGGAGACGTTCAGAGACTGCGGACATGGTACAGGAGACGTTCAGAGACTGCGGACATGGTACAGGAGACGTTCAGAGACTGCGGACATGGTACAGGAGACGTTCAGAGACTGCGGACATGGTACAGGAGACGTTCAGAGACTGCGGACATGGTACAGGAGACGGTCAGAGACCGAGTCCCCCGACCCACTTGTCAGCTTCAATTTATTACTGTCCTGTCCCCCAGTCACATTGCCCCGCCCCGACTTGTGTCACATTCTATTCCAGTTATCCATCTTATTCCATTTCCTCACCTTCTAATAATGATATCCCTGAGTGGTGGTGGTCCAGGGTCCCTCAACAGTCGGGCAGGCCGTGGAGGAGAAGTCGGGCACAGGCAGCCGTGGAATCAGATGGATCTCTAAGCCAGTCTGATCGATGCCCCCAGGGTGGTGGGCGGTGGCCACAGGCACTGGAGAAGGGGGTAGGTGGAGACTGAAGAAGATCAATCCCTCCCTGCCTGTAATTCACTAGGCTCCACGTCTGGAGAAGGAGGTGGGTGGAGAGAGTGAGACAGTCTCAGGACGCAGTGTAGAGTGCATCACTAGAATCTGATTCTGACGTCACTGGTTGCTATATGAGGAAAAGATGATCCGCACTCCGGTGATTGCTCTTAAAAAATGTAGTATTTATTAACAACCCTCAGTGACCAAATGCAAATAAGAAAGGTTGATACGTTTCAGGCCTTAGTCATGGTGGTTATAACTAAGCCCTTATAGGCTGAAACGCGTCGACATTTCTTATTTGCGTTTGGTCACTGAGGCTTGTTAATAAATACTACATTTTTTAAGAGCAATCACCGGGGTGCGGATCATCATTTCTCTACTCAGCCAACGACTGTGGATCGAACACCCGGGAGCTCTGCTTTCTATGTGATGTATGGGTAGTAGCATTGACTTTTTTTGTTTTATATACTAGTTGCTATATGCCAGCTGGGGCGGCCCGAGCAACCAGTGCCGAAACTTCCGGAAATCAGTTAGTAAGGTTTTCTATGTCCTCTATTTCGTTCCATGGACACTGTATTGTCCCGGAATGAAGGCGCCCAACACCAGGGAAACACATTCAGCAGCAGTACCAGCAATTCACACAATTCACATGTAACAGTAAGGCCCCTTTCACACTGGGGCGGGGAGCCGCGGTGACGTTTACCGTCGTTTTAGCCGCGGTATTCGGCCGCTCGCGGTGCGGTTTTACCCCCGCGAGCGTCCGAAAAAGGGTTAAAGACCCCCCGCAGAGCACCGCCGTAGCGGCGCTTTGCGGCGGTATTGCCGCGGTATTACCGCGGTTTCCCATTCAAATCAATGGGAGGAGTGGTATAGGAGCCGTCCTGCTAGCGCACCGCTCCAGTGTGAAAGCCCGCCGGCTTTCACACTGGAGTGAATGGGGCCAGATTTTTTCAGGCGGTATACAGGCACTATTTTTAGCGCTGTACCGCCTGAAAAACGCCCCAGTGTGAAAGGGGCTTAAGTGCTGATCTGATTCCTGATTGCAGGAGGGGGGGGGGCACTTGCCGATGGCCAAGGAGCTGATTGGCTGCTATGGTCAACTGCTTCAGTTTTCTTTGCTCCAGTATTTAAAAAAATCAGACTGTCGGCTTTTTTTTTTTTTTTTTATTGAAATTTTTTGTTAGACACTTTAAAATATCAGATTGACAAATTAATTAAATAGAAAATTTTGCAAAAGTCATTGTGATTAAAAGTGTGCGTTTTGCCGCTTGAAAACTGATCAGGAAGCTTGGTTGTAGTAAGTCGTTATTTTATTAGACGTGCCTGCGAGGCTTCTCTAGATTCCTGTAAAACTGAACTTCTTGTGAATTGTTGCCATTCTGGTTTTACTTCCCGATTCTTGCCTCCTTCCAATTGTGTACTGTTGCCATAGTGACCGTGTAACTGCCCGTCTGATGAGTATTCCTTTAGGCTACTAATTGCATAAACTGACCTCCAAACTGCTTCCAGTATGACTGCTGTACAAAAAGAAATGTTTGTCCCATAATATTGTGTTTTGCTGCAATACAAACAAACAAACAAACAAACATTACATGTTTAAAGCAGCAACAATTCCCAATGATTGTGTAATATGTATATGTGTGATACAATGTTATAGTTTCTTTAGTTTACTTACACTTGCTGCCACCCATACTCACATCGACAGGCAGACAAAGCAAGTTATCCATGTCTTTGTTATCTGCATAGTCCTCCTGGCACACGCTGGTTACACTCCAGCTAGTATGTGTGCCTGATTACACGGCATACCTCCCAACTGTCCCTGATTTCGAGGGACTGTCCCTGATTCGGAACAAAGTCCCTCTGTCCCTCATTCCTCCTCATAAGTCCTTTATTTTGGTCTGATCTATATCATTTGTATATAAAATGCACTATTTAGCTTTCAAAAAGTGTTCCCCAGTGCTAAATCATCCAATTACTAAATTGCTGCATTTGTAAATTTCAAAAGCCAATAGGAATAGTAGTAGTTTTTTTGTACAATGCTCCTTTAAGGGGGCATGACAGGGGGTGTGTCCTATGCCTACATACATTTGCTAATGGGTGTCCCTCGCTCCCATGTCAAAACGTTGGGAGGTATGTATACGGTATAATGTCAGCCGAATGTAAAATGGGAATATTCGCATGTAGTAAAAGAAATGGCACCCGGCCGTGTCCCTGCTAGGAATCAAACCCAGGACTTAGTGGTGTTTCCACCCAAAAAAAAAAAAAAAATAGCTTAAAAATCTTAAAAAATAAAAAAATAATTGGAAAAAAAAAATGTACTCACCTCCTAAATGCCTGTTGCTAGGGGGCCCTCGTAGTCTGCCTCCTTCAGTGCCCGGGCCCTGACATCACTTCCCCTCGGCGCCGCACAGTCATCTGGGACCTGTCACGTGTCCCAGATGACTGCGCGACGTATCACGGCGCTGCTCGCGCATGCGCAGTGGGTGCCCGGCTGTGAAGCCACAGCCGGGTGCCCACAGTAAGAATGCCGGTGCCGCGAGCGGAGCGGGGAACAAGGGAGGGCTTCATTCCCCCGCATCGCTGGACCCTGGGACAGGTAGGTGTCCTATTATTAAAAGTCAGCAGCTGCAGTATTTGTAGCTATTGACTTTTAAATTTTTTTTTTTTTTTTTTTAGGGGGCACCCCACTTTAAAGTGGTTGTAAACCTCAGACATGAAATATGAACAAAGCATCTAGTGTATGCTTGTCTCAATCCAGAGCATTTAGTGTAATTTCTGTCTGCTGCATCATTCCTCTGCTACCAGCATGAGTCACTTCCTCAATTTTTCCTGACACCAAGAGAAAAATGGTGACAGAGGAAGGGCCACCAGCTGATCGACAGCCTCCGCTCTGTTCCCGTGTGATGTGTGTGTGTGGGGGGGGGGGTCCTCTCCCCCTCCCCCCCCCAACACAGCTGTCAAGAGCTCTCCTCACTGAGCTCTGCAAAGTATAACTTCAGCTCTCCGCCCCCTTTTTCTGAACTCCCAGACAAGCTTATAAATTGAGCACTTTGAATGGATGCAGAGAAGACAGCAGATAGATAGGTACAACTTATGTAGGATAATTTGTTTAGTCTCTGTGTATCACCTGAGGCTACTTGGGTGTATGGAAGGGATTACTTTACAGGGTAACCATTTCAGAATTTTTTTTTATAATGGTTAAGCCGGTTTTACACGGCTGAGCTGCGGTTTGGCCACAGCGCAGGTGTACCTGTGATTTATTTTTATTTTTTTCGTACAGTCAACCCGCAATTTTCCAAAAGCTTTCTGTTAGGTTGCGTGTTTCCTGAAAGCTTACCAACAACGCAGCATGCAAAACTTTTGGTGCGCTTTCAGAAAACGCGCCAAAAATGCGCGACCTAACCACTTGAAAACTGCGGGCACACCCGTGCTGCGGCCAAGCCACAGTGCAGCTGTGTGAAACCACATGCTTTTTGGCATTCCGTTTTGACCGTAGTGATGAGAAAATTGGAAGGAGCAGGATGGAATATTTTTCTCAAACCAAAATTTGCGTTGCACCGATACCCAGCATTTGCACGAGTACTTGTACTCCGTGCAAATGTTCCGATACTAGAACCAATACCTTAAGACTTATGTGCAGGCCAGTTTGCAGTGCGATTTTCAAAGCCTGGTCTGGTATGATTTTCGTCCAGAGGTTCAGGTGCGATTCCAATGCAAATTGTAGGGTATGAAATTAGAAATCGCACCTGAACCGAACTGAAATCACACAGGACTCTTTTTTTTTTTTTTTTTTTAATGGCACTGCAGCCAGTCCCCACATATGTGAACAGGCTGTAAAAACTCACTGACACGCACATGAAAACTGATGTGCAACTGCTGAATAATTTCCCTTTTGGGATTAATAAATATTCTGATTTGTGCGTTTTTCTCAGCCGTTTTCACGCATGTATGATGTGAATGAGAATATTGGTAATTGGTATCGGTGAGTACTAGAGATAGTATTTGGTCTTAAAAAGCAGGTATTGGTGCATCCCTAAACAAAATTCTATCTGTGAATGTGGTTTTCGTTCGGGCAAAATGGCAAACATTGTAATGGGACCTGTTTAATAAATCTGGGATTCCATTCACATAGCAGGACTGGACATTTTAAGCGCTTTCCAAAGAAAGTCTGCATTTTTTTCAGAATCTCAATACAAACATTTGAATGAAATCTGTGTATGGCCAGCTTAAAGTGTAGGTTCACCTTTTCACAAAAAATGAAAAGGTGAACCAATGCCAAATACCTTGGTCACCTCCCGAATCCTGCTGCACATAGCAGCTGTCATTCCTCGCACTGGTGTGGCTGTCAGTACACAGCCCCAGAGTGAGTATCCATGTTCACAAACTCATTGGTCAACGTGACCACGTGAATGTGTATTAAGGTGTCCCAGAAGAAAGAAGCTCTTCCCATTGGTCAGCACGGCCATGCTGACCAATGAGAATTTGCCATTCCGAGCATTATGATGGATACTCACTCCATGGCTGTGTATGGTGTAAAAAGACTGCTACACCAGCATTACAGCCACTATGTACAGTGGAGTTCAGAGGGGTGGCCAGGCTATTTGGAGATAGTTCCACTTTCATTCTTTATGAAAAGCTGAACTTTTTTTGCCATTATTGAGTCAAAAACAGGTTTGCTTACAATATGTAAGATATATATTTTTTTTTTTTCCTGAACAAAAGGAAAAAAATTCACCAAATTTTGCTAGTTTGAGAGAAAATTTCCATCTTTTTCCTTTTGAAATCTTATCACAGTGGGCAAAAATGAATGCCGATTTGACTCCGCTAACCAAAAGAACAGTGATCTCTAAACTGTGGCCCTTTGCTTGCCTTTATCCGGCCCTTGAGATGCTTTTCCTCCAGCTGACACCAATGATGGGGCACCATTCCTTACACTGATACCATTGACGGGGCGCTGGTCCTTCCACCGGCACCAAGGACGTGGCGCTGGTCCTTCCACCGGCACCAAGGACGGGGCGCTGGTCCTTCCACCGGCACCAAGGACGGGGCGCTGGTCCTTCCACCGGCACCAAGGACGGGGCGCTGGTCCTTCCACCGGCACCAAGGACGGGGCGCTGGTCCTTCCACCGGCACCAAGGACGGGGCGCTGGTCCTTCCACCGGCACCAAGGACGGGGCGCTGGTCCTTCCACCGGCACCAAGGACGGGGCATGGTTTACTCCCACTGATGCCAGGGCATTTTTCTACTACCCTTGGCTACAGTCCAGCCCCTTTGTTTAGATTTAGAAGTTTGGAGACCCCTGTGTTAGAAAATTGAACGAACGCTCTAAAACCTAAAATTTCCGAACGCACTTCTACTGGTGTATTGCCAGTTTTAGAAGTGCGGAAAGTGTTCTAAACCTGTTGCCACTCTGACTATTATTTCCCTGACTGTAAGATCATTTATAGAGATATTATATTTGTTCTACAACCATATAAAAGCAGATGACCTCAGTCTGGGTGATTTTTCTATCGGTCACAGCACTCCAGCGTATTTTGAAATGTTCTTGTAAAATTCCCTAAAGCAAACACTTAACACGTATGTGCATTCTTTCTATTATTTTATGTACATATCTGTAAAAGTTAACTTTAGGATGAACTCCAGTCTTAAAGCAAAACTTCCTCTTTGTTTCCCTGCAAAGGTAAAGCATAATGGACTACTATGCATCGCATAGTAGCCCATTATGTGTCACTTACCTGACACAGGAGCCAGCAAAGTCACCGATGTCCCCTCTTCCACGAAGCGTTCATCTTCCTTCCGGGTATCGCTGCTCCGGCGCTGTGAGTGACCGGAGCAGCAATGACGTCACTCCGGCGCAGGAGCCATAAGTGACGGCATGTTTGCCTTCACTTGCGGCGCACTCAAATGCAGCTCTGCTGTTGTCTACGGTGCGCATGCGCCGTAGACAGCAGTGCACTTTTTTGTAAAATATCTCCTCAACCGTGTAGGTTAAGGAGATATTTCTTAGACCTACAGGTAAGCCTTCCTTAATCTAGGCTTACCTGTAGGTCAAAGTGGTCTGTAAGGGTTTACAACCATTTTAATGTAAGAAAATGCAAACAGGCAGGCTCCTTATGTAGAAGAGACGTCCAATGCGCATCTTTGTTTTCATTTATGGCACAGTGCCAGTGTGTCGGGATGAATGTCCCTCCACTGTCTTCCGCTCACCCAACAAAATAAAATTTAAAAAGCTAACAACAAACTTGTAAAGCCATCCACAACTCGGCCCCCAGCCATGTCACTAACCTATTCTCAAAATGCCAACCGAATCCTTTGTTTCGTTCCTTCCAAGATGTCCTGCTCTATAGCTCACCTGTTACCTCCTCCCATGCTTCCATCCAGGACTTCTCCAGAGCCTCTCCCATCATCTGGAACTCCCTATCCCAATCTGCCCAACTATCTCCTACTCTTTCCACTTTCAGACGATCCCTGAAAACTCATCTCTTCAGAGAGGCCTATCCGGGCCCCACCACCTAACTGTATTTTCTTCATCATCCCATCCCCCACAGATATGACCCTTTTTTTTTATTTTATTTTTTATATCTCTTGACCCTCCCTCTTAGATTGTAAGCTCTAACGAGCAGTGCCCTCTGATTCCTCCTGTAATAAACTGTACTGTCTGCCCTTATGTTGTAAAGCGCTGCGTAAACTGTCGACACTGTGTACAGTAAATCCTGTACGTCATAATGACTGACTCCTGCACATGCACTGGAGTGACATTTTCCGCACCGGTCAATCAAGACGGTTGAAGACCGGCACCCACCTGGGGAGATGATGGCAGTGCTGGCGTTGGGCTTTGGTTGGAGAATAGGCGAGTATTCCAACCCTTAGTTCAGCTTTAGATTCCATCTTGCCCAGTTGTACAGACTTAACTCCTGAATTGAGTTTGCTTACTTTGATTTCACTGCACACCGTGAACTTCTCACAGTGGGCATTAGAAGCTGTAACAAGTCAGAGCCTTAGCAAATTTGTGAGGCCTAGTGTGCATTGACACGGCCTATACCCCAAAGAGAAGCTTAAACAGATAGACATAAGAAGTATATGCATGTGAACAAAAAATATTTTATTAAGGGCAACAAGCCCAGAAATAAATCAATGGATAGGTAGGTAAGCATATAGTTTTACAAGACAGTATGTATACATGGTAATCATGTGTAACCATAAACATGTACAGAGATGCAACAATTGCACAACAACTTGCGATAATATCAGGGTCTTTCTGGAAAATGCCGACATGTTTCGGACGGACGTCCTTTTTCAAGGCAATATCTGTTCCTGTATTTGCTCAATAATACTGTATAAGACAGAGTAGGGTCATTAGTATACAACATATTGTGTTGATAAGTGTAAACCTGTAATTGAACCACTCAATGGTAATGGTACTCACTTGCAAAGCATTTGAGGGGCTGGAATGGGCCCAATAGTCTTGGGGTACAGAGATATGGTCTAAGTATGTCCACAAAGTATACAGTGGGTCTTGTGCTATTAAAAGCAAACGGCTGCTAGACATTTGAAATGCTGCAAGATCTCCAAGCCATGCACTGGGAGGTTGCAATGGCTGTATATACCTGGGCCAGAGGTGATATATGGCTATGGGATAAAAGGGAGTAGATAGGGTAATATTAATGTCACTTAAAAGTGAAAAAGAGTAGGCTAATGCAAAGTAAATTGCATGGAGTAAGATAATAATATTACCTGATAGAGGAAGAGCTTGAGATGCAGTGTAGCGGAACGCCGGCAGGGAAGTATGATGCCCAGTCCCGCCATTGTAAGGCTTATATGTGTATGGTAATAGGTATCAGCTGTGCAAACCATGGTAGAGGGTAATTGCACTGAGCTGTGGTGTGATTGGAGACCAGGTGTGGGGATGGTGGCTGAGAGGCCACAATGTAATATCCCCAGTGTTGAGATCTCAGATGCGGCGGCGCCGCGCGTCGACACGTCCAGAGGGGCGTGGCCTCGTGCTGCGTCGGAGCGTCACCGACGCGGGCAGACTAACCACTCCCCGCGTGCTGGAACGCAAGCGGGGGGGCGCGTGTGGTGGAAAGACGTGCGCCTCAATGGGTATATGCAGCGCATGCGCCGTAAGGAATACGCGCATGCGCACATGGTCTTACCCGCGCCGGGCAGCCAATATATCAAATGGAAGCAAGAAAAGCCAGATTATGTACTGG
The DNA here is from genome assembly GCA_028564925.1 of Lithobates sylvaticus. Taxonomy (NCBI): domain Eukaryota; kingdom Metazoa; phylum Chordata; class Amphibia; order Anura; family Ranidae; genus Lithobates; species Lithobates sylvaticus. The sequence goes on from CM053028.1 coordinate 79,993,130, forward strand.
ATGGGTGTATAGAAGTATGGCAATGTTGTTACCTTTCGATAAATTTAATGTATTAGGCATTAATAGGTCAGCGAGTGAGTCACAGTACCATAGAGATGGGTGGGGGGCCCCCTGGTGGACAGAGACAAACAATGCATTAGAATAACAGAGACAGCAATATTCACATATCTACAAAAATAGTAGGGACATATACATATACAGTATACTTGTATCGTTTGATTTAAATAATTGTGAAACATTGCGGACACTGCAGTAAAGTCAGCATGGTATAAACATATTTCTAGAACATTAAAGCAGGTACATTTTTGTTGAAGTAGAGCACAATAACCGTAATGTACTCTGGAACCCCTTCTCCACTTGGCCCAACCACATATTCACATTACGGTTATTGTGCTCTACTTCAACAAAAATGTACCTGCTTTAATGTTCTAGAAATATGTTTATACCATGCTGACTTTACTGCAGTGTCCGCAATGTTTCACAATTATTTAAATCAAACGATACAAGTATACTGTATATGCTTACCTACCTATCCATTGATTTATTTCTGGGCTTGTTGCCCTTAATAAAATATTTTTTGTTCACATGCATATACTTCTTATGTCTATCTGTTTAAGCTTCTCTTTGGGTTATAGGCCGTGTCAATGCACACTAGGCCTCACAAATTTGCTATTTTTCTATGTGAGAAGCGATAGACCTATTTGCCACCACTCACTTGCCCATTAAATATTTTACCAAGTCAGAGCCTTATTTCCTGCCTGGTGGACATCCAGCATCATTGTGCCTGGTCCATTACTTTCATTCATTAAATGTAAGCTCTTTAAACCATGAAGGCCAGAATCGCATGTGAGTGTTACCACAGCTTGCTGCTGTCCCCACCCATCGGCCATGATCTGCCTGCATTTTATAGAGCAGCACAGAGACCTGTAGACGCAGTGGTGTCACTGGGTCTAAAATATAGTATGTAATGAAAATGGAAATATTATTTAATAATTGTTTTAGTATGTTAAAGAGGGAGAATGCAACAAATAAGCAGATTCAACTTCAGCTTTAAAGGATAAGTGCACTTTAAGTGCATTTACACTCTTATGCTGTCTCCATCCCACCACCCCCAACACTTCTGAGCTGTACTTATGCACTTGACTGGCTGAGAGTGGATTTCCATTAAAGAGAATGGAGACCGCAGCAAACCTACAGTACTGTACATGAGTCCAGAAGATATTACCAAGATAACATCTGGGCAGCCCTGTTGCAAGTAATAGTGCTATATACTGAAAGTGCTGGCCTGGGGGTATAGTGTTATAGGATACGTCTACAAAGGGGTTGATTTACTAAAGGCAATTAGTCTGTGTTCTGCAAGGGCAGTTGCTCTAGATCTGAGGGGAACATGCAAGGAAAATAAAAAAAATGCATTTTTTTGCTTGCACGTGATTGGATGATAGTAATCATCAGCAGAGCTTCTTTTCATTTTAGAGCTTCCCCCTCAGATCTAGAGCAACTGCACTTACAGTGCACAGTATGTTTTCCCTTCGTAAATCGACCTCAGAGAGTGCTCTAATCCTTAAAAGTATTTATCTCCTAAGCAAATCCTTTTTTTCTTTTTTTCCACTATTGTCATCTAGAAAAAGTGAGGGGAAATCAAAAATTTTAAAGCTGTCCCCAAAGGAAAGGGGAAATCTTCCAGTGGTGCCACCTGCTCCTTACTTTGGGAGATTTTCTCTAACTTCCTGTTGTGCCTCTGGGACAGAAAATGAATGGAGATTTTCTCAACAGTACACGGGCAGCCAGAAAAAAAAAAATACTGGCTAGGGTTTTAATCCATCTTTACTTAAAAAAAAACATAGGGTGTTATTTAGTAAAGGCAAATCCACTTTGCACTACAAGTGCAAAGTACACTTGAAATTGCACTGAAAGTGCACTTGGAAGTGCAGTCGCTGTAAATCCGAGGGGTAGATCTGAAATGAGGGGAGGCTCTGCCGATTTTTATTATCTAATCATATGAAAGCTAAAATGCTGGTTTTTATTTTCCTTGCATCTCCCCCTCTGATCTACGGCGACTGCACTTCCAAGTGCAGTTTCAGTACAATTTCAAGTGCACTTGTAGTGCAAAGTGGATTTGCCATTTTTAAATAACCCCCATAGTATTTATTTTGTACATACATTTTTTACCTGCAAAGGTATAACTATTAAATGGGATTCCACGAGACGTGAAATATATTTCCACAGCAAAGAACTTGTGGGGGGGGGGGGGGGTGAATGTAATTATTTTGGTAGGTAGCTGCCACTCGGAAGGCTTGAGGGGAACATTTAAAGAGCCCTTTCTTATGAAAAGGGGGAAGAAAATGTTTTGGCTGGACCTATACTTGTAATAACTTGACTTTTTAAATTTTTTAAGCTGTTTGCTTTTTAAAAAGTGATTGTAAAGCTTCCATTTTTAAAATTAAAGTAACAATGGCCAATGACTCCCGCTGCTATTAATCTGCCCAGTGAGGAAAGACCGGGAGAGCTGCTGCTCTTGTGTACAGCGCATGATGGAGATCAGGCTCGGGTAAGTATAAAGGAAAGGGGGGGGGGGGGATCCTCTGCCACAGTTTTTTTTACCTTAACTACCTTTAATACTGGGCACTTATACCCCCCTCATGCCCAGGTAATTTTTCAGCTTTCGGCGCTGTCACACTTTGAATGACAATTGCGCAGTCATGCTACACTGTAACCATGTGACATTTTTATAATTTTCTTCACACAAGTAAAGCTTTCTTTTCGGGGTATTTAATCACTTCTGGCTTTTTTGCCTTTTCCTAAAAAAAAGTTTCTGTAAATTTTGTAAATAAGTAATTTTTCTCCTTCACTGATGGGCGCTGATTAGGTGGCACTGATGGGCTTTGATGGGCGGTATTGATGGGCAGCAGTGATAGCCAGCACAGACTGGCATCACTAATGGGCACTTACTGCTGGCACTGTGGGCGCTTTATTGGAATCGGGCCACTGATGATCAGTGCCCTGATTACATGCCTAGATGTTCTCTTTGAGGAGATGCTGCTGATCGGCTCTCCTCTCCTCGCCTCACACTCTGTCAGTGTGAGGCGAGGAGTGCTGCTTACTGGTATTTCCATGTTTACATGTGGCCGGCTGTGATTGGACACAGCCGATCACATGATTAAAAAGCCGCGGCTCTTTACAGAGATCGGGTCCTGCCGTGTCCTAGCAACACGGCGCAGCCGTTCTGGGCGCTGTCATATGACGTCCTCCCAGAACGAAAGCTGCACCGCCCCCACCGTCATTTGAATGAATAGAATGATCTGTCCCAGCATAGATCATACCTCTGTACCACATTTCTCTGTAGATCCCCTGATATTCTGGGTTTAGTTGTGACTTTGTACCATGTGACACTCTGTATATCCTGCTGATATAGCAGCAGCTAGAGTCTATAACACTCCCCTTTATAGTCTTTCAGACTGTGCAAATAATGTAACTTCCTTCACAGCTCTGATGGTGGGGGGGATTAAATACATCCTAATTAGCATTCTGTCCCGCCCAGTCACACCTACAGGAAGAGTCCTACCTCACAGATCACAGCATTATTCAAGATGAAACCCCTTCATATACAGCCTGTTCTGAAAGCTAGCTGTGCTACTGCTGGAAGGGATGAACAGATAGCCCTGGTTCACACTAGCACTACATGAAAATCACGTGACTTCCAGCGCGACTATCATTCCTATGCAACTTTGATGGGTCAGCGGTGTGTGGTGTTTTGTGTTTTTTTTTTTTTTCCCCTCCCCTCTCCTCCCTGGTCATTCTTGCTGCCTAAAAACATACTCCCAGGCACATTCCATTCACATCGCAGCGTAGCAGAAACGCATGTACCTGCTCGTGGTTTCCTGTGCGTTTTTCAAGCGTAGATGTGCACATAAATGGGCTTCCCTACATGTGACAAATGCCCCAAAGTAGCACTAGAATATGCCCAGAAAACGCATGATTTTTCTTGCAGGTTGCCCTGCGTTCGGAAACATGCAGATGTGAACGAATGGTAACTCGAGCACGATGCGTATTGCTGCGCGTTTTCGTAATGCACAACAAAGCACACATTTTCTGTGCAGGCTGCCGTTTGTTCGGAAATGTGCAGATGCGAATGCAGCCTAAATGGTAACGCAAGCGTGATGCACATTGCTACGCATTTTCAAGATGCATGGCAAAGCCTACATTTTCTTGCAGGTTGCTGTGCGCTTGGAAACGCATCAATGCAAACGAGTAAAAACACAAGCGCGATATGCGTTGCCACGTGTTTTCCAGGCAAGGAATGGACTTTACCGGGGAAAAAAAAAAAAAACGTTAGAAATTAGTTTGTTCAAGAACAATTTTTTCATCCTGTTCTTTCAAATTTTCTTGTCACTGTAGTCAAATATGAACACTGATTCAAATGAGAGGAAAATCTAATTTGTTTCCGGGGGCCAAGCACACACCCCGTCATCAGGCTGTAGGAATTTGGACTGTCCTTAAACGCACTCAGATAAGCAGATATCAAATTGATCTGCACTGTGATTTACTGCTTGGAACAGATTCAGTAGGGCAGGTTAAAGGGGTTGTAAACCTTTGTGTTTTTTCATCCTAATGCATCCTGAAAAACCGACAGACAGAGACCTGATTGGTCTGTCAGTGTAAAAGGGGCTTACCTTGGTTGAGCCAGTAAAATCCATCCAAGAGCATTTCCATAAAAGGTTGGCCAGCCCAGTGGTCTGGACAGGTCCGGATAAGCCCAGAGGCATACAATAATTTAGTTATTTGTTTAAAATGGTCTTATATCTGTGTCTACCTTTTACCCTGCTACACTAGACATGAGTGCCTCATGGAAACCGGTCCCCGGCTTTATCATCTGTGAACACTATAAGGCCTCATGCACACTGGAAAATGTTGATGCTGCTCCTGCAGCTGTGCATAGTAACTTCTAGGTTTTAGCCCAGGTTCACACTGACATCGGAAATGAACTCAGATGTCAATGGAAATCGCACCCCCAATTCGCTAAAAGTAGTACAGAAACTACTTTTGGGACTCGGTGCGGCGCCGCAAATGCGGCGTCGCACTGATTCGGACGGTGCCATTGCTGCCAATTTCCGCCGATTTTACATGTCAAATCGCATGCCAAATTGCTCCAATGTGAACCAGGGCATATTATCAAAGGTTAATTGAACAAGCAGATGTTAGAAGCTGATTGGTTACTATGAACAGCTGCACCAGATTTAGTAAATCTTCACCAATGTGCCCATACACACATAATGCCCTGTACACACAACCGGACTTTCTGGCAGAAAAGGTCTGACGGAATCATTATGTCGGACATTCCGATCGTGTGTGGGTTTCATCAGACTTTTTTTCTTTCTAAAATTCTGACGGACCTAGAAATGGAACATGTTTCAAATCTTTCCGCCGGAACCAGTTCCTATTGAGAAAAACGTTTGTGTGCTGTTCTGACGGACCAAAAAAGACGCAAGGGCAGCTATTGGCTACTGGCTATTGAACTTCCTTTTTCTAGTCCCATCGTACATCATCGCGTTCTAAATGATTGGACTTTGGTGTGAACCTGTGCAGGAAGTCCATTTCGGCGGAACTTCGTCAAAAAGTAGTTCGGAGTTCAGTCCCACAAGAAGTTCGCTCGTGTGTTCGCAGCATAAGAGTTTTAGAGGCAGGGAAAAAACCCCACTGCCAGTGCATCCAGGAGCAGCGGCATTTTGGCAGAAAAATGCTTGACCCATGTAAACCCATGTTATTGCGTCCAAACGCATGTTTAGCTCATGAGCACAAATTCATTTCAATGGCCAGAATAAATGATTATTCTGCCCAATGAAATGAATTAATGCCCAAATGATGGTCACACCGAAATGCGTTACACGTGTTTACAAGCGTCACACGTTTTTTTCTGCCAAAATACCACTGCCAGGAGGAAAGGCATCTAAAATAGATGGCAAAACCGCCCAATGTGCATGTTCGTTTTCTGTTCTGTTATGCCGTGTACACACAGATTTTCCGACGGGAAATGTTGGATGTGAGCTTTTTGGCGGTAAGTCCGACCGTGTGTATGCTCAATTGGACAATTGTTGTCGGACTTTCCGCCAACAAATGTTGGCTAGCATGTTCTCAAATTTTCCACCAACAAATGTGTGTTGTCGGACTTTTCCGATCGTGTGTACACAAGTCCGTCGGACAAAAGTCCAAAGTACAAACGTGCATGCTCAGAATCACGGGCGAGCAGGAAACGCTCGGTCTTGTAAAACTAGCGTTCGTAATGGAGATATCACATGACTATTGAACTTCCTTTTTATTGGCTCGCCGTACGTCACTACGTTTGTAATTGTTGGCCAATATTTGTGTGACTGTGTGTATGCAAGACAAGTTGGAGCCAACACCCCTCGAACAAAAATCCATGGTTTTGTTGTCGGAAAGTCCGATCTTGTGTACAGGGCTTTAGAGTATCTCTGGAATTGTTTGTATTGCACATATGTTTCTTTTATATGGGTGCCTTAAGCCGGCCATAGACAGTACAGAACAGGATTGATCTGACCAGCCCCAGACATCTCTGCTGGCCGCTGGTCCTGCAACATAAACACACATTGGACCATTCTTTGTGCTATGCTTGTAGAACAGGCCAGGAATGACACTGTTGACACTAGCTTATCTGTGCAGGACATTTTCTATCAGACATGGTTTTTATAGACTTTTATACCAACAATTCAAATGATCTTGGACTCTTATCTGGTTTTGGTCTGGCGCTCCTTTCTATATTTCAATTTTTATTTTTAACCTGTTCATACAGCCAATTGGCTGCAGCCACAGATCAGTGTATTCCGACAGCTGTGCATAGGCTTGGCCAGAGGCCGAGGTGCCCAAACTAGGAGAAATCGCACACAGTCCAGGATATTAATATTAATAATAATTATTAATTCATGCATATTGTAATAGAATTAACATAAGTAGGTATACTTATTTGTTTCAGGCACTAGTATCCAAGTAACACACTGTTGGTGTACATACAGTTTTAAGAGAAGAGTCAGTAATGGCACAGTGTTGCAGCAATAGTATACTCGGTAAAGCACAGTATTGCAGCAGCAGATTACTTGGAAATGGCTCAGTTTAGCAGCGGTATTTCGTTCAACAATGGCACAAGTATTGCAATAAGGCAGTTTTTCAGGCCTAGCCTGATTTACTAGAGGACAGCATCTGCTGGAGGGGTGGAAGACTGTGATTGTGACTTACGGTGGTAGCACTCTATTATGTTGATTAGATTTATATCTATTATGCGGGCCAGATACAAGAATGCCTGAGGAGAGACCCAAAGTGTCCCTGTACTGTCTCTACTCAACCAGGAACCTCTCCCTAAGAAACAGGCTCTTCGTTCCTCACCTAACCACTCATGGCAGGCACACCTGAATGGGATGGGCACCCTAATTTATATAGTCCCATGCCAAAGATGGCTGCCAGAGGTCATCAGAAGTTGTGGCGCCCATTTAGACAGTCTCCCGAAACAATTTTACTTTAGATAATTTTTTCCATCAGTACAGTGGCACAGCACCACCTACTGGATGGAGGGCAAACTGCACCTGCCTACATGCGGGTGCCACAGTATGATCCAGCGCAGGGATACCCCCATCCAGCCCCATCACCCCCCCCCCCCCCCCCCGGCTGAACAAAAAAAAAAAAACAATGACTAGCTTTAGCTTGTGGTGTCTGCAGTTACCTAAAGCCATGGGCCAAATGTTGGGCGACACCATCCGGTTCAATAAAAACCATCTGACATTCGGCTCGTGTAAGGCACTGGTCTGTCAGACAAGCATGCTGGAAAACCAGCAGCCGACTGGCGCACGATCAGCGCTCTCCGTCAATGGTGGAGAGCGCTGATCAGAGTGTTCTGGTGGGGGGCCGCCCCCCTGGCAGAACACAGCAACCCAGCAGGATCTCCCCTGCTGAGCTGAACGAAAAAATACTAATAGTGTGTACCAGGCATAATAGACTTTACATGTTACCTGATCTGCCCAAAACTCAATGTTTCTAGGCATCATTAATTATATAGCTGAAAGGGGTCCATTTCAATGCCTGTAGTAATGCTTATAAGTCTCTAGCTGAAGTCTGTTTTTCACAGTGCATAGGAATCCAGAATTTGAATCCTAAAAGTTTCTTATCTCCGGTGGAATGCCCACACCTCTCCTGGACAAACATAACCGGGAGTTCCCGCAGAACAGTGACCTGACTGTGTTTGGGAGGGTAGTCAGTCTTTAAATCTGTCCAAACATGTGAGGATTGCTTGGTAATAAGTCAGCATTATTACCAAACTGTACATCATTAGAGAACACAACCAGTATAGTTTAACATTATTTTTTTTTAAGTCAATTTGAGCAGAGCATAACCAAACCATAATTTTGTGCAGACAAACAAAACGCTCAACTCTAGAAGTGTATTTGCTAAAATTGCAAACAGAAATTAGAGGGCGGTTGGAGATGAATCTAATATCTTTGGGACATCTGGAGACACCATTGGCCAAGATTTGTCAAGACCAAAATGTGATGGACCATGTTGCAAGTGCTTGCACAGTCTTTGTTGCTTTCTTCCTGATAAGCTAGTATCAGAGGTGTTTACAGCACTTTTCCCAGCTGATATCATTAGGCCAAACACATGATGGCAGCGTTCGTGTTTAGGGTCTTGCTGGCCGGCATGAATATTTTATTAGATTAGACGTGTGGATGTCTACCAACTGCAACTATGGTGTCTTTAAATCATATATGAATTAAAAAAAAAAAAATTACAGATAATAAACTTGATGCATTACCAGGGGTCAAGTCCTGGGGAAAAAAGTGTGGGAACTCACACCCAAGATCCACTCGCCCACCCAAAAAAAAAAATGATACGCTCATATGCACGAACACTTCAAAAGTGGTATTTTTCATCCAATTTTCGTATTGTGTGTATGAAGCTTAACTGTTAGTACACTTAAAAAAAAAAAAAAAAAAAACAATCCTCAATAAACATAAATATGGTATTTCTCTGAATAATCAGCATTCATTCAATTGTGCTTCCATGCAAATGTGAACATCATGTTCTGATCTTTATTGGTGAATTTTATTTTGTATATAGAGTGTTTATGTGGTGAGTTTACACTTTTCATTAAACAGAGTTTGGATAACACAGGGTTAAATGGAAAGGTCATAAATTAACTGCACATTATCTGGACAGAATGCTTGGGGCGATTAGTGATGTGTTCCTGCTTAGGAGATGTATGTTAGCTTGGGGGGCTGCAAACTCTGCAGGGCTCCAACACACTCGCTGCTATTCCAACCCTTCACATATTTCCACATAAACTTCCCTCCTGGCATTAAACTGTGCCAGGTATTGTGCTCAGCTTACCACCCCAAACTGATGTTCCTCCCTAAGCTCACCTCTCTCCCTGAATGTCCTGTGAGCAGAATAGCTGATCTACCCGTCAGCTAGACCTAGACCTGATCTACCCGTCAGCTAGACCTAGACCTGATCTACCCGTCAGCTAGACCTAGACCTGATCTACCCGTCAGCTAGCTGTGATTGACAGGTAGATCGAAGCGGAAGCTGTCATGGGGCCCCCTACTGGCAATGCCTGAATGGTCAGGTGTGCGGCACTTACTATTGCGAGCTGTGTCGGCAGCTGCTGGTGTAGCACCTGCCACACAGCTCGCATACTTGAAAGTCTTGCAGGACACGGCTGCTAACGGGAACTGAGTTCCTGTTGTGGAAAAAGTACAGGTACTCCGTTCCCATGCGTTCCCGCAGGACTTGAGCCCTTACTAACCTTTTTCCATGTCCTATTTCCCACTGGAGCTCTAAAAAAAACAAGCCTTGTGTAAGGTACAAGTTAGTTTGGTCAGAACTTCTAAAGTGCTAAGGACCAGCCCCATGTGACAGAGAATGAGGCTGATGATTGGCTGCTTATGTGATGCATTGTAGGAGTCAGCAAAGTGAGTCGCATGCATCCCCATACCTGAAAGTACAAAGTATTTCATGGAACTGGCTGTGAGCATGGGGAAAGTATCGACAGTGGAGTGAGTGTACATACCTGTAACAAAATGACTTCCCAGTGGTCAACTCCTGCAGGTATGCCCTAACTCCATCTCGTGTATGTAGCCAGCTGGGAAATCTCATCCTCCAACCCCTTTTCTCCCTGTCCTCCACATCAGTTGTTATTGGTAGTGCTCAATTTGGATGTATGATCAGCCTTGGGTTTTTGCCCACATCTTCACAGATACATTTTAGTGCTGTCACATACAGAACAACTGCCATGCACCTCTGTGGTAAAATTGGTCTATAGTGCACATGCAATGCAGGTCATTGTTGATGTACAGTTTTATCATACTTACTGTATTATTTTGCTGAAATTTGCTGCAGTACTGACCTGCTGCAATTGTTTAAAAGTTTACCCCCTTTCACACTTAAGCTGGCCATACATGGATTGAAATGTGGCCGGTTCAGCAGGGACCAGCTGAAATTCAATCCATGTATGGGCGGGCTGATTGTACCCACCTGTCAACCAGCCTGACGGATTTTTCTACATGCAATTACTGTCAGCGGCTATAGCCCCCCCCCCCCCCCCCACTGGCAGAACACAATAGTACTGTGGGAGGGATTCCCCCCATCAACACTGAGTGCTTCATAGGAAGCCATCTTTGATAAAGTCCTGCTTCCCCTGATTTCCTCCTGTATTGTATTTTTGCTGCTGTATACTCTGCATAAGCCTGTAAAAAGGAGTTAAACGTTTGAGTAAAATGATTGAAATTTATTTTCTCATTCACTATAAATCATAACAGTTTATCGTTGGACAATTGCCACCTCAGTCTATGCCCTTCTTTCATCTACTTATACTGGAGAGGAAAGGCTTTTTTTAGATTGCCTACATTTTAAAGTTATTTATTTCGAAGCTGGATATCAACACCTTTTTGCTCTGCAGTTTGAGTATCACATATTGGCGCAGTGTGAAAATGTCCAGAGAAATAACAGGGATAACTAATACCATGCAACAACATTAGGAGATCAAAGTCTCCAGGTAAGAACGAAATGTTGGCTTATTGTGAGAAATATTCCAATATGGACCCAGTGGGTCTGGAATAGACCAGGAAATCTTGGGGGATTACTGTTCGATTGCAGTAAGGTGAGTGCATGATGGAAACCTTATATTTTGGCATCAAAAACCAGTTGGGTGGTTTAGTTGATCAGCATCTGCCAAAAAACTGAGTTATCAGCTTCAGGGCAAAGTGACAGGTTTTCTTTAAAGCCCACTCCTAACCCACTGATGGAGCTCTCCCGCTGCTCTGTTCGTCGGTTGGTGCTCTGTGTCGGACCTTACACCGAGTAATGACTCTCTTGCTCGCGTTTAGGCCAGGTCATTGGCTGCTCAGATTTGATGTTTGGGCTGGAATTTGTGCCAACTTTTTTACATTATTTAAATAAAAATTTAAGATTTTTAAGATAAACTCTAGTATGATCAGATTTATACTGCCATATGTAACCCTTTCTCTGTGTCTTTTGCCGGGCCGCCATTAGTGACATTGGCTGCTCAGGCATGAGCACTGCACCCTGGGAGTAGGGGGACATTTTTCATGCTTCCCTGTACCCATTAACACCTGCTATTTCCAATGTCCAAGGTGGGAGGCTTTCAAGAGAAACTGTTGTATTACCCTGAATGGGAAAAGTAACATATTTCCTTTTAAGATCCCTTGCCACAGATATGTTTTACAGTCTTAAGAGTACTGATTTTTTTATGTATACATCTACTCCAGTGTATACTGCTCCAAAAAAAAAAGTGAAATAAAAACTTGTATAGCAAACACAAATATGGGAATCCACAGTAGTGCAACAATATCCCCTAATTCCTTCAGTGCGCAATACAAAAAAAAAAATTGCAAAAATAAATAAAAAAAACTAAGAAAGAAGTCCAATATCCAGTCCTCTTTTGCAAATGATAATTTCATGCAAAATGACAAATCCCAGTGATGTCCTATTAGAAAAAAAAAAAAACACCAAAAACGATCCACCACTGCTGTGTCACATCTGACCCACTCCCGTCAGATGGAAACTCACCAAATGCTGTTGCTCACCATTCTCATGGTTAGGCTAATACGCAATATGAGTCCGCTGTTAAGAGATTCCTTAGTAAGCCAATCTACTTCTACACCCCTCTTGCAGTAGAGGTACACATCCGTGGGTAGACATAAAAAAGAGGCTCCACTAGTGTAATATTGTCAGAGCACAATCGTGGTGTTTTTCCTAATAGGACATCACTGGGATTTATCATTTTGCATGAAATTATCATTGGCAAAAGAGGCCAGTTATTGGACATCCTTTTTTTTTTTTTTTGCACATTTTATTTTTATTTTATTGTATTGAGCACTGAAGTAATTAGGTGATATTGTTGCACTACTGTGGATTCACATATACAGTATCTCACAAAAGTGAATACAACCCTCACATTTTTGTAAATACTTTATTATATCTTTTCATGTGACAACAGTGAAGAAATAACACTTTGCTACAATATAAAGTAGTGAGTGTACAGCTTGTATAACAGTAAAATTTGCTGTCCCCTCAAAATAACTCAACACACACACACAAAAGTGAGTACACCCCTACTTGAAAATTTCCAAATTGGGCCCAATTAGCCATTTTCCCTCCTCAGTGTCATGTAACTTGTTAGTGTTACAAGGTCTCAGGTGTGAATGGGGAGTAGGTGTGTTAAATTTGGTGTTATCGCTCTCACTCTCTTACTGGTCACTGAAAGTTCAACATGGCACCTCATGGCAAAGAACTCTTTGAGGATCTGAAAAAAATAATTGTTGCTCTACATAAAGATGGCCTAGGCTATAAGAAGATTGCCCTGAAACTGAGCTGCAGTACAGTGGCCAAGACCATACAGTGGTTTAAAAGTACAGGTTCCTCTCAGAACAGGCCTCGCCATGGTCGACCAAAGAAGTTGAGTGCACATGCTCAGCATCATATCCAGAGGTTGTCTTTGGGAAATAGATGTATGCATGCTGTCGGCATTGATGCAGAGGTTGAAGGGGTCAGCCTGCCAGTGCTCAGACCATATGCCGCACACTGCATCAAATTGGTCTGCATGGCTGTCATCCCAGAAGGAAGCCTCTTCTAAAGATGATGCACAAGAAAGCCCGTAAATGTGTCATGGTTTGGGGCTGAACGAGTGTTGCTGGCACTAGGGAGATACAGTTCATTGAGGGAACCATGAATGACAACATGTACTGTGACATACTGAAGCCGAGCATTATGCCCTCCCTTCAGAGATTGGGCCGCAGGGCAGTATTCCAACATATTGACCCGAAACACACCTCCAAAATGACCACTGCCTTGCTAAAGAAGCTGAGGGTAAAAGTGACTGACCAAGCATGTCTCCAAACTTAAACCCTATTGAGCATCTGTAGGGCATCCTCAAACGGAAGGTGGAGGAGCGCAAGGTCTCTAACATCCACCAGCTCCGTGATGTCGTCATGGAGGAGTGGAAGAGGACTCCACTGGCAACCTGTGAAGCTCTGGTGAACTCCATGCCCAAGAAGGTTAAGGCAGTGCTGGAAAATAATGGTGGCCACACAAAATATTGACATTTTGGGCCCAACTTGGACATTTTCACTTAGGGGTGTACTCATTTTTGTTGCTAGCGGTTTAGACATTAATGGCTGTGTGAAGGGACAGCAAATTTACACTGTTATTCAAGCTGTACACTCACTGCTTTACATTATAGCAAAGTGTAATTTCTTTAGTGTTGTCACATGAAAAGATATAATAAAATATTTACAAAAATGTGAGGAGTGGTACTCACGTGTGTGTGTGTGTGTGTGTGTGTGTGTGTGTGTGTATATATATGTGTGTGTGTGTGTGTGTGTGTATATATATATATATATATATATATATATATATATATATATATATATATATATATATATATATAATTTATATTTTTATTTTTTTAAGTTTTGTTTTTGAAGTAGCAGCATTTGTTATATTGCAATTTATATATTTGTGTATTTTAATTATTTAGAGCACAGAAGATTCATATATTATATACTGCTCCATTCTTCTTGTAGTCAGCTGTGCACTGATTTCGTACATAGTTACGTAATGAGTAAGGGTGAATAGGAGCAGGGTCAATCACGCAATGTCGGCCGCTCCCATATCACCCCATTGTTGACCTAGAAGAAGACTTCCCTGCTCTGCATGATCTCATGTTACACAAGTCAGGCGGTGAGCTGAATCACAAATGTCACTGTCACTTTCCAGGAATCTCATATGTATACTTCCCCCAGAAAATAGGAGGAATAGAAAATAAAACAAAGAACAAGATCTTCAAGATCTTTCAAAGAACAAATCCACTTAGAATTGATTTCCCAATTTAGGGTGGATCAGCACAGGATTCAGAACCTCACTCCCTTGCATGTGAGTCTTCCATGCTGTCCAAACTGCCCTTCACTAAAAACGGAAAAGTTGTGCTAGTTTCCATCTCTTTTTTTTTTTTTTTTCTCTATATTTGGAAATAAACAGTGCTGTATGTGTGATGGGGTTCCTATTATAAAATTTAAGTTTTAAGAGTCCCCCTGTCTCTCTAATCTTGGAGTTAATCCCTCTGTGTTCCAAGGCAGTCAGCAATTTAGTCATGGCTGGTATGGTATGGTATGGCTTCTCTGTGTTGAGGGCTCAAGGTACCCCATGAGTTTGATACAAAGCTCTACGATAAGTGGCTTGGATAACCTGAACCTCTGTAGGGTATCGGCATCTGTGCATTGATCCAGCAGTGTGCGCTACTTAAGGCTGGGTTCACACCTAAGGCCCCTTTCACACGAGGCGGACTCCACTTGCACGGAGTCCACCTCTATCCGTCGACTCAGCGGGAGATCTCTCCGTTGACCTGAACGGGCCGTCAGTGTGAAAGGGGCCTAAGATGGATCCATCGTACAGCAGGGGTCATAGAGAGCCAGTCACAATCTCCTGCTATGTGAATTGGATGCAGGGAAACCCGCATCCAATTCACATAGGTGTGAACCCAGCCTAAAGATTCTTTCCTTTTTAAAAAGGACCACTTCAGATCATATTCTTCTCCTCCTCTTCTGCAGTGCTTTAAATTCCAGAAGACTGGATTTAAAGGGCTCCATCATCTTTGCTATGCCGTCTGTCAGCCTCCAGAAACAACTCCTGACTAAAATCTAGCTGACTCCTGCTCCAGTTTGCACTTTCTCACCTATTTTGTAAACCAATCACTGGGGGGGTCTGACCATTGCCATAGTTATTGCAAGCTTGGACCAGTACTTAATTACCACATGCATTTATTTATTTATTTCCTTTTGTGAATTGACTTTAAAGCTTTTTTTACGCAGTATTTAACAAGCGTTTTTGGTGTTTGCACTAAATACCGCATACGAGCAATAGTGAATTTACGGTTTCATTATCACACGCGTTAAGTGGTCACGTGACTGTCATAATGAACACCAGTCAAACGGAAGCTGCTTTCATTGGACACACATGATGTATCAAAAACAATTAAGCTAAAAGAGAACTCCAGCCTAACACTAAAATCGCTACATCTATAGGCATCCACAATCTAATGCGGCGTACACGCGGTCGGAATTTCCGATGGAAACAGTCCGATGGGAGCTTTTCATCGGATTTTCTGACCGTATGTATGCCCAACGGTCTTTTTCTGTCGGAATTTCCGACGGACTTTGAATTGAGAAAATGTTCTCAATTTTTCCGAAGGAAAACCTTTCTATCGGATTTTCCGATCGTGTGTATGCAATTCCGACACGCAAAATTCCGACGCATGCTCGGAAACAATTTGACGCATGCTCGGAAGCATTAAACTTCCCTTTTAAGTGCTGTCGAACGTGTTTTATGCCTCTGTGTTATTGACCGTCGGAATTTGGTGTGATCGCAGGGCTCAAGTCCTGCGGGAACGCATGGGAACGGAGTTCCTGTACTTTTTCCACAACAGGAACTCAGTTCCCTTTAGCAGCCATGTCCTGCAATACTTTGAAGTATGCAAGCTGTGTGGCAGGTGCTACACCAGCAGCCGCCAACACAGCTTCAGGGGTGGACTGACCATTCAGGCATTGCCAGTAGGGGCCCCCATGACAGCTTCCGCTTCGATCTACCTGTCAATCACAGCTAGCTGAAGGGTAGATCAGGTCCCTGCTGCTAAGAGATTGTGTTTAGTCAGACCTCTCGTGATGCGCTCCTCCCCGCCAGCCCCTCCTGAATTTCTGTCTCCTCATCCCCCCCCCAGTCTCCTACATACTTGCTCTGTGTGTCCCGCTGAATCCGCCCCTCCTCTATCTTCAGTGCTATATAATGAGAGAACCCAGAGGAGGAGCACAGTTATTCTGCTCACAGGACATGCAGGGAGAGAGATGAGCTGAGGGAGGAACATCAGTTTGGGGTGGTAAGCTGAGCACAATACATGGCAAAGTTTAATGCCAGGAGGGAAGTTTATGTGGAAATATGTGAAGGGTTGGACTAGCAGCGAGTGTGTGTTGGAGCCCTGCAGAGTTTGCAGCCCCCCAAGCTAACATACATCTCCTAAGCAGAAACACATCACTATCTCCCCAAGCATTTTGTCCAGATAATGTGCAGTTAATGTATGACCTTTCCATTTAACCCTGTGTTATCCAAACTCTGTTCAATGAAAAGTGTAAACTCACCACATAAACACTCTATATACAAAATAAAATTCCCCAATAAAGATCAGAACATGATGTTCACATTTGCATGGAAGCACAATTGAATGAATGCTGATTATTCAGAGAATTACCGTATTTATGTTTATTGAGGATTGTTTTTTTTTTATGTACTAACAGTTAAGCTTCATACACACTATACGAAAATTGGATGAAAAATACCACTTTTGAAGCGTTCGTGCATATGAGCGTATCATTTTTTTTTTTGGTGGGAGAGTGGATCTTGGGTGGGAGTTCCCACACTTTTTTCCCCAGGACTTGACCCCTGTGTGATCGTGTGTAGGCAACACAGCTTGAGCGGAATTCCGTTGGAAAAACCGTCAGAGTTTTTTCTGACGAGAATTCCGATCGTGTGTACGCGGCATAACACTAACCTATCTAACCCTGTAAAGAAGAAATCAGTATACATACCTTTTTTTTTTTTTTTTTTAAGCCATTCCAGTCTGGTCTCCAGTGGCAGAAGCTCTGCAAAAGACACAGCTGACAATGGCTGTAAAATGAATGAGTGATGTCACTCATAGACTTGCTATGGAGCTTCCGTTGTTGGCTGTGTCCTCTGAACCCGCCTACATAGCAAAGCCACGGCTGACAGCTCAGCGTGGGATAGGGTCGGATCGGCTTCAGAAAAGTGGTATGTATACTTATTTCTTCTTTACAGGGTTAGATAGGTTAGTGTTAGATTGTGGATGTCCTATAGATGTAGCGATTTTAGTGTTAGGTTGTACTTCTCCTTTAACCACTTCCCCTCCGGCCTATAGCAGAATGACGACCGGGAAGTGGATCAGTTATCCTGACTGGGCGTTAAATGACATCCAGCAGGATAAGCTGCGATCGCGCGTCCGGCGATCGGTGTTGTGGTGTGTCATTTTGATAGAGGCTCTTTACCGCGTGATCAGCTGTGTCCAATCACAGCTGATCACTGTGTAAACAGGAAAAGCCATGTTTTGGCCTTTCCTCTACTCGCACTGACAGATGCGAGTAATGGAGCTGCTCTCCTGACAGGGGGGGGTCTGTACTGATTATCAGTGCAGCCTCCCCGAGGATGACCACCCATGGCCACCAGGGATGCCCACCCATGACAGATAAGCCCACCAGGGATGGCAATCATTGCCCATTAGGGATCAGTGACGCCTGCTAGCGCCTCTGATCAGTACTGCCTATCAGTGCCCCCTATAAATGCACATCAGTGCCACCTATCGGTGCCCATCAGTGCTGCTTATCAGTGCCACCTCATCAGTGCCAATCAGTACTGCCTCATCACTACCCTTCAGTGCAGACTCATCAGTGCCCATCAGTGAAGGAGAAACTAAGAAACTTTTCTTTTTTTTTTTTTGTTATATTGTTTTATTTGTAGCGCAAAAAATAAAAACCCCAGAGTTTATCAAATGCCACCAAAAAAAGCTCTATTTGTGGGAAAAAAATTATAAAAATTTTGTTTGGGTACTGCGTCGCATGACTGCGCAATTGTGATTCAAAATGTGAGAGCGCTGAAGGCTAAAAATTGGTCTGGGCAGGAAGGTGTACAAGTGCCCTGTATTCAAGTGGTTAAATTAACCGCTTCCCGACCGCCTCATGTAGATATACGTCAACAAAATGGCACGGGCAGGCAAAAGCACGTACCTGTACGTCCCCTTTAATTTGCCTGCCCGGGGGGCGCGCGCGACCCGGTCGGGAGCTCCGTGACCACGGCCGCAGGACCAGCGGACCCGATCGCCGCTGGTATCCCGCGATCGGGTTACGGAGCTGAAGAACGGGGAGAGGTCTATGTAAACAAACCTCTCCCCGCGCTTCCTACACTGACTGACTGTCAGTGATCGGCGGTTCCCTGTCATCGGGAACGCCGATCAATGACGTCAGACGTACAGCCACGCCCCACTACTGTAAAAAAAAACACAACACGTCACACTGACTCCTCCCCGCCCCCTAGTGGTTAACCCCCTAACTACAACTGTCATTTACATAGGAATCAATGCTATTTAAATAGCAGTGATTGCTGTATAAATGACAAATGTCCCAAAAATGTGTCAAAAATGTCCGATGTGTCCGCCAAAATGTCGCAGTCACAATAAAAATCGCTGATCGCCGCCATTACTAATAAAAAAAAAAAATATTAATAAAAATGCTATAAAACTATCCCCTATTTTGTAAACGCTATAACTTTTGCGCAAACTAATCAATAATCGCTAATTGCGATTTTTTTACCAAAAATATGTAGAAGAATACGTATCGGCCTAAACTAAGGAAAAAAAATGTTTTTTTATATATTTTTTGGGGATATTTATTATAGCAAAAAGTAAAAAATATTGCATTTTTTTCAAAATTGTCGCTCTATTTTTGTTTATAGAGCAAAAAATAAAAACCGCAGGGGCGATCAAATACCACCAAAAGAAAGCTCTATTTGTGGGAAAAAAAGGACGCCAATTTTGTTTTGGAACCACGTCGCATGACCGCGCAATTGTTAGTTAAAGCGACGCAGCGCCGAATTGCAAAAAGGGGCCTGGTCCTTTGGCTGCCAATTGGTCCGGGGCTGAAGTGGTTAAGTAAATACAAAATATCTTTGTAAATGTCAAATATTGAATTAAAAATAGCCAATAATAAAGACAGATTTGTCATTGGAGATTTCCCTTCACTTTCTGTCCCGTAGCCAAAACAGGAAGTGAGAGGTAATCCATCTCCACTTTATCCAAAACTAAAAAAACATGTTTTGCCTTTTAGTTATACTTTAGGTGAATCAGCCCTGACGATTCTGCTTTTTTTCCATATTTAGGTTTCTTTGCATCTCTGTTGAAAACTGATCCAAAAAGGTAGAGGCTCCTCCAAATTGGCTATTATAATTTTACATTCCTTAAAGTGGTGTTCCGGGGAAAAAAAAATAAAAAATTAAAAGCCAGTAGCTACACATACTGCAGCTGCTGGCTTTTAATAAATGGACACTTACCTGTCCTGCAGTACCTCGATTTCAGCACCGCAGCTGATGTTTCCATCACTTGTCGGGTGCTGCCGCCACCATTGCGGGTAAGGTAACCCGACAGTGTAGCCCTTCGGCTTCACGCCGGGAACCCTACTGCGCATGCACGAGGCCCCGCTCTTCTCTCCTATTAGCCCAGCGGCCGGGGGAGGAGGAGGAGGAGGGAGCCCCGCGGTGACGTCACGGCCGCGGCTGGACTCCCGGAAATGGGAAAGGATACCTGTCAAAGACGGGTATCCTGTCCCCCCTCCCCCCGAAAGGTGCCAATTGTGACATCGGATCGGGTGAGATCTGATGAAAACGGACATGCTGTCCATTTTAATCCGATCTCTCCATAGAATCCAGCGGCGCTCGACAAGCCCCTCCCCGCTCAGTGAACAGAGAGGGACCTGTCATCCGCCGGCTCAGCGGAGATCAACGGAGAGATCTCCCGCTGAGTCGGCGGACAGAGGCGGACTCCGTGGAAGCGGATCCGTCTCGTCTGAATAAGGCCTTTTTCAGCATAAGCGTTTTTTCCCTTTTTTTTTTCCCCCTCAAGCTTCTTTGAGCTTTTTTCAAGCTCTTTCATATTTTTGTGTGCGTTTTTTTTTTGGCACTTGGGCATCTTTTCTGCTCGAAAGTTCCTCTTAAAAACTCGAGTTTGGTGGGGGTGGGATTGGGTTATGCCTGTATGAGGCAAAAGCCTGTAGACTCCTGAAAAAGCCATTTTGTGCATAGACACATTGGCTAACATGGAGGGGAGCTTCTCTGAGATGCAGTGTGCATGAGCTAACGCTGTTTTATGAGTTATTTACCTCATGTTTTTGTTTTATGAGGTAAAACTGTAACTCATGAGGTGATAGTGAGTTGAAATTTTCAGCATCTCATGAAACAATTGAATCACGTGACACATTTTCTCCAATTATCTCATGAGAGATTCTTTAGTGAATTGAGCCCTCAGTTACAGTTGTCATAAGGGCTCTGTTTACACCTGAGTGTACTGGAATTGCGCAATTCTGCCTGAATCGCAGCAAAACATGGGATGGGTTTGCAATGCTATTATTGTTTAATGGCACACCAAACGCGATGCAATTTTGCCGCGATTATTGAGCGACAAAACGTGCTAGAATCGTGGCAAAAACCACTACGCCAAACGCTCCTAGCTCTGTGGCAAGATTTGGTACATGAGCTTCTTTGGAGCACTTTTAGAGCGGAGGGCCCATTCAAATGATTGGTGCCACTCCAAAAAAAAAAAAACACCAAAAAAAATCTGCAGTACACTTGGGTGTAAACCGAGCCTAAGGCTAGCCGTACATGTATAGATTTGGAGCTGCTTGCTATTGTATTCTGATTTTTTGTAGCCATGATGAAGGGGCATTTTTGGCCCCTAAAATACGTCGGCTGGATTCTGTTTTTCTGTTGTCACTTGTGATACCAATAAAGGATTATGGACTGAGATGAGATGACTAGTACTCATTTGGATTATTTATGGACTAAATTACCCTGTGAAGCCGAGCCATACTTTCAGCCCATTTGCTGAAACTTTACTCAGCAAAGCTCCAGACACAAATCCAATCCACTATTTTAGGCTGGTGGAATAGCAGGTCCCTACGCTGGCTGCTCCAATTCCTCCTGTTTACCTCTTGTTACTGAGGGCCATGATAGTGATGTAGGGGTCAGCAGTAGAAACCCAGAAGTGGGGTTAGTATCGATATCAGGAGCTCTGTAACCGGTTTCAGCCAATGAGCTGCTGGACAGGTAAGTACAACGCTACTTTCTTCACAGCATATTTCGAATGTAATTTTGTTAGTCCCTGACAGGGTCACTTTAAGTCAGGTCAGAGCCGTGGACTATGGCAGGGTGTGCCCAGTCTGTAAAATCTGTGTGCTTTACCTATGTCCTGGTGCCAGTCTTGGCTCTAGAGGCCATTGTGGTCACTCCCTTCCTCTGTGCAAATAGTGCCCAGGGAACAAGACTGTTTACCTTGATGGATATCTCATCTGTCGCAAATGTTTTTAAGCTGGGCTGGAATGTAGAACCCACATGCATTCTGGGCTTAGTACATTCATTTGCATATATGTAAAAATAAGGATTTCATGAGGAGGTGGTTTAATAAAAAATAAAAATGTACTGCTGCAGGACTTGGAACTGGGCTATACAGCCTCCAATAGTAGAGACCAAGACTTCTTTGAATTTTCATTCTACAGCAGTCAACAAGTAAGCAGACAATGCTGGGCTTTTTCTTTTCAGAAAGCCCAGCATACTCGGCAAACTATTGGCTACCATGCACAGGTGCACCAGAGTTTGCAGTCTGCAGCTTTAGTAAATCAACACCTTCATGTACTTCAAAGGCTTCATGTACACTGGTCTACGTTTACCACAGCCGAGAGAAACCGCAAGCTGCGTTTTTTGCTTTTTCCCCGCAGTCGGCGGTCAAAACATTCCTACCCTGAACACGATTCTTCCGTGTTCCGGAGAGGGAAGTTAAAGCTCACCTAAACATAGACATATAGGCTTTTAGGAGCTTTGGCAAAACAAAACGCCAAAAGCTCCTAAACTCAAGTTTAGCAGCTGCCAGTGTACACGGAGGGGGGAAAATGGCTAATTGGGCCCAATTTGGACATTTTCACTTAGGGGTGTACTCACTTTTGTTGCCAGCGGTTTAGACATTAATGGCTGTGTGTTGAGTTATTTTGAGGGGACAGCAAATTTACACTGTTATACAAGCTGTGCACTCACTACTTTACATTGTAGCAAAGTGTCATTTCTTCAGTGTTGTCACATGGAAAGATATAATAAGGTATTTACAGAAATGTGAGGGGTGTACTCACTTTTGTGAGATACTGTATATCAACCCCCACATAAAATAAAAGTGCTCTTGAACAGTAGGCATGATGAAGCGCAAGAGTGTACTTGTATAATAAGGTTGTGGTAAATCTAGTAGTAGTTATTAATTAATTAGACTCATGTGGAACGGCATGTAATTGCCATCATCCCTTAACATACATATTAGCTGAATACCTCAAACATTGGGATTTTAAAGGCAATGTATAACAAAAAAAAAAGAACACACACACTATATATATATATATATATATATATATATATATATATATATATATATATATATATATATAATTATAGAAAAAAAGAGTATTGTACAAATATATGACAATTAGAGAGTGGCAGTTTCAAACTACAATTCAATAAAGAGACATATAGTATATCATGGCTCTAAATGGTAAGTAGTTGGAAAATCCGACACGTTTCGAATATAGTGCATATAAATTCTTCCTCAGGGAAGCAACTCTCTGAAAACGCAGAATATGAAATCAATACAGAGTAGTAGTAGTTAGTAGACATGTGCATTCGTTTTTGTCCGAATTTCTGGTATTTTCGTTATCGTTTTAACAAACGGTAACGAACGCGCAGAATCCAAAAACCGAAAGATCCGACATAAACGAATGCTTTATTTTCGTTTTCGTTGTGACAACAGTTCCATATAGATAAGAGATTTGACATGACGCTAACAATAGTGATCTGTGTCCATTGAATCTGTGGTCGAATGTGTCTAACCTTTGCTCTATTAGTCCATTATTATTCTACATGGAGAGAAAAGATTTATCGACATTATAGAGACAATAGCAAAAAAGGTTGAATGTGCCTAACCTAACGCTATTAGTCCAAGATTATTCGACATAGAGAGAACAGATTTGACATAAAGATTCGATGAAGCAGTCGCCGCGAGTGGCATTTATGGTCAAATGCTCCGTCCATAGGCTATAGAAGAATTCTAATGTTGGTTGACCAGTAATATTAATTAATAAATATAATTATTACTAGTGTCATACAACATTAGAATTCTACTATAGCTTGTAAGCGAACATTCGACCGGAAAATGTACGATTGCGGCATCGTACAGTTTAGCTGCTCCGTCGAATCTTCTTCTTAGAACATTCGACAGACACCATAAGCCTTCAATGACAGATTCGCCCTTAATCATTTCGGAATTTCGGACGAATGCATTTTTTAACGAAACAAAATAAAATAAAAACTAATTTCGGGAGTAACTAAATTTAATACATTTTTCGGACAAAAACTAAATTCCGAAACGAAATATTTCAGTGTGCACATGTCTAGTAGTTAGTCACATTCAACTGGACTTCTGTAGCTTCCTGAATATGACTTGGTAACAGCCTCTTGGAGTCCCGTACAGCAGAACTCGGGGATGGCAAAGAAGAAGCAGCACAAGGAGCCATGATGCAGTGCTAAAAAGAGGCGAGCGGAGAAGCAAAGCAGCTCCTCAGAGTGCTGCTTCTCCTTTCTCTGTCTAGTTGCAGGAAAGGTGTAGAGGAGACACCAGCAAAGAAACATCAGGTCTTTTCCTTAGCTAGGCAGGGAATGTGTTGTGTGCCAAAGTTGTGTCAGTTTCAGAACTGGATGGGCAGAAATACAAATCCATTGGCAGGTAGAACCGCTTGTATGTATTGCATCTGCATAGCTGTTTAATTGGAGTTCAGCTTCATCTCCCTTTGGGAGGGAGTGCATTGTTTACATTAAGTCGGCCAACTTCTAGAACGACATTGTTTAAAAGAGAAAGCAAAGCATAACCGTTGTGTAACCGCAAAGAAGGAAGCACAGTTTGCATATAAAATGAGCAATATGGCTACACCCATATACGTATAGAATTAAGAAATGTACATAGAAACATTACCACACATGGATCATCTATTACCTGTATATCAATCTGAACTAGAAAAAGAAAACCACTTCATGTCTTAATGATAAGGCTATTTTTTGCGATACGGCACGGCATCGCTTTAATTGACAATTGCGCGGTCGTGTGACGTTGTACCCAAACGTCCTTTTTTCCCCCACAAATAGAGCTTTCTTTTGGTGGTATTTTATCACCTCCACGGTTTTTATTTTTTGCGCTATTAACAAAAAAAGACAATTTTGAAAAAATATATATTTTTTTACTTTTTGCTATAATATCCCCAAATTAAAAAAATATATAAAAATTCTTAATCAGTTTTAGGCCAATATGTATTTTTTTACATATTTTTTCATATCGCAATAAGCGTATATTGATTGGTTTGCGCAAAAGTTATAGCGTCTACAAACTATGGGATAGATTTATAGCATTTTTATTTCTTTTTACTAGTAATGGCGGTGATCTGGGATTTTTTAACGGGATTGCAGCAGACAGATCGGACACTTTTGACACTATTTTGGGACCATTGACATTCATTCAGCAATCAGTGCTATAAAAAGGCACTGATTACTGTGTAAATGTCACTGGTAGGGAAGGGGTTAACACTAGGGGGCGATCAAGGGGTTAAATGTGTTCTCTCATGTGTGTTTATAACTGTGGGGGGATGGGACTGACTGGAGGAGGAGACAGATCGCTGTTTGTAATTACTACGAACAGCAGATCTGTCTCTTCTCTCTGTCAGAACAGGGCTTTGTGTGTTTACATACACAAATCCCCGTTCTGCCTCTCGTGCCCGTGGTCGTGGGTGGCCGGCCCCACCACGCCTTGCAGTACGCCTGCTATGGCTCTTAACGAAGCCGACGTACCCAAGCGGCGATTTGCGGGAACAAGCCACTTTGCCAACGTATATGTAGGTGAGCTGCTCTCCCCCCTCCTCTCCACGGCGCCAGTATTCTAACTGTGGGTGCCCTGCTTCACAGCCAAGCACGCGAGCCACGCTGCACGCTGTGATTGGCTGGGCAATCCTCTGGGACCTGTGACAAGTGAGGGAGGGAGGGGGGACAGGTGATCTTCCGGCGCCAGGGGAGTAAGTGGGAGCTGGGTGCCTGTAACGGAGTACCCGCTCCCCCCCCAAAAAAAGACATCCCAAATGTGGCATGTCGGAGTCACCCTGCACCTAAAGCGGAAGTTCCATTTTTGGGTGGAACTCCGCTTTAAGGTAAATAACCTTCTGGGTGCAGCTTTCCAGCTCCCCCTTATACTTACCTGAGCCCCATCGCGATCCAGCGGTGTGCAGGGGAGCCTCGGCTCTCCCTGATCTCTCTGTCTCCTCATTTCACACACAACAGTGGGAGCCGTTGGCTCCTGCTGCTTTCAGTCACAGCCAGTGAGCCAATGAGGAGAACGGGGGGTGGGGCCAAGCTGCGCTCATGTGTGTGTGTGTGTGTGTGTGTGTGTGTGGACACACAGAGGGTGGCTCAGGAGCGAGCCTGCTTGAGTGCCCCCATAGCAAGAGGCTTTCCACTGGGGGCAGGAGGGAGGAGCCAGGACCCCCAGTGGGGGGATCCAGCAAGAAGAGGATCGGGGTTGCTCTAGGTAAAACTATTACAGAGCAGGTAAGTATGACATGTTTGCTGTTTTTTTTTTTTATTTTAATTTTTTTACTTCCTTTTAGATTCTCTTTAACTTATAAAAATACATGATAGCTGCTAAATATCACACAAATCTTCTCACAGTGGGGAATGAGCACTACATTTCCAAACTGACCACATGGCCCTTAGGATTTATGTTTCACAGAAGCACCAGGTAACCATAGAACAAAGGTGTTTATGTATCTGTCTCCTTGTCTTGTGATGCTTCTAAGTAACGTATAGTATGTAAATTGTTCTAATAGAGTGGATGTGACTCATAACTCCCCTGGTTTACCTTCTTACGCACTTTTTTTTACTTGGTATGCCTGTCCCAGTTATCATTTGAGAAGACAATTAATGGACGTCTGTTGGAGACATACCTACAGTGGTGTGAAAAAGTGTTTGCCCCCTTCCTCATTTCCTGTTCCTTTGCATGTTTGTCACACCTAAGTGTTTCGGAACATCAAACCAATTTAAACAATAGTCAAGGACAACACAAGTAAACACAAAATGCAATTTGTAAATGAAGGTGTTTATTATTAAAGGTGAAAAAAAATCCAAACCATCATGGCCCTGTGTGAAAAAGTGATTGCCCCACTTGTTAAAACATACTATAACTGTGGTTGTCCACACCTGAGTTCAATTTCTCTAGCCACACCCAGGCCTGATTATTGCCACACCTGTTCACAATCAAGGCATCACTTAAATAGGAGCTGCTTGACACAGTAAGGTCCACCAGAAGATCCTTAAAAGCTACACATCATGCCGAGACCCAAATAAATTCAGGAACAATTGAGAAAGAAAGTAATTGAGATCTATCAGTCTGGAAAGGGTTATAAAGCCATTTCCAAAGCTTTGGGAATCCAGCGAACCACAGTGAGAGCCATTATCCACAAATGGCGAAGACATGGAACAGTGGTGAACCTTCCCAGGAGTGGCCGGCCGCCCAAAATTACCCCAAGAGCGCAGCGACGACTCATCCAAGAGGTCACAAAAGACCCCACAACAACGTCCAAGGAACTGCAGGCCTCACTTGCCTCAGTTAAGGTCAGTGTTCATGCCTCCACCATCAGGAAAAGACTGGGCAAAAATGGCCTGCATGGCAGAGTTCCAAGGAGAAAACCACTGCTGAGCAAAAAGAACATCAAAGCTCGTCTCAATTTCTCCACAACACATCTTGATGATCCCCAAGACTTTTGGGACAACATTCTGTGGACCGATGAGACAAAAGTGGAACTCTTTGGAAGGTGTGTGTCCAAGTATATCTGGCGTAGAAGGAACACTGCATTTCAGAAAAAGAACATTATACCAACAGTAAAATATGGTGGTGGTAGTGTGATGGTCTGGGGCTGTTTTGCTGCTTCAGGACCT
This sequence comes from Lithobates sylvaticus, assembly GCA_028564925.1. Taxonomy (NCBI): domain Eukaryota; kingdom Metazoa; phylum Chordata; class Amphibia; order Anura; family Ranidae; genus Lithobates; species Lithobates sylvaticus. The sequence continues at coordinate 80,020,535 of CM053028.1, forward strand.
GGAAGACTTGCCGTGATAAAAGGAACTATGAATTCTGCTGTCTACCAAGAGATCCTGAAGGAGAATGTCCGACCATCTGTTCGTGTACTCAAGCTGAAACGAACTTGGGTTCTGCAGCAGGACAATGATCCTAAACACACCAGCAAGTCCACCACCGAATGGCTGAAGAAAAACAAAATGAAGACTTTGGAGTGGCCTAGCCAAAGTCCTGACCTGAATCCTATTGAGATGTTGTGGTATGACCTTAAAAAGGCCGTTCATGCTCGAAAACCCTCTAATGTAACTGAATTAGGACAATTCTGCAAAGATGAGTGGGCCTAAATTCCTCCAGGACGCTGTAAAAGCCTCATTGCACGTTATCGCAAACGCTTGGTTGCAGTTGTTGCTGCTAAGGGTGGCCCAACCAGTTATTAGGTTTAGGGGGCAATCACTTTTTCACACAGGGCCATGATGGTTTGGATTTTTTTTCACCTTTGATAATAAACACCTTCATTTACAAATTGCATTTTGTGTTTACTTGTGTTGTCCTTGACTATTGTTTAAATTGGTTTGATGTTCCGAAACACTTAAGTGTGACAAACATGCAAAGGAACAGGAAATGAGGAAGGGGGCAAACACTTTTTCACACCACTGTATCTAATGGGCAGCACTGATGGGCACTAATAGGTGGCACTGATAGGTGGCATTACTGCTGGGCACTGATGGGCAGCACTGATTGGTGTCATTGATGGGCACTGATTTGTAGCACCTTACTGGGGTGGGGGGGCTTTACTGTAATCAGGGCACTGATGATCAGTGCCCTGATTACCTGTCCAGGTGTTCCCTGCAAGGAGATGCCGCTGATCTGCTCTCCTCGCCACACACTTTGTCAGTCTTAGGCGATGAGAGCCGATCACCAGCACTTGCGTGTTTACATGTGACCGGCTGTGATCGGACACAGCTGATCACATGGTTAAAGGGCCGTGTGATCGGCTCTTTACAGAGATCAGGATTGCGCCGTGTCCTAGCAACACGCCGCAGCTGCAATTCGCGCAAGCTGCTGTTCTGGGCACAGTCCTATGATGTCCACCCAGAACGAGAGCCACAGCATCCCGCCATCATTTGATGGTGGGCGGGCAGCAATCGATTAAAGTGGAACTTTAGTCAGAAAATTAAGTCCTGCTAGATCACTTCAGGCTGGCCCCTTTAGCAGGTTTAGCTATGTAAAAGATTCAAAAGAAGTGCCTATACTGCTTAAAGCAGGTGTAAACCCCGCTTTGTTATTTTTACCTACAGGTAAGCCTATAATAAGACTTACCTGTAGGTAAAATGAATATCTTCATCCTTCATGCAGCCGCTGATGTTAGTTGTGCATGCGCTCTGAAAGTCGGACATACCTTCCCGGAACTTCAGAGCTCCTTACCAGAACACAAGATGGAAGCTTCCTTGGCTAAAAACAATAAGAGGGTTTATGTCCACTTTAAATATATCAGTGAGAACTTTTTGTATCTGTGCTCTCTGCCTCTGCAGACTGTTATCAGTTAGTCCCTATTCACACTTTTGATTCGATTAGCGGATACATGCAGAAGACACAGCGGGGAAGGGCTTCTCACAAGTAATCTTTCATGGAGCGATTACATGCAATGATCAGCCCTGGATGCTGACGGTGTGGCGAGCAGCCATGCTTTCAATGGTGCTTCTGCCCGCAGCTACTCTATCGGAATCCCTGGCAAATGACAACCGGGGTGACTGTTTGAAGTTTTTGAGGGTATGAATTAGGACAAAAGCTGATTGCAGAATATTTAACAAAATCTGGAGATTTCATATCCGTCATATGTCTGATAGGTTAATCCTCGGTTGCGAGGATGCCCGCACGGGATAGGTGACTATGTAAACAAGCAGAAAGACACACGCCGTGTAAAATCTGACTGTAGACATACCTAGAACTCAAATTTAGGTGAAAGGTGAACGTCTTAATCACTTCAGTAATGTTTGTAGTAGAGAGGTTTCCAATTCTGTAGTTGCTATGTAAGCTATGATGAACATCCAGGCTGAATATACATACACAAAACATAACCTTCAACCCACTGATGCCCCTGCAGCCTGTAAATTAGCAGTGTGCCTCGGTTTAATACTGTAATTGTGAGCTACAATAATAATATCTGAAAATAACAATTTGTTTGATATATTTATTAATATATAAATATATATAAATATATATATATATATATATATATATATATATAATGTGTGTGTATATATATATATATATATATATATATATATATATATGTATATATATATTCACATTCACGCAAATTAGTCATATAATTCTTGCTAAAGACCACTCATCCTAAAAGAGTTGAAAGGAGGGAGAAAAAAATCAGACCAACACAAAGATATTAATCAAGTAACGATTAAATACAGTTTGCTTTTTAATCTTTGTAGTAAAAAAGATTTTCAAAAATATATTGTGACCATCAATCACTGTACATTGTAACAAGATATGGGGCTTTATTTACTAAAACTGGTGCAGATGTGCATGGTAGCCAATCAGCTTCAATTAAAGTGATACTAAAGTTTTTTTTGTTTTTTTTATTTGTTTGTTATTTTTAAACATGTTATACTTACCTGCTCTATGAAGGGGCCCAGTCTCTCTCTCTCCTCACTGGCTCACTGACTTTGACAGCAGTGGCAGCCAATCAGGAGGGAGAGTCTCTTGTGCAACATCGATTCATCAAGAGGGTTCTTGGGTAAGTATTAGGGGGGGTGCTACACACAGAAGTTTTCTTTATCTTAATGCATAGAACCACCAGCTTAGACAAAGAATGATTGATAGAACATTATAAAGAAACAAATCAAATTAATAAATACCCATCGTACAAATTAAAGTTTATCCCCCAAAACAGGAAAGCAAGCAGAGAGAAAAAAGGGAGGGGGTGGGAGTCATGGGATCACATGATTTTATTCAAGTTTATAGAGGCTACTAGAGTTAGCCTGAGCATCTAAACCAGCCTTTTTCAACCAAGGTGCCTTCAGGTTTCTTCAGGGGTGCCTTGGCAAAATGCTTAAATAAATTGCCCAAAAATTGTATACATACCAGGGGGTGGATCAAGTCTGCCTTTAGTTACACAAAGCCACAAGTTTTAATTGTGTACCATTATGACCATTTAGCTGCCGGCGTCTTAACAACCAATGACGTCATGAGTTGATAACGAGGATGTCAGTCACTTGCACAACGACCCTGCCCAACTCCATCAGCGATGGGGTCACATTAGTTGAGTGGGGTGAAACACTAGAATACTAGTCAGTACCAGTGTGCAAAGGTGAAGAATAAATCACCTCTAACATTGGGTGTCCTATGTGTGTTGATGTTGCTGCATTATGTAAAATTATTAGAATGAATTTTAAGTTCATAATTTTAAAGGATGCCTTGACTGAAACAAGTTTGAGAAACCCTGATCTAGGCTTCAATGAGATCAAAGAATTCTAGTTAAGTTAATGGATGCGTCTAAACCTATTTTTTTTTTCATTTTGGATAGAGTAAGGGCTGGGGGGGGGGGGGGGGGTTATAACTCCTGTTAGGTTTATTTTTGCCCTCTTTGTCCAATTGGGGACCTTCACTTCCTGCCCCATAGCCAAAGCAGGAAGTGAGAGGAAATCCCTGCAAATTAAGGGAATCTCTTGGGGACCCCCAAATCACCAGAACTAGTGTCACCATTGGAAAATTTCCCCTCCATTACTTTTCTGGGGACAACCCAAAATGTGGGATTTTCTTTTACTTTCACTTTCAATGATAATGGTAAACAGGACAAATAGAGAGGATGAATCTCCCTAATGGGGACACAGACAGCAATAATAAAAACTGACAAGCGTTTTAATCCGTCTCGACTCTATCCGAAATTTTAAAGTTTTGCCTTTATACTTTAAAGTGATTATTGCGGGGTAGCTGTGCAGCTCGTTTTGCACAGAGTGACCCTGAACCTCGTCTTCTGGGGTCCCCCGGCAGCTCTCGCGGCTCCTCCCCACATCTGATAATCCCCTCAGAGAAGAACATGTGATAACATCTGATAACCCCCCTCAGAGAAGCACTTCCCCGAGGGGGTTACCTTGCGGGCACACTCACAAGTCTAGCATTCAGCGTCCATAGCCACCGAATGCAGGACTCGGCCCCGCCCCCGGCGCACCGGCCTCATTGGATTTGATTGACAGCAGCGGGAGCCAATGGCTACGCTGCTATCAATCTATCCGATCAAGAGTCGGGAGCCCGTGGAGAGAGGGACAGTGCATCCCCGACTGAATGAAGGGGTTCAGGTAAGTAAAATGGGTAGGCCGGTGACTGCCAGGTTTTTTTTTTTTTTTTACCTTAATGCACAAAACACAACCCCTTTAAGCCTGGACATCTAGGCTTCAATGCACTCTGGACACCCTCTGGAAGGGTTAAGGTCATGTTATTTGGATATTTTACATGTTGATTGTGTTTACCAGGTCTCTTATTTTCTTTTCTCTCTCTTTACAGAACGGAAAAGCAAATTGTGGTCTGTACAACCGAGAGTTCAAGGAATCCTTTGAAGAAGCTCCATTATACGTTGCTGTGTTCACCTACATAGGCTATGGTCTTGTCACTTTATTTGGCTACTTGCGTGACTTTCTGAGAGCATGGGGACTAGAGAAATGTCATATGGCAGAAGAAAGGGAAGAGCAAAAAGTAAGAACTAAACATGCCTACATGTAATATATTAGTCATTTTGTATTTCTTAGGCTTGTGTTGGTCATTAAAATCTGTCTTTGCTGTCCAAAGATATCAGTCCAACTTTCGAAATTCTGTTAAAAATAAAAATTATAACTGAGCTTTGATTGGCTAATATTGGCAGCACACTGGGGTTGATTTACTAAACCTGGGGAGTGCAAACTCTGGTGTAGCTCTGCATAGAAACCAATCGGCTTCCAGGTTTATTTTGTCAAAGCTTAATTGAACAAGATCATTTTAGAAGCTGTTTGGAACTACCATGCAGAGCTGCAACAGGTTTTGCACTCTCAAGTTTTAGTAAATCAACCCCTCAGTCTTTACCAGTTTTTCATTATCGGCTGCCTTGTTTGCATTGTTTTTGGGGTTTCAAGTAATGGACTCTTGCCTATAGCAAGCCCAAATATATATGTCAACCATGAAAGCCCACTAGTACATAAATTCACAGCAGCCTTATTGTTAACTAAAGAACTCCATTACATGCATTTTTATTTATTTATAAATGTAGGACTTTGTGCCTCTCTATCAAGACTTTGAAAACTTTTACACAAGGAATCTATACATGCGAGTCCGTGATAACTGGAATCGGCCTATCTGCAGTGTACCAGGGCCGCAATTTGACCTAATGGAGCGAGTGACAGATGATTACAACTGGACATACAGGTGACTTATTTTATCATTACCAGTCTATGTTATATAAGCCACTCACTAGTCTCAAATGCTAATTGTGATAGAAAAAAAAAGAGGATGTCCACAGTAACCAGCCGGTATCTTTCTTCCATTATCATTTGAATGTAAGTGATTTCAACAAACAGCACTTCCAAATGTATTTCCTCCAGTTGTATACAGTGTTAATTTTGTCGCCGAAAATATTTTCGGTGACAAAATTGGCATGATTTTAGTTGACTAAAATACAACTAAAACCAAAATAATTGAAATGACTAAAATACGACTAAAACTAAAATGGTATTTTAGTAAAAAAGACTAAAACTAAATCGAAATTTGACATTAAAATTAACACTGGATATATATATATATATATATATATATATATATATATATATATATATATATGCATAAGATCCATTTTAAACCAAAGAAATTACCAAGGTGTGCTTCTTTTGTCATTGTCTTAGATAAGAACTATCTGTATTGCCCTACAGTCACTCATCGTTTTTAGATGTACTCTGAAAAATGACAGTTGGATGATAAATGTTTGAGTCTAATTGTTTGCTATGGGGAAATAAGGACAGCTGTTATGGGTCTGCTGGGTAGTGAGTAAGCTTCAGCTAGTTTTATGTTAACCACTTCAATACTGGGCACTTAAACACCTTCCTGCCCAGACCAATTTTGAGCTTTCAGCGCTCTCACACTTTGAATGATAATTGCACGGTCATGCTACACTGTACCCAAATGAAATTTTTATAATTTTTTTCCCACAAATAGAGCTTTCTTTTGGTGGTATTTGATCACAAATAAAAAAATACAGAAAATTTTGAAAAAAAAAAAAAAAAAATTTTTTTGTTTCAGTTTCAAAACTTTGTAAATAAGTACGTTTTCTCCTTCACTGATGGGCACCGATGAGGTGGCATTGATGGGCATTGATATGTGGCACAAATTGGCACTGATAGCTGGCACGGATTGGCATGGATAGGTGGCACAAATGGGCATGGATAGGCGGCACAGATGGGAACGGATAGGCACTGATAGGTGGCACGGATGGGCACTGATAGGTGGCACGGATAGGCACTGATAGGCAGCATTGTTTTGTTTTTGATGGATGCCAATCAGTGCCAAACAATAATGCATGCCAATCAGTGATGCCCATTGTGGGCACTGATTGGCATCCATTGTGGGCACTGATTGGCATCCATTGTGGGCACTGTGTGTCATCCCTGGTGGTCTAGGGTGGCATACATTGTGCTGCGCATCCCTGGTGGTCTGGTGGTCCAGTGTGGGCATCACGATCAGCACGGACCCCCCCTGTCTGTCAGAGGAGCAGCCGATCGGCTCTCCTCTACTCGCGTCTGACAGACGCGAGTGAGGAAAAGCCGATTACCGGCTCTTCCTATTTACACTGTGATCAGCCGTGATTGGGCACGGTTGATCACGTGGTACCAAGATCGTAGTTGCAGGGTGTCAGACTGACACCCCGCAACAACGATCGCCGCGATGCGTGCCCCCGGGGGCACGCATCGGCTCAAAATCCTGAGGACACCCTATGAAGTCCGGTCAGGATTTGACAACCACTTTGCCGACGTCTTTTTACAATGGGCGGGCGGCAAGTGGTTAATTACTTGCCTACTGGTCACTTATACCCCCTTCCTGCCCAGGCCAATTTCAGCATTCAGCACTGTCACAATTTGAATGACAATTGCGTGGTCATGCAACACTGCACCCATATGAAATTTTTATCATTTTTTTCCACACAAATAGAGCTTTCTTTTGGTGGTATTTAATCACCACTGGGTTCTTCGTTTTTTGCTAAACAAAAAAAGACAGAAAATTTTGAAAAAAAAAAACCAAAAAAACATTTTTCATAGTTTGTTCTAAAATTTTTCTAAGTGATTTTTCTCCTTCACTAATGTGCGCTGATGAGGCTGCACTGAGAGGTGGCACCGATTGGCAGCACTGATGGGCCCTGATGGGACTGCACTGATATATGGGACACTGATAATCAGTGCTCTGATTATCAGTGCACATGTCCCTGACACAAGCCGGTTATTGCCTCTCTTCTTCTCTTCTCAAGCTGTCAGTCTGAGGAAAGAAAAGCCAATAACCAGCTTGTGTTTACATCCTGTGATCAGCTGTCATTGGCTGACAGCTGATCATATGGTAAAGGGCCGCTGCGATTGGCACTTTACCCCGATTCAGAACTTAGCGATCCCAGAGCACGCCGCAGGGGGCGCACAGGCAGCGTGATCACGGAAGGACACCCATGTATGCCCTCCCGGTCTTTCAGCTATAGCGTGGGGGGCAAGCAGTTAAGGGATGAGGAATATGGTTTAATATACAGTACACCTTACATCTCGCTCTCCTCTGATATGGGATGTGGTCGGTCCCTTGTAATTCTCACGTACAATGCAAGGGTATTGGTCCTACATTGTACTTTAGGAAATCATCATGTGACTGTGGCCTGTAGTGCCTTAAGCTGGCCATACATGGATAGAATATCGTTCGAAAAAGCGCTCGATACACTCGGTCGTTTGGCTTTCGAAACGTTATTAGGCTAATTTCGATTATGGAATGGCAAAGTTTTATGGCAAAAAAAAAACGAACCGTAATGTCGGATTTTTTTTAGCCTAAATGATCGATTTTCTAAACATCAGTAGCGAAATCGATCAAAAACAGTTTGATACCCAGGGATCGTTACTTACTGCAACGTCTGCTATAGACAAGTTTGGTACTTTCTCAGGTCTCATGATAAATGGGAATAAATCTATATAACTCCCATTGGACCCTCCTTTGCAGGGCCCTCATCCACAGGCGGTGTCTCAACTCAAAGTTGATTAGATGTTAAAATTAAATATCTCTGGATAATTATTTCTATTGCTCCTAAAGAATATATTTCTCAACTCTAGTCACTATTAGTTCAGAAATTAAAATCTCAGGGTAGGGTGTGGTGTAAATTGCCGCTATCTGTGGCTGGTCCCAATTAATGTGATACTAATGTCTCATTTTTTATTGTGTTTAGAAATAATAAACATGTTATACTTACCTGCTCTGTGCAATGGTTTTGCACAGAGCAGCCCCAATCCTCCTCTTCTCGGGTCCCTCTTTGGCGCCCCTGGCCCCTCCCGAGTGCCCCCACAGCAATCAGCTTGCTATGGGGGCACCAAGCTGAGCCGTAGCTTTACGTGTCCATTCAGACACAGAGCCGTGGCTAGGCCCCGCCCTCTCTATCTCATTGGCTCACTGACAACTGCTGCACACGCAAGGTTTTTTATCTTAATGCATAGAATAAATAAGATAAAAAAGCTTCTGCCTTCACAACCTTTAATCCTTCAAAAATGATATGGATGCCTCAGTTAATGTTTTACTTATACAACTCGCCCTGTTGGATTCCGTTTAAATATTTTAAAGAATTTACTACGATTTTTTGAAACCTGATATGGTGCAATAAAAAAGAAAAGAAAACCACTGCCCCACCTAGTACTGGCCATTGCAGCAAGTAGCATTGGAAGGAAACGAAGCCAAGGAAAACTCCAAGCTCACTTACCGACCAGCCAGCGGACAACCAAATTAACCTGTCTAATAGTATGCGTTAAAAACAGGGGTTTAGTCTGCACACATTTGCAAATACATGCGTAAGCTACAGGCCCCACCAAGGCACCCTGGTATCCAGAGGCGTAACTATAACCTTCATGGCCCCAGTGCAAAAAAAACATGAAGGGCCCCTGACCTGTAGTATGATGGGGGGTGTTGTGAAAGGATGAGGGGCAGTGTGACAGGGGCAGTATGATGGGGTAGTGTGACCAAAGAAGGGTATCTGTGTGATAAGAGGGGGCACTGTGAAAGAAGGGGGGCAGTGTGACAAGAAGGGGCAGTACGATGGGGGCAGTGTGACGGGGGGGCAGTATGACAGGGGGATATTGTGACAAGAGGGGGGCAGTGTGACAGGAAAAGGATACCTGGGAAGTATGACAAGAGGGGGGCAGTGTAATGAGGGAGCACTGTGAAAAGGAGGCGGGCTGTGTAACAAGAGGGGGGGGGGGGGGGGGGGGGTAGTGTGACAGGAGGGGGGTAAATATGACCGAAGGGGGCAGTGTGACGAGGGGGCAGAATGATGGAGGGGCAGTGTTACAGGAGGGTATTGTGCCAAGGGGGCAGTGTGACAGGTGGGGGGCAGAGTGATGGGGAAATAGTATGACATGGGCAGTGTGATAAAAGAGGGGCTATGTGGCAGATGGGGGGGCAGTGTGACAGGTGGGGGGCCAGTGTCACAGGAGACAGGTGGGGGGCCAGTGTCACAGGAGACAGGTGGGGGGCCAGTGTCACAGGAGACAGGTGGGGGGCCAGTGTCACAGGAGACAGGTGGGGGGCCAGTGTCGGGCTTACCTTACATAAGCCCAAATGCAAGGATCACCATGCTGCCTTGTGATGTCCACGGGATGTCCCTCCAGCCAGCACAGTTCATTTCCCGAGTGTCAGTGTATACAATGAAGAGGGGAGGGGCCTCTGACCCGAGCATGCATCGGCAAGACTCGGAGTGTACAAGCAGAGGGACAAACATGTGCACTGAATCTGGTGCCTGCTCGGGTCAGAGGCCCCTCCCATCCCCTCTCCATTGTATACAGTGACACTGGGGAAGTGAATTGTGCTGGCTGAAGGGAAATCCCACGGACATCACATAGCTGTCGATCGCCCCCTCCCCCGTACAGATAGATGCCAGCCGGCGGTACAGGTGGAGGTGCAGGGTCTTGAGGCCCCCCACACTGGCGGAATGCCAGGGCCCAGTTGCAAATGCGACTGTTGCAACCCTGGTAATTCCGCCACTGCTGCTATCTGTAGTCCTATCATTAGCTTATGAGTGACTCCACAATGGAAGCACATGCATTCTGATATATAGATGGAGGGCAGATGGACTGAAGGGAGCCCAGCCCTTCTTAAAGTTACAGGGGCACACTGAACACTCTGTACATAGTACAATGTCTGCAGAGGTGTCAGTGCGTTGCCTGACCAATAAGAAGGGATGGGCTCCCTTCAGTCCATCTGCCCTCCATCTATCCATCAGAATGCATGTGCTTCCATTGTGGAGTCACTCATAAGCAATGGTGTAATAAGCCTGCTAGAAATAAATATGAATTTTTACAATATCCAAATGACCAAGGGGGGCTATCGGCACTAAACCTTGGCTTTATTTTTTGGTGCCTCAACTTCAGCATATTGCAGCATGGGAAACGGGCGGGTTGCACGTATCCTCCTATAAAAATACTTACTTACCTATTTTATAATGGTAATCCTTTGTTGTTTTTAGACTCTACTATTCCACTTTTTTATCAATTTACCTATTCAACATTAAACTTGATATACAAGGTTTGTAAGTCCACTAACAAAATACTGGGCGTCTCGGGTTATACTAGATTTACACCACTATGGGCAAACAGAGCATTTCTGGAAATTCAACAATTTGCAGGTTTTTAAAGATGGAAGCTTGCAGGGATTACAACTTTGACACATTTGTACTCCAATAGAGTCTTGAAAACATACCAACAACTTTTCACTGAATATAATCTAGACCAAAAAAGTTTTTTTCAATATTTACAGCTAAGACATGCCTTGAAGACTCAAGGCTTGGTTACAATGGTCCCTTTTCTTTCTGTTCCCATCTTGAATAACATACAGTGCCTTGAAAAAGTATTAATACCCCTTGAAATTTCCCCCATTTTGTCATGTTACAACCAAAAACGTAAATGTATTTTATTGGGCTTATAGGTGACCAACACAAAGTGGCACATAATTGTGAAATGGAAGGAAAATGATAAATGGTTTTTAATTTTTTTTTACAAATAAATATCTGAAAAGTGTGATGTGCATTTGTATTCAGCCCCCTTTACTCTGATACCCCTAACTAAAATCTAATGGAACCAATTGCCTTTAGTCATCTAATTAGTAAATAGATGTGTGTATTTTAATCTCAATATAAAATACAGCTGTTCTCTGAAGCCCTAAGAGGTTTGTTAGAGAACCTTAGTGAACAAACATCATCATTAAGGCAAAGGAATACACCAGACAAGTCAGGGATAAAGTTGTAGAGAAGTTTAAAGCAGGGTTAGGTTATAAAAAAAATATCCAAAGCTTTGAACACCTCACAGAGCACTGTTCAATCCATAATCCAAAAATTGAAAGAGTATGGCACAACTGCAAACCTACCAAGGCATGGCCATCCACCTAAACTGACAGGCTGGGCAAGGAGAGCATTAATCAGAGAAGCAGCCAAGAGGCCCATGGTAACTCTGGAGGAGCTGCAGAGATCCACAGCTCAGGTGGGAGAATCTGTCCATGGGACAACTATTAGTCAAGCACTCCACAAATCTGGCCTTTATGGAAGAGTAACAAGAAGAAAGCCATCGTTGAAAGAAAGACATAAGAAGTCCTGTTTGCAGTTTACGAGAAGCCATGTGGGGGACACAGCAAACATGTGGAGAAGGTGCTCTGGTCAAATGAGACCAAACTTTTTTACTTTTTAGCCTAAAAACAAAACGCTGTGTGTGGTGGAAAACTAACACTGCACATCCCGCTGAACACACCATCCCCTCCGTGAAACATGGTAGTGGCAGCATCATGTTGTGGGGATGCCTTTATTCAGCAGGGACAGGGAAGCTGGTCAGAGTTGATAGAGTGTTGGATGGAGCCAAATACAGGACAATCTTAGAAGAAAACCTGTTAGAGTCTGCAAAAGAGGAGGTTCGCCTTCCAGCAGGACAACAACCCTAAACATACCCTAGGGGATGTATGGGATCAAATATTACAGAATGTTCAGCTTGTTTCATTATCTTCCACTCATATAGTGACCCAACTTTTCATTCTGTATAGGGGTTATCCCACCCCACCCCACAATTGTTGCATAGGATAGGCAGGAGAGAAAACTCTGAATGTGCAAGATGCTCTCAATTTCCTGGCTCCTTTATGCACCTCTTTTGGAGATGACCAAAGCTATTCCAGTATTGGCAGGAAGGGCTGGATGTGTTAAATTCTGTATATGATACCATGCCGATCCCAGATCCAGCTTTATGTCTTCTGGGTTATGTGAATTCCAATGGTCTGGATTGTGATCAGACAGTGGCTATTATAACATCTCTATTTACAGCACACAAGCTGATAGCATCTCGTTGGGTTTCACCTAACCATCCTACTCTTGGGGACTGGGTTTGTGAAATGGAAAAATATGTAAGTTTAAAAAAATAAATTACTTATGCTCAGCACAATACCTCTCAGAGGTTTGAAAAAAATATGGAGAAAGTGGTTAGATGCAAATATGGAGAAAGTGGTTCTAACTTTATTCTAAATCTATATTTGAGATTGGGAACCTTTTCTTAGTGGAGGGGGGAAGGACTGTCAAAGAATTTTTTAAATACATACACTATTTGCTCCGGAGCATCTTTGTATTTTTAAATATCTGGGAATAGTTTGGGTAAAGTAGATGTTGCTGTATCACGTATACTAATGCTGAAATTGTTTCAAATTGTGATGTGACCATGGGTTAGATGTGTTTTTTTGGGGATGTGTTTGTTAGAGAAATTTTCAAAAAATATAAAAAAAGAAAAAAAATAAATAAAAAAAACAGTTTGAAAAATCTACAGTGCATGCAAAAATGTAATCCCAGATTTGTAATCGATTGATGAAAAATGTACCATTTATGTCGTTGGCCATCGATAATCTGTTGATAATTATTGAAACAATGATGGCATTATTGCATGGACGTTCAACAGATCTTTAGAAATTAGAAAGCCAGCTTTACAGCAAAGGCTTGAGGGGACTGGACAAGCAGATGGAGGGAGCCTGCCAGAGCGAGGAGTATGGTAGTTATTCTACCTTATTGCTCATCCCCTAGAGTCAATAGGCTCAACAACATATGAACACCAGGACAAACAGTTCCTATAAATCTATGCATCCGGATTTTTATTTTAATAAGCATTTTAGTCTTACATTGGAAGGGGGGCACAAGAGTTTTTTTTTTTTTTTTTTTTTTTTTTTTTTTGTGTAATCCCTGGAGTTTAAAATTTACTGCTGTAATAACAGGCAAATGGTAATACATTTTTTTACCCACAATTTTACATATGATGAGAATAAGCTTTGCCTACAATTGCTGTCATTCTAAGACCTATGCAAATCTAACTAAAGAGGCCAGTGTTAGCAATCTGAGCTGTAACCGCAAGTTACGGTATATCTTCTTCCTCATACCTAACTCCCTCATATTGATGAACTTTGATCATATATAACATGTGAATGAACCCATCGACCCAAGTCATACCTTGCAGGAGTGTAGAGGAAGCAAAGTTACTTAATTGACGTCAACAACCACTAAAAGTTTACAGTTGACACTGCTCCAATACAAAGGAGTATTTCTTCCTTACAGAGTTGGGGACACGCAGAACTCGGACTAGTATTATATATGCAAGCTTGTACCTGGGAAACCTCAGCAGTTGTCATAATAAGTAATACTAGTCTCTTTCTATATGTGAATAGTATCTGCTGCAGTGTCGGTATACATCAGTACTTTACAGAAGGAGAGTAGTGAAGGTAATCGGAAATTGTTCCTCCAGTCGTGAAGGTTATATTGACACCTTTATTAAGGCGTATTTATGAGTGTCCTCTCCAGTGTCCCTCTATACAGACCGCCATGACGAACTTGGCAATTAGCTTGTAGAAGCTTAGTTGTCACGTGGCTCCATAGAGAAGCACTGTGACAAAAATCTTTAAGCAACTTCCTTACAGTTGCCATATAAATAGTAAGTGGTACTTAAAAATGGTGGTAGGCGTCTGTTCAAGTCTGTATTCCTAATGTGGTTGTAAACCCTTGAGGTTTTTCACCTCATTGCATTCTATGCAATGAGGTGAAAAACCTCCTGTAATGCTGCAGCCCCCCCTGAGCCCCCGTTTTACTTGCCTGTACCCTCTTATTCTTGCATCGGGGATGAGCGCACCAGCAAAAGCCGGTGTCTCCGATCCTGATTAGATGGATTGATGGCAGCGGAGCCATTGGCTCCCGCTGCTGTCAATTAAATCCAATGATGCAGTGTCGGGGGGCAGGGCCGAGTCCTGCTTTCTGTGTAAATGGACACAGAAGCAGGACTTGGGAGTGCACCCACATGGGTGTCCCGAAGGAGAGCACTGCTCCGATGGGGCACCTGAGAAAAGGAGCTACTAGCACTGCTGAGGGACCCCAGAAGAGGAGCATCAGGGCCACTTTGTGCAAAGCCAACTACACAGAGGAGGTAAGTATGACATGTTTTTTTTTTTTTTTTTAAAATGAAGCTTTACAACCCCTTTTTAAAAAGTCCCTTCTATTGCTCTTAGCCTGCTCCTAAATTCCAAATTCCTTTTTTTTTTTTTTTTGCTGTTATCAGACTTTTCCTGATAGAGGGTGGCTACGTACATTTTCCATGGTTTCACTGTATGTAGGAATGTAGCCATCCTCTCTTGCTCACCACCATAGGATTTGTAGTGTGCATAGAGCAGTGTACATTGTGGTGAAAGTGGATATCGGATCCCTGCCCTTCACACCAACTTGGGACAAAGGACTGGCCAATCTCACACCACGCTGTCACTTGCGGAACAATGCCACTCTCAGCTGCACCCTGCAGATTTCCCAGCTTGCGGGACGCAATCTAGGTGCCAGCAGCCTGAGGCCCCTTTCACACGGGCATCATCAGTTTAGCCATGTTAAAAACGTATCAGTTCTTATCCGTTGCTTCATCCGTCTTCCGTTCCGTTAATATCCGTTTTCATCCGTTTAATGTACACATTTACATTCGTTTTTTTCATCCATTTTTGTATCCGTTTTGATCTGTTTACAGCAGTTTCTGTGCCTTTAAGGAAATTACCCAGAAAGCATTGCTCCTCCCATACAGATTAACAAACAAATCAAAAATTATTCCTTCAAAACGGATCTTAACTGATCGGACGTTGACGGACATTGTCCGTTAACATCAGTTAATATCGGTTTTGACGGATCTGGACGTAGCCTTGTACGTTTAAAAAAACGGATAAAAACCGATGCGGAGGTTAACGGATGGTCATCCATTTGCCCATAGGAATGCATTGACGTCCGTTGACGGATGGAAGAAAAACGGATAGACGGTGCGTCCGTGTGAAAGGGGCCTGAGAGTGATTGTCACTGGGCTACATTACTTTAACCCTTTAAGCTACCACCACCACCACCACCTTTTGACAGAGAAGGAAACTTACAATCTTAGCAATACCAACTATGATTTCAGAATAAACGTCTGTAACACACACTGTCACCACAGACAGAGGGTAGAGACGCCGATTTTTCTTTTTTTTAGTTTGCATTAAAGGGGTCAAGACAATGTTAACACTTTCCAAAATAGGGTTTATTAATGAAAAGGTCAAAAATGGTGCAAATAAAATATTTACAGAAAAAGGGTGTTACAAAGAAATAAAGAGACCAAAAAAAAATTACAAATAAGATTTGAAAAAGAAGAATACTTGCAATGTTCTGGTTGATGGTACATGAAAACTGTTAAACTGTCCTGGCATCTACCTTTTCTCTGGGATCAAAGGGGTGTTGACAGAGGCAATCTAACCAATTAAACGCCTGAGGAGTGGCCATCGTGTTTGACTGTATCATGGCCCTTCCTTACACACTGTTTTATACGAATATTAATATCTTCCAATATGGGCAGGTTTCGTTCTAGAAACCTGTAGATCATTGTTCAGCGTTACATTTTAGGTCCAGTGTTACCAAACAGAGGGAATCAGATGGGCCTGTCACCCAGGAGGCAGGAGACTGCTATCTCCTCTATTGTATGCGTAGTCATGTATGACCTTGACTTGTTCGGTATGATATTCCCAATTCAGATATATGCTAAATATTAACGTGTCTTGGTCCTGTTTGATTTCATGAATTGTGTGTGGATTTTTGTTAAAGGAGTTGTAAAGTCTTGAGGTTTTTCACCTTAATGCATTAAGGTGAAAAACCTTCTGTGCTGCAGCAGCCCCCCAGAGCCGCCCTTTTTCTTTACCTGGCCCCAATCGTTCCAGCGTCGGACGAGCCCAGCAGCTCCAGCCGCTGTCTCAGGTTCTAATTTTATAGATTGATGATAATTGCTGTCAATCAAATCCATTGGCGGAGCCGAGTCCTGCTGTCTGTGTCAATGGACACAACAGCAGGACTCGGGAGCACGCCTGCACGGGTGCCCCCATGAAAACCTGCTCTCCGTGGGGGCACTCGATGAAGAGGAGGGGCCAGGAACGCCATTGGGGGACCCCAGAAAAGGAGGATTGGGCCGATCTGTGCAAAACACTCGCACAGAGCAGGTACATATAACATCTTTGTTATTTAAAAAAAAAAAAAAGAAACCTTTAAGATCACTTTAAATTGTGAGTTGGGCAGAGGTCATGCCTGACTGCTTTCTATGTCGACATTTTTATTGCACGCTGCTATGTGTTCCTAGTGCTTTAATTGCCCTTCAAACCATGAGTGACAGGACTGAAGGATTTGGTCATAGTTTTAGAGCTCTTTCACACGGACGTGTCCAGAGCCCGCTCTGCTCAGCAGGGGATTGCTCCGTCGATCCCCGCTGAGCAGGCACATGACAGGTCTGTCTCTGCACTCTGTAGACGGATGGAAAAATAGGGTTTTCCTCCGTCACAGTTTTTCAGAGCGGGTCGGATGTCAGCGGACATGTCACCGCTGACATCCGACTCTTCATAGAGGTCTATGTAGTGTCCGTTCAGGTCCGAGTAAAAAACTGACAGGTGGACCTGAACGGACCGTCCGTGTGAAAGGGGCCTTAGGATGGGTCTGGTCAGAAGAGACGAGCAGACATCCTGCCAGAACTCAACCACAAAGGCCTGTGTGCTGGTGTCGGCTGACCCAAGTTGAGATAAGCGTGTGTTAAATTAAGCCTATGGGTTCCATGAATTGAAGGCGAAGGGAGGGAATAAGATCACTGAGCTATTATGACAAATATGGCTGCGATCTGAACAAAATGGCAACCGTTACATACATGACTACAGCTAGGTTGCACTAGGGAGAAAAACACAGAAATAATTTAAAGTAGAACTATAGGCAAATGTTTTTATTTTGGATAGAGTAAGGGAGGATTATAACCCCTGTAAGGTTTATTTTGACCATATTTGTCCCATTGCGGAGATTTCTCTTCACTTCCTGTTTGGCTTTGGGACAGGAAGTAAAGGGAAATCCCTGCAAATTCAGGGAATCTCTTGGGGACCTCCAGGTCACCAGAACTAGTGTCCACATTGGAAGGTTTCCCCTCTATTACTTTTCTGGGGACAATCCAAACTTTGGGATTTTCTTTTACTTTCTATGATAATGGTAAACAGGACACATAGAGAGGGTGAATCTCCAGAACTGGGGGCACAGACAGCAATTAAAACTGACAGGGTTTCTAATCCCTCTCCCTTCTATCTAAAACGAAAAAAATAAGTTTTGCTTTTAGTTCTACTTTAATGAGAAATAGATTGCATCCATGATAGTGGATTAGGGATGAGCCGAACACCCCCGGGTTCGGTTCGAACCAGAACCTTCGAACGGACCGAAAGTTTGCGCGAATTTTCGAACCCTATACGTTATAATGGACGCGAACGTTCGAAATCAAAAGTGCTAATTACAATAGGCCAATATGCATGTTAATGTCATAAAACAGGTTTGGGGACCCGGGTCCTGCCCCAGGGGACATATATCAATGCAAAAAGAACTTTTAAAAACTAACGTTTTTTCGGGAGCAGTCATTTTAATGATGCATAAAGTGAAAAAAAAAAGTGAAATTTTCCTTTAAATATGGTACCTGGGGGGTGTCTAAAGTATGCCTGTGAAGTGGCATGTGTTTCCCGTGTTTAGAACTGTCCTTGCACAAAATGACATTTGTAAAGGAAAAAAAGAAGCCATTTAAAACCACTTGCGGCTTTAGGTTTGTTCTTAAGTAGAATCTGAACAGGTACATTATGAAGTGTAGCTCCATCCCAAAAAAATCTATTTTTAAGCTTTTTGGAGAACATAGGGAGGGGTTATCACCCCTGTAACATTTGCTGTCTTTGCACATCTGTTCAGAACATGTCACCTCACTTTCCGTCCCAATGACAAATGTTTTTGGAAAAGTGGGGTTTTAATTGAAACAAGGATTGGTGATAAAGTATCAGTAGAGAGGAGATACCTTTTTCCCAAATTAAATCTAACAGGATAGAATTTCCCTTCCTAGGGGTAGATTTCCTCTCACTTCCTGTTTTCTCTTTCCATTTGCAAGTAGGAGTCGTTTGTAAGTTGGATGTTTGAAAGTAGGGGCCTGGCGTATATACTCTGCAGAAATTTGCCCTATTAGATGTTGGTGTAGCCACAAGACTGGTGGGCACAGGAATGGGCCCTGCTATGAGTTAATAGATCAAGATTTGTAATTGCATGCACCTGTTGAACAGGGCAGAAAAATTGGGGGTGGTGGTGGTGGTGGACGGTGTTGCCACAAGACTGTAAGCTCTCACAGTTACTCTTGGTGGGCGCAGAAATGGGCCCTGCTGTGAGTTATTAGATCAAGATTTGTAATTGCAAGCACCTGATGAACAGGGCAGAAAAATTGGGCCTTTGGCGGTGGTGGTGGACGGTGTTGCCACAAGACTGTAGGCCCTCACAGTTACTCTTGGTGGGCGCAGGAATGGGCCCTGTTGTGAGTTATTAGATCAAGATTTGTAATTGCAAGCACCTGATGAACAGGGCAGAAAAATTGGGCCTTTGGCGGTGGTGGTGGACGGTGTTGCCACAAGACTGCAGGCCCTCATAGTTACTCTTGGTGGGCGCAGGAATGGGCCCTGTTGTGAGTTATTAGATCAAGATTTGTAATTGCAAGCACCTGATGAACAGGGCAGAAAAATTGGGCCTTTGGCGGTGGTGGTGGACGGTGTTGCCACAAGACTGCAGGCCCTCATAGTTACTCTTGGTGGGCGCAGGAATGGGCCCTGCTGTGAACTATTAGATCAAGATTTGTAATTACCCGCCCCTGTTAAACAGGGGCTGAAAAATTGTGCCTTAGGCACTGGTGCCACAACACTGCAACCCCTCACAGAGACTGTACTTGGAGCACAGCAGTCACACGTGTTGCGAAGCATTTTTTTAAAAAATTGGAAGTACACGCCCCTGTTAAACAGGGGCTGAAAAATTGTGCCTTAGGCACTGGTGCTGGTGCCACAACACTGCAACCCGGCCCTCACAGATACTGTACTTGGAGCACAGCAGTCACACGTTTAGCGAAGCATTTTTTTTAAAAATTGTAAGTACCCGCCCCTGTTAAACAGGGGCTGAAAAATTGTGCCTCAGGCACTGGTGCTGGTGCCACAACACTGCAACCCGGCCCTCACAGATACTGTACTTGGAGCACAGCAGTCACACGTGTTGCGAAGCATTTTTTTAAAAAAATTGTAAGTACCCGCCCCTGTTAAACAGGGGCTGAAAAAATTGTGCCTTAGGCACTGGTGCTGGTGCCACAACACTGCAACCCCTCACAGAGACTGTACTTGGAGCACAGCAGTCACACGTGTTGCGAAGCATTTTTTTAAAAAATTGGAAGTACACGCCCCTGTTAAACAGGGGCTGAAAAATTGTGCCTTAGGCACTGGTGTGGTGGCATGGATCATTGAGGAGGAGGAAGAGGATAGTCAGTGAACATAAGAGGACAGTCACTCAGCATCAGCATAGGCAGTCTTGAAGGGATGTGACATTAAAAATTATTCGGTTATATCCGCCTCAGGTGCCTGGTAGCTGGTGGTGATCCAAGACTGATTCATTTTGATGAATGTCAGTCGATCAACCAAGGCGGTGGACAGGCGCACCCTATGATCAGTCACAAATCCTCCAGCAGCACTGTATGTGCGTTCGGAAAGAACGCTGGAGGCAGGACAGGCCAGTAGCTCAATTGCATACTGTGCAAGCTCTGGCCAGTGATCCATCCTCAGGACCCAGTAAGCCAGAGGATTTTCGGTGGGAAAGGTGTCCAAGTCTGACCTTGCCCCAAGGTATTCCTGCACCATGTATATCAGACGCTGGCGATGGTTGCTGGAACCGATCATACCTTGGGGCTGCGGACTAAAAAATTGTCTGAACGCATCGGTCAGACGTCCACCTTCCCCACCGCTCCTTCTGCCACTGACCGAAGCCTCAGCAACTCGTCGCCCAGGACCAGGAGTTTGTAGCCTCCCAGTTTCTGGGAACGCGTTGCACAGACCTTTCTGCAAGGCCTCCCTGAGATGTCTCATCCTCTGCTCCCTCTGCGACGGCAAGATAAGGTCCGCAACCTTACCCTTGTACCGCGGATCAAGGAGAGTGGCCAGCCAGTAATGGTCCCTCTCCTTGATCCGAAGAACACGAGGATCCTTCCGCAGGCTTTGCAGGATCAGGGAGGCCATGCAGCGTAGGTTAGCTGAGGCATTCGGTCCGGAGTCTTCTGGGTCACTGAGGATGACATGATCGCCAGCCACCTCCTCCCAGCCACGTACAAGTCCACTGGTTTGTTGGGACTGTACATCATCCCTAAAAGACTGCTGCTGCTGATGCTGAGTGCCAGGCTCCACCTCCATGCTCACACAATCCTCCTCCTCCTCCTCCTCCTCCTCCTCCTCCTCATCCTCTTCCTGTGTGATGGGTGGGACAGAAGGAACACTGTCCGGATAAAGGGGGCCTTGAGAGGCAAGGAAGTCCTCCTCTTCCTGCCTCTGTTCTGCCTCAAGTGCCCTGTCCATTATCCCACGCAGCGTATGCTCCAACAGGTGGACAAGAGGGACAGTGTCACTGATGCATGCACTGTCACTGCTCACCATCCTCGTGGCCTCCTCAAATGGTGAGAGGACAGTGCATGCATCCCTGATCATGCTCCACTGACGTGGGGAAAAAAAACCAAGCTCCCCTGACCCTGTCCTGGTGCCGTAGTCGCAAAGGTACTCATTGATGGCCCTCTGCTGCGTGTGCAGTCGCTGCAGCATGGCCAACGTTGAGTTCCACCTGGTGGGCATGTCACATATTAGGCGGTTCTTGGGCAGGTTCAGCTCCTTTTGCAGCTCAGTCAGCCGAGCACTGGCATTATAAGATCGGCGGAAATGCACACAGACTTTCCTGGCCTGCCTCAGGACATCCTGTAAGCCTGGGAACCTGCCCAAGAACCGCTGCACCACCAGGTTGAGGACGTGAGCCATGCAGGGCACATGGGTGAGCTGCCCCTGTCGCAGGGCGGAGAGGAGGTTGGTGCCATTGTCAGAAACGACCATTCCTGGCTTAAGCTGACGTGGCGTCAACCACCTCTCGGCCTGCCCCTGCAGAGCTGCCAGAACTCTGGCCCAGTGTGGCTCCTGTCCCCAAACACACCAGCGCAAGCACGGCATGGCATCTTTTTGCCTGCGTACTTGCGTAGCCCCTTGTACGCCTACGGAGCACCGCTGGTTCCAAGGACAGAGCACTGGAGGAAGAAGAAGAGGAGGGGGTGGAGGAGAGAGGTGTGTCACAACCAGTAGCAGTAGTCGCGTTTTGGAGGCGTGGTGGCGGAACAACCTCCAACACTACTGCACCTTGTCCTGCATCCCTCCCAGCTGCCAATAGAGTGACCCAATGGGCCGTGAAAGAAAGGTACCGTCCCTGTCCATGCCTGCTGGACCATGAGTCAGCGGTAATATGCACCTTACCGCTGACCGCCCTGTCCAGCGAGGCATGGACATTGCCCTCCACATGCCGGTAGAGAGACGGAATCGCCTTCCGCGAGAAAAAGTGGCGTTTGGGAACCTGCCACTGAGGAACCGCACATTGAACAAACTCACGGAAGGGGGCCGAGTCTACCAACTGAAAAGGCAGCAGTTGAAGTGCTAGCAATTTAGCAAGGCTAGCATTCAACCGCTGGGCATGTGGATGGCTGGGAGTGTACTTCTTTCTACGGTCCAGCAGCTGGGGCAGGGAAATTTGCCTGCTGCAATCGGACGTCGGTGTACTGCAAGTACTTGGTTGTGACACACCTAATTCTACACCTTCAGTCCTCTCAGAGCAGCTTTCAGAGAGGACTGAAGGTGTAGTGGGGATGGAGATCCCAGCTGAGGAGGAGCAAGGAGAGGTCCGCTTAGTTCTTTGGTGTGGGTCTTTTATGTGTGCCTGCCAACGAGCTGCATGGCAGGTCGCCATATGTCTGGTCATGCTTGTCGTGCCCAAGCGGCTGATGTTTTGGCCACGCGAGATACGCTTGAGACAAATATT
The DNA here is from genome assembly GCA_028564925.1 of Lithobates sylvaticus. NCBI lineage: Eukaryota > Metazoa > Chordata > Amphibia > Anura > Ranidae > Lithobates > Lithobates sylvaticus. Next base: position 80,043,184 of record CM053028.1, read on the forward strand.
GCAAATAGCAGTGGTGCGATCTGCTGCACTCGTCTCAAAAAAGGCCCACACCAAAGAACTTTTCTGATAACGTGCAGAGGCAGCGCCCTGCACAGGCGGAGCTCTGCGGTGTTGTACAGTTGCTGTGCTGGCCTCTACCTGGCCTCCAGGGGGCATCCTGCCTCGTTGGACATGTGACGCCGCATCCTCCTCCTCCTCGTCCTCCTCCTCATCCTCTCTCCCTTGAGGCACCCACGTGGAGTCAGTGACCTCATCATCCCCTCCCTCTTCACCACTAGAGCAAACCTGGCAGTAAGCTGCAGCTGGTGGAACAGTACTGCCAGATTCCTCAAGCTGGGTATCGTCATCCGAGCCTTCGAATCGTTGGGCATCCTCCTGGAGCATGTACCCAACACTGTGCTCAAAGAGTTCGGGGGACTCCTCAGGAGGACATGGTGGGTCTAGGGAAGGGGTGGCTGATGATGCTCTGTCAGTACCCTGAGCCTGGGTGAGAGAGGATGAGGAGGATGAGGAGGGCTTGGTCATCCATTCTACCAAGCCTTCAGCATGATGCGGCTCCACATGTCCAGCTGCCGAAAACAAAGACGCGCGTGTCCCATGGCCACGTGCTGATGACGATGCACGACCACGTCCACGTCCACGGCCACGTCCACTAGAAACAGAGCCTGCCTGCCCTGTGTTCTTGGCTCTGCACGCTCTGCCTCCCCTTGGCGGTCTTCCAGCCATTGTAGTCGGTAGTCCTGTGGGTGCTGCTGAGAAGAATATATAGGAGCTCTGTGTGATGCCACTAACACACTAGAAGTCCTATGGGTGCTTCTGCAAAGAAAATAGAGGAGCTCTGTGTGATGCCACTAACACACTAGAAGTCCTGTGGGTGCTTATGCAAAGAAAATAGAGGAGCTCTGTGTGATGCCACTAACACACTAGAAGTCCTGTGGGTGCTTCTGCAAAGAAAATAGAGGAGCTCTGTGTGATGCCACTAACACACTAGAAGTCCTGTGGGTGCTTATGCAAAGAAAATAGAGGAGCTCTGTGTGATGCCACTAACACACTAGAAGTCCTGTGGGTGCTGCTGAGAAGAATATATAGGAGCTCTGTGTGATGCCACTAACACACTAGAAGTCCTATGGGTGTGATGGGACTAACACACTTCAAGTCCTATAGGTGCTTCTGGGAACAAAATATAGCTCTGTGTGTGTGATGGGACTAACACACTTCAAGTCCTATAGGTGCTTCTGGGAACAAAATATAGCTCTGTGTGTGTGATGGGACTAACACACTTCAAGTCCTATAGGTGCTTCTGGGAAGGAAATAAAGGTCTGTGTGATGGGACTAACACACTTCAAGTCCTATAGGTGCTTCTGGGAACAAAATATAGCTCTGTGTGTGTGATGGGACTAACACACTTCAAGTCCTATAGGTGCTTCTGGGAACAAAATATAGCTCTGTGTGTGTGATGGGACTAACACACTTCAAGTCCTATAGGTGCTTCTGGGAACAAAATATAGCTCTGTGTGTGTGATGGGACTAACACACTTCAAGTCCTATAGGTGCTTCTGGGAACAAAATATAGCTCTGTGTGTGTGATGGGACTAACACACTTCAAGTCCTATAGGTGCTTCTGGGAACAAAATATAGCTCTGTGTGTGTGATGGGACTAACACACTTCAAGTCCTATAGGTGCTTCTGGGAACAAAATATAGCTCTGTGTGTGTGATGGGACTAACACACTTCAAGTCCTATAGGTGCCTCTGGGAACAAAATATAGCTCTGTGTGTGTGATGGGACTAACACACTTCAAGTCCTATAGGTGCTTCTGGGAAGAAAATATAGCTCTGTGTGTGTGATGGGACTAACACACTTCAAGTCCTATAGGTGCTTCTGGGAACAAAATATAGCTCTGTGTGTGTGATGGGACTAACACACTTCAAGTCCTATAGGTGCTTCTGGGAACAAAATATAGCTCTGTGTGTGTGATGGGACTAACACACTACAAGTGCTACTAGGTGCTTCTGGGAACAAAATATAGGAGCTCTGCCTGCCTGCCACGAACACACTACAAGTCCTATAGGTGCTTCTGGTAACAAAATATAGGAGCTCTGCCTGCCTGCCACGAACACACTACAAGCCCCTCTTTCTCAATCAATCTTTGTAACTGAATCTATCTAACTCAATCTCTGTAAGTGAATCTCTCTACCTAACTAAATCCAGCAGAGTGTCACAGAATCAGCCTGCTCAATCTGCGCCGGAACAGCATGTGACCGGCGCAGACGGCGTGGCGGCCTTTTATAGGGGGGGGCGTGTACTACAGCCCCTGAGCTGTAATTGGCTACAGGCGTCCTGCCTGTAGCCAATTATGGCTCTTCGAGTTTCCGGGGCTGTGATTGGCCAAGCATGCGGGGTCACAGTGCATGCTTGGCCAATCATCAGCCAGCAATGCACTGCGCCGGCCGCGCCGGCCGCAATGCATTGCGGGGCCGCTCGCATCACACGACCGTGATGCGAGCGGCCAAAATAGTTCTGGGCTCGCCGAGCGAGCGAACGCCCGGTGCTCGATGCGAACGTGGGTTCGCATCGAGCACCGGGCCCATCCCTATAGTGGATGTGTATGGATACATTTTGGAGAATAAGAATTGAAAACAAAGGGCCAGTGTTTACTTTCCCATGACATTTATAATAAAAATTAGAAGCACATTTTATTGTCTGCCCCACCTCAATCATTTTTTTGTTGTGTACTTGGACACAATGCTGTGCTGTCAGAATGCCAATAGAAATACAGTGCCTTGAAAAAGTATTCATACCCCTTTTAAATTTTCCACTTTTTGTCATGTTACAACCAAAAACGTAAATGGATTTTATGTGATAGACTAACACAAAGTGGCACATAATTGTGAAGGAACATGATTTCAAAATTGTTTACAAATAAATATGTGAAAAGTGTGGTGTGCATTGGTATTCAGACCCCTTTAGGCCCCTTTCACACTGGGGCGGTTTTCAGGCGGTACGGCGCTAAAAATAGCGCCTGTGTACCGCCTGAAAAAACCGGCCCCATTCACTCCAGTGTGAAAGCCGGCGGGCTTTCACACTGGAGCGGTGCGCTAGCAGGACCGCAACAAAAGTCCTGCTAGCAGCATCTTTGGAGCGGTGAAGGAGCGGTGTATTCACCGCTCCTATACCGCTCCTTCCCATTGGAATCAATGGGAAACCGCGGGGATACCGCCCGCAAACCGCCGCTGCAGCGGCGCTTTGCGGAGGTTTTTAACCCTTTTGCGGCCGCTAGCGGGGGTTAAAACCACCCCGCTAGCGGCCGCATACCGCGGGAAAAACGATGGTAAAGCAGCGCTAAATATAGCGCTGCTTTACCGTCGCCGCCCCGCACCGCCCCAGTGTGAAGCCAGCCTTACTCTGATACCCCTAACTAAAGTCTAGTGGAACCAATTGCCTTCAGAAGTTACCTAATTAGTAAATAGAGTCCACCTTTGTATAAGTTAAAGCGGGCCTTAAGTGATTTTTTTTTAAGTTTCCATCTATTAAATCTTCTGCCCTTGTTTTAACTTTTGGATAGTAAAACATTTTTCTTCCAGTAAATATCTTGTATAGCCCACTCCTGTTTTCTTGTCTGGTAAAAAGCCTAGGCTTATGACATGCACAGCTCTCTCTCTTTCAGTGAAAGGTGGTTCTGCAAAGTATTTACTCGGGGGGTTGAATACAAATGCACGCCACACTTTGCACATATTTATTTTGAAAACCACTTATCATTCTCATTCCACATTCACAATTATGTGCCACTTTGTGTTGGTCTATCACATTAATATCCCAATAAAATACATTTCCGTTTTTTGTTGTATCATGACAAAATGTGGAAAATTTCAAGGGGTATGAATACTTTTTCAAGGCACTGTAAGTGCTCAATTTTCAAACATATTTCCTATGTACCTATATGTGTGTGTGTGTGTGTATATATATATATATATATATATATATATATATATATATATATATATATATATATATATATATATATATATATATATATATATATATATATATATATATATTTTCTTTTATAGTGATAAGAGCTATATAGGTCATTAGGGATGAGCCGAACACCCCGGGTTCGGTTCGAACCAGAACCTTCGAACGGACCGAAAGTTCGCGCGAAATTTTCGAACCCTATACGTTATAATGGACGCGAACGTTCGAAATCAAAAGTGCTAATTACAACGGCCAATATGCATGTTAATGTCATAAAACAGGTTTGGGGACCCGGGTCCTGCCCCAGGGGACATATATCAATGCAAAAAGAACTTTTAAAAACTAACGTTTTTTCGGGAGCAGTCATTTTAATGATGCATAAAGTGAAAAAAAAAAAGTGACATTTTCCTTTAAATATGGTACCTGGGGGGTGTCCAAAGTATGCCTGTGAAGTGGCATGTGTTTCCCGTGTTTAGAACTGTCCTTGCACAAAATGACATTTGTAAAGGAAAAAAAGAAGCCATTTAAAACCACTTGCGGCTTTAGGTTTGATCTTAAGTAGAATCTGAACAGGTACATTATGAAGTGTAGCTCCATCCCAAAAAAATCTATTTTTAAGCTTTTTGGAGAACATAGGGAGGGGTTATCACCCCTGTAACATTTGCTGTCTTTGCACATCTGTTCAGAACATGTCACCTCACTTTCCGTCCCAATGACAAATGTTTTTGGAAAAGTGGGGTTTTAATTGAAACAAGGATTGGTGATAAAGTATCAGTAGAGAGGAGATACCTTTTTCCCAAATTAAATCTAACAGGATAGAATTTCCCTTCCTAGGGGTAGATTTCCTCTCACTTCCTGTTTTCTCTTTCCATTTGCAAGTAGGAGTCGTTTGTAAGTTGGATGTTTGAAAGTAGGGGCCTGGCGTATATACTCTGCAGAAATTTGCCCTATTAGATGTTGGTGTAGCCACAAGACTGGTGGGCACAGGAATGGGCCCTGCTGTGAGTTAATAGATCAAGATTTGTAATTGCATGCACCTGTTGAACAGGGCAGAAAAATTGGGGGTGGTGGTGGTGGTGGTGGTGGACGGTTTTGCCACAAGACTGTAAGCTCTCACAGTTACTCTTGGTGGGCGCAGGAATGGGCCCTGCTGTGAGTTATTAGATCAAGATTTGTAATTGCAAGCACCTGATGAACAGGGCAGAAAAATTGGGCCTTTGGCGGTGGTGGTGGACGGTGTTGCCACAAGACTGTAGGCCCTCATAGTTACTCTTGGTGGGCGCAGGAATGGGCCCTGCTGTGAGTTATTAGATCAAGATTTGTAATTGCAAGCACCTGATGAACAGGGCAGAAAAATTGGGCCTTTGGCGGTGGTGGTGGACGGTGTTGCCACAAGACTGCAGGCCCTCATAGTTACTCTTGGTGGGCGCAGGAATGGGCCCTGCTGTGAACTATTAGATCAAGATTTGTAATTACCCGCCCCTGTTAAACAGGGGCTGAAAAATTGTGCCTTAGGCACTGGTGCTGGTGCCACAACACTGCAACCCCTCACAGAGACTGTACTTGGAGCACAGCAGTCACACGTGTTGCGAAGCATTTTTTTAAAAAATTGTAAGTACACGCCCCTGTTAAACAGGGGCTGAAAAATTGTGCCTTAGGCACTGGTGCTGGTGCCACAACACTGCAACACGGCCCTCACAGAGACTGTACTTGGAGCACAGCAGTCACACGTGTTGCGAAGCATTTTTTAAAAAAATTGTAAGTACACGCCCCTGTTAAACAGGGGCTGAAAAATTGTGCCTTAGGCACTGGTGCTGGTGCCACAACACTGCAACACGGCCCTCACAGAGACTGTACTTGGAGCACAGCAGTCACACGTGTTGCGAAGCATTTTTTAAAAAAATTGTAAGTACACGCCCCTGTTAAACAGGGGCTGAAAAATTGTGCCTTAGGCACTGGTGCTGGTGCCACAACACTGCAACACGGCCCTCACAGAGACTGTACTTGGAGCACAGCAGTCACACGTGTTGCGAAGCATTTTTTTTAAAAATTGTAAGTACACGCCCCTGTTAAACAGGGGCTGAAAAATTGTGCCTTAGGCACTGGTGCTGTGGCATGGATCATTGAGGAGGAGGAAGAGGATAGTCAGTGAACATAAGAGGACAGTCACTCAGCATCAGCATAGGCAGTCTTGAAGGGATGTGACATTAAAAATTATTCGGTTATATCCGCCTCAGGTGCCTGGTAGCTGGTGGTGATCCAAGACTGATTCATTTTGATGAATGTCAGTCGATCAACCGAGGCGGTGGACAGGCGCACCCTATGATCAGTCACAAATCCTCCAGCAGCACTGAATGTGCGTTCGGAAAGAACGCTGGAGGCAGGACAGGCCAGTAGCTCAATTGCATACTGTGCAAGCTCTGGCCAGTGATCCATCCTCAGGACCCAGTAAGCCAGAGGATTTTCGGTGGGAAAGGTGTCCAAGTCTGACCTTGCCCCAAGGTATTCCTGCACCATGTATATCAGACGCTGGCGATGGTTGCTGGAACCGATCATACCTTGGGGCTGCGGACTAAAAAATTGTCTGAACGCATCGGTCAGACGTCCACCTTCCCCACCGCTCCTTCTGCCACTGACCGAAGCCTCAGCAACTCGTCGCCCAGGACCAGGAGTTTGTAGCCTCCCAGTTTCTGGGAACGCGTTGCACAGACCTTTCTGCAAGGCCTCCCTGAGATGTCTCATCCTCTGCTCCCTCTGCGACGGCAAGATAAGGTCCGCAACCTTACCCTTGTACCGCGGATCAAGGAGAGTGGCCAGCCAGTAATGGTCCCTCTCCTTGATCCGAAGAACACGAGGATCCTTCCGCAGGCTTTGCAGGATCAGGGAGGCCATGCAGCGTAGGTTAGCTGAGGCATTCGGTCCGGAGTCTTCTGGGTCACTGAGGATGACATGATCGCCAGCCACCTCCTCCCAGCCACGTACAAGTCCACTGGTTTGTTGGGACTGTACATCATCCCTAAAAGACTGCTGCTGCTGATGCTGAGTGCCAGGCTCCACCTCCATGCTCACACAATCCTCCTCCTCCTCCTCCTCCTCCTCCCTCCTCCTCATCCTCTTCCTGTGTGATGGGTGGGACAGAAGGAACACTGTCCGGATAAAGGGGGCCTTGAGAGGCAAGGAAGTCCTCCTCTTCCTGCCTCTGTTCTGCCTCAAGTGCCCTGTCCATTATCCCACGCAGCGTATGCTCCAACAGGTGGACAAGAGGGACAGTGTCACTGATGCATGCACTGTCACTGCTCACCATCCTCGTGGCCTCCTCAAATGGTGAGAGGACAGTGCATGCATCCCTGATCATGCTCCACTGACGTGGGGAAAAAAAACCAAGCTCCCCTGACCCTGTCCTGGTGCCGTAGTCGCAAAGGTACTCATTGATGGCCCTCTGCTGCGTGTGCAGTCGCTGCAGCATGGCCAACGTTGAGTTCCACCTGGTGGGCATGTCACATATTAGGCGGTTCTTGGGCAGGTTCAGCTCCTTTTGCAGCTCAGTCAGCCGAGCACTGGCATTATAAGATCGGCGGAAATGCACACAGACTTTCCTGGCCTGCCTCAGGACATCCTGTAAGCCTGGGAACCTGCCCAAGAACCGCTGCACCACCAGGTTGAGGACGTGAGCCATGCAGGGCACATGGGTGAGCTGCCCCTGTCGCAGGGCGGAGAGGAGGTTGGTGCCATTGTCAGAAACGACCATTCCTGGCTTAAGCTGACGTGGCGTCAACCACCTCTCGGCCTGCCCCTGCAGAGCTGCCAGAACCTCTGGCCCAGTGTGGCTCCTGTCCCCCAAACACACCAGCGCAAGCACGGCATGGCATCTTTTTGCCTGCGTACTTGCGTAGCCCCTTGTACGCCTACGGAGCACCGCTGGTTCCAAGGACAGAGCACTGGAGGAAGAAGAAGAGGAGGGGGTGGAGGAGAGAGGTGTGTCACAACCAGTAGCAGTAGTCGCGTTTTGGAGGCGTGGTGGCGGAACAACCTCCAACACTACTGCACCTTGTCCTGCATCCCTCCCAGCTGCCAATAGAGTGACCCAATGGGCCGTGAAAGAAAGGTACCGTCCCTGTCCATGCCTGCTGGACCATGAGTCAGCGGTAATATGCACCTTACCGCTGACCGCCCTGTCCAGCGAGGCATGGACATTGCCCTCCACATGCCGGTAGAGAGACGGAATCGCCTTCCGCGAGAAAAAGTGGCGTTTGGGAACCTGCCACTGAGGAACCGCACATTGAACAAACTCACGGAAGGGGGCCGAGTCTACCAACTGAAAAGGCAGCAGTTGAAGTGCTAGCAATTTAGCAAGGCTAGCATTCAACCGCTGGGCATGTGGATGGCTGGGAGTGTACTTCTTTCTACGGTCCAGCAGCTGGGGCAGGGAAATTTGCCTGCTGCATTCGGACGTCGGTGTACTGCAAGTACTTGGTTGTGACACACCGAATTCTACACCTTCAGTCCTCTCAGAGCAGCTTTCAGAGAGGACTGAAGGTGTAGTGGGGATGGAGATCCCAGCTGAGGAGGAGCAAGGAGAGGTCCGCTTAGTTCTTTGGTGTGGGTCTTTTATGTGTGCCTGCCAACGAGCTGCATGGCAGGTCGCCATATGTCTGGTCATGCTTGTCGTGCCCAAGCGGCTGATGTTTTGGCCACGCGAGATACGCTTGAGACAAATATTGCAAATAGCAGTGGTGCGATCTGCTGCACTCGTCTCAAAAAAGGCCCACACCAAAGAACTTTTCTGATAACGTGCAGAGGCAGCGCCCTGCACAGGCGGAGCTCTGCGGTGTTGTACAGTTGCTGTGCTGGCCTCTACCTGGCCTCCAGGGGGCATCCTGCCTCGTTGGACATGTGACGCCGCATCCTCCTCCTCCTCGTCCTCCTCCTCATCCTCTCTCCCTTGAGGCACCCACGTGGAGTCAGTGACCTCATCATCCCCTCCCTCTTCACCACTAGAGCAAACCTGGCAGTAAGCTGCAGCTGGTGGAACTGTACTGCCAGATTCCTCAAGCTGGGTATCGTCATCCGAGCCTTCGAATCGTTGGGCATCCTCCTGGAGCATGTACCCAACACTGTGCTCAAAGAGTTCGGGGGACTCCTCAGGAGGACATGGTGGGTCTAGGGAAGGGGTGGCTGATGATGCTCTGTCAGTACCCTGAGCCTGGGTGAGAGAGGATGAGGAGGATGAGGAGGGCTTGGTCATCCATTCTACCAAGCCTTCAGCATGATGCGGCTCCACATGTCCAGCTGCCGAAAACAAAGACGCGCGTGTCCCATGGCCACGTGCTGATGACGATGCACGACCACGTCCACGTCCACGGCCACGTCCACTAGAAACAGAGCCTGCCTGCCCTGTGTTCTTGGCTCTGCACGCTCTGCCTCCCCTTGGCGGTCTTCCAGCCATTGTAGTCGGTAGTCCTGTGGGTGCTGCTGAGAAGAATATATAGGAGCTCTGTGTGATGCCACTAACACACTAGAAGTCCTGTGGGTGCTTATGCAAAGAAAATAGAGGAGCTCTGTGTGATGCCACTAACACACTAGAAGTCCTGTGGGTGCTTATGCAAAGAAAATAGAGGAGCTCTGTGTGATGCCACTAACACACTAGAAGTCCTGTGGGTGCTTATGCAAAGAAAATAGAGGAGCTCTGTGTGATGCCACTAACACACTAGAAGTCCTGTGGGTGCTGCTGAGAAGAATATATAGGAGCTCTGTGTGATGCCACTAACACACTAGAAGTCCTATGGGTGCTTCTGCAAAGAAAATAGAGGAGCTCTGTGTGATGCCACTAACACACTAAAAGTCCTGTGGGTGCTTCTGCAAAGAAAATAGAGGAGCTCTGTGTGATGCCACTAACACACTAGAAGTCCTGTGGGTGCTTATGCAAAGAAAATAGAGGAGCTCTGTGTGATGCCACTAACACACTAGAAGTCCTGTGGGTGCTGCTGAGAAGAATATATAGGAGCTCTGTGTGATGCCACTAACACACTAGAAGTCCTATGGGTGCTTCTGCAAAGAAAATAGAGGAGCTCTGTGTGATGCCACTAACACACTAGAAGTCCTGTGGGTGCTGCTGAGAAGAATATATAGGAGCTCTGTGTGATGCCACTAACACACTAGAAGTCCTATGGGTGCTTCTGCAAAGAAAATAGAGGAGCTCTGTGTGATGCCACTAACACACTAGAAGTCCTGTGGGTGCTTCTGCAAAGAAAATAGAGGAGCTCTGTGTGATGCCACTAACACACTAGAAGTCCTGTGGGTGCTTATGCAAAGAAAATAGAGGAGCTCTGTGTGATGCCACTAACACACTAGAAGTCCTGTGGGTGCTTATGCAAAGAAAATATAGGAGCTCTGTGTGATGCCACTAACACACTAGAAGTCCTGTGGGTGCTTATGCAAAGAAAATAGAGGAGCTCTGTGTGATGCCACTAACACACTAGAAGTCCTGTGGGTGCTGCTGAGAAGAATATATAGGAGCTCTGTGTGATGCCACTAACACACTAGAAGTCCTATGGGTGCTTCTGCAAAGAAAATAGAGGAGCTCTGTGTGATGCCACTAACACACTAGAAGTCCTGTGGGTGCTGCTGAGAAGAATATATAGGAGCTCTGTGTGATGCCACTAACACACTAGAAGTCCTGTGGGTGCTTATGCAAAGAAAATAGAGGAGCTCTGTGTGATGGGACTAACACACTTCAAGTCCTATAGGTGCTTCTGGGAAGAAAATATAGCTCTGTGTGTGTGATGGGACTAACACACTTCAAGTCCTATAGGTGCTTCTGGGAAGAAAATATAGCTCTGTGTGTGTAATGGGACTAACACACTTCAAGTCCTATAGGTGCTTCTGGGAACAAAATATAGCTCTGTGTGTGTAATGGGACTAACACACTTCAAGTCCTATAGGTGCTTCTGGAACAAAATATAGCTCTGTGTGTGTGATGGGACTAACACACTTCAAGTCCTATAGGTGCTTCTGGGAAGAAAATATAGCTCTGTGTGTGTAATGGGACTAACACACTTCAAGTCCTATAGGTGCTTCTGGGAAGAAAATATAGCTCTGTGTGTGTGATGGGACTAACACACTTCAAGTCCTATAGGTGCTTCTGGGAAGAAAATATAGCTCTGTGTGTGTAATGGGACTAACACACTTCAAGTCCTATAGGTGCTTCTGGGAACAAAATATAGCTCTGTGTGTGTAATGGGACTAACACACTTCAAGTCCTATAGGTGCTTCTGGGAACAAAATATAGCTCTGTGTGTGTGATGGGACTAACCCACTTCAAGTCCTATAGGTGCTTCTGGGAAGAAAATATAGCTCTGTGTGTGTAATGGGACTAACACACTTCAAGTCCTATAGGTGCTTCTGGGAACAAAATATAGCTCTGTGTGTGTAATGGGACTAACACACTTCAAGTCCTATAGGTGCTTCTGGGAAGAAAATATAGCTCTGTGTGTGTGATGGGACTAACACACTTCAAGTCCTATAGGTGCTTCTGGGAACAAAATATAGCTCTGTGTGTGTAATGGGACTAACACACTTCAAGTCCTATAGGTGCTTCTGGGAACAAAATATAGCTCTGTGTGTGTGATGGGACTAACACACTTCAAGTCCTATAGGTGCTTCTGGGAAGAAAATATAGCTCTGTGTGTGTAATGGGACTAACACACTTCAAGTCCTATAGGTGCTTCTGGGAAGAAAATATAGCTCTGTGTGTGTGATGGGACTAACACACTTCAAGTCCTATAGGTGCTTCTGGGAAGAAAATATAGCTCTGTGTGTGTAATGGGACTAACACACTTCAAGTCCTATAGGTGCTTCTGGGAACAAAATATAGCTCTGTGTGTGTAATGGGACTAACACACTTCAAGTCCTATAGGTGCTTCTGGGAAGAAAATATAGCTCTGTGTGTGTGATGGGACTAACACACTTCAAGTCCTATAGGTGCTTCTGGGAAGAAAATATAGCTCTGTGTGTGTAATGGGACTAACACACTTCAAGTCCTATAGGTGCTTCTGGGAACAAAATATAGCTCTGTGTGTGTAATGGGACTAACACACTTCAAGTCCTATAGGTGCTTCTGGGAAGAAAATATAGCTCTGTGTGTGTAATGGGACTAACACACTTCAAGTCCTATAGGTGCTTCTGGGAACAAAATATAGCTCTGTGTGTGTGATGGGACTAACACACTTCAAGTCCTATAGGTGCTTCTGGGAACAAAATATAGCTCTGTGTGTGTAATGGGACTAACACACTTCAAGTCCTATAGGTGCTTCTGGGAACAAAATATAGCTCTGTGTGTGTGATGGGACTAACACACTTCAAGTCCTATAGGTGCTTCTGGGAAGAAAATATAGCTCTGTGTGTGTAATGGGACTAACACACTTCAAGTCCTATAGGTGCTTCTGGGAAGAAAATATAGCTCTGTGTGTGTAATGGGACTAACACACTTCAAGTCCTATAGGTGCCTGGGAACAAAATATAGGAGCTCTGCCTGCCTGCCACGAACACACTACAAGTCCTATAGGTGCTTCTGGTAACAAAATATAGGAGCTCTGCCTGCCTGCCACTAACACACTACAAGTCCTATAGGTGCTTCTGGGAAGAAAAATATAGCTCTGTGTGTGTAATGGGACTAACACACTTCAAGTCCTATAGGTGCTTCTGGGAACAAAGTATAGCTCTTTGTGTGTAATGGGACTAACACACTTCAAGTCCTATAGGTGCTTCTGGGAAGAAAATATAGCTCTGTGTGTGTAATGGGACTAACACACTTCAAGTCCTATAGGTGCTTCTGGGAACAAAATATAGCTCTGTGTGTGTAATGGGACTAACACACTTCAAGTCCTATAGGTGCTTCTGGGAACAAAATATAGCTCTGTGTGTGTGATGGGACTAACACACTTCAAGTCCTATAGGTGCTTCTGGGAAAAAAATATAGCTCTGTGTGTGTAATGGGACTAACACACTTCAAGTCCTATAGGTGCTTCTGGGAACAAAATATAGCTCTGTGTGTGTGATGGGACTAACACACTTCAAGTCCTATAGGTGCTTCTGGGAAGAAAATATAGCTCTGTGTGTGTAATGGGACTAACACACTTCAAGTCCTATAGGTGCTTCTGGGAAGAAAATATAGCTCTGTGTGTGTAATGGGACTAACACACTTCAAGTCCTATAGGTGCTTCTGGAAGAAAATATAGCTCTGTGTGTGTAATGGGACTAACACACTTCAAGTCCTATAGGTGCCTCTGGGAACAAAAATATAGGAGCTCTGCCTGCCTGCCACGAACACACTACAAGTCCTATAGGTGCTTCTGGTAACAAAATATAGGAGCTCTGCCTGCCTGCCACTAACACACTACAAGTCCTATAGGTGCTTCTGGTAACAAAATATAGGAGCTCTGCCTGCCTGCCACGAACACACTACAAGTCCTATAGGTGCTTCTGGTAACAAAATATAGGAGCTCTGCCTGCCTGCCACTAACACACTACAAGTCCTATAGGTGCTTCTGGTAACAAAATATAGGAGCTCTGCCTGCCTGCCACGAACACACTACAAGTCCTATAGGTGCTTCTGGTAACAAAATATAGGAGCTCTGCCTGCCTGCCACTAACACACTACAAGTCCTATAGGTGCTTCTGGTAACAAAATATAGGAGCTCTGCCTGCCTGCCACGAACACACTACAAGTCCTATAGGTGCTTCTGGTAACAAAATATAGGAGCTCTGCCTGCCTGCCACTAACACACTACAAGTCCTATAGGTGCTTCTGGTAACAAAATATAGGAGCTCTGCCTGCCTGCCACGAACACACTACAAGTCCTATAGGTGCTTCTGGTAACAAAATATAGGAGCTCTGCCTGCCTGCCACGAACACACTACAAGTCCTATAGGTGCTTCTGGTAACAAAATATAGGAGCTCTGCCTGCCTGCCACGAGCACACTACAAGCCCCTCTTTGTCAATCAATCTTTGTAACTGAATCTATCTAACTCAATCTCTGCAAGTGAATCTCTCTATCTATCTAAATGCAGCAGAGTGTCACAGAAACAGCCTGCTCAATCTGCGCCGGAACAGCATGTGACCGGCGCAGACGGCGTGGCGGCGTTTTATAGGGGGGGGCGTGTACTACAGCCCCTGAGCTGTAATTGGCTACAGGCGTCCTGCCTGTAGCCAATTATGGCTCTTCGAGTTTCCGGGGCTGTGATTGGCCAAGCATGCGGGGTCACAGTGCATGCTTGGCCAATCATCAGCCAGCAATGCACTGCGTCGGCCGCGCCGGCCGCAATGCATTGCGGGGCCGCTCGCATCACACGAACGTGATGCGAGCGGCCAAAATAGTTCTGGGCTCGCCGAGCGAGCGAACGCCCGGTGCTCGATGCGAACGTGGGTTCGCATCGAGCACCGGGCCCATCCTTATAGGTCATCAATATCTGGACACTATAAGGTCTCATCGGTTGTGGAGGGTGTGATTTTACACCCTCCACAACCGATGAGACCTTAAAGTGTCCAGATATTGTGCAGTGTACACATGTTGTGGCTGTGATGCTTTACCTCACGACCACAGCAGGAACTATACCCCCCTTTCGCATTTGGTGGGAACTACCACCCGCCAAAAACAACCTTTTCAAGTGAATGGGGCCACACTGGAACCACGCACAATGCTTGTGGCTGTGGTGCGGTAGTGCAGCATTTAGCAGGTTAAATCAGGCAGTGAGAAGCAGTGATGTAAGTAACTGAGTTAAAATAAACGGAGTTACCTAACGCAGTTACTTTAGAGGGTAATCTAACTGATTACTTTTCCCCTCATGGTAACTCAGTTCCCATTACTTTGGCTTAGTTACCCCAATTACATCTACCGCCACTAGATGGCAGTAGTGCAATTCCGGTGTCCTGCCGAAAAAATTCCCCCGCTGGTTAAGGACCCCCTGTACTGCACAGGCGCAGGGCTTGCGCAGTACGAAGGACTACGGAGCTTCCGAAAATTGCCGAACCTAAACAGCTCTGAGTGAACTCTACACTGCACAGGCGCAGTTAACATGTAATTGTACGAGGCGATGCCGCGCGCTCCCGATGCTCGTGCTACTCTGCAAGGGGCGTCTATCGTGTAAGTAAGGGGCGGGTCTAGTATTACTGTAACCAAGGTGCGCATTTATTATTATTGTTATATATCGAGCTCTGCCCATTAATTTAACATTCGCCCTCTTTTGTAGCCATCCGCCCCTTACACAATATAATAATAATAGACCCGCCACTTGCTTACACGCTATAACAGATCTGCCCCTTGGTTAAACGATGCATAACAATAATAATAAATGTGCCCCTTGATTACAGTAATACTAGACCCGCCCCTTAGTTACACGTATAGAATATTTAAAAAAAAAAGTCAGTTACTTTGCTGCGGAACTAATTACTTTTCCAATGTAGTAACTGAGTTACTAACGCGATTACTTTTTGGGAGAAGTAATTTGTAACTTAACTAATTACTTTTTTAAAGTAAGATGACCAACACTGGTGAGAAGGTGATACAATGCCTCCTCACTGCCTGGCAAATGCTTTTTGAAGAGTGAAGAACACTGTTTTCTTCATCTGGAGCTGCGGGCAAGCGGCCTGTGTTAATCAATTGAGATGCATGCAGGGGCTTTACAGACTCACCCGCGCATGTAAGTATGACAGGTACGCAGAGACGGGTGCATTGACCCAACCATAGACACTGCGCCTGGGGCCGTGCACCAGTATCTGCACACATGTCAAATTTGACTGTACAGACGAGTTGTACAGCTGCTGCATCTCCATTGACCTATAAAGGCTCCACGCTGCTCCGGACACATAAACAAATGGCTCTTCACAATGTCTAGGTAGGGGTTGTGCCTGAGCATTAAAACGCAGATTGCTATACAAGCTATATATTGCCGCACACGCTGCAGTGAGCACAACATTTCTAGCGCCAGACCTTCCCCATAACACTAAATGGATGATTTATATGGGGGCTTTTAAAGTGTCACTTATGGAAAATATAGGGTATTAACCACTTCAGCCCCGGACCAATTTGCAGCTAAAGGACCAGGCCCCTTTTTGCAATTCGGCACTGCGTCGCTTTAACTAACAATTGTGCGGTCGTGCGACGTGGCTCCAAAACAAAATTGGCGTCCTTTTTTTCCCACAAATAGAGCTTTCTTTTGGTGGTATTTGATCGCCCCTGCGGTTTTTATTTTTTGCGCTATAAACAAAAATAGAGCGACAATTTTGAAAAAAATTCAATATTTTTTACTTTTTGCTATAATAAATATCCCCAAAAAATATATAAAAAAACATTTTTTTTCCTCAGTTTAGGCCGATACGTATTCTTCTACATATTTTTGGTAAAAAAAATCGCAATTAGCGATTATTGATTAGTTTGCGCCAAAGTTATAGCGTTTACAAAATAGGGGATAGTTTTATAGCATTTTTATTAATATTTTTTTTTTTATTAGTAATGGCGGCGATCAGCGATTTTTTATTGTGACTGCGACATTTTGGCGGACACATCGGACATTTTTGACACATTTTTGGGACATTTGTCATTTATACAGCAATCACTGCTATTTAAATAGCACTGATTCCTATGTAAATGACAGTTGTAGTTAGGGGGTTAACCACTAGGGGGCGGGGAGGAGTCAGTGTGACGTGTTGTGTTTTTTTTTACAGTAGGGGGGCGTGGCTGTACGTCTGACGTCATTGATCGGCGTTCCCGATGACAGGGAACCGCCGATCACTGACAGTCAGTGTAGGAAGCGCGGGGAGAGGTTTGTTTACATAGACCTCTCCCCGTTCTTCAGCTCCGTAACCCGATCGCGGGATACCAGCGGCGATCGGGTCCGCTGGTCCCGCGGCCGTGGTCACGGAGCTCCCGACCGGGTCGCGAGCGCGCCGCTAGCGGCGCGCGCGCGACCACGGGCAGGCACATGCACGATCACGTACCGGTACGTGATTCTGCCTGCCCGTGCCATTCTGCTGACGTATATATGCAGTGGCCGGTCGGGAAGCGGTTAAAGGGGTTTGTGTTTTTTCACCTTAATGCATCATATGCATTAGGGTGAAAAAACACCCGTCAGTGACCGGCCCCCCAGCCCCCCCGTTTTACTTACCTGAACCCTCAAACTTGACCCACGGGGATGCGCTGTCTCTCTGCCTGGGGTTCTCAGCTCTTGATTGGATAGATTGATAGCAGCACAGCCATTGGCTCCCGCTGCTGTCAATCAAATCCAATGACGCGAGCATCGGGGGGGGGCGGGGCAGAGACCTGCATTCGGTCTCTGACGACGCTGAATGCTGGACTCGGCAGCGTGCCCGCAGGGTAACCCCCTTGGGAGAAGCGCTTCTTTGAGGGGGTTATCAGATATGGGGAGGAGCCGCGAGAGCTGCCGGGGGACCCCAGAAGAGCAGGTTTGGGGCCACTTTGTGCAAAACGAGATGCATAGTGGAGGTAAGTATGACATGTTTGTTATCTATTTATTTTTTATTTTATTTTTTTACCTTTACAATCACTTTAAAGTTTGTCACCATTCCTCGGAAGCATGCAATTCTAAGGTTTGACATGTTGGTTATCTGTTAAACCTCATCTTTTTATATTTTACCATAAAAAAAAAAATTTATTACATTTGGGCGCCCTAAAAATAACTTTAGTGTATTTTTTCAGACATTTTGCATTTCCTAAACATTTGCAGTGATAATGTGTGACACTAAAAAATGTAACTACCACTATTTTATTCTCTAGGGTGTCTGCTTTCAGATAATATACAATCAGGGCCGGGACAAGGGGTGGGCAGGAGGGGAGGCTGCCCCTGGCGCAATGGTTTATTTCAGGGGTGGGGGGCACCCTGACCCTAACCCTAAGGGAAAGGGGGGCGCAGTTTGGCATCTTTGCCCTGGGCGCTGGATGACCTTGTCCCAGCACTGTATACAATGTTTTGGGAGTTTTATGTAATCATCAGGCCCAAAATATATTTTATTTGAGCATATGTGCAAACAATGCAAAACAGTTCTGGCAACAAAAGAATTAATGTGTTTTGTATGTCTATTCAATAAAGGTAAAAAAAAAAAAAAAAAATCCAGAAATTCTGTGCCGCCCTGTGAACTCTGCAGTGTTATCTCAAGCAGTCTTGCTACTGGACACCTCACATATGTTACGGAGATGAGGAGGGGGATGTTCTGTAGTAGATTGCAGACCCCTTAGCACAGGAAGCATGTTAGTGGCATGGGGGAAATAGACTGATAAAAAAGAAAACTAATGCAGCCACCACATCTAAGCTGCACAATGTGTTACATGTTTGTTCTTGGGTTTAGATACTTTAAAAAATTAAATATTTTTTTTGTTCTTTTAATTTTAGGTACACAGGAAAAAAGATTAAAGACGTCATAAACATGGGATCTTATAACTATCTTGGCTTTGCAGAGAACAATGAGGAGTCGCTGGAGACAGTGAAGGAAGCGGTGCAGGCATACGGACCTGGAATATGCAGCACCAGACAGGAAATGGGTAAGGAGGATGACCATGGGGCATGTGGCATGCCTGGTTACCGACCCGTGGAAAAGTTTTGTTCAGTATGTAAACTGCTAATTGACTTACGTTTCCTTGGGCTTAGGGAAAAGCATGCAATTAAGTCATGAGTACTCGGATAGACATCGCAGGTTAAATATTGTTATATACTGATTCTGCTACATAGTCATTCTGCATAGTTTACAGGCATGAATAGTTCAGAAAATAACAGCACCCTCTGATACTAAACAGATTTCATAGACATACCTTTTCCTTTTATGACGCTAGAAAAAATACATTTCACATCATGTTATGGTTTCCACAATGTTACGTTTGCAGGAGGTTTCTGAAAACTGTGGAAAAACCTGATTTATCTTTTGTATGACAAACTGCAAACCCATTGACCCAGGCCGTAGCTAGTCACGTGACCGACAATTTTAGTGTATATATACTTCTGGAGCTATGTAAAGCTACCAGGAAAGAAATAGTGTGTGTAAGCCTGTCTCAACCTTTTACCACACAGGAACTTTGTAAATGGTTTTCAGGTATCAGGAAACCCCCACGAAAATGATTAGACCTACATCATGTGGTACATTAGTGTGATCAATATGTTGTAGGTTAAGTAAAATATTTGCTTAATAATCATGAAATGAAACAAGTACAAAATAGCCAGAAAACAGAGAAAATTGTAGTGATCCCTATATTGGTGGCCATTCTGGAAGCAACCCCCTACATTGGTGGTCATAGTAGATGTGACAGTTACATAGATGGTCAGTGTTGATGTGACCCACATTGGTGGTCAGTATAGATGTTACCCATACAAAAATGGTCAGTGTAGATGTGACTTATACATAAAGTGGATGGTCAATGTTGATGTGACCGTTAGATTGGTTGTCAGTGTAGATGTGACCCTTACATTAGTGGTCAGTGTAGATGTAATCCTTACATTGATGGTCAGTGTAGATGTGACCCATACATTGGCCGTCAGTGTAGGTGCGACTCTTATGCCCCGTACACACGGTCGGAAATTACGACGGAAAATGTCCGATCGGACCATGTTGTCGGAAAATCCGACCGTGTGTGGGCTCCATCTAACTTTTTTTCCGACGGAAAAAATTTGAGATCCTGCTCTCAAATTTTCCGACAACAAAATCCGATCTGACTTTTTCCGATCGTGTGTAGAGAATTCCGACGGACAAAGTGCCACGCATGCTCAGATCAAATTAGGAGACCAAGCCTATTGGCTACTAGCCTCTACGTAGTTCCGTCATACGCAACGAACGTCACCACGTTCAGAATGATCGGATTTTCCGACAACTTTGTCCGACCGTGTGTATGCAACACCAGTGTCGGCCAAAATCCGTCGGAAAAAATCCGACGGATATTGTGGTCGAAATTTTCCGACCGTGTGTACGGGGCATTACATTGGTGGTCCATGTAAACACAAACCTTTACATTGGCAGTCAGTGTAGACATGACCCATACATTGGTGGTCAGTGTGAATGTGACCCATACATTGGTGGTCAGTGTGAATGTGACCCTTACATTGGTGGTCAGTGTAGACGTGACCCTTATAATGGTGGTCAATGTAGACGTGACCTGTACACTGGTACTCTGTGTAAATGTGACCCTGACATAGGTGGTCAGTGTAGACGTGACTCTTACAATGGTGGTGAATGTAGATGTGACCCATACACTTGGTACTCTGTGTAGATGTTACCCATACATTGGTGGTCAGTGTAGGCAGGAGATTAATCTGACACTGCTCCTGTCTTAAGAAACCACTAGCAACTTTGGGAGATATCTCAGGTTTCCACTGAAGCCTGGTTTGAGTAGGGCTTCCATATGTACTCTCGCAGTGGCGGCCTGTTCATTGTGGGCGCAAGGGCGCCGCCCCCCTATCCCTGCTGCCGCCTCCCTATCCATGTGCCCGGCCCCTTTTCAGGACGCCGGACGCATGGATTCCTATGGCGGTGGTGGGAGTGGGTGTATTTTTTTTAAGTACCTGATTAGAGCCATAGGCTCTAATGGGCTTCAAAAAAGGGTGGGCTCGGGGCCCTGAACCCACCCAATTGTGTGACCATAGTGAATGAATATTCGCTATTTTCACACTGCATTGCCTCCCAACCAATCTGGAGGCAGGTCAGTGAGACCTGTTTCCTGATTGGCCAAAGCGCCAGGCATCCCTATTGGATGCTCAGCGCTTTGGCGGAAGTGGGACAGAGGAAGCGAGAGGAGAGGAGATGCCAGAGAAGAGGATAAGGTAAGCGCCGATCCATCCGCGGGGGGGGGGTGGGGAGGTGTGTCAGCGTTGTGGATCACGGGGGGTGTCAGCGGGAGGAACACTGGCAGCTTTTTATGGGCACACTGGCAGCTTTTGATGGGCACACTGGAAGCTTTTAATGGGCACAGTGGCAGCGCTTGATGGGCACAGTGGCTGCGTCTGATGATTTTTTATTTATTTTTTTAAAACATTTTTTGCGCCCCTCCAAAAATTTTGAGCACCAGCCACCACTGGTACTCTGCCTTTCCTGTTCTTCTGAAAATGCTAGTTGCCTGGATGTCTTGGTGAGAAAACTAGCATGTGAAATGTCATATTCTTCATAATTTAGTCCAGCTCATTTCCTCAAACATTACTGCAGCTAGATGTTCTGTGCAACAGCCAAGCAAATAGTATATTTGATGTGGTTAGTAACTAGTGCCAGACCCCATATTTATCTGATAACAGTTTTCCTGTAATTGCCTGTAATTTTCTGCAGTATTACATTTACAGCAGGTTTCTGAAAACTGTGGAAATACCTGATTTGAGGTGTTGAATGGTTCATCTTTGTATGACATCCTGCAAACCCATTGAACCAACTGTTCTAGTGTGTGTGTGTGTATGTGTATGTGTATGTGAAAACAGTGTGAAAACTGTAGTGATCCCTATATTGGTGGGCAGTGTGGAAGCAACCTCTTACATTGGCGGTCAGTGTAGATGTGACCCTTACATAGATGGTCAGTGTTGATGTGACCCATACATACTATAGGTGGTCAATATAGATGTGACCCATACATACTATAGGTGGTCAGTATAGATGTGACCCATACATAGGTATTCAGTGTAGATGTGATCCTTACATTGGTGACCAGTGTGGAAGCAGCTTCTTACATTGGTGGTCAAGGTAGACATGACCCATACATCGGTGATCAGTGTGGAAGCAGCTCCCTACATTGGCAGCCAGTGTGGAAGCAGCTCCTTACATTGATGGTCAATGTAGAAGCGACCCATACATTGGTGACCAGTGTGGAAGCAGTTCCTTACATTGTAGATGTGACTCTTACATTGGTGGTCCATGTAGACATAAACCCTTACATTGGCAGTTAGTGTAGACATGACCTATACATTGGTGGTCAGTGTGAATCTCACCTATATATATATATATATATATATATATATATATATATATATATATATATATATATATATATATAATCTCTCTCATAAAACAAATGCTATAAATTGAGTTGAAGTTTAGTGAGTAAAATTTGTATTTGAACCCCAAGCAAAACATGACTTAGTACTTGGTGGAATAACCCTTGTTGGCAAGCACAGAGGTAAGACGTTTCTTTTTAGTTAGTAACCAGGTTTGCACACATCTCAGGGGGGAATTTGGTGCACTCTTCTTTACAGATCCTCTCTAAATCCTTAAGGTTTCTTAGCGGTCTCTTGGCAACTCGAAGTTTCAGCTCCCTCCATACATTTTCTACAGGATCAGGGTCTGGGGACTGACTAGGCCACTCTATGACCTTAATGTGCTTCTTCCTGAGCCACTCCTTTGTTGCCTTGAGGGTATGTTTTGGGTCATTGTCATGCTGGAAGACCCATCCGCGACCCATCTTCAGTGTTCTGACTGAGGGAAGAAGGTTCTCATCTAAGATTTTACAATACATGACCCCGTCCATTGGCCCCTCAATGCGGCAAAGTCGGCCTGTCACTTTAGCAGAGAAATAGCCTCAAAGCATCATGTTTTATACCTACGTGCTTGACTATAGAGATGGTGTTCTTAGGGTCATAGTCAGCATTTTTCTTCCTCCAAACACAGCGAGTTGCGTTAATGCCAAAGAGCTCAATTTTGGTCTCATCTGACCACAGCACTTTCTCTCAGTCCTTCTCTGAATAATTTAGATGTTTATTGTCATGACTGTACTTGTGCGTTCTTGAGGAAGGGGACTAGCTGTGTTTGGAGGGAAATTCTGACTATGACCCTTAAATTGGTGGTCAGTGTAGGCAGGAGGTCAGTCTGACACTACGCTCCCGTCTTGAGAAACCACTAGCAACTTCGGTAGATACCTCAGGGTTCCACTGAAGCTCGGTTGAGAAAGGCTTCCCTCTGTACTCTGCCTTTCCTGTTCTTCTGAAAATGCTAGTTGCCTGGAAGCCTAGGTCAGAAACCTAGCATGTGAAATGTCCTATTCTTCATAATTAGTCCACCTCATTTCTTCAAAAATTACTGCAGCTAGATGTTCTGTGCAACAGCCAAGCAAATAGTATTTTGGATGTGGTTAGAAGTGCCAACCCCCATATTTATCTGATGACAGACATGTTTCCTTTCCTTGCCTGTGACTTTGCAGCATTCCTTCCACAAGGTTACATTTGCAGCAGGTTTCTGAAAACTGTGGAAAAACCTGATTCACAGTGTTGAATGGTTTATCTTTTGTATGACATCCGGCAACGTCATTGACCCAGATGCTGGTGAGTCACATGACCAACCGTTCTAGTATATATACTTCTGGAGCTATGAAAAGCTACCAGGAAACAAATGCTGTGTGTCAGCATGTCTCAATCTTTTTTCCCTTGGTATATTAGTGTGATCAGTGTGTTGTAGGTTAAATAAAATAGTGTTTTTTCTTAATAATCATGAAATGAAACAAATACAAAATAGTCAGAAAAAAAACATAGAGAGTGAAAACTGTAGGGAACCCTTATTGGTGGCCATTGTGGATGCAAACCCTTACATTGGTGGTCAGTGTAGATGGTCCGCCCCCTTACATTGTTGGTCAGAGTTGATCCGACCCTTAAATTGGCTTGGCCCTTACATTGGTGATCGGTGTAAATGTGACCCTTACAATGGTGATCTGTGTAGATGTGACTCTTACATTGGCGGTCAATGTAAAAGTATTCACCCCCCCCCTTGGCATTTTTCGTGTTTTGTTGCCTTACAACCTGGAATTAACATAGATTGTTTGAGGATTTGCATCATTTAATTTACAGAACATGCTCACAACTTTGAAGATTTTTATTGTATTTTAATTTTTTTATTGTGAAGCTAACAACAAATAGGACAAAAAAACTTGTGCATAACTATTCAGCCCCCTAAAGTCAATACTTTGTAGAGCCACCTTTTGCATCTATCACACCTCTAAGTCGCTTTGGATAACTCTCTATGAGCTTGCCACATCTTACCACTGGGATTTTTGCCCATTCCACCTTGCATAACTGCTCCAGCTCCTTCAAGTTGGATGGTTTGCGCTTGTGAACAGCAATCTTTAAGTCTGACCACAGATTTTTTATTGGATTGAGGTCTGGGCTTTGACTAGGCCATTCCAACACATTTACATGTTTCCCCTTAAACCACTGAAGTGTTGCTTTAGCAGTGTGTTTGGGGTCATTGTCCTGCTGGAAGGTGAACCTCCGTCCTAGCCTCAAACCACACACAGAGTGGTACAGGTTTTGCTCAAGAATATCCTTGTATTTAGCACCATCTATCTTTCCCTCAACTCTGACCAGTTTCCCAGTCCCGACTGCTGAAAAACATCCCCACAGCATGATGCTGCCACCACCATGTTTCACTGTGGGAATGGTGTTCTTTGGGTGATGTGATGTGATGTGTTGGGTTTGCGCCATTCATAGCGTTTTCTTTGATGGCCAAAAAGTTCAATTTTAGTCTCATCAGACGGGAGCACCTTCCTCCATACATTTTGGGAGTATCCCACATGCCTTTTCGCAAACTCAAAACGTGCCATTTTGTGTTCTGCTGAAAGTAATGGCTTTCTTCTGGCCACTCTGCCATACAGCCCAACGCTATGGAACATACGGCTTATTGCTCCTCCAAAGTTACCTTTGGTCTCTGTGCTGCCTCTCTAATTAATGCCCTTCTGGCCCGGTCCGTGAGTTTTGGTGTGTGGCCGTCTCTTGCCAGGTTTGCTGTTGTGCCATGTTCTTTCCATTTTGGTTATGATAGATTTGATGGTGCTCCTAGGGATCATCAAAGATTTGGATATTTTTTTACAACCTAACCCTGACTTGTACTTCTCAACAACATTGTCCCTTACTTGTTTGGAGAGTTCCTTGGTCTTCATGGCAGTATTTTGGTTAGTGGTGCCTCTTGCTTAGATGTTGCAGCCTCTGGGGCCTTTCAAAAATGTGTTTGTCTATATGTAATGACAGATCATATGACACTTAGATTGCACACAGGTGGACATCATTTCACTAATTATGTGACTTCTGAAGGTAATTGGTTGCACCAGAGCTTTTTATGGGCTTCATAACAAAGGGGGTGAATAAATACACACATGCCAATTACCAGTTTTTATTTCTCAAAAATTGTTTTATGTATATATTTTTTTAATTTTAATTCACCAACTTAGACTATTGTGTTCTGATCCATCACATATAATTCAGATTAAAAAAAAAACATAGAACTAAAGGCTGTAATGTAACAAAATAGGTAAAAAGCCAGGGGGGTGAATACTTTTGCAAGGCACTGTAGATATGACCCCTAGATTGGTGGTCAGTGTAGATATGACCCCTAGATTGGTGGTAAGTGTAGATGTGACCCTTACATGGTTGGTAAGTGTAGATGTGACCCTTACATGGTTGGTAAGTGTAGATGTGACCCTTACATGGTTGGTCAGTGTAGATGTGACCCTTACATGGTTGGTCAGTGTAGATGTGACTCTTACATTGGAGGTCAGTATAGATGTGCCCCTACATTGTTGGTCAATGTAGATGTTCCCCTTACATTGGTGGTCAGTGTAGAAGTAACCCCACACAATGATGGTCAGTGTAGATGTGCCCCTTACATTGGTGGTCAGTGTAGATGTGACCCTTATATTGGTGGTCAGTGTAGATTTGACCCCCACACATTGGTGACCAATGTGGTAGCAGCTCCTTACATTGGCAGTCAGGGTAGATGTGATTAGTGGCTGCCCATCCATAAGGGGAGCAGAGGCGCCGCCCCACAAAGTTCATCACCAGCCCCAACGTTCATATTCCTAGAAGGATTTATTTTGAAATAAATTATAATATGACTAACGTTTTTTAACATTTAACATTTAAAAAAAATCATAATGTAATTTATTTAAAAATAAATCGTTCCACTATGCGGGGCTAATAGCTGCCTATTAGCTCTGTGTTTTTTTTAGCAAGCACTTGATTACAACCTGATGCTCTAATTGGCTTGTTTAATGTTGTCCTCCCTGCCCGAACCCTCCCACTTTTTTGACTTTAGCAAATTAAAATTCGCCATTGCAGCCCTTGCGGTTTCCAGGCCAGGCTGGAGGCTGCAGGTAGGGACCTGGACTGGAGGGGTTTGTTTGCGCCCCTCCTAAAAAAAAAATGATCACAAGCTGCCACTGGATGTGATCCAACCATTGGCGAACAGTGTAAACAGTGTGTGCCTCTTACTTTGGTGCTCTGTGTAGACCAGGGGTAGGGAGTGTAGACACAAACCTATACATAGGCATGCAAAACAAAACCAAAGAAAATTCCCAGCCCAACTCGCCAACCAGTCTGCAACCAACCAAAGTCTCCTGTCTAACAGTTTGCATTAAAAACAGGGGTTTAGTTAGCACACACATGTATAAGCTGCAGAGCCGCTCCAAGGCACCCCAGTATTTCTAAATACAATAATACTGCGCATTTGAAAAGATAATTCAGTGTCAAAAAAAAGCAGCACCACAAATGTGAGATTACTACAAAAAAACTAAAAAAAGGTGTGTTGCGCTACAGTGATTGATATTAAAATTACTGGAAAAAAAAAGTAAATAAACAGTCCAGAAAAATCCATCTCTCAAATGGACCATATGGTCAAATGGCAAACTCCATTCAACTGTGGATGAGGTTATCCAATCCCTTCCCAATTGAACACTCCACCACCACAATAGGTTAGACTCTTACCAGAGAGCCCGGACCCTTTATTTTGAAGGGTCAAACAGGCTTGGTGATGAATATATCCCGGTAGATGTCCTTTTGTCGACGAAACCGGTTGGGCTGAGATGTATGTTCCTGTTATCGCGCATTTTACATGTTTGGATGTTCTGTGGCGGCCGGCTTACTTGTAAGTGCAATACTTTATATTAAATGCTACCCATAAGAGGTTTTTTACGCTATGCAGCATTTTATGTTTTATTTGGATCTGACTACACAATCCTCGTTTGGGTGGAGTCCCCTGGATGCTCTGGAGCTGTTCCTGATGTGGTTCCTTTGTACATCCCCTGCTGATGACCCCCTACGGAGACCTATTCATCAAGCCTGTTTGACCCTCGTAATAAAGGGTCCAGGCTCTCTGGTAAGAGTCAGCCCCAATATTTCTGCAGTCCTATTTGTTTTACATTTATGAGAGCCTCCATAGTAGAAGCACATGCATTCTAATGGATAGATGGGGGGCAGGTGAGCCTGGAGGCAGCCCCCCTCTCCTTAAAGGCACAGGGGCACACTGGACACCCAGCACATAGCACTATGGCAGCAAAGGTGTCCAGTGTGTCCTATCAGCAATATTACATCAGTAACAACAAACAACTGGCCAATGCCCCCACCTACAGCTGTACTCTGCCTTTCCCGTTCTTCTGGAAATGCTAGTTGCCTGAATATCTAGGTCAGAAAACTAGCATGTAAAATTACGTATTCTATATACCGGTAATTAGTCCAACTAATTTCCTCCAAAATGACTGCAGCCAGATGTTCTGTGTAACAGACAGGTTTCCTTTCCTTTCCTTGCCTCTGACTTTCTGCTGCATTTCTGTTAGCAAGGTAGCAATTCCTCATTTATCCAGCCAAGGGAGCAGTTTTGGATTTTTTTTTTTTGTTGTCTCTAACAATTTTATCACTGTGAAGTTGCCAGTGACCGTGTTGCTAGTGTGACATGGCCCTAGTGATTGGTCCATTTATTGGTGAGGCACAGGATAAAGTGCTATTCGCAAATTGGCACTCTTTGACGCATGCTACACAATTAATTTTTAATTATATGTAAGCCCAAACTGAGTTATATTTAGTTTGCTAAATCACTGTGTGTCATAAACAACTGCCATGGTTTTTTTCCAATAAAATACTTCTCTTCGCCTCTTTTTTTCATCCTCTCTTGCATCTCAATGCTGCTGATCTCCCGCTCTTTGCAGCCGTTTGCTTTCTATATGTATTTAATTCAAGGATGGCTGAATGGCATTTCTCAGAGTTGGTAACAATAGTAAACCATATATGTTAAAACCATTTGTAGTCTCCATTGGAAGCCATTGTGACAGGTGACAACACAGGAGAATATCTGTGAGAGAGGGACAGTGTGGTGTCACTAGTAGGATTGCCAATTACTTATATGAGGCGTTAGTAACTGGGTTTACATATACTTTAATTATGGCTTTGTTGTCAAGCTGAAAATGTATAATTAAAGTTGATGCATTGTTAAAATTCACAACTTACACGCAGGGCATGTCAGCATTACGAAAGAAACTCATTCTTGCCAAGAAAAAAGACACACTGCTTCTGGCTCACTCATGTGTTCTAATGCCAAGCTTAGGCACACTGAGTAAAATTGTGTTGTTTTTATTTATTTTTTTAGATAATTTTAAAGTGGACCCGTCATTTGCTCTTCAAATGAATAAATAAGGCACATATCAGATTTGTATTTATTATTTTGGCAAAAAAACACTTTTTTCCCCCAAGCTTCTTCGTTAGGCCTAGGCAAACTATTGGGTGTACTGTGGATGCTTAATATCATTAGAGACTGCAGACTGTCTTTTCTGGTCAGATACACTCTTTGGAAGACTTGTGGCAAGATTAGAGAATTGGCATGGAACACTTATTAAAGCACATTCTGTACATGTAATGTGCAAATATAGTTATGTCCAACCCATGAATATGGCGGTTAATTCTTTCTGACAGTGAATACAATACACCACACGTTTGTCTAATATCTTGCGTTGACAGTTGTTAAAGTGGAATTAAACCTGGTCATTAAAAATAAGAAAAAAAAGAGAAAAATAGCCCTCAGGAGCTTTGTGCCATAATGTACTAGAATGCACAGCATATTATGGCAGACCTACTTGGCAAGTGATACTCTCCAGCGAAGAGGTGTCATGGACGCTTCCATCTTGTTCTGGTCTTCCTTCTGGGTTCAGACTCTTCAGCTTGATTGGTTGGGCTGCGATGACTGGTGCACATGAGTCACATCATCATTGCACAGAGAGGTTCTACCAAATGTATGCCGAGCTGCACATGCACGGCTCAGTGTACATTAATACCGACAATCAGAGAGAAGCAGTTATGACAGAAGAGACCAATAGGGTCTCTTCTATAATTAAATTCCTTCCTTTTTTTCTTTTTTATTGCATTACCCAAGTTAATTCAAGTTAGACACAGTTGTAGCTAGTCCAAGCTGCCCTCAGTGGGGTTTCAGAGGAGCACTGTAAAGGTAAAAGCAGGCACCTTAGGTTTCCAACCACAAAGCTTGAGGTGAAGGCAAAGTAGACCTTGTACTAAAAGGCAAGTTCTGCCTATTACATACTGCCCCCTTGCCTCTTCCCCCTTTACAAAACAGTGCATCAAAGTTGAAGTTTAGTATATATTTTTGTCTGTATAAAACACATCAACCTGAGCAGCTGTCTTCCATCCCTGTGCAGGTTAACAGCAGAAGCTGCTACTGAGAAAAGTTGCACCACTCGTCTGCTCTCTCTGCTATTCACAGAACTCATTTACCATTCTCACACACTGCATCACATTCTGTGTATGGAGGAGGAGGTAGTAGAAGTAGAATTCTCGTTTCCAGAACAGGACGCATTGTGGGAATGTGGAATAGTTGCAATATAAAAGGCAGAGTGGACAGAAGTGGGTGGACGAGTGGCGCAACTTTTCTCGGTAGCAGCTACTGCTGTTCACCTTCACAAAAATGGAAGACAGCTGCTCAGGGTAGTATCCAGTGACTGTGAAGCAGACATTACAGGGAAGATGTTTAGCATAAGCAACCACATGCTGGGAATAGGATACACACCATTTCACATAACTAATGTGTTTGGCACTGTATCCCTAAAAAATATACTAAACTTCAGCTTTAAAGCTGTAAAAAAAAAAAGGCACAAAAGGGAGAAAATATACTTATCTGGAGATGGTGACATCGCCATCCTTCAGGTGAGAACCCCAAGTATCTTTAATCTTGTATAAAGAAGAAGCTCTAGAACAGTGCAGGGGCATTTTATCGATATATATATATATATATATATATATATATATATATATATATATATATATATATATATATATATATGATAGATTTGGGATACTCCGCATTCCCATGATCTCACTGGAAGGATTGTAAGGGTTAAGGAAACAACTATGTTCTAGCTTCTTTCTTCAGTCACAGCTTTAAGGTGGCGACTTATAAGGGGGGGGGGTAGATTAGGGAGTGGTCAAAACCTATATTAAATTTTTCTAGCTGTTATCCATTTAAGAGATTTCCCTTCACTTTCACTGAAGACACAGCATGAAATAAGGGTCTCTCCAAAGTACAAAAAATTCCCCCTGGAACAAGTGTCCCTATTGATTTTTCCAATTTCGTGTTTTGCTTTCAAATCATTTTTTTTTCTCCCCTAAAGGGATTGTGCACTCTTAAATGTTTTCATTGTTTTAACTAGGTATTAGTGTAGTTCTATTACCTGTGTTGTTTGCTTTACTTTGTAATGATGGGCTCACATGTTGTGGCTGCATTTTGTAGTGTCATGGCTGATTGATTCTCCTGTGTCCAGGTATTGCTTCAGCTAGCTGGTCCCTATGTCCCACAGCAGTCCTTCTCCTCAACCAGGGTTTCCCCAGAGGTTGCCAGGATTCCTTGAGCTGTAGCTGATTGACCATTTGATGGTGTCTGCATATGTCCTGGGTCAACGCTATAAGGCAGAGCCAGCTGCATGAGCCCAATTAATTTTTGGCTGTCCATAAGGGTGGCACCACTGTATGGGAGGCATCCCCCCGATCACCAATGTAGGGCCATTTTTTCCACTCACCACTAGAGGTGCGCAGAATGGAAATGTTGGTGCCAAAACCAGAAATTCAGGATGCACTGGGCCAAAATCGAAACCGAAAATTACACTATAAAAAATATATATAAAATATGTTTTTTTTTTAATATATAATTGTATTAGTATGTCTTCACACTGGTCTGTTGCGCTTCCGCTGTGTTGTTAAAAATCTTGCTGCATTTTTGGTCAGTTTTGAGTCGAAAATTACCTATGAAAAGCACAACCTAAGCACAGTAAAAACGAGGTAAAATCCTGGCAAAACCCTGTGTTCTTTCGGCAGCATTATCGGTACCTTTTTCTCTACGGCAAAGGCCCAAAAACACAATTTTCGGCTGTCAAAATTTCTGTGCATCTCTACTCGCCACCAATGAATTGGTTTTAGCAATCCCACAAGTCCTGAAAGTTATTTCAAGTTTTCCTCTGGGGTACAAAGTTTGAGAAAAGCTGCTCTGAAGAGCAAACTAACAAGACAACTTCCTGTTCTAAATCACACAGCATCCAATGCATGCCTCGTCACCTGCTCTGTGTTGCATCACAAATATGGAAGTGCTAATATGATCAAATGCATCATCTTCAAACTGCAAGTGTGCCTCTGTGTGTCTGTGAAATTCTCTACCTGCTTGTGTCTGTCAGATATTATTACTGTTTAGCTCTCACCTGCACCAATGCTATACTGAGAGACCCAGGGATTGTTGGATATGCAAGTTATTCACAGGAAGTTTCAGTTCGTAGACTACAAACCGGTCATGCATAAACCTATACAGTGCCATGCTGCATGTCTCCTGTTTCATTACAAACTGAAACTGCTGACGTAGAAATATGATGATTTTTCTGTAATATAGGCAGTGTGTACAGGGCAAAAAAAAATGACACCATGAAACTACACAATCAATGTACTGTTCATCTTATGTAGGTGAAAAACACAATGTACAGGTAGAAAGTACAGGTAGGAAGGTTTACGCAGTGACAGTGGTCACCAGGACAAATGGAGTGAATCCCCCTAGCAGGAACACAGACAGCAATATAAAAATTATGGCAAGGGTTCTAACCCCTCACTTCCCCATCCAAAAAAAAAATAGAAGTATAGCCAAAGCTTGTTTGGCTGTACTTCTGTGGATCACAGGAGTGCAGTTTGTTTTGCACTCCTGTTACCCTTTTTCAGCAGTGTGGGCTGAAGTCCGCTCTCTGCTGACGTCACAGTTGGTCCAGGCTCGGGCATCTTAACAATCATAGAGTTGGGATCCACCCAGATCCTTGGACCAGCACCTGGCTCAGCCTCTGAGAGCCTTAGCTGGCTCCTCTCCACAGCCCAGCTCTCCAGTGAGCACGGGGGGGCCACAGAGCAGAGAGCTGGTGACTGACAGTCAGCAGCTCTCTGCTCACATAGCTGTGAGAAGCGAGCGATTGGCGGTGTTTGATCGCTCGGTTCTCAGTGTTGGAGCCAGCGGGGGACAGATTCATCGGGGCGATGCTGCATACACCTAGGTAAGTATGATTCTGAAAAAAAAAAGCATACTTCTCTTGTAAGTGGTCATTAGTTGTTGGACAGCATTCATATTTAGACAGTTAATTTCCTTTGCCTATGGTTTTATTGTATCATTCAGTTTAGAAAATATTGTTTGTGCAGTAGCGAATCAAGGATCAGCTTACAGCACACCAGAGTGGAGATGCTCGTGTCTTGTATGATAATTTCAGATTGGTCGGTTCATGTTCAAAGTTGCCCAATTCATAATCTACTTTGAAGCCTCATTCACATCTCCTCCCACAGTGCGTATTTAGCACGCCTTTTTGCAGCGTGTTTTTGGAGCAGCACCATACATTTGAATGGGCCTCTGTCTGCTCCAAAAACATGGCAAAGAAAATTTTGGCACTGAATGAAGTGCGTTTTGGCGTGGAAAACGCTTGACTGCTACACGTGTGGGGGGTGACAATAAAAAAATTATGGCACCAAAACTGCATTTGTAGAAACATGGGCAGAGACACTTGCCTGCGTTTCTGCTACGCCGAGTCGTGAAAGATGATAGTTTGTAGTTGTTTATTGAAGTAATTATTCTCCTGCCTATTCTTGATCCAGGTGTAACACTATACCGATATTGCAATGCAGTAGAACAGCTCCAGGTTGGAATGGATCTGTGTTTATCTATTGCTCACAAGGGTCATAGGAGATCTATATGTGTGTCTGTGCTAGACAAGACTTGTTTCCCTATACACCACAACTACTTATAGCCCAAGGGACTTTGTGAGTCGCTTCACAGAAAATTAATTTTGTTTCCATACATTTTCCTCATACTCTGAATTCCACCAAGTGACAATCTGTTGTCAGGTGAACAGACTGGATTGCAGTATGCTTTCATAGGGGACGTCCATTTAAACCATGACAAACTTAGTTCACTCTTGGGTAATTAGGTGAAGGGTATTTGTGATAATATTTCATGTTCCTATTATCCAGGATTATTAAAACACATGTTAATTATAGTATTCCTTTTCAGGGCATTTGGATAAACATCAAGAGCTGGAGGATTTGGTGGCAGAGTTCCTCAACGTAGAGATGGCAATGGTCTTCAGTATGGGCTTTGCCACAAACTCTACAAATATTCCGGCACTTGTTGGAAAGGTAATTTATTTCTATTTCTGTGCTTGACAATCGAATATTGCAAATTATGCTATGTTGGTAATAATTGTGTATTCTTTATGTACAAATCGCATGCTCTTAGACTTATTTAAAGGGTGCCTGCCATTAAGGCACACAGGGCATCTGCCCACCTCTCCTACATGCCTTTCCCTCCTGGGAAAAAAAAAAAAATACTTGATGCTTGTAAATGTGTGTAAACGCATCTAGGTACGTCTAGGCATGTCATGTGCTTGGGCATTAATTCATTTCATTGACCAGAATAATCATTTATTCTGGCCATT